>CM057785.1:2661103-3991654 GCA_030064435.1 Trapa incisa | reverse complement strand
GATTTCATGCGGAACTGTCATTTTTGCACATTATTAACATCAAAATAATATTTTTATCATTTTTAATACCAAATTCTATTTTTTTCAAATAGTTAACCCTACCAATATAATTAAACATTGAATTAAATGAAGTTTCAAATAATATATAATTTATTCGTAGAAGTGTCTAAAATCTATTTTATAATGTTATTAGAATTGAAATAAATTTAAATTTCTAAATTAATAAAATCCGAATTAATTGGCTTGGCAAGATAGATCGTACTGAGATATTCTATTGCGGAAGGCATCGTTAGGAGTTACCTGTACTACACAGAATCAGTCAATTGTACTTCTGAAGTAATTCGTCTTCCTGGGCAGGAGAAGTACCACAAGTATCCATCTTATACACAGCTAGATAGACGCACACTTCTCTCTGCAATCTCTCTCTCTCTCTCTCTCTCTCATCAGTAGGTTTTTCAGATCGCCAATCAGTTGCACCGCCACCGAAATGGACATGCATGGAATGACCGACATGGCGCCGCCGCCTACGGCCATGACCGGCGGCCACGGGATGATGAAGAAGAAGATGATGATGCACATGACCTTCTTCTGGGGTAAGGACGGCAGCATCCTCTTCACCGGCTGGCCCGGGACTAGCACGGGGATGTACGCCCTCGCCCTGGTTCTCACCTTCTCCCTGGCCGTCCTCATGGAGTTCCTCTCAAGGTGCCGGCTCGTCCGGGAGGAGCGCAGCGGCGTCGCGGTTGGGCTCGTACGGACGGTGGCGCACGCCGTCCGTGTGGGGTTAGCGTACCTGATCATGCTGGCGCTCATGTCGTTCAACGGCGGCGTGTTCCTCGCGGCGGTGGTGGGGCACGCCGTAGGATTTCTGATCTTCGGGAGTAGGGTGCTCGGGAGGGTGGACTCGCCGCCATCCAATGCCAAGGGCGCCGATCCTATCGCTGCGGGTTGTTGAATTGATAGTGTCCAGCGGGACTGAGCAGCGCCAAGGTGTAATAGCTTAGTATTTTTGTTTTTTTAAATAAGTGTAAGGTGTTTTTTTGCACCAATTCAGTTTCTTGGCCCCTCCTGTTAACATTTTTCTTTCTTCAGAGTAAAATTAAAGTCCACATGTATGTGCATAAAATAGTTCCAAAATTGTACATTAAATAGATATTTTTGTCACTTAAAGTTAATAATTAATGCTAATTAAACTTAATATTAATTAGACTAGTTTTTATAATTATCATTTAACTTAATTTAAAACTTAAAAAAAAATTAAACATTTTCTCTATGCTCTCCTCACTCTCTTCGTCTCTATCTACTACTCTCACTTTCAAATGAAAATTCATATTCATTATCATGGTTAACACATTTTTTTAATTTCCCTTTATAACTTTAGAGAGGGAATATTAAATACTATCTCTCAAAATTGAGATAAAATAGATAGAGAAAGAAGGAATATTTTGTCTCTCACTTGCATTTAGTTTACTAGTGATAACAAGGATGGTAGGGTTCATAGTCATACCCCCACTTGAGGAATCCACCCTAAACTTGAACTTTTTTGTCTAGGGAAAGGGAGCATGAATATTTTGTCTCTCAGTCTCACTCATCATTAGTTTACTAATGATAACAAGGCCGGTGGGGTCCTTGGATTGAGGAGAGCCGACCTGGTGGAAGATCCACGGGGTGTTAAACCTCAACCTTTTTTTTGTCTAATTGTTAGGGTTTGACATCTTACCCATTCTTAGCCATGGCATTATCCCTATGGTTCTATCTCTCTTGAGATTCGAATTTGGTTGGCCAAAATTTCACCATGGGATAAACTCCCACTATTATTCTAGTATAGTTCTAACTCTTCAACATTACAATTTTGTAAAAAATGCTTTATCTATAGCTTTAGGCCATCCATGAAATGGATCAAGGTCAAAGATTGGAAGATTGTTGATCCATGATGACACAATCATGTATTATTGACTTTATTTATCCAAGTCCCCTAATGAATTTGTAGACACACCACAATAACCCAATCCACAAGAAATCCCATCCCCCCCCCCATCATCTCGGTGATTCACCCACCTTCATTACTATGTCGAGCTTTTGATTCAATTTCACTCCTTATTGGTGTCCAGCACTTTGACCGTAGCGTCATGTATTATACTATACGAACAAAAAACTAGTATTCGCTCTCCATCTATAGAGAGCGTCATTTGATCCACTCTCGAGGAATGCTTGTGTCTTCTTTCTTCATTTTTGCTACTGAGTGAAGGCGATGTGTGCCGTCTCTTTTGCTGGAATTTGGAACCTGATCTTCCATCCATCATTAATACATGGTATTATACAAGACATGGATGAAGATATCAACTATTTATTAGTTCTAATATGACGTATCAACTAACATTTGGACTTGGACTCCTGCGTGGGCCCAACAGAAAGTCTCGGTTTGATTCTCTTGTCACTCAGGCCGATAATGCAGCTATCACTTAAAGCCACGGGATTCCCTGGAATCTTTTTATGAGGTTGGGATTTTATGGAGACGGACAAGTAGAAATCAGATAAGAAACTCACTGGGTTGCTTGCGTGATTCAGTAGGATTGCATTCCCCACGGGGCAAGGAAAACGCATGGCCGGTGGACCCGCTTCTGGACCGATTCCGGACCCCCACACCCAACAACCCGTTATGCACTTATTCGGCACATTGAACTGTAACAAAAGTCCATCAGCTAGCATGTGAATGCATTTATTTTCGATGATGGACATCAGGGAATAGTCTCGACAAGCTTTCGTGTCATGAAGAACGAGAAAATGTTACGCGTACTTGCACTCTTCGAGGATCGACGTCCCCCCATGTAGGCGCGGATTGAGGCGGGAAGCTTAATTCTGACGAGTTCATGACAAGGTTTTGGGTCGCTTAGGTTGACAGAACTCCATGGATGTCCCCCTCCATAGATGGGCATGTGTCTGTTCAATTTTGGGGGTCGTGGTTGGACTCAAATCAAGCTTGAACATGGAGTAATTGATACTTAGAAGCCTAAATCAAGACCCTAGAATACGGTACACGTTAGTTAGTCAATTAGTATACTCTCACAAGCTTGAACGCCACTCAATTCATTCCCGCCATTACAGCCAGCAAGCAACCAGGTCTATTCAAGCAACAACCTTCTTCAGATCTTTCTTCTTCCTAGTTTTGGTCGATGCTTTTACTCTATCTATCCCCGGCTGCCATCATTCTCCCGGAAAAATATTAAAAAAAGAAGAAAATGCCTAGAACGCCTGGTTGTTTCTCGCTCTCGTCCGCCACCAAAATTCACTTCATGGCCCTGGATGGCCTCATAACCGTCAACTCCCTCTTCTCTGTAGCGCTCTTTCTCGGCCTCACTGCCAACCCCGGCTCCGCTGCTGCTGCTCTACCTCCGCGAGGCGGCTCCTGCGCCGCCAGCAACGCCATGGCCGAGCAGCTCGTTACCTTCCACGTGTACTCCTTCAGCTCCTTCCTCTTCTCCAACCTCATCGCCCTGTCCATGAAGCAGACTATCAGGATCACCCACTGGCCTGGCACGGACGGTGAAGATGATGATGAATTCTCCGATGATGCGCGTAGGTTCGCCCTCGGGCACATCAACACTGTCATGCTGCGTGCGGGGATCCTCGTATCAGGCTTCGGCTCGGTGGTTGGCTGCGGGTTCTTGATGATGGCTTTAGTTAACTTGGTCCAGATCAAGCTGGGGAGGCTGGCCTGCGGAAGCGCGTATACTCTGGCGGCGGTTGTGCCGTTAGTGATATTAGTCCCCTCTGCACTCTTTATCTACGTTTGCCTTGTCTTCTACTCCTTCAAACGTTAGAGATTCTACTTGCTCTATATAATGTATATGGCCCATTTTCCATACACATCGCTTGAATGGTAAGACATGTCAAGAGATTTGAATTCGTTTTCCCTTTTTTTCTCGGTCAAGGAAGACTTCCATTCCTTTGCTCCCTTGGCGTGACCGTCACCACCCTATAAATGGGTCTGGAGATGTTATGCAGCTTGCAGGTTACATCAAAGCCAGAGGAGAGATTTCATCTGAATCGTCATTACAAACGGGTGGAGAAGTGGGTCACATAAGTAGATCGCCAAACATTGAGATCTTGTATCCATTTTCTCTCTCACGTTGAAAATGATGAATGATTTAATAAGAGTCGCAAACAGCCTTTGTGCTGGTGGATACTCCTCATGCCCTTCCTCGTCTAATCCCAAAAGCCCCACACCCATATGAAAGGTGTGGCTCACCAACACATTCATATGTATTGGTGATCTGTGATTCTTATGGTTGAGAATAATATCACATGGTATATTTATAATTTTGAAAAGTTTTAACTATTTAAAATATTTACGTGTGTAGAAATTTTTTTTCATTATAAATTCAAATTAATTCTCTATTTTATATTTTATCCAATTTTAATATCTTATTATCACCATTATTACAACATCTCCTAAATTCAAATTAATTCTCTATTTTATATTTTATTCAATTTTGATATCTTATTATCTACCATTATTACAACTTCTCCTTCCCATGTTCCACGTAGGGTTGCTCCCCGTATTAAAAATTTTACCCTTTGCATATATGTACTCTCCTTGGACCTCTGTTGCTCTACCCAACTATATCAAGGTTTATACATTCCAAAATATTGGCCATGAGTATGCCACCACTGTTACTCGATCTTAGCTACAGTCTCGCTTCCACCATTTCTACCGCATCTCATTTCTATCGATAAAATAATTAATAGAAAGAAAAATATATAATAATAAATTATATAATATTTATAATAGATAGTAAATAATATATATATAAATATAAAATTAAATACTATATATTAATAATATTATAATCAGCTCAATTGTAATTACTATATTTTTATTTATTATTATTATATTTAATGTTATATTTATTATTCACTTTAATATCAAGAGAATTACTAATAATAAGATTAAATTTTAATATGGAGTAGAAACTAGTGAGCAGAAAAAAAGTGAGTATAAAGTAAAAAAATGTTGAGTTGTTGATTTAATAGTGATTTATTGTATATTGAATTGGATAAGAAAAAATAAGTAAAAAAGAAAAATGAAAGTAAAATAATTAATAAAATAATGGATTGATGTATATATTGTATTTTTTTATTATATCTATAATAATATTATTATAAAAAATTGAAAGAATTTTAATTTGTAAAATAAAAATAAACATATAGATAGTTGTTTGATAAATATGCGAAATAGATATTGTAATTAATGATAAAAGTATTATATAGAGAAAAAGTGATTTAGTGTTTGTTGAAATAAAACAGTGATAATGGGAAATTAATACATATATTCTAGTTTGTACAAAATTACAAGCGTAAAAAAAGGAAAATAACCTTCCAACAATAAAAAAATACTAGTTTAATCAAATAAAACTTTATAAAAAATATGGAGAACTAATAATAATTAAAAATAAATTGATCAATTTAATATAGTTAGATTAAAATGAGTAAATTATAGAAATAATATATTGTGGATGGAGATGAATAAAACATATAAATATTGATGAAGAAGTTGTTGAAAAATTAAAATTTAAATATTATACTAATTATAGAAGATGATAAATTTTTGTTGTAGAAAATATGAAATGTTATTAAGTTAGAAAAATAGATTTAAAATAAATAAAATTAATAGTTAAACCAAAATTTTATTTTGGAGTAAGGTGAAATAGATAAAATTTATAATAGTCACTTTTAAGTGTAATATAAAATGAATTATTATATGAAAATTAGTATAATTAGAAAAAAAAAATTATAATAAAAATAGAGAATTTTAATTTTGAATAGCAATAATAATATAAATAAAAAAAAGAAAGTTGAGTAAAATAATAAAGTATTCGATTCTTAATTTTTTTTATTATAGTGAGTAAAATGATAATTTTAATTATAAATAAATAAGAGAATTATTTAATAGATAGTAAAACCTATACAAACCAATTATATTTTGAAGGAAATAATTTTTCTAACTTCAATAAAAGTGAGAAATATAGTAAATAATACTTTACGTAAATTAATATTATAAATTTAGCATAATTGTAGAATGATAAGTATTTTATAGTATACGATAAATTAATTAAAAAATATGTAATTAAATTCAATAAAGAGTTTTAACATAATATCTATAATACTATTAAATTATTGATAGATATAAAAATATATAATACTAATTTATATTATTTACAATAGAAATTATATCATATATATATATAAGTAAAAAAATAAAATAAAATAAATTAATAATATTTTAAGCACTATTTTTTTTTGTAATATTATCTATTAATTTATTATTATTATATTCAATATTATCTATAGTTACTATTGTGTTCTTTAGCCACGAGGATGTCTATGGGTACCCTCAACCATCTCCCTCCCCACCACGTGCGGATAGGTGCGACCATCTCCTTGAACATGTCCGCCACCCAACCCTCACCCTCCCCCACAACGCAACTGGTCACCATTCCGGCATCTTCCACCCCCACTGTGGCCATCTCCTCGTTATCCGCCGCCACGTCAACCCCCAAGGTATTGGCCACCGCCCTCTCCACGCCCTTTACCACCTGTGTATCGAGGGAAGCCACCCTCCACCACGCATCCACCGCCACCACCACCCCATCGTTCCTCTCATCCACCGCCCTCATCACCTCCCTACCGGTACCCTTCTCCTCCACCATCGTACAGGTATCCGCCACCACCTTCTCGAGCCAGATCACCTTCAGCTAGGCATCGTCCACCCCCCCCTGCACGACCATCGTTACCACCCTCGTATAGGTTTCCATATCCATCCCCACGAAGACCACCACCTTCCCGGGCTAGATCATCCCAGTGAGGCATCCACCACCACCTCCACGTCGTCATCCTCCACCTCCACAGCCTTACCCATGGCCATCTCCACCTCCGTATCAGTATCCTTGATGCCCTTAAGACCACCATCGCCGCCACCATCACCTTCACGAGCTAAACCACCCTTACTAAGGCATTCATCACCACCACGACCTCCATGTTGTCATCCTCCACCACCGACTCCACCACCAACACGACCAAGACGACCAACACTACCACCATACTAATATCCTTGGGTGCACTCACGGCCTCCTTAGCCACCACCTTCCCAAGCTAAACCACCTTTGTTGAGGCGTCCATCACATCCTACACCATCTTCCTCGCGTCCATCACCACCCTGATACCCGTACCCACCAGTGCCCTCGCAACCGCCACCTTCCCGAGTAAAACCACAATCAATCAGACATCATCCACCACCCCCTCCCCCTCTCCGATCTCCGCCACTAGATCTGTACCCATCACCTACTCATGTAACTTCATCGCCACCAAGATATAAACCACCAACATCTCCAGACTGCAATTCACCGCATCTGCCAGCAGCACCACAATATGGAACACGGCTATATGATCGATTGGGAATAGCGATAGTCAACAAAGTCCAAAGGTTGTCCATAGCTCTTCATCCATATATCAATGTAGAAGTACATTCTTTTATATCAGGTCCAGTAGTAAGTAGAGAATGCAATAAAAATGATGGTTAGAATGATGTCATACTTTATAAGAGAACTTAGTATTTCATGGTAAATAATACATTCTTATTAAGTGAAATCACAAATAATATAACTATTTCTTTTGCACAATACATAACGGTTTTTTAATGATTAATATAGTAGACATTATAATACTCTTATAAACATATTTCAACTAATAAGGTGAGGAACCAATTGAGAAAGAACAATATAACGTAACTCAATAAGGAAGGAGGTTTTCGTCTTGTCACCAAGTGAAAATCTTATGCACTTGCACATGAGATAAATTCCATGAGACCAATGGTTGAGAAAATATGATACAAGTAGAACTTATGGGTAGATGTATTATTTAGTGGACCAACTATAGATGGTGATGGTTCAACAAGGGTGGTAAGGGCAACTGCAAATGGGGGAGTCAAGAGTAGACCAAAATGATAGGATAGATCAACTCTCAATGCCAAATGTTAGACTATGAGAAGGAAGGGCATAATTTTCTTCAATGTACAATATGTATTACTAATTAATTTGAGAGGAATAAAAGGTGTAGTGGTGGGTGGAGTGAAGCTAGACATACATATGAGTACTAGGAAAGTAATGGAGTTTGTATGAAGGAGTTTGTAAGAAGCTCTTTCTTGTGCTGTTAGTTTTCATACAAATATAACACATGAAAGTACATCGATTAGTGGGTATTTTCATATGAGTTCAAGAAAATCATACAAAACCTAAAAGTAGTTATACACTTGAGTGTTATGATATCATGTGAATGAAATACAAGGAAAAGATTGCGCATAACCTGTGTGTAAACCTGTCTAGACTTTTCTCACAAGATCCATCATCGACCACTTGGTGAAAAATTCATTACAATTGATTGAGTCTTTCCTATTAGGCAATCTACAAGTTCGGTCGTCTGCATTTTTTGTAATATTGGAATTTTCCATACCGAGACTCAATCCAGATTGGATAAAAATCTGATATTAAATTGGGAATAAATATCCGAGAATGAGATTTGGAATAAAATAATATTGTTAATCGATTAACACCCTAAACATGAACAATATGAAATTTCACAAAATCACTCTCAAATAATCTAATTTGATTGAAAATCAAGTATAGAGAGAGGTTCAAGTGAAAACTAGTTCAAATCGGGATCGTATCATGTTAAGGCAAAAATCTCCGATTTTAAGAGTAATTAGACGAATAAAAAATTGATAATTCTTAATACCAATCAATATTGAATATGATAAATAATTTTTAGAAAAAGAATTGGGCAAAAAATCGGTAGAATATGAGATTAACTAACCAAAATACGACCAAAACCGATTGAATCAGCTCAAAATGATAAAACTGCCTGATTTTTAGAAGGGGTTGTACAAATTAGAAAATGTAAGGATGCCTAAATTATATAGAATTGGATGAAAATTTTTTTAAAAAATAAATTGGGTCAAGAACTATCTTAATTAGAGGTGAATCGACCAAGTAAAGACCAAAATTGGTCGAATTGACCGATTAATTTGTCAGAAATCGACTAGCTAAAGTGCAAACTGGTTGGCGCTCCACGCTAGATGCACACATACACCGCACGTGAATGTCATCTCCTTCACCCAATTCTCAACTCGAATTGTCATGCCTTAACCCGGTTTGGTCGGAACCCCGTGAGTAGCTCGTTAATCTTATTGGTCCTAGAAGAGTCTCCACTTCCGAGACTGCTAGAAGTTAGGCGTATCTTCTATCATTGTTCATTGGAATAACATTATACAAAACTTAATAACTTAAAAATTTAAAATACCTAAATTAAAGGTTTGGCTTCGAGATAAATTAAGGGTTGTCTCCTTTCCTAAAGAAAATTTAAGAGGGAGGGGGTGAGTTTCTACAACTCAGTGAGTAGGTGTTATGGTGAGTTTTCAAAAACAACTTTCATATCACCCTGTTAGTTCACTAGTATGTGAGTTCAGCTCTTTTAACACTTCCCATTGCTCGGGAGGTATTTAGAAAACAATCACATGCTATTTATCATAAAGGGTTCAAACGTTTGCGAGATTCAGTTATGCCGACTGCACTCACTTGTGGATAGGGGCATATTTACCACCCACCATATAAAAGTCATCGACTTCTACCCAGAGTTTTGAGTGGACATCAACCGTCCGACCCTCAGACCTCAAATATACTTCGTGTTCACTAGTGGGATGAGACCTCATCCTGACCCCGCTCCAGTCACAATACGTAGGAAGCTACTCCGAGCTTCATGACTCACTGGCTCGACAAAACTACCCTTATCACATCCCAGTCGTCCAAGAGCCCTTAGAACCAACATTACCCCAACTGGGCATCTTGATGGTTCCGTATCATAGTGCATGCACAAACAACGGTCTTGGGATTATGATCCATTATCTTTGGTGCCAATGGCCCCAACTCTCTGCTTTGGCTCCATAGCTGTTAGCCCAACCAGTCTGTCGACCTGGTCTTGGCTCAACTACTACTAGCCCAATGAGTCTATTGATCCAAATTTGTCACTGTGATGATTCACACAATTAGTCGATTATGAAAAATTTCATGGCTCTTTAATCATATTCGTCTATGGGCTCCAGCCCGTGCCCACTGACCTTGGGCCACTTTACGAGTTTTTAAAAGGGGGCCTTAGTCTTTATAAGTTCAAAATCGAGGCCTCCGGCCTGTTGGAGCTGTCCCAACTCTCATCAGAAAAATCTCCCAAAATGTTTATCCAGTTGCACACAATCATGGGAGATCTTTTATGGAAAACAGTTTTCAATTTTCAAAGAGGGCATTAATCACCCCAATCGAGTATGATGCTAAAAACCTCCACTCATAGTGATTTTTAATTTAGAAAAGTTGTTCATCACCCTAACCGAGTATAATGTTGGAAAATCCCACTCACGTAGCAAGGGGAGACTATTTTAGGGCAAAATGCTTTTCAATTTAAAAAATTTCTCATCATCCCAACTGGGGCTGATGCTGAAAATTTCCAATCACCCGGTAGCTGTAACGTGTTCGTCCCAGCCAAATTTCCAAATCTTAGATGTGTTACTCTACACAAGTACTTGTGCAACCAGATCCTACATGGTTCGAGTATTCTCATAAATATGGTTTGTCAAAAAGACCCTTAATTTATGCCTTATTGCAATTAAGTTCTTACTTTATCCAAAATTACCAATTGGTCCTAAAATGCCAAAAATTACCAATTGACCCTCAATTTCATCCAATTACCTAATTGAACCTCAATTAAGAGTTAATTTCATGAAAGTCCTCCAATTTTCCTTAAATTACTATTCGAACCCCAATTTTTTCCAAAATCCCCAAATTGCCCAAATTTTCCAAAAATTGCCATTTGACCACGAAAACTTGTTTCATTCAATTGACCACCCAAAATTGGGCAATTGTCCCCATTCATGATCAGAATCATCTTCCCTATGTCTTTCTCATCATTTGAAGCTTTTAAACACTTCATTTGGTTTAGAAATGAGCTAAAATGAAGCTTCGCCGAAAAATAGTTCTAGAGAGAGAAAGATTCGATTACTCACCGGTGAAGAGTTGACGATCAGAGTTTTCAATTCCAATAGATTTCTCTTTTCTTGGAGGTCCTTCATGAACCAAACCACACCTCAATTGGTGGCCTAAGAAGTGCAAATTTCAAAATTTAAATTTTAGCAAAAATGTACTATGAACAATATTTTTCGGTGGAGGGCGGCAGAGGGGACTTACCAACTTATCTTAGGGAAGGTCGGGGCACCTCTATGGGTGGTCTAGAGAGCTTGGTTTGGCTGGAATTAGTCTGAGAATGGTTCGAATTGAGCTCGAGCAGCTCGGGTTGCCAACCATCGTGGAGCGACGGTACTGTGCGAGCTCGCTATAGCTTCTCCGGTGATCCTCGAGCTGAATGGAGGTTGTTGTCATGCCCTGACCCAGTTTGGTCAGATTCTCGTGAGCAACCCGTCACTCTCCCGGTCTATTAAGGGTTTTCCCTTTCTTTAAACCGTGAGGAGTAAGACGTCCTTTAAACCTATACCTTTCTTTGAATAACATTAATTAAAACTGCATAAAATTTAAACTGTCATAATTGTCTTGCAGGTTTAGCTAGATGAAGGTCTCTAAGTAGGTTTTTCCATTGGTTACTTGAAAAGGGGTAAATAGAGGGGGTGAGTTCGACAACTCAGTGAATGGGTATTTGAAACATGAGTTTCTGAAAAATAGTTTGAATTGAAGTGTGCCAGACTCATTTTTTCCTTAAGTTTTGGTTTTCAAAACCTTTTTCCAGGGTTTACCAATTCTTTTCCAAGGATTCTCAAATTCTTTCCAAGGTTTTCATAATCTTTTTTCCGTTTTCATATTAGGCGTGTCTCACAAACAACACACGCCCTTCATCAGGAAGGGCTCACACACATTCGCGAGATGCAGTTACGCTGACTACACCCACTTATGGATCGAAGTGTCTTTACCATCCACCCTGATAGAAGTCTCACACTTCTACTCGAAGTCTGAGTGAATGTCTCTAACGTCCTACCCTGAGACCCAAAATACTTTGTGTCCATATGAGAATGGAGACCTCATCCCGTCCCCACCCCGGTCTCATGCTGATGAAGCTACGTCGAGCTTCTATGACTGCTGGCACGATAAACTATCCTTATCTCCACCATGTCGTCCATTAGCCCCTAAGATGCATCACTACCCCTCTTAGGCGTCTTGATGGCCCCTAACCTCAAGTGCATGCACAAACAATAATTTTCCATATAAGCCATTAATCTTTGGTTCCACTAATCTAACAGCCCTGACCCTCAACTCGACTTGTAGCTATTTGTCTCGACCGATCCGTTGACCTGGTCTTGTAACACTACTGCTAGTCCATTGAGTATGCCGGTCTTGTCTTGGTACTATGGCCAAATCACACCATTCATTCATTAGAATTTTCATGGCTTATCATCATGTTTGTTTACAAGCTCCTGCTTGTGCCAATTGGCCTTAGACCCACTGTATGATATTTTCAAAATCGGGCATTTAGCACCCAATAAGTTCTTTTTGAGCTATTCGAGCTCCCGTCAAAAAGGTCTCCCAAAATTTTTAAGCAGTGGCACACATTCAGGGGAGAGCACTTCTGACAAAAATACTTTTTCACTCATCAATCACACCAACCGGGTGTGATGACATCTCCGCTTACAACTGGTAAACGAGTTTTTCACTTCCTTCGAGGAAGTTTATCATACCAACCGAGTATGATCTACTTACAACCGGTAATTAGTTTTTCTGCATAGTTTCCACATCACTCCAACCAGGTGTAATGTTAAAATTTCACATATTAGTGGTTTTTCATATCCGAGGTACTCATCATCCCAACTAGGTATGATGTGAAAATCCCACTCACCCGATAAGTGTAGTGTATTTTTCCCTAAAGTGGTTTTTTGCCTCCATGCGAGCTTATCCTTGCTGGCGTTCCCGGTCTTTCATGTTCCTACACGATATGAACATCCTTGTTCATTACCATTTGGCCTAATAGCCTTCATTACTCACAAATGAACAAAATGCCAAAACTTTTAATTATTTGCATTTAGGTCCCCAAAGTTCTTTTTCTTTAACTTTAGGTCACAAATGCTAATTTTTCCCCAAATTGAGTCCCTTAACTTCTAAAATTCACTATGGGACCTCAATTTATTCAAAATCACAAAAAGGGATCAAGTTTCTCAAATTTCCAATTTGGTCCCCAACTTTTAAAAAATTCCCATTTTGCCCCAACTATACAAAAATGGCAATTTGACCCCAATAGTTTAAAAAATAGACCAATTGGTCCTCCAACATCCTTTTCATGGCTAGATAGCTCTCGTCCTGAGGTTCCTCCTAGGATCAAGAATCACATCAATTCATGCTGAATTGAGGGAGAATTTGGTCAGTCAAGTTTCACAGGTTCTCTCTCTAACATTGATCGGAAATTACAAAGGGGAGCAAAATTGGCTTACCTTTCTGCTCTAATTCAGTCGTATGAGGGCTGTGGAAGTGTTGGGAGAGCTTGGTTTGGCTTGAGAAGGTCTCAAATTGGTCGTTTTTAGCTTGGCCGAAATAGGGCAGCTTCGGTTTGCCGGAGCTGCTTCACTATTCTATCACGCCGACGCTTCTCCGGTGACCCTCGGAGCAATTGGAGACTACTGTTGTCATGCCCCGACCCGGTTTGGTCGGATCCCCATGATCAACCCGCCACTCTCCCGGTTTTTTAAAGGGTTTTACCTTATTATAAATCATAAAGAGTAAGGTGTCCTTTAAACCTGCACCATTCCTTGATGGTTTTTCAAGGAAGGCTTTCTGGGATTTCCTGAAAGGGATATAAGGGAGGGGGTGAGTACGACTACTCAGTGAATGAGTTTTCAAAAATCTACTTTTAACTTTTAAGAAAAACATTTATATGGAGTGTGCCAGACTCCTTTCTTTTCAAAAAAATCCCTTCATTTAAAAATTTGGGTTTTTCCATTATTTCTTAGTTACCAGTGTGTTATCACCCAACACACATCCTTCATCATGAAGGTTACACACATTCGCAAGTCAGTATCACTACTGAACCCGCTAGTGGCTTCGGAGCGACTTTTCCTGCCACCCGGATAGAAGCACGACCACTTCTACCTTGGGAATGAGTGGATGTACGAGGCATCCGACCCTCAATCCCAAAATTACTTCTTCATGTCCATATGAGGATAAATACCTCATCCTATCTCCACCCTGGTCTCATGCGCTTGGTGCTACTCCAAATTTTGCACAGACACCTGGAACGACGAACTGCCCTTATAGCCACCAAGTCGTCTAGTGCCCTTAGGATGCATCTGTCACGCCTCGACCCGGTTTGGTCAGATCCCCGTGATCAACCCGCCACTCTCCCGATTTATTAAAGGATTTCCCCTTATTGTAAACCATAAAGAGTAAGGCATCCTTTAAACCTGCACCATTTCTTGGAATAGCATAATCAAAACTGCATGAAATTTTAAACTTTACATACCTGTGTTGCAGGCATCTTAGTTGATGGTCTTTCAAGGAAGGCTTTCTGGGATTTCCTGAAAGGGATATAAGGGAGGGGGTGAGTACGACTACTCAGTGAATGGGTTTTCAAAGATCTACTTTTAACTTTTAAGAAAAACATTTATATGGAGTGTGCCAGACTCCTTTCTTTTAAAAAAAAATCCCTTCATTTAAATATTTGGGTTTTTCCATTATTTCTTAGTTACCGGTGTGTCATCACCCAACACACATCCTTCATCATGAAGGTTACACACATTCGCAAGTCAGTATCACTACTGAACCCGCTAGTGGCTTCGGAGCGACTTTTCCTGCCACCCGGATAGAAGTATGACCACTTCTACCCTAGGAATGAGTGGATGTATGTGACATCCGACCCACAATCCCGAAATCACTTCTTTGTGTCCGTATGAGGACAGAGACCTCATCCTGTCCCCACCCCGGTCTCATGCGCTTGGTGCTACTTTAGATTTTGCACAGACAGCTGGAACGACGAACTGCCCTTATAGCCACCAGGTCGTCCAGTGCCCTTAGGACGCATCACTACCCCTCATGGGCGTCTTGATGATCCTGTACTCACAGTGCATGCACAAACAATGTTTTCTTATATTGCCATGTAATCTGTGGTGCCACTAGTCCAACAGCCCCGACTCTCATCTCAACCCGCAGCTGTTTGTCTTGACTAGTCCGTCGACCTATCATGTCGCATTGCCGCTAGTTGATTGCGCATGCCGGTCCTATCTTGGTACCATGGCCAAACAATTAACTTATTAAGTTTTATGGCACATATATCATATTTGTTTACGAGCTCTTGCTCATGCCAACTGGCCTTGGGCCCACTGTACAAATTTTCAAAATCGGGCATTTAGCCCCCAAGTTTCAAAACCGAGGCCCTTGGCCTATCAGAGCTATTCGAGCTCCCGTTGAGAAGGTCTCCCAAATAGTTTAAGTATTGGCACACAGTCAGGGGAGAACACTTCCGACAAAATAGTTTTCTCTGTCCATTATACCAACCGGTATAAGGACATCTCCGTTCATAACCGATGAACGGATTTTCAACTTCCTTCGAGGAAGTCTCATCATACCAACCGAGTAGGATCTACTTACAACCGGTAAGTAGTTTTTTTCGCATAATTTTCACATCACTTTCTCTAAGTGGTGATGATTAAAATACCACTAAACAATGGGTTTTTATACTGAGGTACTTATCATCCCCTACCGGGTATGATATAAAATTTCCACTCACAACCGGTAAGTGATTTTTAAATTATAAGGTGTGCACATCATCCCAATTTAGCATGATTGTGAACCCACTCACTCGTTAATGCCGTGAATTCCACTAGACTGGTTCTTCGTATTCACGCGAGCCTGTCCTTGTTGGCGTTCCCGGTATTTCGCGTTCCTACACGATATGAACATCTTGGTTCATTATCCTTTGGCCTAATCACCTTCATTCATTCCAAATGAATGAGAAAGTCAAACTTTCATTTATTTGCAATTAGGTCCCTAAAGTTATTTCTCTTTAACTTTAAGTCCCAAATGCTGGTATTTCCTCAAATTGAGTCCCGAAACTTCTAAAATTTATCATAGGACCTCAATTTATTCCATTTCACAAAAAGGGGTTTAATTTCCCAAATTTCCAATTTGGTCCCCCAATTTTTCTAAAATTACCATTTTGCCCTTCCTTTATAAAAATGGTAAATTTTGCCCCAAAATTTTCAAAATTCCTCAATTGGTCCTCCAACATTATTTTCATGCCCAACTGACCCTCAATTTCATAAAATTTCATTTTGATCCTTTGAATTTCGAAAATCCCCAATTTTCTCCCAATTCCAACTTGTTAACATAGCTGAATTTGATTTTATCAAATTGACCCATCAAACGTTTCCAATTGTTGAAATTGAAGTTGAATTTGAGTTTCTACATGTTCATACGATTCTTTAGAAATGTGAATCGCAAGTTTTAACGTCGGGACGAGCTCAAACGGAGCTTCACTAGAAAATGAACTATAGAGAGAGAAAGCTTCGATTACTCATCGGTGAAGGCATGGCGGTCCGAGCTTTCGATCTGGGCAGATAGCTCTCATCCTGAGGTTAATCCTAGAATCAAGAATCGCATCAATTGATGCGGAATTGGATTAGAATTTCATCATTGAATTTCGGTCGACCCTCTCTTTAGCACCAATCAAAAATTGCAAAGGGGAGCCGAATTGGGTTACCTTTCGGTCCTAATTCGGCCATGGAAAGGCTGAGGAAGTGTTGGGAGGGCTTAGTTTGGCCTGAGGAGAGCTTGAAATGGCCGATTTCAGCTTGGCTGAAATTGGGCAGCTTTGGTCCGCCGGAGCTGCTTCACTATTCAATCATGCCAACGCTTCTCCAACAATTCTTGGATTGACTGGAGTTTGCTATCAGATAGCTGTCTTCTTCCCGATTCTAAAGAGCCTGACGTCTCCTTTCGAGGTTAAGAAAAATGTTGAAGTCGAAGCTCTTGTTACGGCTTACCATAAATAGCCATCAATTAATATATATTTAATTAGTGAAATTAATACCTAAATTAAATTATTGGAATTAATACAAATAATTTAATACTGAAATTAAATTATTGGAATTAATACCAATAATTTATAGCCATATTAATACTATTAATAAATCTCGACCATTTAATACACGGGTTTTACGACTATATAAAGAGGTCATCCCCATTTCATTCTCCTTACACCTAAACACTTCTCTCTTTCTCTCTACTGCTCCATTTCTCGTTAAAGCTCAAATCAGAGCTTCGACTTGAATAAAGGTCGGGCTCTTTAGAACTAGGGAGAAGACAGCTATCTGATAGCAAACTCCAGTCAATCCAAGAATCGTTGGAGAAGCGCCGACATGATGGAATAGTGAAGCAACTCTGACGGACTGAAGCTGCCCTATTTCGGCCAAGCTGAAATTGGCCAAACCAAGCCCTCCCAACACTTCCTCAACCATTCCATGGCCGAATTAGGACTGAAAGGTAAGCCAATTAGGCTCTCCTTTATAATTTTCGATCGGTGCTAGAGAGAGAGTCGGCCGAATTTCAATGACGAAATTCTAATCCAATTCCGCACCAATTGATACAATACTTGATTTTAGGATGAACCTCAGGACGAGACCTATCTGCCCAGATCGAAAGCTCGGACTGTCGTACCTTCACCGGTGAGTAATCGAAGCTTTCTCTCTCTATAGTCTAGTTTTCGGCAAAGCTCCGTTTGAGCTCGTTCTGACGTTAAAATCTACGATTCAAAGTTTTTTAGAATCGTATGAACATATAGGAACTCAATTTCAACTCCAATTTCAATAATTAGAAGTGTTTGATTGGTCAATTTGATGAAATCAAATTCGGTAGTGTTGAAGAGTTGAAATTGGGGGAAATTTGGGGATTTTCGAAATTCAAAGGGGCCAAAATACAATTTTATGAAATTGAGGGTCAATTGGGCATGAAAATAATGTTGGAGGACCAATTGAGGAATTTTGGGGAAAAACTTACCATTTTTGTGAAAGAAGGGCAAAATGGTAATTTTGGAAAAATTGGGGAACTAAATTGGAAATTTGGAAAATTAAACCCCTTTTTGGTGAAATTGAATAAATTGAGGTCCCACGATAAATTTTAAAAGTTACGGGACTCAATTTGAGGAAAAATCGACATTAGGGACTTAAAGTTAAAGAGAAATAACTTTAGGGACCTAATTGCAAATAACTAAAAGTTTGGGTTTTCTCATTCATTAATGAATGAAGGCTGTTATGCCGAGTAATAATGAACAAGGTTGTTCATATCGTGTAGGAACGTTAAATACCAAGAACGCCAGCAAGGACAAGCTCGCGTGAATACAAAGAACCAGTCTAGTGGAATTCACAGCATTAACGGTTGAGTGGGTTTACTAACATCATACCCGGTTGGGGATGATAAGTGTCTCGATATAAAAATCCACTATTTAGTGGTATTTTAATCATCACTACTTAGAGAAAGTGATGTGAAAGTTATGCAAAAAAACTACTTACGGGTTGTAAGTAGATCATACTCGGTTGGTATGATGAGACTTCCTTGAAGGAAGTTGAAAACCCGTTCATCGGTTATGAACGGAAATGTCCTTATACCGGTCGGTATGATGGACAATAAAAACCTATTTTTGTCGGAAGTGCTCTCCCGTAACTGTGTGCCAATGCTTAAACAATTTGGGAGACCTTCTCGACGGGAGCTCAAATAGCTCTAATAGGCCGGGGGCCTCGATTTTGGAACTTGGGGGCTAAATGCCCGATTTTGAAAATCTCGTAAAGTGTGCCCAAGGCCAGTTGGCACGAGCAGGAGCTCGTAAATGAACATGATATATGTGCCATAAAACTTAATAAGTGAATTGTTTGGCCATGGTACCAAGATAGAACTGACATGCTCAGTCAACTAGCGGTAATGCGACATGATAGGTCGACGGACTAGTCAAGACAAACAGCTGCGGGTTGAGATGAGAGCCGGGGCCGTTGGACTAGTGGCACCACAGATTACATGGCAATATAAGAAAACATTGTTTGTGCATGCACTGTGAGTACAGGATCATCAAGACGCCCATGAGGGGTAGTGATGCGTCCTAAGGGGACTGGACGACCTGGTGGCTATAAGGGCAGTTCGTCGTTCCAGCTGTCTGTGCGAAATCTAAAGTAGCACCAAGCGCATGAGATCGGGGTGGGGACAAGATGAGGTCTCTGTCCTCATACGGACACGAAGAAGTGATTTCAGGATTGTGGGTCGGATGTGACATACATCCACTCATTCCTAGGGTAGAAGTGGTCGTACTTCTATCCGGGTGGTAGGAAAAGTCGCTCCGAAGCCACTAGCGGGTTCAGTAGTGATACTGACTTGCAAATGTGTGTAACCTTCATGATGAAGGATGTGTGTTGGGTGATGACACACCGTGGTAACTAAGAAATAATGGAAATATCCAAATTTTTAAATGATGGGATTTTTGAAAACAAAGGAGTCTGGCACACTCCATATAAATATTTTTATTAAAAGTAAAAAGCTTTTAAAAACCCATTCACTGAGTAGTCGTACTCACCCCCTCCCTTATATCCCTTTCAGGAAATCCGGTAAAGCCTCCCCTTAAAGACCGTTAACTAAGATGCGTGTAAGAAAGGTATGTAAAGTTTTAAATTTTATACAGTTTTGATTATGCCATTCCAGGAAAAAGGTGCAAGTTAAAGGACGCCTTACTCTTTACGGTTTACGATAAGGGGAAACCCTTTAATAAACCGGGAGAGTGGCGGGTTGATCACGGGGATCCGACCAAACTAGGTCGGGGCGTGACATATTTCGTATACTCCACACTATGCCCATTCGTCCATTTTTTAGGCTCCATTAAGTGAGCATGGACCATGACCCGTTCTAATGTCAGTGGTCATTTCCCTAATTTACTTCTTAATTGAGGGCTTATTTCTCCAAGATTTCTCATATGTTTTTTTTTATTCTCTTATTATTGTAGTTCACCCATTCCTACTTGTTACAGCTTCTTTTGATTGTACCATCCTATTTACCCGTTCCTTGGGTTTAATTTACTTCTTGGGCCCTCATGAGTATTTTTTTTTCCTTTGTACTTGATCTTTCCATCTCAACCAGCATTTCATTAGTGAGCTTATCTTTCTCTCCAATTCGGTTGGTTCCATTACCTATTAGTTGGGATACGTATGCCTTTCCAAGGCTTCCTTCCTTGGTAGGATTCTTTCCCTTTCTCCCAGAATTCCTTTTTCATTTATCCTTTGGAATTATCTAACCATTAAATGACATCCATTGATGTCGTCCTTCCCGTGTACCCTTCCTGAGAAATCTGGCGGTATGTCCTTGTACCATTTCCTTAATTCCACTTGTATCCCGCACAAGCTTTCTTCCTTGAGAAGGGTTCAAACACGATTTGTTTCAAGACTTCTTTGTGAGAGGCTTACTTAATCCTCCTCATGGCTTGAGTATGGTCCCCATTCCGTTTTCGGCCACAATTTCCTTTAAGGATTTCCTTTATCAGTCTTTTCCAATATTTGGCCTTTCCACTTCTCTCTTCTTCTCCTAGGTTTAAATCCATAATTCCTACGAGGGTTAGCTCGTTAACTATCTCATCCCAACTACTTTCCTTGTTTACTTGTCTTGGGTTAGTTGCCCTTCGAGTTCACTTGTCCTTGGTGCCTATCCTATCGCCCCTTTTTTAGTGTAGTCTTTACTACTTTCTGGTCCTTCCTAGGGTGTCTCCTCCTATAGTTACTAGTTACATCTGTTCCCTAGATTCTTCTTGTCTCCTTTGCTTTTCCATAGTAGGTTACTCCTTGCTATCTTGAGACATCCTATTTGTCTCTCAACATTCGAGGCTTGTCTTCTCTGGTGGAGGTGTTTCCTTTCTTGCTCCTAGATGGCTTGTAGCTCTCTTGTAAGGGAAGATTGCCTTCATCTATATTATATTATTGTTTGTGATTTCTCAAGGTCCTACCTTTGGTCCTTCCTGCCTTCCGTGACTTTGGATTTTTGGTAGTCGATGTATTGCCCTAAATCCATGGAGTTTGGGGACAGTTCTTCATTACATGTCATATCCCCCTACATGTTAACTTGATTCATGTTCTTAGTAGGGTTGGGCACTTCTCCACGTAGTGTCCCTATCGTTCATACTTGTAATTATGTGGACCTAAGTGGTTCTTCCTCGCATCTTTCTAGGGAATTGCTAGTTTTGGTGCTTCGCCGTCCTTGAGTCTGGATACCTTGAGAGTTTTCTTGTGGAGTCTTCTTTGCCAAAGGATCATTCTAAGAGTCCTCCTAGATTTCTTGATTCCCTAATTCAGTTTTGTAACTGGGATGAGATTCTCCTTAGTTTCTATGGTAGCGTAAGTTTGTTTGGTTACTTTCCTTGGGGCCATCTTCCTAGCAAGATCACATCCTTTGAGAGATAGGGTTTTTAGGAATTTAAAGTACTTTATTAATAGAGGAGTACAATATGTTGTGGGTTTTAGCCCTATTACAAGTAGTGGTCACATAATAAATAGGGAGCTACGAGATTCTTGATAAGCATCCTCCTAGGTATGGTTATACGCCATTTGTTGGCATTTCTGGATTCAGGCTTGGATTCCTTCGTACTTAGAGTTGTGACCTCAATAGGTCCTAGCATCATCCTCCTAGATACTTCCCCATTTGGTCTTTCGAGACTTCTACTATGCCTCGGGCATTGGGAAGTTTCTAGGGTTGTCTTCCTACGAGGACAGGGTGTTGAGTAGAGTTAGTCCTAGTTTTCTTGGTTTCTTTCTTCAGAGCCATCTGAAAATTTTGAAATTTTCTCTTAGTTACTATGATATGTAGTTTTGATAATGTATTCAAGGAAACATGCTCTGATACCACTCAAGTTGTCACACCCCGACCCTTACCTTGGTTACCTGAAAAGGGGTAAAGGGAGGGGGTGAGTTCGACAACTCAGTGAATGCGTGTTTGAAACATGAGTGTATGAAAAATAGTTTGAATTAGAGTGTGCAGGACTCCTTATTATTTCCTCAAGTTCTGGTTTTCAAAACCTTTTTTTCTAGGTTACCAATTCTTTTCCAAGGATTCTCAAATCCTTTCCAAGGTTTTCATAAAATTTTTCCCATATCCATATTAGGCGTGTCTCACAAACAACACACGCTCTTCATTAGGATGTGTTCACACACATTCGCGAGATGCAGTTACGTTGACTGCACCCACTTGTGGATCAGAGCATCTTTACCATTAACCCTCATAGAAGTCTTTGACTTCTACCTGAAGTCTGAGTGAACGTCACTGATGTCCTATCCTCAGACCCAAAATATTTCGTGTCCATATGAGGATGGAGACCTCATCCCGACCCCACCCCGGTCTCATGTGCATGAAGCTACATCGAGCTTCTGTGACTGCCTGCACGATAAACTACCCTTATCTCCACCATGTTGTCCAGTAGCCCCTAGGATGCATCACTACCCCTCTTGGGCGTCTTAATGATCCTGAACCTCAAGTTCATGCACAAAAAATAATTTTCCATATAAGCCATTAATCTTTGATGCCACTGGTCCAATGGCCCCGACCCTCAACTTGGCCTGCAATTGTTTGTCTCGACTAGTCAGTCGACCTAGTCTTGTCGCACTATCGCTAGTCCATTGAGTATGCCGGTCGTATCTTGTTACCATGGCCAAATCCCATCATTCATTCATTAGAATTTTCATGTCTTATCATCATGTTTGTTTAAGAGACGAGATTTTCAAAATCAGATATTTAGCCCCAAGTTCCAAAACCGAGTCCTGTGGCCTTTCTGAGCTATTCGAGCTCCCGTTAAGAAGGTCTCCCAAAATTTTCAAGCAGTGGGACACAGTTAGGAGAGAACACTTCTAACAAAAATACTTTTCCACTCATCGATCACACCAACCAGGTGTGATGACATCTCCGCTTACAATTGGTAAACGGGTTTTCCACTTCCTTTCATGAAGTTTATCATATCAACTGGGTATAATCTACTCACAACTAGTAATTAATTTTTTTCGCATAGTTTCTACATCACTCCAACCAAGTGTGATGTTAAAATTTCACATAGTAGTGATTTTTCATATTCGAGGTACTCATCATCCCAATCGGGTATGATGTGAAAATCTCACTCACCCGATAAGTGGAGTGTATTTCCCTTAAAACGGCTTTTTGCCTCCACGCAAGCTTATCCTTGCTGGCATTCCTGATAATTCATGTTCCTACATGATATGAACATGCTTGTTCATTATCATTTGGCCTAATAGCATTCATTACTCACGAATGAACAAAATTTCCAAACTTTTAATTATTTGCATTTAGGTCCCTAAAGTTCTTTTTCTTTAACTTTAGGCTCCAAATGCTAATTTTTCCCAAAATTGAGTCCCAAAACTTCTAAAATTCACTTTGGGACATCAATTTATTCAAAATCACAAAAAGGGTCCAAGTTTCCCAAATTTCCAATTTGGTCCCCAACTTTTAAAAAATTCCCATTTTGCCCCTACTTAACAAAAATGGCAATTTGACCACAATAGTTCAAAAAATTGACCAATTGGTCCTCCAACATCTTTTTCATGATCAATTGGCCCTCAATTTTGTGAAATTACATTTTGGTCTCTCGATTTTTCAAAATCCCCAATTTACCCCAAAATTTCCCCTCAATTTTATCCTTTCAAACTGGCCGAATTTGATTTTATCAAATTGATTGACCAGTCAAGGTTAATTGTTGAAATTGAAGGTAAAATTGAGTTCCTACACTTCCCACGATTCAATGGATCTTTTAATCACGTCATTTGGATCCAAATTGAGCTCAAATAGAGCTTTGTTGGAAAACTGGACTTAGAGAGAAAAAGTTTTGAAAGCTTACCATCGGGGGTGCGGCGGTCTGATCTTTCGATCTGGGCAGATAGCTCTCATCTTGAGGTTTCTCCTAGAATCAAGAATCACATCAACTCATGTCGAATTGAGGGAGAACTTGGTTAGTGAAGTTTCATTGGTTCTCTCTCTTACACTGATATGAAATTATAGAGTAGAGCCAAATTGGCTCCCCTTTCCACACTAATTCAATCGTATGAGGGCTGTGGAAGTGTTGGGAGAGCTTGGTTTTGCTTGAGAAGTGCTCAAATTTGCCATTTTTAGCTTAGTCGAAATAGGGCAGCTTCGGTTTGTTGGAGCTGCTTCACCGTTCTATCACATCGGAGCTTCTCCGATGACTCTCGAAGCAATTGGAGACTATCGTCAGGTAGTTGACTTCTCCCCAAATCTAAGGAACCCGACCTCGCCTTATTTGGCTTAGAAAAATGCCCAAGTTAGAGTTCTGGTTCGAGATTCACCAGAAATTGGACCAATAGAGAAAGAAAGAAGTTTCTACGTGTGAGGAGGATGAATGAGGAGGAGCTCTTTATATAGGAAGCTCGAAGGCTCCTTGGTTGTCCGATTGGCACCTTTATGGTAGTCATTCATTGCCTCCCACGAGTGAACAGTGCTGTCATTTGATGGAAGAAGATGACACTATTTTGAATCGGATCGGATTGGTTCGAACCGAGTTCAATGCTTAAACTGGCTAGTTCAAGCCTAGTTCGACCGAGTTTTTCAAAATTAAAAATTTGTATATTAATCTAAATTCATTCTTATCCAATGGTGGCTTCAATTCTCCAATTTGAATTTTCTAAACCATCTAGAAAAATAAATTTAGAAACCGGTTCAATAGTGGTTCAAACTGGTCCAAGTTCGGTTTAGCTGAACCGATTTAGTTTTTTCTTCCAATTCATCCTAAAGTCCTTTTCCATGACTTTTATGACTCTTTAGGTCACTTGGAATTTGTAAATTTCCCATTTTTCCCTTCCAATAATGATTGGTGTTCATGAATCGGTTCGATTTTCTCACCCGAGTTGACCGGTTCGTTCCCCGGTTTCCTTGTCTTTAAAGGACGAGGTTTACAGTTGTGGTCACATAGTTGACATCCTCAGGATTCTAAAGAACCTGAATTCGCTTTCTAAGGTGGAGAAAAGTGCCTAGGTGGGAGCTCTGGTTCGAGCTTCGATGGAAAACTGAGCACTTTTTCTTCTCTAGGCATTTAAGGGATGAAGAGGATTAATGGAGAGGAGCTCTTTATATAGAGAGCTTGGGGACTGGTAGACTTATCCGTTCACCAATCACTCGGCCTCTTGCTCCATTTATGGCTGAAATCGGAGGCATTTATTGGTTGCCGGATTTCCAGCGGCCAACTTGTCTTTTCTCTCTCATCTCAACTCCTAGGTTCAAGACGACACTGTTCCAAACGTGTGGACGTGCCATGTGGCACCTCATGATTGGATGGCTTTGTTGACATGGCTTCCTACTCACCAGCCTAGTGAGCCTTTGACCTGTTGACTGGACATGTGGAAACCTCCTATTGATTGTTTGTGTCTACACGGTATTTCTACTAGCCGTTGACCGTGACACGTGTCACTCTCCTATTGGTCGGTCATTGCTGACATGGGTTTCTTCCTTTGACTGTTGACCAAGTCATGTGTGACGCTCTAATTAGTTAGTGCTTCCAAACGCTGATTGAGCGGATGACTAGGCACACTTCACCACATGTCACACGCTGATTTGTCGAGCTTGTTGACTAGGCGCTGACCTAGCAGCGGTCCATTGACCGGTCTAGTCCGGTCGGGTTTTGTGACCCAAAATCGTAAATTGGCCGGTTCAGGCGTGATTCAACGAATTTTCCAAAAATTCAATATTTTAAAATTTATCTAAATTCATTTTCTATCTAATGGTAGCTTAAATTTTCCAATTTGACATTTTAAGTCACCTAGAAAAATGAATTATTAAACCGATTTTTCACGGTTTAGTCCAGTTCAGGTTCAGTTCACCCTGAACTGGTCCGATTTTCACATCCAATCCAATTCATAGTTCTTCTCCATGATTTTTGTGATTTCTTGGTTATTTGGAATTTTCCAAATTACCACTTTAACCCTTTTTTTAACAATTTCAGTTCACTTAGGTTCGTGGTTTACTCTTGAAAATTTTCGATTTCCTTTCCCAGTTTCCTTGGTCCGAGAGGACGGGTTTCACATGACCCAACTCAGACACACAAATAACCTAGATGCCAGTGATAGTTTTCACATTTATGCCCCAAGAAAATTAAATGGAAATAAAAGTCTAGAAATTCCAATCTAGTCGGCTATGGAGATGACCTGATAGAGAGTTGGTCCACTGAGCTTCCTATATAAGTGTCGGCACTCCTCCCACTAGCAGTTGGTTAGAATTATCTTTGAAAGCCAACTCCATCAGTTTTCTGGTGACCTTCATACTAGAGCTTGCCATTTCTTCCCTTGACCACCAAACTCAACCATTTAGGTGTCCTTAGAATCAAACAAAGGTCATCTTTCCAACTGCACCTCTCCCTGACACCGATGATGGTGTGACTGAACAATACCACCGCTTTCTCAACTTAAAAAGGTAGGAGGTGTCTGACATTGCCCCTACCTCCTCAATGATCAAATACGAGCCAAATGAATTTAGGAAGCTCCACTCAAACCCTCTCACCAACCTCGGTGGTTGTTTAGGCTAAATGTAAGACTCATGGCCATGAAAAATCTAAGAGGCTTTAGTAGAAATCAAATTTTGAAATCTCTCTATAAATTGAGAATTACAGGTGACTTAGACCACCACAATGGTTGATGAAGGTATCCACAAACTCGTGGGGAAGTCGACTACCCAACCCCACTGGCATCACCCGTCACCGCTTCCTCTCCGATGAGTTTTCAACCAAAACTTGACTCTGTGTCTATTTTTTGGGAATAGTCTGATCAGGGCCAAAATGACATTGTTCTGACCAAGGCTATCCGGAAAGTGACCGTGAAGACCTAAGAAAGATGATGAGTGACCTAGATAAGATTTTTGAAGGATTTATTGAGTCATTTTGAAGAAGATAAAAGTTGAGTGTCTAAATTGTAATTATCAAAAAGTTTAGGGATCAAATTGCGATTTCATGAAAGTAGGGACCAAAATGAGACACATGTAGAAGTCTAGGGATCTAAAATAAAGTATGAGAAAACTTAGAGACTCAAAGAGATAGCTTGAAAGAGGCTAGGGACCCAATTAAAATTTTTGGAAAAGTTTAATGATCTGGTAATTTTGAAAGAAGGACGATGATCTGGTAAATTACAAGTTACTAATACCAGTGTGATAAATAATTATATGCATGGATTAACTTCATAATGAAATCAATAGTGGGGATGGACAGTTAGCATACCATCCTTAATACATGATTGATTGTACAAGTGAGAGTTGGTTTAGATGAGAGTTCTCATCCAACGATTCAAATACGGTTCCCATTACAAAATGGAAGATTGTATAAAGGAAAATACCCTTGTACAATATTTAGTGCGCATTGGTAGATGTCACTCATACGTTTGATTCGAATGGTAGTTCTCATCCATGATCCACAATTGTTCCCATGATATATATCAAAGATTGTGATGAGGAGAGACATTAGCACAATACTGATTATGCTTCAATAAATGTCACTTGAATAGTTGGTTCGGATGATAGTTCTTGTTCAATATTATGTGCATAGTATATGAGGATAACTCTTACTAGTGCACGAATGGTAGGTTTAGTAGTAAACCCCGTAGAAAAGTGAGAATGTAAAACCTTACAAGCTAGTTTGAGTTGCATTAGCATCGAGGCTATAAAAGACCCAATGCGCAGCTTTCGTACTCATTGAGCATTTCTCACCCCTTCCCTTAAAATATTTCATGATCTATGAAGGGACGAATGCGAGGACTAAAGAACCTTTGTAGAGCAAAATACTCAAGACAATGTACTTTAGTTAACAACATATTTTTTCACGACAATTACTCACTTCACAATATTTGATTGTAGTCCATATTTCAAATTAAAATGTCATTAATAGAAGTTTAAATTATGAGCAAATTTTGATATGTTATACTTAATTTGACCCTTTAATCCTGTTAGTTCTACTGTAGTGAGTTAACCATTATCGTAGTGCCGAGATGATGTGATTGTTGTTACGTCGGTCTGACCCTTAGATCAGGTCGGGACGTGATAATTTTAGTGGTATAAGAGCCCAACTTTCAAAATAAAGATACTTTTGAAAATGAGTAATTGGGAAATGGATTAGACCGGAAAAAGTATTGCTTGAATCACCTTTGAAACATAAAAAATATTTTTCACTGGTAAAGTGGTGCGCAAAATATTGATTAAGTAAATTTTTTTGTAGATATGGCCTATAGATGAGAAACTAGGTGACGCCGACCGACTGAGGAACGACGCCCCTCGAGAGAGCCGAACATTGAGTCAGTGGGATTTATGACTCCTACTATGGAAGGGCAAGTTCTTGAGCCTCAAAGGGAGTTTCGTATTGAAATATCCTCGATACCACAAATTAACCCATAGCACCTCAAAATTTATGAATATTTCGTAAGGGTGTTCGAGATACCAACCCTGGATATGGAAGAGCACCTTCAATAGAGACAATCACACGAGAATCATATGAACCTTCTCTATTAGAGAGAATACAATACCGCGTTTTACATACAAAAAAATTTCAAAACAAAAATAAAACATTTGGTGTGATTTAATGATCTCAGGTCGAACCAATTCATCAACCTTTGATCAAGCCTACTTAATTAAGATAAAAATGATCGAATTTAAATTAGATAAATGGAATCAATACATAAGAATGTACATATTGCATACTGCAAATAAATCCTAACTTAGAGAGTTGGGCTGGGATTGTTCCTAAAAGAGCAAAAGAGAATTTGTAAATCCAAATATATGGATCCCAAATGAACGGGTCAGTTATAAAAGATAAATGCCTAAATAAAAGTAACATACAAATGGGGGCTTTCAATAACAAACCAATACAAAGCTTCATGAGAAATTACCTAGTCCAATCTTCCCTCGAGAACTTTCTTTAAGAATGGACGATAGAGCCCATCTCTACAAGTCACATATCATACGTGAACTCATGAAATACTGGAAGTCATGAATTTATCTTCTACAATATATTTTGTTTCCCCAAACCTAAAAGAGTGAATGAAGACAATATCTTCAATGGCATATAAGGCAATAACAAAATAAATGAGAACTTGAAACAAGGAAGTACATGATATATAACAATAAAAAAGGGGAATTAGGATTTACTTAACGTGGCTGAGCTACTGACCCTACAATCAACTCTTAAGACACATATGCAAGAGGCCATCAAAATATTAAAAAAATGAGGAAAAGAGGTTGTGCAAGAATTGAAGCTAGTTAAACACATGCAAGGGGTCTAGATATAATGAGCTTAGGGACATACGTGCAAACAAATGATAAACAATTAATTATTCATTCCTAGTTGTTAAGAAATTGTAATTTCTTAGAAGGTTAGAGGAAATTCATATATATATATATATATATATAAAAGTATGCTTACTAACTAAAACAAATTCAAAATTTGGCAAGAAGAAGAATGAGATCAATCACTTGGAAGAGCAATTATAGTATGATTCCATGAATCAAATTCCTAACAAAGGGATGAATTTGAGCATATTCATTAAAGTTAACTAAAAGAGAAATAATTGGACATAAGAATGTTTGAACAAAGGAATAAAACATGGAGCCGACCTATTAAAACTGATTTCCAGTCTTATGGACTTCAAAAGGAAATCCTTTAATAACCAACATGATCCCTATATTGATGAGATAATCATGAATCCCAATGGAACTTAACTTTCCAAGGCTGAATTAACATGATTATAAACTGACCAATCAACTATCTGACATCAATTTCTAATTCATCAAAGGAAGGATAAATTAGAGTAATGAACTAATACCTATGTATTTATAGAGTATGTTAGCCTTGGTTGGTAAGTGACTGCCTATCCATGGGTCTAGGCACAAGTTTACCAACCTATAAAAAAGCACTAAACAAAGAAATAAGATCCTATATATCTAGTTGTGAAAGGAACTAGAAATAACTCTTGGAACAAATAAATGGGCATATTTACATATCATTCAACTATTTGACTAACCACGAGCAATGCAAGAGTGGACCAATGATGTAAACCTTAATCTCTCAGAATAAGGAACCGAAAAATTTCAAAGGAAAATCGGGGATCGAAGTTAACTAGAATTGGTAGATAAGAGCTAAAACGAGAAATTGGAAAATCCCAAATAGCCAATAAGGACCCAAAGATCATGGAGAAGAACCATAAATGAAATAGGATGGGAAATCTAGACTGGTTTAGGGTGAAGAATCGGTTCAAAGATACATTTTTCTAGGCGACTTAAAAATGTAGAATTGGGAAATTGAAGTCAACACTATTTAGAAAATTAATTTAGAAAATTTTTAGATTTTAGAAAACTGTTATAATCGAGCCAGAACAAGCCAATTTTTCGATTTCGAGTCACTGAACCTGGTCTTACTGAACTGGTCTCCAGCCGGTCAACGGATCACCTGCCAGGTTGGCCCTCAGTCAACAGGCACAACCAATTAGTGAGCAACACATGGCGAAGTGCACCTAGTCAGCTGCTCGGTCAACGCTTGGAAGCGTTGACTAATTAGAACATATCACGTGTCCTCGGTCAACGGTTAAAGCCACGTCATCAATGATCGACCAATAGGAGGGCGACACGTGTCCTCAATCAAGGGTCAAATAAGAACGAGCCTCGTCAGCCAACCTGGCCAATGAAGAGATGACATATGGCAAAGATACCACATCAATAGCCAACTAGAACATCGGAGAAACAATCGAACAATTAGAGGTCAACGCGTGGCAAAGCTATGTGGGATGGTCCCAGCCAATCAGAGGCTGACACGTGGTAGTAGCATAGTACGTTAGGGGAAATCTAAAGTATTTAAATTAGCCAATCAGAGGACACCACATGTGATAGTCAAATGGCTAGTTAGATACAATGAAAGGCCACGTTGGATTGAGTGGCCAATGAGAGGCCGTCACGTGGCTAGTCAACATGTCAAAGGGTGACTAGGACATTGAGTGAGAAGTCGCGTCAATAAAGCCAGCCAATCACAGTGCACCACATGCAGCTCACATGTCACGCCCCGACCCGGTTTGGTCGGGTCCCCGTGATCAACCCGCCACACTCCCGATTTATTAAAGGATTTCCCCTTATTGTAAACCGTAAAGAGTAAGCCATCCTTTAACCTGCACCTTTTCCTAAAATAAAATAATCAAAACTGCATAAAATTTAAAACTTTACATACCTATCTTATAGGCATCTTAGTTGACGGTCTTTAAGGGGAGGCTTTCCGGGATTTCCTGAAAGGGATATACGGGAGGGGGTGAGTACGACTACTCAGTGAATGGGTTTTTAAAAGGTTTTGACTTTTAAGAAAAGTATTTATATGGAGTGTGCTAGACTCCTTTGTTTTAAAAAATCCATTCATTTAAAAATTTGGGTTTTTCCACTATTTATTATTTACCACGGTGTGTCATCACCCAACACACATCCTTCATCATGAAGGTTACACACATTCGCAAGTCAGTATCACTACTGAACTCACTAGTGGCTTCGGAGCGACTTTTCCTGCCACCCGGATAGAAGTACGACCACTTCTACCCTGGGAATGAGTGGATGTACGTGACATCCGACCCACAATCCTGAAATCACTTTTTCGTGTCCGTATGAGGACAAAGATCTCATCCTATCCCCACCCCAGTCTCATGCGCTTGGTGCTACTCCAGATTTCGCACAGACAGCTGGAATGACGAACTGCCCTTATAGCCACCAGGTCGTCCAGTGCCCTTAGGACGCATCACTACCCCTCATGGGTGTCTTGATGATCTCGTACTCATAATGCATGCACAAACAATGTTTTCTCATATTTCCATGTAATATGTGGTGCCACTAGTCCAACGGCCCCGACTCTCAACTCAACCCGCAGTTGTTTGTCTTAATTGGTCCGTCGACCGGTCATGTCGCACTGCCGTTAGTTGACTGAGCATGTCGGTCCTATCTTGGTACCATGGCCAAACAATTAACTTATTAATTTTTATGGCACATATATCATGTTTGTTTACGAGCACCTACTCGTGCCAACTGGCTTTGGGCCCACTGTACAAAATTTTCAAAATCGAGCATTTAGCCCCCAAGTTCCAAAATCGAGGCCCATGGCCTATCAAAGCTATTCGAGCTCCCGTCGAGAAGGTCTCCCAAATTGTTTAAGCATTGGCACACAGTCAAGGGAGAACACTTTCGATAAAATAGGTTTTCACTGTCCATTAGACTGACCGGTATAAGGACTTCTTCGTTCATAACCGATGAACGAGTTTTCAACTTCCTTCGAGGAAGTCTCATCATACCAACTGGGTATGATCTACTTACAACCGATAAATAGTTTTTCCATAATATTTTCACATCACTTTTTCTAAGTGGTGATGATTAAAATACCACAAAATAGTGGGTTTTTATATCGAGGTACTTATCATCCCCAACTGGTTATGATATATATAATCTCACTCACAACCGGTAACTGGTTTTTAATTTTAAGTTGTGCGCATCATCCCAACCGGGTATGATGTTAGTAAACCCACTCATCCGTTAATGCCGTGAATTCAACTAGACTAGTTCTTTGTATTCACGCGAGCTTGTCCTTGCTGGCGTTCCTAGTATTTCACGTTCCTACACGATATGAACAACTTTGTTCATTATTACTTGGCATAACAACCTTCATTCATTTCCAATGAATGAGAAAACCTAAACTTTTAGTTATTTGCAATTAGGTCCCTAAAGTTATTTCTCTTTAACTTTAAGTCCCTAATGTCGGTTTGTCCTCAAATTGAGTCCCGTTACTTGTAAAATTTATCCTGGAACCTCAATTTATTCAATTTCACCAAAAAGGGGTTTAATTTCCCAGATTTCCAATTTGGTCCCCCCAATTTTTCCAAAATTACCATTTTGCCCTTCTTTTACAAAAATGGTAAATTTTGCCCCAAAAATTCTAAAATTCCTTAATTGGTCCTCCAACATTATTTTCATGCCCAATTGACCCTCAATTTCATAAAATTACATTTTGGCCCTTTGAGTTTCGAAAATCCCCAATTTTCCCCCAATTTCTCCTCTTCAACACTACCAAATTTAATTTAATCAAATTGACCGATCAAGCACTTCTAATCATTGAAATTGGAGTTGAAATTGAGTTCCTTCATGTTCATACGATTCTAAAAAAGTTTGAATCGCAGATTTTAACGCTGGAACGAGCTCAAACGGAGCTTCGCCGGAAAAGAGACTGTAAAGAGAGAAAGTTTCGATTTCTCACCGGTGAGGGCACGACGGTCTGAGATTTCAATCTAGGCAGATAACTCTCATCTTGAGATTCATCCTAGAATCAAGAATAACATCAATTGATGCAGAATTGAGTTAGAATTTCATTATTAAAATTCTGTCGGTTCTCTCTCTAACACCGATCGAAAATTGTAGAGGGGAGCCGAATTGACTTACCTTTCGGTCGTAATTCAGCCGTGGGAGGGCTGAGGAAGTGTTGGGAAGGCTTGGTTTGGCCTGGGGAGGGCTCAAAATGGCCAATTTCTACTTGGCCGAAATAGGGCAGCTTCGGTCCACTGGAGCTGCTTCACTGTTCCATTATGTCGGCGTTTCTCTAGTGATTCTCGGATTGACTGGAGTTTGCTATTAGATAGCTGACTTCTCCCCGGTTCTAAAGAGCCCGACCTCTCCTTTCGAGGTTAAGAAAAATGTTAAAGTCGAAGTTCTGGTTTAAGCTTCACCGGGAAATGGAGTAGTAGAGAGAGAGAGAGAGAGAGAGAGAGAGAGAGAAGTGTTCGGGTGTGAGGAGAATGAATGGGGATGACCTCTTTATATAGGCGTAAAACCCGTGTATTAAATGGGTGAGATTTATTACTAGTATTAATATTGCCATAAATTATTGGTATTAATTCCAATAATTTAATTTAGGTATTAAATTATTGGTATTAAATTATAGGTATTTAGGTCACCCATCCTCACACTACTCTCAAGCAAGCACACTTAACTTCAAAGTTCTTATGGAATCTCGTTCACTTGAACAAATTTGGTTTTTGTCTTTATTTTGTTTTAAGTTTCTTTTCTAAGGTATAATAAACCCTTTGGATCACCCGGAAGTTAAAATTTCCAAATTGCTTGTTCCCATATGATTTGGTTTGTAAATCGGCTCGGTTTTCTTACTCAGGTTGACCGGTTCTTTCCCAGTTTTCCTTAACTCTAAAAGTGCGGGGTTTACATCGCACGTGCAAAGCTCGCACACAGTGTCATCTTCTTCCTTAGAATATTGGTGCAGAGAGGAACGACTGTAGACTGCTCAGTTTCTAGTTACCAAAAAACCCTTCATTCTGATCGGGGACGGGCGAGATTGGGGCTGAGTCATGGATGATGGAGTAGGCCTATCATTTGCCGAACTTCCTATATAAGATCCCCTCCCCATTCATCCTCCTCATCCCTCAAACAATTGAAAAAGAAGAACATCTCCATTTCCCGGTGATGCACAAACTAGAGCTCTGACTTGGGCATTTTCCTCAACCTCTGAAGGCAAATTCAGGTTCCTTGGAATCCCGAGGAAGTCAGCTACATGATGATATACTCCATACAAATCGAGGATCACCATAGAAGCACCGACGAGCTCACACAGTAACTTCGCTCCCATGACTGTCGGCAACCAGAGTTAGTCGAGCTCAATTCGAGCTAGCCTCGGGCCAACCACGACCAAACCAAGCCTCCTTGACCTTCCCTAGAGCTATGCAAACCTCTCTTTAACTGTCTTGGTATGTCACACAGTGTTTTTAATAACCCAAAATTTCAGTCGGAATTTTTTTTGGAATTGTATTATAAGTTTAAAATTTAATTGATATAATTGGAATAAATTTGATTTTTTTAGGTGAAAATAATGAGATAATTATGTGAATTTGGTTTAGTACGAAACTATTATCTATTAGTCCTATGCCCCTACCATAAATACACATAAATTAATAACTACATTCAATTATTGAAATTAATACCCATAAATTAATACCTATATTCAATTATTGGAATTAATACCCATAAATTAATACCTAAATTAAATTATTAGAATTAATATCCATAAATACCCATCAATTTCCCAATTTAATGAAAATAATTGACAAAATTAATACCAATAAATACCCATAATGTACTAATAAATCTTCCCCATTTAACAAATAATTTTATAGCTATATAAAGAGCTTATAACAATTTATCAGAGTGATACCAACTAAGCTAAGAGAGCAATTCGAGTAGAAGAGAGCTACATGATCCATTAGTCCTTATTCACACATCAAACATCATCTTTGCCATGATCACATTAGATCTACCATATTAATATTCCCTACCTATGAAATTCTCAATCTCGACATCCATCATGCAACAACCAAATTTAAGGAAAATGAGGAAGTATCGAAGCAGAGAAATACCAATAAGACCAACCATGGACAGGTACCTCGGAATCCCTCCAAGATGAACATATCTTTGGATAAAAGATGAGTGGGCTTAATTATACATCATACCTGGTTGGGATGGTGAACACTTTTGAAATGAAAAACCACTTGTGAGTGGGTTTATTCACGTCATACTCGGTTGGGATGATGAGCACCTTGGAAATGCAAAACCACATACATGTGGGATTTTAACATCACACCCGGTTGGAGTGATGTGAGAACTATGCGGAAAACTACATATCAATTGTAAGTAGAGAAAACCATACCAGGTTGGTATGATTGACTTCCTTGAAGGAAGAAGAAAACCCGCTTGCCGGTTGTAAGTGGACATATCATCATACCCGTTTGGTGTGATGAATGGAAAGATGATTTTGTTAGAAGTATTTTCCCCTGACTGTGTGCCCATGCTTAAAATTTTTGGGAGACCTTGATGAGAGCTAAAACAGCTTAGATAGGCCAGATGCCTCGGTTTTGGAACTTGTGGGGGCTAAATGCCCAATTTTGGAAAATCACATACAATGGGCCCAAGGCCAGTTGGCACGAGCAGGAGCTCATAAACAAACATGAGATATTTAAACCATGAAAACTATTAATGAATGGATTATGTGAATTCGATATGGTACCAAGACAGGACCGACATACTCGATGGACTGGTGACAGTGTGTCAGGGCCAAGTCGATGGACCGACCTAGACAAACAGTTATAGGTCGAGTTAATGATCGGGGCCTTTGGAGTAGTGGCACCAAAGATAAATGGCTTTGTGGAAAAATGATTTTTTGTGCATGCACTTGAGGTTTGGGACCATTAAGATGCCCAAGAGGGGTAGTGATGCGTTCTATGGGCTACTGGACGACATGGTGGAGATAAGGGCAGTTTGTCATGCTAGTAGTGAGGGAAGCTCGACGTAACTTCTTGGACATGTGACCGGGATAGGGTCGGGATGAGGTCTCCGTCCTCATACGAACATGAAGTATTTTAGGTTTGAGGGTAGGATGTCGGAAACGCTCACTCAGATTCCTGGTAGAAGTCAGGAACTTCTATCAGGATGCATGGCAAAAATGCTCTAATCCACAAGTGGGTGCAGTCGACATTACTGCATCCCGCGAATGTGTGTGTACCCTTCCTGATGAAGGGCATGTGTTGTTTTGCTAAACACACCTAATGGGGAAATGAGAAAAAAGTTAAGAAAACTTTGGAAAGGATTTGAGAATCCTTGGAAAAAGAAATGGTAAAACCTTGGAATAAGGTTTGGAAAAGAAATTAAAATACTTTTGAAAAGAAATGACACCCTTGACAAGGTAAAGGTTTTAAAAACCAAAAATTGAGGAAAACCCTTATTAGAGAAATGATAACTTTAGAGTGGCTATTTTTAAAACTCACTCCCAACATCCGCTCATTGAATTGTAGAACTCACCCCCTCCCTTTTACCCCTTTCAAGTAACCAAGGAAAAACCAAACTTAAATACATCCCTGAATGGGAACTATAAAGACAAGTATGTATGTTTAAAAGATTTTCAGTTTTGTATAATGTTATTCTAGGAAAGATAGGAAAAGGATGCCTTACTCCTCGTGGTTTAGAAAAGGGTGAAACCCTTCATGAACCAAAGGGAGTGGCGGGTTGCTCATGGGGATCCGACCAAACTAGGTCAGGGTGTGACACAGTAAGTCCCCTCCATCGCACTTCGCCGAAATACTATTCACAATGCACTTTTTCCAAAAAAATAAAATATGAAATTCACACTATTGTGGCCACCAATTAAGGTGTAGTTTGATCTAGGAAGGATCCCTGGGAAGAGAATAATCCATTGGAATCAAAATCTCCGATCGTTAGATCCTCACTGGTGAGTAATCAAAACTGTCTCTCTTTGGGTCAATTTTCTGGTGAAGCTCCGTTTGAGCTAATTTCTAAGCCAAAATGGGTGTTTCAAAAATTGAAATGAACTAGGGAACGTAGGAAAGATGACTAGTACCATGTTAGGATGCAATTGAGAGAAATTCAGGTTGAATTGATGAAATTGAAGTTAAAGGACCAAATTGTAAATTTTGGAAAGTTTGGGGACTTAATTGCAATTTTCAAAAAATTGGGGATTTTCTGTAATTAAGAGAATTATAGTATCCTATTTGGAAATTTAAAGAAATTAAGGGCCCAAATGGAGGATTTGATAACCTTAGGGACATAATGAGAAATAAGGTATACTTAAGGACTAAAACAAAATTATTGGAATGTTACGGGTTTAAAGTGTAAATACCTTATTGTTTGGCACCTAATTGCCTTATTCATTGTAGGAACATATCACCTACAAGTCCATACAAAGGAAAGGCATGTCAAGCTTAGAAATCCTCGGGATGACAAGTATCGAAATACGGATGAGTGGGATTTGCGACATCATACCCGGTTGGGATAATGAGCATATTTTCAAATTAAAAATCATTTTCTAGAAATAATCTCACCTGACTATGTGACATTGCATAAATGTTTTGGGAGCTATTTCTGAGAAGAGCAAGAGTTACTCTAGTGGGCCCAAGACTAATGGGAACGGGCTTAAACCCGTAGATAAATAGACAAATTATGAGCATATGGAAAACTCACATAAATGGTAAATTGTGTGATATAGCTATCAAGCCAAGGTCAGTGTTGTTAAACTCATTGGGCGAGTAGCTACCGAGCCAAAGTCGAGTTGTCGAACTCGTTAGGCTAGTAGTTATCAAGCCGAAGCTGGGCCAGCAAGCTCATGGGGGCTGGTAGCACCAAAGATAACTACTTTAACTAAAAAGACTTATGTTTGTGCATGTTGAGATACAGAACCATTGAGGCGCATGGTATGGGGTAATGTTGGTTCTAAGGGCTTCTAGATGACCCATGAAGCATAATGAAAACTTTGTCGTCTAGTATGTCAAGAAGCTCTGAGAGCTTCACGCGCATTGAGAACAAGGTCAGAGGGGGAGATGTCTCGTCCTAGAATAGCGAACAAAGAGTTCAATTTAAGTATGGGGGATGGGCAGTTGAGCTCATTCAGACTTATGGTAGAAGGTGCAACCTCCTACCAAGATGGTTGGTAAAGGTGCTCTGAATCACAAGTGGAGCAGTTGGAGAATGCTCTATGAAAGTATGATTCCTTTGATGTAAAGAGCGTGTGTGGTTGTGTGCTAAACTAAATTCGAAAAAATGTGAATGATAAAATACCCATTTTGATGGAGGATGTGGAGTTAAACCCATAAATCGTTAAACCATAATGGTATTATATGTTAACAATAATTAACCTTTTCCCATTAAAAGTTACCTTATCACCCACTCACTGAGTTGTAGAACTCACCCCTTCCCTAAACCCTTTTTCAGGAAAGTTCTCCCATTAGGAGCAGTGAAAGTTAAAGGAGCAAGTCAGACTTACCACGAGAAGGTAAAATTTTAGTAAGTTGTTTTGTTAATTTTGTTTTGGAAAACATATGTGCTTATAAGCTTTTACCTTTCCCGGTCTATTTTAGTAGAAATACCAATTTAGTATAGGGAAGGGTGGCAGGTGGTCACAGGGTTTCAACCAAATCGGGTTGGGGCGTGATAAATTATCATCGTAAGATCTAGAGAAAGAGGATGGGTAGAGATGTAAACTAACATGAAAGGAAGGGGGAGAAACCTAATGATAGTCTATGAACATTGGGCAACTAGTCAATTTCCTACCTTTATGCCCAATCCAAAATATTTAGGTGGAGCATACTAAAATTAATCAATTCCCTACATGATGGAACCTAACCATTCAAGAATATGATCAATGATGAATTTTCTTGAAATTAATAAGGCTTAAGATAAATGGTCATCCTATTTATTAGGAGACACTGAATGCAATGCATAAGAAAATATATAATTACCTCAACTGATGAGCATTCTCACTCCTATAAATAGGAGGGAATAAGTTTCATACGACCTAACCATATCTTCCAAATTCTGAAAGCCAAGCAACCATCCAAGCAATCAATTCCAATTATTAGCGCAATCTAAACTAGGAGGTAAAAAGAGATAGCTTTCATGGGGAAGACTAATGCAGACAACGAATGAAAGTGAAGGCTATGGGCGACCTAGAATGGATAAAAGTAACTAAGCTCGCATAACACCTACAATGGAAGAGCACTTACCCTTCAAAAACTGGGAAACTGAAAAATTAGACCCAATAATCCTATTAGTGCATTAAGAGCTAGATAAATGGAGCCCAACTTCTGAGAATCAAATATCGGAACACAAACTAGGGAGCTTGAACCTTGTAATGGAGCTACCAAGGATGAAGGGTAGGGCTGCGAGTGTCAAGAGAAATGGCGTCGGGATACGATCGATGTCGTCTAGGATCTCTTGTGTGCGATATGAGTACGAAAGTGATAGGAAAATGGAACTAAGCCAAACAAAAATTCAGACCAAGAGAAACTATGGCGGGCGACAACCGACACCAAAAGAGCAGAGGGGTGGTCGAGCTATTTGATCTCGAGATGTGATTAAGAGAACCTACTATGGAGAAGAGAGTCATGAAACGAAGCAGAAACTGGACTGAATGAGGGGAGGACGAAGTTGAATAGAACATACCTACGACTGGGCTCAAGCGATGACAAATGTCGTCTAGGGTGTTTGTAGATAGAGGTCTGATGAAATGAATGAGTGTGCTCGATGCGAAGGCCCCGATCAGATGAATGAGTCAAGGTAGAATGACTAAACTTCACCCCCCTAAAATGACAAAAATACCCTATTTGATAAAATGACCAAAATGCGTGTGAAGATGAAAAAATTACAAGAATGTTATCAATGCCATATTGGAAGGGTAAATAAAGTAAGTATGCTGAAATTAGGAAAATGATTATGAAGACATAATTGGAGTATGTAGGAAATTATGAGCCTAAATGAATGACCCTAGATTCTTAAAATATGGAATTGAGTGTAAGGTACAAATGCTAGAAATTATTTTCTTATTTAATAGACAGATTCAATTAAGGGAATATGGTCTAAGTGCAAAACCATAATTTTTGGAAATATTATGGTATAGTGTAATAAATGCGAAGAACATACGAGAGAAGCATGAAGATTTAGGGATCCATTCAGGATGAACATATGGATGAGTGGAATTTTTAGTATCGAGTTGGATTGGACTGATAACGTGACATTACTCGAAAAAAATTACAGTATAATTTGCTTATAAAATATTTTTTTAGAAATATAATATCATTATTGTGTGAAACTACTCAAACAATTTTGGGATATATATTTCACTTGAGGGCATCAATGCCATATAGACAAGTATCTAATTCAACTCTTAATGCATGATATGAGTGGGGCCCATGATCGACAAAGTGTTGGTTAGATCTAGTTCTATGAAAAGTGGGCCCAATGCCACTATTTTGAAAAGAGAAGTAGGCCCAAAATCATGTTTCGAAAACTCGTACAATGGGCCCAATGCCAATGGAAATGGGTCAAATACCATAAATAAGATTTGATTTAAGAGCTTGATAAAAGTTATCACCAATGGATTTGCTTAAGTTGTTGAGCCGAAGCCGGGTTGGAGCCCGTTGGGCTAGCAGCGCAAAGAAAAATGTCTTAAATCAAAAGATTTTTGTTTGTGATTGCAATCGTATGAAACCAAGAGATGTCTAATATGGTGTAGTGATGGTTCTAAGGGATGGTGGACAATAAGGTTGGAATAAGTGAAGCTATGTTGGTCTAGTATATATTGGAGTTATGGGAGCTTCGTGCCCATTTAGACCGATAAAGAAGAAGGAGATGTCTCGTCCCTCAATAATGGACAACTTCATTCAGAAATGTTTGGAGGTTGGGTAATGGTGCTCACACAGACGAATGGTCAAGGCTGTAACCTCACACTAATGTGGTAGAGGTTCTAGCCTCTCACCAAGATGGACAATAAAGGTGCTACATGCCACAAGTTGGACAAATCGAGGTTGTAGCCTCAAAGAGTTTATTCTGCAAATAATTGAACCATTTAATGAGAAATGGTGTTTGATTGATTTTTTGATACAAACTTATGTGAAATTTACCTTGAATAAAATTATGAAAATTTTTTCAGGTAGTAAAGAACATAATTTTTAGCTTATGAGATATAAGCAGTGAAATTAACTAAAAATCATGTGAAAAATTTTAAATGATAAAACAAGTAGTAGCTTGTTAAGTTATTCTCCCAACAAATTGAGATTTAAAAAAAAATATTCTTATGCATATTCAGGTATATGAGATATGTTTATCAAATACAAGTAAAATTTTAAGGCTTGTTATTAATGAACTTGATGATAGGTTATTTCAAATGGATTGAACATATTACAAACTTGTAGTATAAAAATTTATTTCTTTTAAGCTATAAGATTATTTTCTGTAAACACTTGTTTTACAAAACCTTCTTATAATTCTTTTTGGAGTATGTGCTCAGTTGTGGATATGACATCACAATATCAACTAAACCCACTCATTAAGTTGTGAACTCACTCTACTCCAATACCCATTTCAAGAATAAAAATATTATCTGAATAAATTAAGAATTGGAAAAGTTCATATAACTCCAAGGTATACCTTACATTAAGTACTTGTCCCGATTTGGTTTCTAAAGTTTATTTTCTAAAAGTCCAATTTATTATTTTTGAAAAATAACATAAATTATTATATTTTTAGTCTTACAACATGTCAGGTTTATAATGATTAGATACCCATTGTTGTAAAACTGGGAAGATACGGCGGGTTGTCTACAGGTCTGATGGGAAACCGGGTTGGCATGTGACAATTTAATTGGTATCATAGAAAGTGAAAACATTTTCGAAAAGTAAAGTATTAGAAAATTAATGTGTAAGACTTATACATGTTATTATTAGAAAAACCTAATACCCTAAATATTCAAGTAGAGATAACATTATTGAATGGAGTACTAGGTTCACGACTCTAGTATGAAAGTGACCTTGAAAAATAGGTTGTAATGGAATATCGACTCAAGGATGTCGGAAAATCTAAAGTGGAAAAAGCTCTACAAAAATAATGTGAGGGATACTAAAAAAAAATAGTACAAAGATTTCGAGAATAAATAGAGTAAGTATTTTTGTAATTATATACAAAACCCTAATAGAAAACTAAGTTTTTAAAAGAAAATTTACTCTTGAAATAAAATATAAGTCTACGAACTCAGATACTAATGGTTTCAGAGTAAGGTTACAAATAGTTATTGACTTGAAAATGATTGGGAGAAACATAAATGGTGGAAGTAAAACTCTCCATAAAACAAGAAATTTAATTTGAAGGTTTCATTAGAAATAAAAAAGTTTTGAAAAAATAAGATTGACTTACAAGTTTAAGACTAGGTGATAAACACAATAAATTCTACAAGTATTCTCAACTACAAAGTTAGAGAATGAAAATATGGGAGAGTGTACCCGATTCTTATTCTAAAAACGAATTTGTAAATAAAATATAAGTGAAACCAACAAACTGATATGAAAAAACTGAATATAAAAAAAATGAATATACACCTAATAATAAGATTGCAACACATAATTGAGTTTGTATGAAATTCTTTCTTGTGTTATTAATTTTCATATAAATAAAACATAGGTAAGTGCATTTGGTTACCAAGGTAGTTTTTTTAACGGTTCAAGAAAATCGTGTAAAATTTAGAAATAATACATAGGGAATCCTCATCTCGACTAACCTCTACTTTGAATAAGGAGATTCACAAATAACCCGTTCTATCATGAGTAGATGTAAAACAAAAGAAAACAAATTAACGGCTAGTTAAAATATATGATAGGTGGATAACAGTTTCTATAAAATTGTTGATGATAGAGAGTTGGCAGTGTAATGTTGATAATTGGGTGTATTGTATCAACTCTAATAGATCTATCTATAGATATAATAGTTTATAGATAGTGCTTAATAAAAGTATAGATTAGCTTTCATTTCTAAATAATGAATTTTCTACTAAATTTTTTAATATTTAAGAAATATATTTTTATAATAAAATTTTGACTAAATAAATACATAAAATATCAAAATATTCATATTTTTATAGTTTAGGATTTTTCATGTTCGTCCTAAACTTATCATGTTTATGAGTAGCTTAATGAAAGACATTTACAAATAATACTTCTATTTAGTACTAATCTCATTTTTTAAGCTTAGCTCTCCTAATACATTAATGAAGTTATTTTTTTTTTCTTGTTTTGAGTTATAGAGATGATTTATTAGAATGAATCCAATTTTTTTGAAGGCGTTTTTTATAGCTAGTCAAATATGGACTTGTTGGTTGGTCCATACTCCCACCACTACCATCTTTTTTATGCTTATCTCATGTATGAATGTCTTTCCCTTTTCAATGAAGTTTTGGAAAATGCAAGCTGAAGATTCAATTTTATTTTATGCCTTGAAATGGGATATGTAATGACTGCCACCTGTTGATTAGACATCCATCAGTTTGGTTGATTCCATCTCCTACTAGGTGCATTGTATCATCATTATATAACCTTAAATCTGAGCCTCTATACCTTTAGGAGTTCTTACCTGGTTTCCGTTTCAATACGGAAAAAGAATAACACCTCTTTTGGGTTCTTACCTCGTTCGGGTGACGTTCGGGTGATACCGTATCAATTGGGAATAAATTTACCAGTGTTTCTTTATATATCAAATCTTGCCTACAGTATTAGTATAGGGTCCACTTACAGCCTATATATATGACAACAATATATATTTATTTCTTTGGATTGTACATGTGCCATTGCTTTTCAATCACTTCTTACATGAAGCTTCAAGTCCCCAGCATTGCTTCTCTTCTCCTACTCTCTTTTGTATGGCCTTATGGCCTCACAGCCCAAAGTCCAATCAAGTAATAGACTAGAAGTTTGTTCTAGGTACGGGTATGTGCATCATGCAAAGCCTTCTTATCTTTGTTAAGATTTGCAATCAACCTTTTTCCCTAGATCAGAACAAATGAATAAACGTACGTAATTGCAATAGAAAAGAGAGTTTGAATCAAATATTGTTGAACTTTAAGTAGAAAGACCCATTTCACTTCTTTGGAGAAATTGGAAGAAAATTCCTCCCACATGCGAGAGGCAATGAACAACAAAAATCTGCATATGCATCTTCCTTCTTTCTTTGGTACAGGGAATCTCTATTTTCCATAATCTACCCATGATCCTTCCCCTACTGCACTTATTCTCTACTCCAAAGGCCTACATTTGATAAACATCACTTGAGATCCACCACCACAACGGTCACGTTGTCGGCAGTTTGTCTCACAAATGCCAACTTGGTTAGCGCCATGGAAGCATCCGAGCAAGAATCATTAAACACAATCCCTCCACCACTGTCACCCATTTGCAACAAGGGGGTGGCGGCTTCCTCCGCCCTTGGTGCGGCTCTGGCCTTCACTCTGAGGCACATCCTGGCCACCTTACATGCAGTCTCGTTGGACACCACATCCCACAATCCGTCGCTGGCCAGTATAAGACAGTCATCCTCCAAAGTCCGGTCCATTATGGTCACCTCTGGCTCGCAACTCACGTAGGGTTTCAAGTAATTGTCCCCTGTACATAAATAAATCCAAGAGGGTGGTGAGTGCCCATGGCAAAGTCTAGAATGAAAGGCTCAATTGTTCTTACAAGATCTTTTTTGGTTTCAACTCAACTCACCTATAGCTCTAGACATGGCCAGAATGCCGAAAACTCGGGCACCATTTCTGTAGACCACTTTGCCTCCAACTGTTTGGATGCGGTCCAGCTCATCTGGTCGATCCGGCTGCTTATACATTATCAATACTCTTCAGAAAAAGTAAAGATGATGGGATGAAAAGTGAACAACAATTTAGTGTACTACAAAAATAGAGAAGAAAAATCGACCTTGTGATCTATGGAGAGTGGAACCGCTTTGCCTTTGCGGCAGAGCACGGCCCTTGAATCCCCACAATTTGCCACAATGATCTTGTCAGGAGTCACGACAGCCACCACAGCGGTGGACCCCACAGCGTCGCACTCCGGGGACTGCATCTTACACTTGCATGAGGAGCCAGAGCCCTCACCCACGGCTGCGGCCGCAATCACTTCCTTCCACGAGGTCACCTCATTGTCCATCTTCATGAAACTTCTCCGCATAGCATCTCCCCACTCTACTGGCCCAGCAGTACTCTTTGCCAGCAATTCCACCTCCTCTCTCACCAGCTCGTGCAGTCTCTCCCTGCACCTCTCTGCAACCTGAAGCAACAACGAAGAGTAAGAGCATGAATAATTGTCCCATACTTTTTTTTACTTAATGCGAGAGAATAACATTTTGATAGTTGCAGGGTTAGGTGGTTACATGAGAGCATCCATGACCATCGTAGACAGCAAAGTAATGGAAGTCGCTGGTCAATTCACGGCGTTGGATGCAGAACGATGGACAGATGGCGACGGCATCTTCCATCTCCCTTCTTCTCCCACATACTGAAGTCATTCCGAATTTGGGAATGCCGACTAAGATTTCAGCCTCTAAGCCGTTTCCATTTTCATCGGTGTGATGCTTCTCTAAGGCATCATCTTGGAAGCCCTCTACTTTTTTCAGTTTCCGCTCGATGTTATGGGCATCGTTCCTTGTGACGGCCAAGCTAGGGCCACCAAGGTACTTAAACCGCCGGATCTTTATCCTCCTCCGCCTCGCCACCCTTGAGCTCGACTCACACTCTGCTTTTGAACGGGCTACCTCACTCTCAACTTCATTGTACATATCCGCCATCTCGCTTACACTACTTGCTTCTCTCAACAACTCCTTTCAACAGATGCAGGTAGCGCTTGAAAGACCTGAAAATTAATAGAGGAACACCTCTCGTATTTACTCATACGACACGATCCCAACCGTCCATCTTGCGTGAATCTCACAGTGGAACCATAACCACGTGTAGGTCAACCAATAAGTGATCAACAGCGAGACTAGAACGGTCGACACGATTCGGTCTCCCATCACACGCGTGGCTGCTGCCACTGCTCGTTTCTAAATTTTGGGAATGTGCGGGCGGAACGAACGAAGATAGAGGACTTTATACATATTTTATCACTCAGGCCCTAAAATTCTTCTACTTTTCACTTCGTCCCTCCAATAATTTCAGTTATTTCAAACAAGTCCTACTGGGAAATTCTCAAACAACTGTTAGTTGGTCAGACATAATGTTGGTGATATGAATTGACACGTAAGGACTCATCTTGAATTTTTAACACGAATAACGATTCACTGGGTTGCAAACTTGTCGGTCTAAATTTGCCACGTATGACACTTAAAGACTGTGCCATTTAAGGCAAAGATCTCCGAGATTTTCCTAATTATTTATTCATAAAGTTCAACGAGAGTGCTTCCTGCAAGACCCAACATAATATATCAGATCCTCCTCTTTCATGTTTCTACATGTATAGATGATAGTAATATTATAGAAAATAATATTCTTTGTTATATGTTTTTAGAATATATATTAAAAATATATAAGTCAAAATGACAAAAAAATAAAATATTATAATACATTCTCCATGTTCCTTTTAAAATGCATAGGATCTCTAGTGGCATTTTAATACATATACGCACGTGTATTTAATAGGATATGCAATTAAAAATATGTCTCCGTGGATGTGGATATATACTGTAGTAAATAAAGCCGATTAAAAGATAATTCAATAATAATATTGTCAAAATAAAATGCACATAATCCTGACATTTTAACCTCATTTTTCTTATGAAATTTTATTTAATTATTTATATCAATATATATTTTATGTTAATTTCCCTTTATTTTTATACTAATAATGATAAATTTCACTTATCAATTCTCTATATGTATGAATAAAATGAAAAATGGGTAAAATACAATAATTCTTGTGAATTTATTACAATAAATTATATTACGCCCGACCTAATTTTTCGATTAGTGGCTCCACTCATAAATTAATTTGATATTATAATATTGAATAATTTTATTATAATAAAATTAAAGTAACAAATTATTAGAATAAAAAAAACTCAAAATTTCACTAAAAACTTAATTTTTTTTATAAATATAAGGGAAACAAAATATTTAAACACTCAATTCATAATATATTAATTGATAAATAAAAATTAGAATCTTATATAAGTAATACTCAAATCTATCTAAAATCTATTTAAAATTACGTTATTTTTGTATACTATCCCGACCTGTTCTTTGCATAATTTCAACTTTCATATATAATTTATTTAGGTAAGTGATTAACTCATAACTCAATAAATAAAATATTCACGTTATAATTTACAACCTCTTAATTTACATAAAAATTATATCATGAATATTATTTCTTAATATTATAAAAATTTTAAATAGTTTTAGTTTTATCATTTCAGTTCAAACTACTATCCTGGGCCATCCGAAAATCGTAACTCCACATTATATCGGTTCAAACTTTCTCACCCCAAACAATAATCATTTTAATATAATGATATGCAAACAATAGCACATACGAACAACTAATGGTCCAAGCAATACCTAAAAGCCATTGCATAATTTTGATCGGATAAGATGAGAGTGTGTGAGACATGTGTATTATCCACAACTGATATCTCTCGGGTTAATCTCTTATTTGTGGTGTCTTAGCATTCAAGTTCATGACACAAAAATTTCAACTCCATATACATGCCTATTACACATGTGAATTAATCCCACCACTTCTCATTGTAGCAGTGTAACATTGAGACCACTCTCGTACATCATATGGGGGTCCCAGGGAAATTTGGAAATAACATTTTCAATCTCCCATTATCTACTCTTCCAATTTCCAGTGTTGTGTACACTAACTCGGTAGGTGTCATATCAATGCTCCACTTCTTATCGGTATATAATATACATTTTTTTCCATATTCACAAAACATGCACCAAATAGCAATTATGTCTATCTCAATTTTTATTAAGCATAGTACTCATTCTGATAATCTCTATTAAGGTGCATATATGAAATCAGCAGTTAATATGCATTATCAATTATATCACATCTAGTTTGGTCTATATTCGACCAATTACTACTCATATGCATGTATCAAATTCAACATTCAAACATCATGTTCACAAGAATGTCACAAGCAAAAGGCTACAACTTCCATAGTTTTAGTATGCGACTATGGTTCATTTACTTTGGTCTAAATGACTATTAGGCTCGGTTCATTTGACTTACGTGTTGAAGAACTATTATTTAACTAACATTCACTTGAGGTTAGTTAGTACTTGCTTAGGGTCATAACCTCTTGTGGTTAAACTTGTTTATGTGCTTAGAGATCTTTAATCTACCACTTATGCACCATATTTTCCCAAAATTATATTTTAGTCCATAGGTTGGGTAAAATTACTATTTTGTCCTTTGTGACTCCCAATCCTTCCTCTTTGGATTATGGACTTTTACAAGTCTTTCATTTGAGTAATCAAGTTTCCTTTAGTCCCATTTTGGTCTCCAAATTTTTTTAAAATATTTTTTAAGTCTTATTTCATAATATTTTCAAAATAGTCCTTAAGTTTGGTAAAATTACCATTTTGCCCCTACTCTTTAAAACTAATATTTCCGAAACCTTATATTCTCCAAATCTTCCATTAGGGTCCCTAGACTTTCTTTAGTATCATTCATGTCCTTAAACTTCTCAAAATTACTTTTGAGTGCACATATCTCCTTATTTGCACTTTAGTACCTAAACTTTCTCTTTGGTCACTTTTAGGTCCTTATGCATTCTAAACATGCCATCCTAGTTTGAAAACTTTACCAATCCTTCCAAACTCTCCTAAAACTTTATTAAGTCCCTTAAAAAGACCCCCAAGAAAATGTCTTATCAAATGGCTCCTCCAACTTCTTAACAATTACATTTTAGTCCTTGACCTTTACTCCCTAACAAAATAATTCCCAAAAATTCTCAAACTCAAATATGAGGTCTCTTTGATAGTCCCCTAAGACATCGTAGTCTCCATTCGACCAAAGTTGGCTGAAAAAAAATGACAATTAGGATTAATTCTAAACTAATTGTTTATCGAGCATAAGTCGAGTTAAGGCCAAAATCTTACGAGAGACGACGACTTGGTTAAGGTGCAATTCAAAAGCTGACACTCAAAGGAGTTTGTGGCCACTTGAAGCACCTCAAATGGAGGTTTGAGCACTTGAAGCACCTCAAATGTTCTCCAAGGGTATTTTTCATGACCGTTGTCATTGTCCTATGTCACGCTTTCAAACCATATTACAAAACTAGTTTGATTTTAAATTCTTGGGTCTGGTATTCCTTTTAGGCTTTGCTTTAGTTCTCGGTTTGGTTCGACTAGTTTTCTTATTTGTGATTCCTGGTGTTACAACTACTCCCCTCCTTTTAGAAGTTTTGTCCACAAAACTTAATTATTTGCTTAGAAGGATTTCCATTTCCTATTTCACTTGATCTTCCCCTTTCCTATGAACATCATTTCATAGTACCATCGAGTATTTTTATTGTCCTTCATTACCTTCTTTATTCCACTTTTCCCTCATCATTTATCTCAAGCATGTGGTATCCTTTTCCAATACATCCCTTAGGAACATTAGTTCATTCCCTATAAGCCTTATTCTAGAGTCATTATTATTAGTGGTTCTTTCAAATCATCTTAGATTATAGATCATTTACCAGTTATTCGTATCCTCTCCCATTGATGATATCCAAGTATCCATGAATTCTGAGAAAATACAACCATATGGACATTTGCATAACCTTTCAACTTACCCGCACAAGTGCTTTATCATACTCAACAACTTTGAGTGTTTTCTTCTTTTCTTTGTCCCTTGGTCACCAACATGTTGTAAATTCGACTAAAAACAATACGAATTCACAAGTCCAATCAACTGAACCTACAATGGAGCTGGACAATCTATCACCAAATGAGATAAATGATCATTTGAGACTATAAGAGTGCCCAATTATAATACTAAGGGCTAAAAGATTAAAAAATGGTTTGTATGGGCTGATTAAGGATATTACAGAAAATTCAAATAGAAGCCCAATAAAAGAGCCCAAGATGAGCCCAAGAAAATGTACAAATTTAATTAATAAGTAGAGATTTATTAATATAATAAATATTTTAGGATATTAAATGATAATATTAGATATTTAATCAGTTAAGTTTAGATCTTTAAATTAGTTATTAAAATATTATAAATATTTAGATTAGATATGGTTAGAATGTAACTATAAGAGATAATTTTCCTTGTTTTTAGGCTATTCAGTTGTTATATGTGCCTATAAAAGGCATACTCGGAGGACAAACTTTGGAATTTCAATTTTGTGAGATTTTGTCTTATTTCTATCTTAAAAGAACTTTGAACTTATCAAGTTTTTACCTGTGGTATTCAAGTAATCAAGACTTATCACCTAAGGTTTTCTAAGAGTTCTTCTTAGAGGATTTGGGTATGACGTCTACATATCTCATACCTTGTTTCTCACATAAACAAGGTATATTCCATCTTTTCGTACTTGCGTCATGAAAGTCTTGGGGTCTTGCCATATTTGGTGTAGGGTGTCGTCAGCATATTGGCGAGGTTCACATCAATATTTCTCCATTGTAAACCCTGCTCCTTAAAGATAAGAAAATCGGGGAAAGAATTAATTAACCCATGGGAGAAAATTGAACCGGTTCATGAACCCCAAGCATTATAGAAAGGGAAAATTGGAAAATTTACATATCTCGAGTGACCTAAAGAGTCATAAAAACCATAAAAAGGGACTTTGGGACAAATTAGAAGAGAAAACCAGATCAGTTCATGTGAACCGGATTGAACTAGTTTGGACCGGTTTGAACCATCATTGAATTGGTTGCTAAATTCATTTTTCTAGGTGGCTTAAAATATTTAAATTGGGGAATTGAAGCTACCATTAAATAGAGAATGAATTTAGAAATTTTTAATTTTGAAAAACTCGGTTGAATTAGGCCTGAACCGATTGGTTTAAGCATTAAACACGGTTCAGATTGGTCCAGTCCGGTTCGGAACAACGTCGTCTTCTTCCTTTAGATGACGACACTGTTCATTCAACGAATGAACACACGGCACCGGCAAACATGAAATGCCTCCATTTAGGGTGTTTTAGGTCATGAATGAACACCATTATGGTGCCAAATGGTTGGGTAGAGAGTCCCCCAACTCCCTATATAAAGAGCTCATCTCCATTCATCACCCTCGCACCTAAAAACTCCATTCTCTCTCAACTACTCAGTTTTCCGGCTAAGCTCGAACCAGAGCTCTAACATTGGAGTTTTTTCGAGCCTTAGAAGGTGAGGTCAGGTTCTTTAGATTCTGAGAGAAGTCAGCTACCTGATGGCAATCACCGTTTAATCCGAGGATCACTGGAGAAGTGTCGATGAAATCAAATAGTGAAGCAGCTTTGACGGACCAAAGCTGCCCTATTTTGACCGAGTTGAAATCGGTCGAAGTCAACACTTCTTAGGCCAAACCAAGCACTCCTGACACACCCACAGCCTTCACACGATTGTAATAGTGCTAAAAAGTAAGCCAATTCGGCCTCCTCTATCATTTTCGATCAGCGTTATAGAGAGAAATTGTGAAAACTTCACTAACCGAATTCTACCTCAATTCAATATGAATTGTATCGATTCTTGATCCTAGGAGGAACCTCAGGACGAGAGCTACCTATCTCGGACCACCGCATCTCTGATGGTAAGTTTTCAAAGCTTTCTCTCTCTACACACAATTTTCCAATGAAGCTCTGTTTGAGCTCATTTCGACCTCAATTCATGTTATTCAAAGCTCAATTGAATCATATGGATGTGTAGGAACTGAATTATACTTCTAATTTAAGCAATTAACCCTGATTGAATGGTCAATTTGATGAAATCAAATTCAATCAGTTTGAAAATGGGGAAATTAAGGGAAAAATTTAGGAAATTTTGGGGATTTCCTAAAATTGAGGGACCAAATTGCAATTTATCAAAATTGAGGGTCAATTGGCCATGAAAAGAATGTTAGAGGACCAATTGTTCAATTTTTTAAAATAATTGGGTCAAATTGCCATTTTTTGTAATGTAGGGGCAAAATAGTAATTTTTGAAAAGTTGGGGACCAAATTGGAAATTTGAAAAACTTGAGCCCCTTATACAATTTTGAGTAAATTGAGGACCCAAAGTGAATTTTTGGAAGTTTCGGGACTCAATTTGGGGAAAAGTTAGCATTAGGGACCAAAAGTCTAGGAAAATAAACCTTAGGGACCTAAGTGCAATTAATTGAAAATTTTGACCCTACTCATTCATACGTAAGAAACGAAGATTGTTATGCCAAATATTAATAGATAAGGATGTCCAAATCGTTTTGGAACACGAGGGAATGAAACTCCAATAAGGACAAGCTAGTGTGGAAGCGGAAACCGACTAGAGAAGGATACACTTCAGTTATCGGGTGAGTGGGCTTAATTATACATCATACCTGGTTGGCATGGTGAGCACTTTAGAAATGAAAAATCACTTATGAGTGGGTTTATTCACATCATATCTGTTTGGGATGATGAACACCTCGGAAATGAAAAATCACTTATATATAGGATTTTAACATCACACACGGTTGGAGTGATGTGAGAACTAAGTGGAAAAACTACTTAACGGTTGTAAGTAGAGAGATCATACTCGATTGGTATGATGGACTTTCTGAAAGGAAGGAGAAAACCTGTTTGTCGGTTGTAAGTGGAGATGTCATCACACCTAGCTAGTGTGATAAATTGAAAGATTATTTTGTCAGAAGTGTTCTCCACTAATTGTGTGCTAATGCTTAAAAATTTTGGGAGACCTTCTTGATAAGAGCTAGAACAACTTAGATAGGCCAGAGGCCTCGATTTTGGAACTAGTGGGGCTAAAATGCTCAATTTTGGAAAATCATGTACAATGGGCCCAAGGCCAATTGGCACGAGCAAGAGCTCGTAAACAAACATGATATATTAAAGCCATGAAAATTCTTAATGAATGGATTATGTGATTTTTCCATGGTACCAAGACAGGATCGATATACTCGATGGACTAGCTGTTATGCATTAGGGTCAGGTTGACGAACCGGCCTAGACAAATAACTATAGGTCAAGTTGAGGGTCGGGCCATTGGACCAGTGGCACCAAAGATAAATGGCTTTGTGGAAAAACTATTGTTTGTGCATGCACTTGAGGTTCAGGACATCAAGACGCCCAAGAGGGGTAGTGATGCATCCTAAGGGCTACTGGACGACATGGTGGAGATAAGGGCGGTTTGTCGTGCCAGCAGTCAGGGAAGCTTTGACATAGCTTCATGCGCACGAGACCAGGATGAGGTCTCTATCCTCATATAGACACGGAGTTACTTTCGGGTTTGAGGGTCGGATGTCATGAACATCCACTCAGACCCAGGGTAGAAGTGGACGAGCTTCTATCTTTATGGCCGGTAAAGTCGCTCTAAGCCACAAGTGGGTGTAGTGGACGGGCTACCCTGCGAGTGTGTGATCCATTTCTGATGAAGGGCATGTGTTGACTGATAAATACGCTTAATGTGGAAATGAGGAAAAAGAATATTTTTAAATGAAATGAGTCTGGTACACTTCGATTAAAAACTATTTTATTTATGAAAACTCACTCCCAACACCTATTCATTAAGTTGTAGAAACTCACCCCTCTTTTTTATCATTTTTCAAGAGTAGAACAAATGACTAAGGAAAACATTCGAATCTACCATTTGTCAGGTATGCTTAAAAGTTATTTTAAGCTTACATTTTTATTGATTTATGTTATTATAGGAAACAAGGTTAAAATTATGACTGACTCCTCTTGATTAAAGAAAGGAGGAAACCCCTTTTAAACTAAGGGAGTGGTGGGTTTATCACGAGGATCTGACCAACTCAGGTCGGGGCGTGACAACTTAAGTGGTATCAGAGCCTAGTTCCCTTGAAGCATTATCAATACTCCCTGACACTAATGAAAACTTAATTACCATATAGGAAGGAGAGTTCCTAGAAAATTCATCGTGAAATCCAATCCCCCACACATGATCATAAAAAAAACGTTGACCCCTAGAGAGGCGGTTGTTCAACAATTCTTGGAGGGCAAAAGGAGAGTGCCCAACGATATGGTCGAGGATTATAAGAAACTCGTAGGATCCCTACTAGAGCTAGAAGGCAACCTATCCTCCTCCAAGGCAAGAAGAACCTAACCCTCCTCCAAGGAGCCCAACACCTCCTCGAGCCCCATAACAACCAGAGAGGACTCCCACAAAGAAGGAGGCTTGGGACAACTATTGGGATGCCTACGCCACCTTCATGAAAGTCCACCAAGTACCCCCACCTGCTCAATCCAACTTCAATCCTTCTCAATGGATGAAGTGGACGTGTGAGTGCAAGGTAGAGGTGTTAAGAAGGTATAGACTTGAGGCCATACATAAAGTTCGTCTCATAAGAGAAATACAAAGGGAATATTGATGGACTTCAACTAGTTCCTCAAAGCCTTCAGACCATGAATCTCACAACCATTCAGAGGCTACCTCCCAGCCTATGACTCCAAGGGACTAAGAAGTAGAAAATTATTGTAATAAGTCGAGTACGATGAGAAACTATCTCTTGGAATAAATGAAAGTTTAGTTTCTTTGATTAAAATTTAGTCTCCTTGATAATTACAAGTACAACTAACAGAAATAAAAAGTATACCAATAATGATTGGGGTAGTAGATAGAAGATCACCTAGGGAAGAAAACTACGGGTCACCTCTAGTTTACCCAAAAGATAGTCAAATAAGTTCCCTACAAAAACTAGGAGCATGGAGTAACAAGGCAACAAGATTGGGAAAGAAATTCTAGAGGAGTTTGCCTAGAGTTCACTAGAAGGACATACCCTAACTAAGGGAAGGAAGAAAAAGGAAAGTGTGAAGTTTGGAAGGATGTAGGAGTGGTAAAAGCATAAGGACCATAAGTAGTTAAGGAAGAGCCCCTATATATAAAAGTTAGAAAACCAAGAGGAATTGGGCTGCCCCAAGGGAAACTAGTGGAATGGAAGTTGAACAAGAGGAAAGTAAGGAAAAAGTAGGAGCACGGAAGGTGCTAAACCACTTTAGGATAAAACAAGGAGAGAGGGAAGAGGAAAAGAAGTATGATAGGAAGAGAACTCGGAGGAATATACAAGTACCCTTGAAAGAGTCAGTGATAGGCAGGACATAACTATTAGGAACTCACTGACAATCAGGAGTTCCTCAAAGTATAAAGATAGGAGTTGGAACCATGGAAAAAGAAATCCCCAAGCTAAGTAACCGACAGATGAACCATAATAGGCTTAAACCGAAATAAGGAACCTCATTAAAGGGCATATGGGGTTAAGGATGTATCTGAATGGCCAAGTGTGACCTTCTCTGGAAGAGTAGAGAAGCCAAATAGGGATTTCAAACAAACCTAGCTAGAGGAAATAACTAATACCAATAGGATAGTCAAGGAGAATAAACTATGCCCTAAGAAGGATCGGGAAGTAGTAAGGACTACACCCTATATAGGACAATGGGATGAACATCAAGCACAAGAAGACTCGAGAGATAACTGTCTCAAAATAATTAAACAAAGGGGATAGTAGGAACAAAGCAGTTAATGAACTGACCCTTGTGAAGGTTACAACTCCAATAAAGAAGGGAGAGGTGGAAAGGCCAAAACCTTTGGGAAATAAGGATGAAAGAAAGCCTTAAAGAGATCAATGGCTAAGACAGGATTTACAAGCAAAATCCACGTGAAGGTTAAGCAAGCCTCTCGCAAGATATTCAAAAGATCTTAAAAACAAAGAGAATGTGAGCTCTCCCTAACAGAAATAGACGTGTGCTGGGATACAAGTGAGAATGAGATGGGGTGTAAAAGGAGTGCACATAAGGTTTCAAGAGTAAAGGAAATCAAGAGAGGATGGCGTCATAGGATATCATTTAAGGTTCACAAACCCGAACATTAGAGAACAAGCAATTTTGAAAATTTACAACTCCCGAGTGACCCAAAGGGTTCATAAAATCTTGAAAAAGAACCTTAGGACAAATTGGAAGAGAAAAACTAGACTAGTTCAAGTGAACCGGATTGAATCGATTTATGAACCGAGTCAGTTCATGAACCAGAACCAATAGAGAAAGGGCAAACTAGGGAATTTATGGATCCCGAGTGATCTAAAAAGTCACAAAATCATGAAAAATGACTTTTGGATGAATTAGAGATGAAAACCAAACAGGTTTGGAAGATTATCGTCATATTCCTTTAGATGACAACACTGTTCACTCGCCGGAAAATCGAACAGCGCCACAAAGCTGAAAAGTCTAAGGCTAGGACATTTCAGGTAATGAATGACTGCCATTAAGGCACCAATCAGATGGCCAAGAAGTCCTCGTGCTTCCTATAAAAAGAGCCCCTCCTCATTCATCCTCTCCACACCTGAAAACTCCATTCCCTCTTAACTGCTCCAATTTCTAGCGAAGCTTGAACTAGAGCTCCGATATGGGATCGTTTTTGAGCCAAAGAAGGCGTGGTCAGGTTCTTTGGATTCGGGGAGAAGTCAGCGACATGTTTAAAGTCTCCATTTGCTTCGAGAGTCAACGTTGAAATGCTGATGTGATAGAACAGTGAAGCAGCTCCGGCGGACCGAAACTGCAATGTTTTGTCCGAGCTGAAATTGGCCAATTCGAGCCCATCTCAGGCCAAACCAAGCCCTCCCAACACCTCCACAGTCCTCCTACAACTGAATTAGAGCTGAAAGGTAAGCCAATTTGGCTCCCCTTTGTAAATTTTGATCGGTGCTAGAGAGAGAACCAACAGAACTTCGATTACTAAATTCTCATCCAATTCGGCATCAATTGATGCAATTCTTGATCCTAGGAGAAACCTCAGGACAAGAGCTATCTGCCCAATTCTGATCGTCGCGCCCCCAATGGTATGCTTTCAAAGCTTTCTCTCTCTAAGTTCAGTTTTCGAACGAAGCTCCGTTTGAACTCATTCTGGCATCAAATCGTGCAATTCAAAGTGTAATTGAATCATATAAAGGTGTAGGAACTCTAATCTAACTTCAATTTCAACAATTAAATTCATTTGATTGGTCAATTTGGTGAAATTAAATTTGACTGATTTATTAGGTTGAAATTGGAGGAAAAATTGGGATTTAAAATTTCGAGGGACTAAAGTGCAATTTCATAAAATTGAGGGCCAATTGGGTATGATAAAGATGTTGGAAGATCAATTGGGCAATTTTGGAATTTTTGGGGCAAAACTTACCATTTTTGTAAAGTATGGGCAAAATGGTAATTTTGGAAAAATGGGGACCAAATTGGAAATTTGGGAAACTTGAACCCCTTTATATGATTTTGAATAAATTGAGGTCCCAAGGTGAATTTTAGTAATTTCAGGTCTCAATTTGAGGGAAAACAACATTATGGACCTAAAGTTAAAGAAAAATAACTTTAGGAACCTAATTGCAATAAATCGAAAAGTTTGAGTATTTCATCCATGCACGATGAATGAAAGCTATTAAGCCAAGGGATAATGGACAATGATGTTTATATCATGTAGGAACACGAAGTACTGGAAACGCCAGCAATGACAAGCTCGCATTAAGATAAACAACCGCTCGAGAGGAACTTACTACATTAATAAGTGAGTGAGAGTTAATATCATATCGATTGGGATGATAAGCACATCGTAAATAAAAACCCACTATTAAGTGGTATTTTAACCATCACACCTGAGAGGATTCATGTGGAAATTATGCGAAAAAACTATTTACCGATTGTAAGTAGATCATACCTGGTTGGTATGATAAACCTTCCTGGAAGGAAGTAGAAAACCCGCTTATCAGTTATAAGTGGAGATGTCTTTATACCTAGTTGGTGTGATGGACGGCTAAAAGTTTATTTTGTCGAAAGTGCTCTCCCCTAATTGTGTGTCACTGCTTAAACATTTTTGGAGACCTTATTGATGGGAGCTCGAATAGTTCATATAGGCTAGAGGCCTCGGTTTTGAAACTTGGGGGCTAATATGCCCGATTTTGAAAATCTCGAAGAGTGGACCCTAGGCCAATTGGTATGAGCAGGAGCTTGTAAAAAAACATGAATTTGAGCCATAAAACTTGGATGAATGAATTGATTGGCCATGGTAGCAAGACAGGACCGACATACTCGATGGACTGGCGGCAGTGCGACATGACAAGTCTATGGACCAGTCGAGAAAAATAGTTGTAGGTCGAGTTGAGGGTTGAGGTTGTTAGACCAGTGGCACCAAAGATTAAATGGCTTTTGAGAAAAACTTTGTTTGTGCATGCACTTGAAGTTCAGACCATTAAGACACCCAAGAGGGGTAGTGATGCGTCCTAAGGGCTATTGGATGACATGGTGGCGATAAGGGAAAAGCAAAGCTACTGAGTTTGTGTTTCTCGTCATAGTAGTTAGTCATAGATTTTTGTGTTTGTACTCCTTGGAGATTTTGTGTTTGGACTCCATGAAGCTACTATGTTTGGGGCTTCCTAAAGTTTCTATGTTTGAGTTTCATGCGCACAAGACTAAGATATGGTCTTTGTCCTCATACTGACACAAAGTTTTATTCATGTGTGTTCCCTTCATGATAAATGGCGTGTGTTGGTTGAGAAACACACCGATTATGATTAAGGAGTGAGTAATAGCCATAAAAATGAAAATTTAAGGATAAATTGTTTTAAAAGAAAATAAAGAGTCTGACACACTTAAATTTAAACACTTTTCCTAAAAGTCAAGCTTTAAAAACCCATTCACTAAGTCATTGAACTCATCCCCCTCCCTTATATCCATTTTTAGGTAACCAAGGGAAACCTACCCAAAGACCTCTTGTTAGTCACACCTACAAGAGAGGTATGTAAGTTAAAATTTTTATGCAGTTTTAATTTATGTATTCCAGGAAAGTTATAGGTTTAAAGGACGTCTTACTCCTTCTGGGTTAAAGGAGGGGAAAACCCTTAGTAAACTAGGAAGAGTGACAGGTTGCTCACGAGAATCTGACCAAACTGGGTCGGGGCATGATAACTTGAGTGGTATCAGAGCTTGTTTCCTCGAATACATTATCAAAACAAGAGAACATAGTAACTAATAGGAACAATTTTAAAATTTTCATATGGCACCCAAAAAAGGAACCAAGAGAACTAGAGACGCAATTTCCGACACTGCCCAACCAACCCTCCGATGGAAACTCCCCATGGAGCCCAAACAATCCCACCTAGATTAAGCTCGGAACATCAAAGAGTGTACGAAGAGTTCGCCTGAGTGTTTGGATGGCCTAACCTCACTCCTGAGGTGGACACCAATCCTCGAGGTGAGCTTGAGTAAGTACAATCTCATCCCCTTCTTGCTAATGTTCCTCCTCTAATGGACATTCCCAAATACCTAAAACCCATTTGACAATTAGGATGTAAACCATTCCTAGGAGAAAAGGATGTGTGAGATGCTATGGACTAGCTAGCTAGCATCAAGAAACTCATAGGAATAGTAAAAATTTAACTAGAGTATATGGTGATCCTGGCAGAGTTGTTCCTGGAAGCTAGTGCGAAGAGGTGGTGGGATAATGTCAAAAGCTTGCATGCCACCACCCCCACATGGGAGCAATTCGAGGAAAGATATACGGAGGAATACCTAGCTCCACATCTAATCAAAGAGAAGAAACAAGACTTCCTCCGACTCCGGCAAGGGCTTAACTCTATCTCGGAGTATGAAACTAAGTTTAACGAGTTAAGACCCTTTGCCCCTGACCTAGCTGGACCTGTGGATGTTTGCCAATGATTTGTGGACGGTCTTAATATGGACATACGAGACTGAATGGGAGTACTAGGATGCCCCACAGATTTGGCTGTTGTCATCAGCATGGCCCACGAATGTGAGCATCTGGTACAGACGAGATGTTGTTGGGTAGAACAGACCAGTAAGAAAGAGGAAGGAGGCCAGGACAGCCGAGGAGGACAAAAGGAGCTAGGCGGACATAAATGGAGAATAAGAATGGGGTTCCCTTGGACAATGGAAGGTTATCTTACACAAAGGGAGACAAATACAGCCCCGCCAAGAAGAAACCCTTATTGTTCCAAGTGCCAAAAAAACCGTGAAGGACCATGCAAAATATGCTACAAATGTAGACAGCTTGGCCACTTTACAAAGAACTGCCCAACCCTTCAGGGCAATACACAACGAAGTACCCACCTACCAGTTCAAGGAAACCCATGGCCACTGGACAGAGGGCAAGACATCACCACTACATCGAGGGTCCCAACCTGAGTATACAACCTCACCCAAGAAGAAACACAGGCAGACTCTAGTATTGTAGTTAGTACTTACCAAAATTCCTTGAATAAATATAGCTAAAAACTGTAATTCGTTATCATCATAATGAAAGTTATATTTCATATAAAGATAAAATTGTGATACAAGTAGGAGAAAATATAAAGGACATACCCACAAAATTTCAAGGAGGAAACAGGAAAGGATGGCATCTAAGTATGTCGCTTTGAGGATAGATACACTCCAGAACACTTAGAATTTCAGAAGAAAGGGGGAAGAATACTACCAAGGAAGGAAACCCTAGGGAATCATACATATCCTAACTAAGAGGTAATGGAACCAAGTGATGAGGGATAAGGAGATGAGTTTTCAAAGGAAGTACATGTTGAGGTGAAAGAATTAAAGAAGGCATGCTAGGATGATCCAAGAAAGTAAGTTAACCCAAGGGAACGATTAGACAACTTGGAACTCTCAATCTTGAAATGTTCAGCAAGAACCCTCAAGAGGAAGAATCCTGCCCTAAGTAGAGGAGGAACTGAATCTAAGGATATCCTTTTGGACTTGTGGGTAAGACATGCCTAGTTATGATAAACTCTAGGAAGTGAGTAAACAACATAAAGGAAAAGACATTTCTTAAGTGTGTGATTCAAAAGGGCTAAGTGAAAGAACAAACAAAGTGTTAGCATGTCAAGCAAATCTTGAATTAACATTAAGGGAAAGTATTCTTGATGCAAAGGATGTTGATTTAGTTTTGGGGACAAAACTTCTAAAAGGAGGGGAAAGTTGTAAACCCCACCCATTGGAGTTGAGGAAAACTGGGAAAAGAACTGGTCAAAACGAGTGAGAAACACCGAACCGATTCACAAACCCGATCATCGGAGAATGACCAATTTAGGAAATTTACAAATACCGAGAGACCCAAAGGGTTCATGAAACCTTGGAAAAGAACCTTAGGAAAAATTGGAAGAGAAAAATCAGACCGGTTGCCTAAAGAGTCACAAAAGTCATGAAAAAGGACTTTATGATGAATTGGAGATAACAACCAAACTGGTTCAGGTGAACCGGATCCGAACCGGATGGAACCGGTTTGGACCAGTTTAAACCATTATTGAACCAAATACTAAATTCATTTTTCTAGGTGGCTTAGAAAATTTAAATTTGAGATTTGTGGCCACCATTGGATAGATAATGTATTTAGATATTTTTAATTTTGATAAAATTGGTCAAATCGAGCTTGAATCGGTCGGTTTAAGTTTTGAACTTGGTTCGTACTAATCCGGTCGAGTTCAAAATAGTGTCGTCTTCTTACTTCGAATAACAACACTATTCACTCGCCAAAAAATTGAACAGTGATGCCAAAGCTGAAAAGTCTTTGGCCAAGGAGTTTCAAGCAATGAATAACCGCCATTAAGGCATCAATCAGACAACCAAGAAGTCCCCGAGCTTCCTATATAAAGAGCCCCTCCTCATTCATCCTCTCCACACCTGAAAACTCCAATCTTTCTCAACTACTCCAATTTTCGGCACAGCTCAAACCAGAGCTCCGATATAGGGTCTTTTCTAAGCCAAAGAAGGCATGGCCAGGTTATTTGGATTCGAGGAGAAGTCAGTTACACATCTGTAGTCTCCATTTTCTTCGAGAGTTGTCGGAGAAATGCTGACATGATAGAATAGTGAAGCAACTCCAGCGCACCGAAGCTGCTCTATTTCGGCCAAGCTGAAATCAGCCAATTCAAGCCCTTCTCAGGCCAAACCAAGCACTCCCAACACCTCTATAGTCCTCCTACAACTGAATTAGAGCTGAAACATAAGCCAATTTAGCTTCCCTTTATAAATTTTGAACAATATTAGAGAGAGAACCGACAAAACTTCGATGACTAAATTCTCACTCAATACGGCATCAATTGATACAATTCTTGATCCTAGGAGAAACCTCAGGACAAGAGCTATCTACCTAGATTGAAAGCTCGGACTGTCGTGCTCCCGACAGTAAGCTTTCAAAGTTTTCTCTCTCTAAGTTCAGTTTTTCGACAAAGCTCCATTTGAGCTCATTATGACATCAAATTGTGCAATTCAAATTGCAATTGAATCGTATGAAGGTGTAGGAACTCTAATCTAACTTCAATTTCAATAATTAAATTCATTTGATTGGTCAATTTGATGAAATCAAATTCGGCTAAGTTAGAAAGTTGAAATTAGGGAAATTTTTTTGGGATTTCAAAAATTCGAGGGACTAAAGTGTTGTTTCATAAAATTGAGGGCCAATTGGGTATGATAAAGATGTTGGAGGACCAATTGGGCAATTTTAGAATTTTTAGGGCATAACTTACCATTTTTGTAAAGTAGTGGCAAAATGGTAATTTTGGAAAAGTTGGGGACCAAAATGGAAATTTGGTAAACTTGAACCCCTTTATGTGATTATGAATAAATTGATGTCCCAAGGTGAATTTTTGTAATTTCGGGTCTTAATTTGAGGGAAGAACGACATTAGGGACCTAAAGTTAAAGAAAAAGAACTTTAGGGACCTAATTACAATAAATAGAAAAGTTTAAATATTTCATCCATGCAGGATGAATGAAAGCTATTGGCTCAGGGATAATGAACAAGGATGTTCATATCATGTAGGAACACGAAGTACCGGGAACGCCAGCAAGTACAAGCTCGCGTGAAGACAAAGAATTGGTCGAGAGGAATTCACTACATTAACAAGTGAGCGGGATTTAATATCATACCTGATTGGGATAATAAGCACCTCAAAAATAAAAATCCACTATTAAGTGGTATTTTAACCATCACACATGAGAGGAGTGATGTGAAAATTATGCGGAAAAACTACTTATCGATTGTAAGTAGATCGTACTCGATTGGTATGATGAAACTTCCTAGAAGGAAGTAGAAAACCCGCTTATCGATTATAAGCGGAGATGTCCTTATACCTGGTTGGTGTGATGGATGGTTAAAAGTTTATTTTGTCGGAAGTTTTCTCCCCTGACTGTGTGCCACTGCTTAAATATTTTGGGAGACCTTATTGACAGGAGCTCGAATAGTTCATATAGGCCGGAGGCCTCAGTTTTGGAACTTGGGGGCTAATATGCTCTATTTTGAAAATCTCGAACAGTGGGCCCTAGGCCAGTTGGCACAAGTAGGAGCTCGTAAACAAACATGAATTTGGGCCATAAAACTTAAATGAATGAATTGATTAGCCATGGTAGCAAGACAGGAACGACGTACTTGATGGACTGGCGGCAGTGCGACATGACAGGTCAATGGACCAGTCGAGACAAACAGCTGTAGGTCGAGTTCAGGGTTGGGGTCGTTGGATTAGTGGCACCAAATATTAAATGGCTTTTGAGAAAAACTTTGTTTGTGCATGCACTTGAGGTTTGTGGCCATTAAGACGCCCAAGATAGGTAGTGATGTGTCCTAAGGGCTACTGGATGACATGGTGGCGATAAGGGAAAAGCGAAGCTACTGGGTTTTTGTTTCTCATCATACCAGTTAATCATGGAGTTTTTGTGTTTGTATTGCACGGAGTTTCTGTGTTTGTATTCCATGGAGTTTCTTTGTTTGGACTCCATGAGTCTATTGTGTTTGGGGCTTCCTGAAGCTTCTGTGTTTGAATTTCATGCGCATGAGACCGAGATATGGTCTATGACCTCACACGGACACAAAGTTTTATTCATGTGTGTTCCCTTCATGATGAAGGGAGTGTGTTGGTTGATAAACACACTAGTTATGATTGAGGATTGAGTAATGCCTATAAAAATGAGATTTTTAGGATGTATTGTTTTAATAGAAAATAAGGAGTTTGACACACTCCGATTCAAACACTTTTCCTAAAAGTCATGCTTTAAAAAACCATTCACTTAGTCACACTTGCAAGACAGGTATGTAAGTTGAACTTTTTATGCAGTTTTGATTTATGTATTCCAAGAAATGTACAGGTTTAAAGGACACCTTACTCCTCCTAGGTTAAAGGAGGGGAAAACCCTTAGTAAACCGAGAAGAGTGGTGGGTTGCTCACGAGGATCCGACCAAACCAGGTCGGGGCGTGACAGAAAGAAACCTTAGAAGGACATACGTGCCCTAACCAAGAATCAATGGAACCAACAGAAGTGGAAAAGGAGATGAGATCATAAATGATCTACTGGTTGAGATGGAAAGATTAAATACGAGAGAAGAGTACTCATTGGGCCCAAGGAGTAAGTTAAATCCAAATAACTGGTAAATAGGGAGATAACATCAAAAGATGTCGTACGAATAAGAAAGAAGTGGACTACTTATAAAAAGAGACGGAGGAAAGCACCTCTAAGAAACCTCGGAAAAGTAAGTCCTCCAGTTAAGAACTGATTAAAGTGAATGATCACTGACATCAAGACTAGTGATGGTCTCCACTCAATTGATGGAGCCTAAAGAGAGGACGGTTGGGCATCGTATGGAGTACACGAAATAAGACCGATAATCAGAAGTGTCTCAAGTAAGGAATAAGGGATGAAATGAAAATTTTAGATAGAGAAGGATTCAAAGTGGGCAAATGCCCTAATATAGAAAAGGGTGTGAAGAAAGAAACCTTCAAGTAATGGTAAGAAGGTGAGCAAGTATTTACTAAGGTGGAAGTCTTTACTATGAGGGACATAGTAGAGAACAAAACCTAAGAAGGAAACTTCCCCAAACAAAATAATCAACACATAGACCAAAGGGATTAACTTGGAATAAAGAATCATGAAATGATTACGAGTGAGTAAGAGTGGATTAAGAAAAAGGAAAGTCCTTGAGGAATGGACGCCACTGAAAATGAGGAAGGACATAAGAATGGTCAAAATAGGACAAAAAAGTGATAACACCGAAATCCATGAAAGTAAGTACGTAGCACTTGAAAGGACACTGAGCTAAGGGTTTCAATGATAAAGAGAATTACTAGACACACGAATGATTGGGTATCTTGAAACTCCCAATCTTGGAATCTTGAGTAAGAACCTCAAATGGAATAATATTGCCCTAAGCAAAGGAAGATGTGAACCTAAAAATATACCCTTAAACTCGCAGGTAAGACATGCTTAGGTAGGGTAAACTCCATGGAATGAGTAAGCAATGAAAATGAAAAGAAATTCCTTAAGTGTGTGCTATAAAGGGGCTAAGTGAAAATAGCTGAAGTGTTAGCATGTCAAATAAACTCCAAGTTGACATCAAGGGAACTTATTTCCTATTCAAAGGATGTTGAATAAGTTTTGGGGACAAAACTCTTAAAATGAGGGGAGAGTTGTAAACCCTGTCCCTTAAAGATAAGAAAACCGGGAAAGAACCGGTCAACCCAAGGAAGAAAATCGAACCGGTTCACGAATCCCAACTATTAGAGAAAGGGAAAATTGGAAAATTTACATATCCCGAGTGACCCAAAGAGTTATAAAAACTATAGAAATGGACTTTGGGATAAATTGGAAGAGAAAACTAGATCTATTCAAGTGAACCGGTTTGAACCATCATTGAACCGGCTGCTAAATTAATTTTTCTAGGTGGATTAAAATATTCAAATTGGGGAATTTAAGCCACCATTATATAGAGAATAAATTTAGAAATTTTTAATTTTGAAAAACTCTGTCAAATTGTGTTTGAACCGTCCGATTTAATAATTGAACCTGGTTTAGACCGATATGGTCCAGTTCTGAACAGTGTTATCTTCTTCCTTCAGATGACGACACTGTTCATTCAACGGATAAACTAACAGCACCAACGAAGATGAACCACCTTCGTTCAGGGCATTTCAGGCCATTAATGAGCGTCATTAAGCTGTTAAACAGTCGGGTAGAGAGTACTCGAGCTCCCTAAATAAAGAGATATTCTCCATTTATTTTTCTCACACTTAAAAATTTCATTTTCTCTTAACTATTTAGTTTTTCGGCAAAACTCGAACCATATCTCCGACATTGGATTTTTTTTTTTGTTTTAGAAAGCGAGGTCGGATTTTTTAGATTCTCGGAGAAGTCAACTAACTAACGGCAATCACCATTTGATCTCAGTATCGCTAGAGAATGTCCGCGATTGATTCGATTTTAAATTTTCAGGTCCGGTGTTCCTTAATTTTCGGTTTAGTTCGGCTTATTTTCTAGTTCATGATTAATGGTTTTATAAATTAACTTTAAATAATAAATTTATTTTAAACGAAAAAATTTAATATCTTGTGATATTAAATATTTGATATATTAATTTATATATAAATATTTTATTTAACTTAAATTTATATATTTTAAAAATAAAAATTATATAATTTTCATTTAAACAATATAGTTAAAATTTTATTAATTAATTTTAAATAATAATTTAATATTTAAACAAATATATATATGTTTTCTATAATTATAAAATTTTGGTAATAAATTATATAATTTTACTATCAATAAAATATTAAGTTTAATTTTATTATTTATTACAATATTATAATATATATATATATTATTCAACTTAAATTAATTATAACTTATATTTATAATTCAAAATAAATATACTTTTAAAATATTTTATTATATAAAAAGTATATATAATAGTTTTTATCCAAATATATATTCTTTATTTATAGATTTTTTGAGAAAATTATAATTTTTGTCACATATATTTTTTTTAAAATATATTTTATCTTAATAAAATTATAAGCTAAATATATAGGTAATTAAATTTATATAAATAATTTAAAAATAATAAATTAAATATGTTATACAAATAATTGTATAATTGGTCATAAAATTTTAATAATAAATTATATAATTTTAGTAATAATAAATATAATCATATTTAATTAATTAATTTATTTATAAAATATTATATTTTATATTAAATTACATATAATTTTTATTAATAAGTTAAAATAAATTTAATTTATTCTTTTAAAATATTTTATTAAGTAAAAATAATATAAAATTAAAATTTTGTTTAGTAAAATAAATTTGGTACCCAACTATATCGAGTATTTCCTAGTTATAATTTTTTAAGGAGAGAATTGTATAATATGAGTAATACTAAAATATCAATTAAAATATTTATATATAGATTAAGATATAAAAATATATAATTTAAATTTTTTTTTTTTTGGATGAATATAAGGAATAAAAAATATATTTTACTAAAATGTTAACTTTATTATATCATATTGATTATATATAATTTTAATTAGAGCTAAAAACTTTTATATTATCTTTCTCGTTTTATTCAACTTCATTTTGATATTATGATCCATTATAATTTAAAATAAATTACATATTTCAAATTGATATGCTATTATGTAGTGATTATAATGTTTTGTTTTTACCCATAGGATATAAGTTAATAAATAGTTCAATTTATATTATCATTATTTAAAATTAAGTTAAAATTTGAATGAAAAATGGTCATTAATGTTTAATGGAAAATTGCAATTGATTTAATTTTTTTTATATTAAATTGTAATTTAATATATAAAATATTATAGTGAATGCTTGATTCTCTCAACGATCATATTCAGTTGGCTTTAAAATCCCAACAAACTTCACGTGGCTAACTCTTGTAACACTCGAAAATTAATAGACACCTGTGAAGAGACTCGATCCCAACCGTCCATATTGCGTCCATCTTGCATGCATATTACAGTCAAACCATAACCACGTATAGCTCGACCATATTGCATGCATATTACAGTCAAACCATAACCACGTATAGCTCGACCAATGAAGGATGAACAACGAGACTAGAACAGTCGACATGATTCCGTCTCTCATCACACGTGTGGCTGCTGCCATGGCTCGTTTCTAAATTTTGGTATGTGCGGGCGGAACGAACAAAATGGATGATTATATTCATTTTTTATCAATTAATTTATAAAAATTTTTTTTCTCACTTGTACTCTCTAACAATTTTAATTATCTCAAATAAATCCGTACCCGGAATCTGCTAAATAATTGTTAAATAGGTGATAAAATATAACGTTGTTTATACGAAAATTTAGTTTTTGTCGTATAATATTTAAGTGGATAAAAGTTAAAGAGAACATATTACAATTAAGTTCTTTTAACTTATACTGGATAAATAAATTTGTAATAAATTATTTAAGACCCTTCTCATCTATAATGTCAAATATAAATATTGTGTTAAAATTTAATTATTTTCAAAGTTTTCTTAATTATATATCGATAAATTTGAACAAGAATACTAATATATAGATAATATAATACCTATTATTACTTTTGATAAAGCCCAATATAATATCCAAATTCTCTTTTTTCATCTTTTTACATATATGAATGATAATAAGAGAAAGAGATTTTGTAGAACTCCAAAATTATTTAAATGTTGTTATATTGATGGTGTGTTATTTTATAAAACTTATTTTCTTACACATTATACATGTATATATAACATTTATACTTATTAAATATTAATTTTATCTATTTATACATTAATTAATCAAGTATCAAAAAGTTGTGCACATGAAATTGTATTTTTAGGAATAAATTAAGTATAAAATATATGAAATCTTAATTATAAATATAATGTATATCAAATAATTAGAAAAAATAAAATTAATTTTTAGAGGTACTAAGGAGTATACTTAGAGTTATGCTTGATTTACACAACTCGATTTTGTGTAAGGAAAATATTTGTGGTGAGAGTGGTCTGATTGTTAATAAATTTTAAATTATTTATAATAATTTATAAAATATGAAAATAGTATATATTAGTTTGAAAAGTTCAACATTTATTTTACTTAATTATAAAAATTGAACTAAATTTCTTATAATAGAAAACATCATTTTTATATATTTTTTATTCACTATTTCATTCCAACCCTATGTTAATATCTAATTTAATTTATAAATATCAATAATATTATATAAAAATAGTATTTATATGTTACATATTTTTAAAATATATATTAAAAATATATAGAAAAATAAAATATTATTATAACATTCTAACTTTTCCTTTTAAAATGTATAAAATCTCATTATAATACATGTAGGCACATGTATTTAATAGGATCTGCAATTGAAAATTTGTTTACATGATCAACATGTGATATAGCAAGTATTGTAAATAAGGTGATCAAAAGATAATACAATGATAATATTGTCACATTATATATACTACAAATATTCGCCAACCCAATAATAGATTTATTTCATACTCGTTAGTTATGACATGTGAATGGTGACCCAAGATTGATGGCCATTACAAGGGAAGAAAGCCACGGGCCATTCATATAAATCATCGAATATAACTTGTAAAAAGATATAGGCATGCATGAGAATGCCATGCGCTCTCTCATTTGCCACCTCCTCCTCTCCATCACCTGTGGCATATCATTATATTTTTAAACATGTTTTTCTTATTAAATTTTATTTAATTAATTATATCAATATACATTTTATCTTAATTTATCTTTATTTTTATACGAATAAGGATAAAATTTGATCAATTAACTATAAGAACTATTCTCCCAGCAAATGTAATGAAAATGAAATATAGCAAATTATCTTGATCTATCACAACAAATTAATTTATTTTAAATGATAATTTAATATAAAATAATATTAAATATTTGATATATTAATTTTATATAAATATTTTATTTAAATATATATATTTTAAAAATAAAATTACAAATTATATATTTTTATTTAAACTATATAATTAAAATTTTAATTAATTTAAAATAATAAGTTAAATATTTACATATATATATTTATATAATTATAAAATTTTGTTAAATTATATAATTTTACTATCAATAAATATCAAATTTAAAATATCACAATTTAGATATAAATATTTTATTTAAATTCATTATAATTTAAAATAAATATAATTTTAAAATTTTAAAATTTTAAAATATTTTATTAAATAAAAATTATATATAATTAGTTTTTATTCAAATATATATTCTTTATTTGTAGATTTTTATAGTAAATTATAATTTTTATAATAGCTTTTTTAAAAAAAATTCAAATTGTATATATTTGTTACTTACTAAAATTATAAGTGATATATATATATATAATTAAGTTTATATAGTCAATTTAAAATAATATATTAAATATGAGTAATCAAATTTTAATAGTAAATTATATGATTTTAATAAAACTAAATATAATCAAATTTAATTTTATGTATTTGTTCGATGTCATAATTTATATTAAATTATATATATTTATTAATAACTTAAAATAAATTTATTTATATTTTAAAATAATTTATTAAATAAAAATTATATATAATTTAAATATTGTGTGGTAAAATAAATTTGTTACCCAACTATATCTATTATTCTCTATTTATAAATTTTTTAATTATAAATTGTATAATTTATTAATACTAAAATATTAATTAAAATATTTATATATAAATTAATATATAATAAAAAATATAATTTAAATTATATTTTTTATATTAATATAGAGAATGAAAGATATATTTTACTAAAATCTTAATTTTATTATATCAAATTAATTATACAAAATTTTAATTAGGGATAAAAGTGTTTATATTATCTCGTATGTAGTGATTATAATGTTTGGCTTTTATCAATAAGATAAAAAGTTAACAAAATTTTATCAATAATTATATATAATTATTTAAAATATGTTAAAATTTAGATAATAAATGATAATTAATGTTTAATGGAAACACAATTGATTCAAAATTTTATATAAAATTGTAATTTAATATATAAATTATTATAATGAATAATTGCTTCTCCTCAATTATATTCACCTGAGTTCAATATCCCTGCAAGTTTCAGCAAATACAGTTAGCTCTTGAAAAACCAAAACATTAATACAGGGGTAGATGAACACGAAGGAAGATGTTTGCCCGTACGATACCAACCGTTCATTTTGCGTTAATCTTACAGTCGAATCATAACCACGTGTAGGGCGACAAATGAGAGATCAACAACGATCCTAGAACAATCAACACGATCTGTTCTCCTATCACACGCGTGGTTGCTTCCTGCCACATCTCGATTATAAATTTTGAGATGTGGGGTGTGATAAACGAATATGGAGGATTTTATCCGTCTTATCAAACAAGCCCGTAAACTCTTTCTCCTTCTCACTATGGTTCTCCAACAATTTCAATTATATCAAACAAGCTCCTACCCAAAAATTATGAAAAAATCTTTACCTAAGTGGTTAAAAATAACGTTGTTGAAATGATATAAATGGGCACGTTAGAACTCACTTTATTTTTTGACACATGATATTTTAGTAGGTTTTAGAATTGTCGGTCTAACCTGAGTTGAAAGTAAAAGGTTAAAATAGTATATTACAATTTAGCACTTTTAACTTATGATAACTATAGCTATATATTAAATTAATGGTTTTGGACTATCTTCCTTCAAGGTCCACCATTTAATGGTGGCCTTATATACTGTCAAATATAAAAACAGTGCTATTTAAAACAACCATTTTCAAGGTTTTCCTAATATATATATACATAACTTCTAAGAATGGGCTACCCAAATAGAACTTAATACCTATTAGAGTTACAATACCATACATAATATCTAATATCCTCATTTTCATCTTGCAATATATGGATGATAGAAAGAGATATAAAGATTATGGAGAAATCTATAATTAATTAAATGTTTTTATAGTGATGGTCTATTACTTTATCAATTATACATGTATATGTAATATTATAATACAAAATTATATTATAAGATAGTGATTAAATATTAATCTTATGGATCTATATATTAACTAGTATAAAAAAAAGTTGTGTACATATTTGTGTACTTTTTTTAGATAAATGAATTGAAATTGTGCATTTAGTAATAAATTAAGTATAAAATATATGGTAACCTAGTTATAAATACAATTTATGTCAAAATAACTATAAATGATAAAATTAATATTCACAAAATTAATAAGGACGTACATAGAATTATGTTTGATTTTATTAAAGTAAAATATTTGTTGTGAGAGTACTCAACTTGTTAATAAATTTTAAATTAGTTACGATAGTTTATAAAATTTAAAAATATTATATATTAGTTTAAAAAGTTCAACATTCATTTTATTTAATTATAAAAATTGGATTGAATTTCTTGTAATAAAAAAAATCATTTTTATATATTTTGTATTCTCTATTTTATTCTAATCTCTATTAGTTAATTTCTAATTTAATTTATCAATATTAATAATATTATAGAAATAATAGTATTTTATGTGTTATATGTTTTAAAATATATATTAAAAATATAAAAATCAAACTTACAAAAAATATCATAATAACAATTTCGATTTTCCTTTTAAAATACGTATAATCTTAATGGTATTATTTAAATACACGAGGGCAAATGGATTTGTTAGAATATACAATTAAAAATAGGTAAACAAGGGAAAAACATACCTAAAGACTTTCAACTAGCTAAACTTACAAGACAGGTATGTAAGTTTAATTTTATGCAGTTTTGATTAATGTTATTCCATAAAAGGTACAGGTATAAATAACGTCTTACTCCCCATGTTTAAAGAGGGTAAAACTGTCATGCCCCAACCTGGTTTGGTTGGATCCCCATGAATAACTCGTCGCTCTCCTGGTTCAAGAGGAGTTTCCTCCTTCTTTAACTTGAGATGAGCCAGACGTATTTTTGACCTTGTTCCCTCGAAAGACATATATTAAATAAAATACAAGTTTAAGAGAAATTAAGCATACCTGATAGAGGATAAGGCTCGGTGTTATTCCTAGTCATTTTCTCTTTTTCTAAAAAGGAATAGAAAAAGAGGGGTGAGTTTCTACAACTCAGTGAATGGATATTTAAAAAATGGAGTTTTTAAAAAAATTTTCAAGTTGAAGTGTGTTAGACTCCTTAATTTCCTTTATATTTTCTCCACTTTAAAAATCTCAATTTTCAAAAGAACATCCTTCATCATGAAGGTCAATCACACAATCGCAGGTTAGTACATCCACTAAACCCACTTGTGGCGTCGAAACGACTTTACTGGCCACCTAGATAGAAGTATGTCCACTTCTACTATAAACCCCGCCCTTTTGAGCTAAGGAAAACCGGTCAAATCGAGTGAGAAAACTGAACCGGTTCACAAACCCAATCAATTGTGAATAGGCAATTTAGAAATTTACAACTCCTAGGTGATGCAAAGGGTCAAAAATACTATGAAAAAGAACTTTAGGATGAATTGGAAGAGTAAAATTAGACCGGTTTGGATGAACCGGGTCCAACAAGATTGAACCGGTTTATGAACCGAGTCGGTTCATGAACCGGAATCGATAGAGATCGGACAAAACAAAGGAATTCAACTCTATTGTACTCCAAGGAAATTCATAAACCTTGGGAAGGAACCTTAGAACAAAGTGGGAGAGAAAAATCAGACCGGTTCGGGTGAACCGGACCTGAACCGAATTGAACTAGTTTAAGGACCGGGTTGGTTTATGAACCGAAATCGATAAAGAGATGGTAAACCAAGAATTTTATGGACATTAAGTGACCCAAGGAGTCACAAAAGACATGGAAATGGACTTGTGAAGGAATTTGGGGATGAAAACCAAATCGGTTCAAGTGAACCGGATCCGAACCGGTTCGAACTAGTTTAAACCACTATTGAACCGAATCATAAATTCATTTTTCTAGGTGGCTTAAATAATTCAAATTGAAGATTTGAGACCACCATTAGATAGAGAATGAATTTAGAAATTTTTAGATTTGAAAAACTCGATCAAATGGGGGGTGAACCGGTCGGTTTAAGCTTTGAACCCGGTTTGGACCGGTTCAAAATAGTATCATCTTCTTCCTTAGGATGACAACACTGTTCACTCGCCAGGAAACTGAAGAAATTCCAGCGAAGAAGAAACGCTTCTTTTCGGGGCATTTCAGGTCTTCAATGTTAGTCATAATGGTGCCAAATGGACGGCCAACAGGTCTCCAAGCTCCCTATATAAAGAGCCCCTCACTATTCATCCTCTCCACACCTGAAAACTCCATTCTCTCTCAACTGCTCCATTTTCTAACGAAGCTTAAACTAGAGCTCTGAAATGGGGTCTTTTCTGAGCCAAACAAGGTGAGGTTGGGTTCTTTAGAACCGGGGAGAAGTCAGCTACACGTTTGTAGTCTCTGTTCACTCCGAGAGTCACCAGCGAGATGCTAGCGTGATGAAACAGTGAATCAGCTCCGGCAGACCGAAGCTGCCCTATTTTGGCTGAGTTGAAATCGGCCATTTTGAGCCCTCCTCAGGCCAAACCAAGCCTTCTCAACACTTCCTCAGCCCTCCCACAACTGAATTAGGATTAAAAGGTAAGCCAATTTGGCCCCCTTCTGCAATTTCTGACCAGTGCTAGAGAGAGAACTGGCAGAATTTCAATGATGAAATTCTAACTCAATTCGGCATCAATTGATGCGATTCTTGATTTTAGGATGAACCTCAAGATGAGAGCTATCTGCCCAGATCGAAAGCTCGGACCACCGTGCCTCACCAGTGAGAAATCGAAGCTTTCTCTCTCTACAGTCTATTTTCCGATGAAGCTTCATTTGAGCACATTCCGATGTTAAAATCTGCGATTCAAAGTTCCTTAGAATTGTATGAACATGTAGAAACTCAATTTCAACTCCAATTTCAACAATTAGAGGTGTTTGATCGATCAATTTGATGAAATCAAATTCGGTAGTGTTGAAGAGTTGAAATTAGGGGGAAAATTGGGGATTTTCAAAATTCAAAGGACCAAAATGCAATTTTATGAAATTGAGGGTCAATTGGGCATGAAAATAATGTTGGAGGAACAATTGATGAATTTTTGAATTTTTGGGGCAAAACATACCATTTTTGTAAAGGAAGGGCAAAATGGTAATTTTGGAAAAATTGAAGGACCAAATTGGAAATTTGGGAAATTAGTCCCCTTTTTGATAAATGGAATAAATTGAGGTCCTATGATAAATTTTAGAAGTTTCAGGACTCAATTTGAGGAAAAACCGGCATTAGGGACTTAAAGTAAAAGAAAAATAACTTTAGTAACTTAATTACAAATAAATGGAAGTTTGACTTTCTCATTCATTTGGAAAGAATGAAGACTATTAGGTCAAAAGATAATGAACCAAGATGTTCATATCATATAGGAACACGAAGTACCGGGAAGCTAGCAAGGACAAGCTCGCGTGAATACAAAGAACCGGTCTAGTGGAATTCACGACATTAACAGGTGAGTGGGTTTACTAACATCATACCCGGTTGGGATGATGAGCACAACTTAAAGATAAAAGCCACTTACTGGTTGGGGGTGGAAATTTTATATTATACCCGGTAGGGGATGATAAGTACTCCGATATAAAAACCCACTATTTAGTGGTATTTTAATCATCACCACTTAGAGAAAGTGATGTGAAAATTATGTGGAAAAACTACTTACCAGTTGTAAGTAGATCATACCTGGTTGGTATGATGGGACTTCTTCGAAGGAAGTCAAAAAACTCGTTCATCGATTATGAACGGAGATGTCCTTATACCAGTCGATATAATGGATAGTAAGAACCTATTTTGTCGGAAGTGTTCTCTCCTAACTATGTGCCAATGCTTAAACTATTTGGGAGACCTTCTTAATAGGAGCTCGAATAGCTCTTATAGGTTGGGGGCCTCGGTTTTGAAACTTGAGGGCTAGAATGCCCAGAATTTTGAAAATCTCGTATAGTGGGCCTAAGGCCAGTTGGCACGAGCAGGAGCTTGTAAACGAATCTGATATATGTGCCATAAAACTTAATAAGTGAATTGTTTGGCCATGGTACCAAGATAGGACCGACATGCTCGGTCAACTAGTGGCAGTGCGACATTACAGGTCGACGGACCAATCAAGACAAACAACTACAGGTTGAGTTGAGAGTTAGGGCCGTTGGACTAGTGGCACCACAGATTACATGGCAATATGAGAAAACATTGTTTGTGCATGCACTGTGAGTACGAGATCATCAAGACGCCCATGAGGGGTAGTGATGCATCCTAAGGGCACTAGGCGACCTGGTGGCTATAAGGGCAGTTCGTCGTTCCAGGTGTCTGTGCGAAATCTAGAGTAGCACCAAGCGCATGAGACCGGGGTGGGGACAGGATGAGGTCTCTGTCCTCATACGGACACGAAGAAGTGATTTCGGGATTGTGGGTTAGATGTCATGTACATCCACTCATTCCTAGGGTAAAAGTGGTCGTGCTTCTATCTGGGTGGCAGGAAAAGTCGCTCTGAAGCCAATAGCGGGTTCAGTAGTGATACTGACTTGCGAATGTGTGTAACCTTCATGATGAAGGATGTGTGTTGGGTGATGACACACCGGTAACTAAGAAATAATGGAAAAACCCAAATTTTTTTAAATGAAGGGATTTTTTAAAAGAAAGAAGTCTGGCACACTCCATATAAATATTTTTCTTAAAAGTTAAAAGTAGACCTTTAAAAACTCATTCACCGAGTAGTCGTACTCACCCCCTCCCTTATATCCCTTTTAGGAAATCCCGGAAAGCCTACACTTAAAGACCATCAACTAAGATGCTTGTGAGACAGGTATGTAAAGTTTAAAATTTCATGCAGTTTTGATTATACTATTCTAGGAAATGGTGTAGGTTTAAAGGACGCCTTACTCTTTACAGTTTATAATAAGGGAAAATCCTTTAATAAACTGGGGAGTGGCAGGTTGATCACGGGGATCCGACCAAACCGGGTCCTGAGAATGGGTGGATGTTTACGACATCTGACCCTTAATCCTATAACAATTCACCGTGTCTATATAAGGATAAAGACCTCATCCCGTCCCCACCTCGGTCTCGTGTGCTTGAAGCTACATCGAGCTTCGCAAGGTCACCTAGTACGACTAACTGCCCATATATCCATCAAGTTGTCTAGGGCCCTAGGGCGCATCACTACCCCTCTTGGCATCTTGAAAATCCCGTAAAACATAGTGCATGTGTCATGCCCCAACTCGGTTTGGTTGGATCCCCGTGAACAACCCGCCACTCTTTCTCGGTTCAAAAGGACTTTCCCCCTTTATTTAGTCAAGAGGAGCCATGCGAAATTTCAACCTTGTTCCCTAGAAGACATATATTAAATAAAATGAAAGCTTAAGGAAAAATTTAAGCATACCTGATAAAGGGTAAGGCTCGGTGTTACTTCTAGTCATTTTCTCTTTTCCTAAAAAGGGGTAGAAAATAGGGGTGAGTTTCTACAACTTAGTGAATGGGTTTTCAAAGGTCTACTTTTAACATTTAAGAAAAATATTTATATGGAGTGTGCCAGACTCCTTTCTTTTTCAAAAATCTCTTTATTTAAAAATTTGGATTTTTCCATTATTTCTTAGTTACCGGTGTGTCATCACCCAACACACATTCTTCATCATGAAGGTTACACATATTCGCAAGTCAATATCACTACTGAACCCGCTAGTGGCTTCGGAGCAACTTTTCTTGCCACCCGGATAGAAGTACGACCAATTCTACCCTGGGAATGAGTGGATGTATGCGACATCCAATCCACAATCCTGAAATCACTTCTTCGTGTCCGTATGAGGAAAGAGACCTCATCTCGTCCCCACCCTGGTTTCATGAGCTTGGTGCTACTCCAAATTTCACACAAACACCTAGAACGATGATTTGCCCTTATACTCATCGAGTCATCTAGGGCCATGAGGACACATCACTACCCCTCATGGGCATCTTGATGATCCCGTACTCATAGTGCATGCACAAACAATGTTTTCTCATATTGCCATGTAATCTGTGGTGCCACTAGTCCAACGGCCCTAACTCTCAACTCAACCTGTAGTTGTTTGTCTTGATTGGTCCATTGACCTGTAATGTCGCACTGCCACTAGTTGACCGAGCATGTCAGTCCTATCTTGGTACCATGGCTAAACAATTCACTTATTAAGTTTTATGGCATATATATCATATTCATTTACAAGCTCCTGCTCGTGCCAACTGGCCTTGGGCCCACTATAAGAGATTTTCAAAATTGGGCATTTAGCCTCCAAGTTCCAAAAACTGAGGCGCTCATCTTATAAGTGCTATTCGAGCTCCTATCAAGAAGGTCTCACAAATAGTTTAAGCATCGACACATAGTCAGGGGAGAACACTTCCGACAAAAATATGTTTTTACTGTCCATTATACAGACCGGTATAAGGACATCTCTGTTCATAACCAATTAATGGGTTTTCAACTTCCTTCGAGGAAGTCTCATCATACTAACCGGGTATGATCTACTTACAACCCGTAAGTAGTTTTTCCGCATAACTTTCACATCACTTTATCTAAGTAGTGATGATTAAAAAATATCACTAAGCAGTGGGTTTTTATACTGAGGTACTTATCATCCCCAATTGGGCATGATACATAATCTCACTAAGCAGTGAAATTCCACTTAGTCGGGTTCCGTCCTTAGCAAGTTGGACCTCGATTGGCGTTCCCAATGTCTCGTTCTCCTACACGAAATGAACATAATTGTTCATTATTCTTTGGCCTAATAGCCCTCATTCGTTTCAAATGAATGAGAAAACCCAACTTTACATATATTTGCTATTAGGTCTTTAAAGTTATTTTTATTTAACTTTAAGTCCCTATTGTTAGGTTTTTCTTAAGTTCGAGTCCCGAAACTTTTAAAATTTATCTTAGGACCTCAAATCATTTGATTTCACAAAAAGGGGTTTAATTTCCCAAGTTTCCAATTTGGTCCTTTAATTTTCACAAAATTACCATTTTGCCCCTATTTAGAAAAATGGTAAATTTTGCCCCAAAAATTCCAAAATTTCTCAATTGGCTCTCTAATATTCTTATCATGACCAATTGACCCTTAATTTTAGAAAATTCCATTTTGGTCCTTAGAATATTTGAAAGTCCCCAAATTTCCCCCCAATTTCAACTCTTCAACATTGCCAAATTTGATTTTATCAAATTAACCAATCAAACACCTCTAATTGTTGAAATTGGAGTTGAAATTGAGTTTCTACATGTTCATACAATTCTAAAGAACTTTGAATCGCAAAGTTTAACGCCGGAACGAGCTCAAACGGAGCTTTGCCGAAAAACAAACTATAGAGAGAGAAAGCTTCGATTTCTCACCGGTGAGGGCGCGGCAGTCGGAGCTCTCTATCCGGGCAGGTAGCTCTCCTCCAAAGGTTCTTCGTATGATCAAGAATAACATCAATTGATATTGAATTGGATTAGAATTTCTTCATCGAAATACGGCTGACTCTCTCTCTAACAACGATATGAAATTGTGAAGGGGAGACGAATTGGCTTACCTTTCGGTCCTAATTCGGTTGTGTAAGGGAAAAGAAGGTGTTAGGAGAGCTTGGTTTGGTTTGAGGAGGGCTTGAATTGGCCGATTTCAACTCGGCTGAAATAGGGTAGCTTCGATCCGTCAGAGCTGCTTCATTGTTTGATCACGCCGGCGCTTCTCCGGCGACTCTTAGGATGAACGGATGCTACCACCGTGTAGCTGACTTCTCCCCGGTTCTAATAAACCCGACCATGCCTTCTTTGGCTCAGAATTGACCCTATATCGAAGCTCTGGTTTGAGCTTCATCGGAAAACTAATCAACTGAGAGAGAGGGAGCTTTTCAAGTGTGGAGAGGACGAATGGAGAGTGGCTCTTTATATAGGGAGCTTGGGGACCCGTTGGTCGTCCATTTGGCACCGTTATGATAGGAATTGATGACCTAAAATGTACCAAATGGAGACGTTTCTTCTTTGCTGGCGTTTCTTTAGTTTCCCAATGAGTGAACAGTGCTGTCATCCTAAGGAAGAAGATGACACTGTTCTGAATCGGATCGTACCAGTCCGAACTGGGTTTAAAGCTTAAACCGACTGGTTCACCCCTCATTCGATCGAGTTTTTCAAATCTATAAATTTCTAAATTCATCTAAATTCATTCTCTATCCAATGGAGGCTTCAAATCTCCAATTTGAATTATTTTAGCCACCTAGAAAAATGAATTTAGGATTCAGTTCAATAGTAGTTCAAACTGGTTTGAACCGGTTCGGATCCGGTTCACCTGTACCGGTTTGGCTTTCATCCCCAATTCCTTCACAAGTCCATTTCCATGTCTTTTGTGACTCCTTGGGTTACTTAGGGTTCATAAGATTCCTGATTTACCATCTCTTTATTGATTTTCGGTTCATAAGCCGGCTTGATCCTTAAACCAATTTGATCCAGTTCGGGTCCGGTTCACCCGAACCGATCTAGTTTTTCTCTCCCACTTTGTTCTAAGGTTCCTTCCCAAGGTTTATAAATTTCTTTGGAGCACAAGGGAGTTGAATTTCTTTGTTTTGCCCATTCTCTATCGGTTTTGGTTCATGAACTAACTCGGTTCATAAACCAGTTCAATCCAGTTGGATTCAGTTCATCTAGACCGGCCTGGTATTTCTCTTCCAATTCATCCTAAGATTCTTTTTCATGGTATTATGAACTCTTTGGATCACCTGAGAGTTGTAAATTCCCAGACTGCTCATTCACAAATGATCAGGTTTGTGAACCGGTTCTGTATCCTCACTTGGTTTGACCAGTTCTTTTCCCGGTTTTCCTTAGCTCGAAAGGGCGAGTTTTAAGGCATGCACAATCAGTATTTTCACAGCATGCCATATAATTTATGGCGCCACTCGTCCAACGGCCTTGACCCTCAATTTAACTTGCAGCTGTTTGTCTTGACTAGTCTGGAGACTTGTCATGTCACACTGCCGCTAGTTGATTGAGTATGTCGGTTTTATCTTGGTACCATGGCCAAACAATTCAATTATTCAAGTTTTCATGGCATATAATTCATGTTTATTTACAAGCTCCTATTTATGCCAACTGGCGTATGGCCCACTGTTTGAGATTTTTAAAATTTGGGCATAATAGCCCCCAAGTTCCAAAACCGAGGCCTCCGATCTAACAAAGCTATTCAATCTCCAGTCAAGAAGGTCTCCCAAATCATTTAAGCAGTGTCACACAGTCAGGGGATAGCACTTCTAACAAAAATATATTTTCAACTATCCATCATACCAATCGAGTATGTGGATATCTCCACTCATAACCAATGAACGGGTTTTTCAATGGTCAGAAATTGTAGAACTAGAAGGAAATACTATCGGTTCTCTCCCTAGCACCGGTCGAAACAACCCGGTTTGTCACGCCCCAACCTGATTTTGTTGGATCCCCATGAACAACCCGCCGCTCTCCCAGTTCAAGAGGAGTTTCCATCTTCTTTAACTCGAAATGAGTCAGACGTATTTTTGACCTTGTTCCCTGGAAAAATATATATAAAATAAAATGCAATCTTAAGAGAAATTAAGGATAACTGACAGAGGATAAGGCTCAGTGTTATTCCTAGTCATTTTCTCTTTTCTTGAAAAGGGATAGAAAAAAGGGATTAGTTTTTACAACTCAGTGAATGAGTATTTAAAAAGGTAGAGTTTTAAGAAAAAGTTTTCAAGTTGGAGTATGCCAGACTCCTTAATTTCCTTTACATTTTCTCCACTTTGAAAATCTCAGTTTTCAAAAGAACATCCTTCATCATGAAGGTCAATCACACAATCGCAAGCTAGTACGTCCACTAAACCCACTTGTGGCGTCAGAGCGACTTTACCGGCCACCTAGATAGAAGTACATCCACTTCTACTTTGAGAATGAGTGGATGTTCGCGACATCCAACCCTCAATCCTATAACCATTCTCCGTGTCCGTATGAGGACAAAGACCTCATCCCGTCCCCACCTTTGTCTCGTGCGCTTGAAGCTACGTTGAGCTTCGTAAGGTCAGCCGGTACGACTAACTCCCCATATATCCACCAGGTCGTCTAGGGCCCTAGGACGCATCACTACCCCTCTTGGGCGTCTTGAAGGTCCCGTAAAACATAGTGCATGCACAATCAGTATTTTCACATCATGCCATATAATCTGTGGCACCACTAGTCCAACGGCCCCGACCCCCAACTCAACTTGCAGTTGTTTGTCTTGACTAGTCTGGAGACTTGTCATGTCGCACTACCACTAGTTGACTGAGTATGTCGGTCATGTCTAGGTACCATGGCCAAACAATTCAATTATTTAAGTTTTCATGGCATATAATTCATATTTGTTTACAAGCTCCTACTCGTGCCAACTGGCCTATGGCCCTCTGTTCGAGATTTTCAAAATTTTGGCATAATAGCCCCCAAGTTCCAAAATCGAGGCCTCCAGCCTAACAGAGCTATTCGAGCTCCCGTCAAGAAAGTCTCCCAAATCATTTAAGATGTGGCACACAGTCAGGGGAGAGCACTTCCGGCAAAAATGTATTTTCAACTATCCATCATACCAACCGAGTATGAGGATATATCCGCTCATAACCGATGAACGGGTTTTTCACTTCCTTCGAGTAAGTTTCATCATATCAGCCGGATATGATCTACTTACAAACAGTAATTAGTTTTTTTGTGTCATTCTCACATCAGTTCTCTAAGTTTTAATGTTTAAAATACCACTAAGTAGTGGGTTTTCATTTCCGAGATACTTATCATCCCAACAGGGTATAATATAAAAATCTCACTCACCCGTTCGTGTAGTGAATTTCCACTTAGTTGGATTTTGTCCCTTGCGAGCTTAACCTCAACTGACATTCCCAATGTCTCATGTTCCTACAGGAAATAAACATCGTTGTTCATTATTATCTGGCTTGATCACCTCATTCAGTATAAATGACTCAATTGACAACTTTTCCAATATTTACAAATTGGTCCCTAAAGTTATTTTTCCTTTTTACTTTAGGCCCCAATTGCTAGTTTTTCCCAAATTGAGTCCAAAACTTTTAAAATTTCTCTTGGGATCTCAATTTACTCAATTTCATAAAAATAGGTTCAAGTTTCCCAAATTCCCAATTTGGCCCCCAAAATTTCCAAAATTACCATTTTTCCATTCATTTACAAAAATGGTAAGTTTTACCCAAAAATTCAAAAATTGCTCATTTGGCCCTGTAAAATTCTTATCATGCCCAATTGACCCTCAATTTTATAAAATTGTATTTTGGTCCTTTGAATTTTTTAAAATATCTAAGTTCCCCCAATTTCAACTCACTAACATAGCCAAATTTGATTTCATCAAATTGACTAATCAAACACTTCTAATTGTTGAAATTGAAGTTGAAATTGAGTTTCTAAATCTTCATATGATTCCATAGCACTTTGAATTGTTAGTTTTGACGCCAGAATGAGCTTAAACGGAGTTTCGCTAAAAAATAGAACATAGAGAGAGAAAGGTTCAATTACTCACTGGTGGGGGCGCAGCGGTCCGAGCTTCCAATCGGGGTAGATAGCTTGGGTCATGAGGATTCTCTTAGGATCAATAATTGCATCAATTGATGCTGAATTGGATTAGAATTCCTTCATCGAAATTCTCTCAGTTCTCTTTGACACCGGTTGGAAATTGCAGAGGGGAGCCAAATTAGCTTACCTTTCAGTTCTAATTCGGCCGTGGGAAGGCTGAGCAAGTGTTGAGAGAGCTTGGTTTGGTATGAGGAGGGTTTGAATTGGCTAATTTCAGCTTGGCCAAAATCGGGCAGCTTCGGTCCGCGGGAGTTGCTTCACTTTTCGATCACGCAAGCACTTCTTCGACGACCCTCGGAGTGAATGAGCATTACCACAGTGTAGCTGACTTCTCCCCGGTTCTAAGGAACTTGACCACACCTTCTTTGGCTTAGAAATGACCCTATATCAGAGCTCTAGTTCGAGCTTCACCAAAAAACTAAGCAACTGGGAGAGAGTGAGGTTATCAAGTGTGGAGAGGATGAATGGAGAGGGGCTCTTTATATTGGGAGCTCGGAGACTCGTCAGCTCTCTGTTTGGCACCATTATGACAGACATTGATGGCCTGAAACATACTGATCAGAAACATTTCATCTTCACCGGCGCTACTTTGATTTTCCAGCGAGTGAACATTGCTGTCATCTAAAGGAAGAAGATGACACTGTTCCGAACCGGACTGGACCGGTCTGAACTACTTTCAAAGCTTAAACTAGCTAGTTCACCCCCAATTCGACCAAAATTTTCAATTATAAAAATTTCTAAATTAATTTTCCATCCAATGGTGGTCTCAAATCTCAAATTTGAATTTTTTAAGCCACCTAGAAAAATGAATTTATCATACCGTTCAATAGTGGTTTAAATTGGTCCAAACGAGTTTAATCTAGTTCATATTTGGTTCACCTGAACCAATTTGGTTTTCATCTCCAATTCATCATAAAGTCCATTTTCATGATTTTTATGACTCCTTGGGTCACTTAGGGTCCATAAATTTCCTGGTTTGCCCTCTCTCTATTGGGTCTAGTTGATAAACCGACTTGGTTCTTAAACCGGTTCAATTTGGTTTGGGTCTGGTTCACCCAAACTGATCCGGTTTTTCTTTCCCACTTTGTTCTAAGGTTTCTTCCCAAGGTTTATAAATCTTTTTGGGTCACAAGTGAGTTGAAATTTCTCCAGTTTTCCCGTTCCCCAAATAAACGGATTTGGGAACTGGTTCTATTTTTTCACTCGGTTTGAATGGATATTTCTTGGTTTTCCTTAAATCCAAAGAGAGGGGTTTACAAAAACCCTTAATAACCCAGGAGAGTAGTAGGTTGCTCATGGGGATCTGACCAAACCGGGTCGGGGCATGACAAAAGAGGTTTCCTAAATTTTGTTTTTCATAACCTTCTTTCCAAAAACCTTTTTTCCAAGAATTACCATTTTTTTTATTTTTCCAAGGATTCTCAAATCTCAAAATCCTTTTTCCCATTCACATATTAGGTGTGTTTAGCTCTCTTAGCCCATCCCCTTACCTCAGGAGGTGTTTAGCAAACAAACAAACACCCTTCATTAGAAAGGGTACACACATTCGTAGGTGCAGCACGTCCACTACAACCAATTGTTGGATCGGTGCGTCTTTACCGTCCACCAAGATAGAAGCCCGTCCACTTCTACCCTAGGTTTGAGTGGATGTTATCGACATCCGACCCTCAAACCTGAATGCCACTCCATGTCTGTATGAGGACAAAGGCATCATCCCGACCCCAACTCAGTCTCGTGCGCAAGAAGCTACTCTGAGCTTCCAAACTAACTGGCACGACGATCTGTCCTTATCTCCACCGTGTCGTCCAGTAGCCATTAGGACCCATCACTACTTCTCTTGGGCGTCTTGATGGTCATGTACCACAAGTACTTGCACAAAAAACAGTTTTCACATGTGGCCATTACCTTTGGTGCCATTGGTCCAACAGCCCCAACCCTCAACCCGACCTATAGCTGCTTGTCTAGGCCAGTCCATCGGTTTAGCCCTAACACACTACCACCAGTCCATCATGTTTGTTCATGAGCTCTTGCTCATGCCAACTGGCCTAGGGCACACTGTTTGAGATTTTCGAAATCGAGCATATTAGCCCCCAAGTTCCACAACCGAGGCCTCCGGCTTAACTGAGCTATTTGAGCTCCCATCAAGAAGGTCTTCCAAATTTTTTCAGTAGTTGCACACAGTCAAGGGAAAGTATTTCTGACAAAATAAACATTTTAGTTGTACCTCACACCAACTGAGTATGAGGACATCTCTGCTTATATTCGATAAGCGGGTTTTCCACTTCCTTATAGGAAGTTTCATCATACCAAACAGGTATGATCTACTTACAATCGACAAATAGTTTTTTCATGTGATTTCCACATCACTCTTCTCAGATGTGATGATTAAAATACCACTTAGCAGTAGGTTTTCATTTCTGAGGTGCTTATCATCCCAACTGGGTATGATATAAAATTCTCACTCAACCATTAATGTAGTGAATTCTTCTCGACCGGTTCTTTATCTTCACGTGAGCTTATCCTTGTCGGCGTTCTTGGTACTTCGTGTTCCTACATGATATGAACATTTTTGTTCATTATCCCTTGGCTTGATAGCCTTCATTCATAGTGCATGGGTGAAATACTCAAACTTTTCGATTTATTTCAATTAGGTCCATAAAGTTCTTTTTCTTTAACTTTAGGTCCCTAATGTCAATTTCCCTCAAATTGAGACCTAAAATTTCTAAAATTCACCTTGGGATCTCAATTTATTGTAAATTACAAAAATGAGTTCAAGTTTCCCAAATTTCCAATTTGCTCCCCAACTTTTCCAAAATTACCATTTTACCCCTACTTTACAAAAATGGTAAGTTTTGCCCCAAAATTCCAAAATTGCCCAATTGGTCCTCAATTTTTATGAAATTGCACTTTAGTCCCTCAAATTTTTTAAATCCCCAAATTTCCCCCAAAATTTCCCCTATTTCAACCCTTTAACTCAATCGAATTTGATTTTATCAAATTGACTGATCAAATGAGTTTAATTGTTGAAATTGAAGTTAGATTGAAGTTCCTACACCTTCATACAATTCAATTCCACTTTCAATCGCACGATTTGATGACAGAATGAGCTCAAACAGAGCTTCGTCGAAAAAGTAAACTTAGAGAGAGAAAGCTTCGAAATCTTACCATCATGTGTGCGACGGTCTGAGCTTTCAATCTGGGAAGATAGCTCTTGTCCTAAGGTTTCTCCTAGGATCAAGAATTGCATCAATTGATGCCGAATTGAGTGAGAATTTAGTAATTGAAAATCTGTCGGTTCTCTCTCTAGCACTGATGGAAATTTACAAAGGGGAGCCAAATTGGCTTACCTTTCTTTTCTAATTCAATTGTAGGAGGGTTGAGGAAGTGTCGGGATGGCTTGGTTTGGCCTGAGAAGGGCACAAATTGGCCGATTTTAGCTCGGGTGATATAGAGCAGCTTTAGTCCGCTGGAGCTACTTCACTATTAATCACGCAGGTGTTTCTCCAGCGACCCTTAGAGGAAATGGAAACTACAGGTGTGTAGTTGACTTCTCCCCAAATCCAAAGAACCCGACCACGCCTTCTTTGGCTCAGAAAAGACCCTATATTAGAGCTTTGGTTAGAGCTGCATAAAAAATTGGAGCAATTGAGAGAGAATAGAGTTTTCTCACTCGGTTTGAAGGCTTCTTTCCCCGATTTCCTTGTTTTTAAGGGACAGAGTTTACAATTAATTTGGTAGATCTAATATTATCATGGAAAATATGATGTTTGAGATATGAACAAGGACTACTGGACCAAATAGCTCTCTTCTATTCGAATTGCTCTCTTAGTTTAGTTGGTATCGCTCTAATCAATTGTTATAAGCTCTTTATATAGCTATAAAATTATTTGTTAAATGGGGAAGATTTATTACTACATTATTTCTGATTGATATATTTTGATCAATTGTAGTCTCATGAAATTCCAACTGTTATCATCATAAATGAGAAGTAACTCTAATCCTTTCTCATTATCATTCATGATACCCCAAATCACTACTCTCATTAACTTGACTTTTGATTCCTTATGGGCACATGTAATACCCATCTTATTATATAATATGGATAATTCTCATCGTAATTTACATTTCCTTTAATGCTTTATATTAAATAGCCCATGTTAAATGGGGCGTCCAATTTTAGCCCCATTGATCTTTAAGCATTAAAACTAATAACTCATTACCCTTTTGAGTAACTAGAACATTATATAAATTTATAGGTTAGGCAAAGGGAAGATGTCTAGGAAGTTCTATGGTCTTTTCCCCTTCATTCCAATAATTGTTATGTGCTTTATGATACTTAAATGTTGTCAGTTATTCTCATGAAATTAGAAAATTGAAACTGTTTAATACTAAGTTGCATATGGGATTTATTTTTATTGAAGTTATTAAAGTTCATCCAATAAAGGTATGATAGCGCATTCAACCAGACTTTGTTTGATCCATTATAAGAATAGATATTTATTTGGAAAGGTGATATGGGAGGTGTTTTATGATAGAGAATATATGATTATTATTCTTACAATTATGTTATCTTATAGGAAAAGAATGTACTAAGTGATATCTCTCTCATCTTGGAGAAATTCTATAGGTAATTTCTCATATTGTGCATTCGTTGTCTGAATATGATTGTGTGTGTGCGTGTACCGTAGGATCATTAGTGTCCCTATTTATAGTGAATGCAAGTTAGGATTATTATTGCAACATACAAAATTTTTTAGAGTTTATGTAACCATAGAAATTCTTAATTAATTTCTTGTCATAAAATACTTTAATTTTAAGAACCTTTCATTTAGTGGGAATAGTTAATTTCGGTTTATCTGCTAAGACATTCAGGTAATTTATTTCAATTTTAATGTTTCCCATATATTTGAAAAAGTATTGGAATAGTTATTGTTATCTAATACTATTAATTTAAGGGTATTTATGGTAGGGGTGTAGGACTAATACTCTAAATTCTAATAGTTTCCTACTAAACCAAATTCACATAATGATCTCATTATTTTCACCTAAACGAATTTACTAGGTATTTACCCTATCAATTCCATTTCAATAAGATAAAATAAAATTGTAAATATGTATAGTTGGATTTCCACAGGGCCTAGTCTCTTTAGTACTCTTTAATTCCACAACTATTATTTTCTATGGTCCAACATTATATGAATATATGTTTTATATCGACATTCATTTAGTAGTATGATGGAGTGGAATTGTTATTTAAATTACTCAAGTAGACTTGTGTTTCATTCCTTTTTGTATAATATAACTATATTGGTACTTTGAACATCTTAATAAAATTATATATCTATTTATTTGATAATGGTACAATCACAACTTTCAAATCACTTTCTCCTTTATATTTGTTTGGATATTAATTTTGTATAGGTATATATATACCTTTATATGTAAACATGTATTCAATATATATATATATATATATACATAATTAACAATTATATATATATATAATATTTAATTTTCGCTTAAATTCAACCGACTTAACTCGATTCTATCGAGTTATTTATTTCGGTTAAAACAAAAATTTTCATTTTATTTTAAATCAAATTTATTCCAATTATATCAATTGAATTTTAAACTTATAATACAATTCCGAAAAAATATCTTACCAAAATTTCAGGTTACTAAAAATACAGTGTGCAACATTAGTCTCTACTTATTACCCTTTTTGTGCACTTATGTGGTTTCATTTTCAATAACTTTCTATAAATAAATTTGTCTACTTTACCACAATAACTTATTAAGATAATGTTATCTTTTCTCAAGACTATTTATTTTATTAGTGGACAATTTTACTTAGGTTCTCTTATCTAATTCATCCAAAGCAAATTGGGTATTTAACCATATATTCTAATCGGTTAAAATTTTCAATATGGGCTTCCTTATAAGGTCAAATTGCACACCAAGTTAATGGTATATTCAGATCTTAATGGATCACTTAGTGTTTACATAAAACTTTTGTCCTCTTTAGCGAGTACTGTTTATACCATTCAAAAGGAAATATCACTTTCAATGTATTCTCAAATACCTGTCTCTCAATAGAGAATTGATTTTCTATGATCACATGGTCTTTATATTTACTAGTTGTTCATTTGTTTTAGGAGGTTCGTTTCACACCTTTTAATCCAACGAAGGTGCTAAAAATATTTAACAATTTTTCCTCCACCGGTTCATGCATCCATTATTGGACTATATTCTCCTATTTCAGGGTCATTTTTCCATAAATATTGTACCAACTTATTGGGTCTACGATACCATGTACTTTTTGATTTACTCCACCATTCATCATCATGCCCTTCCTCATGGCAAGACATGTTGGTATATCATTCTCCAAGATTTTTCATTTTTCACATACTTTTATATTGAGGTATTTGTTTATAACCATTTCGTTGTTCTCTATTACGACTTATTACTTTATAAGTCATTTTTTAAGACTTTAATCTCATTGGACTTCTTTTTTACATTTGAGTCTATTGCTTTAGAAAATTTTATATCGGTCATATGTGACTGCCTTTCCTTTAATGCCCTCCCAAGGAATTTTCCAATTTAAGAATTAATTTCATTGGTATTTGAGGATTTCACTCTCATTTGAATTTTCCATTGGTCGCATCCATTAATCCAAATCAAGGTACTTTATGTGTATTGCATGAGTGTTTGATTTATTAAACCTTTGACTCACATTTACTAGAACCTCTTATTTTAGATTCATGCTCCAAATCCATTACATCTCATTAAATGGGTTAGGCTCATATAAGTTTTCCACAACATCTCTACAGTTTTCATTGATAATCAAGCAAGTTTCTTATTACTTCATGGGTTTCATTTAGTACAAAATTTTGGCACTTCAAATGAAATTACTTATATTTATAGTGTTCCGTATGTAAAGGTTTAAGGTAAGGAAATTACATATTCCTTTCTATTTCCTTCGGCTCCTTTACCGAGTATCATTCATAAGGTTTCTTGTATATCTTTTCATTTTTCCAAATTTTTTATAAATTCTTTATAAGGATATTTTCCGATTTCTCCCTAAAATCCACATATCACATTCTTAATAACACTCATTTTACTCTTGTGGATGTTTTCCCACTATAGGTTTCCTGACATCCCTTGGTAAGTATTTAATCATGGTCTATTCCTCGAGATCACTTCCATACAAAAGTCATAAACCTAGCACTCATTTCAATAAAGGTATTTCTGGTAGAAGGTTAAGGGTATTAGGTATTGTTTTGTTTAGTTTTAGGTTTTATAGTTTTGATAATGAATTCGAGGAAACTGGCTCTGATACCACTCAAGTTGTCACGCCCCAACCTAGTTTGGTTGGATCACCGTGAGTAACCCGCCACTCCCATTGGTCCATGAAGGGTTTCACCCTTTTCTAAACCGCAAATAGTAGGCATCCTTCTTTCCTATCTTTCATGGAATAGTATTATACAAAACCAAATATCTTAAAACTAATATACTTGTCTTACATGGAGGTCTTTAAGTTTGGTTTTCTCTTGGATACCTGAAATGGGTAAAAGGGAGGGGTGAGTTCTACAACTCAGTGAACGGGTGTTGGGAGTGAGTTTTTAAAATAGCTTTTGTTTATCAAACCATGCCAAGGTTATCATTTCCATTAAAGAGAGGTTTCCTAAATTTCAGCTTTCAAAACCTTTTTCCAAAAACCTTTCCCCAAGGTTTACCATTTTTTTCAAAGGATTCTCAAATCTCGAAATCCTTTTTCCCATTCACATATTAGGTGTGTTTAGCTCTCTTAGCCCATCCCCATGCCTCGGGAGGCATTTAGCAAATAAACAAATGCCCTTCATCAGGAAGGGTACACACATTCACAGGTGTAGCATGTCCACTGCACCCACTTATTGATCGAAACGTATTTACCGTCCACCAAGATAGAAGCATGTCCACTTCTACCCTGGGTCTGAGTGGATGTTATTGACATCTGACCCAAATGCCACTTTGTGTCCGTATGAGGATAGAGAACTCATCCCGACCCCATCCCGGTCTCGTGCTAAAGAAGCTACTTCGAACTTTCAGAATAACTAGCATGATAATCTACCCTTATCTCCACCATGTTGTCTAGTAGCCCTTAGGACCCATCACTACCCCTCTTAGGTGTCTTGATGGTCCTGTACCACAAGTGCATGCACAAATAATAGTTTTCACATATGACCATTATCTTTGGTGCCATTGGTCCAACAACCCCGACCCTCAACTCGACCTGCAACTATTTTTCTAGGCCAATCCGCCGTGCTGGCCCTAACGCACTGCAACCAGTCCATCGAGTATTATCACTCCTGACTCAGTACCATGGCAAAATCACACAACAATTTCATTAGAAATTTTCATGGTTTTCTATACTCAAGTTTGTTTACGAGCTCCTGCTCGTGCCCATTGGCCTTGGGACCACATGTGATTTTCTAAAATCGGGCATTTAGCCCCATGAGTTCAAAAATTGAGTACTTTGGCCTATCTGAGCTGTTCTAGCTCCCGTCAAGAATGTCTCACGGATCTTTTAAGCATTGACATACAGTCAAGGGAGAACACTTCTAACAAAATGATTATTTTCAACTTTATCACACCAACCGAATGTGATGATATCTCTTCTTACAACCAGTAAGCGGGTTTCTCCTTTTCATAAGGAAGTTCGTCATACTAAAACTTCCCACTCAGAGGTGGTTTTCACTTTTAAAGTGCCCACCACCCCAACTAGGTATGATGTAATTAAGCCCATTCCTGGAGGAATTCCCAGGTACTAGTCTCTAATTGGTCTTATTGGTGTTTTTCTGCTTCGATACTTCCCAATTTTCCATAAATTTGGTTGTTGTATGTTGGATGTCGATATTGAGAATTTAATAGGTAGGGAGTATTAATCTAGTAGATGTAATGTGATCATGGCAAGGATGATGTTTGAGGTGTGAATAAGGACTACTAGACCAAGCAACTCTCTTCTACTCGAATTGCTCTCTAAGCTTAGTTGGTGTTGCTCTGAACAATTGTTCTAACCTCCTTATATAGCTATAAAATTGTTTGTTAAATGGGGAAGATTTATTACTACATTATTTTTTATTAATATATTCTGATCAATTGTAGTCTCATGGAATTCCAACAGTTATCATCATAAATGAGAGGGAACTCTAACCCTTTCTTATTCTCATTCATGATACTCCAAATCACTACTCTCATGAACTTGACTTTTGATTCTTTATGCGCACATCTAATACCCATCTTATTATATAACATGGGGCGCCCAACTTTAGCCCATTGATTTTTAAGCATTAAAACTGATAACTAATTACCCCTTTAAGTAACTAGAACATTATATAAATTTATGGGTTGGGCAAAGGGACGATATCTAGGAAATTATATGGTCTTTTTCCCTTCATTCCAAATCTGTTTTATGATACTTAAATGTTATTCGTTATTCTCATTAAATTAGGAAATTAAGCTGATTTTTACTGATCAATACAAAGTTGCATGGGTTTTATTTTTATTGGAGTTATTAAAGTTCATCCAATAAAGGTATGATAGCACATTCAAGGAGACTTTCTTTGGTCCATTATAAGAATAGATATTTATTTGGAAAGCTGATATGGGAGGTGTTTTATGACGGATAATATATGATTATTATTTTTGTAGATATGTTATATTATAGGAAATGAATGTACTAAGCAATATCTCTCCCATCTTGTAGAAATTCTACAGGTAATTTCTCATATTGTGCATTCGTTGTTTGAATATTATTGTGTGTGTGCATGCACGGTAGGATTCTTATTGCAACATACAAAATTTTTTATGTGACCATATAAATTCTTCCTTAATTTCTTGTCATAAAAGGCTTTAATTTTAAGAACCTTTCATTTAGTGGGAATAGTTAATTTCAGTTTATCTACTAAGACTTTCAGGTAATTTTTTTCATTTTTAATGTTTCCCATATATCTGAAAAAAGTATTGGAATAGTTATTGTTATCTAATGAATTCACCTTAATTGAATGTAGGTATTAATTTATGGGTATTTATGGTAGGAGCGTAGGACTAATACTCCAAAGTGCTAATAGTTTTGTACTAAACCAAATTCACATAATAATCTCATTATTTTCACCTAAAGGAATTTATTATGTATTTACCTTATCCATTTCATTTCGAAAAGGTAGAATAAAATTGTAAATATGTATGGTTGGATTTTCGCAGGGCCTAGGCTCTTTAGGACCCTTTTAATTCCATAATTATTATTTTTTATGGTCCAACATTATATGAATATATGTTTTATATCAACATTCACTTAGTAGTATGATGGAGTGGAATTGTTATTTAAATTTCTCATGTAAACTTGAGTTTCATTACTTTTTATATAACATAACTATATTGGTACTTTGAACATCTTAATAAAATTATGCGTGTATTTATTTGATAATGGTATAACTTCAACTCTTAAATCCCTTTCTCTTTTATATTTATTTGTTTACGAGCTCCTGCTCGTGCCCATTGGTCTTGGGCCCATTGCATGTGATTTTCCAAAATTGGGCATTTGACCCCATGAGTTCAAAAACTGAGGCCTCTGGCCTATCTAAGCTATTCTAGCTCCTATAAAGAATGTCTCCCAAATCTTTTAAGTATTGGCACACGGCTAGGGGAGAATACTTATGATAAAAAGATTATTTTCAACTTTATCACACTAACTAGATGTGATGATATTTACGCTTATAATTGGTAAGCAGGTTTCTCCTTTTCTCAAGAAAATTCATCATACTAAAAATTCCCACTCACAAGTTATTTTTCACTTCTAAAGTGCTCAACATCCCAACTGGGTATGATGTAATTAAGCTCATTCACCTTTTATCTAGAGACATGTTCATCTTGGAGGGATTCCTAGATACTCGTCCCTAATTGGTGTTATTGGTATTTTTCTGCTCCGATACTTCCCAATTTTTCATAAATTTGGTTGTTGCATGGTGGATGTCGAGATTGAGAATTTTATAGGTAATGAGTATTAATCTGGTAGATCTAATGTGATAATAGCAAGGATGATGTTTGAGGTGTGAACAAGGAGTACTCTGACCAGGTAAATCTCTTCTACTCAAATTGCTCTTTTAGCTCGGTTGGTGTCGATGTGATCAATTGTTCTAAATTGTTTATATAGTTGTAAAATTATTTGTTAAATAGGGAAGATTTATTACTATATTATTTCTAATTGATATATTTTGATAAGTTGTAATCTCATTGTGTTCCAACCTTTATCATCATAAATGAGAAGGAACTCTAACACTTTCTCATTCTCATTCATGATACCCAAATCACTACTCTCATTAACTTTATGCGCACATCTAATACCCATCTTATTATATAACATTGATAATTCTCCGTAATTTACATTTCCTTTAATGCTTTACATTAAATAGTCCATGTTAAATGAGGCGCCCAACTTTAGACTAATTGATCTTTAAGCATTAAAACTGATAACTAATTACCTTTTGAGTAACTAGGACATTATATAAATTTATGGGTTGGGCAAAGGGATGCTATCTAGGAAATTCTATGGTATTTTTTCCTTCATTTCAATAATTGTTATGTGCTTTATGATACTTAAATGTTGTTAGTGGAAATTGAACTAATTTTTACTGTTCAATACTAAGTTGCATATGGGGTTTATTTTTATTAGAGTTATTAACGTTCATCCAATAAAGGTATGATAGTGCATTGAACAAGACTTTTTTTGATCCATTTGAAGAATATATATTTATTTGGAAAGCTAATATGGTAGGTGTTTTATGACAAGAATATATGATTATTATTCTTGAAGTTATATTATTTTCTAGGAAATGAATGTAATAAGTGATATATCTCTTATCTTGTAGAAATTCTACATGTAATTTCTCTTATTGTGCATTCGTTGTCTTTTGAATATTTGTGTGTATCTTATGAATATTTGTGTGTGTGCGCGGTGTATAGTAGGTTCATTGGTATCCTTATTTATAGTGAATTCAAGTTAGGATTCTTATTACAACATTCATAAAAGGTTTTGATTTTAAGAAACTTCATTTAATGGGAAGAGTTAATTTAGATTTATCTACTAAAACTTTTAGGTAATAGTTATTGTTATCTAATAAATTCAAGATATTAATAGTGCTAATAATTTTGCATTAAACCAAATTTATATAGTGATCTCACCGAGGGGTTTAGAGGGATTTGGAGGGGAGGTGTAGCGAGAGATTTAAAGGGGAGGTGAAGTGATGGATTTGGAGGTGTTAAAAATTTTTAATAATTCATTGTTTAGATGGAGAGTAAGTGAGGAGAAAGATTATTAATGAAAAAATTAGAAAGATAAATTTACTCTTTTAATTAAATTAAATAATTTATTAGCTATTATATATCATTAATATATATATAAATATATTTTTTACAATAATTTTTTATTTATAATATTTGTATTATATATTTATATTTTATAATTATTATAAAATATTATTAATATATAAATATATTTAAAGTATATAAAAATAAAATTAAATAAATAATAATATAACAATAAATGAGGATATAAATATAATTTAAGTAAAGATTGTGTTTTAGTGTAAAGGAAGGGGTTGGAGGGGTTTGGAGTTAATTCCCAGCCCCTCCAAATCCCTTCAAACCACTCCAAACCCCTCCAAAAAATAATATAAAGAAATTTATTAAATATTTATCATATTTATTTAATTTCGATAAAATAGAATAAAATTGTAAACATGTATAGTTGTATTTTCACAGTAATTAGATTCTAATTCCACCACTATTATTTTATATGGTACAACATTATATAAATCTATATTTTATATCGACATTAACTTAGTAGTATAATTGAGTTAAATTATTATTTAAATTCTTCATAAACTTGAGTTTCATTTTTTATATAAAATAATTATATTGACACTTTTAACATCTTAATAAAATTATATATGTATTTATTTAATAATTGTACAACCTCAACTCTTAAATTCCTTTCTATAAAATTAATTTTGTACATTTATATATATATATATCGTTATATGTAAATATATTTTTAATATTTATATATATATAATATTAATTATATATAATATTTAATTTATGCTTAAATTCAACAGAATTAACTCGATTATATTTATTTTGGTTAAAATAATAATTTTTATTTTATTTTAAATTAAATTTATTCTAATTATATTAATTAAAATTTAAAATTATAATACAATTTTAAAAAAAAAATTCCCGAACGAAATTTCGGATTAATAAAAATACATTTTGACACATATTGAGTTAGATGTAGCTATCTAGTACAAGCAACTGCTGTTTTGATGGATGACGATTTCAATGGAATGAGTAACCATATACTGTCAACCGTCAACACAAACCATCTAACCCACTATGTAAGAAGATGGCGCCATCCACAAGACAAGCCATGCCACCTCCTACGACTATTCTATGCGTTCAAATGGGATCAATTTCACCACTCCCTCCAAAAACCTCTCATTGCTCAAATACTCCACAACACACTAATTCATGTATAGTAGGATATATATTGTAAATTTAGAGAGAATGGCTTACTATATGTAGTTACGTAGTCGTGCATTTATATTTCAACATATCTTTGGTGACTCGGTAGAGCGATCATACCCCAGTCGATGAAATGCCGATAAGAGAAGTCAGGAATACAACGTTTCTTAATCATGAGACTGATAAGGAGCTGTAAATAATGTGGTAAAATTTTTTAGGATTTTTTAGAATATTCGTGTATTCCACTATGGGTTTTGGGATATTGATTCCCTTATACCATTTTAGATATATAATATACCATGACTGGTTATACATATTCATGCAATGAAGCAAACTTACCTGGATGTTGAGTTTAGCATTGAAGAAGTTGGAGACGTCCTCCATCAACATCTCCCTCTCCGCCCGCGACTTGGCCCATTGGCCTTCCACTTGTGGAGGCACTCTGGTAGCTCAGCTTCATCGAACGTGCAAGTATACACTGACGCATCTAGCCCTGCTAGTTCTTCCACAACTGCATGCCTGTGCCGCCAGGGGACAACATTATATATATGTGTGCACAATGGTGATATAGATTAACTCGCTGAAATCCTGCATGTATAATCAGCAAGCCAAGCTGCAAAAGACGAGATTAAGAAGGAAGCAGAAGAGCGAAGATTAGGGTGTTTCACCCGATTCCTCTGGTCCTCCTACCGGTGATCAGGGCCATCATTCCGAAGTGACCACTTGTTTTGATGATGAGGAGCCATCATATGTTTCCCACTCTGTCAACGCGACCGATATATACGAATAAAGAGATAGTGGCCCAATTATATATACGAATTAAGAGAGAGTGGCCCAATAAAACACCACAATACCCAATAAAAAGTATAATTGGCACAATGGTAAATCTCCAAAACAGCTCAGGTGCTAAAATATAGTCAATACAGTTTAAATATATTTGCTTCTTTTTTTTCTTGAAGCTTGAGTTAATGGGTGCTGGATGGTCCACCATCCATTGTTGCAAGTGGACAACTAGTCAACTAACTAATCAAGTTAATGATAGTGAATATCACTAATAATAACATTAATGAACAATATATGATAACTACGCACTAGATTTTATCTATAATTTGGAGTTATATGGTGTTTCCTTCTTCTATAAGATATCATATTAAAGACTAAATAGTATAATTGAGAGAAAATGAGAGAATGTCTTGAGCAAGTGATAGCCAATGTTATGCTCGATGGTACTCTCTTTGTAGATCACCACCTCAACTTCTATCATAATTGATCCACTGTTGCTTATAAGCTTATAAGACAGTATTACAATCAGTTATGTTGAGTTACTTTTCCATAAATTTCACAAATTCTTCCCTAATTTTCTGAAGTTAAAAGCAAAAGTTGAGTTCCAAGATTTATAGAAAACTGAAATAAATAAGCATGAGTTGATTTTAAGGTTGAGAGGGAGTGCAGGTGACAATCCACTATCAGAAAACTTAGGATATTATCTGAAATTGTTTCATTCCATGCAATCAGGAACTTCAACCGGTGAGTGACAACAAAAGCATTACCGTCAGTTTTTTCCACAGGTTATTTGGGTTTCCCTTGTGAAGAAGCAGTAGCTTCCCAGTTGCGGAACTCTTCTTGCAGTTTTCTGAAGAAATCCTCTGCAACATTAGAAACAGAAGTAAAAATCAGCAACATAGTCTAACTAATTATAAAAGAAATGAGTGATAATGGTTTATGCAGTTGAAACCTTGATCAACTACACGAGACTCAGTATTTTCATTTATTTAGGACCAAAATGAAATTTTAGAATATAAAAATATTTTTAAATACACTAAATTTTTTTTTAAACAATACAATATTTATAAAATAAATAAAATTTTCTAAAGAATAACCACTAATAATAATTTAAAATATAACATTTGTGTTGATATCTTTATTTGTATAATTGTCTTTATTTTATTAGGTAATTTGAAAAGTATTTGGAAGTTGATGAACACCTCACTAATTAATTTTTCCGGTATCGAGTCACTTCATTACCTGATTCCCGACTTTCTACTCAAAACTTAGTGTATAAAATATATTTTATTTAATATTATTATAAAACTAAATTAGAAAAAAAGAGAAAGAAAATATATTGATAGAGAAGCTAGAGGCATTAGAAATTGAAACAATTTATTTTTTCACATTAAACGTGCCAATTTATAAACTTATATTATATGCTAACTAATTTAAATATAATATATGATATAATCTTAAATATTAATATTATATTATAACTGTAAACCCCGTTCCTTAAATATAAGTAAATCAGGGAAATAATCGGTCAACCAAAATAAAAAAATTAAATTGGTTCATTAACCCCAATAGTTAGAGAAATGAAAAATTGAGAAATTTAAAAATCTCGATTGACCTAAATAGTTATAAAAACCATAGAAATGGACTATGAGACAAATTAGAATAGAAAATCAGACGAGTTCAGGTGAATTGAATATGAACTGTATTGAATCGGTTTGAACCATCATTAAACTGGTTGTTAAATTCATTTTTGTAGATGGCTTAAAATATTCAAATTAGAGAATTGAAGTCTACATTTGATAGAGAATGAATTTAGATAAATTTAGAAAATTTTAATTTTAAAAATTTTAATTTTGAAAAACTTGGTCGAATCGGGCCTAAACCGGCCGATTTAAGCATTGAACCCAGTTTGGAACAATCTCGTCTTCTTCCTTCACATGATGACAATCCATTCAATGGATGAATGGACAGCGCCGACGAAGATGAAACACCTCTGTTCAGGGTGTTTCAGGTCATGAATGAGCGCCATTAATGTGCTAAACGGTCGGATAGAGAGTCCTTGAGATCCCTATATAAAGAGCTTCTCTCTATTCATCCTTCTCACACCTGAAAACTCCATTCTCTCTCAACTACTTAGTTTTCTGGTGAATCTCAAACCAGAGCTCCCACAATGTCCACTCAAACTCCGAGTAGAGGCAGTATCTTCTATCAAGGTGGATGGTAATGGCGCTCTGGTCCACAAATGGCACGGTCAAGGACCGTTATGCGAATGTGTGATCTATGATAGGAAGGCGGTTGTTGAATTGTGAAACCTAAGAAGAAAATACTAAAATATCAAACAATTGAAATTGATGAATTGAAACTTCACAAAAGATTTTCCCCACTTACTAAGTTGTCGAACTCACCCTCTCTCATTAACCTTTTTTAGGAGAAATACCTTGCCACGACGAGTTTAGGATGGAGAAATACCTTTTTTAGACCTGCACTTTTTCCTAGGAATATCATAAATTAAAACTGCATAATAATTTAAATTAATCGTACCTATCTTGCAGGCGTTTAATTGCACAAGTCTTTTAAGGTTCGGTTTTCCGGGACTTCCTGAAAGGGGTATAAGGGAGAGGGTGAGTACAACTACTCAGTGAATGGGATTCAAATCTTTTGAATTTCAAGAAAAATATTTTCATGGAGTGTGCCAGACTCCTTTCTTTTCAAAAAACCCTTCATTAAAAAAATTCAGGTTTTTCCATTATTTCTTAATTACCGGTGTGTCATCACCCACCACACATCCTTCATCATGAAGGTTACACATATTCGCAAGTTAGTATCACTACTGAACCCACTAGTGGCTTCGCAGTGACTTTTCCTGCCACCCGTATAGAAGTACGACCACTTCTACCCTGGGAATGAGTGGATGTACGCGACATCCGACCCACAATCTCGAAATCACTTCTTTGTGTCCATATGAGGACAGAGACCTCATCCTGTCCCCACCTTGGTTGTCACGCCCTAACTCGATTTGGTCGGATCCCCGTGAACAACCCGCCACTCTCCCGGTTTATTAAATGGTTTCCTCTTATTATAATCCGTAAAGAGTAAGGCGTCCTTTAAACCTGACCATTTCCTGGAATAGCATAATCAAAATTGCATGAAATTTTAAACTTTACATACCTGTTTTACAGGCATCTTAGTTGATGGTCTTTCAAGGTAGACTTTTCGGGATTTCCTTAAAGGGATATAAGGGAGGGGGTGAGTACGACTACTCAGTGAATGGGTTTTCAAAGGTCTACTTTTAACTTTTAAGAAAATATTTATATGGAGTGTGCCAGACTCCTTTCTTTTAAAAAAAAAAATCCCTTCATTTAAAAATTTGGGTTTTTCCATTATTTCTTATTTATCGGTGTGTCATCACCCAATACACATCCTTCATCATGAAGGTTACACATTCGCAAGTTAGTATCACTACTAAACCTGCTAGTGGCTTCGGAGTGACTTTTCCTGCCACCCGGATAGAAGTACGACCACTTCTACCCTGGGAATGAGTGGATGTATGTGACATCTGACCCACAATCCTGAAATCACTTCTTGGTGTCCATATAAGGACAGAGACCTCCTCTTGTCCCCACCCCGGTCTCATGCGCTTGGTGCTACTCCAGATTTCGGTACCATGGCCAAACAATTCACTTATTAAGTTTTATGGCACATATATCATGTTCGTTTATGAGCTCCTACTCGTGCCAACTGGCCTTGGGCCCACTGTACGAGATTTTTAAAAAACTAGGCATTCTAGCCCGTAAGTTCCAAAATCGAGGCCCCCGACCTATAAGAGCTATTTGAGCTCCTGTCAAGAAGGTTTCCCAAATAGTTTAAGTATTGGCATACAGTCAGGGGAGAACACTTCCGAAAAAATAGGTTTTCACTGTCCATTATACCAACCGGTATAAGTACATCTCCGTTCATAACCAATGAACGGGTTTTCAACTTCCTTCGAGGAAGTCTCATCATACCAACCGTGTATGATCTACTTACAACCGGTAAGTAGTTTTTCCGCATAATTTTCACATCACTTCCTCTAAGTAGTGATGTTTAAAATACCACTTAATAGTGGGTTTTCATACCGAGGTACTTATCATTGCCCAACCGGGTATGATATAAAATTTTCACTCACAACCGGTAAGTGGTTTTTAATTTTAAGTTGTGCACATCATCCCAACCGGGTATGATGTTAGTAAACCCACTCACCTGTTAATGTCGTGAATTCCACTAGACTGGTTCTTTGTATTCACGTGAGCTTGTCCTTGCTGACGTTCCCGGTATTTCGCATTCCTACACGATATGAACAACCTTGTTCATTATTACTCGGCATAACAGCCTTCATTCATTTCCAATGAATGAGAAAACCCAAACTTTTAGTTATTTGTAATTAGGTCCCTAAAGTTATTTCTCTTTAACTTTAAGTCCCTAATGTCGATTTTTCCTCAAATTGAGTCCCGTAACTTTTAAAATTAATCCTGGGACCTCAATTTATTCAATTTCACCAAAAAGGGGTTTAATTTCCCAAATTTTTCCAAAATTACCATTTTGTCCTTTTACAAAAATGGTATGTTTTGCCCCAAAAATTCCAAAATTCCTCAATTGGTCCTCCAACATTATTTTCATGCCCATTTAACCCTCAATTTCATAAAATTGTATTTTGGCCCTTTGAATTTCAAAAATCCCCAAAATTTCCCCCAATTTCAACTCTTCAACACTACCGAATTTGATTTCATTAAATTAACCGATCAAACACTTATAATTATTGAAATTGGAGTTGAAATTGAGTTCCTGCATATTCATACGATTCTAAGAAACTTTGAATTGCAGATTTTAATGTCAGAACGAGCTCAAACGGAGCTTCGCTGGAAAATAGACTGTAGAGAGAGAAAGCTTCGATTACTCATAGGTGAAGGCATGGCGGTCCGAGCTTTCGATCTGAGCAGATGGGTCTCATCTTGAGGTTCATCCTAGAATCAAGTATTGCATCAATTGATGCGTAATTGGATTAGAATTTCGTCATTGAAATTCGGTCGACTCTCTCTCTAGCACCGATGAAAAATTGTAAAGGGGAGCCGAATTGGCTTACCTTTTAGTCCTAATTCGGTCGTGGAAAGGCTGAGGAAGTGTTGGGAGAGCCTGGTTTGGCCTTAGGAGGGCTTGAAATGGCCGATTTCAGCTTGGCCGAAATAGGGCATCTTCAGTCCGCCGGAGTTGCTTCACTATTCCATCATGTCGGCGCTTCTCCAACGATTCTCAGATTGACTAGAGTTTGCTATCAGATAGCTGTCTTCTCCCCGGTTCTAAAGAGCCCGACCATTGTTCAAGTTGAAGCTCTGGTTGGAGCTTTACCTGGAAATGGAGCAGTAGAGAGAGAGAGAGAGAGAGGTGTTAAGGTGTGAGGAGAATGAAATGGGGATGACCTCTTTATATAGGCGTAAAACTCATTTATTAAATGGGCGAGATTTATTATTAGTATTAATATTGCCATAAATTATTGGTATTAATTCCAATAATTTAATTTCAGTATTAAATTATTTGTATTAATTCCAATAATTTAATTTAGGTATTAAATTATTGGTATTAATTATAATAATTAAATATATATTAATTTATGGTTATTTATGATAAGGCGTACATAAAATTTTTTTACCGAAATTTCGGGTTACAAAAAAAATTCATACCTCCCAAGAGGTCATCCATCCTCATACCATCATATCGACACTTCTCCAACGATTCTCGAATTGACCGGAGTTTGCTATTAGATAGCTGTCTTCTCCCTAGTTCTAAAGAGCCCAACCTTTGTTCAAGTGGAAGCTCTAGTTCTAGCTTCACCGGGAAATTGAGTAGTACAGAGATAGAGAGAGAGAGAGAGGAGTGTTCAGGTGTGAGGAGAATGAATGGGGATGACCTCTTTATATAGGTGTAAAAATCGTGAATTAAATGGGAGAGATTTATTACTAGTATTAATATTGCCATAAATTATTGGTATTAATTCCAATAATTTAATTTTGGTATTAAATTATTTTTATTAATTCCAGTAATTTAATTTAAGGATTAAATTATTGGTATTAATTACAATAATTAAATATATATTAATTTATGGCTATTTATGATAAGGGTACGTTCGCATAAAAAGTTTTGGCCAAAATTTCCGGTTGCAAAAAAAATCATACTTCGTAAGAGGTTCACCCATCCTCACAGTACTCTCGAGCAAGCATCTTAACTTTAGAATTCTAATGGATTCTCGTTCAACTGAACCAATTTGGTTTTTCTGTTCTAATTTGTGTTAAGTTTCTTTTTCATGGTTTAATAAACCCTTTGGATCACTCAGAATTTGTAAATTTGTAAATTGCTTGTTCCCAAATGATCGGGTTTGTAAACTATCTCGGTTTTCTTACTCGGTTTGACCGGTTCTTTTCCTGATTTTCCTTAACTCAAAAGTGCGGGATTTACAACTCTCCCCTCCTTTTAGGAGTTTTGTCCCCAAAACTTAACCAATATATTCCACATCGGGAATAATTTCCCTTAATGTCAACTCGTGTTTTCTTGACATGGTAACACTTCAATTGCTCTTTCGCTTAGTCCCCGTAATCATTCATCTGTGGAATTTCTTTTCATTTATCATGCTTACTCCTTCCATGGAGTCATAATAATGAGGCATGTATGGCTCATTAATCCTAATGTATATTCTTAGGTTCGCATCTCCCTTTATTTAGGATAAGATTCTTCCTTTTGGAGATTTTACTCAAGATTTCAGGATTGGGAGTTCCAAGGTGCACAATCGTTCCTTTTTCTAGTTATTCTCTTCATCGTTGAAACCCCCTAGCTCGACGTTCTTTTGAGCATTACATACTTGTTTTCATAGGTTTCTGTGTTATTATTCTTTCGTCCCAATTTGACCCATTCTTCATCCGTCATTGATTACAACTTCAGTCAAATTTATATTTGAACTTGTTATGTTTACCAACTAACTCCTTCTTACTCGAGTTACATTTTACTCGGGATTGTTGGTGCTTATATGTCCCTTAAGACATGACATAGTTCTGAACCTGTTTCAGTCCATCAGACTCCTACAACATCTCTTTTAGGGTTGTTTCCAACTTTCCAGCCTTTTAGGGACTATATAATTTCATCCCTCCTTTAATTGGGTAGTATTCCTCAACTACCTTTACTGTTTCTGAATTATCATTCGTATCTTGACAACATGTCTTACATAACCATATCGATTTTCCTTACCCACTCGTCCTTTCCTAACTTCTTTATTGGGTTTTTCTGGTGCCAATTATTTGGTTTCCCAATAGTTTACCAACAAACTAGGATACTTTCCTTCTTAAGTCCTTGGCATTCCTTATTCAAGGGTTTTTCCTTTTTCCTTAATCCACTTTTACTTACTCATAATCACTTCATGATTCTTCATTCTATAATAATTGCTTTCGATCTATGTGTCGATTACTTTGCTTGGGAAGGTTCCCTCCTTCTGGTTTTGTTCTCTACTATGTCCCTTACAATAGAGATTTTCATCTTAGGAGTTACATGCTCAACCTCCTTATCATTCATTGTATGGTTCTTTCTCCCTTTCTTCGCACCCTTATCTATGTTAGGGCATCTGTTTACTTTGGATCCTTCACTATCCACAACTTTTATTTTATCCCTTATTCCTTAGATGGGATACTTCTGATTATTGGTTTTATTCCGTGCATTCCACTCTATGCTCAGTCGTCCACTCTTTAAGCTTCATATGCACGTGTGGACAATGACCCATCTTACCAATTGCGGTTACTCCTCCTTAGCCACATCTTATTTGGAGGACTTACTTTCCCAATGTTTCTCAAACATTCTTTACTTTATTACCTTAGTATGGGTTGTCCACTCATTCATACTTGTCACAACATCTTTTCGATACTAACCCGTTAACTTATTTCCGTTTAAGGAGGGTTCACATCTTTCTTGTTTCAAAATCTCTTGTTCATCCTTTGTGAAGTTCACTTAACTGTCTCAAGACTTTAAACTAGAAATCCGATTTTGGTCATTAATTTCTTTAAGGATATTCCTTCATTCTTCTTTTTCCAATGTTTTGGCCTTTTCACTTCTCCCTTCTTTGTCGTGGTTTAAATCTAGGATTCTCTCGAAGATCAGTTCTTCAACTGTCTCCTTCTCTCCATTTTTTTTATGATCCAATCATCTGGGCAGTTGTATCACTCGTCCTTCATACCCATCCTTTGTCCTTCATAGAGTGTAGTCTTTACTACATCTCAGCCTTTCTTAGGGTTTTGTTTATTCACTTTGGCTGTCTCGTTGTTACTCGTTTCTTCTTTCTACTCTGTTCTCCTGAAATTATTGTTTGGTTCTCCTGCTCTCTCCAAGTAGGTCACACTAGGCCATCACAATACTTCCTTTGAAACATTTCCCAATTAAGGGTTGATTCCTTGCACTCCACATTATGTCCATCCGCCAATCAAAATTCCTTCAAGGGTAGTTAGTCGTATGCATCCCTCTAAAGTTTACTTTCATAGTGTATTTCTTTATGAAGCGTTCAAATCTTCCTTGTTTCAAGATTTCTTGATAATTATGTGAGAGGCTTGCCTATTTTTTTCTTGGTTAATTTGGCCTTTGGTCCTGTTAAGGATTTTTTTCATCCTTCTTTTCCCGAATATTTGGCCTTTTCGCCCCTCTCTTCTTTGTTGGAACTCAAATTATGGTTTTCCCATGTATTAGTTTGTTAATTGCCTCTCCTCCACCATTCCTTTGGTCTAAGTTTCTTAGGGCAGTTTTTTCTCGAGTACTCTTGTCCTCAACGTCCATCTCACTGACCTTTTTATGGTGTAGCCCCTTCTACTTCCCAGTCTTCCTTAGGGTGTCATTTGTTCCCTCTGACTATCTTGTTGTAATGACTTGCTTTCTCTTGTCCTGTTGGTCCGAACTTCCTATTGGCATAGTTGCTTTTTCCAAGGTGATTTATTCATGTAATCCCAATACGTCCTGTTTGTCATCAAATGTTCGTCTTGTCTTCTCTTATGGATGCACTCCTTTCTTTGCTCCTAAATTGTTTGGATTTTCTTCTTAAAGGGGGGATTCTCTTCAACTATCCTTTGTTCTGTTTGTGGTTTTATTGAGGTCTTACATTTACCCCTTTTTCCTTCTTACCACTTTGCTAAGATTTTGAAGAGTTTCCTCTTATCTGTGGTTGCAAATGGAGTCATGTTTCTTGGGATGGTATCCTTTCGGATTTCCTATAGTTGTGGGGTGTTTATTCTTGGAAAATATTGTCTTGACTCCTGGTGATGTGGGACAGTTTTTCTCTTCGTGTCCTATTCCCCTCTAGGTTAACTTAATTCTGGACCTTTGTAGGGTTGGACACTTCTCCACGCAGTGTCCCTATCATTCATGCTTATAATTACATGAACATAAGTGGTTCCTCCTGGCATTTTCTTGGAAATTGTTAGTTTTTGTGCTCCTTCGTCCTTAATTCTGGATACCGTGAGAGTTTTTTTTTTCTTTTTGGAGTCTTCCTTGAAGATCACATCATTTGAGGAATAGGGTTTTTAGGAATTTGGAGTACTTCATTAATAGAGTAGTACAATATGTTGGGAGTTTTGGCCCTATTACAGAAAATGGTCACCAAATAACTAGGGAGCTACGAGATTCTTGATAAGCATCCTCCTATGTAAGGTTATATGCCCCCTTTTATGGCTTCACGCTTGGCTTCCTTTATACTTAGAGTTGTGACCTCAATAGGTCCCGTCACCATTCTCTAGGATACTTCCTCATTTGCTCTTTTAAGATTCCTGCAATGCTTCAGGCATTTGGGAAGCTTCTAGGGTTGTCTTCCTACGAAGATAAGGTGTTGAGTAGAGCCATTCCTAGTTTTCTTGGTTCCTCTCCTGGGAGCCATATGAAAATTTTAGGATAAATCCTATTAGTTACAATACTTTATAGTCTTGATTATGTATTCGAGTTAAAAGGCTCTGATACCACTCTAGTTGTCACGCCCCGATCCGGTTTGGTCAGATCCTCGTGATCAACCCGCCACTCTCCCGATTTAGTAAAGGGTTTCCCCTTATATTATAAACCATAAAGAGTAAGGCGTTCTTTAGTCCTACACCTTTTTCCAGGAATATTATAAATCAAAATTGCATAGTAATTTAAATTAATCATACCTGTCTTGCAAGCATTTAATTGCACAAGTCTTTTAAAGTTCGGCTTTCCAAGACTTCCTGAAAGGGGTATAAGGGAGAGGGTGAGTACAACTACTCAGTGAATGAGATTCAAATATTTTGAATTTCAAGAAAAACTTTTATATGGAGTGTGCCAAACTCTTTTCTTTTCAAAAAATCTTTCATTAAAAAAATTCAGGTTTTTCCATTATTTCTTAATTATCGGTGTGTCATCAGCCAATACACATCCTTCATCATGAAGGTTACACACATTCGCAAGTCATTATCACTACTGTACCCGCTAGTGGCTTCGGAGCAACTTTTCCTGCCACCCAGATAGAAGTACGACCACTTCTATCCTAGGAATGAGTGGATGTACGCGACATCTGACCCACAATCCCAAAATCACTTCTTCGTGTCTGTATGAGGACAGAGACCTCATCCTGTCCCCACCCCGGTCTCATACGCTTTGTGCTACTCCAAATTTCGCACAGACACCTAGAACGACGAACTGCCCTTATAGCCACCAGGTCGTCCAGTGCCCTTAGGATGCATCACTACCCCTAATGGGCGTCTTGATGATCACGTACTCACAGTGCATGCACAAACAATATTTTATTATATTGCCATGTAATCTGTGGTGCCACTGGTCCAACGGCCCCGACTCTCAACTCAACCCGCAATTGTTTGTCTTGACTGGTCCGTCAACCTGTCATGTTGCACTACCGCTAGTTGACTGAGCATGTCGGTCCCATCTTGGTACCATGGCCAAACAATTCACTTATTAAGTTTTATGGCACATCTATCATGTTTGTTTACGAGCTCCTGCTCGTGCCAACTAGCCTTGGGCCCACTATACGAGATTTTCAAAATTGGGCATTTAGCCCCCAAGTTCCAAAACCAAGGCCTCCGGCCTATCAGAGCTATTCGAGCTCCCATCGAGAAGGTCTCCCAAATTGTTTAAGCATTAGCACACAGTCAGGGGAGAGCACTTCCAACAAAACATATATTTTCTCTATCCATTATACCGCCTGGGTATAAGGACACCTCCATTCATAACCGATGAACGGGTTTTCAACTTCCTTCGAGAAAGTCTCATCATACCAACCGGGTATGATCTACTTACAATCAGTAAGTAGTTTTTTTGCATGATTTTCACATCACTTCCTTTAAGAAGCGATGTTTAAAATACCACTTAATAGTGGGTTTTCATACCGAGGTACCTATCATTTCCAACTGGGTATGATATAAAATTTCCACTCACAACCGGTAGGTGGTTTTTAATTTTAAGTTGTGCTCATCATCCCAACCGGGTATGATGTTAGTAAACCCACTCACCCGTTAATACCGTGAATTCCACTAGACTGGTTCTTGGTATTCACGCGAGCTTGTCCTTGTTGGCGTTCCCGGTACTTTGTGTTCTTACACGATATGAACATCTTGGTTCATTATCTTTTGACCTAATTGCCTTAATTCATTCCAAATGAATGAGAAAGTCAAACTTTCATTTATTTGCAATTAGGTCCCTAAAGTTATTTCTCTTTAACTTTAAGTCCCAGATGCCGATTTTTTTCTCAAATTGAGTCCCGAAACTTCTAAAATTTATCATAGAACCTCAATTTATTCCATTTCACAAAAAGGGGATTAATTTTTCAAATTTCCAATTTGGTCCTCCAACTTTTCCAAAATTACCATTTTGCCCTTCCTATACAAAAATGGTAAGTTTTGCCCCAAAAATTTTTAAATTTCTCAATTTGTCCTCCAACATTATTTTCATGCCCAATTGGCCCTCAATTTCATAAAATTTCATTTTAGTCCTTTGAATTTCGAAAATCCCCAATTTTCTCCCAATTCTAACTTTTTAACACAACCGAATTTAATTTCATCAAATTGACCCATCAAACATTTCCAATTGTTGAAATTGAGTTTCTACATGTTCATACGATTCTTTAGAAATGTGAATCACAAGTTTTAACGTCGGGGCGAGCTCAAACGGAGTTTCGTCGGAAAATGAACTATAGAGAGACAAAGCTTCTATAACTCATCGGTGAAGGCACGACGGTTCGAGCTTTCGATCTGGGCAGATATATCTCATCCTGAGGTTCATCCTTGAATCAAGAATCGCATCAATTGATGCAGAATTGGATTAGAATTTTGTCATTGAAGTTCGATCAACTCTCTCTCTAGCACCGATCTAAAATTGTAAAGGGGAGCTGAATTGGCTTACCTTTCGATCCTAATTCGGCCGTGGAAAGGCTGAGTAAGTGTTGGGAGGGCTTGGTTTAGCCTGAGGAGGGCTTGAAATGGCCGATCTCAGCTTGGCCGAAATAGGGCACCTTCGGTTCGCCGAATTTGTTTCACTATTCTATCATGTCGGCACTTCTCCAACGATTCTCATATTGACTGGAGTTTGCTATTAGATAGCTGTCTTCTCCCCGATTCTAAAGAGACCGACCTTTGTTCAAGTTGAAGCTCTAGTTTGAGCTTCACCGGGAAATTGAGTAGTACAGAGAGAGAGAGAAGAGTTCAGGTGTGAGGAGAATGAATGGGGATGACCTCTTTATATATGTGTAAAAATTGTGAATTAAATGGGAGAGATTTATTAATAATATTAATATTGCCATAAATTATTGGTATTAGTTCCAATAATTTAATTTCGATATTAAATTATTTGTATTAATTCCAATAATTTAATTTAGGTATTAAATTATTGGTATTAATTACAATAATTAAATATATATTCATTTATGGCTATTTATGATAAGGGGACGTTCGCATAAAAATTTTTGGCTGAAATTTCCGATTACAAAAAAAAATCATACTTCCCAAGAAGTTCACCCATCCTCACACTACTCTCAAGTAAGCACGCTTAACTTTAGAAGTCTCATGGATTCTCATTCACTTGAACCACTTTGGTTTTTCTATTCTAGTTTGTGTTAAGTTTCTTTTCCAAGCTTTAATAAACCCTTTGGATCACTCGAAAGTTGTAAATTTTCAAATTGCTTGTTCCCAAATGATCGGGTTTGTAAACCATCTCGGTTTTCTTATTCGGTTTTACCGGTTCTTTTCCTGATTTTACTTAACTCAAAAGTGCGGGATTTACAACTATCTTTTGGGTAAACTAGAGGTGATTCGTAGTTTTCTTCCCTAAGTGATCTTTTCTCTATCTACTACCCTGATGTTTATTGGTATACTTTTATTTCTGTTAGTTGTACTTGTCATTATCAAGGAGACTAAATTTTAATCAAAGAAACTAAACTTTCATTTATTCCAAGAGATAGTTTCTTGCCATACTTAGCTTATTACATGAATTTTCTACTTACTAGTCCCTTGGAGGCATAGGCCGAGAGTTAGCCTCTAAACGGTTGCGGGATTCAGGGTTTCAAGTCTCCGAGGAACTAGTTGAAGTCCATCCATATTCCCTTTGGATTTCCCTTATGGAACGAACTTCATGTGTGGCCTCAAGTCCATACCTTCTTAACATCTCTACCTCGCACTCATATGTCCACTTCATCCATTGAGAAGGATTGAAGCTAGATTGAGCACGTGGGGGTACTTGGTGGACTTTCATGAAGGTGGTGTGGGCATCCCAATAGTTGTCCCAGGCCTCCTTCTTAGTGGGAGTCCTCTCTAGTTGTTGTGGGGCTGGAGGAGGTGTTGGGCTCCTTGGAGTAGGGTTATGTTCTTCCTTTCTTGGAGGAGGATAGGTAATTCCTTCTTGCTCTAGTAGGGCTCCAACGAGTTTTCTATAATCCTCAACCATATCATTGGGAACCCTCTTCTCACCTTCAAAGAATCATCGAACAACCACCTCTCTACCTCTCTGGGGGTAGATGTCTTTTTCACGATCATGTGTGGGGGTTGAGATCGTATGACATATTTCCTAGGGACTCTCCTTCCTACATGATAATTAAGTTTTCGTTAGTGTTACAACATAGTATTGATAATACTTCAATGGAACTACGCTCTAATACCACTCAAGTTGTCACGCCCCGACCCGGTTTGGTCGGATCTCCGTGATCAACCCGCCACTCCCTTGGTTTAAGAGGGGTTTCCCCCTTTCTTTAATCAAGAAGAGCCAAGCGTAATTTAAACCTTGTTCCTTAGAATAACATAAATCAATAAAAATATGAGCTTAAAATAACTTTTAAGTATACTTGACAAATGGTATATCCAAGTGTTTTCCTTAGTAATTTGTTCTACTCCTGAAAAGGGATATAAAAGAGGGGTGAGTTTCTACAACTTGGTGAATGGGTGTTGTAAGTGAGTTTTCAGAAACAAAATCATTTTTTTATCGGAGTGTGTCAGACTCCTTATTTCCTTTAAGAATATTATTTTTCCTCATTTTTCACATTAAGTGTGTTTATCAGTCAAGACGCGCCCTTAATCAGGAAGGGAATCACACATTCCTAGGGTAACCTATCCACTACACCCACTTATGACTCGGAGCGACTTTATCGACCACCAATATAGAAGCCCGTCCACTTCTACATTTGGTCTAAGTGAATTTTTTCGGCATCCGACCCTTAGACCCGAAAACAACTCTATGTTCAAATGAGCATAAAGACCTCATCCTGACCCCACCCCGGTCTCATGCGCAAGAAACTACGTCGAGCTTCCCAAATGCTGGCACGACAAACTACCCTTATCGTCACCATGTCGTCCAGTAACCTTTGAATACATCACTATCCCTCGTAGGCATCTTGATGGTCGTATATGTCAAGTGCATGCACAAACAATAGTTTTCACATAGCCATTTATCTTTGGTGCCACTCGTCTAACGGTCCCGAGCCTCAACCCGACATGAACCTGTTTGTCTAGGTCGGTCCATCGACCTAGCCCTGACGCACTGCCGCTAGTCCATTGAGTATGTCGGTCATCTCTTGGTACCATGGTGAAATCACATAACCATTTCATTAAGAGTTTTCATGGCTTTCATATATCATGTTTGTTTATGAGCTCCTACTCATGCCTACTAGCCTTGGGCCCACTGCACGTGATTTTCCAAAAGTGGGCATTTAGCCCTACAAGTTAAAAAATCAAGGCCTCTAGCCTAAGCTAATCTAGCTCCCGTCAAGAATTTCTTCCAAAACGTTTAAGCATTGGCACATAGTCAGAGGAGAACACTTCTAAAAAAAATGTATTTTTCACTTCATCACACCAACCGGGTGTGATGATACCTCCGCTTACAATTGACAAATGGGTTTCTTCTTCCTTTAAAGAAGCCCATCATATCAACGAAGTATGATTTCCTCTACTCACAACTGTTAAGTACGTTTTAGCTTAGTTCGTCCATCATCCCATCTCGGTATGATGTCAAAATCCTACTTACAAGTGGCTTTTCATTTCTAAATTGCTAATCATCCTAACCGGGTATGATGTGAATAAGCTCACTCACCTGATAACTGAAGTGTATCCTTCTCCAGTCGGTTTCTGCTTCCACGCTAGCTTGTCCTTGCTGGCATTCTGGTCCCTCATGTTCCTACACGATTTGAACATCCTTATCTATTAATATTTGGCACAACAACTTTTGTTTCTCACGTATGAACGACTAGGCTCAAAATTTCCAATTAGTTACACTTAGGTCCCTAAAGTTCATTTTCCTTGACTTTAGGTTTCTAATGCTAAATTTTCCCCAAATTGATTCTCGAAACCTCTAAAAGTTCACTTTGGGTCCTCAATTTACTCAAAATTGTTTAAGGGGCTCAACTTTTCCAAATTTCCAATTTGGTTCCCAACTATTTGTCCCCTACTTTACGAAAATGGCAATTTGACCCCAATTATTTCAAAAAATTAACCAGTTGGTCCTCCAACATCCTTTTCATGGCCAATTGGCCGTCAATTTTGGGAAATTGTAATTTGGTACCTCAAATTTATGAAATCCCCAAATTTCCCAAAAGTTTTCCCCCAATTTCCCATTTTCAAACTGGCCGAATATGATTTAATCAAATTGATCATTGAATTGGGGTTAATTGTTTCAATTGGAGGCATAATTCAGTTTCTACACATCCATACGATTCAATTGAGCTTTGAATAACATGAATTGATGTCGAAACGAGCTCAAACGGAGCATTGCTAGAAAACTATGCATGTAGAGAGAAAGCTTCGAAAGTTTACCATCGGAGGTGCAGCGGTCCGAGCTTTCTATCTAGGTAAGTAGCTCTCGTCATGAGCTTCGTCCTAGGATTAAGAATTGTAACAATTCATATTGAATTGAGGGAGAATTCAGTCAATGAAGTGTCGGGAAGGCTTGGCTAAAACATGATAGATTCGGTCCGTCGGAGCTGCTTCAATGTTTGATTCTGCCAGTGTTTCTCCGACGGTCCACATATTGAATGGATAGATTGTCATTAGGTAGCTGGCTTCTCTCGAAATCTAAAGAACCCGACCTTGCCTTCTAAGGCTCAGAAAAATGGGAGCGAACTCCATGCGAATATGAAGCGCATGGATACAGGTTATGCCTTGGAATGAAAGACAATTCTGAATCAGCTTTGTCTACGAACAAGGAAGCTATAAGTAATGCAACTATGAATCTCATGGAGAGTTCGATCCATTTAACTTAGGTTGATCTGATCTCGGCAAGAAGCAGACCTACGTCAAGATAAATCCTTCTTTGAAACACTTTGGTAATGCTCCTAAGCGAAATCTAAATAATGAATCAGTGCACATGGAGTCATCCCCTTATTGGCAATAAAAAAGATGGCAGACTAACTAATATTTCGATCAGTTAATGAAAGAGCCCAATGCAAAAAAAGGCATGTTAGGTCTTTGAAACAGTTCGAATCATTTTGATAATAATCAATTTGATCTATTTTACCGAGAAAGTCTACGGTTCGAGTCCGTATAGCCCTAATAAAAGTGTTCGCTCAATGGGACGAGACCACATTTCCCCTACTGCCTCGATCTTCATGCATAGGAAGCTACTCGACTTCATGACCTACTGAACGATAGAACTGCCCTTACGCACCCTTGGTCGTCCAGCATTCCTTGGGTTCAATCACTACCTCATGTTAGGTGTCTTGATGGTCGGAATGTCATAGTACATGCACAATCAATGGTCTTTTTAAATTATAACCTTTATCTTTGGCCCTTTAGTGCAATGGTCTATTGGATTAGCTTCGGCCTACGCATACTAGCCCAATAGGTTTGACAACCTAGGTTCGACAGAGCAGCAGTTTGGCCCAACAAGCTCGACAACTCAACTTGGCTCGATAGGTATCACTAAAATTATAACCTTTATCTTTCTCCCTCTAGCACAACGGTCTATCGGCTTAGTTTCGACCCACGCATACTAGCCCAACAGGTTCAACAACCTAGCTTCAACAGAGTAGCGGTTTGGCCCAACTAGCTTGACAACTTAGCTTGGCTCGATGGGTATCACACAATGTTTCCATTATTCAGGTCTTTTAGCATCATATATCACATATATGTTCTCGACGGGTCCACACATGTATCCATCGGCCTTGGGCCCACTAGCATCTCGAGCCTAAGCCCAAAATTAACTCTCAAATATTTTAAGAAGAGTCATTCAATTAGGGGATTCTAATTCCAAGAAAATAGTTTTCAAAGTTGAACCGTCATTCCAACTAGAATGGATGTTATAGCAATTCCTACTCACCCCGTAATAATGACGTGGTCGTCCTAGTGAGATCCTGACTCGTGATGTGCCTCCTTGTACTGGTACGCGAACAATCAGCTCCTGCATGGTTCGAGTACCATTATCAGGAGAATCGACATAAGGGACGTCATAATTTCGGGTATTTACGCATAATTCCTCCTACTATGTCTTAATTGCATTTAGGTCCCTCAATGTTTATAACCTCACATTTGGGTCCCCAATTTTTATTAAATATCCGTTAAGTCCCTAGGACTTCCAATTACCCTTAATGGGTCCCTAACTTTTCCAAATTTAAAAAATTGGTCCTCAATTTTCTCAAAATTACCAATTGGTCCTTAATTTTCCAAAAATTACAATTTGGTCCTCAAACTTTTAAAAATTATCAATTAGCCCTCCATTTCATCCAATTGCCCAATCGGGTCCTAATTAGAAGTTAATTTCATGAAAATCCCCAATTTTCCTTAAATTGCAATTCAACCCCCAATTTTCCAAAAATCCCCAAATTGCCGAATTTCCCAAAAATTGTAATTTGGTCCCCATATCACAATTTCGTTCAATTAAGACCCAAAACATGGTTAATTGTCTCAATTGGTGATCTGAACCATCTTCCCTATGTCTCCCCCATCATTTTATGCTTTGAAACACTTTATTTGGCATAGAAATGAGCTTAAACGAAGCTTCGCCAGAAAATTCAGTCTAGATAGAGAAAGCTTCGATATCTTACTAGTGAGGGTCCGACGACCGGAGCTCTGGCTTTCTCTAGATTGCTCTCCTCCCAGGGATCCTCCCCGGATCAAACCGCGCCTCAATTGGTGGCCAGAGCAGTGCGAATTTCAATGTTAAAGTTTTTGTAGAAATCAGTCGTGAACATTATTTTTCGGTGAAAGGGGCGGCAGAGGGACTTACTGTGCTAGCTTGGGGGAAGGTCGAGGCACCTCTAAGTGGTGTTTGGGGGGCTTAGTTAGGTAGAATTGGCCTGGGGATGGCTCAAGTTGAGCTCAAGCAGCTCGGGCTACTGATAGCTGAAGAGTAGCATTACTATTTGAGCTCCTTCGTTCTTCCTCGGTGGTTATCAGGTGGAATGGAGGGTGCAACTGTGTAGAAGACTTCCTCCTAGTTCTAATGGTACCGAATGCAGCCTCAGAGGTGGAGAAAAGCTGCAATGTTAGAGCTCTAGTTTGTTGTTCATCGGAAAACTAAGCAGTTGGTCTTCTTCAGTTGATTGTGTGATGCTAAGATCGAATGGAGGGGTGCTCTTTATATAGGGAGCTCGGCAACTGCTCAGATTACCCATTGGCATAAGACTCGGTCTTCGACTCGGCTGTCGGCGACTTGACCGGAGAGTTTTTCGAGTCGTCGAAGACTCCAGCTTTTCCAATGACTCTTTCTTCTCTCTTCTCTCTATCAGCGACTGGAGGTTGAAGAAGATGATGTGGCGGGTGTGCCATGTGACACATTGTGATTGGTCAATTTTCTTGATGTGGAGTGCCAATGTGGTTACCCTGTCAGTCATTGACCATTGACTAATTCGTTGATCATTGACTGGTCTATTGACTATTGACCGTTGACTAGTTCATTAACCAATCCGATCTGACCTGGTTCGATGACCCGAATTCGAAATTTGGCTAGTTCAGACCCGATCCAACCATTTTTTTTAAATTTAAAATTTTCTAAATTCATTTTCCATCTAAGGTGTCCTCAATTTCCCAAATTGACATTTTTAAATCACCCAAAAAATGAATTAGTGAATCGGTTCACTATGATCCATCCCGGTTCATTATGGTTCGGGTTTGGTTCACCTCAAACCGGTCCGGTTCTCTCATCAACTCCCCTTGCCAGTTCTTCCTCCTAATTTTTATGAATTTTTGGTCACTTGGGATTTTTAATTTTCCCATTTTAACCCTTCTTTGTCATTTTTTGTTCCATTTTTCGTTCGATTTTCTCAAAATTGCTAGTTATTTCCCTAGTTTACTTGGTCCGAGGGTCGGGTTTCACAAGTCTGCCTAGAGTTCACCAAGGACATACCCTAACTTAGGGAAGGAAGAAAAAGGAAAGTGTGAAGTCCGGAAGGATGTAGGAGTGGTAAAAGCATAAGTACCATAAGCAGTTAAGGAAGAGCCCCTATATATAAAAGTTAGGAAACCAAGAGGAATTGGCCTGCCCCAAGGGAAATCAGTGGAATGGAAGCTAACCAAGAGGAAAGTAAGGAAGAAGTAGGAGCGCGAAAGATGCTAAGCCACTTTAGAATAAGACAAGGAGAGAGGGAAGAGGAAAAGAACTATGATAGGAAGAAAACCCGGAGGAATACTCGAGTATCCATGAAGGAGTTCGTGATAGGCAGGACTTAAATTATTAGGAAATCACCAACAATCGGGAGTTTCTTGAAGGAAGGATAAGGAATAAAAAAGAATTGGAGGACAATGATGGATCAAGGGCGAATAACCATATCGATGTCAGAAAGGTGTAAGAAAAGAATAAAGGAAAACTTTCAAGAAGCGTTAGGGAGGTTGAACGTGAAACTCCCAGGATGGAAGTCCCTATGAAGAAGGATAAAAATAGGAAGTGAAAACATGGAAAGAGAAATTTCCAAGCTAAGTAACCGACAGATGAACCATAAGAGGCTTGAACCAAAATAAGGAACCTCATTAAAGGGCATATAGGGTTAAGGACGTACCTTAATGGCTAGGTGTGACCTACTCTGGAAGAGTAGAGAAGCCAAATAAGGATTTTAGACAAACCTAATTAAAGGAAATAATTAATAACAATAGGATAGTCAAGGAGAATAAACTATGCCCTAAGAAGGATCGGGAAGTAGTAAGGACTACACCCTAAATAGGACAATGGGATGGACATTAAAGATAAAAAGACTCGAGAGACAACTGTCTCAAAATAATTAAACAAGGAAGATAGTAGGAACTAAGCAGTTAACGAAATGACCCTTATGAAGGTCAAAAGGCCAAAAATATTTGGGAAATAAGGATGAAGGAAAGCCTTAAAGAGATAAGTGGCTAAGATAGGAGTAACGACTAAAAGCCATGAGAAGGTTAAGCAAGCCTTCTACATGACGATCAAGAGATCTTGAAACAAAGAGGATGTGAACTCCACCTAAAAGAAATTGATGGGTACTGGGAACAAGTGAGAATGAAGATGAGGTATAAAAGAAGTACACATAAGGTTTCAAGAGTAAAGGTAAGCAGGATAGGATGGCATCAAAGAATGTCATTTGAGGTTAGATGTCCTTAGTGGCAAAACTAAAAGAGAACCCGCGAGAAAAGAGTACAAACTACCAAGGAAGGAAACATTGGAAAGACATATGTGTCCCAATTAAGAGGTAATGGAACCAACAGAAGTGGAAAAGAGATAAGCTCATCAAAGATATGTTGGTTGAGATGGAAGGATCAAGTACAAAGGAAAAGTACTCAGGAAGGGCCAATGAGTAAGTTAAACCCAAGTAATGGGTAAGTAGGAAAACAGCATCAAATGATGTCGTATGAGTAAGAAAGGGATGGACTACCTATAAAAATGAGACAGAGGAAAGCACATCTAAGAACCCTCAGAAAAGTAATTCCTTTAGTTAAGAAGTGATTAAAGTGAATGATAATTGACATCAAGACTGGTGATGGTCTTCACTCAATTAATAGAGCCTAAAGAGAGAATGGTTGGACATAGTGTGGAGTACATGGAATAAGACCAATAATCAGACGTGTCTCAAGTAAGGAATAAGGGATGGAATAGGAATTTTAGATAGAGAAGGATTCAAAGTGGGAAAATTCCCTAATATAGAAAGAGGTATGAAGAAATGAAGAAAGAAACCTTTAAGGAATGGTAAGAAGGTTGATCATGTAGCTCCTAAGGTGGAAGACTCTACTATGAAGGACATAGTAGATGACAAAACTGTAAGAAGTGAACTTTCCCAAACAAAGTAATCGTCACATTGACTGAAAGGGATTAACTCAGAATAAATAATCATGAAATGATCACGAGCGAGTAAGAGTGGATTAAGAAAAAGGAAAGTCCTTGAGGAAAGGACACCACTGGAAATGAGGTAGGACATAAGAAGAGTTAAAATTAGACAAAAAGGTGATAACATCAAAACCTATGAAATCAAGTATGTAGTGCTTGAACAGACGTCGAGCCAAGGGTTTCAACGATAAAGAGAATGACTAGATATAGTAATGATTGTGCATCTTGGAACTCCCAATCCTGAAATCTTAAGTAAGAACCTCAAGGGAAAAAATCTTGCCCTAAGCAAAATAAGAGGTGAACCTAAGGATATAACTTTACACTCGCATGTAAGACATGCTTAGCTAGGATAAACTCCACGGAATGAGTAAGCAAAGGAAAGGAAAATGAAATTCCTTAAGTGTGTGTTATAATGGGGTTAAGTGAAAATAACCAAAGTGTTAGCATGTCAAACAAACTCCAAGTTGATATCAAGGGAAGCATGTCAAACAAACTCCAAGTTGATATCAAGGGAAGCATGTCAAACAAACTCCAAGTTGATATCAAGGGAAGTTATTTCATATGCAAATGACACTAAATAAGTTTTGGGGACAAAACTCATAAAAGGAGGAGAGAGTTATAAACACTATTCCTTAAAAATATGGAAACCGGGGAAAAAAATCAGTTAACACAAGGGAGAAAATTGAACCGGTTCACGAACCCCAACTATTAGAGAAATGGAAAATTGGAAAATTTACAAATTATGAGTGACCTAAAGAGTCATAAAAACCATAGAAAGGGACTATGGGACAAATTGGAAGAGAAAACCAGACCAATTCAGGTGAATCGGATCTGAACTAGTTTTGACCATCATTAAACCGATTGCTAAATTTATTTTTCTAGGTGATTTAAAATATTAAAATTTGGGGAATTGAAGTCACTGGAAATAGAATAAATTTAAATGAATTCAAAATTTATAATTTTGAAAAACTCGATCAAATCGAGCCTAAACCGTCCGATTTAAGCATTGAACCTGGTTCGTACTGGTGCGGTCCGGTTCAGAATAGTGTCATCTTCTTCCTTCAGATGACGACACTGTTCATTCAACGGATGAATTGATGGCATCAGTGAAGATGAAATGCCTTCGTTAATGGCATTTTAGGTCATGAATGAGAGCCATTAAGGTGACAAACGATTGGGCGAAGAGTCCCTAAGCTCCCTACATAAAGAGCTCATCTCCATTAATCCTTCTCACACCTAAAAACTCCATTCTCTCTCAACTACTCAATTTTTCGACAAAGCTCAAACCAAAGCTCCGACATTGGGATTTTTCTGAGCCTTAGAAGGCGAGGTCGGGTTCTTGTCAGCTACCTGACGATAATCTCCATTCGATCTAAGGACCACCGGAGAAGCGCCTACGGAATCAAACAGTGAAGCAGCTCCGACATACCGAAACTGCCTTGTTTCGGCCGAGCTAAAATTGGCCAAATTCAGCCCTCCTCAGGCCAAACCAAGCCCTCCTGACACTCTCACAGGCCTCACACGACTTTAATAGAGCTGAAAGGTAAACTAATTCGGCCCTCTCTGTCATTTCCAATCGGCGTTAAAGAGAGAAACAGTTAAAACTTCATTAATCAAATTCTCCCTCAATTCGGTATGAATTGTTACAATTTTTTTTATCCTAGGAGTAACCTCAATATGAGAGCTACTTGCCTAGATAAAAATCTTGGACCGTTGCACCTCCGACAGTAACCTTTCGAAGCTTTCTCTCTCTGCGCATAGTTTCCGGCAATGCTCCGTTTGAGATCATTTTGGCATCAATTCATGCGATTAAAAGCTCAATTGAATTGTATGGATCTGTAGGAACTGAGTTATACCTCCAATTAGGGGCAATTAACCCCGATTGAATGGTCAACTTGATGAAATCAAATTCGAACATTTTGAAAGGGGGGAAATTGAGAAAAAAAATTTGGGAATTTCGTAAAATTGAGGGACCAAATTACAATTTCCCAAAATTGAGTGCCAATTGACCATGAAAAGGATGTTGGAGGACCAATTGGTCAATTTTTAAAAATAATTGGGGTCAAATTGCCATTTTCGTAGAGTAGGGGCAAAATGGTAATTTTTGAAAAGTTGGGGACCAAATTGAAAATTTGAAAAACTTGAGCCCCTTAAACAATTTTGATTAAATTGAGGACCAAAAGTGAATTTTTGGATGTTTCGAGACTCAATTTGGGAAAAAGTTAGAATTAGGGACCTAAAGTCAAGGAAAAATAACTTTATGGGCCTAAGTGCAATTAACTAGAAATTTTGATACTAGTCATTTATACGTTTGAAACGAAGGTTGTTATGCCAAATATTAATAGATAAGGATGTCCAGATCGTATAGGAACACGAGGGATTGGAACACCAGCAAGGACAAGCTAGCGTGGAAGCGGAAACCGACTAGAGAAAGATACACTTTAGTTATCGGGTGAGTGAGTTTATTCACATCATATCCGGTTGGGATGATGAGCACTTTAGAAATGAAAAGTCACTTGTAAGTGAGATTTTGACATCATACTTAGATGGGATGATGGGTGAACTAAGCTAAAACCTACTTAACGGTTGTGAGTAGAGAAAATCATACTCCGTTGATATGATGGACTTCCTTAAATGAAGAATAAACCCGTTTGTTAGTTGTAAGTGGAGGTATCATCACACCCGCTTAGTGTGATGAAGTAAAAAATATATTTTTGTTAAAAGTGTTCTCCCCTAACTGTGACAATGCTTAAACTTTTTGGGAGAACTTCTTTACTAGAGCTAGATTAGCTTAGTTTTGCCAGATACCTTAGTTTTTGAACTTATGGGGCTAAATGCCCGATTTTGGAATATCACGTTCAATGGGCCCAAGGCCAGTGGGTACGAGCAGAATCTCGTAAATAAACATGATATATGAAAGACATGAAAACTTTTAATGAAATGTTTATGTGATTTCGTCATGGTATCAAGATAGGACCGATATACTCGATAGACTCGCAGCATTGCGTCATGGCCAAGTCGACGGGCCGACCTAGACAAACAGTTGTAGGTCGGGTTGAGGGTCGGAATCGTTAGACTAGTAACACCAAAGATAAATGGCTATGTGAAAACTATTGTTTGTGCATGCATTTATGATATACGACCATCAAAACGCCCAAAAGGGGTAGTGATGCATTCTAAGGACTACTGGACGACGTGGTGTAGATAATGGTAGTTTGTCGTTTCAGCAGTTAGGAAGCTCAATATTACTTCTTACGCATGAGATTAGGGTGGGGTCGAGATAAAGTCTCTATACTCATTCGGACACGGAGCTATTTTCAGGTCTAAGAGTCGGATGTCGTAAAAATTCACTTACACCCAAGATAGAAGTGGATGAAATTCTATATTGATGGCCGGTAAAATCGATTCGAGCCACAGGTGGGTGAAGTGGATAGGATGCCATGCGAATGTGTGATTCTCTTCTTAATTAATAATGTGTGTTGACTAATAAACATACTTATTTTGAAAAATGAGGAAAATTAATATTTATAAAATAAATAAGAAGTCTGAAATATTCCAATAAAAAATAATTTAATTTATGAAAATTCACTATAACACTCTTTTATTAAGTTTAGAAACTCACCTATTTTATATCACTTTTCAATAGTAGAATAAATTATTAAGGAAAACACACATATCTATCGTTTGTGAGATATGCTTAAAAGTTATTTTAATCTCATATTTTTATTAATTTATAATATAATATTAGCTAATAAAATTATATTTTAACTAAATTAAATGTATTAAAATATTTCAATACTCTAACTATTTTTTATTAAAAAAAAAGGTGAAAATCACTATTAAAACAAGGAAATAACAGGTTGATCATGTAAATACGAGTAAAATGGATCCGAATGGGACAATAATTAACTTAAATATTTATAATATAATATTAACTAATAAGATTATATTGTAACTAACTTAAATATATTAAAATATTTTTATATTACCGTTCAATATTTAGATAATAATATTTTAGTTAAATAATCGACTAATTACAATTAATTTAAATTTTTTATATTAAATTATAATTTAATATATAAAATATTATAATGAAGGTATGATTCTATGATATTAAATTATATTCAGTTGGCTTCAAAATTCCAATAAACTTAACCAACCGATAGAGCTACCTCTTGAAAGACTCGAAAATTAATGAACACATTGTGAAGAGACTCGATCCCAAATTATATTCAATTAGCTTTAAAATTCCAACAAACTTAACTAACGATGGAGCTAGCTCTGGAAAGACCCGAAAATTAATAGACACCTCGTGAAGAGACTCGATCCCAGCAGTATATCTTACGTTCATATTACATGCATCTTACGGTCCAACCATAATCACATATAGATTGGCCAATGAAGGATGAACAACACGGTGATTTCGTTTCTCATCACACGTGTGGCTGCTTCTATGGCTCATTTCTAAATTTTGGTATGTGTGGGCGGAACGAACGAACATGGATGATTATATCCATTTCTTATCAATCGATTCATAAAAAATTTTTTCATCTCACTTTTAGCCTCCAATAATTTAAGTTATTTCAAACAAACTCATACGAAAACTGGGGAAGTATTATTAAGTCAACAATAAGATATAAAGATTGTGATACGAAAATACACGTTACACTACTACTCAACTTTAATTTTTGACCGTGGGTAATATGAAAGTTAAAAGGAGGCATATTAAAATTTGGCGCTTTTAACTTAGACTGATCATAGTAGATTGATTTGTATTGAATTATTTAATACCCTTCTATTACACAATTTATTAGTATCCTATGCCAGATATAGATCTCGTCAGATTATATAGATTCTAAATACCTTAAATATTTAAGGTCGATCAAAAGGTAATACAATTACAATATATAGATTCCAAATATTCACAAATTATTTGCTAGTTATGACATATTAGTTGTGGTGATGGAAGATTGATGGCCATTACAAGGAAAGGAAGTCACGGGCCATCCACATAGATCATCTCACAGTTGATGTAACTCGCAAAAAGACAGAGGCATGGATGAGAATGCCACCCGCCATCCCATTTGCCACCTCCTCCGTCTCTCCCATCACTCTAACTTGACATACATTAATTTGGCATATCATTATATTTTTTTCTTATAGAATTTTATTTAATTAATTATATTAATCTATATTTTATTTCAATTTATCAATTATAAGAACTATTCTCCGAGCAAATGTAATAAAAATGAAATATTGGTGAAATCCAATTATCTTTATTTATCACAACAAATTAATTTTAAATAATTAATTTATTTTAAACGATAATTTAATATCAAACAATAATAAATATTTGATATATTAATTTGTATATATATTTTTTATTTAAATATATGTTTTTTTAAAAATAAAAATACAAATTATATATTTTTTACTTATACTGTATAATTAAAATTTTGATTAATTAATTTAAAATAATAATTTAAATATTTACATGTATATATTTTATATAATTATAATTTTTTTAATAAATTATATAATTTTACTATTCATAAAATATCAAATTTAATTTTGGTATTTATTACAATATCACAATTTATATGTAAATATTTTATTTAAATTCATTATAATTTTTTATATATAATTTAAAATAAATATACTTTTAAAATTTTAAAATATTTTATTAAATACAAATTATATATAATTAGTTTTTATTCAAATATATATTCTTTATTTATAGATTTTTATAGTAAATTATAATTTTTATCACATGTATTTTTCAAATACAAATTGTATATATTTGTTAGTGAATAAAATTATAAGTGAAATATATATAATTAAGTTTATAAAGTCAATTTAAAATAATACATTAAATATGAGTAATCAAATTTTAATAGTAAATTATATGATTTTATTAAAACTAAATATAATAAATTTTAATTTATATATTTGTTTGATGTCATAATTTATATTAAACTACATATAGTTTTTTTATTAATAACTTAAAATAAATTTATTTATATTTTAAAATAATCTATTAAGTAAAAATTATATATAATTAAAATATTGTGTGGTAAAATAAATTTGTTATCCAACTATATCTATTATTCTCTCGTTATAAATTTTTTATTGCAAATTGTATGATTTTATTAATACTAAAATATTAATTAAAATATTTATATATAAATTAATATATAATAAAAATACATAATTTAAATTTAATCTTTTTTGTATCAATATAGAGAATGAAAGATATAATTTACTATAATCTTAATTTTATTATATCAAATTAATTATACAAAATTTTAATTAAGGATAAAAGTTTTTATACAATTGTATGTAGTGATTATAATGTTTGACTTTTATCAATAAGATAAAAGTTGACAAATAATTAAATTTATATTATAATTATTTAAAATATGTTAAAATTTAGATAATAAATGATAATTAATGTTTAATAGAAATACAATTGATTCAAAAATTTTATATAAAATTGTAATTTAATATATAAATTATTATAATAAATAATTGGTTATCCTCAATTATATTCACCAGACTTCAATATCCCTACAAGTTTCAAATACATTTAACTTTTGAAAAACCCAAAAATTAACATAGGGTAGACGGGCACCATACGACACGATCCCAACCGTTCACTTTGCGTTTATCTCACAGTCGAATTATAACCACATGTAGGGCAAAAAATGAGGGATCAACAGCGATACTGGCACAATCGACACGATTTGTTCTTCTCCCATCACACGTGTGGCTGGTTGCTGACACATCTCGATTTAATTTTGAGATGTGGGGTGTGATGAAGGAAGATGAAGGATTTTATTCGTTTTAACAGACAAGCCTGTAAACTCTTTCTCCTTATCACTTCGGTTCTTCAGTAATTTCAATTATCTCAAATAAGCCCCTAACTAAAAACTATGAAAAAATTCTTACGCAAGTGGTCAAACATAACGTTGTTGATATCATAAAAACTCACTTTTAATTTTGACACGTATGATGTTTTAGTGTGTTGGAGAATTGTCGGTGTAATCCAAATTGAATGTAAAAATTTAAAGGGAGTATATTGCAATTTAGCACTTTTAATTTAATATGAATATAGCCATATATTAAATGGATAGTTTTGGACTAACTTCCTTCAAGGCCCGTTCTTATAGATAATTCAATCGTGGCCTTATATACTTTCAAATATAAAGATGTGCCATTTAAAACAACCATTTTCAATGTTTTCCTAATTATATATATACATAAAATACAACAATGGGCTACCGAGATAGAATGCAATACCATACATAATATATCATATTCTCCTTTGTCATATTTCATCAATATATAGATGATAGTAAGAGATACGGAGATTATGGAAACATCCACAATTAATCAAATGTTATTTTGATGGTTTTTTAGGGTTTTTATCATTTATACATATATATGTAATACTTATAATACAAAATTAAATTATAAGATACTCATTAAATATCAATTTTATATATTTATACATTAACTAGTATAAAAAAAGTTGTGTTCATTATTTGATTACTTTTTTTAAATGAATAGATACGGTTTACGAAATTGTGCCTTTAGAAATAAATAAAGTATAAAATGTATTGTAATCTAATTATATATATAATTTATGTCAAAATAATTAGAAGAAATAAAATTAAAGTTTACAAAATCCCTAAGTACATATTAAGAATTATGTTTGATTTTATAAAAGTAAAATATTTGTTGTGAGAGTACTCTACTTGTTAATAATTTTTAAATTATTTATGATAGTTTATAAAATTTGAAAATATTATATATTAGTTTGAAAATTTAAAATTCATTTTATTTAATTATAAAAATTGGACTGAATTTTTTTATAATAGAAAAAAATCATTTTTATATATTTTGTATTTTCTATTTTATTAGAATCTTTCATTTAATTTATCAATTTCAATAATATTATTGAAATAATAGTATTTCATGTATTATATGTTTTAAAATATATATTAAATATATATAAGTCAAACTTATAAAAAATATAATAATAACATTTTCTATTTTTTTCAACAATCTCTATAGCATTATTTAAATACATGTACGCAAATGAATTTATTAAAATATACAATTAAAAATGTGTTTAACTAGATAAAATTGTGCTACATCAAGTATTGTAAATAAGATCGTTTAAAAGATAATGCAATAATATTGATGGCAATCTATATAGATCTCATATATGTGCTCACCTTATAATAGATTTATTTCATGCTCGATCCACCCAGTATGGTAAATAAGATCTCATTTTTTAATTGATGTGAATTTAAATAACTTATTTTATCCATTCTTTATACTTTCTATATGCATGTGTATGATGAATTTTCAATTAGTTTATGTATATTCAATCCTCGCACCACAACACAATCATTAAACATCTGGAGTTATGGTTGGCCATGCTCACTCCAATTGGATAATCATACATGAGGACGTATAGGATGATGAGGATATGTGTCACTGCACACTCATAAGATATCGTATAGGTGTCTTACAGTCGAGATGTGGAGGTTGTGATTACCAAATATTCGTATACTGCAGTATCCTACAGTTGGCATTGTCAACACTATATACTTGGGCCATTGCAGTACTTGAATATCTCGCACTTTGGCACAAACACCATACTCATCACCATACTCATGGGTTTGTAGGTGATTTATAAAGTTTTGTAACTCATCCACTTTATCTATCAATTTCTAGTTATCCATATTTCACCACACTACTCCTTTTGGATATCGTGCCTCATAATCACTTCTCACATGTATATACACATACATTCAATTCATTAATCAATAATAACAATAATCACAATCATATACATGTTACACATACCTAATCTTATGTATGCATCACGACTTGTGTAGGATGTTCATATACATGTTACACATACATTTTGGGTATCGTGCCTCATAATCACTTCTTACATGTATATACACATACATTCAATTCATTAATCAATAATAACAATAATCACAATCATATACATGTTACACATACCTAATCTTATGAATGTATCACGACTTGTGTAGGATGTTCATAGTCATTCTAAAATCATGCTTCATGCATGTCTTATTTCCTTCTACATGTATATCAATCATGATATCATGCATACGCATGCTTCATTGTGAGACAGACAAATTCCGACTTTAGAAATGGGCCAAATCGAACCGAAAACCAAAGGATAACGAGTGAGTAAATTGAACCGGGAGGAGGAGAGTGATCGATGGGAAGACCAAGAGTGGTGAATGAGGGTTAGGAGAAATCCTTAAGATGGTCTTAGGACTCATAATCATGGATTGGGAGAAAAACCAGGAGTGAACTAGGTTCAAGCTGGGTGGAGTCACAAAAACTCCTAAAATTTTGAGTGATCAAAACGAATCCAAATTGAGCAGTTTTTTAGTACATTTAATATGAAATTGAATATAAAAATATTTAGATATTTTTATTTTCTCAAGAACTAGCTAGGAAGGGGGTGAACCGGAACAAAAATCACTGAACCGGCCAAAACATTCACTGGAAACAAGTATGTTATAGTCCAGATGGTTAGCTTAGAAGTCAGGCACATGCACATGCTGCACATGCGTGTTGTCTTTTTCGCCAAACAGCCGACCCAAATTTGACATGTTTTACATGACAACTCATCATTGACCCACCGACTCCACTACTTGGAGAAATTAATTCATTGCGAGGACCGCATGCTATGAATTAATGAAGGTAAGCTATGGATAGATTTCTATGGAGGTCTAGATTACATCCATATAAATTGGGGATGCTACCTCTGTGGAATTCCTTTAGAATACTCTTTCAGTCACCGACTGCTCCCAACTCCGGTGACCTTCATACCAAAAATCATAACTTCACAATTCGACCACCTCCGTTGATGTTCTTGGTACCCTTGGGAAGTTGAGGGTCTCAACTTTCCATTGCCATTCTTTTGACCCTCAACTCAGCCTCTACTAGTGCCAACGAGATCACATAGTAACTAATCTCTGGTGACTCAAAGCAGAGCACCTGTTTTTGAAGCATATTCTAACGGCAGCAATGGCCCTCCTAAGATAAGAAAAATTAGGTGAGTCTTTTGTTCCATCATCTTTCCATAGCCACTGGCCTTGCTCGATTTGAGCAATAATTAATTCTCAATTAAATCATTTAAGGATACGATCATGAGCAAATTGTCCCAGCTAACTAGAATGTTAATTAGAGAAGCTATAATCCATCATTTAACCTAAATCGAGTGGCCACAGATTCCTAAAAAAAGTCATCTATACAGCCCCATCAGCCTCAATGGTCGATGTTCCACTCATAGTGAGTTTCTGTCTCTGACCCAATTTGTATCAATTTTTGTCTCAGTTCCTGATCAAGCTCGATCGAAGAAATTCTAACCAACTATGACCAAACTAAATTTACACAGGCTAGAGGGAGTCAAAGGGACCTTCCCACTTAATTTAATAATTTTTTGAGACAATTTAGTTATGGGTCAAAGGTGGGGAGCCAAAATGAAAAATTATTGAAAGTTAGAGAACCCAAATAGGATTGAGTTTTTTGTGTGGTCTTCCTAATTGTCAAAATAAAGTTTGGGACTAATTGAGAAGTTTGGGGACTGGTGTTGCCTATTGTGAAAGGCCTAAGAACTTATTTACAATAAAGGTTATGTTAGGGACTAAAGTGTAAATATGAGTATTTGCACACCAAAAATAAGACTTTTGGGCAGTACAAGTATCTAAACTTAATTAAAGGAACTTTTCGGAAACTATGTGGGAAATTTAGGGGTCGAATGAATCTTGAAACCTAAGTACTTAAGTAGATGGGCAAAATGGTATTTTTTTTCCAAAACATAGGGAATGTTTGGAAATTAAAGAGAAATAGGGTTTGGACTCATTCCAATGCCTATTGGAACCTAAGGAAAACTTGAGGGATCAAAGTTAGAGACTTGAGAGAGTCTAAGGTCCGAGAAGAAGAGACCTTTAAGTGTAAGGACTAATTGGTGAATGAGAAAAGATGGAACTACTAGGTGATAAAGTTAATAAAGATAGGCACTTTATTTAGTGCCAACTAATGAGGGAACGAGTCCAAACTTGAGATAATTAACCTTAAAAAGGGTTAGATTGAGGGTCGGATTACCGACTAATGGGTCGGGTAACTAGAACCCGAGAAAGGCAAATTATGGGACCGTATAGAGAATACGGTCAGGAAAAGTATAAATGATTAGTGGAAAAAATAATCATGGTTTTGTTATACCTTGCAGAGAATGTAAGGAGCACCTACACGAAATCAGAGCGGGATTCTAGGCACCCTACAAAATAAACAAGTTTCGTTGAACTAGGCAAGTGGGTGTTTTTGACATTGCATCATATTGGACTGACTGAGTTTCGATCATTGCTTATTTGTGTGACCTTGTGCATTTAAATAGTAAGATATATCTTGAAAGCTCATATAAGAAGTGTGATTCAATAATAGAATGCCCACTAAATCAAATGTCATTTTTAAAAGTGTGAGTAAGAACTGGGCATAAGGACCGGGGTATGAAATAAATACCATTTTTTGAGAAATTGGGGAAACATATATTTGTTTAGAGAAATTGTGTAAATTTGGGAGAAGGGCTGGTAAAGGTCATACTCCCAACCTGTGTGTATTGCTATTATAGTAACCGAATCGAGGATCAAGCTATGAGACCCGAGTCTCACTTGTACCCGGGAAACAATTTCATTTATCTCAAACAAGTCCTTGTCAGGAAACTGTGAAAAAATCATTAAATAGGTGATAAGATATAACGATGATACAAATTCATACGTTACGACTCAATTTTAGTTTTTGACACGTATGATGTTTTAGTGGGTAATATAAAATTTAAATGGAGCATATTACAATTTAGCACTTTTAACTTATATTATTTAAGACCCTTTTCTCTTACACGATTCATTGGTGCCTTATATCTTGTCAAATATAGATACTGTCCTATCGAAGATAATTGTTTCCGATGTTTTCCTAATTATATATCCACAAAGTCGAACAAGAGTGCTATCTGATATATAACATAAGACCTATTATCACTTTTGATAAGGTCCAACATAATATCTAAATCCTTCTTTTTCATATTTTTGTATATATGAATGATAAAAGAGATATAGATATCATATAGAACTCTAAAATTAATTAAATTTTGTTATGTTAATTGTGTGTCACTTTATAAGACTCATTGTCTTATACATTATACATGTATATGTAACATTTATATCCATTAAATATTAATTTTATCTATTTATACATTAATGAACCAAGAATAAAAAAAGTTGTGTATATCATTTGAATACTTTTTTACATTGATAGATACAAGGTATGAAATTGTGTTTTTAGGAATAAATCAAGAATAAAATATATTAAACCTTAATTATAAATACAATTTATGTCAAATAATTAGAAAGAGTAAAATTAATGTTTACATCATCACTAAGAGGCATACTTAAAGTTATGGTTGATTTTGTGTAAGTAAAATATTTGTGGTGAGAGTGATCTTTTTATTAATAAATTTTAAATTATTTATAATAATTTATAAAATGTGAGAATAGTGTATATTGGTGTGGAAAGTTCAATATTTATTTTACTTAATTACAAAAATTGTACTGAATTTCTTATAATAGAAAAACATCATTTATATATATTTTGTATTCATTATTTCACTCCAATTTTATTTGTTAATATCGAATTTAATTTATTAATATCAATAATATTATTGAAGATCTGCAGCTAGCTAAACTATTTGAGAGTCAAGAACTATCTCTTCTAATCGATTGATCAGACTATAATTGAAACTATCTTGAATCGAGATACTTCTAAAGATATATGAGAATCTATGAGATCTAAATACTAAGGATCTTCAAGGGCAAGAAGAGCTCAATTACAAGCACTACGATGTGATTTTGAGTTGCTTTAGATGAAGGAGTGTAAGATTTCTTTGCTCGAACTATATCGGTTGGAAATAAAATGAAGGTATTTTGTGAGCATATAAGTTCCAATACTATTGTTGAGAAGATCTTGAGATCCTTGACTGAAAAATATGAATATATTGTATATACTATTGAAGAATCAAGTAATGCCTCTACTCTTAGTATTGAAGAATTACAAAGTAGTTTGTTAGTCCATGAAAGGAAACGTTTGAAACATCATGAAGAAGAACAAGCTTTGAAAGTTAGCAGACTTGAAACTTCCAGAAATGCAGAATCAAATTATTTCAAACTTGGAGGAAGAATGATAGGTCATAGTTATAGAGCTGTGATTGAATGTTACAAGTGTCATAAGTTAGGACACTTTTAATACGAAAGTCCAAAATGGCAAAACAGTGTGAACTTTACTGAAATGGATAAGGAGAGTAAAATGATGTTGTTAATGAATTACCAAAAACCATAAAGTCAATACAGTGGGAGTCATTTGTGGTATTTGGATTTGGGATGTAGCAATCACATATCTGGACATTTGGAATGATTTACTGAATTCCAATAAGATTTTAGATAGAGAATAAATCTCGGTAATAATTCCAAGATTGAAGCAAAAGGCAAAGGGTAAGTGAGTTTATTAGTAAATGGTTACATTCTTACTCTCTCTAAAGTCTATTTTATACTTGACCTCAAAAATAATACTTTTAGTGTCAGCCATCTTATTGAAAAGAATATTACTGTGATTTTTGAAAAGGATTGTGCAAGCTGATTCATTGTGAGGAACGTGAAGTGCTGAGAATAACTATGTTAGAAAATAGGATGTTCAAATTTTCAGCTTGTAGATTTGTGTCACAAAATTACAATTTGGCAACTTTAGAAGATGAAGCAATGTTATGGCATAAGAGGTGTGGGCATTTGCATTTTCAAGGAATAAATACTCTTCACTTGAGAATTTTAGAATTTTCGGTTACATTGCTTTTGCTCATATTTGAGAACCATATATATGAAAACTAGATTTTAGAAGTTGTAAATGTATCTTATTAGCAGTATGTGAATAATCTAAAGGATACAAACTTTATGATCCTGTTAATGATTGTATTATTATCAATAGAAGTGTAGTTTTTTCAGATGATGAAAAATGGGATTGGGAAGCATGGAAGGAATCTCGTTCTAATGTACTATTATGGGAAGGTGCTAAAAATACTGAACCAACATTAACTAATGAAGATGAAGACCGAGTGAATGAATCATTGACTGAAGTTAGAAATTCAAATGATGCTAGTGAAGAAGGAGACTCTACAGAAAAAATTTCTAATTCAATCCCTCAAGCTCAAGGTACTCGACAAAGACAACCTCTAATTTGGATGCAGGACTATGTTATGTATGCTACTTCTAAAGACCCTATATATTTTGAATGAGTGGATGTACGCGACATCCGACCCACAATCCTGAAATCACTTCTTTGTGTTCGTATGAGGACAGAGACCTCATCTTGTCCCCACCCCGGTCTCATGCGCTTGGCGCTACTCCAGATTTCGCACAGACACCTGGAACAACGATCTGCCCTTATACTCACTAGGTCGTCCAAGGCCCTTAGGACACATCACTACCCCTCATGAGCGTCTTGATGATTTCGTACTCATAGTGCATGCACAAACAATGTTTTCTTATCAAGCCATGTAATATGTGGTGCCACTGGTCCAACGGCCCCGACTCTCAACTCAACATGCAGTTATTTGTCTTAACTAGTCCGTCGACCTGTCATGTCGCACTGCCGCTAGTTGACTGAGCATGTCGATACTATCTTGGTACCATGGCCAAACAATTCACTTATAAAGTTTTATGGCACATATATGATGTTCCTTTACGAGCTCTTGCTCGTGTCGGGTATGATATAAAATTTCCACTCACAACTGATAACTGGTTTTTATCTTTAAGTTGTGCTCATCATCCGACCCGGGTATGATGTTAGTAAACCCACTCACCTGTTAACGCAGTAAATTTCACTTGACCGGTTTTTTATATTCACGCGAGCTTGTCCATGCTGGTGTTCCTAGTATTCCACGTTCCTACACGATATAAACATTCTTGTTCATTATTACTCGGCATAACAGCCTTCATTCATTTCTAATAAATGAGAAAACCCAAACTTTGTTTTATTTGCAATTGGGTCCCTAAAGTTATTTCTCTTTAACTTTAAGTCCCTAATGCGGTTTTTCCTCAAATTGAGTCCCGTAACTTTTAAAATTTATCTTGGGACCTCAATTTATTCAATTTCACCAAAAAGGGGTTTAATTTCCATAATTTCTAATTTGGTCCCCCAATTTTTCCAAAATTACCATTTTGCCCTTCCTTTACAAAAATGGTAAGTTTTACCCCAAAAATTTTAAAATTCCTCAATTGGTCCTCTAACATTATTTTCATGCCCAATTGACCCTCAATTTCATAAAATTGCATTTTGGCCCTTTGAATTTCAAAAATCCCCAATTTCAACTCTTCAACACTGTCAAATCTGATTTCATCAAATTGATCGATCAAACACCTCTAATTGTTAAAATTGGAGTTGAAATTGAGTTCCTACATATTCATACGATTCTAAGGAACTTTGAATAGCAGATTTTAACACTGGAACGAGCTCAAATGGAGATTCGCCGGAAAATAGATTGTAGAGAGAGAAAGCTTTGATTTCTCACCGGTGATGGCACGACAATCCGAGCTTTCGATCTGGGCAGATAGCTCTCATCTTGAAGATCTGGGTAGTATGGTTTGAAACAAACTCCTCAAACTTGGTATAGTCGAATTGAAGGTTATTTTCTCAATGAGGGTTTTCAAAAGTGCTCTTATGAGCATACTCTATTTGTGAAGTACTCTAAAAATGGCTTGATGGTTATAAGTTAATATGTTGATTACTTGATATTTACAAGAAATGATAAGACTATACTGCTTAAATTTAAGTAATCTATGAAAAGTGAATTTGAAATAACTGATCTTGGGAAGATGAAATATGTTTTGAGAGTATAAATAATTCAAGAAACTAAAGGTGTATTCATTTGCCAAGCCAGGTATGCAGCTGATATACTAAGGAGATTTGGAATGGAATATTGTAATTCAGTTGGAATACCCATTGTCCCTAGAACTCGACTTTCAAAAAAAGGAAATGGAGTTGAAATAGATTCTGCTCAGTTTAAAAAATTGGCGGGATGTTTGATGTACTTAAATGCAACTAGACAAGACTCGATATTTTCTATTTCACTTATCAGTCACTATATGGAGAAACCAATTGAATCTCATCAACTGATTGCAAAAAGAATCCTAAGATACCTACAAAAAAATACTATCTTTTGGAATTTTTTTATAAGAGATGAAGATGTAAGATTGGTGTGATTTATAAATAGTGATTATGCTAGTGATATCAATGATATAAAAAGCACTTCTAGTTTTATTTTTCAGTAAATTCAAGAGCTATTTTGTGGGCTTCTAAGAAGCAACCAGTGGTGGCTTTATCTACTACTGAATCTGAATTTGTGGTAGCTACATATGTTGTTTGTCAATGTATTTGCTTAAGAAGAATTCTATATTTCATTGGAGAGATACAATTGGATCCTAGTCCTATATTCTGTGATAATTCATGTACTATAAAATTGTCGAAGAATCCTATTTTGCATGGAAGGAGTAAGCACATTGACGTGAGATTTCAATTTTTAAGGAACCTGACTAAAGATTTAAGTTTAGGGTTGCTTGAATGTTCAAATAAAGATCAAGTGGCTGATATTTTTACTAAAGCTATCAAACATGAAACGTTTGAGAACTTAAGAGCTAAGCTAGAAATGATTGCTAAATAAGATATAAATTCACGTTGAAAAATTGAGTTTAAGGGAAGGTATGTTAGTATAAATTCAAAAAGTATGTATAAGGGCAAACCAATAAAATGGTTAGTTTCTTCTGTTAAGCCGTTGTAATATACAACAGTCATTGATTTTGTTAGTATCATATTGTAAGCAGAATAACAACATATAAATAGTAGACTCATGATATTAGTTATATTATTTTTTTTCAAAAACATTGAATTAAATGAGAAAACAATTATAGAGTGAGCTTGTAATCTTATTATTCTTGAGAAGTTGATTGTGACACCTATGTGCAATTGATCTTCGAAGATTTCCAGCAGCCGATTGCAACTCACATTAATCATCCTCATAATCTCTTAAGGTTTTAGGCAACTAATTACATCTCGAATACCTCGCCTTCTTCATCGTCACTCAATTCCTCATCACCTACACATATAGAGAAGAAGTTGTGAAGATCAAATACGAAATCTTCAGAATTGTAACCTAGAAACAATGAAGAAAGATAATAAAATGTACAAAGTTTATTACAAGAAAACATCGTTGAGGTATGACTTCTTAACATAAGGTCATGAGTTCGAGTCACTGTCCATGCAAAATTAACACATAATAGCTATATATATAGTGTAAACCCCGTCCTTAAAAGATAAGAAAAATCGGGGAAATAATCGGTCAACCCAAGAGAGAAAATTGAGCTGGTTCATCAACTTTAACCAATAGAGAAGGGGTAAAATAAGAAATCGACAAACCCCAAGTGACTCAAAGAGTCATAAAAGTGATGGAAAAGGACCTCGAGACAAGATGGAAGAGAAAACCAGACCAGTTCAGGTGAACTAGACCTGAACCGAATTGAACTAGTTTGAACCATCATTGAATCGATTGCTAAATTTATTTTTCTATGTGGCTTAAAATATTCAAATTGGGGAATTGAAACCAACATTGGATAGAGAATGAATTTAGATGAATTTAAAAATTTTCAAATTTGAGAAAATTGGTCGAATCAGGCTTGAACCGGCTGATTTACGCATTAAACCGGTCGGACCGGTCTAGTTCAGTTCGGAACAGTGTGGTCTTCTTCCTTCAGATGACAGCATTGTTCATTTAATGCAGAAAGGATGACACCAACGAAGGAAAAATGGCTTTGATTAGGCCATTTCAGGGCGAGGATAAGCTGTTTTGGAAAGTGTGACATGTTTTAGAAACAGGATAGTGGTCAAGCAGAAGGAAGCGACTAGAAACAACAAAATGATCAAGGAGAATAAACGACGTCCTATGAAGGACCAAAAACATAGTAAGGATTACACCCTAAGAAGGACAATGGGATAGACATTGAGGACGAGTAAACTCAAAGGACAATTGTTCCAAGACAAGTGAACAAGGAGAATAGTGGGGCTGAGGTAGTTAACGAACTAACCCTCTAGAAGACAATAAATTAGACATCAGCAAGGAAATACGTAAAGGTCAAAATTTTGGAAAGGTAAAATGAAGAAATAAATGGTCAATAAGGAATCGACGACCAAACCCAAATCATGGAAGGGATTAAGCAAGCTCTCAAAAAGAGGATTGAACAACCTCGAAAGGAAAATGATTGATAACCCTTCACCTATAGGGATAAAAATCGTAGTAAATAACAAGTTGGGAAAAAAGACAAGGATAAGGGATGTGCTAGCGAAACTCCCAACGTAAGGATAAGTCAGATGGAATGACATCAAGGGTGTCAGGAAGTCAACTTAAGATAGATAATCAAGAAGATGAAGGAAAGAGGAAATCCAGGGGAAAGAGGAGGAAGCCTACCAAGGAAAGGAGCCCTAAAGAGGCATATACATTCCATCAGAGAAGTAATGAACCAAACTAATGTAGAATAGAAGGTAAATTTCAAATGGAATGCAAGTTGGGAACAAAGGACTAGTTACAAGGGAAGTTTACCCAGAACTCAAAGAGTGGGTTAAACTCAAGGAACGGGTGGAGAAGAGATAGCATCGAAAGATGTCGTACAAGAAAGGAAGGGACGAATTGCCCATAATAAGGACATAGAGGAAGGACTAACTAAGAAACCTTAGGAGAAACAAGCCTCAAATTAAGAAGTGGATAATTGAAATGACCACGGATATCACAACCTGTCGTGGTCCATGTTCACTTGATGGAGCCTAAAGGATGATGGATGGGCATAGTGTGGAATACACAAAATAAGACCCAGGAACCAAAAGTTCAATGGATAGGGAATGGGGGATGAAATTGAAATTTAAGATAACGGAAGATCAAAAGTGGGAAAATGTCCCAAAATAAAGGGAGTAAATGAGGAACTTTCAAGGAAATAATAAAAAGATCCAAGGTATAACTCTTAAGATTAAACCTCTACCCTGAAGGACATAGTAGAGAATGAAAACTATAAAAGGGAAGACCTCCCCAAAACAAGGAATCAATAAGTAGACAGAAAAAGGGTAAACTCGGAATAAGGAGTTGATGAATGGTCATAAGCGAGCAATAAAGGATGGAGGAAAGGAAAGCCCTTGAGTGAAAGGCGTTGATGTAAAGGACATAAGTGAGAAAGGATCCCAATGTGTCGATAAACTATCAGGAAACCGACGGTTGGAACCGAGAGAAAACTCATAGAAAAGTTGGTAAATAATGAATAGATAAAGGGAAACCAACAAGATTCTGGTGTTAAGAAATTTAAAAGACAATTAGACAACATAAAAGATAGGTTGGAAACACTACTGGGTAGTGGGAAGGAATGAAGCCATACGACTCATAAACAAGATGGAAATGCATGTACTGTTATCAACGATACACATTTTGAAACCGTAAGTGGCAAAGATAATTCCAGAACTGAGCCTACTGTAAGAAACATCAGTGCCAACAGTTCCAAGCAAGGTGACCTAAGGAGGACCCAATCCAATGGTCCAACCTAAGAAATGGAACCAGAATCATGGTAAACCAAACATGGAGGAAGGGTAAAAAAAGATAAGGAAGAAAGTATATCAAAACCTACGAGAGTAAGGACGAAGAGTCAGAAAGGATACTAAACTAAGAGCATCAACAATCTAGGAAATGAATGGAAAATAGGGATGATCGGATGTATATGGAACATCTAACCCAATGACATGAATAAGAACCCTTAAGAAGAAGAAGAGTCTTACCCTGAGTGGAGTAAGAAGGAGACCTAAAGAAGTACCTCAGGATGGGTAATTTGGACATGACTAATCATGAAACACTCCATCGAGTGAATGGAAGATATAAAGGAAGAAACACTTCTCAAGTACGTGGCTAAAGGACTAGATAAAAGGAGTAGCCAAAGAGAGCACACCAAGCAAACCCCAAGAGGATATCAAGGAAAGTAACTTATAACGCAAATGATGACTGACTTAGTTTTGAGGATAAAACCCCTAAAAGGAGGGAAGAGTTGTAAACCCCGTCCTATCAACCCGAGAGAATACATCACGGTTATTAGGTGAGTAGGCTTATTTACATCATACCCGGTTGGGATGATAAGCACTTAAGAAACGAAAAACCACTTGTAAGTGGAATTCTAACATCACGCCTAGTTGGAGTGATGAGCAAACTAAGCTAAAACCTACTTAATGGTTGTAAGTAGAGGAAATCATACACGCTTGGTATGATGGACTTCCTTCAAGGAACGAGAAACCCGCTTGCTGGTTGTAAGCGGAGATATCATCACACTAGGTTGGTGGGATGAAGTGAAAATACATTTTTGTCAGAAGTGTTCTCCCCTAACTGTGTGCCAATGCTTAAACTCTTTGGGAGACCTTCTTGACGGGAGTTAGAACAGCTTAGATACGCCAGAGGCCTCAGTTTTTTTTTTCTTTTTGAACTTGTGGGGCTAAATTCCTGGTTTTGGAAAATCACGTACAGTGGGCCCAAGGACAGTGGGCACGAATAGAGCTCGTAAATAAACATGAATTTAGAAATCTAAGAAAACTCTAATAAAACTAATGTGTGATTTTGCCATAGTACCAAGTTAGTACCAATAGTAATCGATGGACTAGTAGCAGTGCGTCAGGGCCAGGTCGACGGACCGGCTTAGACAAACAGCTACAGGTTGGGTTGAGGGTCAAGGACGTTGGACCAGTGGCACCAAAGACAAATGGCTATGTGAAAACTATTGTTTTGTGCATGCACTTGAGATACATGACCATCAAAAAGCCCAAGAGGGGTAGTGATGAGTCATAAGGGCTATTGGACGATATGGTGGAGATAAGGAAAGTTAGTCGTGCCAGTCAATCGAGAAGCTCCAAGTAGCTTCTTGTGCATGAGACCAGAGTAGGGTCAGGATGAGGTCTCTATCCTCATACGTACATAAAGTGGTATTCGGGTCTAAGGGTCAGATGTCGCGAACATGCACTCAAACCCAGGGTAGAAGTGGACGGACTTCTATTTTGGTGGCCGGTAAAGACACTTCGAGTCACAAGCGGGTGCAATGGACGGGTTGTACCTGCAAATGTGTGTTCCCTTCCTGTTGAAGGGCGTGTGTTGTCTGTAAAACACACCTAATGTGAAAATGAGGAAAAAAAGGTTTTAAAAACTGAAACATGAGAAAAACTTTCTTTGAAAGAAAACAACAACCCTGGCACAATTGAGTTAAAATTATTTATTTTGAAAATTCACTTTCAACTCCCACTCAGAGAGTTGTTGAACTCACCCCCTCTTTTATATCCCTTTTCAGGAGTAGGGGAAAACATGAATAAAGAAAACACTAGGATCTACCCTCTGTCAGGTATGCTTAAAATTTCTTTTAAGCTTTCATTTTATTAATTTATGTTATTCCAAGGAACAAGGTTTAAATTATGTCTAGCTCCTCTTGATTAAAGGAAGGGGGAAACTCCTCTTAAACCAAGGGAGCGGCAGGTTGATCATGGGGATTCGACCAAACCGGGTCAGGCGTGACATATAAGCATGTCAGAAATATCGTCACCCTAACTTTAATCCGTGCCAAATCCGAACCCAACTTAAAGTTTTTCGGGTCTAGAATCGGGTTCAGATCTAAAATTAAAATTCGTACTTCAACAAAATATTCGGGTACGGACCCCGCCCCGTACCCAAAGTATGGGTCTTAGGTCTAAGACTTGAACCCTAAGTTCAAGTCTTCGGTCCTAGACCCGAGGGTTGGATTTTGTGTGCGTGCACCCCCTCTCCCCTCATGGTTGTTGCAATCTCTTGCTCATCCTAATCTTGCATTTGATCAGGGTGCTGACAATGGTAACTGTGATATATACCTTATTGATTTATCCAAATCTGATGTGGAAGATGAAGAGAACGAGTATGACTATCTCCCTCCCTTCAAGCCTCTTAGGAAATCTCAACTAGCTAAGATTAGTAAGGACTAGAGGCACACATATTTGGATTATGACTATCGGGTGAAACTATTGTAGAAGAAACAATGGAGAGAAGAATTGAGGAGGATGATAGAGATGAAGAAAAAAAGAAAAGTAGAGGCTGATGAGTACATGGAGAAGATGCAGATGTTGATAGTGGAAGTCCTGCATGACTTTGTCTTTCCTCCTTCCTTTCACAGTGATAATCCCACATCCATGTAGCAAAACCAATTCAGATGATTAAAATTTTCATATATTTATGTTCTTTTTGGAAGTTTTTGCTTATTAGTATTACTATACTGTGATGGAAGACAAACATGAAAAGGTTGTCTTATGCATGTTATCCTTTTGTGATGTAGGTAATCACTCTTCCAAAACAACAAGGACCTTAACAAGCACTTCCTTAGTGTTGCAGAGGATATGTTGGGGACGAGCAAGGTTCTCGAGGTGAAACCATTAATGGGATCCGGAGATTTCTCATTCTATTCAATGTTGATTATGGGGCACTTCTACTTTGTCGGGGTGAAGGATGAGGATGCGAGAATCTCGGGAATGGGTCATTCTCCTCACTTCAAGATAAATGAAGACTCGCTCCCTTAAGGGGGCAACCCTTCCAACATCATTAGCCACAAGATATATCCTAGAACATCCCCATAATGATGAGGTAGTGGAGAGTCACCTTCATAATGAATTGTGAGGCTTGTAGGTCTCTCTGATTATATATTAGCAAGCTCATGATGTTTACAATTATTTGTTACCTTGTCAATTTGGTGCTAGCACTGAGCAAAAAAATGCTACTAGAAGCCTACAAGATTTGTTCAATGGTTCTTCAGCCATTAACTCTATAACATATTAGCATGAATGCATGGCAAAATGGTGGCAAAAAATAATTGACTTGGCCTATGATGTGAGACATGTTGCTTGAGTTTTTAGGTAAGATGATGAATACAAGGTAAGAGCTTAGGAAAACAGTTTTATAGATGTTGCGGTTGTAACAAAAAGATGTCAACACAATGTTGAGCATATCAAAATCACCTATTCTATGCATTTCAATTCCTCAAGTCATGTAGATGTTCAATAGAAAAAAGCATCCCAGAGAAACTTCATTGCAAATTCAGCTAGAATGCACCATTAGACAAATGAATAGGATAATGTAAAAGCCTCATCAAAGGGAAATTTCAGCAATAACTCAATTTGGGATTACATGTTAACAATTCCATCATTGCAGCAGTAGAAAAGCAAATAAAGAACATCCAAATTTTGAATCTATAGATAATCCTTAAAACAAGACAGTACATTTAAAATGCACGCTCATCTTCCTCATCACATAATACATCTGCCACTTTTCGGAAGAGTTAAGGCTCTCTTCTTGTCGAAGCCAACAACTACATAAATCATCAACCAGAAAAATGGTTAATAAAAAAACTAATGAATTTTCTATTTTCTGGCTCCATAACCTGAGTTGGGTTTGGATCCCGCAGTGCCCGGATCCAAAACCCAGGCCACGGGATCCGAGTGCAATACCCGAAAAGTTTCGACTTCATATCTAATTGTGCAGTCCAACAAAAATCAGATCAATGTGGCTATTTTTTTCCAAACGGTGGGACCAATTATTCACTTATTAATATTAGCAATATTTCATCTTTATGTATGTCTTTGGATGCAATGAATATTTAGTGACAAAAAATTCTAAATAAAAAAAATGAAGGTTTATTTGAGACTGATTACTACTTTAAGATTCATTTGCACCAATTTTTTTAAATAGAGAAAATAAACTAAAGTGTATATTGCTTCATTGTTAAATTGATATAATTGTCCTAAATTTCTAATAAATGGAAATGTACTAATATTAAATACATATTTTTAATATAAATATATCTTTTCATTTCATATGTACATATATTTTAAGTGTTTTTCTTAAATTTTAGTAAACTCGAGCATTTTACAAGAAAATATGCCTTAATCCGAAATAGTGTAATATCTAGATCTGTTAGTGTAATATGTAAATTTCTTATTACTCCCTGCAAAAATGATGGAGGTCTCGAACATTGAGTTTGAAGAGTAGTATGTCAAATCAGTACGAAAAGAGACATTTGGAAAATATATCTATAATTTGAGCTTTTGTGCCAATGAACTAAATGTGGAGTTCCCAGCAATTGACTCATTAACGAACGAAGTGATAGTCTATCTCAATGCGTTTGGTACGGGCATGAAAAACTGGATTGTCAATGAGATAAATTAATGACATATTATCACAATAGAGATGAAGAATGAAATATGAGTTCACAAAGTAGTGACTGGATCCAAATGAATTTAGCAGTTGCATTTATGATACTCATATTGAAACCTCATTCTTTGAAGATAAAGAACTCAGGAAAGAACCGGTCAACTCGAGTGAGAAAATCGAACTGGTTCACGAACCCCAACCGTTAGAGAATGGGCAAATGGGGAATTTACACATCCTGAGTGATCCAAAGAGTTATAAAAACCATGGAAAGGGGCCTTAAGAGAATTTGGGAGAGAAAACCAGACCAGTTCAAGTGAACCAGTTTGGATCGGTTTGAACCATCATTGAACCGGATACTAAATTCATTTTTCTGTGGTTTAAAATATTCAAATTGGAGAATTGAAGTCAGCATTGGATAGAGATTGAATTTAGAAATTTTTAATTTTAAAAAACTTGGTCGAATTGGGCATGAACAGACCAGTTTAAGCATTGAACTTGGTTTGTACCGATCTGGTCCGATTCGGAATAGTGTCGTCTTCTTCCTTCAGATGACAACACTAGTCACTCACCGAAAAAATGAACAGCATCGGCGGATAGAAAATGTTTCCATTCAGTACCTTTTAGGCCATCAATGAGCACTATTAAGGTGCCAAACGGACGACCAGAGAGTCCCTGAGGTCCCTATATAAAGAGCTCATCTCCATTCATTCTCCTCACACCTAAAAACTCCACCATCTCTCACCTACTCAGTTTTCCAACGAAGCTCAAACCAGAGCACCAACATTGGGGTTTTTCTGAGCCAAAGAAGGCGAGTTCGAGTTCCTTAGACACACGGAGAAGTCAGCTACCTGACGGCGATCACCATTCAATCTGAGAATCGTCGGAGAAGCGCCGGTGTAATAAAAAAGACAAGTACCACAGGCGAACCGAAACTTCCCTATTTTGGCCAAGCTAAAAATGGCCAAATTGAGCCCTCTTCAAGCCAAACCAAGCCCTCCCAACACTCCCACAGCCCCCACATGACCGAATTAGAGCTGGAAGGTAAGCCAATTTGGTTCCTCTCTGTAATTTCCGATCAGTGTTAGATAGAGAAACGGTGAAACTTCACTGACTAAATTATCACTCAATTCAACATGAATTGTTGCATTACTTGATCCTAAGAGAAACCTTGTGACGAGAGCTACCAACACCGATCGAAAGCTCAGACCGTTGTACCTCTGACAGTAACCTTTTGAAGCTTTCTCTCTACGTATAGTTTTCCGGTGAAGCTCCGTTTGAGCTCATTTCGGCCTCAATTCATGCGATTCAAATCTCAATTGAATTGTATGCATGTGTAGGAACTCAATTATACCTTCAATTTCAACAATTAACCTCGATTGAATGGTCAATTTAATAAAATCAAATTCAACCAGTTTGAAAGGAGGAAATTGGAGAAAATTTTTGGGCGAAATTGGGGGTTTCATAAAATTGAGGTACCACAGTGTAATTTTCCAAAATTGAGGGCCAATTGGCCATGGAAAGGATGTTGGGGGACCAATTGATCAATTTTTTAAAAACATTGGGGTCAAATTTCCATTTTGTAAAGTAGGGGCAAAATGGTATTTTCTTAAAAGTTGGGGGCCAAATTAGAAATTTGGAAAACTTGAACCGCTTTAACAATTTTGAGTAAATTGAGGACCCAAAGTAATTTTTTGGAAGTTTCGGAACTTGATTTGGGGAAAATTTAGCATTAGGGACCTAAAGACAAGGAAAAATAACTTTAGGGACCTAAATGCAATTAACTGAAAAGTTGGGTATTATGTTCATAAGTAAAAAATGAAGGCTATATCATGCCAAATGTTAATAAATAAGGATATTCCAATCGTGTAAAAATAGGAAGGACTGGAACGCCAGCAAGTATAAGCTCACGTGGAGGCAAAGAGCCAATTAAGAAGGAATACACTGCAAATATTAGGTGAGTGGGTTTATTCACATCATACTCGATTGGAATAAAGAGTATCTCGAAAATGAAAAACCACTACTATGTGGAATTTTAACATCACCCTTGGTTGGAATGATGTGAGAACCACGCAAAAAAAACTAATTAACGGTTGTAAGTAAATCATACCCGGTTGGTATAATGGACTTTGTAAACCCCGCCCTTTGGATTTAAGGAAAATCAGGGAAAGAACTAGTCAAACTGAGCGAGAAAACCGAACCGGTTCACAAACCTCGATCACTAGAGAACGGGCAAATTGGGAAATTTCCAACTCCCAAGTGACCCAAAGAGTCATAAAAACCTTGGGAAGGGACCTTAGGACAATTTGGGAGAGAAAATAAGTCTGGTTTAGGTGAACCAGATCCGAACCGGATTGAACTAGTTTAGACCGGTTTGAACCACTATAGAACTGAATGCTACATTCATTTTTCTAGGTGGTTTAGAAAATTCAAATTGGAGAATTGAGGCCATCATTAGATAGAGAATGAATTTAAAAATTTTTAATTTTGAATAACTTGGACGAATCGAGCATGAACCGGCCAGTTTAAGTGTTCAACCCGGTTTGGATCGGTCCAGTCTGGTTTAGCATTGTTCACTCGCCGAAAAATTGAACAGCGCCAGCGAAGAGGAAGCATTTATCTTCATTATGTTTTAGGCCATCAATGACTGCCATTAAGGTGCCAAACGAACGGTTAGAGAGTCCCTGAACTCCCCATATGAAGAGCCCCTCTCCATTCATCCTCCACACACCTGAAAATCTCACTCTCTCCCAGCTACTTAGTTTTTTGATGAATCTCAAACCAGAGCTCCGACATAAGGTCTTTTCTAAGCCAGAGGAGGTGTGGTCAGGTTTCTTAGACTCGGGGAGAAGTTAGCTACCCCACGGTAGTCTCCAATTGCACCGAGGATTATCAAATTAGCACTGGCGTGATCGAACAGTGAAGTAGCTCCGGTGGATCATAGCTGCCCTGATTTTGTCGTGCTAAAATTAGTCAATTCGAGCCCTCCTCAAGCCAAACCAAGCTCTCCTAAATATCCCCCAGCTCTCCTATGACCGAATTAGAGCAAAAAGGTAAGCCAATTTGGCTCCCCTCTATGAATTTCGATCGGTGTTAGAGATAGAATCGGTGAATCTTTACTGACTGAATTCTAACTCAATTCGACTTGAATTGAGGTGATTCTTGATTCTAGGAAAAACCTCAGAATGACAACTATCTTCCTAGATCAAAAGCTCGGACTGCCGCACCCACCGACAGTAAGCTTTTGAAAATTTCTCTCTACAACTAGATTTCCAGCAAAGCTCCATTTAAGCTCGTCTCTGCATCAATTCATGCAATTCAAAGTGCAATTGAATTGTATGGATGTGTAGGAACTCAAATCCAACTTCAATTTCAACAATTAACATCGATTGATCGATCAAATTGATGAAATCAAATTCAGCCATGTTGAAAGGGGGAAATTGGGAAAATTTTGGGGATTTCAAAAATTCGAGGGACTAAAGTGTAATCCAAAATTAAGGGCCACTTGGCCATGGAAACGAGGTTGGAGGACCAATTGGTCAATTTTTGGAATTTTTGGGGTGAAATTTATCATTTTTGTAAAGTAAGGGCAAATGGTAATTTTGGAAAAGTTGAGGACCAAATTGGGAATTTGGGAAACTAGAACCCCTTTTTGCAATTTTAAATAAATTGAAGTCCCAAAGTATATATTTGAAGTTTTGGGACTCTATTTGGGGGGAAAATTGGCATTATGGACCAAAAGTTAAAGAAAAAGAACTTTAGGAACCTAATTACAATTAATTGAATAGTATGGGTATTTTATTCATTCATGATAAATGAAGGCTATCAAACCAAATGATAATGAACAAAGATGTTTATATCGTTTAGGAACACAAAGTACCGGGAATGCCCATGAATACAAACTCGCGTGAAGGCAATAAATCGGTTAAGAGGAATTCACTGCATTCACGAGTGAGTGTGATTTTTTACATCATATCCGGTTGGGATGATGAGTACCTCGGAACTTAAAACCCACTATAAAGTGGAATTTTTAGCATCACACCAGGATGGGATGATGTGGAAATTACTTGGAAAAACTACTTAACGGTTGTAATTAGATCATACCCGATTGGTATGATGAACTTACTCGAAGGAAGTGGAAAACCCGTTTACCGATTGTAAGTGGAGATGTCATCACATCTGGTTGGTGTGGTAGATGAATGAAAATATTATTTTATCAGAAGTGCACTTCCCTAACTATGTGCCACTACTTAAACCTTTTGGGAGACTTTCTTTACAGGAGCTCGAATAGCTCAGATAGGCTGGAGGCCACGATTTTGGAACTTGGGGGCTAAAATGCCCGATTTTGAAAATCTCGTACAGTGGGCTCAAGGCCAGTTGGCACGAGTAGGAGCTCATAAAAAAACATGAGATTAAGCCATGAAAGCTTTAATGAATGATGTGTTTGGCCATGGTACCAAGACAAGACCGACATAATCAATGGAATGGCGACAGCGCGATAAGTCAGGTCGACGAACCAGTCAAGACAAACAACTATTGGTCGAGTTGAGGGTCAGGGCCGTTAGACTAGTGGCACCAAAGATTAAATGGCTTATGAGGAAAAACTATTGTTTTATGCATGCACTGTGGTACGGGACCTTCAAGACTCCCAAGAGAGGTAGTGATGCATCCTATGGGCTACTGGACGACATGGTAAAGATAAGGGCAGTTTGTCGTGTCAGTAGTCACGGAAGCTCGACGTAGCTTCATGCGCATGAGACTGGGGTGGGGTCGGAATGAGGTTTCTGTCCTCATATGTATACGGAGTTTCTTTTCAGGTTTGAGGGTTGGATGTCGCGTACATCCACTCATTCCTAGGGTAGAAGTGGACGGGCTTTTATCTAGGTTGTCGGTGAAGTTGCTCCGATGCTACAAGTGTGTGCAGTGGACGGGCTACCCTGCGAATGTGTGATCCCTTCAGGATGAAGGGTGTATGTTGATTGTAAAACACATCAATTGTGGTTAATGAGGAAATAATGATTTTGAAAACTAAGAAGTAATGGAAGAAAGGATTTTTAAGAAATTAAGGAGCCTGGTACACTCCAAATTATTTTATTGATTTTTTTTAAAACACGTATTCACTAAGTTGTAGAAACTCAGTCATCCTTTTTTAAAACACGAGAGCTGGAAAAGCTCAGATAGGCTAGAGGCCTCAGTTTTGGAACTTTGGGACTAAAATGCTTGGTTTTGTAAAATCACGTAAAGTGGTCCCAAAGACAGTTCGCACAAGTAGGAGCTCGTAAACAAACATGATGATAAGCCATGAAAATTCTTAATGAATGATTTATGTGATTTGGCCATGGTACCAAGACAGGACCGACATACTCAATGGACTAGCAGTAGTGTGATAGAACTAGGTCAACGGACCAGTCTAGACTAACAACTATAGGTCGAGTTGAGGATCGAGGACATTAGACAAGTGGCACCAAAGATAAATAGCTTTGTGTAAAACCTTTGTTTGTACATGCACTTGAGATTTGGGATCATTAAGACGCCCAAGAGGGGCAGTGATATGTCCTAAGGGATACAGGATGACATGGTGGAGATAAAGGCAGATTGTCGTGCCAACAGTTAGGGAATAGGGATGTCAATAGCTTGGGTTACGGAGATTTTTAGCGGACCCACGCCCGACCCGAGCTTGGGCCCAGCAGACCCGTGCCTGAGTGGACCCGAGCTCGAGTCTACTTGGTTGAATCCAGACCCGACCCGATCTCAGGTCTGCTGGACCCAAGACCTACCTGGACACGAGCCTCGGGTCCAGAAGTTGGATCCAAACCCGCTGCTCGAGTCCATTTGGACCCATGTCGGGTCTATCTTATTTTTTTTTTTTACTAAAAATAAAAAATTCTAAATTATTGTAATATATAAATTTTTTAATATTTGTTTGAGAATTCAATTTTTCAAATATTTATTAACTTTAATTTACCTAATAAATTACTATTATAATTTTAAATTTACTTTAACTTGCAAATAAAGAAAAAACGATCAAACAAACAAATAATTAAACTATTAATATGAGAAAATTAGGATATCCGAACGAATTAAATGTTAATATTCATTTATATACATAAAAGTAAAAGGGATAATAGTGTGTGTTACATGCTTATGCATATAGGTGGTTCCCATATTAACACTTTTTATTCATTCAACATTTTTTTGTATAATTATTGATATATACCATTTTATTTATATAATTTAAATTCAATTTTGTTTAGTTAAAAATAAATTATAAATCTCTTAATTATGTTAAAATTTTGAATATAAGTTACATATTAAATAATACAGTTAATTAGATATATAACTTAATATAATATTAATTTTTTCATTATAATTCTTTCAAGTATTTATAAATTTATTAGGGTTTAATAAAGGAAAGATAATATATTAGGGTCTAATAAAGGAAAAATAAGTAATATAGTGTCACGCACCAACCCAGTTTGGTTGGATCCCCGTTATCAACCCGCCACTCTCCCGGTTTATTAAAGGGTTTCCCTTTATTATAAACCGTAAAAAGTAAGGCGTACTTCAAATCTGCACCTTTTCTTAGAATAACATAAATTAAAACTGTATAATATTTTAAATTTGTCATACCTGTCTCACACGAATCTTAGTTGATGGTCTTTAAGAGTAGGCTTTCTAAAATTTCCTTAAAGGGATATAAGGGAGGGGTGATTACAACTACTCTATGAATGGGTTTTTCAAAACTTTTACTTTTATGAAAAAGATTTGTATCGGAATGTACCAGACTCCTTTCTTTTAAAAATTCTTTCAATTCAAATCTCGACTTTTACCACCATTTCCATATTAATCACGGTGTATCATCACCCAACACACATCCTTTGTCATGAAGGTCAAACACACATTTGTAGGCCAGCACAACCACTGTACCCACTTGTGGCTTCAGAGCGACTTTACCATCAATCTAGATAGAAGCGCATTCACTTCTACCCTGAGAATGAGTGGATGCACACGACATCTGACCCTCAATCTCGAAATCAATTCTTAGTGTCCATATGAGGACAGAGACCTCATCCCGTCCCCACCCCGGTCTCATACGCTTAGTGCTACTCCAAATTTCGCACGGTCACCTAGTACGACGAACTGCCCTTATACTCACCAGGTCGTCCGAGAACCTTAGGATGCAACATTACTCCTCATGCGCATCTCGATGATCCCGTAATCATAGTGCATGCACAAACAATATTTTCTTATCATGTCATATAATCTGTAGTGCCACTGGTCCAATGACCCCCACTCTCAACTCAACCTGCAGTTGTTTGTCTTTACTGGTCCGGAGACCAGTCATATTGCAATGTCGCTAGTTGACTGAATATGTCGGTCATGTCTTGGTACCATGGCCAAACAATTCATTTATTAAAGTTTTATGGCACATATCTCAAGTTTGTTTACGAGCTCCTGCTCGTGCCCACTTGCCTATGGCCCACTTGTTTGAGATATTCAAAATCAGGTATAATAGCCCCCAAGTTCCAAAACCAAGGCCCCGATCTATAAGAGCTATTCGAGCTCCCGTAAAGAAGGTCTCCCAAATAGTTTAAGCATTGGCACACAATCAGGGGAGAGCACTTTCGACAAAAATTTATTTTCAACTGTCCATTATACCGAGCAGGTATAAGGACATCTCTGTCATAACCGATAAATAAATTTTCAACTTCCTTTGAAGAAGTTTCATCATACCAACGGGTTATGATCTACTTACAACTGATAAATAGTTTTTACGCATGATTTTCACATCACTCCTCTAAGTTGTGATGTTTAAAATACCACTTGGTAGTGGGTTTTCATTTTGAGATACTTATCATCCCCAACCTGGTATAATATAAAATCTCACTCACAATAGATAAGTGGTTTTTAACTTAATTTGCTCATCACCCCAACCGGGTATGATGTTAAAAGTCCCACACACCCGTTAATATAGTGAATTTCACTAGACCGGTTCTTTGTATTCACGTGAGCTTGTCCTTGCTGGCGTTCCCAGTACTTTGTGTTCCCACACGATTTGAACATCTTTGTTCATTATCATTCGATCTAATAGATTTCATTCATTCCAAATGAATGAGAAAATCAAACTTTCATTTATTTGCAATTAGGTCCATAAAGTTATTTCTCATTAACTTTAAGTCCCTATTGCCGGTTTTTCCTCAAATTGTGTCCCGAAACTTTTAAAATTTATCATAGGACATCAATTTATTCCATTTCACAAAAAGGGGTTTAATTTCATAAATTTCCAATTTGGTCCCCTAACTTTTCCAAAATTACCATTTTGCCCTTCCCTTACAAAAATGGTAAATTTTACCCCAAAACTTCTAAAATTCCTCAATTGGCCCTCTAACATTTTTATCATGCCCAATTGACCCTCAATTTTAGGAAATTGCATTTCGGTCCTTCGAATTTTCGAAAATCCCCAATTTTCCCCCAATTCCAACTTCTTAACACCGCCGAATTTGATTTCATCAAATTGACCGATCAAACAGTTCCCATTGTTGAAATTGAGTTTCTACATGTTCATACGATTCTCTATCTATTTGAATCACAAGTTTTAATGTCGTAACGAGATCAAACGGAGCTTCACCGGAAAAAGAACTATAGAGAGAGAAAGCTTCGATTACTCACCAATGAGGGCACGGTGGTCTGAGCTTTCAAAATGGGCAGATAGCTCTCATCCTGAGGTTAATCCTAGAATCAAGAATCACATCAATTAATGCCCAATTGAGTTAGAATTTTGTCATCAAAATTCTGTCGGTTCTCTCCCTAGCACCGGCCGAAAATTGTAGAGGGGAGCCGAATTGGCTTACCTTTCAGTCCTAATTCGGCCGTGGGAGGGCTTGATTTGTCCTAAGGAGGGCTCTAAATGACCGATTTCAGCTTAGCCGAAACAGGGCAGCTTCGGTCTGCCGAAGCTCCTCCGGCAACCCTCGGAGCAAAGGGAGACTATTGGCGTGTAGTTAACTTCTCCCCGGTTCTAAAAAACCTGACCTCGCCTTGTTTGCCTTAGAAAAGTGCCCATGTCGGAGCACTGGTTCGAGCTTCACCGGAAAATGGAACAGTTGAGAGGGAATGGAGTTTTCAGGTGTGGAGAGGATAAATGGGGAGGGACTCTTTATATAGGGAGCTCAGGGACTCGTTGGTCGTCCGTTTGGCACCTTTATAATAAACATTGATAGCCTAAAATGTACCGAACAGAAACAATTCTTCTTCGTCACACTACTTTGATTTTCAAGTGAGTGAGCAGTGCTGTCATCTAAAGGAAGAAGATGACACTGTTCCAAACCGGGCCGGATCGGTCCAAACTAGGTTCAAAGCTTAAACTGACAGGTTCACCACCACAAAAATGAATTTAGTCATCCGGTTCAATAGTGGTTCAAATCGGTCCAAACCAGTTCAACCCAATTCGGATCCTGTTCACATGAATAGATTTGGTTTTCATCTCCAATTCACCCTAAATTCCTTTTTTCCTGACTTTTATGACTTCTTAGGTCACTTAGGGTCCATAAAATTCCCACTTTACCATCTCTCTATTGATTTTGGTTCATAAACCAGCTCAGTTCTTAAACCGGTTCGGGTCCGATTCACCCGAACTAGTCTAGTTTTTCTCTCCCGCTTTATTCTAAGGTTTATTCCCAAGGTTAATAAATCTTTTTGGGTGACAAGGGAGTTGAAATTTCTTCAGTTTTTCTGTTCTCTATCAGTTCCGGTTCATAAACTGACTCGGTTCATAAACCGGTCAATCCTGTTGGATCCGGTTCATCTAAATTGGTCAAGTTTTTCTCTTTCAATTTGTCCTAAGGTTCTTTTCCATGGTTTTATGAACCCTTTGATTCACCCGAGATTTATAAATTTCCCATTTCTTGATAATCGGGTTTGTGAATCGATTCGGTTTTCTCACTCAGTTTGACCGGTTCTTTTCCTAGTTTTCTTTAGCTCAAAAGGGCGGGGTTTACATATAGTATAGCGATAAAATATTTATAAATATATTATGTTATAATAAAGGAAAAAACTATATTAGTGTTTAATAAAGGAAAAAAAGAATATAGTATGACGAGAATATTATTGATAGAAAAAATAAAATAATTTTTAAATCATATTTTTTATTAAAATTTTCTAATTTTTTCCTAAATTTAATAAAACGACGTGTTTTAATTAAAAGAGTGAAAAAAATTCAAAGAGACTATAGTCCACCTTCGGGTCCACTTTTCTAGACCCAAAGCATGGGTCTAGCCAACGAGACACGAGCCCGCAAGAATCAACCAGCGGGACCCGAGGCTCGGGTCTTGGGTCCCATTGACATGCCTATCAGGGAAGCTCGATGTAACTTCATGCGCATGAGATCGAAGTGGGGTCAAGATGAGGTCTCTGTCCTCTTATGTACACGAAGTTGATTTCGGGTTTGAGGGTCGGATGTCGCGAAAATCTAGCCATTCTCAAGGTAGAAGTGGATGGACTTCTATTTAGGTGGCTGGTAAAGTCGCTTCGATTCCACAAGTGGGTGTAGTGGACGGGCTGACCTGCGAATGTGTGATCCCTTCATAATGAAGGGCGTGTGTTGATTATTCAACACACTGATTATGGATAATGAGGAAAGTATTTGAAAACCAAAATTTGAGTAAAAAATAATTTTAAAGAAAATAAGGAGTCAGGCGCACTCCAATTAAAAACTATTTTATAAGAACTTTTTTTCAAACACCCATTCACTGAGTTGTAAAAACTCACCCTCCCTTTCTATCACTTTTCAGGATTTTAGGAAAATGACTAAAGATAACACTTTGACCTACCTTTTGTCAGGTATGCTTAAAATTTATTTTTAAGCTTGCATTATTATTGATTTATGTTATTCCAAAGAAAAAGGTTGAATTACGTCTGGCTCCTCTTGATTAAAGAAAGGGGGAAACCTCTCTTAAACCAAGGGAGCGGCAGGTTGATCATGGGGATCTAACCAAACTGGGTCGGGGCGTGACAACTTGAGTGGTATCAGAGCTAGGTTCCCTTGAAACATTATCAATACTATGGAGAGAGAATCTATTTCCTGAATGAATAAAAATACAATTTTTCCTTGAATGAAATTTTAGTCTCCTTGATAAATAAAACTATCATAAATAGGAGTATGCCAATAAAGATTAAAGTTACGGGTAGAGAAGAGATCACCTAAGGAAGGAAAACTATGGGTTAACCCAACCTTTAAAGTAGCCAAGTAAGTTTTCCCATCCAGAGAAGGGGAAAAACAAGAGAATAAGATTTGGAAAGAAATTCTAGAAGAGTCTACTAGAGTTCACCAAGGAAGAAAAATCCTATGGGAAGGAAGAAGAAGTCTAGTGCAAGTGAAGTAATCATCAAAGGGTATGGGATTAGTGAAAGTATAAGGAGTTAAGGAAAAACTCTATAAAAGTAAGGAAAACAAGAAGGATTGGACTATCCCAAGGAAAACCAATGGGATGGAAGCTGACCAGGAAGAAAGTAAGAAAGATATGGGAGCACTGAAGATGTTAAGTCATTTCGAGATAAGACAAGGAGAAAGGAGGAAGGAAAAAAGTATGGTAGGAAGAAAACCACAAGAATAATACAAGTACTTGGAAAGAGTTAGGACACAAATTCTAAGGAACTCAATAATAAGGGAACTTTTTGAAGCAAGAATATGGAATAAAAGGAATAGAAGATAGGGAAGAATATAGAGTGAATAACCATACAAAGGTCAGAAAGTATAAGAAAATAATAAAGGAAAAACTTTCAAGGAGCATTAGGGAGATTGAACGTGAAAATTCCAGAACGGACGTACCTAGAAGAAGGATAAGGATAGGAAGTGGGACCATGGAAGGAGAAAGTTTCAAGCTAAGGTAGCCAACAAATGAACCATCATAAAACTAGAGCTGAAATAAGGACCTTATTAAAAGACATAGGTGGCTAAGGAAATACCTAGATGGTTAGGTGTGATCTACTTTTAATAGAGCAGAGAAACCAAATAAGGATTTCAGACATACCAGTTGAAGGAAATAACTCGTAACAACAAGATAATCTGAGAGAATAAACGATGTCCTAAGATGGGCTAGGAACTAGTGAGGAATACGCCCTAAAAAGGGAAATGAGATGGATATTAAGGTCAATAAGACTCAAGAGATGACAGCCTCAAGATCACTTGACAAGGAGAAGGATGGGCTTGAGGCAGTTAATGAACGGACCCATGTGAAGGTCAATAGTCCAATTAAGAAGGGAGAGGGGAAAGACTATATTTGGGAAAATGAAGATGAAGGAAAGCCTTAAAGGGATTAATGGGTGAGATGGGAGTAACGATCAAAAGCCAAGTGAAGGTTAAAGCAATCCTCTTACGTGATGACTATGAGATCGTGAAACAAAGAAGAGGTAAATTCCACCTGAAGAAAATAAATGGATACAGGAAAGAAAGGAGAATGAAGATGAAGTATAAAAGAAGTACATGTAAGTTCTCTAAGAGTAATGTAAGCAGGAGAGGAAGGCATCAGAGAATACCATTTAAGGCTAGATGATTTAAATGACAAAACTGGAAGAGAAACCCCCGAGAAAAGAGTATAAACTACCAAGGAGGGAAATCTTGAAAGGACATAAATATCCCAATTAAGGGATAATGGGATCAACGGAAGTAGAGACAAGATAAACTCATCCAAGATACTCTAGTTGAGATGGGAGGATCATGTGTAAAGGAAAAAAGTATTCAGAAGGATACGAGGAATAAGTTAAGTCCAAGTAATGTATAATTAGGAAAATAGTATCAAAAGATGTCGTACAAATAAGAAGGGGTGGACTGCCCATAAAAGAGGAAACAAAGGAAAGCACACCTAAGAAACTGTGGAAAAGTAAACCCTCAAGTTAAGAAGTGATTAAAGTATATGATCATTGACATCAGGATTTGATGATGGTCAAATGCTCGATTGATGGAGCTTAAGGAGAGGACAACTAGACATAGTATGGAGTACAAAGAATAAGACCGAGAATCGGAAGTGTCCCAAGTAACGAAATAAGGGAGCTTTCACAAACAAGTAATCAACACTTAAGACCAAATGAGAATAACTTGTAATAAAAATTGTGAAGCGATCATGACAGAGTAAGAGTTGATTAAAAGAAAGGAAAGTCCTTGAGAAAATGATGCCACTAAAACCAAGAAAGGACATAAGAAGGGCAAAAACTAGATAAAAGAAGTTAACATTGAAAACCAATGAAAGAGAGTAGGTAACACTCAAGAGGATATCGAGCTAAGGGTTTTAACGATAAAGGAAGTGACTAGACAATAAAATTGATTGGGCATCTTGGAACTCCCAATCTTGAAATCCTAAGTAAAGAATCTCAAGGGAAAGAATTTTGCTTTAAGTAAAGAAAGATGTGAATCTAAGGATATACCCTTGAACTCTCAAGTAAGATATGCTTAGCGAGTATGAACTCTAGGGAATGAGTAAGCAATAGAAAGGAAATAAATTTCTTAAAGTGTGTGTTAGAATGGGGCTAAGTGAAGATAACCGAAATATTTGTATGTTAACAAACTCTAGATTGACATTAAGAGAAATTATTTCTTGTGCAAGGAATGTGGAATAATTTTTGAAAATAAAACTCCTAAAAGGAGGGGAGAGTTGTAAACCTCGTTCCTTGAAGATAAAGAATCGGGGAAAGAACTGGTCAACTAGAGTGATAAAACCAAACCGGTTCATGAACCTCAACCGTTAGAGAATGGGAAAAATGAGAAATTTACACATCCCAGGTGACCCAAAGAGTCATAAAAACCATGAAAGGGGACCTTAGGACAATTTGGGAGAGAAAACCAGATCGGTTCAAGTGAACCGAATTGAACTAGTTTGGATCAATTTGGACAATCATTGAACCGAATGCTAAATTCATTTTTCTAGGTGGTTTAAAATATTCAAATTGGAGAATTGAAGCCCATTTGATAGAGAATTAATTTAGATGAAATTAGAAAATTTTAATTTTGAAAAACTCGGTTGAATCGGGCCTGAACCGATCGGTTTAAGCATTGAACCCAATTTAGACCGGTCTGGTTCGATTCGAAACAGTGGCATCTTCTTCTTTCAGATGACAGCACTATTCACTTGCCAGAAAAAATGAGCAGCAACGAAGGAAAGGAAACGTTTTCGTTTAGTACATTTTGGGCCATCAATGAGCACCATTAAGGTGCCAAACGGATGACCAGAGAGTCCCCAAGCTCCCTATATAATGAGCTCCTCTCCATTCATTCTCCTCATACCTGAAAACTCCAATCTCTCTCAGCTACTCAGTTTTCCAATGAAGCTTGAACTAGAGATGCGACATAGGGGTTTTTTTGAGCCAAAGAAGGCGAGGTCGGGTTTCTTAGACTCGGGGAGAAGTTAGCTACCCAACGGTGGTCACCATTTGATCCAAGGATCACCGTAGAAGCGTCTGTGTAATCAAACACTAAAGAAGCTCCGGCGGACCGAAGCTGCCATGTTTCGGCCAAGCTGAAAACAGCCAAATTGAGCCCTCCTCAAGCTAAACCAAGCTCTCCCAACACTCTCATAGCCCTCATATGACCATATTAGAGATGAAAGGTAAGACAATTTGGTTCCCCTCTGTAATTTTTTATCAATGTTAGAGAGAGAAACAATGAAATTTTACTAAATAAATTCTCACTCAATTCGACATAAATTTTTGCAATTCTTGATCCTATGAGTAATCTCAGTATGAGAGCTATCTGCTTGGACTGCCACACCTAATATGGTAAGTTTTCAAAGCTTTATCTCTCTACGCACAGTTGTTCGCTGAAGCTCTGTTTGAGCTCGTTTCAACCTCAATTTATGCGATTCAAAGCTTAATTGAATTGTATGGGTGTGTAGGAACTCAATTATATCTTCAATTCAAAACTTAACCTCGATTGAATAGTCAATTTGATTAAATCAAATTCGACCAGTTTGAAAAGGGGGAAATTGACGAAAATTTTTGGGGGAAATTGGCAATTTCGTAAAATTGAGGAACCAAAGTGTAATTTCACAAACTTGAGGGACAATTGGGCATGGAAAAGATGTTAGAGGACCAATTGGTCAATTTTTTAAAATAATTGGGGTCAAATTGCCATTTTTGGAAAGTAGGGGCAAATTTGTAATTTTTGAAAAGTTGGGGACCAAATTGGAAATTTGGAAAACTTGAACCCCTTTGACAATTTGAGTAAATTGAGGAGCCAAAGTGAATTTTTGGAAGTTTTGGGAATATTTTAGCATTAGGAATCTAAATGCAAGGAAAAAGAACTTTAGGGACCTAAATGCAATTAACTAAAAAGTTGGGTATTTTGTTCAAACGTGAGTAATGAAGGCTATCATGCCATATGTTAATAAATAAGGATGTCCCAATCATGTAGGAACATGAAGGACTGGAATGCCAGCAAGATAAGCTCGTGTGAAGGCAAAGAGCCGATTAAGAAAGAATACATTGCGAATATCGGGTGAGTGGGTTTATTCACATCATACTCTGTTAGGATGATGAGCACCTCGAAAATGAAAAATCACTACTATGTGGATTTTGAACATCACACCTGGTTGGAGTGATGTGAGAACTACGCAGAAAAACTAATTACCGTTTGTATTTAGATCATACCTAGTTGGTATGATGGACTTACTAGAAGGAAGTAGAAAATCCTTTACCGGTTGTAAGCGTAGAGGTCATCACACCCGGTTGGCGTGATGGATGAAAAAATTTATTTTTTCATAAGTGTTCTTTCCTGACTATGTGCCAATACTTAAAACTGTTGGGAGACCTTCTTGACGAGAGCTGAAAAAGCTTAGATAGTCTAGAGGCCTCGGTTTTTTAACTAGGGGCTAAAATGCCCGTTTTTAGAAAATTACAAACATTGGGCCCAAGGCCAGTTGGCACGAGCAGGAGCTCGTAAACAAAAATGATGATAAGCCATGAAAATTCTTAATGAATGATTTATATCATTTGGCCATGGTACCAAGACAAGACTGACATTCTCGATGGACTCGCGGTAGTGCGATAGAAACAGGTCGACGAACTAGTCTACACTAACAGCTATAGGTCAAGTTAAGGATCGGAGCCAATGGACCAGTGGCATGTGAAAATCTTTTGTTTGTGCATGCACTTGAGGTTCGAAACCATTAAGATGCCCAAGAGGTGTAGTGATGAGTCCTAAGGTCTACTAGACGACATGGTGGAGATAAGGGTAATTTTTTGTGCCAGCAGTCAGGGAAGCTTGACGTAGCTTCATGCGCATGAGACTGGGATGGGTCGGGATGAAGTCTCTGTTCTCTTACGGACACAAAGTTTTTTTTTTTTTGGGTTTGAGGGTCAGATGTCGTGTACATCCATTCATTCCCAAGGTAGAAGTGGATGAGCTTCTATCTAGGTGGCTGGTAAAATCACTATGACGCCACAAGTGGGTGCAGTGGATGGGTTACCCTACGAATGTGTGATCCCTTCATGATGAAGGGCATGTGTTGATTGTTAAACACACCGACGGTGGTTAATGAGGAAAGTGTTTGAAAACTGAAATTTGAGAAAGGAATAATCTTAAATGAAATAAGGAGTTGGGTACACTCCAATTAAAAACTATTTTATAAGAACTCTTTTTCAAACACCCATTCAATAAATTGTAGAAACTCACCCTCCCTTTCTATTCTTTTTCAGGATTTAAGGAAAATGACTAATGATAACACCCAGACCTACCTTTTGTGAGGAGTAAGGCGTCCTTTTTCACCTGTACCTTTCCTGAAATAACATTAATAAAAACAAAATATATTAACATTATATACCTATCTTGCAAGTTCAGCTTTAACTAGGTTTTCCCTTGTTAACCTGAAAAGGGGGTAAAGGGATGGGGTGAGTTTAACAACTCAGTGAATGGGTGTTCGGTGAGAGTTTTCACAAAATTAATTTTAATCGGAGTGTGCCAGACTACTCATTTTATTAAAAATGTTTTTCTTCAAATTCCGGTTTATCAAAACCTTTTTCCAAGGTTTACCAATTCATTTCATAGGATTCTCAAATCCTTTTCGACGGTTTTCATAACCTCTTTCCCATTTCCATATTAGATGTGTTTCACAAACAACACACGTCATTCATCAGGAAGGGTATACACACATATTCGTAAGATTTATTTATGCCGACTACACTCACTTATGGATCGTAGCGTCTTTACCATCTACCCTGATAGAAGTCCATAACTTCTACCCAAAGTCTGGGTGAACATCTTCGATGTTTAACCCTCAGACTCAAAATATTTCATGTCCATATGAGGACAGAGACCTCATCCCGACCCCACCCTGGTCTCATCCGCATGAAGCTATGTCGAGCTTCCCTGACTGTTAGCACGACAAACTGCCCTTATCTCCACCATGTCGACAAGTAGCCCCTAGGACACATCCCTACCCCTCTTGGGCATCGTGATGGTCTTGAACCTCAAGTGCATACACAAACAAAGTTTTCCATAAAGCCATTTATCTTTAGTGCCACTAGTCCAATGGCTCTAACCCTCAACTCGACCTACAGCTGTTTAAGCTTTGGCACACAGTTAGGGGAGAACACTTCTGAAAAATAACTTTTCAACTCATCCATCACACCAACGGGTTGATGACATCTCTGCTTACATCCAGTAAGCGAGTTTTCTACTTCCTTCCAGGAAGTTGATCATACCAACCGGGTATAATCTACTTACAACCGGTAATTAGTTTTTTCGCGTAGTTCTCACATCACTCCAACCAGGTGTGTTAAAATTCCATTAGCAATGGTTTTTCATTTTTGAGGTGCTCATCATCCCAACCGGGTATGATGTAAATAATCTCACTCACCCGATATTCACAGTGTATTCCTCCTTAATCGGCTTTTTGCCTCCACGCAAACTTATCCGTGTTGGCGTTCCAGTCCTTCATGTCCCTAAACGATTTGAACATCCATTTTTATTAACATTTAGCATGATAGACTTCATTCCTCACGTATTAACGAAAATACTCAAACTTTTAAGTTAATTGCATTTAGGTCCCTAAAGTTCTTTTTCATTGACTTTAGGTCCCTAAAGTTCTTTTTCTTTGACTTTAGGTCCCTAATGCTAACTTTTCCCCAAATTGAGTCCCAAAACTTCTAAAATTCACTTTGGGTCCTCGATTTATTCAAAATCACTCAAGGGGTTCAAGTTTCCCAAATTTCCAATTTTGTCCCCAACTTTTCAAAAATTACCATTTTGCCCCTAGTTTAAAAAAATGACAATTTCACCCCAATAAATTTAAAAAATCAACCAATTCATCCTCCAACATCGTTTTCATGGCCAATTGGCCCTCAATTTGGGAAATTTGCACTTTGGTCCCTCAGTTTTACGAAATCTCCAATTTCCCTCAAATTTTCCCTCAATTTTCACCCTTTTAAACTGGTCGAATTTGATTTTATCAAATTGACCATTCAATCGAAGTCAATTGATCCAATTGAAGGTATGGATCAGTTCCTATACTTTCACATGATTCAATGGAGCTTTGAATCACGTCATTTGGATCTAAATTAAGCTCAAACAAAGCTTTGTCAAAAAACTAAACTTAGTAAGAGAAAACTTCGAAAGCTTACCGTCGGAGGTGCAGCGGTCCGAGCTTTCGATCGGGGTAGGTATCTCTTGTCCTGAGGATCCTCCTAGGATCAAGAATTACAACAATTCATGTTGAATTGAGAGAGAATTTGGTCAATGAAGTTCTATCAGTTCTCTCTCTAACACTAATCAGAAATTACAAAGGCAAGCCAAATTGGCTTACCTTTTCGCTCTAATTCGATCGTATGAGGGTTATGGAAGTTTTGGGAGAGCTTGGTTTGGCCTGAGGAGGGCTCAATTTATCAATTTTTAACTCACCCGAAATAGGGCAGCTTCAGTCTGTCAGAGTTGCTTCACCGTTTGATTACACCGGCGCTTCTCCAACGATTCTTGGATCGAATGGTAACCACCGTCGGGTAGCTGACTTCTCCCCGAGTCTAAGGAACCCAACCTTACCTTCTTCGACTTAGAAAAACCCAAATGTTGGAGCTCTTATTCGAGTTTCACCAAAAAATGTAGCAGTAGGGAGAGAGAGGAGTTTTCAGGTGTGAGGAGAATGAATGAGGAGGAGCTCTTTATATAAGAAGCTCAGGGACTCATTGGTCGTTCGATTGGCACCTTTATGAAGATCATTCATGGCCTGAAATGCCCTGAACGGAGGATTTTCATCTTCGTCAGAGCTGCTCGCTTTTCCGGCAAGTGAACAGTGCTATCATATGAAGGAAGAAGATGACACTATTCCAAACCGAACCGGACCAGTCCAAATCTGGTTCGATGATTAAATCGGCCAGTTTAGACCCGATTCAACAGAGTTTTTCAAAATTAAAAATTTCTAAATTCATTCTCTATCCGAAGGTGGTTTCAATTCTCTAATTTGAATATTTTAAGAAAACTAGAAAAATGAATTTAGAAAATCGGTTCAATAGTGGTTAAAACTGGTTCCATCCGATTCAGGTCTAGTTCACCTAAACCAGCCTAGTTTTCTCTTCCAATTCATCCCAAACCCCTTTTCCATGACTTTTATGACTATTTAGGTCACTCAGGAGTTGTAAATTTCCCTTTATACCCTTTCCTTATCGGTTGTGGTTTGTGAACCAACTAGGTTTTCTCACCCAGGTTAACCGATTCTTTTCCCGGTTTTCTTACCTTTAAAGGATGGGGTTTACAACTCTCCCCTCCTTTTAGGAGTTTTATTTCCAAAACTAAATTAACATCCTTTGCCTCAGGAATAATTTCCCTTGATGTCCACTTAGGGTTTGTTTGACATGCTAACATTTCATTTGTTCTTTCATTTAGCCCCTTTTAAACACACACCTCAGGAACTTCTTTTCCTTTCCATTGTTTACTCTTTCCATGGAGTTTATCATAACTAGACGAGTCTTATCCACTATTGCAAAGGCACATCTTTAGTTTCACTTCTCCCTCTAGTTAAGGTAAGATTCTTCCTCTTAGGGTTCTTGCCAAGGTCTTCAGGATTGGGAGTTCCAAAAATGCCCAATCATTCTCATGTCTAGTTATTCTCTTGATCATTGAAACCCTTAGCTTGGGGTTCTTTCGAGCATTATGTACTTATTTTCACTGGTTTCGGTGTTGTCCCTGCTTCGTCCTATTTTGACCTTTCCTCCATCTATTATTTATTACAACTTCAGTCAAAATTATGTTTGACCCCATCATGCCTACCAACTGACTCTTCCTTACTTGAGTTGCATTTTTCCTTGGTACTGTTATGCTTACATGTCCCTTACAGCATGACATACTCTAGAACCTGTCTTTGACCAATTTAAATTTTAGAACACTTCCATAATGGTTGTTCTTAACTTTCCAACCTTCTAGGGATCGTATAACTTCATCCCTCTTTTCATGTGGTAGTATTCCTCGACTACATTTACCATTATCCAATCAACTTAAATAACCGTGTCAGTTTTCCTTACTCACTCGTCTTTTCCCAACATCCCTATTGGGTCTTTCTAGTTCCAATTATTGGGTTTCCATATGATTTATCGATACATTGGGATTCTTCCCTTCTTAGGTCCTTCTTTATTCCTAGTGTCATCCTTTACTCAAGTACTTTCCCTTTCTCTAATTCCATTCTTAATCGTTCATGACCATTTAACGATTATTTATTCTGAGTTGATTCCTTTCGGTCTACATGTCGATTGCTTTATTTGGGAAGTTCCTTTCTTACAATTTTGTTCTCTACTATGTACCTCAAAGTAGAGACTTTCACTGTCGGAACTACACGTTTAACATTCTCAACATTTCTTGCAAGTTCCCTTTTCTTCATCTCTCCACATCTTTTATATTGGGGCATATGTTCACTTTCAATCCTCCATTGTATTAAAATCTCCATTTCATTTCTTATTCCCTATCCAAGAACTAACTACTATTGGTATTATTTCTTGTATTCCATCCTATGCTCAGTCGTCTACTCTTTTGGGCTCCATTAGGCGATCGTGGACCATGACTAGTCTTGATGTCGGTGATCATTTCTTTTATTTACTTCTAAAGTGGAGGGCTTATCTTTCTTAGATTTCTCAAGTGTTCTTTCCTCTATTCCTTTGTTATGGGTAGTCCACCCCTTTCCTACTTGTCAATGAGTCCTCTATTGCTATCTTTTAAGTAACTTGTTCTTTGGGTTTAACTTACTCCATGGGTCCTCCTAGTATTTTTCCCTTGGTTCTTTCACCTCAGCATGCTCTTTATTTCTTCATCCTTCATCACTTGGTCCATTACTTCTTAGTCGGGATATGTATGCCTCCCAGGGTTTCCTTCTTTGGGAGGATCCTTCCCCTTCCTTCCCAAAATTCCTTTTTATTTGCCCTTGAGGGCATCTAACCTTAAATTTACCTCCCTAGCATCTTCAAATGTCATCCTTCTTGTTTCCCCTTACTTTGAAGATTGGGTGGATATGTACTTAGAATTTTTCTTTTACTTGTATCTCATCACAAGTTTATTATTTGTAGGAAATGGAACTTTTATTGACTGTATCTATAGCAAATTATAGGGTTTTGGCAATATTTATCTAAGGGAGCTATGGTACTAGGATCATTTTGCATTTTCTCCTGTGTGAGGTTGTATACTCTGGTTGGTACCCTCGTCGTAGTGGCTATGTCTTGCTCTCTGTCTAGTACCCTTGGGTTCCCTTGATGTGGTTGATGGATACTTCATTGTGTATTACCTTGAAGGGCTAGACAACTCTTTGCAAAGTGTCCGAGTTGTCCCCATTCGAAGCATGCTCGACACGACCCTTCATGGTTTTTACGGCACCTAAGGCAATAGGGGTTTTTCCTATATAGGGTTTTACTTGCCTCCCTTTGGGCATGGTAATCGTCATTTCTCCTAAAGGGCCCCATTCTTGTCCCCCCATCTTTGCCCACCACACTCCCTTTAACTTCTCTGGCTATTTTGTCCTATTTCTTCTTTCTGGACGACTTACTCTATCTAGCGATGTCTTGTCTATACCAGACGCTCACACTCATGGGCCATGCTGATGATGGCAGCCAAATCCGTGGGGTGTCCTAGTACTCACATCCGGTCACGTATGTCCATGTTGAGACCATCCACGAACCGTTGACAGATATCTGTTGATCTAGCTAAATCCGGAGCAAAAGGTCTTAGCTCATTAAATCTAGTCTCATACTCCGAGATGGTGTGGGATCCTTGTCGGAGTCGGGAGAATTCTTGTTTCTTCTCGTTGATCAGATGTGGGGCTAAGTAATTCCTCTAAATACCTCTCCTCGAATTGCTCTCAAGTGGGTGTGGTGGCATGCAAGCTTCTGATATTATCCCACTACCTCTTCGCACTAGCTTCTAGGAAAAACTCTAGCTGGATTACCATATATTCTGATGAAATCCTGACTATCCCCATGAGTTTCTTGATGTTGGCTAACCAATCCATAGTAGCTTCAGCATCCTTCTCTCCTAGTAATGGCTTACATCCTAGTTGTCGAAGAGTTTTGAGGTATTTGGGGATATCAATTGGAGGAGGAACATTAACGGGAAGGGGATGAGATTGTACTTCCTCAGGCTCAACTCGAGAGTTGGTGTCCTGGTTAGGCCGTCCAAACACTCAAGTTAATTCCTCATACAATTTCAGGTGTTCCGAGCTTAGTGTAAGTGGAACTGTCTAGGTTTCTCAGGGAGTTTCTACACGAAGGGTTGGTTGGGCAGCGTCAGAGGCTGCTGCTCTCGTACTCTTGGTTACTCTCTTGGGAGCCATCTGAAATTTCAAAATTATCCCTATTAGTTATTATGTTATATAGTTTTGATAATGTATTCGAGGAAACAGACTCTGATACCACTCAAGTTGTCACATTTCAACCCGGTTTGGTCGGATCCCTATGAACAACCCGCCACTCTCCCAGTTTATTAACTGTTTTTCCCCTTCTCTAAGCTGGGAGAAGTAAGGCATCCTTTTTTTATATGTATCTTTTGAGTTTAATAACTTGATTGAAATTGAACATAAATTTAATATTTTTATTTTATTATAAATATTATCCCAATTTTTAGTAACTATAATTTTGTTAATAAATTAATTAGATAACATTCCTTAATAGTGTAATATCACAATCTTAATGTCAATTTTTTAACAAATAATTGATCAATTTTTAAATAATATTGTTCGTTAACTTGCTATCGTATCATAATTGAACTATTTATTATCTAAATAGATATTTACAGATATCTACTAGTAAACTTTTTATCTACATTATTTAATATAGAATTTGAGTTATAATTCTATATTTCACCTTTATTATTAATCAAACGATGATATCTTATTTTTTACTCATACAATATACAAAATTAACTCCTATAAATACACAATCATCTAAGATAGACCTTATATAGTCCACCAACTAGCCCAATAAGAATAACAAAATCTTTCCTAGGAGACTTGAATTAAAATCATTTACCTTGACTAGTTTTCAAATATCTCAACATCCCTAGAGTTGTCTCCTAATATTATGTCAGGGTATCATGAATCTATATGCTAACAATACTATGTGCATATTTGATTTTAGATCGTGTATGGTACAAGTAGATAAGTAATCTCACAATATTTTGATATTGTTCTTTGTCTATTATGTCATATGGGTTATCAAATAATACATAGTACGATATAGTTAAAATGGGGTATTCAATACAATGTTAAATAAAAGGAGACCCAAAATGAAAGTCTCTTTATTGCATCCATTCTCAATCATCAAATTGTCTGAAAAAGATATTATGTATCAATACGAAAGTCGTGATATGATAGATATATATCTTATATATAAATTGATCTTGTTTTTTGGAATTAAAGAAAGATATTAAAAAAATAGCTCTTATTTATGTTGTAACTTTGACTAAACCTTTCTCCGGAAGGGGAGGGAATATCAATTTACTCCTCTTCAATATCCTAGGAACAAGAAAATGGAATTGGAAATATCGACACAAGAGAGTCTTGCGGAGTCCCAATAAATATGAAATAAAAAGAGAGAGCTCACATTTCGATTTCATCTCTATCGAACTTGAATATCATAATAGTGGATATAGTCATGATATAATGGGTTAGTTCTACTTACTTTTTCTTTTCTTGATTTCTAATTTTTAGAATATATTTGATTGATTGGAATATTTGAAATAACTGATTTGTAAACTCACACCACTCTAATATCCATTTTAGAAAATTTAGGTGTATAAAGATACGTTAAAGTTGTGGAAAGCTGTCATAAATCAAAGGTACGCCTTACATTTAGTACTTGGTTTCGGTATTGATTATTAAATTTGTTTATAGTTTCAAATAAATATTTTTAGAAAAGTTCTTAATAAATTTGATTTTGAACATTAAGTAATGTCAGGCTTACCGTTATTATGCACTCGTCGTTGAATTACGATGATATTGTGGATTTTTTGCAGGTCCGGCCGAAGAATCGGATGGGAGTGTAACAAAGTAACTAAGTAAAATATTTGGAAAAATTTAGGTGTCAAATGATAATTATAGAAATTTTGGGCTAAAAAGGACATTTATAAGAGTTTGATGACTCAATTGAACTCAGTGGAAGTTAAGGGAATTAAAATAAATATGTGTGAGAGTTATGGTTTAAAAAATAGATAAGTGGAAAGAATAGTGACCATATTATAAATTTTAAAAAGTTTTAAATACTAAAAGGTAAAAAGTGGAAAGTTACAAGGATAAGGAGAGATTTGAAATAACTTAGGAATGAAACCGTTTTTACATAAAATTGAGTTTTGGCCTCGTGTATGTATTAATAAAGTTAGTTGGTAGTCCTCACAAACTTATGATCAATAAAAGTATTTTTGGTACCTTATTTAAGTTGTGGTGGAGTTTATAACTTAGTACTATGTTTAAAATATTTTTCTATAAATAGTTAAAAAAGTTATTGAGAAATATATTATGTGTACTCATTATTAATTTTAATTTTTTTCAAAATATATTTGTAAGTGTTTTTATTGAAAACTTAGGTGGTCTATAGTTTAATGTTAATGTCTACACTTAATAATCTTTTAAGTTCATTGGATGCTAACCATTTTCAAGTGAAAGTGAAAAACTCCAAGTTGAACATTAGTTCGCAAATTAAGACATAAAGCTAAAGGTTAATTCAACGAAACTATTTATTATTAATGATTTATTGTTCACGTTTCTTGAGATAAAAGTTGTAAAATCGATGTCTTATTTTATAGTATTTCAATTTTTTATAATAAAATTATGGTATCCACTTTTATTATTAGTTTTCTATCGTATTAGTGGTGTCAATTCCACTGTTTTAAAATTGTGAGTAATATAACGAATATGTCACGTTTAGGGTTGTTGGAGCAAGTGAAAGTGGGGGGCGAATCTGGAATATGTCCATGGTGAAAGTTGGATAAACTAGTAGACAAAAAAGTGACCTTTTATTCGCATTTGCTCCGGAAAAATCTATATTCCGAGAATTCAATTGGGGTTACGAGATCTAGAAATGGTGTGACAAAGGCTCGTATCCCTAGAGATGACAGCCAAGAGTGATAGAAACTGTGGTGATTCCGTGGAATTCGGCCGCTGCTCGACTCAGGAACCCTATTAGTGAACTAAGTAGAGACCTTGTAGGAGTATGAATGCCATGCCCGTGTGGCCGGTGGATTTTTAGTAATTTGTAGAGTATCAATTTTTTATTGGAAAAAATATACTTAAATCATTTAAGAAAATTAAAATTTAGCTACCACATGTTTCTAATATTTCAGGTGTTTTTTTCTCGCTATAATATTCCATATAAACTTATAATTAAAATATTATTATTTATTAATATATAAGAAATATTAATAATGATGTAATAATTAAAAGTAAAATATTTTAGACTACTTCATTCAAGGTTAATCAATAATATTATTAAGATCAAAATATATAAATTGATACTATATTTGTGTTTGAATTAGAAAATTATAAAAATAAATATAATATTATGATTTTATTTTGATTTGTTAGGAAACTCTGCGGGCAGCTACTTTATGGTGTTGCTAATTCTTGAATGACTTTTTTTTCCAGTTTGGTATTGCTCAAGCACGGAAGAAGATTATGCTTGAAACTGATCATCATGTGCCATGGATGGCAAATAACCTCCCCCGATCATCGCCCTCGGGAGGCCCGTGCTTGCACGGAGTGGGCCCGTGCTATCCTTCTTGAGCTTCAGGTCATCCCTCCCAAACCCGGCCCCATCGGCTATTTCCATGCATCGATTTTATTTTTGGCGTAAAAAAATACAGCGATTTTTTTAGTTTCAACAAATTTCTCCAATATAAATAATCTAAAACAATTTTACTGGGCGATGATTAAATATAGGTCTATAGTGTAAAAATATATTATTCTATTACTACATTTATAAACATCATTCGCTTATTAATATTGTTAGTATATTATAAATAATAAATAAAATTTTAAAATTTATTATATTCGTCAAAAAAAATTGAACAAATATTGAGCAAACTCCACATTTGGGGTTTGGAGCGAGTAAATACTAGTGTCATGTCAAGTTTGGAGCATATGAATTTATGAGTACCATACCTAACTTGCAATGTTATCATCCAAGTTAGTACTCTCAATTCTCTTAAACTTGAATATTTGTCGATCTATATTTTTTATGAGATATTGATAATTTAATATTGATTTTATTAGCTCATTTGGGTATGATCCTCTGAATCTAACCCAACCTATTCTTATTTGTCTCAACTTAAAAATAAAACAACTTCCAATTTATTTATTCATGAAGAACATGCTGAAAAAAGTTTAATATTGATTTAATAAGGTAAAATTAAACAAGTGTATTGAATAATATATAAGAATACTTAGTAATAAAGTGAGTATGGAAAGATATGGAAAGAAGGTAAATCCAATAGTTGAACCAATTCAATTCACTTAACAAGTAGAGTAATTCAAATTATTTATTAAACTTGTTGACATGAAGTTCAAATGAGGTGCTGGGAGCTTCATATGTCTCATTAACTAGTTTCTCATCACAATTAGCTATTAAATAAATGGAATAAGTTTGTATAATTTAATTTATAGATGAAAATTGAATTAATTTAGTCAATTATTAACATTTTTTTAAGTTTGAATACTTGATGAAATAGAATCAAGAGTGAATTGTTGATAGCTCTATATATATCTTATTAAGTTAATAATCTCTGAACTACTATTGTACACAAAAGTAATTGAGCATTGAACATCAAAAGGTTTTATAAAAATTCAAATTCAAATTTTGGCCAATTGACAAAGCATGTTCAAGCCTGGGACTCATATGGAAAAGCTGAGAAAATGTGGATGCTATTATTATAGGATGAGTTGGATTGGATTTGTGCAATACCAATGATTTAATTATACAAAAGACAAGTGGAATCCAGCTCAAAGCAAAAAGCAAAATGCTAAATGAAAAGAAACGGGGAACCCTCGTCGTCTCCAGCGTGCTTTTCGATGATGCAAATTGTAGTGTAGTGCAGTGCGCTGCTCGAGACTTAAAGCAAAGGTATTATCGAAAAGGGGATGGATAGAGAGAGAGAGAGGCAATAATACGAAGGCGTGATTTTCACGTAAAAGGAAGGAAGAGGTGGTGTGTTTACTGTACTGTTCGTTCTTTCTGCAAGCATTATCCGTATATAGGATGAAAAATCACTGCAGATCCCCTCCCTCAGCATGCAGTTCACTGTCCCCACAGTCACCATGCCCTGAAAGCATGCCATGCTATGCTATGCTACTTTTCAGGCTGATGATATATATCCACATTTCCCTTCACACCCCTCGATTCTCGAGACATTCTTAATCTAAGTTTTAGTCTCTCAAACATTCAACATCCCGACTTGGACTTGGATGAAAGGAAGCAGATGATGCTGGTAAAATTATCTGTCAAAAGCCTTTATAGATGGGAGTTAATAGAGAGCTTCCCAGAAGTAAAAGATGGAGGGAACACGATAAACCCATTTCATAGTACTCTTCATGGAAAGTCACGAATATTACTGAAAGCAGGAAGCTGATTTAGTGACTATTCTGCTACCTTACATCCTCGATCAAGTCTGCTACTTCACATTTCATTCAAAAGAGACCCTGGACGAATATTACTGAAAGCAGGAAGCTGATTTAGTGACTATTCTGCTACCTTACATCCTCGATTTAGTGACAGAAGATGACCTTGAGCTCCCTCGGGGAAGAGCATTCGTGCATCAGCGACGGGCTGTCGTGGGCGTAGGTGAAGGTGGAAGGACAGGCGTGCTTGAAGAACTCGGAGTAGCTCGAGGCCCGGCAGGTGGCGGGGCTGTTGTAGTGGTTCCTGCAGCATAGCTCGTCTGTGCCCAACGCCTCGCACCCGCTCTTGCACGCCACCACCGAGCCACTGTGAGGGTGACGCAGCTGCAGCCCAGGCGGACAAGTGGACAGCAGGTTGGCCTGACACCCCACCACGGGGCAGACACCCTTGCCCTCGTGCGGGGTCACCGTCAGCGGGACGTTGAAGCCGTCGACGAGACTGACCCCGTAGGAGGAGAAGTCAGCCTGGCCGTGGTGGAGGCTGAACTGGACCAGCGTGGCGGGGGCTTTGCCGCCGATCCCTTCACACTCGAGGCGGCTACCGCAGTCGCCGGTGACGCAGGTGAACTGGTGGCTGTGGGGGTTTACGGAGCAGCCGGTGCGAGCCCAGATACGCCCGGACCAGTGGCTTGAGGGAGCGGGGAAGGAGCGGTGGGTGAGGCTGTGGAGGGCGAAGCCACCGCGCTCCAGGACAGGGTGGCCGGCATTGGGCTGGATGGCGGGCCAGACGGTGAAGGGGCAGTTATTGACCACTGTGAGGATGAGACCTCCACCGGTTTGGTTGGCGTAGGAGAGAGAAACGAGGGTTAGAACCAGAGAGAAGGCCATGAAAGTGATAGTTAGTGAGAGGGCCATTGTTTGTCCAGTGCAATGGAAAATGGTGAAGGGCGAGCTCTCCATTTATAGGCCCGAAACGAAACTTTACATGGAGAAAGAGAAACCGACTGTGGAAAGTAATAATTTATTTATTTATTTATTTATAAATCTAAGTTGTATAAGAACTGTTTATCCACGTGGCGTTGCCATCATTATCTGGCTAAAGAAAAAATAAAAGAAAAAGAATGGTCACTCCATGATATAAGTTGATAAGGGATATATTTGATGGTATAATCCTTATTGAATGTATAGCTTTATTTATTTCTATTTTTAATCCTCTTATTAAATGACCTCAAGTCAACCTTACTACTCTTAATATTAATCTTTCACTACCTTTATTATTGCTCTTATCCATTAACAAAACTCAATCAAGTCATCTTACTACTTATATATTCATTGCATGCATCTTCCAACAAGCCCACGAGTATCTAAATGTGAAATCGATATTTTCCTTCATTTGTTCGGTAGGATTCTACCATGATTTATTTAAATTAAAGGTTATATTATGTCATGATTTAAACATAAGTTCAATTCTACCATTATTTTTTAATTATTTAATGATTTTCTATTATCTATATATATAAACTAAATCTAGTTTTAAAAAATTATATTTATAAAAATATTGACGCGCGACCCGGATGATCCGATCTCATTGGTCGATCCTCCATAACCCGATGGGTCCTGATTTAGGGGACCGAGACCCATCCACGGGAAAGATTTGTCATCCATAGTCGTGCACACCTTAATCTGATTTAGCAAGGAATATACCATTAGATGATATAGAGTGATGTTCTTGAGCTCTTGGGTGTAGGTGGGAGAGCGCGAGGTACCTGTTCGAGGCAAAGACGATACAGAGAATGGAGCTGTTGGTGCTGTCGAAGCTCACGGGTAGCGAGGTACCTGTAGCAAGCATTGGAGTGCTCATGTCCAACTCCCGTAGACTTCATGAACACCGACTCCCAACAACCACGGTCAAACCTATGGACCATCAACAGTCTATAGTAGAGTGCATATTAAATGAGGAATTGAATTGGCCCATTTTGAATGTGGGCTAGTCTGATAGATCCCAATAGGTCATTTGATCATATGATCACATCATCGACTGACATAACCATGGCTCGTATGTGTCGTCATGTATCTTTGATTTCTTTCAAAACCCACCAAGAAGAAGACAGAGACAGACAGCTGGTCCTTGACAGTGCGATACCGGACCCTTTAGAAGGAGCCGACCGATTTTCGGCTGATACAGGCCAGATCATCTCTCTCGACCCATCATCGCTTTGGTCTGGTCCCTACCCAATTGACCCTTTTATTTGCCTGGAGAGCCCTGTTAGGCCCACACATGGAGTCTGGTATGGTCCATCCGGGGTTTTCAAACAATTAAGCCTGTCATTGACTTGACGTACTGAGTTTAGCGGAAAGGGTGACATCCAACAACCAGATGATAGATACATAGGATCAACTGTGGCCGCCATGCATTTGCAGGGAAATTTCTCAAATTTTATTATGTTATACACAAACATAGGATCTCAGGCTCCCACAATCCAGACGAGAGGAATATATATTGATTTTACCCTCTTCATATGTGTCTGTCTGTCTCGACTCTGGTCTTAGTTCACAAGAGCTCATCTATCCTTCACACCCCTTTCGCATTCGCCTGCATGTAACCCAAATCTCCGTAATTTTTCTTACTCCATCTGGTTCACCACAATTTAGTTCAGAAAGCACCATCTCCTCATAACATTTTTCCGGACAAAATTAACTTCTCTGCTCTGTTAGAGCGGATTTATCATTATTATTGATTTCAAGATAAGGGTTCTGGAGGTGGGGTATGGCATGTTTTGGAAGCCTAGGAGTTGGGTTAAGCATAATCTTCGGTTGCCTCGTGCTAGCCCTCGGAGTTGAGGTCTACTACCTGCTATGGCGGAAGAAGAAAATGGCGATCATCCCAAGCCCTGAAGAGACGGCAGACTCAACTGCTTGCTACTCCCTCTACGCCGCCAAGGAGCTCCTAATCCAACTCACCTGCTGGAAGAAGAAGAAGAAACCCTCTTTAGACCACCAGCAGCACTGCTCCGGCGGCGATCGGATTCTCGATTCCAAGGATGGTGAAGAAGACCCGGAGCTCGCAGTCGGGGAGGGTTCCCTGACGAAGCAGCAACAATTCGCGGGCGACGAGGAGAGCGTCGAGCTGGAGCTCATGCGGCTCCACAACCTCGCCGGGCCGCCGAAGTTCCTCTTCATGATCACGGAAGAGACCCGTGAGGACATGGAGTCACACGACGGAAGGTCGAGCGACGTGATCCTCTCGTTGGCGAACACACCACTCCTCACCCCTCTGCCATCTCCGACGATGAAGGCGACCCTGTCGTTGGGGGGCTATAGCCACATCCAGCTCGTTGACTCGTATAACAACCCGCTGTTCGAGTCGGCGGGAGCCTCGGGGTGGAGGCCGTCGCCTTCCCCTCCGCCGAAGTTCAAGTTCCTGAGGGACGCAGAGGAGAAGCTGTACAGGAGGATCAAGGAGGAGGCGGAATCCAGACTTAGGGAGGCGCGGCAAAAGGAAACCACGGTTCCGCCGCCCCCATCGGGATCCTCTCAGGTGCTTCCCCTGGAGTCTTACCCGACAACGCTCAGAACGGCACTGGACAAGAACGGCGCTCAGACTTAATTTGTTTCTTCACACTCTTAGGTTCTCCTGATCGATAGTTTAGTTGGCAGGTTGAGGAAATGAACCCGGACAATCAATGGACTCAAATGAAGCAGAAAACTAGCAGCTTTAGCTCAATGAACTTAATGCACGACTGCCTCCATTAACTGTTGTCAGTATGATTCATGAATCATAGCTTCCATTAAATGAGGTTCAGCCATTATTCAATCTCTTTAGTTCAGCCTAGATTTCTTCAACAAGAGCGTTGGCTTGGCTGTCATCAACTGTCGGCTAAGATAATCTTATCCTGCTAGTAGTACTCCCCTACCAAATATCTAATGCTGAACACGTTGTTCCATGCCTTGGAAAATTGGAGATCGATTACCTTACCATTTCTTTGTCTTCATATGGCAAAAATTAAGAGGCCATAAAAAGTAGTAGGCAAGAGAGCTTTGCTTGGAGGATGTGAGTTGGTGTGCGGGAAAAGCTTCCCTCTTTTCTTCTTTTCGCAATGGAGGGTGAAAAAGGTGTCAATATCATTACCAGGAGATTCCATTGTGATCACGTCCTACCTTCAGCCTAAAGTTTCTTCCTCCACCAGTCTCTTATAGTCTTTTTTTTACTGTACTTGGTTTGAAACCAACATATTGTCAGTGTATCGTGGTCTTAAGCAATTAATCGGGCCCATTTCCATTGAAAGCTGCATGGTAATAACTTTTACTGTCTCCGGACAAAGTCCGAAAGTATTGAAACAATTTGAAGGTACCTTGTCTACCCTATAGATACCATTGTATTAATTCATCTTCAAACTATATATATATATATATATATATATTTAAAATGAAAATTCTATTCACTTATAATTTAAATATTTAAAATAAATACAAATTAAATATATATTTTTACTCGAATTTTTTATTTTATTTAATTAATTTAAAATAATAAATTAAATATATTAAAGGAATGTACGGGAACTTATTCATGGACTCCCACCAGGCAACTGGAAAGGGATGTGGAGCGGACTTTCATGGGCCTTTATTTTGTTATGTGGGCCTTTATGCCCACCCCTCCTTTTCTTTTTTTTTTTTCTTGTAAATTATTATAGTCAACTTTTTAGTTTCCGGAAAATAAAAAATTTGTTAGCTTCAAGCAGTACAAGAGAAGAAAAAAAATCATGAAGCCCCTTGTTATTTATCCAATCTAAATAATAGAGAAATAGTAGATATATAATAAAAGAGTAAGAGATAAATAATATATATAATATTATTATAATACTTAATTTAATTTGTGTACAATTTAATAGGTTTATATATATTTAATAAAATATTTAAATAAATAGAATCTAATAATATATAATAAAAATCTAGTAATATCTAAATATAATCATGTATTTTGTTAGTGTTCGTTGTAACTTTACTATCTTAACTTGTACGAACTCATTTATTATAATATTTTGATAATGTTCGTTGTACTTATTTCTTTTTACTTGTACGAACTCATATATATGGTATTCTATTGGTAATGCCAGTGGTGGATTGTTCATTCTTATATTTTGTGGTCTATTAGTAATACTTTTTCCAAATTCAAGTGTTGGAACGAGGTTGGATATAAATAAAATAATTAAATAATTAATGTATTATATATTAATTAATATGTTCGCTAAGAAAAAAAATGATAAGAAAATTCATTATAGAATGAACTAAAATGGGGAAATGATTTAAGAGAACTTAATAAAAAAATATATATATGGATAGACCATTTTTGTGAAGTTCCTAAAAAAAGAATTGAGCTGATAGAGATATCATAATTATAATTTAGATACTAAATATTAGAAATATTTTAAATAAGAAAGATATCTGCTAAAATAAGAAACTCGTTATTAATATAAAAAAATAAATATATTGAGAAGTAAAAAAATTACGTTAATATTTGACTGAATTTAGGCTAAATTAAAATTTTTTCAGAAATTATAACTCTTTTTTTAAATATCATAAATGACAAAGGAAAAAATGAAGATTACAACGAAAACGATAAATTGAGAGAAATTTCGGGTTGAAAAGTGTTATAAATAATGAAGACGAATGGATTAAGGGTCGGATAGCAGCACCCGACCCCCGAAGGATTATATTTTAAGAGTTTTCCCCAATAAGGCTTTGATACCATAAAGAAGAGAGGAATAGTATATAGATAATGGAAGAAGGAGAGATGGACAATATATGTAATATTATTGTAATACTTGATTTCATTTGTGTACAATATTATGGGTTTATATAGGCTTAATAAAGTATTTACATGAACAGAATCTAATAATATCTAAATAGAATCTAATAGAAATCTAGCAGTATCTAAATATGATCATGTCTCTTGGTAATACCGGTTGGGGTTTATGTCTCTTCATTTGTGCGGACTCATGTCTTGTGATCTCTTGGTAATGCCCATTGGGGCTTGTGTCTCTTGATTTGTGCGGACTCATGTCTTGTGGTCTCTTGGTAATATCCGTTGGGGCTTGTGTCTCTTGATTTGTGCGGACTCATGTCTTGTGATCTCTTGGTAATGCCCATTGGGGCTTGTTTCTCTTGACTTGTGCTGACTCATGTCTTGTGGTCTATTGATAATACCCGTTGGGGCTTGTGCAAACTCATACCTTGTGGTCTCTTGATAATGCATGTTGGGGCTTGTGTCTCTTGACTTATGGTGTCTTGTGACTTTAACATAATTTATTGTCTATTATGGTGAAATTGTCTTGATTTTGTCGTCTTTTGTACAAAAACCATCATATTTCTCATCACAGCATGAAGGAAGAACTGAATTTTTTATTATCTATAGATTTGATGATAAAACACTGATCATTCGTTCGCAATTGGGTAACGATGCTATTTCTGAACAAACAAGATGTAAGATTTTGTGGGTACAATGTTCATAAGTACCAAATACATAATGTTTTACTAGTAATGCTGGAAAAGTACCTGTAATTAAGTTTTTGCATTATTTGCCAACTTGCATTGCGATTTTTATGCCCTAAATCCCCATGCTCCAAATTTTCTAAATCATTTACCAATATAATGTGTTTTACTGAAAAAATCTCTAAGAAAGAGGCTGAAAAAATCATATTTTTCTTTATATAGCTAATATTAGGCATGATTATCCAATTCAGGCGGAATCTACCCTTGATAATCCATGCTAGAGTAAGGTCGGGAAGCATGATGACTTTGGTATGGTGAAAGTTCTAGCTAGTGCAAATGATGACCTTGGAAAACTGAGATTTATAAAATCTATATCATTTCTCTTGTCTAATTCCTCTCATACAAGATATTACATGACTAACACTATCCAACACAAACATTAGTTTTTTCCCAAAGAGGATCAAAGGAAAACTAACACAAATTTTTTAATAAATCATAAGAATCTACGGTAGGTTCTCTCAATTCATCAAGTGTAGGTGTAATCATCTCTCGATAAGTCAATTTAATGGTGTATCAAGCAGAGTATTAGATATATTCTCAAGAAAAGCACAAAGAATACATTGCCACTAGAAGTAATAGTTGGTCATGATAGTTTTGATATTTTGAAAGTTCTTGCTCAAGGAATAACCCCCGCACAATAGCAAGATTATCATCCTGGAATTAGTCGCTAGACAAATATGCCCGACTATTTGAATAGGCTAGGGCTTATATTCTAAAACCTCTTGAGTTTAAGCCTCAAGTTGATAATTGAAGTGACCATTAATGGTTGTCAATTTTTCTTTAATAAATAATAGATTAATTTTCATATATTGATTCTATCATTTTGTACGATATTAAAGATAATATTGTTGGTTAACTTGTTATCATAATATAGTTAAACTATTTATTATCTAAATAAATTTAAATTCACATATAAACTTTTTATCCACGTTATTTTATATATTATTTGAGTTATAGTTTTGTATTCAATCTGTATTATTGATGGAGTGACTCTATCTTAGTTTTTACTCTTGCAGTATATAAGATTATCTCTTACAAATACAAATTTGTGTGAGATACATTTTCCATCATTCACACAACTAGCTCAATAATAATAACAAAATCTTTCAATTCTAGTATGAATACAAGAGTTGAACCGAAATCTTTTATCTCGACTACTCGGATATCTCAATAAATGTCTCCCAATGTTATGTTATTATATCATGCATCTATATGCTCATAATATTAATTTTATATTTGATATCAAGTCAGAGTATTACACAATTAGATAAGTTGTCCCATAATATTTTAGTATTATTTGTTATCTATTAGGTCACATGACTAAGCATATAATATATGACCGAATTTATTCAGAATCAAAGTTGTTCGACAACCTATAATTTATATCTTATTATGTAGTTTCATCCCATACTTTATTTGAGAAATAACTATACTTGTCTTATACTGACAATCACATTATCGGGAAAATACCTGAGATAACCTAAATTTTTACCTTAAATTATTTGGTCAATAGTTATTTTAGGTGCAATTTTTCATTACCATCATCCCAAATGATAATAATATCATTTGCATATAAAAAAATATTAACTCGACTAGATGTATGTCGATAGAAAACTATTTGATCTCACTTACATTGTTTATACCTCATTCTGACCACTACATGTAAGAATCTATAGAACCAATCTCTTAGTGACCGTTTAAGTTCGTACTAGGATTTCTTCAACCCACATACTCTTATATTGGTTTTCATTATATCAAATCTAGACAAAATCTCCATATACACTTTCGTAGATCTTCATGCAAAAATACATTATTTACATATAATTGATTTAATGTGCACCTGAAATTGGCAGCACATAAAATAAATATCCTTATAGTGTTAATTTTATTAATTATTACAAACGTCTTATCATAATCTATTATATATATTTATTTGCTCAACTTTTCCTTCAATACTTTGTTTAATAGTGAATACCCATTTATATCTATTTTTTTAATTTGGAGTAATGTCATTTCTCAAGTTTTATTTTTCTCAAATACACCAATCTTCTCATACATTCTCTTAAGTCATTTTGGATATTGTTTGGTTTATTGCCAATTTCATGGTATTTAAACTCAATCAAGTGATACAATAAATGTGTTATATGTGAGTGTGACAGTTAGATATAATGTCACACTCGCCCCGATTTGGTTGTAACCCTATGATCAACCTGCCACCATTTTCAATGTCAAATGGTATTTCTACTAAAATAGTCCGAGAAAAGTAAAAACTTATCAATATGTACGTTTTCTATAACAAAATTTATAAAGTCTATAGTTACATTATAATGGAAGTTTTGTCGCACCCTTCAAGCTTCCACTATACTTTGCACAAAAATTCCCCTAAAAATGAGTTTAAGGAAGGGTGAGTCTCATAACTTTGTGAGGGGTAATTTAGCGGCATAATTTAGGCGAACATTTTTTGTAGTTTATTTATTTACAACCATTATTTTTTTGTCATGCAACACCTGTCTTTTATCATCAAAGGGTTCACACATTTGTAGAGCAGTACTCGAATACTTCATTTGTGATCTAGAACGTCTTTACCTACCACCATTGTAAAAGGTCACACCTTCTACCCCAGGTCTCCAGGTCTGAGTAAGCCTTACAGCCCATCCCTAATACCTAAATTTCCTTCGTTTTCGCTATAGTGGGACGATACATCTTCCCCTTTTTCTTCGATCTCAATGTGTCTAAAGCTCCCGAAGCTTCCTAACTTACTGGATGATGAACTTCTCTTATGCTCCATGTGTCGTCCAGCAACCCTTAGAACCAACACTACCTCATACTGGACACCTCGATGGTTCCGTATCTAAGCATGTGCAAACACAAGTATTTTTAATTAAAATATTTATCTTTGGTATTACTAGCCCCCATGAGCTTGCTGACCCGACTTTGGCTCGGAAACTACCAGCCCAATGAGTTCGATGACCTGACTTCGGCTCAGTAGCCATTAGCCCAACGAGTTTAATAATACTGGCCTTGACTCGGTAACCATCTAAAAATTTTACCATTTATATAAGTTTTTCATAGGCTCATTACATGTCTATTTGTCTACGGGCTTAAGCCTGTGCCCATTGGCCTTGTACCCAACGGAGCAACCCTAGCTCATTTTGGAAATATATCCCAAAACTTTTTGGGCAATTTCACACAATGAGGGAAGACTATTTCTGTGCCCATTGGCCTTGGACCCAACGGAGCAACCCTAGCTCATTTCGGAAATATATCCCATAACTTTTTTCAGCAATTTCACGCAATGAGTGGAGACTATTTTCGAAAAATGGTTTTCAAAGGGGAAAGTATGCTCATCACACCAACCGAGAATGATGTCGTAAATTCCCACCCACCCGGTATTCGTGACGCATTAATCCCTGATGGTATTTCAGGAAATCGGGTTGAATCCTCATCGTATGTCTGGACCTTTCTCTCGTACCTACATGATCTCGGATAACTGATACACCTATTATCCAACATTTTGTAATTAGGTTTCTATATTTACTTAACAAAAAAAATCCACTTATTTGTCATAATTTCCTTAATTTTATTTTATTTAAAATTTTCTACCTGATTAATCAAATTACCCTTAATTACAAATAAATCATCTAAAAATTATTTTATTTAAAATTTCATCCCTAATTTTAGTAAAATCCCCATTTGGCCCTTAATTCATGGTATTTTCATAAAAATCCCCAAAATTCTCTAATCGCCCAATTTTCCCCAAAAATTTCCCTTTTTGACCTTGAAACTTTATTTAATCAAATTGACCATGCAAACTCAATTAATTGGTTCCTAACATGTTATTAATCATCTTCCCTACCTTCCCACGATCAGTTCATCCTTTGAATCATCCTAATTATCCTAGAATTAAGCTCAAAAGTAGCTTCGCGGGAAAAATATTCTTAGAGATAGTAAGCTTCGAATTATTACCGGCCGGGACGCAGTTGCTAGAGCTCTTGATTTAGGGAGTTAGTACTTGTCGAGATAGTCCTTTTAGGATCAATAATAGATCCAATTGACACCCTGAGCAGGGAGAATTTGATCAGTACAGTTTAGACACTTTCTCTCTCTAGAATTTTACTATTCCGACGAGTGGAGGTAGAATTGACTTACTCTTAAGTTTCGGGGAGGTCGGGGGTTGGCCGGAGAGAGTTGGGGGAGGGTCGGTCTGGTTGCAGGAGGTTAGGGGTGACTGAAATTTAGCTCAAAGGGAATCGGTTGTTTTGCGACCGTCGGAGTCGCGATACTATACGAGCTCACTGGTGCTTCTTCGACAATCCTTGAGCTCAAAGGAGATTGCAGCGAGGTAGATGATTTCTTCCCGGTTTCAGGGAACCCAAATTCGGCTTCTAAGGTTGCAGGAAAGGCCCTCATTGGAGTTTTGGTTCGTGCCTCGTCGGGAAATGGAGTACCTTATCTTCTTCGATCGTTTTGGGATGAAGAAGATGAATGAAGATGAGTTCTTTATATAAGGAGCTCGAAAACTGATATAGATATCGGTCTCTCTAAGACTCGACCTCATAATCGCCCATTCACGGTTGTTTCGGAGGAGTTTTCGGTCGCTAGATATTCGGTCGCCCTTTGTCAACCTTATCATGTCATCTGCCCAAGGTTGAAGATAACACTACGTGCGTGCATGCGAGCTACCATGTGGTGGCTTCGCTGACACGGTTTCCCCCCAACATCTGAGTCACCCTTTGATTCGTTGACCGGCCATGTGACGACCCCCCATTGGTCACTCGTTCCAGCGTGGCTGTTGACCATACTCGGTAAGCCATTGTTCGTGACACGTGGTGTACTCTAATTGGTCGATTTAAATAAATTAGATTTCTCTCATAGTATATTGTGCCACTACCATGTGTCAGCTTCTCATTGGTTAGCCTCATTGATGAGGCTTCTTCTAAGTTGACTGAGGACACATGTCGCTCTACTATTGGATGGTCGTTGATGACATGGATTTGACCGTTAACCGTTGACTATGAACAGGTGTCACACTATAATTGGTTATCACTTCGAGGCGCTGACTAAGCGGTTGACTGTATGCGCTTCACCACGTGTCGCACGCTAATTGGTCGTGCTTCACCATGTTTCGCATGCTGATGGATCACACGCTTTGATTGGGCACTAACCGGGAAGGCAGTCCCTTAACCGGCTAAACCGCTAATCGGTTCGTTTAGACCAAGTTCGATGACCCAAAATCAAAGATCGGTAGGTTTAGGTCTGATTTGACCGATTTTCTAAAATATAAAAATTTCTAAATTTGTCTAAATATATTCTCTATCTAATGGTTACTTCAATTTTCTAAATTAACATTTGTAAGTCAACTCGAAAAAAATGCATCTTTGAGTCGGTTATTCATGGTTCAATTCGGTTTAGGTCGGGTTCACCCTAAATCAATATGGTTTTCACCTCTAATTCACTTAATGGTTCTTTTCTGTAAAGTTTAGGTATTTCTTGACCCCTTAGGGCTTCCCGATTTCCTGTTTTGACTTTTATTCATTAATTCCGAATCACTTTGATACTCAAATTTTCTTTTTAAAATTTCTAATTTCCTATTTCGGCTTTCTCATTATGAAAAAATAGTGCTTACAAATAACATATTAAAAATCATATCTTTCTGGAGTTTTTCCTACATTAGCTTTAGCTTTTATATGAATAGCAATTGATAGATAATTATGAGCATAGGATGATGATGCAAAATCGTTAGAGAGACAATTGATACTCGAGATATATGAGTACATCAAATGTGGTATATGTGTATGCCCTTGTGTCTTCCCATCATTTGTTATATCTCATCATGAACACAATTGTTTTTTCTCCTCCTATATATCTTAAATTGTGGTTCATTATTTTTTTGTCAATTCTATTCGATTTATTAGAACACATAATTACTCTCACAATAACATTTTCTTTTCTTTATTTTTCCTATATATATATATCAAAAATTGACAACTAATATAACATTATTAAAGATTATGTTGATTCAATATAAAATGGTTAATTCTCATGAAAAGTCACATTTATGTTCATAATTTTTTTTTCTTACTTAAACTCCAACACTTATATTCATTTTGAGTATTTGAATAACTCACATAAATACAATTTAACGTATGATCATTGAATTTGCTTACTAAATATGGATAATATCTCACAAAACATACACATTTTAATATATGATAAGGAACTATGTATTTATTTTATCAAATTAATAACTCATATGATGATTTAAAACTTAATATATGTGATGACATCCGATTAAACATATAATATCAGTACAACTTCACTTTATAAATATATTGAGATATTAATCATGAAAAGAATAGAATAGGCCACCTCCAATAAATAATAATTTTATTTTCTCTCACTTGTTTATATGTTCATCAACAACTTAACTTAATAGATAGATAAGATTTGAATTCTCAATTTATATACTTACTACCATTATTTATTTCAATAACAAAAATTTTGACATTAAATTAATTTTGCACAAGACTAAAAAATCATTAAAATAAAAAATATTTATAACTCGTTATTTATCAAATATATTAATGTTATCAAGAATATAAACTAATGCAAGTAATAAATCATTTAAATCCACTAATAAGAGTAATTAAATTACTCATGTGATGATATGACTTTATTCTACTAATAATAGTAAAATATAGGGACCCAAACAATAATTTATATTGGTTTGGCTTGTACGAGTACAATAATTATCAATTATTTTCTGAGAATTGAGTAAATATTAAAATAAGTATAAAATTGTTGATATACATGATATTTGTCCAGATTCATTAGAATAAATAACTCAATTTTATATAATTGTCTAAATGATACTAGTACTTATACATGAGCATTGTGGATGCCATTATCATCCAATCTAGCAAGAAATCTTCATATTTTTCATCTAAAATAATCAAAGACCTTCCTTCCATCTTTCAAAGTTATTCTTTCTTTTAAATATGAAAATAAGCCATACATACTTCCCTCTTTTCTTGTTTCAACATACTTTTTTTTGTTTTAATTATTACAATATCATTAATGTATACTTATTGTATGTGAGGATGGTATCCTTGACTAATAAGTGGTTATGCCAATTTCTATTTAAAAGTTATAATTTATAAGTAATAGAACGCTTACAACATTATAAACCTACAACATTTCTCTATTTTATCCAATTTAGAATTATATTCTCAACAATAATATTATAAATGTTGCACTAATTACAAGTGATAACTATTAAATAAACATAAGGTCGATGGCTTATGGGTTTGCAACATGTCATTTTTATAATTGAGTTATTTTAATCGACCTATTCTACTACATTAACTATTAGTCTATTCTTAAATACCATTAGGTTTTAACCATTTTTTTAAGTTGTGTTTAATACAACTAGTATTTCTCATTTTTTTTAATTTCATTTTCCTTTTTATAACTTTTAAATATTTTCACCATCAAAGTGAATCTCTTAGTTTAGCCCTTATTTATCTCCATTTTCATCTCAGTTAGTCTTAGACTCATTCGAATAAATACTATATCACTTTCATCCCATATTTTTATTAATTAAAAAGCATATTTGACACATTTATCAAACAACTAGAAGTATACTTAACTTTATTATACATATCAAACTTTTTTAAAGGATTTATGATGATGGTATATAACCTACTAATTTAGTATACACATTAATATATAATTTTATTATTTAATTTACTTTCATATTTTTTTATTTGCTTGTGTTTTCTTTTGTAATTTAACATGCACGAAAGTACTTTTATATTAATATCTTTACACTTATTTACTTTTTACTAACTCGTATAATAGTTAATTATTAAATTCAATCAATTTTAAACTATTTTTTTACTTCAAATTAAAATTTAATCTCAATATCACTAATTTTGTTGAGATTATAAAAAAATAATATAAATAATATTGAAGATAATAATATAAAATAGATAGCGATTATAATAGAGAAAATGAAGCAATATTAATTATAATATTATTAATTTATTATATTTAATTTTTTATTTATATATATTATACTATAACTATCTTTAATAAATTATATAAATTATAATTATATATTTTTCTATTTATTTCACCTATGAAGTTGAGTTTCTCAAAAAAAATTTCATTCCTATGTTTTAGCGATCACCATCCCACTAACTCATGAGTTGCGATAATGCCCACACCTCCTCCAAATTTGCTACCGCAACACCACATTGTAATCTCATAACCCCTATATAATCTCATAGTTGTCGATTAGATCTATCCCCAATCAACTCATCTAGGGTCACACAACCTTCCGATCTAGATCCTACCGATCAACCTTCCACCACCATATCTACCTAGATTTCACTCTCCATAATTCCATCTTCTCTCTTACTCTCTCCAAAAGATAAATTTTTTTTTTGTCTCTCCAGCTACCCCGCCCTCCTAGATCACACGGAACAAAACGGATCATCGAGACACAATATCGAGAAAGCCAACCCTCTGCGTATTAGCTCTCTCCCTGGAATATATCACACTTTCTGAGTATATTTTTTTCTTGCGATAACCACAATGAGGAATGGAATCAATACATGTGGTGCTTCCAGCGTCCAAAGTACCCTTACTAGGAGAGAGGCTGTCAACAATCTCTCGAGGCCTCACCTAGCAGAGGAAGAGTCTGATTTTAACTTTGTAAATGGTATCCTTAAACTTGGCAGTTTCTTTGAACACGAGTTCATTGAACCATAGGATTCCATCCATGTGCCCGAAGCTACTCAATAAAATGGCTTCTGAGCTCCCGGGTAACGAATATTCGGAGGACCTCTGCAAGCACCAGCTCCTGTTTGATCTGATCAACGAGGCTCTCCTTGAAATATACGAGAGGCGCTTCACTTACTTCCCGGGGCATCCTTCTCCAGCCGTGAGGCCAGTCACAGAAGGGCAACAGGTTCTTGAGGAGGTCTGGTCGTGGTTGAAGCTGTATCGTGGCGGAGTGAGTTTCCTCCCACGTCAGATGGCAACATCGGTTGGGACATGGCCGGTGGAGATGGTTGGATGGGCCTCAAATGGGAAGGCGAGTTGCTGGCACTTGAGCTTGAGGATGCGATCTTGGATGAACTAGAAGATGATCTTTCACATTCTTGAATCCGAAGATCCATCAAGATTCGTGTACCTAGTTGACTCTTAATCTCCAGCCTTCCGAACGAAATGGGCCCCTTAGAAATGGGTCGAACATAATGGAAGCCCAATATGCACTTCGGGTTGAGCTAATCCTCGTACACCTGTACTAGGAAAATGATTGGTTCTCATAAGAGCACACGGATCGCCACCGTATGCACTAAAAATTGACTTCTACCGTTGGATTATTTCCTAATTGCCTCGAAAATGGTTCCAAAACTTCGCGCGCGCTCGCTCTTTACCGTGGCCTTCTTCTATAAAAGATCTGATATGGTATAATCTCACATCACAGCATGATCTGCTAATCTCACTCTCAATCTATTATTCCCCTGATATAATCGTTCCTTTTCTCTCAAATGGCGCGTACGAAGCAGACGGCCAGGAAGTCCACCGGTGGGAAGGCGCCGAGGAAGCAGCTGGCCACCAAGGCGGCGAGGAAGTCGGCGCCGGCCACCGGTGGGGTGAAGAAGCCCCACAGGTTCAGGCCCGGGACGGTGGCACTGAGGGAGATCAGGAAGTACCAGAAGAGCACGGAGCTTCTTATTAGGAAGTTACCGTTCCAGAGGCTGGTGAGGGAGATTGCCCAAGACTTCAAGACTGACCTGAGGTTCCAGAGCAGTGCTGTTGCGGCTCTGCAGGAGGCTGCGGAGGCCTACCTGGTGGGACTCTTTGAGGACACGAATCTCTGTGCCATCCATGCTAAGAGGGTCACCATCATGCCCAAGGATATTCAGCTTGCTAGGCGGATCAGGGGCGAGAGAGCTTAGACGCCATTGGCGGCTGTTGTAGCAATTTTTGCTTATCCAATTCTTATATGATTCCGGGATGTTGATCAGCACCAATGGATCTGTAGATTGTGCTCTTTGTGATGGCTTTTGATTTTAATTTGACATTGGTTGCATCTGGTGTTCAGATCTTTCCTTTTGTATCATTTTAGCGGTAATATTCATTGACTAATCTATTGCTATTATCGTCTTAATTGATCAAGTTCTGGTGATAAGAACCATTGAAAGCTTTCATTTTTTACTGTTTAGTCACATTTGATACGTTGATGTACATAATTTGGGATGGAAAGATTTATAAAATGATGGATCCGCAAAATATTAAGTCTGTCAAGAAATCAAATAATCCAATTCTATGTTGCAGCAACAGCATCCCATCCCAGAAATTGTCTTATGTGGGCAAGGTTTGCATTCATGAAGAGGATGCTATTTTTGAAACCAAGAATTGAATATCTTTGATTGCCCAGCTTCAAAATCAGAGAGTTGACCCATCATGATTTGGGTTTGGGCATTGCTTCCATCTCTATGTGTTATATTTTGTTGTGGTAGTTTTTGATATGTTTTGGAAGTGTGGCAGTAATATTGCTTAAATTTGTGTTTTGAAAGTGAAACTTCTCTCCAGTTTAAGCTCATCAGCTCTCTCCTCTGCCTATCCTAGGCACAAAAAGTTTTGAGGAGTTTACATTGAAGACCTTGTAAATGATTTTCATAAGTATGTGATATGAATTCTTTATGTTGTTTTGGCCACATCTGAGATTTATGTAAGCACTCGCTCTTCCTACTTTCTCTTGATATGATGCTGGGACTGGTTTCGGTAGAGTTGAGCATCTTATTTACAATTTAGCTAGGGTTCCAAATATGGATGATTAAGTTCAAGTTCTTCCGGAAGTTGGGTTAATATATTGGTGTTTCCTTGTTGATTAAGTGCAACTGATTGTGGAGTCTTAGGTTATGAAATGTGTAAGGGATTATGTTAAAATATTATTAAAAAGCTCTTGTAGCTCAGTTGGTTAGAGCACCCGTTTAGTAAGCGGGAGGTCTTGAGTTCGAATCTCAACAAGAGCATTTTTCTTCCTTTTGTCTCTTGTAGGCAACAAAAGAGAAAGGCAAGTCTTGCTGTATGTGAGGTTAACCATCACTGGTCGGTCCCTCATGTGCGGTGTTCCATTCGGCAATTCATGCCCATAATGTCTTCTAACCTCTCTTGTTGTATATGGCACGGTTGGACCTGTTGGACAGTGGTGTGATATGATGTGACTTACACCCTAATTTATTGATTTTTTGTTTTGGTAGATGACACCCAAAGAATTTTACTCCACATCAGAATATATTTTGTTGGTAAGGAAGCTGTCATAGATAGAGATGCGACCACCATTGTACTTTTTCTGATGTAGATTACCGCCAATAACTAGAGATTTGACAAGAAAAAAAACAAAACTAGAACAGCATATGAAAGTTCCTGGAAACTTCCTGGTGTAAAAGACACCAATGGAACACAGCTTTATTATCGATGTGAACCTTCGAATATAAAGTCCAAAGAATGCCTAGTGGAGGCAGCAGAATGAAGATGTGATATGAATGTCAACCGGCTTTTGGAAACCACTCGCACATATTCGATAACCCAAGCTACACTTTCACAAACATCACAACGTAACTTCTCTGCAAACAGAGAACATTACAGTATATATATGTGTGGAAAATAGTTCCACTAAGCTGCGGGCTACAAGGTTTGTGTAGCCGCCTCAGCCCACCAATCCCTAAAACAAACTTCACTGGCTCTCTTCTTTCCACTAAGCTCCACTCTTACAAAGGAAAGCAGAAGAACAGCACGGAAATAGATATACTATATATTATATCTATCAGCAGCAGGAAAAGTAATTCCCCCACCACCTATAAAAAAAAGCAAAACTTGGCAGCATGGAAGAAGAAGACGGAAGACCAGCACCTTCACGGTCTCCAATACAGAAGTAAAATACCAGGCTGTCCCTCACCCCCTCGGGTGGTACCTTCTCTACACCCTGAAGTTCTTGCCAGTGAATGTCTGGCCGAACTGCCAGTTGGCCGGGACGATGTTCCATGAGGTGGAAGTGCGGTGATCGCTGGAGGAGACGCGGAAGGAGAGGGACTGGCCGACAAGGACGGCGTTTGACTGCCAGTTCTGGCCCCAGTTCCGGCTCATGCTCATCCAGCCGGTTCTCGAGCCCTTCACGCTCACCCGCACTATGTCTCCGGCGCCGGCCACGTTGGAGATCAGCACGAGGTTAAAGTAGCGGAACCCGTTGATGGTAAACCTGATCCCTCCCTGCTTTCTGCATGGCACCCTGTTTGTCCAGGAGATTATCATTTGGGGCAATGCTTTTTGTCAGTCATTGGGCTACAATTGTTTTCTAGTAAGAAATTACGATAATTTTGTTCAGATAGTATGTCTAAGAGACGTAAGATCTGATGTGGGGGGCTATGGGATTTTGGAGGTGGAAATGTCAAAAGAGGCAATGATACATGTCCCCACGAATCCAACCAACACTCAGTTCAGTCACCCACAAAACATGTGAAACCAGAGATACTGCTACACAGCATGTATATGCACAATAGGAAGAGAGCGAGTTCTGAACGACCAGGAAGAAATGACAAACTATCTAATCAAATGAGAAAAGGGAAAAGGGATGGTAAGTAATCTCACCGGCGGAAAGCAACAGGGACGATTCCCGCTCTGTACTCGGCGATCTTAAGGAACATGGGCATGGCGAGGTCGAAGTGGGGACGAGGAGGGTTGCACCAGCCGCCATTATCGTTGGGGAGGGCGTAGTTCGGGGGGCAGAAGTTGGTGGCCGTCACGAAGATGGAAGGACTGCCGGAGTGGCACCACTTGCCGTCGTTCACGCACTTGATCTCGAAGCATGCGCCGCAGCTATACCCATTGTTGAACAGAGCCGTGCTCAGGGCCGCCGTGTTCACCCCGTACCCCTGACTGTACAGGTTGCCGTACCCACAAGCCCCACCTGCACAAAAAAAAATCTCAGATTTTCTGTCTGTTGTCGGGTAGTTCTGAAGTTAAGAGGGGTGATGTGGGTTATATATGGGCTTACCCATGGTGCCGGAGGCGTCGGCACCGCCGTAGAAGGTGGCATGGGCGCTCTCCCAGGGCCCGCCTTGGAAGTTCCCCGGGATTCTAGCTTCAGCCATGAACACTAGCAACATAAGGAGAAATGCAGTGCAGAGGACCACCGAGGAGACCATTTTTACTGTTGGAGTGTAAAAGAGAGTGAATGGAGAGGGAAAGTAAATAAATCCGAAGGAATAGAGGAGAAGAGTAGCTAGGGGAGGACGATGAATGAGGTGATCAAGGCGGGGAAGAGATGCTACTTAAGGAGGGAGGGAGGGACAGAAAGGGAATTGCAGTGCGCTTTTTTTCCTCCTCTTTTTACGCATTTGCGTAATTGCTTACTCTCTTTTAATTTAATGATCTTGTCGTAGTTGAGGATGTTGCATAAAGAGGAAGGGGCTAAAATATCTAAGGCTTCTTCTTTTCACGCGCGCCACCAATCGTACGGCTACGGATGCTGGGCGGGGAAGCATGCCATGTCATATGTGAAGTATAAAAGGGAAATGGTTAGCATAAATATAGACAAAGGGAAGAGGAAAAAAAAAGAGAATTAAAGAGAGAGATATTGGGAAACTCACTGGAGATAAGATCAACTCAACCCATGCTGACTGCCATACTCTGACTGCCATACTCTGACTGCCATAGTAAGCAACAATAACAATTGAACCTAACCTATGAGTATGACCTTTCTAGAGAGAGAGAACGGGGGAGAAGGTGAAAAGGCAAGACATAGGACTTGGGAGTGGTGGTAACGTGGGGGATTGGACCCACCGAATCCCCGCGATCAGCGGCCTATACGTTCCGTCGATTGATGGACGGACTTAGTAAAGTTTCAAGACTGCGCAGGTGGGGCCAGGCGTCCGTTAGCTAAGAGGCTTCTCGAGCCCACCACCCCCGCTTCTAAATTCTAACCAAAGCAACCCTCATAACCTGATGCAAACAGGAAGGTACAACCCGGACACTAAGAAATTACGAGATGTGTCGAGTAGTCTAATGATGATACTGAGAAGAACCTGTGGTGGATTCATATGTAGTGTCCTACCACATGCATGCTTTGCCACTTGAGCCTTGAATTACAAATCTGCTAATGGTTCCCACGTCACGGACCACATGCTGTGCCAAGACGACGCACTGCGCCAGGGTCTGTGACACTCCAAATGCAGCAGCAAGCATGGCCCGCCGCATTTTTTGCTCCAACGGCAGGTCTATTTATCAATGTACACCTAAGAACCCCAGGTGGTCCTATAATATTAAGGTCACAACCAAACATACAGGACATTGCCACTGTGCATGAACCACTAGCAATTGAAATATGATATACTCTAGAAGTATATATATATATATATATATGCCTACATAATGTGTACAGTGAGTGATGATTTGGATTTATACCATGTATCTAAATTTATTTTTCCTATTACATTAATTATTCATTCCTGTCATGGTATTAAATAATTAACCCTTATAAATATTTAATCTTGGCTAAGTTATTTTCTTAATCAGTGTACTGAGGGACACGCTGTATCTTTATCAACAACAAGAAAATTCAATTAGTTACAAAGAATTATTCAAATTAGTACATGTGGAATAACACTACTCAAAATTTATAAATTTATTAGCTATACGAATAGATTTATACATTCAAAATTTATAAATTTATTAGCTATACGAATAGATTTATACATTCTCTTATTTCATTTATTTCTCATAAATTTACAAATGTAAATAAGCTACCACATTTCAATCCTAAATATAAATAATGAGTTATCCATAATCAATTATATCTAATTACTATATTTATATCTCTTACCACTTAAGTTAATTTACATTTACTTTCAACAATCACGTCTATTAAAGCGGCAACATCTTAACATTTTTTTTCAATTCAGTTCAGATACAATTGGACATTTTCAACTAATAATGGAGTGATATCAAAAAACACAATACCCAAAATACCCAAGAAAATCAAGAATAACATAATAGCTACTTTGGGTTATTAGGGGGAATCTCTCATCTTGGACTCCATGAACATTGATGCAGTCAAATCTCTCCTTCTCACCCATGAAACCGTCAGACCTTATACAGATCGACTACTCTCGGGCCCCTCTGTCGGGTCTTCTAGATTGCACCTACAACTCCAATCCTTCTTTTGCGGTTGTCACCGCTCAAGATTCCTATGTCTGGTCGCCTCTCATCCTATAGTGGATTCCAGGGAAGGAGCCATGGCCCTTAGACCCCCAAGTTCTCAGAGCATCGGGGCGCTCCTCTGCTGCACCTGTAAAATTTGCCCAAACGATGCGTTTTAATTCTCAAGATGGGTTTTATATAGGACTACACGGGCCTTCATCTGCCCATTCTTTGGGCCGTGTCCATGGGCCTATCCCGCGGACTTCCTCTGCCCAATTCGGCCATGTTGGACCATTTATGGGTGGGGACCATACAATATATGGGTATGCATACTTGATTCAATAGGTTCAATACTTGGAAACTCTTTGTCGGACATGTTTTCCTCGCCTGTTTCATTAGCACCCGACCCTTCGCCGGCTACTCTCATGATGGTGTTTACTATTAATTTATCGATATTTCTTATTCTTACAGAACCGTAAACGTTTGCCCAAGCTCGCCGCTTCCCTTGTTAGCTTACTGCTATGACTGAGAAATTTTCCACCCTCTATCCACATGGTAAAAATATTGTGCGCTGCAAATGGATCTAGTTCTACATCCACTTGGTAAAAATATTGTGGGCTTAAAATGGATTTATAGGATCAAACGATACTCTGATGGTTCTATTGCTCGATATAAAACTTGTCTCATGGCCAAGGGATTTTCTCAACAACTTGATATGGACTATGTTGACACCTTTAGTCCCGTTATCAAGCATGTGACCATTTGTATCATACTCTCCATTGCGCTCTCTAATGGTTAGAATATCCGCCAACTTGATGTTAACAACACATTTATTCATGGGTATCTTGATGAAGATGTCTACATAGTTTAACCCTTTACTTCGTCAATCTTGCCACCCCTCATCATGTCTGTCGTTTACGCTGCTCTCTATATGGCCTCAAACAAGCTACTTGAACATGATTTTTAAGTCTTATCTCTTTTTTTATTTGAATGGGCTTCAAAGGTTCTACCGCTAAAATCTCTCTTTTTCTCTTTCGTGCCAATGATTTTATTATACTTTTACCAGTTTATATTGATTATAATATGCCCACTAGCACCCCTAGTGCCCATGTTGCCTCTGTTCCTACGACACTTCATCATGAGTTCTCTATAAAATATTTGTGGTTTATTCATAATTTTCTTGGCATTGAGGTTCGTTGACATCTCAATAGTGTTTATCTCACCCAAAAGAAATATATTCGTGATCTTCTCTCCAAGGTTGTCATGGATCATTGTCGTCTCATTTCTACCCCATTGTTGCCGGAACCCATATCTCTCTCACTGATGACACTCCTCTCTCTGATCCAATCCCATACCGCAAATTGGTTGGTTCCCTACCAATTCATGCATCAACCCACATTAGTTCATTGGACAGCTGACAAATGTATTTTCCGCTATCTCTAGGGTACTCTTCATTATAAACTTTTTCTATAGCGTAACTCACCCACTTGTCTCCACTGTTTCTCAAACGCTAATTGGGACTGCAACCCCGATAATTGTCATTTTGTTAGTGGATTCGCTATATTTTTGGATTGTAATATCATAATTTAGAGTTCTAAGAAAAAGCGCACGGTTGCTCGCCCAAGTACACTAATGTCGAATACAAGAGTTTTACTAATACAACTATAAAGCTAATTTGAATTCAATCTATTTTCTAGAAACTAAGTCTCCTACTCTCTCAAAAACCCTAAAAAACCCTAAAAAAACCCTAAAAAACCCACTCTCTAGTGTAATAATCTCTCAACCATATATTTTACAACCAATCTAATTTTTCATACTCGTACTAACCACGTCGAGATTTGTTATCAATTTATTCGGTAGTGTGTTAGTCACCGTCTACAACATGTTCATTTTATTAGCACCGATTATCAGCTCAACCTCCGTACCCTCCCATTTAGCTTGCAGGAAATATTAAATATATTAAATCAAATATGTATACAAGCCCCATCAATAACTATCACCTAAATAGTAAGATAACACCAAATGAATTCAAAATATATAGTTGTTAATTTATTTTATTATAATTTATATTTATTTTACAAAAATTCGTATAAAGTTACATTTATCTTTAAAAAATTCATATAAATTTAAGATTATTCAAATATTAGATAGCTTTTAATTTCTTTTGCTATAAAATCTATCTCCAAATGTATTTTGAATATACATTTGTCAATATAACACCAAATAAATTCAAAATATATAGTGGTTGATTTGTTTTATTATAATTTATATTTATTTTACAAAAATTCGTATAAATTTAAGATTATTCAAATATTAAATAGCTCTAAATTTCTTTTCCTATAAAATCTATCTCCAAATGAGTAATTTGTTTAATTTCACTCATTAAAAGTAGAATATATTTTAAGATATTTGAATATCTCAATCAAATTTTGTTATTTATAAAAATTATATAATCATTCAACACAACTAAAGTTTCCTCTATTCTTATATTATAACTTGAATTTTCAAATAAAAATTTATTCCTTTATTTTTATATCATCCAAATATTATATATTATACTACTAAACATGTATTTCAACTCTGTAAAGAATATAGTAATTCAAACAAAGAAATAATTGAAACAATATATAGTTCAGCTAGTTCAAGCAAACCCAAAAATATTTTTGGTATGCAATTTTCATATTCTCACATGACTATCTCGCAAATTCGACTAACAGACAACACAGACAAACTATAAAAATTATTCCCATAATTATACACTTAATTCACCAAATTTCAGTCCAAACTTTCATATAATTCACCAAATGTAAGTATAAACTTAATGCTGTCCAAATTACATTCATAGGAATGCTCTTAAATGAAGAAGGTAGATGACCTTAATGTCATAGTTAGTATGTAGATCAACAGGTTTTAGCATGCGGGGATCTCTTATCACAAACGATGGTTTTTCAAAATACTTTCTAATCAAATAAACACTTGGAATGATTCTCATGGCTATATCCACCCCCCTTCAGTCGAATGAGGTGTGATGTTGAATGCCGAAGTTCCTGCAAAACAAAGAAAGATCAATGGGATTGAGCGTGAGTAACACAAAGACAGAGTCAATCAAACCCAAATAAACTCGAACAAGCCCTAGTCCTACAGACCAAACCCTAATCTTCTTTCACTGCTCTGTACCGAAATGGTGCAGTTGTTGGTTTTCATCTTCTTCAACTGCAGCTGTCCGTCACCACTCGAGGGCTGCAAATCAACATTCATATGGATCTTTCGGTGTACTGGATCATGACAGAAGGCTGCATTTATCAAGGAGTTAATTGGCGTGGCTCTTTATTGAGACTGACGCTACACAGGGAACTTTGGGAGTACTGAGAGTGTGCAGGAGGATGTAGAAGCACTGCACAATATATATATATATATATATATATATATATATATATATGACAGTGTGAAAGGAAAGCATGGCATAAAGATGTGTTCCCCACTGACAAGGAGACATCCTTACCTTACATTCCATGTGTTGTTCCTCCCTTTTTTTCCCTTTTCCCTTCATTATATCTCAAGAGATCAAACAACTTTAATTTAAATTTATCATCTACTCCAATGAGAAGTAAAGCACTGCAATCTGCATCAAAAGCAATCCATGTATGTTTAAGGAAGGATGCAAAGGCAAACCATATGGTTATCTTTCCACACAGTTTGATTTGCCAAGAATTGTACTTCTCTGACACACAAGAATCTTCAATATTAGACACACAAAGAGAATTGCTTACCATACTGGCAGTGGCACCTAACATGAGTAACATCCTCCTAGAGTCCGTCCGTGTTCCTGTGCTCACAAAGTGGTCAAACGCATGAGATCCAGTTACTTTACAGTACATTTGGTCTTAATTACAGCTCCATTTCGAAGACGGGATACAGCTCATGTAATGCCACCACGAGCAATATCCATTTATATCAATCAATCCCACGCATGAGCATGGTAAACTTGTCACGAAACTAAAGTTCATTCCTAAGAATCTAATCGTCAATATAGAGCACTATAAATCATATGTTTCTCTTGGGCTTGGAATATGGAAACATATCCACTGGAATTTACCAGATGATCAGAAGTCATACGGGTGCATCTTGGGCTTGAGTTGGTATGAAGACTGAGAGACATTGGATTTAGATTGGCCAGATGAGTATTTGTTAACTTTATAAATACGTAGTTAATGTATAATAAGCAATTTCATCTAGCGTTTGTAGTCCAACGGTTAGGATAATTGCCTTCCAAGCAGTAGACCCGGGTTCGACTCCCGGCAAACGCAGCTTTCTTATTTATGGCGATCCCTATCCCTATTCCTATTGGGCTCGAGATGAACGGCCACTTCCGGAGCATCCGGAGAATGGCGATCCCCATGGCTATGGCAGCCAGATATCCCTATTCCCCGACAAGAGATAGTATACCAAGTTATGACATGCTGATATAATCTATGAGGAGGTACCCCGAGCAGGCCAACATGAAGGCGAAAGGGCAGGTCTTAGCGGTGAGGTCCCCAGGAAAACCCCACCGGCGAAAGTGGGTTCCTAGAAGGAGGAAACTTCCTTCCACCAGAAAAAAAAAGTAGGGGAAGACGGGCGAAGGTGGTGACCAGCATGATGATGAGGCACCGTATCTTTACTAGAACCAGTCCCCTCAACCCGAGGTCCCGGAGTCCCCATATCTTTACTAGAATCCTCGTGTGATGGTGAGTTTACAAATCAAGAAAGAGTGCCCATTCATTTGATGTTTACTATTCACCGTATAATTTAAAAAATGTTTATAAGAAATATGTATTAAATTGACTCCGTGAATATTTAAAATTTTAATTAAAATTGTATTTATTCATGCATAATATTATAAAATTATACACTATTTCCATAGTGCAACATATCACAAATTTGGAGAATAAAAATATTATTTATTTTAAATTTAGTTTAAAATTATTTTATCGATAACCACATTTTTCGCAATTTGTATGTGAACTTAATTACTGAATGATCACTACAATAAATAAGATAATTTTAGTTCAAATTAATAAAGTAATTACATTTAATATTCTATATTTTTTATTATTTACATATATCTCTTTAAATTATAACTTATTTACATTCTTAAATATTTTATTTAAATCCTTAATTTTTCTTTATTTCCATTTGAATTATTAGTTTATCACTATTTGTAGTTTAATCTTCAATTTTTTAAAAATTATAAATTAGTATTCAAAATTTAAAAATTTTACAATTTAGTCCTTAAAACTTATTATTCATAAAATTATACTTAAACTACTTAATTTGACCCTATCATAATACTAATCATATTCACTATTTCTATATAATTATTATAATTTTTTTATCTAATTTAGCTTAAAAATGATAAAAAAATAAAAATTTATCTAAAAATGACAAAAAATTGAGATTAGTAAAAAAATGTTAATATAAAGAGAAAACTTAGTTTTATTACTGACGAGAATGCAGTAATATGAGTTTTTCTTATAGAAAATTGGCTCTTTTCAAGTGAATTCTTCAACTATCAAGTGACAGTTCAATTAATTAATTACCTAATATACGAGTATTTAATTAGGTAAGATTTTAGTAAAATTTTATTAAAATTTGAATATTTTAAGAATACAGTGTAGACTTTATAATGACGGTTAGACTCCGTTTAAGAAATTAAAAAAATTCAATTATTATTTAAACCTAACTTAAAGTTAATTTGTTCGAACAAAGTAATATAAAATGATCCGATTTAAATGAGTGAGATCAAATTATTATTTTATATATATAGAGTAAAGTTAGATTTAAAAAATCAAAAACCCAAATAATTGGGTTGTGCATCTTTTGATATAAATAAAGTTGGGCGGAGTATTGTTCTTTAAATAACAAAATGAAATTTTAAGTCCTACACTGAACCTAATCTAAAAATACATGGCCCAACAAGTAAAATTAAAGAAAGCATAACTTAAATAAAACCATATTACAAGTAACCACCCAATAAGGTTCTTAATGGACCCTCGTAAAAGTGACCATGAACGCATGCTCTAGGAAAGTCCATTCACGTAGGCCTACTCCTTAAAATTATTTCCAACTCAACGAGCCCAATCATTAATCACCCATGGGAAGAATTGGAATAACTCAACAATCTAGCCCTGCTGAAACTCCATTGCAACTGGCTAAGTTTTTCCCTACCCTATAACACCACACAATTAACTTACATCCAAAACAATACAACTCAATCAAAATATTTACTTCCTAATGGTAAATGAATAGAATATGTAAAAAAAACTAATTAACTATAAGTAACACCAAGAGAATGAGCAATTGATCATAAGGGATGCCCAAAAGTATGAAGTAGAAAGATTGAGTTGACTGGTTGGATTTGATTCCCAGCCTTAATTCAATATATACCTTGGAATAAGACCTATTCCCTACGTCCATGAGCCTAAGTCATAAACACTTAAATTATTTAAACTAAACAACACTTAAAAAGCATACATAATTAAATGAATTCTCTATCATATTATAGCAAAATTATTAAAAAGTAAAGAATTGAGATTTAATTGTAATTAAAAATAAGTTTTAGGAATTTATTTACAATTAAAAAATAATTATAAGAATTTATTTTTAATTTAAAATAATTTTATTTTAATAAAATTATATAGGAGATGAAATTGTAAATAAAATAAATTTATAAATTATGGTAAATAATTGATAAATTATTGTCAATAAAATAAATTTAGGTACTGATATATTAAATAGGAAATCATAGGGAAATAAGTATAATTCGAATAATTGACGTACTCATTATCCGTGAAAATTTAGGTGTGAAAAAAAGATCAACCGCAATACCTTTCGGAGACAATGAATATCAAAATAGAATGAATGAATCACTGATTTCGAGTGAGTGAAATTTTCAGCATCACACTTGGTTAGGTTGATATAACGTCAAAAATATCTCCTTTGATTTTAGGAGTTTTAAAATTTATTTTATCACATTGGGTTCAAGGTCACGATTTTGAAAAGAGAATTGGGTCTAAGGTCGCCTTTTTGAAAACTCGTATTGTCACACCCCGACTCGATTGGGTCGAAGCCCTGTAATCAACCCACCACTCTTCCCTGAGCCACAATGGTATCTCTACCAAAATAGTTCAAGAAAGGTAAAGGCGTACCGGTACATACATTTTCCATAATAAATTTTACAAGATGTTGTAAAATAGGATTTACCTTGGAGGTTCGATTCTTCCCTTAGGCTTGGACTCTACTTGGCAAGACCTTTCCTAAAAGGAGTTTAAAGGAGGGGAATGAGTTCATTACTCACTGAGAGTAAATTTCTAGAGCATGGTTTTAGTCAAGCATTTTTTTGTTCACCATCATGACTTGTGTTATTTTTCATCCAACATTTGCCCTTTTATCCTAAAAGAGTTCACCTGGTTGTAGAGTAGTTTCCGACTACTACATTTGTAATCTGAAGCGCCTTTACCGATCACTTTGGTAGAAGTCCATAACTCCTACCAAGAATATGAGTAGGCATCAACTACCCAACCCTCAGACCCACGTTATACTTCATGTCTGTAAATGTGGGATGAGACCTCTACCCCTCCGACCTCGGTCTCAATGCGCATGAAGCTCTCTAAGCTTCTTGTCTCCTTGGACGACAGACTTCCCTTATGCTACTTGGGTCATCAAATAGCCCTTGGAACCACTACTACCCCCATACATGGCGCCTCAATAGTTTCATATGCCAGCATGCACAACCATAAGCCTTTTAATTAAGATCTTTATCTTTGGGTTACCGGCCCCTAGTCCACCAGTCCAACGGGTTTGATGACCCAACTTTGGTGTGGTAGCTGCTAGTCCAATAAGCTCAACAACCTGACTTTAGCTCGGTAGCTATAGCACACAACTTATTCATTATGAAAATTTTTGTAGGTTCATTACTTGACAATTTTCAACGGGCATAAACCCATTGTCCTTGGACTCACTAAAGCAGTTGTAGCTCACCCCAAAAATAACTTCCAAGTTGTTTAAGCAGATTTGCGCAGTCTAGGGAGTCTAATTCCGAAAAATTGGTTTTCAAATTTAAAAGTATGACCACCGTCCCAATTGGGACTAATACTGGAAGTTCTCACTCACCCAATAATCGTGACGAATTCGTTCTGGCTGTATTCCAATCCGCAACATGCTCCACCGCATAAGTACTCAGACATTCAGTTCCTACATGATCCTAGAAATCACATGAGGGGATGTGGTAGGTAAGACCTCATTCTCTTATATAGGTCCTTCAATTTTGCCTAAATTGCATTTAGGTCCCTAATTTTTAAATTTTTTTGCATTTAGGTCCCCGATATCCCTTTTATCCTCAATTATGTCCCTAAGGTTTTCTTATTTCCACCCAAGTCCTAAGTTTCCCATTAATTGCAATCCAACCCCCCATTTTTCAAAAATCCCCAAATTGCCCCAAATTTCCCAAAATTTGCACTTTGACCCCTAATTTCTCATCTCCTCCAATTGATTTCCTAAACTCTGTTAATTCCTCCCTATCAAACTGCTATTCGATTCATCCAACTCCCTACGATCATCCTGGACTTTGAATTTCTAAATTTGACTCAGTTTCGAGCTACAACAGAGCTTAATCGGAAAATAGGTCCTAGAGGATAAAGCTTCAGAATCTTACCAACTAGGTCTCAATTGCCAAAGTTCTCGATTTGGGAAGCTTGTGTTCACCGGGAAGGTCCTTCTAGGATCAATAATTCCTTCAATTGGTGTTCTGAGCATGGAGAATTCGATCATCATAGCTTCATACACTTTCTTTCTCTAGCATTTTACTATTCCAATAAGAGAAGGCAGATTGGACCTACCCTCGAGCTTGAGGGAGGTTGGTTCAGTCGGGAAGAGTTGGGGGAGGAATGGTTTAGCTGGAGGAGGTTGGGAGTAACCGGAATTTAGCTCGATGTGATTTGACTATTCTGCGACTGCCAGAGCAGAGGTACTCTACAGGCTTCCTAATGCTCCTCTAGTGGCCTTAGAACCGAGTGGGGACTGCAACTAGGTAGAGGACCTTCTTCCGATTCTAGGGACTCTCAATTCACCTCTTGAGGTCTTAGAAAGTCCCATTGTCAGAGCTCTGGTTTGCGTGTCACGCCCCGACCCAGTTTGGTCGAATTCCCGTGAATAACTCGCCACTCTTCCGATTTATAAAAGTTTTCCCTTTCTCTAAATCGGAAGGAGTAATATGTCATTTTCACTTGTACCTTTCATGGAATAACATTAATCAAAATTAAATATAAATTTTACATACTTGTTTTAAGGTTCAACTACAGACAAATATTTAAGGTTGATTTCCCTTGGTTCCCTAAAAAGGGGTAAAGGGAGGGGGTGAGTTCAACAACTCAGTGAAAGGGTGTTAGGTGCGAGTTTTCACAAAAATAACTTTAATCGGAGTGTGTCAAACTCCTTATTTTCTTTAAAAATATTCTTTTTTCAAGTTCTAGTTTTCAAAATATTTTTCCAAGGTTTACTAATTCTTTTCCAAGGATTCTCAAATTCTTTCCAAGGTTTTCAAACCTCTTTCCCATTTCCATATTAGGTGTGTTTCACAAACAACACACGCCCTTCATTAGGAAGGGTACACACACATTCGCGAGATGTAGTTACACCAATTGCACCCACCCACTTGTGGATCGGAGCATATTTACCATTCATCCTAATAGAAGTCCCTAACTTCTACCCGAAATTTGAGTGAATGTCTCTGACACCCTACCCTTAGACCCAAAATATTTCGTGTTCATATGAGGACGAAGACCTCATCCCGACCCCACCCCGGTCTCATGTGAATTAAGCTACGTCGAGCTTCCCTGACTGCTGGCATGACAAATTGCCCTTATCTCTACCATGTCATCCAGTAGCCCCTAGGACGCATCACTACCCTTCTTGGGCGTCTTGATGGTCCTAAACCTCAAGTGCATGCACAAACAAAGTTTTCCATAAAACCATTAATCTTTGGTGCCACTGGTCCAACGGCCCCGACCCTCAACTCGACATGCAGCTGTTTGTATATACCAGTCCGTCGACTTGATCTTATCGCAGTGCCGCTAGTCCATCGAGTATATCAGTCATGTCTTGGTACCATGGCCAAATCACATCATTCATTCATTAAAAAATTTCATGGTTTATTATCATGTTTGTTTACGAGCTCCTACTCGTGCCAACTGGACTTGGGCCCACTGTACGTGATTTTCCAAAACCGGACATTTTAGCCCCAAAGTTCCAAAACCGAGGCCTCTAGCCTATTTGAGCTATTCGAACTCTCGTCAAGAAGGTCTCCAAAAAATTTTTAAACATTGGCACAGTCATGAAAGAGCACTTCTAACAAAATAACTTTTCAACTCGTCCATCACACCAACCGGGTGTCATGACATCTCCACTTACAACCGGTAAATGGGTTTTCTACTTCCTTCTAGGAAATTCATCATACCAACCGGGTATGATCTACTTACAATCGGTAAATAGTTTTTTCCGCATAGTTCTCACATCACTCCAACCAGGTGTGATGTTAAAATTCCACATAAAAATGGTTTTTCATTTCCGAAGTACTCATCTTCCCAACTAGATATTATGTGAATAATCCCACTCACCCGATAGTTTAGTGAATTCCTATTAAAGTGGTTTCTACCTCCAAGCGAGCTTAGCCTTGTTGGTGTTCCTGATATTTCATGTTCCTACACGATATGAATATTCTTTTTCATTATCCTTTGGTCTAATAGTCTTCATTTATCACGAATGAATAAAATACCCAAACTTTTAATTATTTACATTTAGGTTCCTAAAGTTCTTTTTCTTTAACTTTAGGTCCCTAATGCCATTTTTTCCCAAATTGAGCCCTTAAACTTCTAAAATTCACTTTGGAACCTCAATTTATTCAAAATCACGAAAAGAGGGTTCAAGTTTCCCAAATTTCCAATTTGGTCTCTAACTTTTTAAAAATTACCATTTTGCCCCTACTTTACAAAAATGGAAAAAATTTACCCCAATAATTCAAAAAATTGACCAATTGGTCCTCCAATATCTTTTTCATGCCCAATTGACCCTCAATTTTAGGAAATTGTACTTTAGTCCATCGAATTTTCGAAATCCCCAATTTCTCCCTTTCACACTATCTGAATTTGATCTCATCAAATTGCATCAATCAAGGTTAATTGTTGAAATTGAATGTAAAATTAAGTTCCTACACCTCCACATGACTCAATGAAACTTTGAATCGCGTCATTTGGATCCGATTTGAGCTCAAACAGAGATTAATCGGAAAATTGGACTTAGAGAGATAAAGCTTCGAAAACTTATCGTTGGGGTGTGACGGTCCGAGCTTTTGATCGGGGCAGATAGCTCTCATTCTGAGATTATTCCTAGGATCAATAATCGCATCAATTCATGCAGAATTGAGGGAGAATTTGGTCAGTGAAGTTTCACGGGTTCTCTTTGTAACATTGATTGAAAATTATAGAGGTGAGCCAAATTGGTTTACCTTTTCACTCTAATTTAGTTGTATGAGGGTTGTGGAAGTGTTGGAGAAGCTTATTTTGGCTTGAGAAGGGCTCGAATTGGCCATTTTTAGCTCGGCCGAAACAGGCCAGCTTCGGTTCGCCGAAGCTACTTAACTGTTTGATCACGCCGTTGTTTTTCTAGCCCATCGAAGCAAATGGAGACTATTGTTGGGTAGCTATCTTCTCTTCGAATCTAATGAACCCGACATCACCTTCTTTGGCTTAGAAAAATGCCCAAATTGGAGCTATGGTTCAAGATTTACCAAAAAAATGAAGAAGTATAGAGATGAGTTTTCATGTGTGAGAAGTATGAATGGGGAGTAGCTCTAAAAATTATTTTTTAAATGAGAAAAATTTATTACTACATTATTAGTATTTATGACTATTTATTTTTATTAAATTGAGAAATTGATAGGTATTAATTCCAATAATTGAATATAGGTATTAAATTATGGGTATTTATTTAATAATAGTATTAATTCATCAACTCTAAAATCCATTTCTCTTTTACAATTGTTTTGAAATTAATTTTGTACAGGTATATATATACTATTATATGTAAACATCTATTTAACATTTATATGTATATATATAATGAATAATTATGTATATACTATTTAAATTTATGCTTAAACGGAAAAATTGGTGTAACAACTACTCCCCACCTTTTTAGGAGTTTTGTTCCCAAAATTTATCCAGCATCTTTTGCATAGGAAATAACTTTCCTTAATTTAAACTTGGAGTTTGTTTGACATGATAACAATTTGTTTATTTTCACTTAGCCCCTTTATAATATGCACTTAAGGAATTTATTTTCCTTTTCATTGCTTACTCATTCTATTAAGTTTATCCTAGATAAGCATATTTTACCTGCCAGTTCAAGGGTATATACTTAGATTCACATATTTATTTGCTTAGGGCAAAATTTTTCCCATTTAGATTTTTACTCAAAATTTCAGCAATGAGAATTTAAAAATGCCCAATTAGTCCTGTATCTAGTTTTTTTTTATTATTGAAACACTTAGCTCGGTTTATTTTCGAGTACTAGGTACATTCTTTCATAGATTTCAGTATTATCACCTTTTCATCTAATTTTGACACTTATTATGATCTTTCTCATTTCTAGTGGCATACTTTACTTAAATACTTTCATTTTTTTAATCCACTCTTACTCGCTCATAATTATTTCACAATTTTTCATTTCGAGTTATTCTTTTTCGATACATATCGATTAATTTATTTGGAAAAACTTCATTATTACGATTTTATTCTTTAGTATGGTATGTAGTATATCAACCGTCTAACAATTAAAGTACATTCTTCCTAAAGTTGATCTATAAAAAAATATGTATTTGAGTGCCCATACTACTATGTTGATGCTTTCTTTGAAGTGTCCCGTCTCTCTTCATGATTATTTAGACAAAAAGTTTGTTGAATAATTAAAATTATGTGCTTTATTAGAAAAAAAATGTCTCATTATCACTTCTTATAATTTTGATATTTTTCCCGAACTAAATTTTTATTATGTTGTGAAAATGACAAATTTACGAGCACTTTCATAATTTTCTCATAGTAAATATGTTCATATAGCTCTACTTTTCTTATCAAAATAATAAGAAAATATTTAGCTCTATAATTAATGCTACTCCTCTTAACCGGTAGGCCTTGCCCTACCCCAGAAAACGTACTTCGTCCAATCATATTCTTGGGAGTAATGTTCTAGGTGAAGCCAAATTTAGAGAACATAGTAGATGCCATCTCCCGACATAAATTAATTCCTATTTGTCATTTTTATTCAGCCCAGGTCACATTTCCATTGAACAAGGTGATCAAGAAAGCTTGAGAATCTTTTTACCTATTTGGAGAAATCATCAATTTTCTCCATAACCCACAATTGAGACTCCCATGATTGATATACTACACTATACTATACTATAGTGCATTAGTTGAATATATACATATTGACATCTCATCTCACCCTCTTTGACTCACCATTTACTACTTCATGGTCTTGAGGTGATATACTAATATAAGAGAGTTGGCATGTGTGAAGTCGGTGGAAAGATTTGACCATGGATGGATTGGAAAGGGCTGTTGACCTGCTTTTCGGATAATGGTGGCATGTAAGACCCATTCTCCTTTCTTCTTCTTCATCATCTTCTTCCACACCCACCCACTCACATGGAGAGAGGACCATGACTACAAGTCGTGATCTCAACCTTCTTAACACCACCACCTAACCCTGGTCAAATCTAATCACTTTTTATGTCTTACTTTTTTCGTGAATAAATCTAATTGGGTCTCTCCGTGGTCAATCCATGAAAAAGTTTACATTAAAAAGCTTCATTTTTAATAAATAAATTTGATTTATGTTGAATTGTATTTCATTTGATAGTGTATTTTTACACTAAAATAAAATTATAAAAAATAAGTTTCTACAATATTATTTAACTTAAATAATTTATTTATTTTTAAAAATTTATTCCACTTAAAATTATATATATAATAATTTCATATGGGCGTATAAAAACTTATCTTAAAATATTTCATAAATTGTTTTAATTTTACACTTCATTCTCTCATTATTTCTAATATTTATGCTTTTAATCATGTAATTTATAATTATTTTACATGCAAATTAAAAAAAATAATATACATCGAATACTAGTAAATATAAAATTTAAATTTAGCATTAAATTCAATTTGTGATCTAGCCTTAATTAAAATTAAAAAATAAAAATATCTTCTCCTGGTGAGGCTGTCTGCCAAAGCTTCTCTCTCCACTGTAATAAATATTATCCTTGTTTTTTGGGTAAAAGTGAATACTGTGTTGGGAAGTTACGAGCTCAGGGAATGCACCTGCCTGCCTTAAATTTTTACCACGAGCTGTGTCAGTTTAGGAATAGCCCTCACCCTCTCACACTCCCTCGTCTTGAGATGGAACAAAACCCTTTGCTAGGGTTCTTGTGTGCGCATAAATCGCCGCACTGATTCTTGGAAGCTGCCTCTCACTGTCCAAGCATCTCTATTTGCTTCCCCTCCTTTTCTCTCTTTCTATCTTCTCTGATCCCAACTTACTGGCATTCTCTTTCGGGTTCCTTGAATGACATTACCTGTGAAGAGCTGTTGCAGAATCATATTCTGGGCAGGATAAATTGAGCTCCCGTCATATATATTTCGGGAACTGCTGGTTAAAAAGACGCTCAGATAGTGTTTTTGTATCAAAGTTTCAGCTTTTGTTCATTTTGAGGCAAGCTGCTTTGTTGGTGTAAATATTGTTATCTACTGTTTCTATCTTGCTGCTCTTATTGGTTGCTGATGTTCGGTTTGGGATATTTTGGGGAGTTGGCGATGATGACGGAGAATTGATTAGTTGATAGATCAAGTATAGGGATCCTTTAAGAATGTTGTCTGAATGGGAAGGACACGTGCTTGGAAGCAATGAGGAGTCTTTCGGGGATGATCTGGAGGAGGATATAGCTATGCTTCTTCGTGAGCAGCGGCACCACAAGGTCGATGATCACGAGCGCGAACTTAGCATTTATCGAAGTGGGTCTGCTCCACCTACAGTGGAAGGCTCGTTGAGTGCTGTTGGAGGGCTTTTTGGTGGAAGAGGAGGTGATGATGGCTCCTCGGGAAGATTTAGTAAATTTCCTGTAGCCAAGGACGGTAACGGGTTTGCCTCTGACGAGGAGCTTAGGTCTGACCCTGCTTATCTTTCCTACTACTACTCAAATGTAAATCTAAATCCCAGGCTTCCTCCTCCTCTGCTCTCTAAGGAGGATTGGAGATCTACTCAGAGGTTGAAAGGTGGTGGCGGCTCAACTATTGGGGGAATCGGAGACAGGAGGAAAGTGAATAAGCCTAATAGTGGTACGGGGAGGTCGCTGTTTTCTATGCCACCAGGATTTGATTTGAGAAATCAAGAGACTGACCCTGAAGAACCTGAGGAGGTGCCTAGCCCAGCTGATTGGTCTGGTGATGGGCTAATCGGCCTTTCTGGTTTAGGACTTGGGAGTAAACAAAAAAGTCTTGCTGAAATCTTTCAGGTCCTTTTCCCTATGAGTCTGATGGCCCGACTTCCTTTGCCTTGTGGCAATGAGCTATATATTATGGAATGCACCTTCTTTTGAACAGTTCTTAATACAGTTGGTGTGAAAAAAATAAAGTTTACATATATATTTTCTGATGCAGTTCTTGAATCTTGAAGTAAATTCTGCCGATATTGGTATCATTGGTGTTAATAAAAGTTGATTGTCAAAGCGAATGGTTCTAGATTTGTTTTCTTGTGTTTCTTTCCTATGTCTTCTAATTATTAGATGCAAGTTCTTCAATTACTAGTGCATGCATTTTTTAATCAAGGCCTTGGTAGTTCTTCTCTAGTACTTTAGCTGTATAATAAATTAACTGAGAATGGATCTTGGTAGTTCTTGTGTTTCTTTCCTATGTCTTCTGATTGTTAGATCCATTGTTTCAGGATGATATGGGACATCCATCTCCAGTTATAAGGCCACCTTCTTGGTCTCTGAGCCAAAACGTTTTCAGTGAGAATCTTGATAATACAGATCATGCTGAAACTGACCCTGCCCATGTAGGCCCTGGCTTGACGTCACCGGAGACATTGCAACCTGGTCCTAATGATCAGGTCCTGCCTTCAACTGTGCAGAAGCCTGCTCAGCAATCTTCCTACACCTATGCAGCTGCTCTGGGTGCTTCCTTGTCAAGGACCACTCCTGAACCTCGAGTCATTGCACAGGCACCCAGTCCTTGCCTTACTCCTATTGGAGGAGGTCGGATAGAAAAGAAATCTGTTGTCACAACCGCATCTACTACTCAGTCTCTTCATGGTGCATCATCTGTGAATAAAGACCCCTCAGATGTGGCCACTTCTTTTTCGAGCATGAGCATTTCATGTAATGAAGAAGATCATTGTTTGCATCCACAGGCTGGGACTGTCCTTCATAGCCATGGTGACTATTTTTTCAATACTAAGGACAGACAAAATCCCATCAAACAGCACAATTTACTGAAAGAGGCTGACACGGAACATTTGAAGATGCCTTCTTTGAAGAGTAATAATGGGGTTGGAGCTAATGCTCGAAAATCATCTTTGTTAGCCAATAGGCTACCTCATATGCAAAAGTCAAAGAACACTTACCGGAAAGGATCACCCATTTCTACTCTTAATGGAGGGGCCAATGTGTCCTCTCAGTATAAGCACATGGATGCATCAGATTCATCATATCCAAACTATGGGTTGAGTGGATTCTCAATGGACCCTGCACTGGCTTCGATGATGTCTGTGGGGCAAATCGGGACTGGCAATCTTCCTCCTTTATATGAAAATTTTTCTGCAGCATCTAGGGTGGCAATTCCTGGAATGGAATCCCAACTGCTTGGATTTGGAGGTGGGGCATTCTCACTTTCTGGGCCAGAACCTATTGGTCTTGCTGGAATGCCAAATCAATTATCAAGTGGTAGTTCTTTCCAGGCATCTCTTATGGATCCCATTCAGCTTCAGTATTTTAGGGCACAAAATTATGCAGCACAACTTGCAACTCTAAATGACACTTCACTGGCCAGGAATTACTTTGGAACGGATTACATGAATTTGATTGAGCTTCAGAAGGCATATCTAGAGGCATTGCAATCGCATCAAAAGTCACAGTATAGTGTGCCGGGAGGGGGAAAACAGGGCTATCTGAGTCCCCATAACAATTATTATGGAAACATTTATCCTGGCAGCCTTTTAGCTGGTGGAATCCTCCCGAACTCCCCTGTTGGGCCTGGAAGTCCTGTGAGGCAGAGTGAGTTAATGCGATTTCCTTCTGGAATGGGAAATTTAACTCCTTGGCACTTGGATGCTGGTTTTGGAATGGAACAAGGCTTTGCCTCTTCACTTTTAGAAGAATTCAAGAGTAATAAGACCCGTTGCTTTGAGCTATCTGATATTGCTGGTCATATCGCTGAGTTCAGGTAAAGAAAAGTCCCAACCCTTCATGATTTTCTTTATCATTGTATGATGATATTGCATATGCTGATACTGTCTCTCAAATGTTTCTTTTCACAGTGCTGATCAGTATGGGAGTCGCTTCATACAGCAGAAGCTGGAAACAGCCGCCGCAGAGGAGAAGAACATGGTCTATCAAGAAATTATGCCTCAGGCTCTTTCTTTGATGACTGATGTGTTTGGTAATTACGTTGTACAGAAGGTAGTCAATAGTTTTCTACTATAGTATTTCAACAGTACTTTCTCTAAGACTTCAAAATCTTGACCTTTTTTTTCCTTGAAGTTTTTTGATCATGGGCTTGCACCTCAAAGGAGAGAACTGGCCAATGAGCTTTTGGGACATGTATTGACTCTCAGCCTCCAAATGTATGGTTGTCGAGTTATTCAAAAGGTACCCTCTTGCATTCATTACTGGACCTGCTTCATTAATCTTTGCACTTAATCTTTTCCCTGGAGGCTTTAAGAGTGAATGCAGTTACAGGGTTTTGATGCCTTGTAAGTTTTATTTAGGCAATAGAGGTCGTTGATATGGACCAGAAGATCAGTTTGGCTCAGGAGCTTGATGGTCATGTGATGCGTTGTGTTTGGGATCAGAATGGGAATCATGTGATCCAGAAGTGCATAGAGTGTGTCGCTGAAGATGCTATTAATTTCATTGTTTCAACATTTTTTGATCAAGTAGTGAGCTTATCAACACATCCTTACGGGTGTAGAGTGATACAGGTTAGAGATATTAATATTTCTCGTATCAGTTCCATTTTCAGTCAAAACAAGTAGGTTGGTTGAACTGATAGAAATATTGTGCCTTTCATGTTGCAGAGAGTGTTAGAGCACTGCAAGGATCCAGAAACACAGCACAAAATTATGGATGAGATATTAGGAGCTGTTAGCATGCTGGCCCAAGATCAATATGGAAACTATGTTGTTCAGGTCTCCCATGTCATTTAATAAATTGCTCCTATTTCAGAGATAGTATATGTCTTTTAATTTGACTGTCTAGATTTGAATGGTTCAATTTGCTGCTTCCGATATTTCATTATATTTTTATTGAATCCGTTAAGGGTTCATGTTGGCAGTGAATAAATTCTGCAAATAATTTATTAACAATGTTAATTTTATCTTTTAAATTGAACCTTCTTTCCCCCTGGAAAGCAGCATGTCTTGGAGCATGGGAAGCCAAATGAACGCTCATCCATAATTGAGGAACTTGCAGGGAAGATAGTTCAGATGAGTCAGCAGAAATTTGCGTCCAATGTTGTGGAGAAGTGCCTGACTTTTGGAGGTCCTGCTGAACGCCAGTTACTGGTGAATGAGATGCTTGGTTCAACTGATGAGAATGAGCCTCTTCAGGTCTGGAGATTTAGTCATCCACTGATTGTAACTGTTAACTTGCATACTTTGTCAGATGAGTTGAAATGAACCCTCTGTTATCCCCACCAGGCAATGATGAAGGACCAGTTTGCCAATTATGTTGTGCAAAAAGTACTGGAGACATGTGATGATCATCAGCGCGAGCTGATACTCTCGAGGATTAAGGTCCATTTGAATACACTAAAGAGGTACACTTATGGGAAGCATATTGTTGCTCGTGTAGAGAAACTTGTTGCTGCTGGAGGTATGAATTCTTGAATCTCATTCCTTTTTTTGTGTAGATTCTACCTGCACTGACACAAAATGAAAGAGAGCTGCAGCTGTTATTAGATTTGTGTGAAGCTCTTAAGTTAACAAGTGCAAGTAAAGTTAAACTCATTTTGGATCTTAACTAGCCTCAATGTCACGGTTCCTTTCAAAACAGCCTGATATTTTACAATTTAAACTCCTCAAAAAAGCCGGGTCTCTCCACAATGTTACTGGAAACATGCCTTTTGCCCTTTAAAGATGGGGGAGTCATGTACCATTGTTTTCCCCCTCAATCTTTCTCATGCCCGTTTACTTTTATATGCATTCCTTGCAGAGAGGAGAATTGCTGCACAGTCTCTGCCACCTGCATAGAAGAGTTTAGTGGAGAGTTGTCTGTACAGCTAATTAACCGAGACTACATCTCTTTTATTGCTCCCTGAAACCATTTCCCAACTATTGCCAACCCACCTTTGTTGAAGATGTGCGAGCTCTTTATGACAATGATGTTAAAAGTGTCCCAGGATGCTTATACCCAGATGGAGAAACATTGTACATTTGTATATTTTAAGCTCTTTTATATCATACGTAGAGTGGCGACTGGGAGCTTCTGTATACTCGGATATAGCTGCAGCAGATGCAAGTGGCGAGACCAAGTTTAAAATGCTGTAAGAATAGGTCGTATGGTGAGGCGAAGTTACTGTCTTCTTTTTTCAGTTGAATGTACCATGGGAGACTGTACAAAATGTTGCTGTACTGAGTTGAGAATGGTCGGTGTCTTTTAAGTCGGGCCAGAAAATTTTCGTGTATAAATGCATTGTTATGGTATGCTTGGCGATTCCCATTTACATAAAATGATTGTAAGAGTGTCACTACTAGCCCTTGTTCTTCTTTGAACATACATACTAACTTCTTACACTTCAAAAATATTGGTATTTTGCAGCAATATGATACATTTTAACGTTTTCTTTAATCAACACGCTTAAAATGGTTGGCAACCGTGTAATTTTGGTTTACCTATTTATTACCCAGAAAAAGCAGGCTATAGAGCAGGCAAGTGTATCTATCCTGAGCCACCCAACTACCAATAATCTCTACATGAGCATACCCCGTCCCTGAAATGGTGAAATCTGTTCACATCTTTCACAAGGATCTCCCTGTTTGTGAACTTGGAGATGAACTTTGTGACCGAATGACAGTCCTCGCAGAGCCTCAAGTTCTTGGTTATCCGGATCACTTCTCCCTTGTTGCTATTGATGAGCCCAAAAGCAACCGCTAGCTTCTCACTGTGGCCTAATAGGATCCGCTCTTTCTCGTCTGAATCAAGATCGTAGTGGACGATGTCCGTCCGAGGAACATATCCCGTCTCCTTCATCTCCATTGACAGTCTCAGCAACAGGGCGCGGAGCTGCTCAATCTGTGGGTTCTGTTCATCAACAGAGACGAAAGAATAGATCTTCCTCTTCACTTCAATCCAGCAGCGGCCAGGTACTTTCTGTAGCCCACGTGCCTCTAAGAGCTGCTTAGCTCTCCTCGCCTCCTGCCACAACTTTGCTCCTGCATAAATATCTGCTAAGAGGACATAGTTCCCAGCATTCCTTGGCTCAAGCTCGAAAAGTCTTGAGCTTGCTCTCTCAGCAAGCTCGACATTATCGTGGATCTTGCAGGACCCAAGTAGGGCTCCCCAGACCTTGGGCCCAGGTTCCATCCGCATTTCTTCTATGATCTTCACTGCTTCATCCAACCTATTTGCACGCCCGAGCAGATCGACCATACAGGCATAGTGCTCCACTCTAGGTTGAATCCTGTGTATCTGGACCATCGATCTAAACAGCTCCTTGCCTTTCTCGACAAGTCCTGCATGGCTGCAAGCTCCCAAAACACTAACAAAGGATACCACACTTGGTGAGATTCCGCTGCAGACCATCTGCTTGAATATTTCAACCGCCTTCTCACCGAACCCGTGAACTCCATAGGCAGATATCAGTGAATTCCATGAAACAACATCCCTCTTTTCCATCTTATCAAAGATGGTCTGGGCCAACTCGATCTTCCCACATCGGGCATACACTGTCATAAGTGCACTGATGACAGGCAAGATAGAATCAAGACCTCTCCTCAAAACGAATCCATGCAGAAGCCTACCTTGTTCTAGAGCAGCAAGAGCTGCACATGCCTGAAGCACGCTGACCATGATGACAGATGTTGGGACCGTATCGCTCCTAGACATCATCTCGTGGAAGAGCTCCAATGCTTCAAAGGGCATCAAGTTCTTTGCATAGCAAGTGATCATAACACCCCAAGAGACCACATTCTTAACTCGCATTTCAGCGAACACGTGACGTGCTTCGTTCACACACCCAAACCGAGCGTACATATCCATCAAAGTGGTCATCGTGTGAACATGCCCCTCATATCCGCGCCTTAAAATATTCGCATGAATCTCCTTGCCACTTTTCAAAAGCGAAGCCATGTTCTCGGAAACAACACATGCTTTCAATACGTATGTGTAAGTGAACCTATCAGAAAGAATTTCGGTTTGATTCATCCTCCGGTATAGGTCCATTACCTTCTCGCCGCGACTCGCCAGAGCCAGTGCCTGAAACAAGGCATTCCAGACGTAGATTGTTCTCTTACGAATTTTGTCAAACACGAGTAGCGCCCTCTCGACATCGTCCACCTCGGAATACATGTTAATGAGTTTGGTGGCCAAGAAAGGGTCTTGGTCGAACCCATTATCGAAGAGGTGCCGATGGACGGAGAGACCGTCAGAGAGCGACTTCTGGCTGGAGCAAGAGAGTATTAAGAGCTCGTATGTCAGCTGGCTCGGGTTGGGCTCCTGGGAAAGGACATGGAGAGCCTGTTTGAGGTCGCCTTGCCGGGATAGGGATTGGATTAGTGGGTTGTTTCCGGTAGATGAGGATGATATTCCGGGGAGGGAGGAAGGGTTGGTGGTGATTGAACAGAGTGGCTTCCCGCGGGCAGTATATTGGGCGGAGAATGACGGTTGCTGTACCGTTTGGGCAGAAGTAAAGGCCAGCATCCCATAAAACACCACTATACTACGTTACACCGACCGGAATTTCTTTGTAGATTCCGATCACTTTGGGATGGAATATTGCTCACGGTCGCATCATTGGATTATGCACTTCATCGTTATCGACTCCCACCGTTAATCCTGCAAGTGCACACGGGAGGGAAATGGCCGAAACACTAGGGGAGAAAAGCCAAAACGGCCCACTAAAGTTACTGAAACACCCTCAAAGTTAAAAATATCTCGCGCTACCCGACGATGTACGTGGCTCCTTCACGGAAATCAGAAAGAACATCACAACTGCTAGCTAATTGCCATGTGAAGTCACAGGTACGTGTACCCTTCCTTCCGTCTGCATTTTGATTTAGGGATGTGCTTACTTTTTTCTTATGTATCAAATTGCACCAGTCTGATCCATTTTCTTTAGAGATGTGTACTCTTGTTTCTGACGGTCTTTATCCTCTATTTTCTTCTCCTTTTACTGTTTGTTCAGTGAGAGGAGTTCCTTCTCTGTTAGGAAATCTTCCTCTAATTACCTTTTTGTGACAGGCTGATGTACATGGGAATTCCCAATCTCTAAGAGGAAATCAGACATATGGGTTCTCTTTCTCTTCTACTAAAAGGAAAAGTAGTGAAAATCAAAGGATTTGCACGCATTTGGTAAAAGCTAATAGTGCACCAACACATGATTCTTTGCCATCCATTAGTGACTCCAATCACAATTAATATAAATATATAAATATATATATATATTAATTTATAAAATTATTCAAAGTATTGTAGTTGAATCCGCTATTCACTATATATGATTTTATATGTCCCTATATCACAGCTTGTATTTGTATATAATTCAATTTTTATGATTATTTGATTACTTTCTAACTGAAAATATCATTTTATATTTTTTTTAAAGATATTTTACCATACCAACACATAATTAAACATTATGTATATTTACTTATCAAAGAGTTTAGTTATCAAATTAACCAATTTAATATATTAGATAGACGAGTATCTTGGTTCTAAATTTAATCAACTCTATATCATAAAATTAATTTCAGAGTCACATTCTTTATTCACATAATAGGTTATCACATTTAGTTATTCTAAAAATACAGTCTTATTTAATGAAGACGCACTTATATATTTTTTCATCATTTTTTATATTATTTTTCAAAATATGCATCATGCATTTCATCTTAGTAGTATAATCGAACTCACCACAATACTTTTACTCGGAGTTATAATTGGGATTTGTTTGTCTCAATTATTTTTGTCTTGTCTCGGGTTACGTCATCCCCATATAACAACCTGATATTCACTCTACATGAACCATATTTTATATTTGGGGTAAATTTATATCGTAATTTTATACTTATATACTATCTTATAATTTTTCAAAAATTATAGTTTTACCATTGAGATTGATTCTCTCGAATCACGTGTCGATTAATCAGTTTTAACTAATCATTCCTATGATTTTATTCCACACATAATAGATTAAACCCATACTTGATCAATGTCAAGCCCCGACTTGGCTCGGTCAGGACCCCGTGAGCAATCTACCGCTCTCTTAAACATATAGTAGTCACTTCTCCCCATATCGCGAAGAGTTTGGTGTAGTGTCTACCATCGTTAATCGGAATAACATTAAGCAAAACTAATAGTGTTAATAGTACATGGGTTTAGAAGCTTGGTGGAGTGGCTCTTGAAAAACTCTCTCTTTCCTAAAAACAAATATTAAGGGAGGGTGTGAGTCTTTTAACTCAGTGAGCGAGAAATTTTAAAGGTAATTTTGTTTGGGCTTCATGTTAGTTCATAGTACTTCATCATTTTCTAATTATCATTGTGTGTTGTTCATGAAATCGGGTTGACACACAATCACACGTCCTTTTATCATAAAAAGGGAACACACGTTGGTAGAACAGTCTCCGACTGTTTCACTTATGGACCGAACCCTGTGTCTGAATGGACATTAGTTGTTCGACCCTCAGACTCAAGCCATACTCCGTGTCTGTAATATGGGACGAGATCTCTCCCCCTCCAACCTCGGTCTCAATGTGCATGAAGCTCTTAGAGCTTTTTCAACATACTGGATGACAAACTGCCCTTATGCTCTTTGGGTCGTCCAACAACCCTTAGAACCACCATTACACCATACTGGTCACCTCGATGGTTCTGAACTCATGGCATGCAAAATCAATAGTTTAGCCATTATCTTTGGTGTTACTAGCCTAACAAACCCGGTAACCCAACTTCGGTTCCGTAACTATTAGCCCAACAAGTTCGATGACCTCACTTCGGCTTAGCAGCTACTAACCTAACGAGTTTGTCTGTCCATCTTCGACACAGTAACTAATTCACACAATTATCCAATTATATGTGTGTTTTCAAGCACAAAAGTCTTATCTTGTCAATGGGCCTATGCCCGTGCCCATTGGCCTTGGGTCCACTCGAACTATTCAAGCCCTATTATCACATGCTTCATGTTTTCATCAGGACAACTTCCCAAAAGTTTTAAGCATGTTTAATCAGTTAGGAGAGGGCAGTCATGGGAAATTGTTTTCAAATTGGGAAAACTGTACTCATAAACCCAATCAGATGTGATGATAAACCCACTTTTGCCTCTAGTGGTATCTCGGCTAACCACACACACTCATGCACGATCCTTTGAAGTGCTCGTCCTACATGGTCTGAGTATTCATATCAGTGCAATTGATAGGAAAGACCTCATAATTGCCTGTATTGGCAATTTGGTCCTTAATTATGCCATAATTACGGTTAGGTCCCTAAAGCCCAAAATTTTGCTCTTAAGGCCCTAATGTCCAATTTATAAACAATTAGGTCCCTAATTCCCTTTTATTTCCATTCAAGTCCTCAACTGTTCATTATTTACAATTCAAACTCCAAATTTACAAAATTCCCAATTTCACCCAAATTCCCTTTGTAAACCTCGCACTTTTGAGTTAACGAAAACCGGGAAAAAGAACTGGTCAAACTGAGTAAGAAAACCGAGCCAGTTTACAAACCCGATCAACAATTTGGAAATTTACAACTTCTGGGTGATCCAAAGGGTTCATTAAACCTTGGAAAAGAAACTTAAGACAAACTAGAAGAGAAAAACCAAATTGGTTCAGGTGAACGAGAATCCATAAGAACTCTAAAGTTAAGCGTGCTTGCCCGAGGTTAAGAATCCCCATTCATTCTCCTCACACCTAAACACTTCTCTCTCTCTCTACTGCTCCATTTCCCAGTGAAGCTCGAATCAAAGCTTCGACTTGAACATTTTTCTTAACCTTTGAAGGAGAGTTTGGGCTCTTTAGAACTGGGAAGAAGACAATTATCTGATAGTAAACTCTAGTCAATCTGAGAATCGCTGGAAAAACGTCGGCATGATGGAACAGTGAAGCAGCTCCGTCGGACCGAAGCTGCCCTATTTCGGCCAAGTTGAAATCAGCCATTTCAAGCCCTCCTCAAGCCAAACCAAACCTTCCTAACACTCCGTCAGCCCTCCCACGCCAAATTAAGACTAAAAGGTAAGCCAATTCAGCTCCCCTCTGCAATTTCCGACCGGTGCTAAAGAGAGAACCGACAGAATTTCAATGATGAAATTCTAACTCAATTCGGCATCAATTGATGCGATTCTTGATTCTAGGATAAACCTCAGGATGAGAGCTATCTGTCCAAATTGAAAGCTCGGACCGACGTGCCCTCACTAGGATAAACTTAGTCTGTTTTCCGGCGAAGCTCCGTCTGAGCTCGTTCCGGCGTTAAAATCTGCGATTCAAAGTTCCTTAGAATCGCATGAACATGTAGGAACTCAATTTCAACTTCAATTTCAACAATGAGAGGTGTTTGATTGGTCAATTTGATGAAATCAAATTCGGTAGTGTTGAAGGGTTGAAATTGGGGGAAAAATTGGGGATTTTTGAAATTCAAAGGACCAAAATGCAATTTTATGAAATTGAGGGTCAATTGGGCATGAAAATAATGTTGGAGGACCAATTGAGAAATTTTGGAATTTTTGGGGCAAAACTTACCATGTTTGTAAAGGAAGGGCAAAATGGTAATTTTGGAAAAGTTGGAGGACCAAATTGGAAATTTGGGAAATTAATCCCTTTTTGTGAAATGGAATAAATTGAGGTCCTATGATAAATTTTAGAAGTTTCAAGACTCAATTTGAGGAAAAACCGACATTAGGGGCTTAAAGTTAAAGAGAAATAACTTTAGCGACCTAATTACAAATAAATGAAAGTTTGACTTTCTCATTCATTTGGAATGAATGAAGGCGATTAGGTCGAAGAATAATGAATCGAGATGTTCATATCGTGTAGGAACATGAAGTACCGGGAACGCCAGCTAGGACAAGCTTGCGTGAATACAAAGAACCGGTCTAGTGGAATTCACGGCATTAACGGGGGAGTGGGATTATATATCATACCCGATTGGGAATGATAAGTGCCTCGGTATAAAAATCCACTATTTAGTGGTATTTTAATCATCACCACTTAGAGAAAGTGATGTGAAAATTATGCGGAAAAAACTACTTACCGGTTGTAAGTAGATTATACCCGGTTGGTATGATAAGACTTACTCGAAGGAAGTTGAAAACCCGTTCATCAGTTATGAACGGAGATGTCCTTATACTGGTTGGTATAATAGATAGTGAAAACCTATTTTGTCGGAAGTGTTCTCCCCTGACTGTGTGCCAATTCTTAAACTATTTGGGAGACCGTATTGATGGGAGCTCGAATAGCTATTATAGGCCGGGGGCCTCGGTTTTGGAACTTGAGGGCTAGAATGCCCAGTTTTTTAAAATCTCATACAGTGGGCCCAAGGCCAGTTGGCACAAGCAGGAGCTTGTAAACGAACATGATATATATGCCATAAAACTTAATAAGTGAATTTTTTGGCCATGGTACCAAGATAGGACTTGTAAACCCCGGACTTTTGAGTTAAGGAAAATCAGGAAAAGAACCGGTCAAGCCGAGTAAGAAAACCGAGACGGTTTACAAACCCGATATTTTGGGAACAAGAAATTTGGAAATTTACAACTTCCTAGTGATCCAAAGGGTTTATTAAACCTTGGAAAAGAAACTTAACACAAAGTAGAACAGAAAATTTAAATTGGTTCAGGTGAACGAGAGTCCATAAGAATTCTAAAGTTAAGCGTGCTTGTCTGAGAGTAGTGTGAGGATGGGTGACCACCTCTTGGGATACGCTTATCATAAATAGTCATAAATTAATATATATTTAATTATTGGAATTAATACAAATAATTTAATACCAAAATTAAATTATTGAAATTAATACCAATAATTTATGGCTATATTAATACTAGTAATAAATCTCTCCCATTTAATACATGGTTTTACACCTATATAAAGAGGTCATCCCCATTTATTCTCCTCACACCTAAACACTTCTCTCTCTCTACTGCTCCATTTCCCGGTGAAGCTCGAACTAGAGCTTCGACTTGAACAAAGGTTGGGCTATTTAGAATCGGGGAGAAGACAGTTATTTGATAGCAAACTCTAGTCAATTTGAGAATCGTTGGAGAAGCGCCGGCATGATAGAATATTGAAGTAGCTCCGACAGACCGAAGATGCCCTATTTCGGCTAAGCTGAAATCGGCCATTTCAAGCCCTCCTCAGGTCAAACCAAGCCCTCCCAACACTTCCTCAGCCTTTCCACGCCCGAATTAGGATCGAAAGGTAAGCCAATTCGACTCCCCTTTATAATTTTTGATCGGTGCTAGAGAGAGAGTCGACTGAATTTCAATGACGAAATTCTAATCCAATTCCGCATCAATTGATGCGATTCTTGATTCTAGGATGAAACTCAGGATGAGAGCTATCTGTCCAGATCGAAAGCTCGAACCGTCGTGCCTTCACCGGTGAGTAATCGAAGCATTTTCTCTCTATAGTTCATTTTCCAGCGAAGCTCCGTTTAAGCTCATCCCGACATTAAAACTTGCGATTCACATTTCTGAGGAATCGTATGAACATGTAGAAACCCAATTTCAACTTCAATTTCAATAATTGGAAATGTTTGATGGGTCAATTTGATGAAATCAAATTCAACTGTGTTAAGAAGTTGGAATTGGGGGAAAATTGGGGATTTTCGAAATTCAAAGGACCAAAATGAAATTTTATGAAATTGAGGGTCAATTGGGCATAAAAATAATGTTGGAGGACCAATTGAGGAATTTTGAAATTTTTGGGGCAAAATTTACCATTTTTTGTAAAGGAAGGGCAAAATGGTAATTTTGGAAAAGTTGGGGGACCAAATTAGAAATTTGGGAAATTAAACCCCTTTTTGTTAAATGGAATAAATTGAGGTCCTATGATAAATTTTAGAAGTTTCGGGACTCAATTTGAGGAAAAACCGGCATTTGGGTCATAAAGTTAAAGAGAAATAACTTTAGGAACCTAATTGCAAATAAATGAAAGTTTGGCTTTCTCATTCATTTGGAATGAATGAAGGCGATTAGGCTGAAGGATAATGAAGCAAGATGTTTATATCGTGTAGGAACACGAAATACTAGGAATGCTAGCGAGGACAAGCTCGCGTAAATACAAAGAACCACTCTAGTGGAATTCACGGCATTAACGGGTGAGTGGGTTTACTAACATCATACCCGATTGGGATGATTAGCACAACTTAAAATTAAAAACCACTTACTGGTTGTGAGTGGATTTACTAACATCATACCCGGTTAGGATGATGAACATAACTTAAAATTTTAAAACCACTTACCTGTTGTGAGTGGGTTTACTAACATCATACCTGGTTGGGATGGTGAGCACAACTTAAAGATAAAAATCACTTACCGATTGTGAGTGGGTTTACTAACATCATACCCGGTTGGGATGATGAGGACGACTTAAAGATAAAAACCACTTATCAGTTGTGAGTGGAAATTTTATATCATACCCGGTAGGAGATGATAAGTACCTCGGTATAAAAACCCACTATTTAGTGGTATTTTAATCATCACCACTTAGAGAAAATGATGTGAAAATTATGCGAAAAAAAAAACTACTTACCGGTTGTAAGTAGATCATACCCGGTTGGTATAATGAGACTTCCTCGAAGGAAGTTGAAAACCCGTTCATCGGTTATGAACGAAAATGTCCTTATACCGGTTGGTATAATGGACAGTGAAAACCTATTTTGTCGAAAGTGTTCTCCCCTGACTGTGTGCCAATGCTTAAACTATTTGGGAAACCTTCTCGACGGGAGCTCGAATAGCTCTGATAGGCCGGGGGCCTCGATTTTGGAACTTGGGGGCTAAATGCCCGATTTTGAAAATCTCGTACAATGGGCCCAAGGCCAGTTGGCACGAGCAGGAGCTCGTAAACGAACATGATATATGTGCCATAAAACTTAATAAGTGAATTGTTTGGCAATGGTACCAAGATAGGACCGACATGCTCAGTCAACTAGCGGCAGTGCCACATGACAGGTCGATAGACTAGTCAAGACAAACAGCTGCGGGTTGAGTTGAGAGTCGGGGCCGTTGGACTAATGGCACCACAGATTACATGGCAATATAAGAAAATATTATTTGTGCATGCACTGTGAGTACGGGATCATCAAGACGCCCATGAGGGGTAGTGATGCGTCCTAAGGGCACTAGACGACTTGGTGGCTATAAGGGCAGTTCGTCGTTCCAGGTGTTTGTGCGAAATCTGGAGTAGCACCAAGCGCATGAGATCGGGGTAGGGACATGATGAGGTCTCTGTCCTCATACGAACATGAAGAACTGATTTCGGGATTGTGGGTCGGATGTCAGGTACATCCACTCATTCACAGGGTAGAAGTGGTCGTACTTCTATCCGGGTGGTAGGAAAAGTCGTTCCGAAGCCACTAGCGGGTTCAGTAGTGATACTGACTTGCGAATGTGTGTAACATTCATGATGAAGGATGTGTGTTGGGTGATGACACACTGTGGTAACTAAGAAATAATGGAAAAATCCAAATTTTTAAATGAAGGGATTTTTTAAAACAAAGGAGTCTGACACACCGCATATAAATGTTTTTCTTAAAAGTTAAAAGTTTTTAAAAACCCCATTCACTAAGTAGTCATACTCACCCCCTCCCTTATATCCCTTTCAGAAATCTCGGAAAGCCTCCCCTTAAACACTGTCAACTAAGATGCTTGTAAGACAGGTATGTAAAGTTTTAAATTTCATGCAGTTTTGATTATGCTATTCCAGGAAAAAGGTGCAGGTTAAAGGACGCCTTACTCTTTACGGTTTACAATAAGGGGAAACCCTTTAATAAACTGGGAGAGTGGCGGGTTGATTACGGGGATCTGGCCAAACCGGGTCGGGGCGTGACAGGACCAACATGCTCAGTCAACTAGCGGCAGTGCTACATGACAAGTCGATGGACTAGTCAAGACAAACAACTACGGGTTAAGTTGAATGTCGGGGCCGTTGGACCAATGGCACCACATATTACATGGCTTGATAAAGAAAACATTGTTTGTGCATGCACTATGAGTACGGGATCATCAAGACACCCATGAGGGGTAGCGATGCATCCTAAGGGCCCTGGACGACCTGGTGAGTATAAGGGCAGATCGTCGTTCCAGGTGTTTGTGCGAAATTGGAGTAGCACTAAGCGCATGAGACCAGGGTGGGGACGGGATGAGGTCTCTGTCCTGATACGGATATGAAGAAGTGATTTCAGGATTATGGGTTGGATGTTGCGTACATCCACTCATTTCTAGGGTAGAAGTGGTCGTGCTTCTATCCGGGTGGCAGGAAAAGTCGCTCCGAAGCCACTAGCGAGTTTAGTAGTGATACTGACTTACGAATGTGTGTAACCTTCATGATGAAGGATGTGTGTTGGGTGATGATACACCGTGATAACTAAGAAATAATGGAAAAATCCAAATTTTTAAATAAAGGGATTTTTGAAAAGAAAGGAGTTTGGCACACTCCATATAAACATTTTTTTAGTCAAAAGATTTGAATCCCATTCACTGAGTAGTCGTTCTCACCCCCTCCCTTATATCCCTTTCAGGAGATTTCGGAAAGCCTACCCTTAAAGACCATCAACTAAGACGCCTGTGAGACAAGTATGATGAATTTAAAAATGTTATACAGTTTTGATTATGTTTTTCCAGGAAAAAGGTGCATGTTTAAAGGATGCCTTACTCTTTACGGTTTAGGATAAGGGGAAACCCTTTAATAAACTAGGAGAGTGGTGGGTTGTTCACGGGGATCTGACCAAACCGGGTTGGGGCGTGACACCCTCGATTTATTGCATTTTAACCTCCCAAATCTTGGATTCATCAAATTGACCGCCCAAACTTAGGCAATTGCCCCTATCCTGCAGCAAATCGCTCCCCAATCTCTCCAAGATTAATTTGACCTTTAAATCACCTCAATCGGTGCTGATTAAGTTTAAATGGAGCCTCATCGAAAAAATTCTGTAGAGAAGAGAAAGCTCGGTTTCCTTATCGGTGAGGGGGCGGTAGTCGGAGCTCTTGATGTGGGCGACTAGTGCTCTTCCAAGGGGTTCTTCTAGGATCAACTTGCTGGCCAATTGTGTTATGCCCCAACCCGGTTTGGTTAGATCCCCGTGAACAACCTGCCACTCCCTTTGGTCCATTAAGTTTTTCACCATTTTTTAAACCACGAGTAGTAAGACATCCTTTTACCTTTTTTTTTCCTGGAATAGTATTATATAAAACTAAATATTTAAAAAGACATACATGTCTTACAATTTCAATATAGGAGTGTCTTTAAGGTTGGTGTTTCTTTGGTTACTTGAAAGGGGTAAAAGGAAGGGGGTGAGTTCTACAACTTCGTGAGCGGGTGTTGAGAGTGAATTTTCAAATTAGTTTTAGTTTATCCGATCCATGCCAAGGTTATCATTTTCTTAAAACAAAAATTTTCTTCAAATCCAGATTTCCAAAACATTTTTTGTTTTCATATTAGGTGTGTTTAGCTCTCTTAGCCCATACCCTTGCCTCGGAAGGCATTTAGCAAACAAACACACGCCCTTCATCAAGAAGGGTACACACATTCGTAGGTGCAACCTGTCCACTGCACCCACTTGTGGATCAGAGCATCTCGTCCATCAAGATAGAAGCCTGTCTACTTATACCCTCGGTCTGAGTGGATGTCCTAGACATCCGACCCTTAGACCCGAATTCCACTTCGTGTCCGTATGAGGACGAATACCTCATCCCGACCCCACCCCGATCTCATGCGCAAGAAGCTTACATAGCTTCAAGACTGACTTGCACGACAAACCGCCCTTATCTCCACCATGTCGTCTAGTAGCCTTTAGGACCCATCACTACCCCCTAGGGCATCTTGATGGTCCCGTACCATAAGTGCATGCACAAATAAGAATTTTCATATAATAGCCATCATATTTGGTGCCAACGCTCTAACGATCCCGACGCTTCACCCGACCTACAGCTATTTGTCTAGGCCGTTTTGTTGACCTGGCCATGACGCATTACCACTAGTCCATCAGTATTGTCGGTCATGACTTAGTACCGTGGAGAAATTACACAACCAATTTCATTAGAAATTTTCATGGCTCTATTTAATCAAGTTTGTTATAAGCTCCTGCTCGTGCCCACTAGCCTTGGGCCCACTGTACATGTTTTTCCAAAACTGGGCTTTTAGCCTCACAGGTTCAAAAACTGAGGTCCCAAATGTTTTAAGCATTGTCACACAGTAAAGGGAGAACACTTTTGACAAAAATTCATTTTTAACTCATCACACCAACCAGGTGTGATGATATCTTTGCTTACAACCGGTAGGCAGGTCTCCCATTTACTCTAGGAAACTCATCATACCAATTGAGTATGATGTGAAATAATCCTACTCACAAGTGGTTTTTCATTTCTAAAGTACTCACCATCCAAACTGGGTATGATGTATAATTAAGCCCACTCACCCGGTGACTGTGGCGCGTTCGTCCCCAATTGGCTTACAAGTCCACTTGAGCTTTCTCTTGCTAACGATTTGGGTATCATCATCAATGAGTGATCGACATAATAGACTTCGTTTTCTCACGTATGGGCGACTAGGCCCAAATTTTTTATTTATTGCACTTAGTTCCCTAAAGTTCATACCTTTTAACTTTAGTTCCCTACTGTGAAATTTTCCTCAAATTAAGTCCCGAGGACTTCCAATATCTTCCTTAGGCCCTTAATTTACTTTTAATTGTGCAAGGGGCTCAAGTTTTCCAAATATCCAATTTGGTCCCCAATTTTCCAAAAATTATGGTTTTGCCCCTACTTTTCAAAAATAGCAATTTGACCCCAAATATTTCAAAAATTGACCAATTTATCCCACAACATCTTTATCATTGCCAATTGACATCCATTTTAAGAAATTGTATAGAGGTCCCTCAAATTTTTGAAATCTTACATTTTCCCCAAAATTTTCCCCAATTTCTCCCCTTCAAACTGACCGAATTTGATTTCTCCAAATTGGCCATTCAATTGGGGTTAATTGCTCCAATTGATGGTATAGATCAGTTGCTACACTTCCATATGATTCAATTGAGCTTTGAACCGCAGCATTTGGATTCGAAATGAACTCAAATGGAGCTTCGCCAGAAAACTGTTCGTAGAGAGAGAAAGTTTTGAAAGCTTACCGTCGGAGGTGTGACGGTCTGAGCTCTCAATCGGGAAAGGTGGCTCTCATACAGAGGTTCCTTCTTGGATCAAGAATCGCTAAAATTGAAGTCCAAATGAGGGTGAATGTTATTAGTGAAATTCACCACTTTCTCTCTCTTAACACTGATTAGTAACGATAGAGGAGGGTTGAATTGGCTTACCTTTCAGCTCTATTGAGGCCGTGTGAGGGCCGTGCAGGTGTCAGGGAGGCTTGGTTTGGCCAGAGGAGTTTGAATTTGGACGAATTCAGCTCGGCCAATATAGTGCAACTTCAGTCCGTCGGAGCTACTTCACTGTTTGATTCTGCCAACGCTTCTCCAATGGTCCTCGGGTTGAAACAAGGTTGCTATGAATTAGCTTTCCTTGGAGTCTGTAGGACCCAACCTTGCCTTGTTAGGCTAAGAAAAATACCAAAATCGGAGCTCTGGTTTGAGTTTCATCCAAAAATGGAGCAATTGAAAGCGAATAACGATTTGAGGTGTGTGGAGGATGAATGGAGAGGTGCTCTTTATATAGGGAGCTCGGGGACCCTCTGACCGACCACTTTCCATTTTGGTAGAGCTTATCCTCTTACAAAAATAACCTGATCGAAGCAAATAATCCTTTTCCAGAGAAGGAAGGTTTCTGTTGGGTTTGAGTGAACGTTCTCGATATCCAATGCTTACCCCCGAATGTCACTCCGTGTCCATATGAGGACAAAGACCTCGTCATGCTCCGATCCGATTTGGTCAGATCCCCGTGATCAACCTGCCACTCTCCCGATTTATTAAGGGTTACCCCTCGTTATAAACCGTTAAGAGTAAGGCGTCCTTTAAACTTGCACTTTTCTTGGAATAACATAAATCAAAATTGCATAATATTTTAATTTTTATCATACCTGTCTTGTAGGCATCTTGGTTAATGGTCCTTAAGGGTAGATTTTCTGAAATTTTCCTAAAAAAGGGATATAAGGGAGGGGGTGAGTACAATTACTCAGTGAATGGGTTTTTCAAGAAAATATCTTTGAGGAAAAGAGTTGTATTGGAGTGTGCCATTTAAAATCTCGGGTTTTACCACTATTTCTTTATTTAATCACGGTGTGTCATCACCCAACACACAACCTTCATCATGAAGGTTAACACACATTCGCAGGCCATTATAACCACTGAACCCACTTGTGGCATCGGAGCGACTTTACCGACAACCTAGATAGAAGTACGTCCACTTCTACCCTGAGAATGAGCGGATGCACGTGACATCTGACCCTCAATCCTGAAATCAATTCTTCATTTCCATATGAGGACATAGACCTCATCCCGTCCCCAACCCGGTCTCATGCGCTTAGTGCTACTCCAAATTTTGCACGGTCACCTGGTACGACGAACTGCCCTTATACTTACCGAGTCGTCCAAGGCCATTAGAATGCATCACTACCCCTCATGGGCATCTTGATGATCCCATATTCATAATACATGAACAAACAATATTTTCTTATCATACCATTTAATCTCTGGTGCCACTGGTCCAACGGCCTCGACTCTCAACTCAACCTGCAGCTGTTTGTCTTGACTGGTCCGGAGACCTGTCATGTCGCATTGCCGCTAGTTGACTGAATATGTCGGTCCTGTCTTCATACCATGGCCAAACAATTCATTTATTAAAGTTTTATGGTCCATATCTCATGTTTGTTTATGAGCTCCTGCTCCTGCCCACTAGCCTATGGCCCACTTGTTCGAGATTTTTAAAATCGGGCATAATAGCCCCCAAATTTCCAAAACTGAGGCCCCCGGTCTATAAGAGCTATTCGAGCTCCCGTCAAGAAGGTCTCCCAAATAGTTTAAGCATTGGCACACAGTCAGGGGAGAGCACTTCTGACAAAATTATATTTTCAGCTGTCCATTATACCGATTGAGTATAACTACATCTCTGCTCATAACCGATTAACGGGTTTTCAACTTCATTCGAGGAAGTTTCATCATACCAACCAGGTATGATCTACTTACAACCGGTAAGTAGTTTTTCGCATGATTTTTACATCACTCCACTAGGTTGTGATGTTTAAAATACCACTTGGTAGTGGGTTTTCATTTCGAGGTACTTATCATTTTCAATCGGGTATGATATAAAATCCCACTCACCCGTTAATGCCGTGAATTCCACTAGACCGGTTTCTTGATTTCACGCGAGCTTGTCCTTGTTGGTGTTCCTAGTGCTTCGTGTTTCTACACGATATGAACATCTCGGTTCATTATCTCTTGGCCTAAAAGCCTTCATTCATTCCAAATGAATGAGAAAAACCAAACTTTTATTTATTTGTAATTAAGTCCCTAAAGTTAATTTTCTTTAAGTCCCTAATGCCAGTTTTTCCTCAAATTGAGTCCCAAAACTTTTAAAAATTCCCCTTGGGACCTTAATTTATTCAATTTCACAAAAAGTGGTTTAATTTCCCAAATTTTCAATTTGGTCCTCTAACTTTTTCAAAATTACCATTTTGCCCTTCCATTACAAAAATGGTGAATTTTGCCCCAAAAATTCTAAAATTCCTCAATTGGCCCTCTAACATTTTTATCATGCCCAATTGACCTCAATTTTAGGAAATTACATTTCCGTCCTTCGAATTTTCGAAAATCCCTAATTTTTCCCCAATTCCAACTTCTTAACACAAGTGAATTTGATTTCATCAAATTGACCGATCAAACGTTTCCAATTGTTGAAATTGAAGTTGAAATTAAGTTTCTACATGTTCATACGATTCTTTAGCAATTTAAATTGCGAGTTTTAACGTTGGGACGAGCTCAAACGGAGCTTTGCCGGAAAATGAACTATATAGAGAGAAAGCTTCGATTACTCACTGGTGATGTCACGCCCCGACCCGATTTGGTCGGATCCCCGTGAACAACCCGCCACTCGCCCAATTTATTAAAAGGTTTCTCCTTATTATAAACCGTAAAGAGTAAGGCGTTCTTTGCATCTTTTCCAAGAATAACATAAATCAAAATTGCGTAGAAATTTAAAATAATCATACCTATCTTGCAGGAGTTTAAATTTGCAGGTCTTTAAGGACATGCATCTCATGACTTCTTGAAAGGGATATAAGGGAGGGGGTGAGTACAACTACTCAGTGAATGGGTTTTTCAAAAGTCTACTTTTAACTTTTATGAAAACAATTGTATTGGAGTGTGCCAAACTCCTCACTTTTCAAAACTCCCTTCGCTTAAAAATTTAGGTTTTCCACCATTTTTTTTATCACGGTGTGTCATCACCCAACACCCATCATTCATCATGAAAGTTACACACATTCGCAGGCCAACACGACCATTGAACCCACTTGTGCCTTTAGAGCAACTTTATCGACCACATAGATAGAAGTACGACCACTTCCACCCTAAGAATGAGTGGATGTATGTAACATCCGACCCTCAATCCCGAAATCAATTCTTCGTATCCGTATGAGAACAGAGACCTCATCATATCCCCACCCTAGTCTCATGCGCTTGGTGCTACTCCAAATTTCGCACGGTCACTTGGAATGACAAACTGCCCTTATACTCACCAGGTCGTCCAAGGCCCTTAGGACGTATCGTTACCCCTAATGGGTATCTTAATGATCCCGTACTTATAGTGCATGCACAAACAATGTTTTCTTATTATGCCATGTAATATGTGGTGTCATTAGTTCAACGGTCCCAACTTTCAACTCAACCTGCAGTTGTTTGTCTCGACTGGTTCAGAGACCGATCATGTCGCACTGCTGCCAGCTGACTGAGAATGTCGGACCAGCCTTGGTACCATGAACATACAATTTACTTATTAAAGTTTTATGGTACATATATCATGTTCGTTTACGAGCTTTCGCTCGTGCCCAATGGCCTATGGCCCACTGTTCGAGATTTTAAAAAATCAGGCATATTAGCCCCAAGTTTTAAAAAAACTGAGGCCCCCGGCCTATAAGAGCTATTTGAGCTCCTGTCGAGAAGGTCTTCCAAATTGTTTAGGCAATTGCACACAATCAGGGGAGAACACTTCCGATAAAAATATATTTTCACTGTCCATTATACCGACCCGATATAAGGACATCTCCGTTCATAACAGATGAACGGGTTTTCAACTTCCTTCGAGGAAGTTTTATCATACTAACCGGGTATGATCTATTTACAACCGGTAAGTACTTTTTCCGCAAGGTTTTCACATCACTACTCTTAGTCGTGATGTTTAAAATACCACATAATAGTGGGTTTTCATTACAATGTGCTTATCATCCCTAACCGGGTATGATATAAAATCTCACTCACCCAATCGTGCAGTGAAACTTCACTTGGTCGAGTTTCGTCCCTAGTAAGCTGGACCTCGACTAGCGTTCATGATGTCTCGTTCTCCTACACGAAATGAACATAGTTGTTCATTATTTTTTGGCCTAATAGTCCTCATTCATTCCAAAAGAATGAGAAAACCCAACTTTATACATTATTTGTAATTAGGTCCCTAAAGTTATTTTTCTTCAACTTTAAGTCCCTACTGTGGGGTTTTTCCTCAAATTGAGTCCTAAAACTTTTTAAAATTTATTTTAGGCCCTCAATTTATTAAATTTCATAAACAGGGATTTAATTTCTCAACATTTCAATTTGGTCCCACAAATTTTCCAAAATTACCATTTCGCCCTTCCTTTACAAAAATGGTAAATTTTGCCCCAAAAATTCTAAAATTTCTCAATTGGCCCTCTAATATTCTTATCATGACCAATTGACTCTCAATTTTAGACTATTACATTTTGGTCCTTCGAATTTTTGAAAATCCCCAAATTTTCCCCAATTTCAACTATTTAACACAGTCGAATTTGATTTCATCAAATTGACCGATCAAACACCTCTATTCATTGAAATTGAAGTTGAAAATGAGTTTCTACATGTTCATACGATTCTAAGAAACTTTGAATCACAGGTTTTAATGTCGGAATGAGCTCAAACGGAGCTTCGCCGAAAAATAGACTATAGAGAGAGAAAGCTTTGATTTCTCACGGTGAGGGCACGGCAGTCTGAGCTTTCTATCTGAGCGGGTAGCTCTCCTCCAGAGATTCTTCCTAGAATCAAGAATGACATCAATTGATGTCGAATTAGATTAGAATTTCGTCATTGAAATTCGGCTGACTCTCTCTTTAACACTCATCAGAAATTGTAAAGGGGAGCCGAATTGGCTTACCTTTTGGTCCTAATTCGGCCGAGGAAGGGCTGAGGAGGTGTCAAGAGAGCTTGGTTTGGCCTAAGGAGGGCTCGAATTGGCCAATTTCAACTCGGCCAAAATAGGGCAGCTTCGGCTCGCCAGAGTTGCTTCACTGTTCGATCACTCTGGCGCTTCTCCGGTGACCCTCGGAATGAACGGATATCACCACCATGTAGCTGACTTCTCCCCAGTTTTAATGAACCTGACCTCACCTTTTTTGGCTCATAATTGACCCTATATCGGAGCTCTGGTTGGAGCTTCACCGAAAAACTAAGCAATTAAGAGAGAGTGAGCTTTTTAGGTGTAGAGAGGACAAATGGAGAGGGGCTCTTTATATAGGGAGCTCGGGGACCCGTTGGCCGTTTGTTTGGCACCTTTATGATGGGCATTGAAGACCTGAAATGTACCAAACGGAAACATTTCTTTTTCTCTAGTGCTGCTTCAATTTTCTGGCGAGTGAATAGTGTTGTCATCCTGAGGAAGAAGATGACATTGTTCCGAACCAAACCAGATCAGACTGAATTGGGTTCAAAGCTTAAACCAGCCGGTTCACCCCTCATTCGACCGAGTTTTTCGAATCTAAAAATTTCTAAATTCATTTTCTATCCAGTGGAGGCCTCAAATCTCCAATTTGAATTATTTAAGCCACATAAAAACATGAATTTAGGATCTGGTTCAATAATGGTTCAAACTGATCCTAACCAGTTTGGATCCGGTTCACCTAAACCGGTTTGATTTTCATCCCCAATTCCTTCACAAGTCCATTTCCATGTCTTTTGTGACTCCTTGGGTCACTTAGGGTCCATAAAATTCCCGATTTACCATCTCTTAATCGATTTTGATTCATAAACTAGCTCGGTTCTTAAACTGGTTTAATCCGGTTCAGATCCAATTCACCCAAACTGATCTAGTTTTTCTCTCCCACATTGTTCTAAGGTTCCTTCCTAAGGATTATAAACCTCTTTCAATCACAAGGGATCCATAAGCATCTTGGTTTACCCATTCTCTATCGGTTCCGGTTCATGAATCAACTCAGTTCATATACCGGTTCTATCCGGTTCAGACCCGGTTCTCTTTCATTGCTTCGATCTTTCTTCCACATTCCGTCCTAGTGTTCTTTTCCCAAGTTTATGAACCTTTTTGAGTCACAAGGGAGTTAGAAATTTTCAAATTTGCTCATCCCCTAACAATCGGGTTTTTAGACCAATTCGGTTAAAATATTCAAATTGACTGGTTCTTTCCCCAGTTTTCTCATTACTAAAGGACGGAGTTTACAGGTGACGGCATGGCAGTCTGAGCTTTCTATCTGGGCAGGTAGTTCGCCTCTTGAAGTTCTTTCTAGGATCAAGAATGACATCAATTGATGTAGAATTGGATTAGTATTTCGTCATTGAAATTCGGCCGACTCTATCTCTAACACCGATCGAAAATTGCAGAGGGGAGTCGAATTGGCTTACCTTTCCATCCTAATTCGCTCATGGGAGGGCTGAGGAAGTGTTGGAAGGCCTTGGTTTGGCCTAATGAGGGCTCGAATTGGCTGATTTCAACATGGCCGAAATACGGCAGCTTCGGTCCGCCAGAGCTGCTTCACTGTTCGATCACGCCAACGCTTCTCTGATGACTCTCAGAATGAATGGAAGTCACCACCGTGTAGTTGACTTCTTCCCGTTTCTAATGAACCCGACCTCACCTTCTTTGGCTTAGAAATGACCCTATATCGAAGCTCTGGTTCGAGCTTCACCGGAAAACTAAGCAACTAAGAGAGAGTGAGCTTTTTAGGTGTAGGGAGGATGAATGGGGAGGGGGTCTTTATATAGGAAGCTCGAGGACTTCTTGGTCATCCGATTGGTGCCTTTATGACAGGCATTGATGGCCATAAACGTATTGAAATGAGAAGTTTCTTCTTCGCTGGCGCTGATTCAATTTTCCGACGAGTAAACAGTGCTATCATCTGAAGGAAGAAGATGACACTGTTCCGAACCGGACCGGAGTGGTCCGAACCGGGTTCGAAGCTTAAACCGGTCGATTCACCCCCTCATTCAATCGAGTTTTTCAAATCTAAAAATTTCTAAATTCATATTTGTGCCTTTATAATAGGTATTGATAGGTCTGATTGGTGCCTTTATGACAGGCATTGATGGTCAGAAATGTATTGAACGGAGACGTTTCTTCTTCGCCAGTGCTGATTCGATTTTTCAGTGAGCGAACAGTGTTGTCATCTGAAGGAAGAAGATGACACTGTTCCGAACCGGACCAGACCAGTCTTAAACGGGTTCAAAGCTTAAACCAGTCGGTTCACCCCTCATTCGATCGAGTTTTTTAAATATAAAAATTTCTAAATTCATTTTTTATCCAATGGTTGCCTCAAATCTTAAAATTGAAATATTTAAGCCACCTAGAAAAATGAATTTAGAATATGTTTTAATAGAGGTTCAAACCGGTCCAAACCGGTTCGGATCTGGTTCACCTGAACCGGTTTGGTTTTCATCCCCAATTCCTTCACATGTCCATTTCCATGACTTTTGTGACTCCTTAGTTCACTTAGGATCCATAAAATTTTTGGTTTACCATCTTTCTATCGATTTTGGTTCATAAACCAACTTGGTCCTTAAACCGATTCGGGCCCGGTTCTCTTGAACTGATTCGGTTTTTCTTCCACATTTCGTCCTAAGGTTCTTTTCCAAGATTTATGAACCATCTTGAGTCACATAGAAGGTGTAAATTCTCAATTTTCCCGTTTTCTATTAATCAAGCTTGTAGACCGATTCAGTTTAAAATTCAAAACTAACTGATTCTTTCCCCGATTTTCTCATTATCAAAGGACGGGGTTTATAGACCTTATCCTGGTCTCGTGCACATGAAGCCCAAACATAGTTGTTTCATGGAGTCAAAACATAGTAACTCCGTGGAGTCCAAATGCAATAACTCTGTGGAGTTCAAACATAGTAACTCCATGACAAACCGGTACGACGAGAAACCCAAACGCAGTAGCTTCTTCTTCCCTTATCGCCACCATGTCGTCTAGTAGCCCTTAGGACCCATCACTACCCCCTAAGGCGTCTTGATGGTCTTGTACCACAAGTGCATGCACAAACAATAGTTTTCATTTTCTTAGCCATTCTCTTTGCTGCCGATGGTCCAATGGCCCCGACACTCAACTCGGCATGCAGTTGTTTATCTGACTGGTTTGTCGACCTAGCCCTAACACACTACCATTAGCCCATCGAGCCTTGTCGGTCCTGACTTGGTACTGTGGCGAATCACACAGTTGATTCCACTTTTAATGAGAGTTTTCATGGCTCTTCCTATTCATGTTTGTTTACGGACTTCAGCTCATGCCCACTGGCCTTGGGCCCACTGCACGTGTTTTCCAAAACTAGGTATTGAGCCCCATGAGTTCAAAAACCGAGGCTCTGGCCTATCCGAGCTATTCTAGCTCCCATCAAGGTCTCCCAAATATTTTAATCATTGACACACAGTTAGGGGAGAATACTTCTAACAAAAATTTTATTTTCAACTTCATCACACCAACCAGGTGTGATGATATCTACGCTTACAACCGGTAAGCGGATTTCTTCTTTTCTCAAGGAAGCTCATCATACCAACCGGGTATGATTATCTCTATTTATGACCTGTAAGTAGGTTTTATTAATTAAATATGATACTCCTCATCCCAACCAGGTATGAAGTTAGATAATCCCACTCACACCCGGTAAGTAGGTTTTCAACTTTTAAACTTGCCCATCACCCCAACCGGGAATGAAGTTAAATATGCCCACTCACCCGATGACCATGACGTATTCGTCCCTAGTCGGTTTCCAAGTCCACGCGGCGTTTTGGTCTCTCATGTCCTTATATGATTTGGGCATCCTTATCAATTAAGGTTTTGGTATGACAACCATAGTTTTCTCACGTATGAGTGACTAGGCTCAAAATTGTTGGTTTATTGCACTTAGGTTCCTAAAGTTCATTTTCCTTAAATTTAGGTCCCTAATGCTAACTTCCCCCAAATTGAGTCTCAAGGCTACCAAAATTCCCTTTAGGTCCTCCATTTACTCAAAATTGTGTAAGGGGCTCAAGTTTTTCAAATTTCCAATTTGGTCCTCAATTTTTCAAAAATTATGGTTTTGCCCCTACTTTCCAAAAATAGCAATTTGGCCCCAAATATTTCAAAAATTGACCAATTGGTCCCCCAACATCTTTATCATTGCCAATTGGCCTTCCATTTTAAGAAATTGCATAGAGGTCCCTCATTTTTCCCCAAAATTTCCCCCAATTTCTCCCGTTCAAACTGACCGAATTTGATTTCTCCAAATTGGCCATTCAATCGAGGTTAATTGCTTCAATTAATGGTATGGATTAGTTGCTATACTTCCATACGATCCAATTGAGCTTTGAATCACAGCATTTGGGTCCGAAATAAGCTCAAACGGAGTTTCGCCGGAAAACTATTGGTAGAAAGAGAAAGCTTTGAAAGCTTACCGTCGGAGGTGCGGCTATCACGCCCCAACTCGGTTTGGTCGGATCCCCGTGAACAACCCACCACTCTCCCGATTTATTAAAGGGTTTCCCCTTATTATAAACTGTAAAGAGTAAGGTATCCTTTAAACCTGCACTATTTCCTGGAATAGCATAATCAAAACTACATGAAATTTTAAATTTTACATACATGTCTTACAAGCATCTTAGTTGATGGTCTTTCAGGGTAAGCTTTCCGAGATTTCCTGAAAGGGATATAAGGGAGGGGGTGAGTACAACTACTCAGTGAATGGGTTTTCAAAGGTATACTTTTAAATTTTAAGAAAAACATTTATATGGAGTGTGTCAAACTCCTTTCTTTACAAAAATCCCTTCATTTAAGATTTCTCTCGGGTTTTTCCATTATTTCATAGTTATCAGTGTGTCATCACCCAACACACATCATTAATCATGAAGGTTACACACATTCGTAAGTCAGTATCACTACTAAACCCGCTAGTGGCTTCGGAGCAACTTTTCCTGCCACCCGGATAGAAGCACGATCACTTCTACCCTAAGAATGAGTGGATGTTCACGACGTCCAACCATCAATCCCGAAATTTTCTTCTTCGTATCCATATGAGGTCAAAGACCTCATCCTGTCCCACCTTGGTTTCATGCGCTTGGTGCTACTCCAAATTTCGCACAGATAGCTGGAACGACGAACTGCCATTATAGCCACCAGGTCGTCCAGTGCCCTTAGGACGCATCACTACCCCTCATGGGAGTCTTAAGTGTCTCGTACTCATAGTGCATGCATAAACAATATTTTCTTATTTTTCCATGTAATCTGTGGTGCCATTAGTCCAACGGCCCCGACTCTCAACTCAACCCGAAGTTGTTTGTCTTAATTGGTCCGTCAACCTGTCATATCGCACTGCCGCTAGTTGACTGAGTATATCAGTGCTATCTTGGTACCATGGCCAAACAATAACTTTATTTAAAGTTTTATGGCATATAACTCATGTTTGTTTACGAGCTCCTACTTGTGCCAACTGGCCTTGGGCCCATTGTACGAGATTTTCAAAATCGGGCATTTAGCCCCCAAGTTCCAAAATCGAGGCCCCCAGCCTATCAGAGTTATTCGAGCTCCCATCGAGAAGGTCTCCCAAATTGTTTAAGTATTGGCACATAGTTAAGGGAGAGCGCTTCCAATAAAATATACGTTTTCTCTCTCCATTATACCACCCGGGTATAAGGACACCTCCGTTCATAACCGATGAACGAGTTTTCAACTTCCTTCAAGGAAGTCTTATCATACCAACCGAGTATTATACTTACAACCGGTAAGTAGTTTTTCCGCATGATTTTCACATCACTTCCTTTAAGTTGTAATGTTTAAAATACCACTTAATAGTTGATTTTCATACCGAGGTACTTATCATCCCCAACCGAGTATGATATAAAATTTCCACTCACAACCGATAAGTGGTTTTTAATTTTAAGTTGTGCTTATCATCCCAACCGGGTATGATGTTAGTAAACCCACTCACTCGTTAATGTTATGAATTCCACTATACCGGTTCTTTGTATTCACGTGAGCTTGTCCTTTCTGGCGTTCCCGGTACTTCGTGTTCCTACATGATATAAACATCACGGTTCATTATTCTTTGGCCTAATAGCCTTCATTCATTCCAAATGCATGAGAAAGTCAAACTTTCATTTATTTGCACTTAGGTCCCTAAAGTTATTTCTCTTTAACTTTAGGTCCCTAATGCCGGTTTTTCCTCAAATTGAGTCCCGAAACTTTTAAAAGTTATCATAGAACCTTAATTTATTCTATTTCACAAAAAGGGGATTAATTTCCCAAATTTCCAATTTGGTCCCTCAACTTTTCCAAAATTACCATTTTACCTCTTCCTTTACAAAAATGGTAAGTTTCACCCCAAAAATTCTAAAATTTCTTAATTGGCCCTCTAACATTATTTTCATATCCAATTGACCCTCAATTTCATAAAATTGCATTTTGGTCCTTTGAATTTCGAAAATTCCCAAATTTTCCTAATTTTCCCCCAATTTCAACTCTTCACCACTGTCGAATTTGATTTCATCAAATTAACCGATCAAACAGCTCTAATTGTTGAAATTGGAGTTGAAATTGAGTTCATACACGTTCATACGATTCTAAGGAACTTTGAATCACAGATTTTAACGTCAAAACGAGCTCAAACGGAGCTTCGCCAGAAAACAAACTATAGAGAGAGAAAGTTTCAATTTCTCACCAGTGAAGGCACGACGATCCAAGCTTTCGATTTGGGCATATAGCTTTCCTCCTAAGGTTTATCTTAGAATGAAGAATCGCATTAATTGGTGTCGAATTGAGTTAGAATTTCATCATTGAAATTCTATCGGTTCTCTCTCTAGCACCGGCCGAAAATTGTAGAGGGGAACCGAATTGGCTTACCTTTCAGTCCTAATTCGGCCGTGGGAGGGCTGAGTAAGTGTTGGGAAGGTTTGGTTTAGCCTAAGGAGGGTTCAAAATGGCTGATTTCAACTTGGACGAAACAGGGCAACTTCGGTCCGTCGGAGTTGCTTCAATGTTTCATCAAGCCGGCGACCCTCGAAGTGAACAAAGACTATAGACGTGTAGCTGACTTCTCCCTGGTTCTAAAGAACCTGACCTCACCTTATTTGGCTCAGAAAAGACCCCATGTCAGAGCTCTGGTTTGAGCTTCACTGAAAAATAGAGCAGTTGAGTGAGAATGGAGTTTTCAAATGTATAGAGGATGAATGGGGAGGGGCTCTTTACATAGGGAGCTCGAGGACCTGTTGGTCGTCCGTTTGGCACCGTTATGAATGATATTGATGACTAGAAACACCCCGAACAGAAGCATTTCTTCTTCGATGGCATTTCTTCAGTTTCTCGACGAGTGAACAGTGTTGTCATCCTGAGGAAGAAGATGACACTGTTCCAAACCGGACCGGACCGGTCCGAACCAGGTTCAAAGCTTAAACCAGTCGGTTCACCCCTTATTCGATCGAGTTTTTCAAATCTAAAAATTTCTAAATTCATCTAAATTCATTCTCTATCCAATGGTGGCCTAATTTGAATTATTTAAGCTACCTAGAAAAAATTAATTTAGGATTCAGTTCATTAGTGGTTCAAACCGGTCCGAATCGGTTCGGATCCGGTTCACCTGAACCGGTTTGGTTTTCATCCCCAATTCCTTCACAAGTCTATTTCGATGTCTTTTGTGACTCCTTAGGTCACTTAGGGTCCATAAGATTCCCGATTTACCATCTCTTTATCGATTTTGGTTTATAAATCGGCTTGGTCCTTAAACCAGTTCAATCTGGTTCAGGTGAAACGAACCCGAACCAATCAAGTTTTTCTCTCCCACTTTGTTCTAAGGTTCCTTCCCAAGGTTTATAAATTTCTTTGGGGCACAAGGGAGTTGAATTTCTCTGATTTTTCCGTTCTCTATCGGTTCCGGTTCATGAACCGACTCGGTTCATAAACTGGTTCAATCCAGTTAGATTCGGTTCATCTAAATCGGTCTGGTATTTCTCTCCCAATTCGTCCTAAGGTTTTTTTACATGGTATTATGAACTCTTTGGATCACCCGAGAGTTGTAAATTCCCAAATTGCCTGTTCACAAATGATAAGGTTTGTGAACCGGTTCGGTTTTCTCACTTGGTTTGATCAGTTCTCTTCCTGGTTTTCCTTAGCTCAAAAGGGAGGGGTTTACAGTGGCGGTCTGAGCTCTCGATTGGGAGAGGTAGATCTCGTCTTAATATTCTTTCTAGGATCAAGAATCGCTACAATTGAAGTACAAATGAGGGCAAATTTTATCAGTGAAATTCAGTACTGTCTCTCTCTAACATCGATCGGCAACGACGAAGTAGGGTCGAATTGGCTTACCTTTCAGCTCTATTAAGGCCATGTGAGGGCTATAAGGGTATTGGGGAGGCTTGGTTTGGCTGAAAGAGGGCTAAATTTGGCCGAATTTAGCTCGGCCAAAATAGGACAGCTTCAGTCCAACGGAGCTGCTTCATTGTTTGATCTTGTCGATGCTTCTCCGACGATACTCGGGTCGAAAGGAGATTGTTGTCAAGTAGCTAACTTACCATGGAGTCTATAGGACCCAACCTTGCCTTCCGAGGCTGAAAAAAATGCCTAAGTCAGAGATCTAGTTCGAGATTCGCCGAAAAATGGAGAAGTTAAGAGAAAATGGCGATTTGAGGTGTGTAGAGGATGAATGGAGAAAAGCTCTTTATATAGGGAGCTCGGTGACCCTCTGCATTAGTTCAATTTAAGCTTTGTCTGCGTTATCTATTTATGCATTAAATGAACAGTATTGTTATCTTGAGGAAGAAGATAACACTATTCTGAACCGGACCGTATCGATCTGACTGGATTCAATGTGTAAATCGGTCGGTTAATGTCCGATTTGATCGATTTTCTCAAAATTAAAATTTTCTAAATTCAACTAAATTCATTGTATATCTAATGGTGGCTTTAATTCCCCGATTTGAATATTTTAGGCCAACTAGAAAAATAAATTTAGTAATCGGTTCACATATGGTTCAAACCAATTCAATCCAATTTAGGTCCGATTTGCCCTAAATCGGTTCAGTTTTCTGTTCTCAATTTTCACAAGATTTTTTTCCATAATTTTTATTACTTTTTGAGTTATTTGGGATATGTCAATTTCCTATTTTACCTTTTTACTATCGGTTACAATTCATAAACCGACTCGGTTCTTTTGTAAGTTGATCATTTTTTTTCCCAATTTTCCTGATATTTAAAAGATATTTCTCCATACAAATACTTGATGGTCACAACATTTACATCTCGATTAATAGACAAGCTTATACAGTACATTATGAGTGTATAATGCAACACATATATTTCATCATCTCGTACATTTTCGTATAAGTATCCGATGGGAGTGAGCATGACGAGATTATAATTCGAAATATTTGATGATTGTTTTGCGAGCATTCCATAAGTATAATTGAAAATTTATGATATATATATATATATATATATATACATGCATATAAGAAGTATAAGCATGCAAATAGAATAAAGTATAAATTGATAAAATAAGTTAGTTAAATATTACAAATCATGAACTAAGAAGGTTAGTATTAAATAAAATATATTTTAAACACTACGTTTTGAGTAGAAAGTGGGATTCGAGTAATAAAGTGACTTCTAAATGTTTTTCAGATTACGCAATAAAATTAGGACGATTGAGCAAATCAAAAGATCATCACAAATGCTATAGTTTAAATTGTTATTAATTATTATTCTCTAGAAATTTTTCTTTATTTTATGAATATTGTATTATTTTGAAAAGAAATTCTAGTGCATTTAAAAATATTTTATATTCTAAGATTTCATTTTAGTCATTTTTATAACTATGATACTACCTACATTTATTAGGATGAAATTTGAGAGAAAATCTACAAGTAACAATAGGGATGGTCCTAAATGCATGAAGATACTGATGTCCTGTAGTTGATCAAGGTTTCAACTGCATAAACCATTATCACTCATTTCTTTTATAATTAGTTAGACTATATTGCTGATTTTTACTTCTGTTTCTGATGTTGCAGAGGATTTCTTTAGAAAACTGCAAGAAGAGTTCGTAACTGGAAAGTTACTGCTTTTTCCCAAGGGAAACCCAAATAACCTGTGGAAAACTGAGGGTAATGCTTTTGTTGTCACTCACTCCTTGAAGTTGCTGGATGCATGGGATGAAAAAATTTCAGATTGTATCCTCAAGTTTTCTGATAGTGGACTGTCACCTGCACAGGACACTTGTTAATTCTCACGTCCCTCTCAACCTTAAAATCAACTCATCCTTATTTATTTCAGTTTTCTATAAATCTTGGAACTCAACTCTTGCTTTTCACTTCTGAAAATTAGGGAAGAATTTGTGGAATTTATGGAAAAGTAACTCACATAGCTGACTCTAATGGTGGAGCAATTATGATAGAAGTTCGTGTGGTGATCCGCAAAGAGAGTACCAGCATAATATTGGAGAGATTGAAGCATCACTTGCTCAGCTGAACATGAATGATGATTCATTTATTCAATTATTCTCTCATTTTCCCTCAATTATACTAATTAGTCTTTAATATGATATGATATCTTATAGAAGAAGGAAACACCATATAACTCCAAATTATAGATGAAATCTAGTGTGTAGTTATCATATATTGTTCATTACTGTTATTATTAGTGATATTCACTGTCATTAACTTGATTAGTTAGTTGGACTAGTTGTTCACTTGAAATAATGGACAGTGGACCATCCAGGACCGATTAACTCAAGCTTCAAGAAAAAAAAAGAAGCAAATGTATTTAAACTGTATTGACTTTATTTTAGCACCTGAGCTGTTTTGGGGTGTTTTATTGGGCCACTTGCTGTTTTGGGTGTTTTATTGAACCACTCTCTCTTAATTCCTATGTATATCGGTCGCATTGACAGTGACAGAGTGAGAGACATGATGGCTCCTAATCATCAAAACAAGTGGTCTCTTCAGGAATGACGACCCTTGTCACCAGCAGGACCAGAGGAATCGGGTGAAACACCCTAATCTTCTCTCTTCTGCTTCCTTCTGAATCTCGTCTTTTGTAGCTTGCCTTGCTGATTATACATGTACGATTTCAGTGAGTTAATCTATATCACCATTATGCACACATATATATAACGTTGTCCCCTGCACGGCACAGGCATGCGGGTGTGGAAGAAGTAGTAGGGCTAGATGCGTCCGTGTATACATGCACGTTCGATGAAGCCGAGAGTGGAAGGCCAATGGGCCAAGTCGCGGGTTCAGTGTGCGACGTATCCTCGCGGGCAGAGAGGGAGAAATTGATGGAGGATGTCTCCAACTTCTTCGATGCTAAACTCAACATCCACGTAAATGTGCTTGATTGCATGAATATGTATAACCGGTGACAGTATATTATATATTTAAAATGGTACAAGGCTTTTAATTAGATTCACACCGAATTTTTAGTAATACAAAATTTCGTCATAAATTTTTTTACGAAAATTAAATATTATATATATAATTATTAGTTAGGTATATATATATAAATATGAAGATATATTTACCTATACAAATATAAAAAATAAAAATATTTTGAGAAATTAATATTATTATTAAATAAATACCTATAAATTAATATATATATATATATTTAATTATTAAAATTTATACATATAAATATTTCTCAATTTCTTAATTTACTGATAATAAATATCCATAATTATCTGTGTAGTAATAAATATTTTTTATTTAAAAAATAATTGTTAAGCTATATAAATAGATACTACCCATTTATTATATTCAGATCTCAAAACTTTTTAGAATACGGAAAGTCAGATATTTGATATCAACGTTCGAGTATCACCGGAGAACCGTAGGTATAATTAAATAGTAAATTAGTTATAGCGTACCGAATATACCCTATTTCGACCGAGTTGAAATTAGCTAAATTCAGTGCTCATCCGGTCAAACCAAGCTCTCTCAACATTTAGATAACCCTTATACGAACAAATTAAAGCAGAAAAATAAGCCAATTTGGCTAATATCTACAATTTCTAATTAATGGTAGAGAAATAACCGACATAATTTTGATAATAAAATTCTCACTAAATATTATAGGAGAAATATAAGGGTAACAACTATCTGCTCAAATTGAAAACTCGGATAATCGTGCTCCCGACGGTAATATTTCGAAACTTTCTCTCTCTAATTCTAATTTTTCGGTGAATATTCATTTGAGTTCATTACGGCACCAAATTGTACGAAACGATTAAACTCATTGGATTGGTCAAATTCATAAAATCAAATTCAGATAAGTTAGAAGGTTAAAATTGGGGAAATTTTTGGGAATTTTAAAAATTTGAGGGACTAAAGTGTAATTTCATAAAATTGAGGGCCAATTGAGCATGATAAAGATATTGGAGGATCAAATGGGCAAATTTTAGAATTTTTTGGGCAAAACTTACCATTTTTGTAAAGTAGGGGTGAAATGGTAATTTTGGAAAAGTTGGTGAACAAATTGAAAATTTAGAAAATTAAACCCCTTTTGTGAATTTGAATAAATTGAGATCTTAAAGTGAATTTTAAAAGTTTTGGTACTTAAAGTTAGGAGAGTTAAAAGGTTGAAATTGAGGAAAAACCGGCATTAGAGACTTAAATTTAAATAAAAATAACTTTATGGACCTAATTGTAAATAAAGGAAAAGTTTGGTTTTATCATTCATTTGTTATTAATGAGAGCTATTAGGCCAAACGATAATAAATAAGAGTGTTTATGTCATGTATTAACACAAAATACCAAGAATGTCAGATAAGACAAGTTCGAGTAAGGACAACAAGCCGACTAAAAGGATATTCACTACACTATCAAGTGAGTGGGAATTTAATATCATACCCGGATGGGATGATAAGCACACCGAAAATGAAAACTCACTACTATTTGGTATTTTAACCATCACACCTAAGAGAAGTGATGTGAAAACTATTTACCGGTTGTAAATAGCTCATACTCGATTGGTATGATTAAACTTCCTATAAGGAAGTGGAAAACCTGCTTATCGGTTATAAGCGGAGATGTTCTCCTACTCGGTTGGTATGATATACAGTTGAAATGTTTATTTTATCGGAAGTGCTCTCCCTTACCATGTGTCATTGCTTAAAATTTTTAGGATGCCTTATTTACGGGAACTCGAATAGCTCATAAAGGTCGGATGCCTTGGTTTTGGAACTTGGGAACTAATATGCTCAATTTTAAAAATCTCAAACAGTGGGTCATAGGCCAGTTGGTATGATCAGGAACTCGTAAACAAACTTGATTATTAAGTTATGAAAACTTAAGTAAATAAGATATTTGACAATGGTACTGATACATAACCGACATACTTAGTTGACTAGCGGTAGTACGACATGAGAGGTTTTCGGACTAGTTAATACAAACAGTTGTATGTCGAGTTGAGGATCGAGGCCATTGGACCAGTTGCACCACAAATTATATGACTTATCTGAAAAATTAATGATTTTTGCATGTATTGTGTTATGGGACCTTTAAGACGTCGAGGGGTAGTGATGTGTATTAGGGTTTTAGACGAACCGGTGGATATAAGGGCAATTTGTCATAGCAGAAGTCTTGCGAAGCTTGAAATAGCTTCAAGAGCATGAGACTAGGGTGGGACAGGATAAAGTCTTTACTTTTATACGGATACGGAGTTTTATTACGGGATTGAGGGTCGAATGTCGCGAACACCCACTCATTATTAGGGTACGTAATTTTATATAGGTGGCCGGTAAAGTTGTTCTAACGTAATAAGTGGTTTAATGGATGGGATGTCATACGGTTGTGTGTTCCTTCATGATTAAGTGTGTGTTAAGTGAAAATGTATCGTTATAATCAGAAATGGTTATGAAAATAAAAAATTGAGAATGAAATATTTTTAAAATAATAATAAGTTTAGCACAATCCAAATTTAAACTAATTTTATAAAAGTAAATATTTGAACACTTATTCACTATTAAACTCACTACTCGATTGTATCCATTTCAGATAATCCTAAAAAATTATCTTAAAACTATCCATTTAATATATAGCTATAGTGATATTAAATTAAAAGTACTAAATTATAATATACTCTTTTTTAACTTTTTACATTCAACTCATATCTAAACTCACTAAAATATTATACGTGTCAAAAAAATAAAGGTGAGTTATTATGTTTGACCACATTTTTTTTCACAATTTTTTATTAGTGGTTTATTTGATATAATTAAAATTGTTAAAAGAAAAGTAGTGAGAAGGAGAAAGAATTTATGGGCTTATCTCATAAGACGGATAAAATCCTTCATCATCGTACATCACACCCCCCGAATCTCAAAATTTGTAATTAAGATATGGCTGAATCGCACTCCTACATTTCAAAATTTGTAATCAAGATATAACTGAATCATGTTAATTGTTCGAGAAACGCACTTAATTCTTCATTTTTCGCACTACACATGATTATAATTCGACTTTTAGATAAATGCAAAATAAATCGTTGGTATCATCTCAAAATTTGTAATCAAAATATGACTGAATCATGTTAATTGTTCGAGTAACGCGGTTAATCCTTCATTTTTCGCACTACACATAATTATAATTCGACTTTTAGATAAATACAAAATGAATCGTTGGTATAGTTTCGTATGGTGTACATCTACCCCTCTATTAACTTTTGGGTTTTCTAAAAGTTAACTCTATTTAGTCAAACTTGTATAGATATTGAAATCCGGTGGAGAAGCAATTATTCATTATAATAATTTATATATTAAATTGCATAAAAGTTTTGAATCAATTGTGTTTCCATTAAACATTAATTATCATTTATTATCTAAATTTTAGTATATTTTAAATAATTATATATAATTATTGATAAAATTTTATCAACTTTTATCTTATTGATAAAAGCCTTATAATTAAGATTTTAGTAAAATTTTTTCATTCTCTATATTAATACGAAAAATATTAAATTTAAATTATGTATTTTTATTATATATTAATTTTTATATAAATATTTTAGTATTAATAAAATAATATAATTTGTAATTAAAATTTTATAACTAGAGAATAATAGATATAGTGGGGGTAACAAATTTATTTTACCACATAATATTTTAATTATATATAATTTTTACTTAATAAATTATTTTAAAATATAAATGAATTTATTTTAAGATATTCATAAAAAAATATATGTAATTTAATATAAATTATGACATCAAACAAATGTATAAATTAAATTTGATTATATTTAGTTTTATTAAAATCATATAATTTACTATTAAATTTTGATTATTCATATTTAATGTATTATTTTAAATTGACTATATAAACTTAATTATATATATTTCACTTATAATTTTATTAAGTAAAAAATTGTATTTTAAAAAAAATATATATGTGATAAAAATTATAATTTTCTATAAAAATCTATAAATAAGGAATATATATTTGAATAAACACTAATTATATATAATTTTAATTTAATAAAATATTTTAAAATTTTAAAAGTATATTTATTTTAAATTATAAATAAAAATTATAATAAATTTAAATAAAATATTTATATATAAATTGTGATATGGTAATAAATGCCAAAATTAAATTTAATATTTTATTGATAGTAAAATTATATAATTTATTAAAAAATTATAATTATAGAAAATATACATGTAAATATTTAACTTATTATTTTAAATTAATTAATCAAAATTTTATTTATATAGTTTAAGTAAAAAATATATAATTTGTATTTTTATTTTTAAAAAATATATATTTAAATAAAATATTTATATTCAAATTAAAATATCAAATATTTAATATCAATTGATATTAAATTATCGTTTAAAATAAATTAATTATTTAAAATTAATTTGTTGTGATAGATCAATATAATTAAATTTCACCAATATTTCATTTTCATTACATTTGCTAGAATAGTTCTTATAGTTGATTGATCAAATTTTATCCTTATTCATATAAAAATAAAGATAAATTAAGATAAAATGTAGATTGTTATAATTAATTAAATAAAATTCTGTAAGAAAAACATGTTAAAAAAATGTAATGATATGACAACTTGATGTATGTCAAGTTGGAGTGATGGGAGAGACTGAGAAGGTGGCAAATGGGATGGTGGATGGCATTCTCATGCATACCTCTGTCTTTTTACAAGTAACATCAATCGTCATATGATCTATGTGTATGGCGTCATAACTAGCAAATAAATGGGAAATATTTGAAATCTATATATTGTAATTGTATTATCTTTTGATCGCCCTTATTTACGATACTTGTTACATCACGTGTTGTTCATATAGACACATTTTCAATTGAAGATCCTATTAAATATATATGTGTAAATTTATTATAATGCAATCGGGGAGATTTTATGCATTTTAAAAGAGAGAGTGAGAATGTTATTATAATATTTTATTTTTGGTCTGTTTGATTTATATATTTTTTATTAACTTAAGAAATAATTTCTTAAATATAAAATAATACTTAGCTATCCCTAAAATTTTAGAATATATATTGAAGATAAATTTCATATTCATCATTTGGATAATTATAAAATGATAACTTCAAATTTAGAAAATGCTCTGAAACAATTATTAATTAATTTTGTATGAATAGCTATTTGAACTTTTTTGTAATAAATCGTGTAAAATTTATTATATTTCTTCACTATTTTTAGATTATAATTATAAAAATTTAGTAAGTACTATTAATTAATTTTTCACGTCTGCGATATATAATCAAGAAAAACCTTAGAATATGATAAATTTAAGTTGAAATTAAATATTAAAAACCTTCGAATATCAATCGCATCCCATTATCAAAATCAACTTTTAAATAACAATAATACAAACGTATTGTATAACTGTTTTTTTTTATTTTATTTAATTTTTATAAAAAAAATCATACAACTCATATCATTACTTTGCTATTTATATATTATAATTCTTATTACAATATTATACTGACAGAATCAATTACTACCATATATTACAAGTGTTTAACATAATAAATTAATTATTTTATTGATTTGCCCTTTTTCTTACTCTTGTAGATTGGCATATAATTAAGATTTTCTTGGATATGTTTCCTTCATCTCTCCAGTCAAAATCAAATAAGTAGTAAGAAGTTTTTAAGGATAAGGAATTACATATCACTTCTTCAACTCTGAGGTACCCTCCAATTAATACTTGTGGGATTGTGGGAAGTATTACATTGACTCCAGCAGTAACACTTGGTTTTCCCTTCCTCGTTTGGGTTTCCGTGGGACGCCTATAAATACACGCATCTTTACATTGTCTCCTCCTCCACTTTGTCATCCAGTGTCAGCTTCTTTGTTACAGATAACTTAATTATATAGGAATGGCCATCTCCCTCCTCCATCTCTCTCCTTGCCACCGCTCTCCTCCTCGCCCTGGTTCCTCCCTCCGCCGGCTACAAGGTCGACAGAGACTTAACCCTCACCATCCTCAACAATTGCCTTTACCATACCTGGCCTGCCATCCAGCCCAGCAGCGGCTACTCCGTCCTAGAGAAGGGTGATTTCTTTCTCCCCAGCCGCACCCATTGCTCTTTCCTAGCCTCCTATACGCCGTGGTCCGGCCGCATCTGGGCCGCACCGGCTGCTCGTACAATCACCGCCGAAACCAGTTCACTTGCGCCACCGTGAACTGCAGCGGCCGGCTCGAGTGTGGCGGCCTTGGCGGCAAGCCTCCCGTCACTCTGGCCCAGTTCAGCATCCACAATGGTCACAATGACTTATCTTCATATGGGGTCAGCCTCGTGGCTTCAACGTCCCAATGACGATGACTCCATATCACCGGACGAGCTGTGCTGCATAAACCGCTACATCAGTCCGGCAACTTGCCGACCATCGTTCTTCTCACAGTTGTTCAAGAAAACCTATCCATCCACCTTCACGTACGCCCACGACACTCCCTCGCTCGACTGCGCTTCCCCGAAGGAGCTCAAGGTCATCTTCTGCCCCAATTAATTCATGAGAGCAGTTGCTGCCTGGAGCCAAAGGAAAATAATGATGGTTGCTCCATCCATACATATGTATTGTTCATGTTCATTCAAACTAAATTTGCTCGAGTTTATATCTATTATAAAATGATAGGTGCATTTATTTTTATTTTCCTCTTCTCCCATTCTGTCTCTGCCTGCCTCCTAACTCTACCTGGTTCACCTCCTTTCAGCGTCCCTTCACAGTCAACCTCTGTCCCCAGCCAAATCTCGACCTTTATTCTCTGCTTTCCCCGGCCCATCTTCTTAGCCTCTCCAAAGTTAGGATCACAGAACTTTTGTATGTGTCTACGCCAGAAATATTCTACTCTCTAATAATATCAAAACATTATTATGTCTAACGGTTAATTTCTTGGAAGATAGCCTAGAGATCTTGGATCTGCAAAATGCATCATCACATAAGAAGACATCTACACTCAGATCATAATAAAACCTTTTCATCTCCTTAGTTGGATACTTGTACAAGTTAACTGATGCTACCCGAGACCGCAGAGAGGAGGAGGGCCTCGCCTCTCCTACCTACACCCAAGAGCTCAAGAACATCACTCTATTGTGCGAATTGAATTGCAGGATGATGAACCAAACCAATCAACTAATGGTTTGACTGAAGTGCTTTGAAGTTAGGTCAGTATCACCGTTTTCCTCATTGGCAGCAAACTCCTCTCATTAGCTACCATTGCTTTTTGTCCTATCTTACAATCAATCCAATCTATCATTCTCAATCAAAATATTAATACTAATAATTGAGTATCCACTAATATTATAGTAATTAGTTAATATTTCCTTTGAAAATATAATATGTGAAATACTATTAGCATTAGCATTGTTGAGGGGTAGATGATGATTAGAATGGAAGTGGGTAGATCTCTACTCTTTGTTAGCTCAATGCCATATTCTCATCTACCACGTTGGTTTTCTCATCTACTCCAATTTGGACTAAGAGGTCAGTGGGTATTCAGTGTGTTACTCTCCGAGGGACGCTCCATTAATTCCTCCTTTTTCATTTCAACGTGAAATCTGGTGAACCAGACCATCTAATGGTATATTCTTTCTAAGTCAGATTCAGATGTGCAACACCATTAGGGATGACAACCCTTTCCTGTGGATGGGTCTCGGTCCCCGAAATCAGGACCCATCGGGTTATGGAGGAATCATCCGGGTTGGTCAATTTTTTATAAATATAATTTTTTAAAACTAGATTTAGTTTTTATATATAGATAATAGAAAATCATTAAATAATTAAAAAATATGGTAGAATTGAACTTTATGTTATCAATACATTTTCATGCTTTTTATTCTTCAGTTCCTTTTATTTAAAAGGTAAGCTGCTGCTGCAAGATGATCAAAACAAGTAAATGGGACTGCCCATTACTTGTCATTGCCATATTTAAGATAACCTGATGCAAGTTTTTACTACTGCAATTGCAGACAATTTAGCAACCACTGCAACAAACTAAAAGAGGCCCACCCCCACCGCACTGGAATCATGTGATTTCCTAAACCTCTCATGAATGTCGCCCATTCTGCCTCTTCGGATACTGCACTCGTATGTTCCTCCCATCCAGTAACTGCAAAGAGACAGCAAAAAACGGTAGACTTCAGCTGACTTTTTGCTCCATATGATATGAAAGTGGCTCAATTTGAATGCATATGAATAACGGGTGATATAAGTTACACAGTGCATACTTGACCATCCATTTTCTTGAGAGCTTCTGCAGCTGCAGTTTCAGAATCGAAGCGTATGAACCCATATCCTTTGGATTTCCCGCTAACGTGATCACATACGACCTTTGCTGAGGAGGGTAACACAGAAAGGGAAGGTACTCTCAGACCCAGAAAGAAAAACCTCAATAAATTTGGATAATTGGTAGATCTGATCATGACTTACCTTCAATAATATCCCCCAACTGCTGAAAAGCATCTCTCAGGACAATCTCATTGGTGTCATATGAAAGTCCTGAAAACCCAGGGCACAATTAAGAGGAATCAGATCACCAGATACCCGAGACATGGGGTTGCCAGATCAAAAGTATTTAACCAGATTCCTGCTATCATATTGTTCAACTAAATCAATGAAGAAAACTGTTTAATAGGGATGCAGTAGAAGGAATCATGTCAATGAAGCAAAGGGACCAACCTCCAACAAAAACTTTCGTAGCGGAGCATCGAGGAAAAATCCGACCGGATAGAAGAGACCAGAGAGGAAGACGGTAGCTGCATCCACCTCGACCCAGTGACTGCATGCTCTTCCTGTAAGTATCGGAGAAGAAAGTCCTGCCGTCGGAGCAGTTCGGCGGCGGAGGCAAGGCAAACGGCGCCCCTCGGACAAAAGGAGCCTGCCTCAGTAATGGGCTCTATTGGGCTCCCGTCGGAGTTGTTATCTTCAATCTGCTATCTTTTTGCCGTTTGGTACCGCCATTTCTTCAATTTAATTTGGAGAAAGTCAGACGCATCACATGGATTGTAGCTTAAAAAACATTTCAACTTATTGAGGATAATCAAGCTTCCTATAATGTTGGGGAATGCAAGTTTAATTAGAAACAAGCATCACTGCATATATTTACAAGAATTGAGTTAACAAAACACAAACCATCTAATTTTTTTTGCACAATTTATAAACTATTTAGTTGCCCATACAAATAAAACTACATCCCTAATGAAAATTTAAAAAAAATATAGCCACCATCCATATCCATCTCTCTATGTGCCGGTAGTTGATGACCTTCCTGTCCTCAGAGACCGCGGCCTTTGCCAGTACCCTAAAAAAATAGACTAATGGTAAGTTTCCCACCGTACCTTACCAACCTTCAAAGTAAAGCTGTAGAAGATGTAATGTTTATGATCTCTTATAGAATCAATAAACAATCCAAACAATTATACTTTATACAATATAATTTTATATTAAATCTTATGTCACCAAAGAAAAAATACATCTTTCTAATTTTTACTTTAATTCCAATAAATTAACTATTATCACTACAAATAAAATAATTGAACTTAAAACTCTACTTACTACTTCATACATAATTAATATTAATGGAATTAGAATTTCTAAGTTTCACCCATAAATGGTAAGTCTATTCTCTTTATAAGTCATCATTACCTGTAATTATACCTTGAGTTTTGAAGACTTCGATATCATCTCTACTCTAACTATCCTTTCAATTGTCTATTAACGCAACAACCTTTAGTAATGTATTCAAAATTTTCCTTCCATTTTGGCACATTCCAGGTGGTGTTTTAGTTGCAAGCGAACTTTATGTAACTTAGGGAAGACTTATAGACCACTCTTCCTTCTCTCCCAACTTTACGACTCGACCTTTCTTGCAATCCATTTCAAGTGTCATATTTCTTGTTTGTATCTAACAATCTCCATGTCATAAGCTTATATCCTAAATTTGCATGTTTTAATATTTCTTACTATTTATAAACTTATTGTCTTTTGTAACATGGGGTTGCTTATCTTCTCATAACTTTTAGGTTTGTTCGAGAACCCTTTTAATTCACAATTATACGAGATATTTTTCTGGATAACCTTGCTATTTTGTACGAATATAATTAACTAATTAATCTAAATTGATCACGTAAAACTATATTCAAGACTTCATCCAATATAGGTACTTTTACTATCAACCCCACACATGTGTTTGTAATTAAGGATGTCTAGTACTATTATTCTCTATTTGCCTCATCCTACTTGTAATATTAGTTATTTTTGTTTTGTGATGATTTAGAGAATTACCCACTTTTTGACCTTTAGTTGAGATGATGCCTTGAAATATTTATTACATTTCTAGGATATGCCCACGTTGTTCAGTAACAAACAGTGATAGTGCGAAGTCTACCTTTCCTCCTACAAACCTTATCAATCGAGAGCACTTAAATCCTCATTGCATATTTGTCTTTCATCATACCAGCGTTATGATTTCTTCTCAGTACCATCACTTATTTTCTAGGATTTTGCATACATCACTTCTTTTCTAGGATTTTGCTATTATTTCTTATGTGTAGCACACTAACTTTACTTTCACAAGACTACATTTTTTCTACTAGTCTTGTTAAATCATTATTCAATCACTTAATAGGCATTAAACTATTTTTTTACTCGAGAAACAATACACAATTTTGACAAAATCTTCATCAATTTACTTCAAGTAATGTATAGATATATTATTAATTTTTCTAGGGTTAGGTTATATACAACGCCCTCAACTATATTACTACTCAATTCACTATCTTATACCTTATTTTATCCTAGCCAAAAATAGGGTCATTTTTCAATTAATCCTAATATAAGAGACCTATATTGCTTTCATTAGTAGTAGGGGACCTTACAATAATTCTCATGGTTCGACTTTTTAAGCCCATAAGTCACTTCTTACCAAAACTTTACAACTCACTTATTAGAGGATCATGAACACCTATCGTTCTCCTACTTAACCAAAGTTAGTGCAAAAAATTAACCCCTACCACTTAAATCACTAACTATACCAACTAATCATAGAAGTATTTATGGAAACGATTTAAATGATCATACTACAATCAATTTTCAAGATTATAATAAATTATGAAAAACCCGTTTGATGTTATTTTAAGAGCCCTCCTTATGAAAATTTGATTGTAAATATAGAATTTCTTTGACTATAAGGACTTATTATAAACCAATTGAAAACATGGGCATTAATCCCATTTGAAGCTTTCGGAAAGTTCGAAATAATTGAATCATGACACTTTTATAGCGTGATCTCTCTATAAAAAGCAGATATACCCAGTTGGTCAAGCCATAGTGACACAAAAATTAGAAACTAGTTCCACTAAATTGATACATTTACAGAAAACAGAGAATATAAAACAAACCCTAAAACAAAAGCATAACAACCAGCATCGATTATGAGAACTGATATTCAACCAACCGACGAAATTTACCCTCTTCACGAACTGGTGAACTTGGTGACGGCCTTAGTCCCCTCGGAGACGGCATGCTTGGCAAGCTCACCGGGAAGAACGAGCCTGACCGCAGTCTGTATCTCCCGAGATGTGATGGTAGGTTTTTTATTGTACCTCGCGAGCCTAGACGCCTCCTGAGCAAGTTTCTCGAAAATGTCATTGATGAAACTGTTCATTATTCCCATCGCCTTACTCGAGATCCCGATGTCGGGGTGAACCTGCTTCAGCACCTTGAAAATGTAGATCTTGTAGGTCTCCGTTCCCTTCTTCAGTCTCTTTTTCTTCTTGTCGGTAGTGGCGGCACCGCCCTCCTTCGGCAACTTCTTCCCAGCCTTGGGCTTCTTCTCCGCGGGAGCCTTCTCCGCAACAACAGACTTCTTCTCCTCCGCTGGCTTCTTCTCCGCCGGCTTCTTCTCTGCCTTAGGCGCCATGAGGAATTCTTGAGGGAGAACGAAACAAGGTCACAGAAATTGACTTGGCTAGGGATTTGAACTTTAAGGAAATAGCTCCTGTAAAGTAGAAAGATACCTGATGTTGGTAAGGGGCGAGTGGTTTATAAAGGAACAGGAAACAGCGTGTGATTGGATGCAATGCCCTTCACTCGGATTGTCGAGCTGGCGTCTCAGATGACGTTCAACTTATTCGTTGAAATAACGGTCGTGATCAAATTTTACACTTCAGAAAGATTGGATACCTGATGTGGCACACGATTTGGAGTAATTTACAGTGGAGGGATGTGGAGCAATTTAAAGATAGATGACGTTGAGAATTTGGAAGTGCTACAAATTCTTACTATGCTTTGGATAAATGAGAGTGTTTATTAATAAAAAAAATTAAAAATATAAATTTAACAATTTATTAAATAATATATATTAAATTATATTATATGTACTATATAATAAAAATATTAATATAATATATATTAAAATATAAGTTTAAATGAAAACTATATAATTAAATTATTATTACAATAAAAATATTAATTAATATTAATTATATAGTAATAGTTATATATATTATAATTATAATAAGAAAAAAATATATAATAAATTATATTATATATATTTTACACATTATTTTTTATCTATAATATTTTTATTATATAATCATATCAAATAATTTTATATAAATATAATTAATATATAATATTATTTAAAAATATATAAATAAATATAAATAATGAATAATATACTTAAATAAAATAGTATTAAAGTCATTTAAATAACAAAAGTTACCTCACCCCAAATACTCCAAAATTAGTTTATATTTTAGTGTAAATAAAAGAATTTATAATAATCCAAATCTGTACAAATCCTTAAAAGTTGTGTGAATAAATTGTTTTATAACTTCTAACATTTTAATATTAGTGTGAGTAATCTTATTATATCCTACCTAAATTGAAATTTAAATTTTGTATTAGACTTTAATTTGTTACCCATACACTCAATTTAGACTTAAATTAAATCTAAGTCAACCGATATATAAGTTTTTCTTACCCATCAACCAAAAGGATTCCAATAAATGTATATTATGGATGAGAAAATTTATTATAATAATTGTATATTATGGTGCTAAAGTAACTTTGTTGTGATTTATAGCACTATATATAGGGTTTATTTTTTGTATTAAATATGTGGAGTTTGTTAACTCGACCCGATTCAGATACAGTGATGTTTGGATCGGGTTTAAGTGTTAACCAAATCAGATAATAAAAAGTTTTAAAATATTTATTAAATATAAGTATTTGGAAGGTATATGTAAATTTTAAAATTTTTTATAATAATTTTTATAATTTTAATACTAAAATGTAAAATTTGAATTTGTTTATACAAAATGAAAAAATATGTGTAAATATTTTTTAAGGGAAGTTTAAGTAGAGATGATTTTAGGAAATATAAAGATGTTAAATGTGGTTTTTTAAATTTTAGGGGTTAAAATAATTATTTTTACATAAATAGGGACAAAATAATAATTATTATATAAAGATAGGTAGAACCATCGTTTTTAAAAAATGGATGGTAAATTAGAAATTTGTATAAAATAGTTCTTTTTTAATAATTTAAGGTAAATTTATTATTTTAGAATAAAAATAGACAAATTAATAATTTTTTCTTAAAAAAGATAAAATGATATTTTTTTTACTAATCGATAGTAAAATAATATTTTTTACATAAAAGATAGTCATTTATATTAATAGAAGATAAAATGGTCATTTTTATTTAAATATTAGTGATATTTTTTTGGTTATAAAGAGTAAAATTGTAATTTTATAAGTAAATAGATAAAATAATAATTTTACAATTAAAAAGAGAATTCACTAGTTTTCTTAACCTATTATATCTCCCTATACTTTTATCGAATTTGCTCCTAGGTAATTATACTTTTAAAATTTTGAATTTGCCCTTATACTTTTTAAAATTTTATTTTAGTTCTCTAACTTTTCCTATTATCAAATAATTTCAATAACTTTACTAACAAGTCCTAATATAGTCCTAAGCATATTTCATAGGTATTCACGGCATTGTTCCAACTGACCCTACCCGAAATAGTATTGTTTTAGTCACATTTGATGTATTGCCGAAAAATAATATAAAGTTGAGTTTGGAGTTATATCTCATCAGAGAGCGATGGTTATCTACACTGTTGGGGTTGAAAAGCTAATTTCTCCACAAGTTTAAGGTTACCTTAATCACTATGGGATGTAACATGGATTGCATACAGTACCCCATTTAAAAAGTAGTGTTAAAAGTTTAAACAGAGATTTTATAGAAAATAACGACCACTATGCTTACCTTTAGCTTGTTAAGATTGATTAGTTAGTATGAGTTTAAAGTAAGCTATGAGAATTTTCGTTGATTTTAAGGCATCGAGTGGAGGAAAACTTGGCCACAAAAGAAGTCGATTATTTTCTGGTGAGAGTTGGTCTATTACTACGTGAGATCGTCGACAATGGTAGGAGTGATTTCGTTGTGGAACACCGATGCAGATGAAAAGCCAACCTCTGCCCCAAATTTTTACTTGAAAATGCTTATTATAAGAATTTCACACCTAATTATTTTTATTTTGATAGCAAAATTTGAACAAATTAGTAGATGTTAACTCAATTCTTCGTATAAAATTATAGATTGATGAGGTTGATTTCTTATTCCGATTTAATTTTCTATATTGTACATGTGTATAACTTATTATATTTTTTCTGTTTTACAATAATTAATATATTATTATTTTAATTCCGAAAAAAATGTAAGCGTTAGTAAAATATTTCAAATTATTTTTTAAAAATATTTAATTAAAATTAAAAAAAAATAAACTTTATAAATTATATAAAAAACATGTAATATTTATAAATTAAAACGTACTTTTAGTTTATGGTGGCTTCTCAAATCTCAACGTAACATATTTATCACTTTAATTGCAAAAATAATAATTAAAGTAGGAATAAGTATATAAATCAGTGAGTAGTATAGCAAAAAATGTAATGTCATATACTTTAAATAATGATAATTAATATTTTAAGAAAACAGCATTTATATCATATTCAAACTTTTAATAAATGTACTTTTTAGATTTAACTTATATTTTTAACCCATTTTTTTAAATTTACTGTATGAGTTTTAAGTCCACTTATCATTTATTTTATATTTAATAAAAATATTCATTCAACATAATTAACTTAGTTTTTTCAAGTCAATTATGGCTTCGAGTTGTCCTATCATCAAATATTTAAATTAAACTCGTTACTCGATAATCATTTTTCTTGGTGCTCCTATGAGTCAAGTCCAACCATACCCTAAATCAAGGAGGGGAAGCCTTCATGGGAAGTGAAAGAATGTTTCTAACGCTCCTTTAATGGAGATGGCTACATTCAAGCCTTCTCCTTTCTCTTAGACAAATAGGAGCAATTTCTGAAAGGAAGTAGTTTGGTTTCTCCACCCACAAATCAAAGAGTGGGTTTCATTTCTTCAAACTACATGGGAGTCATGAAACCGCTTTTTGGAGAGTTCTTTGGAAGGCTATGGAGTTGCCTTCAAGCCCATTTTCATCAACTTGGCCGAATGGAAACCTGACTTCAAAGGAAGTCAAATCGGAGACCTAGTCAGATAGGAAGACCGAGGAGGAGTGGGTGACACGAGATTGATTCTAAAATTGACCAAAATCGGTTCCTCATGCAAGAGGCTAAACAAGAATGCGTGATAACACAAAAAAATCTAGGTGCACACACGCTGTTCGACGAAATGTCTATGAGAGCTTCGAATGTCCGAAAGCATCAACGTTCATATTGCATCGGTAAGTTGGATTGAAAATTTGAGATTTTGGATTAAATTTATATATTATTGATAGAGATGAGTTAATAACTTTTAAGAGGAGGGTTTATATGTTGAATGGAAAAGAGTTTAGATATGTTTAAAGAAGATAAGCTTAGATGTTTTAAGAGATAGGATTAAATATTTAAATAAGTTGAATTTGGATATATTGTGGATCTTTTGAAGAAGATGAGATTAGCTATTTAAATTGGATAAAATTGAATTTGTTAAAGAGATATGAATATGGATAGATTGTAGTGAGATGAGCTTGGAAGATAGGTGTAGATATTCAAAGGAGATAGATTTTTATATACTTGAAAAAGATAATACTATGTATTTGAATGAGATGAGTTGAATATGTATAAAATGAAACTCACACTTTAAAGAGGATGAGATTCCATGTGTTAAAATAAATGGGTTAAAAGTGATTTATTTGGATAGGTTAAAAAGATGAACTAAAATAGGTGAATTTGGATGTGTAAATAGATGTTTTTAAAAGATAGGGCAAGATGTTTATATTAGATGAAGTGAATATTTTTAATATGATTGAAATTAGATAGTTTAAATGTGATAAATATGAGTTTATATGGAATTGTGATTAGCTGTTTTGAATGAGATAAGTGTGGATTTAAATGCGAATAAACTTGAATTTTTTAGATAAGGTGGGTATAAATGTTTTAAAATAAGTTTTAAAAGGAGATGGGCTTGGATATATTTTAAAAGTAAAGAAAATAAGTATAAAGTTATTTAGTATTAAGTTTGACTATATATATAATTTGGGCATATATTTCTTTAATAAGATATACTTGGATATTTTAGGAGAAATATATACAAACACAAGAAATAATGCACAATAAATTAGGTACTCTAGATTTAGTACGTTTCAATCCAACTTTAACTCTAGTTCACTTCGGCTAAGTTTAACTCTTTCTTCTAATTTTTAATTGAGGTAATTTTTTTTTAACTTGTGTTGAGAAATTTTTGTAGTTCCAATTCAAATTAAACCTTAGTTCATTTTTGATTTATTTTATTTATAAAAGATAGGGTTTATAATATTTGTCCCCTTTATTCCGTAACTTTTGATACTATCTTATACGTTTAAACAATCTCTTATCACACTGTCCTATTAATTGATATAATGTGTCCACAATCAAATTGTATATACCAACACACATCAGTTAAAAGTATATATCAAGTAGAGAATAATGAATTCAACATAATAAATTTTTATTAGTTAAGGATCGATTTGCTAATTAACCGGTCATGCAACTTGTATTTCTTATAAAAATTCACATATCATTGTAAAATGTCACATCATATTATCATGGAAAAGTTTATTTTCATCGTGTTGGTACACATCTTTCCTAAAATGTGTGTGGATCACAAACCTTTTCTTACTAACAATTAGACATTCACCCCTTTCTTAAAAATAACTTGGGCCTATACCCTTTCTTTATAAATAATTTCTCTAGTTCGACACGTGACACATTATAATTGGTCGCGTATAGTGATGTGGTTTATCATCCGCTCATCGAACTCTTTTGCCACATGTCACGTGACAATTGGTCGTCTCTCCACATGGCGTACTGTAATTGGTCACAATCTCCAATGTGGCAGTTCGATCCATAACTGTCGGATAGTACTATTTAGACCAATCTGCATCAAATTTTTCAACTGGTTTAGCCAATTTTGATCATTTTTGTCCGATTTACCCCCAATTTTATCGATTATTGAGCCAATTTATTTTTTAAATATTCTGTAACTCTTTTTTAAATTGTAGAGTAAAAAATTATATTTTATACTAAAAAATTTACTAAAACAATTATCATTGTTCTATGGTCGGTCTAGTTCGTTTCAATTTCAACCTAGTATTCTTTCTGATCATTCCACATCTCGTATTCTAAATTTCCTATCATGAATCCTCAACTCATAATCTTCTTAGCTTTTATCCTCTCTATTTCATGTTCTGATCCAATAATTTGGTTCAACTTAATTTCTTATAAAATTTGATTTCATTACTAGTCTCATTAGATTTCCAATTTCTAAGTCTTATTTATAGCATCCAAATTGAGTGTTGCAACATCTACCCTCCTTTTAGGAGTTTTTTTTTCCTAAAAGTCATTAGTTGTGTGACTTCCTCAATTCAGCATGACACCAAATTTTCATCTAGGAAGTATCTGGACCTAAATGAAAGACTTGAGGAGTCCACCATAAAGAAAGAGTTTAGAAGTATAATGAAAATTTTGTAATTTTATCCATCTTAAGGATCAAAAGGCAAACTTGGAAAAAGTTAAGTATTTAAGTGGAAAACTTGGAGATTTTTTGACATTTGGTAAATACAACCAAATGTGGGTGTCACTTAAGATTTGTGAAAAATGGTAGAAAGGGATTAGTATAAACGAGTTCATCGAAATGTGAGTCGAGTGAACCAGACTCAAGAAGTAAAACCGTAATTTGTGAAAAATTATGGGATGGTACTGGAGTAACCAAAGAAAACCATGACCATGTATTATATGATTTGATTCATGTAGAGTAGCTAACATGCTATCATACGAGGATTGTGCGTCCCATGATAAGTGGAAATTGATCGAGACTAACAAGTCCCAATTAAAATTCTAAATGGGATTATTGATAGCACACATGATTGGACCGACTACTACACTTTATGGTTTTTATGAATTCCTCGAATGTGTGCATATTTTTGGAAAAGAATTATACAAATTCAAAAAAAAATGACACGGAGTTATACTTTATACTAGAAAAGGTATTAATGTCATGTTATACTTCGAAAAAATGAGATTTTTAAATCATGATTATGATTTATAAAAGGAGCTAAGGCTCAAAGTGAATTATAACGAGTTATGAAGGTTTCTTAAAAAACGCAAGTGAGGAGGTCGGTTAGTTAGTAAATAGATCCTCAAATGATGTGAATCTACTATGATTGTTGAAATAGTCATTTATGCATATATTTTATGCTTGTTTTTTGAGAGGACTATATGGGTGATTAACACCATACCTATGGGAGAGTGTGTCGATGTTTGAGATTTACTGAAAGCAGAGACTAAGGATGAGATGTTTCTTTTAGCTTCCAGGTCACTCGGGATCCAAGGGAGACATAAAGCAATGGTCCGAGCATACTGATGGTCACAGATGATGTAGTACGACCTTAATGTGCAGATGTTCGATTAAGCATAGTCTCAAACTTCCTTATGACGGGGATGACTCTTGCATAGGGCTTTACAAGTGAGTTATGAACACATACTGTCATGCTCCAACTCGGTTTGGTTGGATTTCCGTAATCAACCCGCTACAACTCTCGGTGTACCAATCATTTTGGTACTGGCAGGAGTCACGCGAAATCTGAAACATTTTGAACAATTTATAAAACATGTCAGAACATAATAGTTGCATGGGGCTTACCACTAGATGTATTCCTCCCTAGTGCTTCTTTTCATGTTATCCTAAAAATGGTTGAGAGAGTGGGTGAGTCTATAACTCAATGAGTTGAAACAATGTAAGAAAAAGTTCATGGGAATACAACTTATCATTTCCATTTTCTTAATTTAGTTTTTATCACACAAGCAACCACCCTTTATAAAATGGATTATATGTTCGTAGAGCAGTCCCCAACTGCTCCACTTGTGGTCCGGAGCACCTATACCGACCACCCTCATAGAAGGTCACACCTTCTATCACAAGTCTGAGTGAGCTCTACCGCCTATCCCCCACACCTGAATCACCTTCGTGTCTGCTATAGTAGAGTGAAACCTCTTCCTTTTCTTCCTCGGTCTCAATGCGCATGAAGTCGGGTCAGCAAACTCGTGGGCGCCTCGATGGTTTCATATCTCAGCATCCACTAACAATAGTATTTTAGTTAATACCATTATCTTTGGTGCTACCAGTCCCACGAGTTTGCGACTCGGCTTCGGCCCAATAGCCACCAGCCCAACGAGTTCGATGACCTAGTTTCGACTCGGTAGCTGCTAGCCCAACGAGTTCAACAACTCAGCCTAGACTTAGTAGCTATGTCACACAATTTACTATTTATGTAGATTTTTCACATGCTCATAACTTTTCTATTTGTTTACGGGTTTAAGAAAGTGTCCATTGGCTTTGGGCCCATTGGAGCAACCCTAGCTCTTATCGAAAATAACTCCAAAAAATTTTAAGCAGTTTCAAGTAGTTAGGGGAAACTATTTTCGGAAAAATAGTTTTCAAACGAGAAAGTATGCTCATCATCCAAATCGGTGTGATGTCAGAAATCTCACTCACACATGTCGCACCTCGCTTGTCTGAGTGGGGTTGTTGATACTTCTAGGGACTTCCGCGTTTGTATGTAATAGTCTCCTTTTCATACCTATATTATTATAGATAACGAACCATTCAGTTACCTGATTCATTTCATTTAAGTCCATCTGTTTTCTAAGTAGAAATTAATCCCCAATTAATTACCAAAAACTTTAAATTTATAAGTTTATCCAATAAACCTTTTTAAATTGTAATTAAACCCTTATAATTTCTTTTAATAACAATTAAAATCCCAAAATTATTTTTATTTGTAATTAAGTTCTTAATTTCCTCTAAATTACCAATTGGCCCCCCAATTTATGCTAATTTTATAAAAGTCCCTCATTTTTTTTAAAATTGCATTTTAGCCACCCCGATTCTTTGATTAATCAAACTAAACATTTGAAACTTGTTAATTCCCTCCTAGCATGCTACTAATCAGTTTTCCCTTACTACGATAATCTTGAACCTTGAATGGCCTCATTTGACCCAAAATTATGCTTAAATGGAGCTTGCCAAAAAATGTTTTCTAGTAAGAGTTTCGTTTTCTTATCAGCGAAGGGGCGGTAGTCGAAGTTTTGGATATGGGCAGCTAGTACTCGTCAAGAGGGTGCTCCTAGAATCGAGTTTGGCAGCAATTGGCAACCTGACAATGGGAATTGGATGAGAGAAGTTTTTCTCATTCTAGACTCTACAACTCTATTGTTCCGATGGAGAGAGACAGAATAGCTTACCTCGAAGATTCTAGGAGGTCGAGGGTCGGTCAAGGAGAGTTGTGGGAAGATTGGTCTGGTCGTAGGAGGTCGGAGGTGCCCAGAGTTCAGCTCGAGAGATTCTGCTACTTTGGGATTGTCGGAGTGACAATATTATGTGAGCTCACCGGTGCTTCTTCGATGATCCTCGAGTTAAAAGGTGGTTGCAGCGAGGTAAAGGACATCTTCACAGTTTCAAAGAGCCCAAATTTGCCTTCTGATGTGGCAGAAAAGGCCCACGTCGAAGCTCTAATTAGTGTTTCACCTGGAAATTGGGTGCTTTGTCTTCTTCAATCGTTTGAGGGATGAGGAGGGTGAAAGAGGACGAGGCCTTTATATAAGGAGCTCATTAACAGATAGGGCTACTAAGTCATCCATGACTCGGCCCTAATCTCGCTCGTCCACAGTCAGATCGAAGAAGATTTTGGGTCACCCAAGATTGAGTAGCCCGCTCGGTCTTTCTCTCCACTAGCTATTAGAGGTAGAATATGACATTGTACAGCGTGTGCGAGCTACCACATGACAAGCAGTGATTGGTTGTCTTTGATGACATGGCTTCCCACTTAGTGTCTGAGTCATCATTTGACTCGTTGACAAGCTATATGACGATCCCCATTGGTTACTCATTCCAATGTGGCTGTTGACTAGACTTGACTAGCCGTTTAACTGTGACATGTGGCATTCTCTGATTGGCTGGTTTAAATAAAGAAGATTTCCCTCCCGATGTACTGTGCCATCACCACATGTTAGCCTCTAATTGGTTGGGACCATCCAATGTGGCTCTGCTACATGGTGACCTCTGATTGGTCGGTCATTTCTTCAACATCCTAGTCGATTGCTAACATGGCATCCTTGCCACATGTCAGTTCCTCATTGGTCAGGCTTACTAGCGGGGCTTCTCCTCAGTTGACCATTGAGTGAGGACATGTGTCGCTCTCCTATTGGTCGGACGTCGGTGATGTGGATTTGATCGAGGACACATATTACTCTCTAATTGGTGAGCACTTCCAGGCACTGATCGATCGGCTGACTAGGTGTGTTTCACCACGCGTTGCTCGCTAATTGGTTGCGCCTGGTGAATGAGCGCTAACCTGGCAGGCGGTTCGTTGACTGGCTGAACCATTGACTGGTTCGGTCATACTAGAATTCGGTCGACTAGTTTAGGCCCGATTCAATCGGTTTTCTAAAAGTTAAAAATTCTAAATTCTTCTAAATTCATTTTCTACCTATTGGTGACTTCAATTTTCCAATTTAACATTTTTAAATCACCTAAAAAGGAAATTTTTGAACTAGTTCTTCACGATTCAATCCGGTTCCATCTAACTCATGTCTGGTTCACCCTAAACCAGTCTGATTTCCACACTCAATTCCCTTCATAGTTTTTTCCATGAGTTTTGGGTTTTTATTAGCTACTTGTAATTGTCCAATTTCTCATTTTGACTTTTATTTAACAATTCTAGTTCCCTTAGACCCCCGGTTTTCCTTTGAAAATTTTCAATTCTCCTTTTGGGTTTCTTATTTCAAGAGTACGAGGTTTGCAGATACCTTCATAGAATTTCAATCAATAGGATACTCAGTGTAGGTATTTGCGAGTGCAGGAAACGCACATATCCTCGATGAACTCAAATAGTCATTTTTTTGCCCATCAACTCGAATAGTCATTTAATGACTTTCAAGGGCATGATAGATCCATGTTGTTTGTTTAACATGTTGATGGTTATCTTATAAGTGTGTCGTGATTATGAGCTTTATGTTAAATCATGAGAGAGTGAAAAACTTTAAATAATAGCTTAAATTACATGATAATATGTTAGCATATGTTATAGAACTAATAAAACTCTTTGTGTTATATATATTTTGAGTAGAGAAGCGGGTCGAAGCTATGTAGAGGCTCACTCCCCTACCCAAAACAATTTCAAATGAAAGCAGTTATTTAAAGTCGGACATCACCTATAACATTTGTGAATATTTATGGTATATATCTCGAAGTACACATATGAAAGTTTCTTATATATTATTATCACTTGTTGTATTTCAAGGAATTTTTATACAACTTTTTTAGGCTCAATGCTTATGAAAGAAATTTCAAATTTCTTATATAATTTGTTAATATTGTTATTCTAAGCATTGGTAATATCAATGCTACCTTGATAAAGTTGCACACCATTTTAATATTGAGAGGGCATTGTGAGTTGTTATTGGACCTGCTGGTGATATTAGTATCGAGTGTGACATAATATATTATTGGTTATTTGGAATTCCTTAATCACCGTATTCCCATCTTAGAAGCTTCTATTATTGTTTCCCACCAATTTTTTTAGTGACCCAACTACCCTATTATGCGACCCTCTAGAGGTTTATATTTAGTGGTTGTATATCATGATCCTTATTTTATGATCATTCTTACCAGATTTTCTAATCTTTTATTTGTACTTATATACTTTAATACTATAAATAAATATTTCAGGAGTGTAGTCCAATTTCATTAAATTATTTTATTTTTCTTTTAAATCATATATTTTGAAAGTTGACTATAACATAATTTAATTTGTCTTACCCCACTCAATTTTCGAGTTATACTATAAATAACCTGGCATACCAAACCTAACACTACTATAGGAGAATCCCACTACTATAGTACAAGTCTTATATTAAAATAATTGTACCACCATTGTTTTCATAAATTTTAAAATTTTTATAAATAAAATACAAATATTTATAAATTATCATAAAATTTACAGGAATACAATCGTTGGTAAGTAAATACCTTCAAGACTTTTCTCTAAAATTTTTAATTATAGAACTAATAACTATTGTCACAACTAAAAGTAATAATTTACCCGGTCTGATATGAATCCACTTGAACTCGAACCTCACCCGAGATTGCTACTATGTGACTCAAACTTATCCATTAGATCCATTTAGTTGGTCTTGAACCTAGCCATATGTCCTTTTATACTCGACCTAGGGAGACCCTATTGGGTTTGCTCTGGTCTCATGTGACCCAATACCCAAAACATATTATCAAATAAATATTAGCATTTGTAATCTACCAATTTAATTATAATTTATTTTTTATTTATTCAAAATGTAAAATTTTTAATATAAAGAGTTTTTTTAGGTGCCCACACAAACTTTCCACTTAAGACTAAAATTTTTAAATTTCTCAATTAATTAATTTTAATAATATAATGTTTATATTATGAATATATAATAAAATTAATAATATTTTTATCCATTAGATCCATTTAGTTAGTCTTGAACCTAGCCATATGTCCTTTTATACTCGACCTAGTGAGACCCTATTGGGTTTGCTCTGGTCTCATGGGACCCAATACCCAAAACATATTATCAAATAAATATTAGTATTTGTAATCTACCAATTTAATTATAATTTATTTTTTATTTATTCAAAATGTAAAATTTTTAATATAAAGAGTTTTTTTAGGTGCCCACACAAACTTTCCACTTAAGACTAAAATTTTTAAATTTCTCAATTAATTAATTTTAATAATATAATGTTTATATTATGAATATATAATAAAATTAATAATATTTTTATCGATAAATCAGCCCGAATTTTACTAAATTTTATTTTTTTTAATTTCTCACTAAATTAACTTTTATAATATAATATTTATATTGTAAATATATAATAAAATTAATAATATTTTTGATAAATCAGCTTACATTTAATTCTAGTGTTCAAATTTCAATAATCCTAAAATAAATATATTTTGGATATATGTGAGGGTAAAAAAAGAAAGTTGGATAGTATGTCCACCTATACCTAGAATCGACTATCGGGTCCCTCCCCTAGACCCGATCATCGGGTTTAGCCAGAACAACTAAGACCTCACCATCGAGTATATTAGGTATACTCTCCTCTACCCAGACTCAAACCCCTTAACCTCTAGACTTGGTGGGACTTGAACCCCTATTCGGGACCTCAGACCGACTCGAACCTCTTCATATTTTTAATATGAAAAGGGTTAGGGAGGGGCAAGCTAATGCCCGTAAATGAAGTTACTAATAATCTAGAAGTATTTTCTTAAATATTTATTATTTTTAAATTTTTATACTTTCTCATATAATTATAGTTATTGCCCGTAAATGAAGTTACTAATAATCTAGAAGTATTTTCTTAAATATTTATTATTTTTAAATTTTTATACTTTCTCATATAATTATAGTTCTCATTAGACCGGTTATTATATATATATATATAAGCACATAATATAGTGTTATCATAACACTCACATATAAACAAAACATAAACTCGATTCCATGTCATTGAATTATCATTCGGATTACAAATGATTAAACATATAAGCCATCAACTGTCAACCTTTTATTAGTTCATCCACTCATTCAATAATTTAATATAATCTAATTAAGATTATATTCAATTTATACAAATAAATATTATACATTTATTTAAAATGATGCCCTTTTAAGGTCAAGGTTATTTTTTTTTTTAAAACTAAGGTATGGGTTCTTATTTCATAATCTACTTTTCAAAATATTGTGTATTAAGCTATTTTTCTCAAACTTATTTGGCTTTATCCCATTTTTTAAATTGGATGGTGATTAAATATGTTTCAACATTTTATTTATAAAATTTATCTATATTATTTTTTAATATTTTTATATATTTTAAAATAAGCATACATATACATATATAAAATTTTTTAAGTTGTAAATTAAATTGATTCGTGTAATTATACTCGTCATTAATAAACTTATGTACAGTTTATTCGGGACTTATTCGTCCCAAATGTAGTCTCAATTGCCGATAGTTTAGTATATATATTTATAAAATAAATAATATATATATATATATCAATATATCAATCTGAGTATTTCAAATTGGTGTAATTTAGCATTTCTCTTACCACTCATATTTTCTAATTATTAGGAATTTTGTATCATCAACCCTTTTTGGATGCCAATTTATTACTTTCTTCTAACTTGTGAAGTTTCTCCAAATATTTTTAATAATTGCTCTTAAATTTCTAAATTTTTAAATATTACACTTGGATCCTAATTTTTCTAAAATGTTAATATAGTCATTCAACTTTTCAAAATTCTCTTTTATGCACTTACATTCCCAAAAATATTTTATTTGAGGCCATAAAGTTTTTAAATTGTCCATTTAGAACCTAAACTCTGAATTTCCATTATTTACTATTTTTCACTTTAAACTTTGTCAATATTCAATTTTAGTCATTTTTCTTCTGAATCTCATCATTTAATCATCAAAATTTTTCTAATCTTTTCCTTGTACTCCTAAACCTTCCTCGGGACCTTATTGTGTTCTCCAAGAATCCTTATTCTCGAATAGATCCCTTAATTTAATCAAAATTATGTTTTGGTTCCTTAGCTTCATACCCATTAAAACTTAAAAAATTATGAATGACTTCTATCATGTCCATAAATGCTTTCCCTATGTCTCTATGGTCCATGTCCATCTAGAATGGTCAGAATCATACCATTTAGGGTCGGTTTCTAACACTTTTCGGAATATGACTGAAATCGATATAAAGTCGGGAACTCATTGGAGGTGGTGACTCCGTCGATAAAACTAATGGAATTGAAAAGCTAACTCCAAAAAGAGTTTGTAGACTTTTAAATTACCTAAAAGTGAGGTATTAATCACCTAAAATGAAGATTTATTAAGCTCAATCATAACTAGTAACTAATCAATACTTTTATATATTAAATGGGTATGATTTTTACCCAAAAAAAAATCATACTAGTTATATGATTTTTACTCAAATTCAAATACATTATAAGATGTAAATGGGTATGTAAATTTTTTTTGTACATGGGTGTTAAACATTATTATAATAGCTCTATTATCCCAAATAAATATTAACTTATTGTTTTAAGAATTTCTTAATAATAAGGTATTAATTTTGATTATATATTTACTCATGTTATTAAACATCTCCTATCAAGGTTGTTTTGTTTATTGTAACTTAACATCCACAATAGAAAATTTACATTAATTAACAAGTATGTTTTGTTGATCCACCGAATATAATAATGTATGTTTACCACATAAATCATTCTATGGGATTAAACAAATCTCTATAACCCTATTTTTCAAATTTAATAATTTACTCCTAAAAGTATAAGTTGCATATAATTCACTATTTTTTATCACACTCAAATTTATTATTTTCTTACTACTTTTCATCAGCTAATTTTCAATTTTGTTGGGTCTCTAAAAAGTTTGTCAACCAACTCTTTCCCTTACCATAACTGAAAAATGGTCATAATTTTGAGAGAGTAACTTCCATTTGATTTGACAAATGCTCCAACCCTCATTCAGATAATCTTGTGATTAATAATACTCTACCAAACACGTTAATATTAGAAATCACCTTATAAAGCCAGGTCTATGGCCTATGCAAAAAAAAGGTTATATATATATCCAATATATTCACATATTGTACAATAGTCTTCTATGTTGGGGTATCCTATTTCTGGTCAATTCGTGATATACAACATCAAATGGATATAACAAAAGAAACAAGCCTCATAGGCACTCAATCCATAGTGACACAAATCAGAACTTGATTCTACCAAATTCATTCATTTACATGGAAACAGAGTACAAGAAATAAACTCTAAGGCAATAGCATAATATCCATCGTCCATTACGAAAACTGGTATTCAACTAACTAACCATATCTACCCTCTTCACGAACTGGTGAACTTGGTGACGGCCTTAGTCAAAGAGGTGAGAGAGGGCTATCCCCTTCCAAATCCATCACATAGCCACTGGCCATGGCTGACCATGGACTCTGAAAGTGCGGGTGATTGCATAAGCTAAACAACCTCCTAGCTGGTCCGGCGGGCGTTCTCTCTGCATCCATCCACCTGTCCCCACCACCCACCCATCTTTCCTAAGTTAAAGAGAAGTGATGATGTTCTATGATGTTAAACCCCTTCTCTTGGGGAAGGTAGGCTCTTCATACAATCTCGGAGGCACATTCCTATGGGGCTCAACCCTGGCACCGGCACCGGCCCCGGCCCGTGCCAAGAGATGATGTTATCGGAATGATGATACCTCAAGTGCCATAGTCTTGATCATCATTATGTATGTACGTTCAAAAACAAATCCCTTTGAGGGTTAGTAATGAATACATCCTCCATAACTTTCCAATCACTGGACTTTCTTTCCCTCTTCATCTAAGCTACATTTTTAGACACAAAACAAAAACCAATTTGACACTCTGAACTATTGAGCTTAGCCGTGAACATGGATTGTCAACTCGGTCCAAAGTAAGAACAACTTGAACGGGAAGATAATAACTATAGTTTGATTCATACACGGGCCTTGCCACACCAAAGTATGACAACATCCATCAATTGGTTTCGCCAACATGGGAATATACTGCAGGTTCACCATGGAAAATGCACAACATAGAGCATAAGATGTTCTTTTCCTTCCCATTAGAGATCTGTCGTTCTCATATTATGAAGGTGTAGAATATTTAAGTGGTCAATCCTGTAGCCCTCCCTTCATTAATTCCTGTACGTGACAAAATATACTTTGTTGAGGACAACTCATTTGAAAGGGTGGAAAATGGAGCATGTAGCAATGAATATCTTTATATTTAATCTTCTACTATCCAGCTTGCTACCTTAGGAGTCTTGCAATTATGAGTTCATCATTCTGATGATTCAAATATGTAAAGGCAACTTTTCAACTTGGTCTTCTTTCATCTGTAATAATGCTCTACTACACGTGCTCATATATTATGATAAGTTATCAGCCCCACAAAAGTGCAGTACACGATTTGTGCAGAAAGATGTACAAGGACAATTACTTTGAGCATGTAATGTAATTACTGTTTATCAATGAGTGACTTAATCTAATTTCACATAACATGATTCACAGTCGTAGGGTTTGTAAAAGGTCCCGCTTTGAATTTCACATGGGGCATCCTAAAATTTTTCCCAATTAAGAAAATAATGAATTATTTCCAACTGGCGGAATAAAGGAGAGGCGCCACAAGGAAGACAACTGAGGCTCTACTTCACCTTATATGTGAAAAGAAGGTAGGAAGTAGAATAGAACAGATAAAAGAGATTTACTGATTTTTACCCCACAGTAGATATGTATTATTGTTTGCTATACAAAAGTCATCATACCAGCCAACTTCAAGAACTCTGATTGTCATAGCTATCCGGTCATTTCATTCGAACAACATGGCACGTATACATCTTACCAATCCACCGGTAGAGAACTTCATAAGCAGGCAGGCAGGCCGACCCGAGGCACTGGACGAGCGTGGTACGAATACCGACAAAGGCCCCGAGCGTGACGGCAGGGTTGATATGTCCGCCCTCTGAACATGTTCGCACCATCCGAAACAGCCACGAACATCGAGAAACTATGGGCCAGCAAAGCGAGTCCCGGCCGGTGTTGTCTATCCCTAGCCGGTGAACTTGTCAGCCGAGAAAGCAACTATTCACAATTAGCGTTTATTCTTATGTTAAGTTATACGAGAAAAATATTAAAATAGGCTAAATTATAAAGTGGTACTAACTGTTTCATCGAACTTTACTAAACAAATAACGCAATATTTTAGCGGGTACACTAAATTTAATTAAAAAATATGATTTATTTTATATGATAATTTAATAATTGGTTATAAACTTATATTTTTTGTCACACTAAATTAATATATATATATATATAACTATTTTATTTAACTTAAATTACACATATATATTTAAAAATACATATTATATATATATTTTTAATTAATAAAATTATAAATAAAAATTATATATAATTTAAATAAAATATATATATAATATAATATCGTATAAATTATATATAAATTTATCAAAAAAGATAGATTATACATAATTTTATTATAATAAAAATATAATTAAAATTTATATAATATATAAAATTATAATTTATATTTAAATATTTTATTTGGCTTAATAGTAATAACAAATATTTTGTCCAGTAATAAAAATATCACTTTTGATATTAAACGTTTAAGAAAATGAACATATTTGTTAACAATTGATTGAATGTTAAAATTGATATCAAATGTATTCATTTTATCAAATTCTAGTATCAATATGTTATTTTTCAGCTCTTGTCAAAATATTTTATATTATTATTGTAATTTAGCTTTTATAATTATATAAATAATTATATTATTTTTATATAAATCTAATCTATTCCATTGTGCATATAAATATTTGAGAAAATAAATTTATTCAATGTTATTAATATATAGCATATAATTATATATGTCATATATATATATATATTTCGACAAATATTATATAACTAAATTTTTTATGTCACAAATAATTTTATTGTAAATTTTAATAATTTATTGTATATATAATCAAATAAAAGTGTATCAATAATGTTATATTTATTAATATATTTTTATATTTATACATAATATTTTGCTATATATATTATCATAATAAATATAATTAACTCCCCTTATCACACCATACCAAAAATATTTATTTTATCAAAATATTGGTATAAAAGTGATCATTTTAAATATTTGGTACTAAAGTGTAGCTGTATAAGAGTTTAGTACCATTATTGTAATTTTAAATATTAAAATGTGATGGAATGAGTGGTTGAATGCTATTAAAACGGGAGATCATAAAATAATTCTTCTGACGGGCATTTTTGTTGGGATTTGGTTTTTCTATTTGAGTTAAACTAAATTGGAGAGTGTAGTATGAAGAAGATTCACATGTAAGGCTTCAAAAAAATCCTTTATATTCTTGAATTATTACAATTAATATTACAAATTGTTAACTTCTCTACCAGATTTCTATAAATTTCGAATATTACGAATAAAAACTCAAACTTAAAAAAAAAAAAAAAAGCTCAATCTCTAACCCTCTTTATATAGGGCCCTCCCATAGACTAACATTTCGTAGATAACTCAGGAAATTATGTGCTTCTGCTTCCTCTTCTTTTTCCACAATTTGAAAGTTCATTTTATGAAGATTAAAGAGGCTCCTTTGGCTGAGATGTCAATAGAGTTGAAGGTTTGTGCTGAATTTGGTAGTGTGATCAACACTTGCATGAAAGAGCCATTGATAGATGTAGAACTAAAGTTGAGCCAAGACTAAGAGGGAGGGATGATCCGGGCAGTGACTTTGGTTGACTAAACTACCACAAGTGAAGGCAAGCAGTGGTTGAGTAGACTACCACAAGTGAAGGTCTTTTTTCTAATTAACTAAAATTTTTGTTAAGTAACCTTATATAATTGTTTTGAAGTGTATTACTCAAAATTAATCAATAAAATAAAAAAATAAATTACTACAAATTTTAAAAGTCCAAAATTTAAAATTTTTATTTAATCAAATTTTATGATATAATATAATTTACTTTTGATAAAAAAAATTATTTTCACATTTAGTTTACATTTTTAAATCTTATTAATTACAAAATAAAATTTGGACAATGGTCAAGTCCGTCATATTTGTTTTACTGAACTCGAAACCGAATTGTTTAATATTTTGATCCCATGGGGTATGATTGCGTTCGGGTCAGACTAGGTTAAATTGCAACTATCTATAATTAGCATTCATTTTTATATTATTTAATACTATAAAATATAAAAATATTTTATTAATATTTATATATAATTTTCATTGTAAAAATTATATTTAACTAATTTTTTAATTAATTTTAAATAATAAATTAAATATATTAGCTAATATCTCTGGTTCTCTATAATTATAGAATTTTAGAACAAAATTATATATTTGTAATATAACTAAAATATCAAATTTAAATTAAGTATTTTAAAAATATTATAATTTATATATTTTTTATTTAACTTAAATTATATAATTTTTTTATTAATAACTCAAAAAATATATTTTTAAAATATTTTATTAAGTAGAAATTATATATAATTAAATTTTAATTTAAAATAGTAAGAAGTTGTATACAATTTTATTTATATATAATTTTTAGCTCATAAAATATTTTAAAAATATTAAGTTATTAATAAAAAAATATATAATTTAAGTTGAATACAATATTTATATATAAATTATTATATTGTACATATATTTATACATTTTAGTAGGAATAAAATCATATAATTTAATCCCAAATTTCTATGATCATAGAGAATGAAATATGTATTTGTGTAAATTATTTAATTTATTATTTTAAATTGATTATATAAAAACTAATTTTATTAAGGAAAAATTAGATTGTTATTTAAAGCATATTTCAAATTAATTATTTGTGATAGTGTGAGGTGGTTAGGATGTTTAGCTTTTGCCTAGAACACTTGAGTTTAATTCTTTGCAGTAAAATTTTTGTTTTGGAATTATAAAAAAATTGATGTTAAAGTTTAACATTTTAAAGATTTAATGAAAATCCGTGAGTTGAAAGTTTTTTTATGTAAGATTATAATTGAACTTATAAAAATGAGTTTACATGTAATCTAACGTGTGATGCAAGCATAGTTCAATTACTTAGCAAAAATACATGGATTTAAAATTGTTTTATGAAATCATATATATTATAATATAATTTTTTTATCCAGTATTTTATTGAATTTTGCTTTCAGGGTTCTAGGAACCGTCATGAAGTAGCTAACTGGGTTTTAGTGATGCAGGTAGTCATATTGTAAAATACAGGCAGAAATATTAGTCCTGCCAGATTAATGCGATGAAGGTGGAGTAGCATCACCGGCACTCTATGAATATGCTCAATCGGGGGTTTTCTGCAGCAATTCTGATCCCTTGTGATCATCTAGGAACAACCGAATACTTATGACCATCTTAATGGATCCATAATCATAGATTAGCTCTTCCCTGGTCAAAAGATAAGAGCATGGATGGATAGGTTAGGCTTTTGATCTTTAAGTCCCTTAAACCAACTCAACACTCAATACAATAATAATAAGAGCAACAAAACTAAACACAAATGAACAGGCACCTGCTCCTCCAACTCCAACTTTCCAACCCAAAACATTAGCCTCTTATTCAATCCAAACTCCTTAGCACATCCCAGCATTCCCCCCGAGTTCTGAGTCCGACAACAACCTTATATAAACCCGAAACCGATGCATCTATCACCACCACCCACTATTACATACTCTCTTTCACAAGAGATCGTCCCTTGCTTAGAGAAGCATACGCATCTCCAATGGCAGCAATGGCTTCCATGATTTCTTCCTTCGTATTAGTCCTTCTAGCCCTCACCGCCACACCACCGCTCCTCCTCGTCTCCGCCCAGACCATGGCTGGTTCGGCTCAGGCATCGGATAGTCACACGCTGACCTTCTTCATGCACGATATCCTCGGCGGTTCTAACCCCACGGCTCGAGCGGTTACGGGCATCGTGACCAACCCGGCCTTGAGCGCCCAGGTCCCCTTTGCGAAGCCCAACGGCGCCAACCTCCCTATCAACAGCGGCATCCCTCAGAACCCCGGAAACTCCGGCCTCATCAACAACAACAACGTCCCCTTCCTCACCGGCCTCGGCGGTACCACTGGCAACCTCGTCAGGAGCAGCAACGACAACTACATCGGAGGCGGGTACGGGTTCCCTGTCCTCAATGGAGGTCAGCTCCCTTCGGGGATGACCCTCCAGAAGATGATGTTCGGGACCCTGACGGTGTTCGACGACGAGCTGACGGAGGGGCTCGAACTTGGGTCGGGCCTCGTGGGCAAGGCCCAAGGATTCTACGTGGCGAGCTCCGAGGACGGGACCAGCCAGACTATGGCATTGACGGCAATGTTCGAGAACGGCGGTTACGTGGATAGCATCAGCCTCTTCGGGGTCCACAGGACGGTGGTGTCGGAGTCGCAGCTGGCCGTCATGGGTGGCACCGGGAAGTATGTGAACGCGAGGGGTTTCGCAACCATCAAGACCTTTCCGACCCCGAATCAGGCCCAGGCCCAGACAGATGGCTTGGAGACCGTGGTGCAGTTCACTGTTTATCTCGCTTAATTTGTACGTATGTGCTGCTTGTCTTTTCGGTCTCCTGTAATTGATTATTTGGGACGCATTGGATTTGTGTCCCACAAATGTCTCCACCATCCACTGTACTGTTTGAATATCAACGAGGCTTGATTTGCCCATAAACTATATTATACTCTGATTTCATTTACATCAATTGAGCAGTCGAAGCTGCTTACTGCCAAGGTTAATTCTGGCCTCACACGAATATGTTCCAACTTGTCTTGATTTGCAGAAGCGTCTTCATTCTGTTTCCAATACCTGCAAATTAACAATGTCTTATGAAAAGCCAGCAAAAGTGAGAAAATTTTCCAATAGATTATAACACACAGAGAACTCTGATATTAATTATGCTACTGTTGTATTTTTTGTGTTTGAATTGAAAAATAGATTATATAATTCAGTTAGGTTGTTGTATTTCTAGATCTATAAAAGTGATATTGTAAATATTAAAAAAAATAGATGATATAAAAATCAATGTTTCCTTTCATTTTCTAAATCTTCCCTATTTTTGTTTCCAGCCTAAATAGTAGATAAAATCTCATTTATTCTACCGTATTTGAATTGAAAGAAATAAATGTGAAATGTCATTTAGCTGCTTGAATGAATTGGAAGTTTATATTTTATAATATATAGTGTAATAAATAAATATCTAACAAATAAATAATGTATTTTATTGTATTGTGATTATAAAAAATAAGTGTGATATTATTTAGAAAAAGAGATTCAAATATCATGGTATTGTCATGTTTATAACTATAAATTCGAGTTTAGTAAGAATTCTTGGTATTGTATTATAAAGAAAAAAAAGTAAATATATTATTAAGAATAGATAAAAGTAGGGAGAAAATTATTATTTATAAGTAATTATTTTTTATTTTATTTAATTTAAAATTATATTCTCAATAATAATATTATACAAGATTAAAGATAATTGTAAGTTTGAATGAATTGGTAGATCTATCCAACTAGGAATGTTATAAATCACTAATGTCACTTAATTTATTGTGATCTTAGAATTTGAGTGGACTCAAATCTCTTGATAGAATCCGAGTAGACTTGCATCATCGTGAGGTGACTTATATTTTTTAGCTTATCTGCCTTGATTTCTATAATCTCATGTCTTGCAACTTCAAAATTAATGTTTGCCTATTACTCCATATTGCTCATAAGATGAATGGGACTTAGATGATATTCAAAAGAAATAAGCGGGTGGTATCATGACAACCCAAGAAATGTAAATACTAACTAATACATATATTTTACATAATAAATTTACAAAATATCTTAAATTTAGTTAACTTAGAATTGATGATTATGTTTTGTCATTTGATCTTCAACTCTAATTGGTGCGAAAATTTCTTTAAAATAAATTTAAAGGAGGGAATAAGTTTTAAAACTTAACGGGGGTAATTTCTATGGAATACTTTAAAAAATATTTTTGTATTATTTCATTATTCACATATAATCATGTCATTTGTCACTCAACATCTGCTCTTTTATCATAAAATGGCTCCTAGTTGTAGAACAGTCCCGACTACTCTAATTATGGTCCAAACCACATTTATCTACCACCATTAGTAGAAAGTCACACTTTCTATTACAAAATTGAGTGAGTTTTACTATCCATTTCTTATAACTCAATATTTTTTGTATACGCTATAGTGATAATGAAATCAAAAATCAGTCAGTTAAGGTACAATTCGACTGATTTTCTAAAAAATTATCTAAATTTATTTTATATATAGTGGTAAAATCAATTTACTAATTTATCTTTTTTTTAGTTATCCCAAAAAATAAATTTACAAACTATTTTTTATCGATTCGATCTCTTTTAATCTGAATTCACTATTTTTTTTGGTACAATTCTCATTTTCAATTTTTAATTATATTAATTTTATTTAAAATTTGTGATAATTTAAATTACACTTGAAACATTTTAAATTTTGTTTATTTTTTTATGATATCAGTGTAATTTTAATTTCAATTTTATTTTAAACTTTTTTCGTTTCTTCAATCTATATTTTTTGTTTAGGAAATAGAATTTATACTTTACACCAAAAACTTTTTCAATAATTTTGTAGATGAAAGTTATTGAAGATATTGTGGGTCAAATAGGGATTTTATAATCAACCTTAAAAGTTCAATTTGTTGCAAAAAGAGAGGGTCTAGATGTGTGAAGATTTTGTTTTTGAAGTGTCTACTAATGCAAAAAAAATTTAATTTTTAATGAAAATCTCGGGAAAATGAATATGGGATGAGGTGAATGAAGCTAGAAAAATACTGAATGAGGGTCTTAATAAGTCTACTCTTTAGTACATAAAGAAAATTGAAGTTTTATGTGAAAATTACTAAAAATTGTTTGATAATTTGGAGAAATTATTTTCTTTAATGACAGAAGAAAATGAAAAAGAGATAATGATACTAAAATTGAAGAAGTTGAAAAGGGATTAGTTTTTGAAAATATTAGGGAGGCCAAAACTAGCCCAACTTGAAAACGAAGCAATTTAAAAGGAGGAAAGTTGGATTGTGAGTAGACCTATTAAAACAAATGTGAGTAGAGAGCATATAGATTACACAAGAAACAACAAGAGAAATATAGAACCTTATATGTGTTACCATTCCTCTTGGTCCTCCATTTCTTCAAGTTTTCTTCGTCACTTTCATCTGTGATGTATCTGTTGGAGAGGGCGAGAGAGGGAATCTGTTAGAGAGTTCAAATGATGAGGCAGACAAACGGCAAAAAGTCAACACTGAAACGCCTTTAGGCTCCCTAGGGAAGGAAATCTTGGCACAAGAGACAATTTGAACCTTTTTCCCTCCTATTCTCGCGAGAATCCTATATGTCACGTGGTTCTTGGGTCAGCTCAAATTTGATTAGTTATATTGCATTATATTAAGTTATTATACGAAATTTTATTAAAATATTATCCACCCTCTAAAATAATATTTTATAATTTAATATATTCAAAATATAATTATACGATAGAATCATAAAAGTTTTACTAAATAATGCAAAATTTATAAAAATTTATTATCTAACTTATTTGTCACCAAACCATCAACCTCCTAAGTAGGAGTGAAGGCAAGTAGGATGAGGATCAATTATAATGGCTCATTTACAAGAGCGACAAGATTAGGTTTATCGTAAGGCAAGAATTCTGAATGTATAAATATTTGTATTTATATTTTTTTAATTTATTAATTATAAATAGTATAATATTTTTAATTTTATAATTAATAATATTTATCTATTTTATTAAATTTGTAATTATACTTTTAACACTCACACTCAATACTATATTTATACCCTTATTATATACAATTTTATACACACTCACTAATTATATATTAGTGGGATATTATTATTCTATTTTTAAACAAGTGTAACAATTATCTTAAATTATATATTTTTACTTGATACCTAAGTATAATCTGAGTCGAATTTCCGGTAAATTACGAGATAATTATTTTAATATTATAAATAATAGATAAAATATATTAAAATATATATTATTTTACAAATACATAGAAGTATGAATAGGGAAGAAGAGGTGCAACAAAATGGATTCTATATACTGATTGCAATGAAGCCTATAACTGATAGGAGCAACTAGCACTCCCAGTAATTGCCACCTACCATTAATTTATATTCATTGTTAGGTGTATCTATAAGCTCAAATTAACCTAAAGAATAGTGATAGCACCCATATACCGAGAGGTTGAGTGATCAAGTAGTGATAACATATTTACTTGTAGCAAAAACAAACTCATTTTTAAAATAAGTAATATGGGATTTTAGTACTAGTTATTTATTATCTATTATATTTTATTTCATATTTAATTATTTTAATAAAATAAATAAAACACTTGTGTTATATAAATTTTATAATTATCTAATTTTTGTATGAGTTCAATCACTAGTTCTTATGAGATCAATATTTAATATATGGTAAAAATATTTAAAAAATATTATATTTCAGTAATATTAATAGATGTGATACTAAATTAAATTTTGCATAAATTATTACATTAAATTGAACAAGTGGGTCTCACATGTCTAAAGAGCCAACTTCATTACTCCCCGACAATAAAATGAAGTTGGGGTTAACACTAAACTGAAAATTAGCATGATATTAGGCCACATTAAATTGTTGATGTTACATATTTAGAGCAGGGAGTCTTCATGTTTACAAGTCAATCACAACATCAGCATGCAATGAATGTGGGATACAAGTGGCATATGGTGGGTGTGGTCCATTATGATGGATTGAATTATTTACATCTAGCTGTCTCCTGTAGTGTCAAAAAACTAATTACCTATTGTTGTGAGCTTACTATAGATGGATAAATGGTACAAGCATTTGATTTGCAGGATCAGTCAATGTTTTAAATTGTACCACTTATCCAAGGTTGTTCATTCCAGACAGGCGTACGTACCCATTATGAATTGTGCAGATCTTTGCAGGTGAAATGAAGATTCTGTTGGTCCGGAGTGACTGTCGACCAACCACGCGCAAACCCAACCCAACCACGCGCAAACTATACGGCATTCAACATCTTTACTTGGGTTCACACTAGCATGAGAAATAGATATTTTGCATGGTTTCGATGTGGGCACATACAGGTTGCAGGTGAGGAAAGAATACAGTTAGTAGGAGAATTAGAGGGGGGAGGGGGAGGAGCATCCATTCCATCCCTCATTTATTATTTTCTCTACTCTCTAGCCGTCCAATAATGGCTTCATCTACCGCGCATGAAAATCATGGACCACGTTAAACAGTGCTTTAGTCCATGCGCCACGGTGGTCTACGCTTTATTCTTTTTAGTTCATATATTTTTTTCAATATTATAAGTATTCATAAATTATATTGGGTGTTTGAGTGATCAAAGTAAGGATTAACTTATTAATCTTAATTTGATTAATAGTAATAAATGTCATAATATATTATTAATAATATAATTCCAAATTATATAAAATAAATAAAAGAAAAGTAGAATGAGTTTATAAGATTTAAAACATTATACCGTGTATAATTTATAAATTTTAAATAGATATTAGTATGAATATTTATTTGTAAATAATGACTTTTCAAATATTATTAGAGTTGGTAATTTTGTATCATACGGACCGTATACCGGAAACTAATTAGTGGAATGAGAACATTAAATATGGATATTAATGTTGTATCGGAGGTATTAGTTGAGATTATAATATTAAATAAAATAAAATAAATAGTTGTGTTAAGTTTATAATTTTAAAATTATGGCACTGTTCACTATTTTTAATTTTTAAATAAAAATTTATTCAATTACAGAATAAGTTATTACATATATAATTATTGATGGATAATGAAATTTTAACCATAATTTAATTTAATTTCGTATAATTATACACAATACATTTGGATATTTTAAAAGTAGCAATAAATATATTTCAAAATATCCGAATGGATTTTGTTACTAAAATCTCAGCACGTCGAATCAAATAAGGAATATAATTGGAAGGGTTTTTTCGTGAGAATGGGAAAATAGGCCAACAAAGCAGGTGGATGCATACACGTGCAAAAGAGTTATGTCTTTGTTTCTACGTTCACTTATGATGTCTAAGTTCATGAATCTCCTATGGCTATAGAAAAACATAAGATAGTTGTTCTTCACAGCTTCATGAACCGTGCTGTGTACATGTTATAATATAAGCCGGGTTTCCATACCTTACAACTAACACAACTTGATGGGGGTAGTGGACATATTAATGGTGGTGGCACAGTTGGGTATGGCAACGGCTGTGGACAGCAGTGAAGTTTATGGTTACGAGAGTTGATGGTTGGTGGTTCGGCTTGGTGGGCGAGTGGAAGGGGCGATGGATGGATCCTCGTCCGAACCTTCCGTGCACGCTAATTATTCTCGTTTTATTTCATCAAATAAGAGATTATGAATTTATGAGGGGTTGACCAAAGGAATAAATTGGAGAGAGGTCTATAATAAGAATTAAAATTTCAATATAGTTGATGGATGATAATACTAACCTCATTTTCCTTTAAATTCATGAAATTCAATATTGATAAAAATAGGGTAATAATATATGTTATTAGGTGAATTGCATAGACAATAATAAAATATATAAGATATTTAATAATTATCTAATATTATATAACGTATAATTTTCTGTAAATTTGTCTTCTAGTATATTTCATGTGGAATATTGTACTGAGTATTCTCGGCGGCCACTAGGGACGCGCATCAAATGGTCACCTTCATGAGATATGGTGTGTGTATAAATAGAGATCCATCTCTTGCTTCATGGATATGCACAGACTTGCCTAATTGGTCAGTCATAAACCCTTTCCTTTCCTCTCTTAGAAAGTTAGGCTTGTCCTTCCATTTCCTGCTCTCTCTCTCTTGTCTGCCCTCTGAAGTAGCCATTCATGGATCCTCTCACCGTGCTGCTCTTTTCTGTCTCTGTGATCTACCTCATTTTCCTGATATGGAAGAGGTTTGACGACCGGAGGGACAGGGACTGCTACATCCTAGACTACGAGTGCCACAAGCCCTCCGATGACCGGAAGCTCACCACCGAGCATTCGGGTGCGATCATCCGGAGGAACACGAACCTTGGCCTCCTCGAGTGCAAGTTCCTCCTCAAGGCCGTCGTTAATGCAGGCATCGGAGAGCAGACGTACGGTCCGAGGATCGTGTTTGAGGGGAGGGAGGAGAAGCCAACCATCAAGGACTCGATCCTCGAGATGGAGGAGTTCTTCTACGACAGCATCGGAAAACTCCTCAACCGCACCGGCATTCAGCCGTCAGAGATCGACGTGCTCGTGGTCAACGTGTCCATGCTGGCGTCGGTCCCTTCACTGGCCGCCCACATAATCAACCACTACAAGTTGAGAGAGGACATCAAGGTGTTCAACCTCAGTGGGATGGGATGCAGTGCCAGCCTCATCTCCGTTGATGTGGCTAGGAACATCTTCAAGTCACACAAGAATGTGAATGCCCTAGTGGTGACATCCGAGTCCCTGAGCCCTAACTGGTACACCGGCAATGACAAGTCAATGATCCTCTCGAACTGCCTCTTCCGGTCTGGCGGCTGCGCGATGCTGCTCACCAACAAGAGGGCCCTGAAGGAACGAGCCATGTTCAAGCTCAAGTGCCTCGTGAGGACCCACCACGGTGCATGGGACGACTCGTACGGCTGCTGCATACAGACCGAGGATGAGGAGGGGAGGCTAGGGTTCCACCTGGCAAAGAACCTCCCGAAGGCCGCAACACGGGCCTTCGTCGATAATCTCAGGGTGATAACCCCGATGATACTGCCGCTGCGGGAGCTGCTCCGGTACGGCATCTTTACACTGCTCCACAAGCTGAGGAATGGGTCAGGGAAGGTCGATGCACCGAAGCCGACCATCAACTTCCGGACCGGGGTGGACCACTTCTGCATACACACCGGTGGAAAGGCGGTGATCGATGGGATCGGGAATAATCTCAAGTTGACCCAGTACGAGCTGGAGCCAGCGAGGATGACACTTCACCGGTTCGGAAACACGTCGGCCAGCAGCCTGTGGTACGTGCTGGCCTACATGGAAGCGAAGAAGAGGCTGAAGAAAGGTGACAGGGTGCTGATGATAAGCTTCGGGGCAGGGTTTAAGTGCAACAGCTGCCTGTGGGAGGTGGTGAGGGATATAGGCAGCGGGAACGCGTGGGAGGACTGCATCGACAGCTACCCACCTAAAACCCTAGTCAACCCTTTTATGGAGAAGTACGGATGGATCAACTTTGAAGAGGATGGGACCAACTTCAAGTTCGTGCAGTCATCATAATCCACGAATACCAGGTCGCTTCAGTGCTTCGTAGATAGGGCTATGTGGTTTCGGATTTCATATCATACAACATTTATCCTTAGTAAGATTGGCTCATGGGTATTATTAATTCCCCTATATGTTAGCTTTCCTCTGATTTTTTTCCTCAAGATCTCGTTCGTGGACTTCACAAGCTATATATATATATTATACTTCCGTTCGTTGCTGTATTTCGTTTCTTTTTGCCCTTCCTAGAAAATTTGTGTACTCCTCCATTAGCAAAGACTGGTTTGTTGTAATGGGTGCTTACCCTTTTCATGATATATAAATTAAATGGATATTTCAAAGAAATGGATGAAGTAAAGAAGAGCAAATAATATGTGAATGCCTTGTCATCATGCAATCCAAAAGTTCTATAGGAGAAAAAGAATTGACCTAAAAAAAAGAAAAGGATGTTAATATCTCTTGAATGTATCATTCCCCAACTAATTTTGTTGAAAGTCTACTTTCTATAATTGTATAAGTAATTAAGACATTATTAATGAAAAAAAGTTATATTATTATGGGACTCATCTAATTCTTTTCTTTTTTTTTTGGTGGTTTATCATAAAACTAGTATTGGCTCTACCCAATTGAGAAAAAATGGGAAGGATTGTTGGGTTTATAGCCTTAATGCCAAATCAGAATTGTTGAGATGGAAAGCACATCTTGCACATAAATAGATCACCTAATTGGGCCAGCTTGGTGGATAATACGCACAATGAGGTGATATAATTAAAAAAATCAGTGAGGGTATCAATGGGTTGGAAGCTTGAATATGTGGTTCTAACTTTGAACTGATGGGTAAATTAATGCTAGGTATTTTCAGATTGGTTCATGGCGTGTACTATCAGTGGGATAGGTAGTGTGAGTAGGTGATATAGGCAATGTACTACATGTGAAGGTCATCAGCAATATAAATGCCCTTTGCCCGAGGGCATAAAGAAGAGCGCCAGCGCATGTTCCTCTAGGGCCACCATTCTCTCCTTCATAGTATCTACATGTAGGCATATGGAGAGAATCGAATGTTGTTTAAGTTCTATATGCATAAAATAAGTTAATAGAGACTAAATTATTTCATTTTTAAAATGATAAACATTAAATTATTAATATTTTGAAAAAAATTAAAGATGCGAGTCTTAGGGGTGTCAAAATATTGTAAGAGACACACACATGCACCTGGCTGGCTCTGTTTGAATAGGATGAATGGCTTGATTATCACCCACTTGATTTCTAAGCTCATGTGCATTACAGTGCTCATCCATTGATTTATTTTACTTTGCCTATGAAGTCAAATGGCTGTACTTGAAGAATCACGATCAGGGAAGCCTTCCCACTTTTGGCCTTCTTGGAGTATGTAGGAGTCCCCGAGAAGCAAATTGGAAAGATAAGCCCTGACGACCACTGGAGAACGTGTGATGACCACGGGAGATCCAAGGCTAATCAGCTGGAGTATAAACCGCTAATTGAACGCTATACAAGCTGACGACCACTGAATATCTAGTGGATATGGGCAAGCAGTATGCTATTAATGGTCGGCCTGAGAGAGGTGGTTAGTGGTGGAACTGAGGACGATGGTGAAGTATCTGTATTGAAGAGTGACCGTTGGTGGTTTGGCGTGGGCGGGCAAGGAGAAGTGGTCAAAGTTGCCATGAATCTAGTTTGGAGGTCATAAAAAGAAGTGTGGATGCAGTTTTGGCGTGGGTGGGCAAAAAGTGACCAATGTTAGGGTGAACCTGGTCTGGAGCTCATATTACACTGCACGTATTTCTATAGGCTTTCTAGCCATGCAATGCCAGTAGTGAGAGAGTTGTTTATGATTGCACCACATGTGCATGAGCTTGACTAGGAATAGGGAACATATATCAGATTCAAGGCTCAATTATCACTGACCAATCACTGCCTACTTACATAGAGAGGCAAATAGATCTTATGACGAAGCCTCTTTGTCGGCATATAATCGTGTGATAAGAATGCAACCGACGAAGACGAAGCCTCCTCTGTGGTCCAACTTAACCAATTCTCCTCCAAATTATGGTATACTAACGGCCAATTTTCAAGCCAATGCAACAGGTGAGACTCTCCTTCTGTCTGTCAACGGGGATATATTGGGTAAAAGTCCAGTATACTATTGTGTCATATTCCAAGTGCTGCGCACTAGGTAGGGGTGGTGGAGCATTAAACTTGAGAAACTTTTTGTATATAAATAGACCCTTTGCTTGTTTCCATAAACACACAGTCACCAAGCAAAGTAGCTCATTCAGTCTTCTTCTCCACAATACAAATCCTTACATCCCTCCCTGTTAGAATTTCTTGGGCTCTCTTTGTCTGTCCCCCTAAAGCCTCCATCCCCATGGATCCCATCATGTCACTCTTTTCCGCCACTGTACTCTTCCTCATTTTCCTGATATGGAAGAGGTTTGAGGACCAAAAGGACGGAGATAGCTACATCCTAGACTACCAGTGCTACAAGCCCACGGATGACCGAAAGCTCACGACCAAGCACTGCGGAGATATCATCAAGAGGAACAAGAATCTCGGACTCCTCGAGTACAAGTTCCTTCTCAAGGCCTTGGTCAGCTCGGGCATAGGTGAGGAGACGTACGGCCCCAGGATCATGTTCGAGGGAAGGGAAGAGAAACCCTCCGTCAAGGACGGCATCCTCGAGATGGAAGCCTTCTCCTACGACTGCATCGACAAGGTCCTCGCCCGCACCGGCATCCATCCTTCGGAGATCGATGTGCTGGTGGTGAACGTGTCCATGCTGACCTCGGCCCCTTCTCTGACTTCCTATATAATCAACCACTACAAGCTGAGAGAGGACATCAAGTCGTTCAACCTCACAGGAATGGGCTGCAGCGCCAGCCTCATCTCCGTGGACGTGGCGAGGAATATCCTCAAAACCTACAAGAACGTGAATGCCCTAGTGCTGACCTCCGAGTGCCTGAGCCCCAACTGGTACAGCGGCAAAGACAAGTCGATGATCCTCGCCAACTGCCTCTTCCGGTCGGGCGGCTGTGCCTTGCTGATGACCAACAAGAGGTCCCTGAGGGACCGATCCATGTTCAAGCTCAAGTGCCTTCAGAGAATCCACCACGGCGGCTATGACGACTCGTACCAGTGTTGCATAGAGAAAGAGGATGAAGAGGGAAGGCCCGGGTTCTACTTATCTAGGAGCCTACCAAAGGTGGCGACGCGGGCCTTTGTCGATAATCTCAAGATGATAACGCCCAAGATACTGCCGGCTTGGGAGCTGGTCCGATATGGGATTCTGACGCTGGCCCACAACTTGAAGCACGGGTCGGGAAAGGCTGCGGAGGAGGAGAAACCCATGATCAACTTCCGGACAGGGGTGGACCACTTCTGCATACACACGGGAGGGAAAGCCGTGATCGATGGGATCGGGAATAGCCTCGGGCTGACCAAGTACGAGCTGGAACCTGCGAGGATGACACTTCACCGGTTCGGAAACACCTCGGCTAGCAGCCTGTGGTACGTGCTATCCTACCTGGAAGCTAAGAAGAGGCTCAAGAAAGGCCAGAATGTGCTGATGTTTAGCTTCGGGGCTGGGTTTCAGTGCCACAGTTGCCTGTGGGAGGTAAGGAGGGATCTATCTGCCGTCGGGAATGTGTGGGAAGACTGCATCGACCGCTACCCGCACGAAAACCTAGCCAACCCTTTCTTGGAGAAGTTTGCTTGGGTCAATCAGCAAGACGATCCGGACAACTTCGTAGTGATGGATTAGGCGTAATTAACTTGCAAGGCAATCCGTGCTAGTGTTTCGGGTGCCCCATCATTCAACATTATTATCATGGTCAGTAGTTTTAATTTTCGCTTTGCTTAAGATCTGCTTTGCTATCAATCATGTTCCTAGACTTCATAAGCTATATATATTAAGGTATAATATACCTTACAATATGCTTGTATTTGAATTCTTTTTCTCTTCCAGGAAAAAGTGCACGTGTATATCATCGAATTATTGCCAAAGTCTGTATGTTTGTTGTACTTGCTATTTCAATATATGAATTGGCCCTTTTCAGAGGTTATTGATCTCTACTGTCTCGACTCTGGCTAGTTATTACCTAAATCAAGAGAGTCCAAAGAAATACATGAAATAGAAAAAGACTTATAATGATTTGCCAAGTCATTGTTAGAATGATACAGGAGAAAACGATGTTTATCTCATGTATCAGTAATTAATTAATTTTATAATAAGATTTCCTTAATGTTTTAAAATTAGTAAACATCAGCATTTATCAAATTTTCATTGCACTATTTCATCACATCCAAATTTCACTATGGGCCAACTAAATGTTTAATGGGTATGGACAAAACATCTGCTCAATATATATACGTGTTGAGATCACTCATAAATTTCACAAGTTAGTGAAAGTATATTGATTAGGCATATGCAAATTTCTAGATCTACATAAAAAAAATGATATGGGTATATCCAATGACTATTTGAAACATATAAGAAGAGTTGATTTATATCACCTAATAAAATGAACATATCCCACTTTTCACACAAGTGCTTCCATGATGGAGTGATTTAAACAAAATATACTAAATGAAATGTGAATGAGAATGGGATACAAAGAGAATGTTAGTTAATTGAATTATAAAATTAGTAACATTAAATAACCATTTTTAATATTTTTTGAATTAATGAATTAAGCAATATAGAATTAATAAATTATTTTTGTGATTTTTACATATTAATACTCATATTTTACAGGTTGAACCGTATACTTTTGGACCATATTTATTTGGTTAAAAAATTCAATGAGAATATAAGGTTTTTTTTTCAGCAATGAAAATATAAGCTTAGATTTATACTTTTTGTTCTAGGTAAATGGATGGGTAGGTGAGGTAACCTAACAAATATATTTTTTTGAAGGTCCTAGCCATTTTGCACATGGCCCTTGCATAGTTGCTTTCAAATTTGCTTGGCATCCAATAAAGTTTGTACTAGTAATTGTCGGAACATCAAACACGACCATGTAATTTAACCACATAGATATAATAATCATTTACCGTTGAAATCCACCGTCCTATTTAGGGCAGCAGTCGAAATAAGGAAACATGTCATTGCTTTTATCGGTCAAGGCATAAAAAACACAGTTGTTGATGGGTCATCCAATGCAATATATTGATAGTACACTGACGGGCAATCCCATTATATCAGAAAAAGCTCGATGGGATCATGCTAATTTTTATTAATTATTATTCAAGTCAATGAATATTCATTAAAAGCATAAAGTTATCATGAGAAAATGATATTCATTTATCTCAGATAATTTTCATTAAAATTAGGCTTTTTTTCTATGTTTGGGAACACACAAAATGGACACTAGGCCTTATTGCTTTAATTTAAACGGAGTCATATTCAACGTCATGTGACTGTGACTGGGTGATCATATTAAAATTAACCCTTTCGTTGTAGGGAAAGGCCACAAGGCATCCACTAGGGCCTTTATTGCTGCTCAAGTGGTGTTACTTGCCCAAGCATGAGGAAGTTGGACTGCATTGTAATTTGTTTTGAAAATTTTGTACCATATACAAGAGTTACTCTCATGTGCTTCACAAATAAAGTATTATTTATTTTCAATCTAAATATTTAATTATTTATTTCATCCAATTCGATTCAAATTAAGTGGAACTGGGTGAGTCATCATTTAATGTTATTTTTAAATGCAATTAATTATGTTAAAAAAATATTGAATTGACAATATAAGTTGGAAAAGAATGCATTGCCCATTGAAGTTGTTAGCTAGGATGGTTGATGACAATCCCCTGACAATCAGTTTTTGTTATAAATCATCTCTACATCCATTTATTATATTTGTATATATTATATTTTATTAATTATCAAAAAATGTCTTTGTTCATTTTAGTTTAGTAATACTCATAGATAAGGCACCAGTGAAACTTCCATTTAATAATAATGATAATGATATAATTTGATGAATAAAGTTGCACCAATATTTTGAAAATTTTACTAATTTTAAAACAAATTCTATTATTATCATTGTTATAAAGATCTTAACAATGACTTGTATTTCTATAATGAATTACAATAAGGGATAAATATATCATGATTAACCAGAGTAATTATAATTAAAAAAAGGTGAGTTAGATATATTGAAATATTAAATTGCACTCTTATTATTCCACAAAATATTAAATGAATTCATAATATTTTTTGTTATTTATAGAAAAGTCTAAATAAATTCATATTTTTTAAATAGACCTATAATATTTTAAATTATTGGTCTCAAATGAGTGTAAGTAATTAAAATATAGCAATATCATTTAATGACGGATACATTTTGATATTAACCTATATATATATATGTATGTAGATAGGAATGACAAGGGTTTGACTCAATTTGACATGGGAATGGGTCAAAGATATTAAAGGAGAGGCTAATGGATCTTATGAATAGGGAAACTGAATTAAGTCGGTAGATAATGGTGTGATAAGAGTGCAACCATCAAAGAATTTCTTTAGTCCAACCTTCCACATGTTTTCCCAAATTTATCACATACTAACTTCCATTTCTCAAGTCAATGCAGCCGCATCTCTCTTTCTTAGGAGATATATTATCTTAAGTAGGATATTGTGCCATATTCCAAGTGTGCCCACTAGCTAGGGGTGGAGTAGCAATAAACTTGAGATACATTTTGTATATAAATAGACCCTTTGCTTGTTTCCAAACACAGTCACCAATTAAGTAGCTCATTTCAGTCTTCTTCCTCACAATACAAATCCTTACATCCCCCTCTGTTAGAATTTCTTGGGCTCTCTTTGTCTGTCCCCCTAAAGCCTCCATCCCCATGGATCCCATCATGTCACTCTTTTCCGCCACTGTACTCTTCCTCATTTTCCTGATATGGAAGAGGTTTGAGGACCAAAAGGACGGAGATAGCTACATCCTAGACTACCAGTGCTACAAGCCCACGGATGACCGAAAGCTCACGACCAAGCACTGCGGAGATATCATCAAGAGGAACAAGAATCTCGGACTCCTCGAGTACAAGTTCCTTCTCAAGGCCTTGGTCAGCTCGGGCATAGGTGAGGAGACGTACGGCCCCAGGATCATGTTCGAGGGAAGGGAAGAGAAGCCCTCCGTCAAGGACGGCATCCTCGAGATGGAAGCCTTCTCCTACGACTGCATCGACAAGGTCCTCGCCCGCACCGGCATCCATCCGTCCGAGATTGATGTGCTGGTGGTGAACGTGTCCATGCTGACCTCGGCCCCTTCTCTGACTTCCTATATAATCAACCACTACAAGCTGAGAGAGGACATCAAGTCGTTCAACCTCACAGGAATGGGCTGCAGCGCCAGCCTCATCTCCGTGGACGTGGCGAGGAATATCCTCAAAACCTACAAGAACGTGAATGCCCTAGTGCTGACCTCCGAGTGCCTGAGCCCCAACTGGTACAGCGGCAAAGACAAGTCGATGATCCTCGCCAACTGCCTCTTCCGGTCGGGCGGCTGTGCCTTGCTGATGACCAACAAGAGGTCCCTGAGGGACCGATCCATGTTCAAGCTCAAGTGCCTTCAGAGGATCCACCACGGCGGCTATGACGACTCGTACCAGTGCTGCATAGAGAAAGAGGATGAAGAGGGAAGGCCCGGGTTCTACTTATCTAGGAGCCTACCAAAGGTGGCGACGCGGGCCTTTGTCGATAATCTCAAGATGATAACGCCCAAGATACTGCCGGCTTGGGAGCTGGTCCGGTATGGGATTCTGACGCTGGCCCACAACTTGAAACACGGGTCGGGAAAGGCTGCGGAGGAGGAGAAACCCATGATTAACTTCCGGACGGGGGTGGACCACTTCTGCATACACACGGGAGGGAAAGCCGTGATCGATGGGATCGGGAATAGCCTCGGGCTGACCGAGTACGAGCTGGAACCTGCGAGGATGACACTTCACCGGTTCGGAAACACCTCGGCTAGCAGCCTGTGGTACGTGCTATCCTACCTGGAAGCTAAGAAGAGGCTCAAGAAAGGCCAGAATGTGCTGATGTTTAGCTTCGGAGCTGGGTTTCAGTGCCACAGTTGCATGTGGGAGGTGCTGAGAGATCTACCTGCCGTCGGGAATGTGTGGGAAGACTGCATCGACCGCTACCCGCACAAAAACCTAGCCAACCCTTTCTTGGAGAAGTTTGCTTGGGTCAATCAGCAAGACGATCCCGACAACTTCATAATGATGGAGTAGCCATAATTAACGTGCAAGACCATCCCTGCTAGGGTTCCCGGTTTCCCACCATTAAACAGTAGTATCGTCACCAGTCAAGCTTGGTCCTCCTGGTATTAGTTTCCCCGTAGAGTTGCTTTACTTTTATTTTTCTTTTTCTTAAGATCCGTTATCAACCAGTGTTCCTGCATTTCATAAATATATATATATATATATATTAAGGTATAATATACTTTTCCAGTATGTTTGTATCTGAATTCTCTTTCCGTTCCTGAAAAAAAAACGGGTACATGTATTTGATCCAATTGTTGCCAAAGTCTGTATGGTTGTTGTACTGGCTACTTTACCCTTTCCCTTCAATATCTTCTTATATGCTGATTAAGTATATAGAAAAAATATTAAACTCGATTTTATTATTTACAATCTCTGGGAACTAAAAAATAATATTCGATTTTTACACATTTAAAATGAGTGAGGTTGATAATATATTATATATTTATAAACTTAAATAAAATAAATATTTACCCGACGATACTTTCTTATAAAAATAATCATATTTTACTATTTACAAAAGTAATTTTTATGAAATTATCATTTATAAAATCTTATAAATAGAATGTGTAGGTGAGATAAAGAGAATTTTAGTTATTAAATTATAAAAATAGGTAATATTAGAGAATTATTTATAATGACAAATATAATATAAAGGGGATAAAAATAATGATAAGGATGAATATGACAAGTGATCCAATCTTTTCATATATGTAATATATCTAATAATAGCTCATACAATATGTTATTAAATTATATTGTAATGTAAATCACTCTATTAACTATACATTTTTTATGAGATTCTCAATTTTAATAAACTTTTTTTGGAATTAATGAATTAAGCAAGTGCACAAATAAAAAACTAGTTTATAATTTTAAATAATAATAATTATATTCTACCTCTTAAACCATATATTTTTTTGATCATATCTATTTGAGTTAAAAAAACCAATGATAAGTGTTTTTTGGAGCAATGAGAATATAAGCTTGCATTTACAATTTTTTTTGTTTTAATTAATGGGCCATAGGAGGGTAGGTGAGATAGGCCGAGTAGATTATTTGACGGTCCCGAGTATTTTGCCCCTCTCTTGTAGGTCGCTTTCAATAATACTACCCACTGCACAGAGAGAGTACGTGAACCCAGTCTCAGCTTAGACGTTGGGGGTTCGGTCCACTTGGCCCGGTTGGCTAGAAGTCAGTTATCACTCATGTCAACATGCATACAAATACATTTGTACTAACATCCAGCATGACCGAACACGATTTAACTTAACTAGAGAGATGTACTGAGCATTTATACTGTCTAGTCGACTATGATAGGAAGGTGTAGTCCCTTTTCTGACCCTAGTCTACATAAGGAAATACACAATTGCTTTTATGGGTAAAAACATAACAAATACAAAGTTGTTGATTATTTTTGCTCTAATACAAAGTTGTTGATGAGTCCCACAGTTCAAGGGGGTGAGAACAGAAATAGAAAATCACTTTATCACGCGTGTATTATATATATATATATATTAATGTTTATATTTTAAAAGTTATACCAAATTTTTTGTGGACCGTATTTATTTGAACTTCAAATTTAAATGACAATGTAAGATTTTTTGGGATGAGAATATATAGTTGGAGTAATAATTGGGCATGGGGTGGGGGTGGGGGCGGGGGTGGTGAGGTGGACCAAGTGCTGCATTTGACGGTCCTACGCCTTTTGCTCCTCCCCTTGTATAGTTGCCTTCAAATTTCAATGCTACTAGTAATTGTGCAAGCATCAACACACGACCTAATTTAGTTACGCTTCAAATCCCAACCTAATTGGGTTTTTTATTTTATTATCGATAAATTATAAGATATTCACAAATATTATAATTTTATTAAAAAATTAAATTAAATTAAATTAAATTTCAACTTTTTGGTGCCATGGGCAAGCCACTATGCCTTATTGTCTTTGCCTATGGTATGCAATATCCAAATGTGGTGTATGCCTCTTTTCACTGCATATAATTTTAAAAATAATGCACTTTGAAGCATGTGGATGTGATATGATTAGTAACGCTGCTGCATTGAAGTTGTTAGTTCCGTTGGTTCATGACAATCCCTGACAGTGGGTTGTTGTTATAAATCATGTCTCCATCTATTTATTATATATTATATTGATTATCAAATAATGTCAATGTTCAATTTGGCCCAGTGGTACCCATGGATAAGCCACTAGTTCAAATTCCATTTAAATTTAATAATAATAATAGAATTTGATGAATGAATGTAGCTGCAGTTATATCATCAGCTGTACTACCTATATCCCCATGCAGTATTAATTTTTAATTCTTTAATATTATTTATTGTTAAATAGTTTTATTCCATTTTTGTGTTCATGTTACACTTAACTAAATGTTTTAATACCAATTTTAACGAATTGAGTGTTTGAAAGTTGAAAAATGTTAACGTGTGAATTATCAACTTAAAATATTTAAATCACTTTAAATTATAATATAATTATTCAAAGTATCAATAAATATTTTATTTAACTTAATATATATATTTAAAATATATATTATATTTTTATTTAATAAAATTATAAGTGAAAATCATATATAATTAAAATTTTGTGTAATTAATTTGAAATAATAAATTAACTATTTTAAATAAATATATTTATGTTTCTTTTAGTTATTGAATTTTAAAAGTAAATTATATGGTTTTATTATTACTAAAATGTTAAATTTATTTTATTTATTTGTAAAATATCATAATTTATAAATAAATATTTTATTTAATTTAAATTATTATATATTTTTTAATAACTGAAAATAAATATAAATTTACACTTTTAAAATATTTTATTAAGGAAAAATTTATATAATTAAAATTTTATGTAATTAATTTTAAATAGCGAAATAAAAATTTAATTATATTTTTCACTTAATAAAAACATTTTAAAAAATATAGCCTAAATAAAACATTTAAAAAACATTACCTGTAGATTATATTTTTGGATGTTTTTTTAATTATATGTAATTAATTTTAAATAGCGAAATAAAATTTTAATTATATTTTTTACTTGATAAAAATATTTTAAAAAATATAACCTAAATGACACATTTAAAAAACGTTACATGTAGATTATATTTTTGGATGTTTTTTTTTATCTCACTTCTTACATGATAATATGAAACAAAATATAGGTAAGTGCAAAATATAATACCAAAATCAAATAATAAAAAAGTAATATAATTCATTTTTAAGTTCCAAATTTTAATTTATTTATCCAATAGTATAGTTATATCATTTAAAAAGATTAACACAAACTTATCACTTTTACAAAAAAAAATAATACAGCAAATATAATTTGTTATAATAAAATGGTAATGTTTTTTTAAATGTAATTACACTAATAATATTTTTATTTGTTATGTTTATTTTATTTTAATTAGGAGAGTGGTCTTGAATTCTTGGTGGAGGGAGTGTCTTCCACCTAAAGATGACAACGGGGCGGCGGGGTCTTTCAATACTCGGACCCTCCCCACCGACGGGTCTAGAGGAAGGAGCGGCCCAAGCCCAAGTATGAGTGGGGACGGACCCCATGAAAATATTAAGAAAAAAATGTGTGAGAAACCCTAAAAATGGGGATAAGTTAGTAAAGCCAATTGTTTTAATAACCTTATTAAATTTAATGTTTATAATATTATTCGTACATTATTCTAAATTTTGAATAAGATAACTACTCAGTGTTGCCTATCTTTATTTTGACTACAATTGACTAATGTAGTCAAACATGAGAAGATCCACACCCGCCAAACACGGGTCGGACAAATCATTTATGGGGGAGGGAGGGATTATCCCTACTCAAAGATGTAACTCGCCTGTGACCCTGTTTCTTAGTTGGATAAATTGGGTAGAAATACGTCCAAATCCCTTGATTTAAATTAAAAGTAGTTTCAAATTCTTTAATTGAAATAAAAACTAAAGTATGTTTTATTTTATTTTTTATTTAATTTACTTTAATAAGTTTTTATATATTTATGCTATTGCATAATATCAATGTACACTTACAAATTTTCTTAAACTATTTTTATTCGAGCTTCGTCCTCTTTAAATTCTAATAATAAGATAATATCGTTACCGTTATATAGAATATTCGATCTATAAATCGATTTTATTAAAATTGTATTAAATTAAATTATAATTGCTCATTTTATTAATTGATGCACTATTTAATCATATAATAATTTATTTGAATAGAGCTAGTTTCCCACACAAATAATTACAACCTCATGATCCTTGTCAAAAAAAAATTATATATATTTTTTCTAGAACTATTTTTCTTAACAAAATTTCGTTTATGGTTATTTATGGACCAAATTAGATGAATTAAATGTTAGAGTTATTAGAGGGACATAATAAAAATAATTAGTATCATGATAGAATATAATTAAGAAGATTTAACCTAATTACTTAAATTTTAAAATTTCGGGGACTAAAATATAATTTTTTAAATTTTGAGGAATAAGTTGTAAATTTTGAAAAAAATGAGGTGTTGACTACAAATAGTAATAAACTAAGTACTCAAATGAAAATAAATAATAATTAGGGACCTAAATGAGATATTTGAGAATCTTAAAATCCTAATTAGATATAAAATAAACTTATGGACCTATATATAAATAATGAAAAGTATAGAAACAATTAATTTTCTACTTTTTGGAATTTTGTAAACCCTATTTTTCCTAAATAAGAAAATTAGATAGTAAAAATAAAAAATTTTGAAACAAAATTGAGATTCAAATTGTATAGAGATTATAAAAAAAGATCAAATGAGATTTAAATTGATCAAAGTTTAACTTCAATTATCAAAATCTCAAAAAAAAAATTGATAAAATTAAAAATTGGAAATAAGAACTGAACCGAATAAATATAAATTAGAATTGAATTAGATTAAATTGTATTGAATTAAAAGAAACCAATTCAAATATTCATTTTTTAGTGTAATACAAAAATGAAAAATTAATAAATTGAAATAACTACTAAGTAGAAAATAACTTTAAAAAATTTTAATTTTTAAAAAAATTGGTTGAATCGAACCTGATATAATTAAATCGATCAACAATTAAGACGGATCAATAAACCACCTGCTAAGTTAGCGCTTAGTCAACTCTAATGATAAAATAACACTTGATAACCACATAGTCCCTATGGTTTGTAGTTATATGTCAGTTAAGAAGAGTTATGATTTCTAATTATATGTCAGCTAAGAAGAGTTAAGTAGTGATAAAAAAAAATAATAAAGTAACTTTTTCGTACAACATAAACAATTATCTGGGACCAAGATGACCCCTATTGCAATTACTGCAATATAGGAAAGTCATTATTGAGTGGACCCACTAAAATGAGAACAATTGATGAAACAGTTAAGTAAAGCAACAAAAGGAGTTTAGGCAAATAAGAAATAAGGTTATTTAATAAACACAATTTAAAGGATAAATGGTAAATAATTTGTGCTAAAAATATATAGGAACAAAAAAAATATGTAAAAAATCTAGAAAATAATTTCATGATAAATTAAAAAACATCACAACTCCAAAATAATTTGGATGAAATAAATTACTCAAATTACATTTAAAATGTTGTGTTTAATTAAATTTAGAAAAAAATATTAAAAAATTTTAATAAAAAATATTATTTAAAAATTATTATATTTTTTCTATCCTTAATATTCTCACTGTATTTTTTTCTTTTATTAAACACTAATAATTTATTTTTCCTTTATTATAATATAATATATTTATAAATATCTTATTACCATACTATATTACTTATTTTTCCTTTATTAAACTCTAATAGATTATATTTTCTTTTTTAAACCCTAATAAATTTATAAATAATTAAAATAATTATATTAAAATTTTTTATATTATATTAAGTTATATTTCTAATTATCTATATTATTTAATAATATATAATATATATTTAAAATTTTAAAATAATTAAGAGATTTATAATTTATTTTTAACTAAAAAATTAAATTTAAATTATATATATCAATAATTATACAAAAAATATCAAATAAATAAAAAGTGTTATGGTGAAAACCACTACATTCATTTATATAGGATATAATCCCACACCATTTTCCATTTTATAACTATACAAATTAATTTTTATATCGTTTTTTTATTATTTGTAAATTAAATTTAATATAAAATTATAATAGTAATTTATTAGGTAAAATAAACCTAATAAATATTTAAAAAATTAATTTTTTAAATAAATATTAAAAAAATTATATATTATATATGATAATAATTTAAAATTTATCATTTTTAGTAAAAAAAATATAAGATATACACGAGAAGCGAGTTCAGATCCAACTTATGGACTTGAGGATCGGGTCCAATCGGGTCTCGAGTCTAGCATACCCGAGATCGGGTTGGGTCTGGGTCTGACCAAGTGGACCCAAGCTCGAGTTCAGTCGGATGCGGGTCTGTTGGGCCCAAGCTTGGGTTGGGTACAAGTCTACTAAAATCCGCAACACAGGTGACCAATTAGTGGTTGAAACGTGATGAGCACATCTTATTAGCTGGTAAATCAACGTTTAGAAATACTAACTAATCAGATAACAACACATATTTGTTATCAAATGTCAACCGATGAAAATCCACCTAATTTAGAAGAACAATTAGATAAATAATCAAATAATAGAATTACACACCAGTAATATTAAACAATTTGATAACACAAATAGCAAACATGGTATAGTAACTGTTTTATTGATAATACACTTTTCTATCAAAATATTGGTGAATAAATTTTTAATTATTTAAGTATATATATATACATGTATATTTTGTAAATACTAAATATTTATGGATTTTATTTAGAATTTTGGATAATGGTCAATATCATAAAATAGTGGAAATAAACTTATAATTTTTAAATTTGAATTTTCACCAATTTTTATAAAATTTAAAATTTGATCCATTTGTTATATTAAATTCTTACTAATCCCGTATTTTAAAAAATATTTTCAAAAACTTCTCATCCAATAATTTTTATATTTACTAAATATTTTATATAGATATATTCAAATTTTATAAAATTACAATTAAAATACAATTGAGTTTAATACGTAAAATTCTCAATCAATATTTGTTCGTATTTTAGAAAATTTCAAGTATAAATATCAATTATAACAAATGCCCAAATGTTAGTGTACTCTTTTAATTATATAATATTTATTTATTTTAAATAAATGTAAAATTACTATCCTATATATATATTTTTATATAATTTCGAATAATGAAATAAATTGTTAGTCATGGACCTTAAATCATATTTCCCTTGGCCAAGCCGTGTGTAATCCCAGTCGAGCAATAGCTAGCCACTATGTTTTTTTTTCAGCCTACATAGCTAATAGTGAGAATTGGTGCGCTATATTTATGTGCCATATTTAGGTCCAAGTATGGCGGCCCGCAGCTTCGGTGGGCTTTGTATGTGTGCTTTGGCAGCGGAGACGTCTGTCACTTCAGGCCATCTCTAGGAAGAAGCCTCTCACACTGCCCACAATGAGAGTAACTTTTGTACAGTGTCCCAGAGTCCATCATATTCTACTAATGATATCTTCATTTAATAAGAGAGAGGTTGTTGACTTTGAATAGCTAAAGATCCATTGGGTGTCTGGATTTGTCTGGCAGTAACGAACATGCACATGAGTCTTGTCGGGCTAATGCATCTGATCTGTTCATATATGCAATACCAAAATAAAGTGGTAGAAACACATCTAGGAATCCTTCCGATTAATTATTAAACATGATTATGTATAAATTAACTACTAATAATTTTTTAGCTTCACTAATCTAAATGAGTTGTCAGTCTAATATTTTCCTGTTTAATGTAATTGAGATTAATTACCAAATTACACAGCTTTTGGGTAGTTTCCATTGGGTTGTTCATAAAACATCATAGGTCATACCCTTAAAAATTCAAGTACATTGTAATAATTACAATGTACCAAATCTCCTCTACTACTACATGTAAAATCAACATTGCTTTGCGATCTAAAACCAAAAGCCCCTTTGGTACCACAACTAATGGGTCATCAATGTCCATCCACTTGGTCATTTAATGATGATTGATTGGCAAATATCAGGTATCATGGGAACTTTCATTAATATTCATGTCATCTTCTGACTCTGAGGGAGTCTCTTTCTTCCTGACATAACTGAATAGCTGGCTTCCTCGCTGGAATTGGTACCTGCTCCCAACTTCTATACATAGTTCTCTGCTCTTCTTTGTATTTATATTATCTCGTTAGCTGAAGAGCACCAAAAGAAATCCCATTTGTTTGTCGAGGCTGCTCGGTACGGAAGGTCGACCATCTAGCGCTTCTCAGCGTTAACCCCTTTGCTCTAATGTTTTTTTTCATACATTTGTTTCTCTTGTAAATTTGGGTAGACTCTGTTTCCGAGCACCCTCCTCCTAGGCTCCTTCCTTCTCTGTCGTCTACTGTTCGTAGCCTGTTCATCTGCTTCTCTTCTTGAGCTTATGATCTTTGTTTGATTTCTTATTGGAAATGTATAGATCTTGCTTCTGGGTATCGTCTACTGTTGCTTAATCAACCTAAAGTTTCCATCTTTAGACGTCATTCCTCATTCCTTTTGAAGGGTTGTTGATTCATCTGGGTTCTGTTCCTGAATCATCAATGGCTCTGAGAAGGGGAGTCGGTTTGTCATTTTTCTTGGTTCTTTCAATCTTATATCTGCAAGACTCCTACAATGGATACAGCCCTCCTGATAATTACCTCATAGACTGCGGATCTTCCATCGACACCACTGTCGGGGGCCGAGTCTTCCTAGCAGACAACTCCGCAGCGTCCAAGTTCCTCTCGACCCCACAGGATGAGCTCGCGAGCTCCCCATCCAATTCCAATGGCGATTCATCTCTGTATCGGACTGCTAGGGTTTTCACAGGCTCCACAAAGTATAGCTTCCCCATCACTCAGAAAGGTAGGCACTGGATCCGGCTGCATTTCTCGCCATTTTCCTACAATTCCTACAACATGAGTACAGCGAATTTCGCTGTCTCCTCCCAAGGCTTCGTCCTCCTCAACAGCTTCACAGCTACTGCCACCGTGGTCAAGGAATTCTCACTGAATATCACATCGAGCAGCCTCGTTGTGGAGTTTAAGCCTCTAGGCAATTCTTTCTCTTTCCTGAATGCGATCGAGGTTGTTTCTGTGCCTGACGAGCTGATCCAGGACGATGCATATGCGCTTCCTTCAGGGAACTTCCAGGGCCTTTTAAGAGAGACCCTTGAGACAGTATATCGAGTGAACATGGGTGGACCTACAGTGTCACCCGAAAACGACACACTATGGCGAACATGGGTGCCGGATGTAGGCTTCCTGGTCAGAGAAAGCCTCACTAAGGCGGTGAGCAATATCAGAGCTGTGAACTATGTGACGGATGGGCCGAGCCATAACATAGCTCCAAGCACAGTGTATGGAACATTGAGGGAGATGGACTCTGCAAGTGATCCTAACAGCAACTTCAATGTCACTTGGCAGTTTAATGTGGACTTGGGATTCAGGTACCTCATTCGTTTCCACTTTTGTGACATAGTGAGTAAATCCCTGAACCAGCTCTATTTCAATGTCTATGTTGATTCCTCAACCGCCGTCAGCAACCTAGATCTAAGTACAAAAACGTTCAATGTCTTGGCAGCTCCTTATTACCTGGATCTAGTGACAGGTTTGACTGATAAGACTTCAATTCGTGTGAGCATGGGGCCTACCACAGAAAATGTTGTTTACCCAAATGCCATCTTAAATGGTCTCGAGATTATGAAGATGAACAATTCTGTTGGAAGCTTCAGTGGGGATTCATCAGCAGTCCCTTCTGGCTCTACCTCAAAGAGCAGTATTGGTTCCATTGTGGGATCGAGCATTGGCGGGATCATAGCTCTGGTGTTGATAGGAGTTCTATTTGTCTGTTGCCAAAAGAGGAGGAGAAGACTTACCCGGCAGGGCCTGTCAAAGTCATGGATTCCCATATCAATCAATGGAGGAACTTCTCTTACTCTGGGGAGCAAGTATTCGAGCAGAACAACTGCTAGTGTTGCTTCTACTCTTGGTTATCGGATCCCATTTGTGGCCGTCCAAGAGGCCACAAACAACTTTGATGAGAGTTGGGTCATTGGGATTGGTGGTTTTGGGAAAGTTTATAGAGGAGAACTTGCTGATGGGACTAAAGTTGCCGTTAAGAGGGGCAACCCTAAATCACAGCAGGGCCTTGCAGAGTTTCAGACAGAGATCGAGATGCTATCCCAGTTTCGACACCGTCACCTGGTCTCTCTGATTGGCTACTGTGATGAGAGGAATGAGATGATCCTTGTTTACGAGTACATGGAGAAAGGTACCCTGAAGAGCCACCTCTATGGCTCAGGCCTCCCAAATCTGAGCTGGAAGGAGAGGCTTGAGATTTGCATTGGGGCGGCTCGTGGACTCCACTACCTACATACAGGTTATGCCAAGGCTGTCATCCACCGGGATGTGAAGTCTGCTAACATATTGCTCAATGAGAACCTGATGGCAAAGGTGGCTGATTTCGGCCTTTCCAAGGCTGGACCTGAGCTAGACCAGACCCATGTAAGCACAGCTGTTAAGGGAAGTTTTGGTTATCTTGACCCAGAATATTTCCGGAGACAACAGCTTACAGAGAAGTCGGATGTTTACTCCTTTGGGGTAGTACTATTTGAGGTTCTGTGCGCAAGGCCAGTGATAGATCCAACTCTCCCAAGGGAGAGGGTGAACCTAGCGGAATGGGCCATCAAGTGTCAGAAAAATGGCCAGCTGGAGAAGATCATAGACCCTACCCTCGCCGGGAAGATCAGACACGATTCTCTCAGGAAGTTTTCTGAGACTGCTGAGAAATGCTTGGCTGATTATGGGGTTGACAGGCCACCCATGGGAGATGTTCTCTGGAACCTGGAGTACGCCCTTCAGCTGCAGGAGGCTGTTCCTCAGGGTGACCAAGAAGACAACAGCGGTAATATGATAGGAGATCTTTTTCCCCAAAGCAACAACTTTAGCAATATGGAAGCTGGCAATGTTTCTGCTGTGGCTTTAGAAGTGGAAGGGCGTCCAGCAGATGATGGTAATATGTCAGATGTTTCAATGAATCAGGTGTTCTCACAGCTGATGAAGTCTGAGGGCCGATAATTCAGTATTACATTTCCAACTTTACTTTTTTTTTTCAAGGTTGAGAGGTTGTGGCTCAATCTCAACCTAGAACTACTGTTAAGTTTGACAAGGAGAAAGAGTTTGTTGGCAGTTATGATTACATTTGCAGTTTAAACCAGTTACTAGGGAGTTGCCTGACGCTGTTAATTTCTATAAGGGATGGTGCTTGTTGAATCTTAAGCTGGCTTCAGTGATTAAATATCTTTGTAGTTTCTATTCCATTATGTATCTTGCTCTTGATATTACACCTTTGATTCAGATAAAATGGCTCTTGTGAAGTATGTAAAACCAAGAGGACCCTTTTCTGGTATCAACAGTGAAAGGTTGTGGTGGCGAGTCTACTATGGCCACACAGGAAATGTGAATACAATAGCTTGGAATTGTAAGGCTGGGTCTCCTCACACATATTAGATATATGGTTTTTCCCTGCACTATAGTACAATACGGACTTTGGGCAGAATCAAATCATGTACATGAAATATTTCCACCACTTATCAACAAACCATGGGCATCTCTAAGTCATACGTTTGAACCTCTAAGAAATAAGATGGTCGGACCCACATATATATATATATATATATATATATCCTCGCTTTATTCACAACATGTATTTGCTAAGCTCTTTAATTTTATAAGGTAAAATATTTTTAAAAACTCTCACATGTTATACCTATTACTCTCTAATTTTGCATACAAAATTATTTCTAAAATTCTAGTAAATAGATTAAAATCTTTAATTGATTGAATAATTTCATATCACTAAAAGAAGTATCCATCACAATATTGGGATGACTAAGTTACTAGAGCAAATCTTATATAGAGTTGAATAACACTATCTAGCTAAATTGCTTGAGATGATGGATTTGCCTTTAGTCATCTCCAAGTTAATTATGAATAGAGAAAAGATTGATAAAATCAGTCAAACATGTTTAAATTTAAAATAGAATGCGCATTATCTTATCACACCAAATAAAGTTAATTCTATTATTTTAAAATTTTTGAGAAGTGATATAATGAGCGGATAAGATAAGTTGGTAAACAATTACAAAAATTAAAAAACGTGGTAAATAGTTTAAAAATATATATAGTTTCAATAATGCTATTTATAAAGTCCGTATAGAGAATATTAAATAATTTCAACTCGTTATATAGCAAAGTTCTAAAAGAAATATACTTTAAAAATTTAAATCTAATAGAGGTTGGGATGAACATGATAAAATATCCATATGGGTAAAAAAAGATAACCAACATATAAGAGTATGGGTTTCCCATACATACCTCCACTAAAAAAATATTGTTTACCGTCATTCCCTATTCATTATAACTCGTTGACAGAATTTAGAATTGGCTCTTTTACTGATTGATTCACAACAATTAAAACTAGATGTATTAATTGATAAGATTGACCTAAAATAAGAAATAGCCATAAGAAGGATACTAATGTTTGAAGAAAGGAAGAAAATCGCGGAATTTGGAAATAGGATAAGAGTGAGTTAACTTATTTAGTGGAACTTCAGTAAGATATGGACTATAATATGAAATCTCCCTTATCAAATGAATATAAGATAATTTATGTGGAATGTATGTTATAATGCACTAGCTATTAATAATAATCTTTATAATAGGCATATGAAATCTCATAATTGTTGTATATTTTGTCAAAATCATTAATATGTCGAATATTTATTGGTATATTGTGAATATACCCGAGCGGTGTGATTTACGATATGTGATATTAGAATAGATATTGTGCCTATTGTTTGTTTTTGTTGATGGATGGAGAATTGAAAATCGAAAGGAGTCGAAATAGGATCAATTGAAATAGATAAAGAGAATAAATATAATTTGCTGGAATATTTGAAAATAATACAATAATTCAAATTGGAAAGGATACCACTATATCTCTATATAAGAATGTAATGGTATATAATACAGTGGGAATAGGAGTAATAGTACGGAAGAACGAAGAAAAGTTTATATTTGATGGTGGATAACAAGTAAACTATAGCAGTTTATTTAAAAACAAGATAACTTATATAGTTTTTGATGTAAAATTAGGTAAAGAAAATAATATTAAATATATTATTATAAAAATAAACTATTTAAAAGTATTAAACAGTATATATGTATCTATAAATTAAGAGCTGTCTATTTTTAAAATAAGTTTTAAGTTATTTATATTGTATTTAACCGAATTATATTTAGTTTAATTAATATGAAAACTAATATATATACATATTATATCGTACAATAATATCTGCATCAAGCTCAAGTAAGTGTTCACTAGTACCTAATTTTTTATTATATTTATTATTTCAAAATTATAAAATAAAATTATTGAAATATTTTGATTAATTATTTTAAACTTTAAATTTCTAATATATAAATTAGGTTATTATACGCTATAATTAGTATACAAATAATTTAATAGTTTTATATTATTATTGCATCATATTAGATATCAAAATAAATTATTTTTAATTTTGAAAATGTTGTAAAATTTGAGTTATTCTTGGAATTATATCTTATTTTATACTATGATATAATATCAAATTTCAAATATAATGGAATGAAATAGAATAATATTAAGAAATAAACTATCTAAATTATATGAATATTAATTATTAATAAATAATATAAAATATTATAATATAATTTAATAAATTAAAATGATATAAAATATAATAATTATTTTAAATAATATCTCACTAATAGGTGAGAGAATCATACATGTTCTGTTTTCATTTCAGTTTGACTTTTGACACCAACTAGAAAATGATATAAAAATGATATAAAATATAATAATTATTTTAAATAATATCTCACTAATAGGTGAGAGAATCATACATGTTCTGTTTTCATTTCAGTTTGACTTTTGACACCAACTAGAAAAAGTAGTTTTTTTGGGTGCGCTGATGTTATATAGGAGATTACGGTTTTTTTTTGTAGAAGTTAGTTGGAATATGAATTCCTATTCTTGGAGAACTAGATATAACTAACTGGCTCCAGACAGAACCTGTTAATCATTCGTCTGCCTCTCTAAAAACTCGGATTCACTAATGTTGTTCTATATCAGGAGGGAGAATGAGCAAACAGACAGACGAGAGAAACTGAGATTTATGATGGAAGGTTTCGAAAAGGTGGCAAGGGATGATTCTGCTAAATGGATGCTCGAGGGTATTGAGGTTGGCGATTGCATAGTCGTTGTCCCAATCCACTCTGACAATGACGTCACCACTAGTCCGTACATGATGTCGGGCCAGGACTTGCAGAGCCCCACCAGTGCGACGATCAGTCCGGAGACGAGGAACGGGTTTCTGGGCAATGAGCCGAGGATCGTACGGACAGGGTCGGGCGCCAAAAAAGGGATCAAGAGCTTGAGGTTCCTCGACAGGACGGTTACTGGTAAGGAGATTGATGCTTGGAAATCGGTCGAGAAACGGTTCCACCAGTTTGCATTTGACGGGAGGCTGCCCCGGGACAAATTCGGGGCCTGTGTCGGTATGTATACTCGCTGGATTTACCGATAAGATCCATAGTTGGTTACTTCAACCTTCATGAAACGTTCTTCTGAATTTCCTGACAATCAGTTGAGTAGAAAATGAATGGAATAATCATGTTGTAAAAATGGTGATTCCTTTATGCAACTAATCCAACTACCTTGAAGTCTAGACACCGCACATTCACATAACCAACTATCAAACAATTCCTGGGCATAATACGATGTCAAAATGGTGATGTGGTAACTAACAGGAATGGACTCCAAGGAGTTTGCCGGGGAGCTGTTCGAGGCATTAGCTCGGCGGAGGAAGATATCCTCTGGAGATGGCATCACTCTGGAGGAGATGAAGATGTTCTGGGATGATATTACCAACAAAGATATGGATTCTCGGCTCCAAATCTTCTTCGATATGTAAAGCCCTCTTCAGCTCCTCTCCTCCTCATCAGAGTTTTCCCACAGCTCATAAAATTTCCTTAATCATCTGATACACTTAGGAAAGATCACTGATCCGTTTCTTTCTGTTGTTCAGGTGCGACAAGAATGGAGATGGAAAACTATCAGAGGAAGAAGTCAAAGAGGTTAGTAACATCTCTGAACATACTCTGAAACTTTCCATCGGCCTAGTTTCTAGCGAGACTCTAATTGATTTCTATGGATAAACAGGTAATAATACTGAGTGCATCTGCAAACAAGTTGTCAAATCTCAAGCAGCGGGCGGCTTCCTACGCAGCTCTTATCATGGAAGAGCTCGATCCCGACCATCAAGGCCACATTGAGGTCCTTAATATACTACATCCTCTTTTCTGGCTTTTCCTTCCTCCCCGACTAATAATGGAAGAGCTTATCATGGAAGAGCTTCCTACGCACTATTTTTTACCAGTGATAGATCTTCTTGTTGGCAGATGTGGCAATTGAAAACCTTGCTGATGGAAATGGTGAGCTCTGAAGAAGGCCAGAAGCTCGCAACAAAAAAACACACACTCACAAGAACTATGATCCCCAGAAGATACCGAACACCCACAAGAGGGCTCTTATCGAAAACACACGAATTCATTCTAGAGAACTGGAAGAGAATATGGTTCCTGAGTCTGTGGCTGATCATAAATCTAATCCTGTTCGTCTGGAAATTCCGTCAGTACGAGCAGCGGCCTGCATTCAAGATCATGGGCTACTGTGTTTGCTTTGCAAAAGGAGCTGCTGAGACATTAAAATTCAACATGGCACTGATTCTCCTCCCGGTATGCAGAAGGACTCTCACTAAGCTCCGGTCCACAAAAATCAGCATGATAATCCCGTTGGATGATAACATCAATTTGCACAAGATAATTGCCCTTGCCATTGCAGTGGGAACAGCGATCCACGGCCTCATGCATATCACATGTGATATCCCGAGGATAAGTTCTTGCAATAAGCAGAAGTTCATGGCCTACTTGGGACCTAACTTCGACTACAAGCAACCAAGTTATATGGACATGGTGAAGAGCATTCCCGGGGTGACAGGGATAATCATAACTATTCTTATGGCATTTGCATTCACGCTGGCGACCCACTCGTTCAGGAGGAACGTAGTGAAATTGTCCTGGCCATTCCATCATCTCGCAGGGTTCAATGCCTTCTGGTATGCACATCATTTGATGGTATTGGTATACATACTCTTAGTCGTGCATGGTTATTTCCTCTTCCTCAGTAGGAGCTGGTACTCAAAGACTGTAAGTAACAACAATTTCACAGTTGTTCCCAAAAGGCTTAAATACATTACCTCTGCTGTTCCAAATTACTAGGGTAGAGAGGGAGGTTGTTGACATGGACGTGCCTATCTTGTGGCAGACATGGATGTATCTCATGGTGCCGGTGCTGTTCTATGCTGGTGAGCGGATTTTAACAGCAATCGATGAGCGGAATCACCGTGTCAATGTCATTAAGGTCAGAACTGTTTAATATATTTATTGCCATTCGGTTCAGTGTCTGCTCAACAGAATGATAATATGAGTTGTTTACATTATCACACTACAGGCAATTATATATACAGGAAACGTCTTAGCATTGTACATCAGTAAGCCTCCAGGATTCAAGTACAAGAGCGGGATGTACATGTTTGTGAAGTGCCCAGATATATCAAACTTCGAGTGGTAAATGGTTGAATCATCCTAGTGCTCAGAGGAACCATCTGTGAGAAGACTGCTTTTGCTTAATCTGATTGGTTTTTTGGCCAATTTCTCCAGGCACCCTTTCTCAATCACTTCTGCTCCTGGAGATGACTACTTGAGCGTCCATATAAGAACTCTAGGGGACTGGACCACCGAGCTTAAGAACCGATTTGCACAGGTGAGAAAGCAATGCCAGCAGTTTCTGGAATATACAGGATCTTTCAGTAGCTTCTTCTCAAGGCCTCAGTTGACAGAATAAATGTTTTAAAGGCTAAAAGAGTTTCGATCATCAGGTCTGTGAGCCCCAGCAGAATCAGTCGAGAAAGGGAGGCCTTGAGAGGCTAGAAACCAAGGCTCTACGCAATGACTATGATATTTTGCAAGCAAGGTGAGAAGAACTTCCCCAGATGGTCCCAGTGTTCGTTTGATGGCAATATCACAAGTTCTGTTAGTTTAACTCTGACTGTCACAGGTTCCCAAAGATTCTTATCAGGGGTCCTTATGGTGCCCCTGCACAGAACTACAAGAAGTACGATATTCTCCTGCTCATTGGGCTTGGAATTGGGGCAACCCCATTCATCAGTATTATAAAGGATCTGCTGAACCAGATCAAGCCTAATGAAGTAATCAGTGTAAGTTAAAATAAGACTGATATTTCCTATTACAAACTTTTAGTAGTAGTAATTTCAGGATGTTCATACTTGAAACCTCTCTCAATTAACTACGCAGGATCACTCATCGGGTGCTACTAATAAGATGGGAGCAGAGAGGGCTTACTTCTACTGGGTGACACGGGAGCAGGGCTCATTCGAATGGTTCAAGGGAGTGATGGATGATATCGCCGACTATGATGCCAATGTTAGTAAACTCTAAGAATTCCAAAAATTTTCCTTTGTTCACTTCTACTTTCAATTGAAACTGGAGAAAACTAAACTAGATTGGGACATAAGGAGTTGAGATGACACTTCCACTTTGCAGCATATGATAGAAATGCACAATTACTTGACGAGTGTTTATGAAGAGGGAGATGCTCGGTCAGCTCTAATTGCAATGGTCCAGAAGCTGCAGCATGCAAAGAATGGACTGGATGTTGTCTCCGAAAGTCGGGTAACGTTACTGAGATATTAACTCTTGTGTCTTAATACATTGGTGATTCTGCCTCATTGCTTCTAGGCAGCAACTGATGGTTATGTACGTGACAGATAAAGACGCATTTCGCCAGGCCAAACTGGAGAAAGGTGTTTTCTCAGTTGGCAAGTGCACACCCGACATCTCGAATAGGTAATGCGTCGAGTTTTTTATGTGCAGTTAAAACTGGACCTTCTCTAAATGCTTGCTTGTTCTTGTGTTATTATCCACTGCAGGTGTTTTCTACTGTGGTAGCCCAACACTGACTAAACAGCTAAAGAAGCTGTGCCAAGAATTCAGCCTAAATTCATCCACCCGCTTCCATTTTCACAAGGAAAACTTCTAGAGAAGAATCCAATTGGCCCCACCCTCCCGCAACTTGTAAAAGGACTCAGCTGCCAGCCGAGAAAGAAACATGTGATGAGACCAAATGGAAGACACTAAGACATTCTCTAGCTTTGGAGCTCTACTGCAGGAAGCAGTAGCATTGGAAATTCAGTCTCAGAAGAGAGGGCAGTAGAGGAGTCAACACAGAGGAAGGGAATGGTAGGCGTGACTTGTAAATAGACGAGTGTAAATTTTGTCTTCAAGTTGTATGCTCGATCCACTCGATGCCCTTTCCATATTTGCATGCTAAAGTTCTGTTTTCTTTCCATTTGTATATAAGAAAGATTTATTTATAGAGAGTTCTTTCCATGCTTGTCCTATGACAAAATAGTTGTGTTCATATACACTAGCTAAGAAGTGGTCTTACATTGTTGGGCAAAAAAAAAAGTGGTGTAGATACACATGGGAACAAATAGCTAATCACAAATTGGAAAGATCTTTCAATCACCAATTGAGACTTACATGAGTTTAAGAAAAACTGAGCAGGTGTGAGACCACTCTGATGCCAAGTGAACAAATATTTGAGGAGACAAATAATTGAAATCATATTTATTTAAAAAAGTTTAAAATCTTATAAATGTTAGTAGTAATCATTATTGTTTCTTAACGTGTAATTTCCAGTTATTTATGTTAGTAGGGTAGATTTTGGGACGAGAAGGAGACCAATATTGAATCCAATGATGAAGAATGGCGGGATTAGGTTGATCTGTACAGAGGTCCAGGTAGAGAAGACTCAAGATATTGAGAAGACTAACTACTCTAGTTAGGGTTTTTTAGGGATGAGGAGGGCGAGAGCTTATTCCCACTAATCATATTGACATTAACAAAATCAATTATGCAGCAAAACCGTTAAATATCAGCTAATATATTATTATTATTAAATAGCTTATAAAATATAATAATAATAATACATATGTATTATATATTATTTGTTTATGGGAGAGTTTTAGAATTTTTTAGTATTTTATAAATAAGAAGTAATATTATATAGAAATTTCATATATTGATTGCATTACTTGATCATATAGTCTAAGTTAGTTATACAAAGATATAACATATTTAATGATACTAATTTAATGAGTACTTAGAGTTGGAGCTCATGGATTCTAAGAAGTAATGGTTGGGATGGGTGCCCATATAATAATCAACTTAAATGAGAGATCACTTTGGAAGTGTGCTAAATCGATAAGAAGACAATTGTTTCCTGAATAAATCTACAAGTTGAGTTTCAATTTCAATAAAATAAATATAAAGTTCTTTGTCTTGACCATTTTTTTAATAAAATAGTAATTTATTTTGATATATTTGGTAGTATCATAAGCATAATTATTAGCTAGATAAATTGTAGAGAGATTATTGTATTATAGGGTAGGTTGAGTTGATGGAGGAAAGCCAACTATTGAATCATTATGCAATAATATTTCTCATATTTTTTGTATTCAATGTTAGTGTTGGAATGAGTGCAGTATGCTGCTTTTTAACACTTCATGGGATAAAATTATTTTTAAGAAACATAGATAACATTTTGATAGAATGTTGGTCAACTACATTGTCGACCCAGATTATATTAGAGAAGCAGTAAAGCTGGACTAAAATGATTTTAAAAAATAAAGATCATTATTAGATATTTATTAAAGATAGCAAAATATTCTCTTAACTGTCCTAAAGTTAGAAGTATTTTGTTGGTATAATTGTCATTTTTAAACTATCTAAAAAATTAAATTATTAAATTCGATTAATTACGGTTCTGGTTCGGTTCACTTTGTACTGCTGTGATTTTTTCATTAAATCTCCTTCATAGTTCTTTTTCATAACTTTTGTTACTTCTTGGTTGCTTGAATCTCTCCAATTTTTCATTTTAACCCTTTTTATCATTTTTGGTTCATTAAATGATTCAATTTTCTAATTAAAATGACCGATTCTTTCTCGGTTTTTTCTCATCCTCGAAATGACGAAGTTTACAAACCGAGTGTCTCGAGAAATTTGGAATCATTTACAATATATTCTCGAACTCTTTTCCAATTTTCCTTGAGTGACGATACTAACTCAAAAGGTGTCTTTATGTGCCCTCTCCTATACGGGTATCTCAATACATAATTTAAATCATTGCAATCCTCAAAATCGAGTATGGTCATATTCCGACCATCTCCAAATCAATACGTACAACATATTATTTTTTGGAGTTTGGCCTGTTATTCTACCCTCTCCCCCATTTAGTAAAGTGGGCACATGGCCCCAAATACCTGACCCCAACTAGCCTCAACAAAATAACATACATTGATCACATGACCTTTCCTTTCTTATAAATTTTAAAGAAACATTTGTTTTAGTAGACATGCACTTAATCATTTTAAACTCCTTATACGAGTTATAAGGTCAAACTTTCTATCATTTTTAAACAATTATTCAAGCAACATAGCATCATGCTTCGGTCGGTCCAATCAAACTCGTTGTCAATGCTTCCACTCACCTTAAGTATCGAAACTTGTTCATTTTGAAGGGGATTTGAAATCTCGTTCTCAGTTTCGCCCGAGTGATCTCTTATTTCTTCTACAATGTTTAGCAAATAAAGAGATCAGTTTCACTCTTACTACTTCTTAAACTAATATACCGAAATTTTTTCATGAATTTACGGTTTTGCCCCCACGAGCCCAGTCTACCCAACCTACTAGTCGGTGAACCGATCCTCATTCCAACCTTCTCTAAGGTTAGTCCCTCAGGCTTAAGGTCATCTTATTTCAACTTTGCACTTGCTGAAGTGCTCATCATTTTCTTATTTACCACCTAGTGGTCTTAATTTTCATTTTGCCCCTATACTTTAAAACTTCCTTCTTTGGACATTAGACTTTCTTAAGTCTTCCATTTGAGTCCCCAAGTTTTCTTAAGTCTCATTCTGGTCCCCAATATACCTTGAAACATTTCTAAGTTCTATGTCTTACAAATTATCAAATGGTTCCTATGTTTGGGCAAAATTACCATTTTGCCCTTATTATTTACAACATAACTCTCGAGACTCATTTGTCCCTCCTTTTTCTCATTTGAGTCCCTAAACTTTCTTTAATTATATTTAGGTAATCGTACTATCCAAAAGCGCCGACCTCTCCTTCTGAGGTTAAGAAAAATGCTCAAGTCGAAGCTCTAGTTTGAGCTTCACCGGAAAATGGAGTATTAGAGAGAGAAATAAGTTTTGGAGTTTTGGAGAAAATGCTTAAATTTGGAGTTTTGATAGGATCTAATGCATTAATACTGGTATGTTATTTTATTTTAGATTACTAAAAAATATGGTTTGATAACTATTGAGGGGATGCAACATAAATACTTCCCTAGGTCATGGACTACTCTCACCAAGCACACTTAACTTAGAAGTTCTAAATGAATCTTATATTAGTGCCGGTATGTTTTTAATTTTGGATTACAAAAAAATATGATTTGTCAACAATTGAAAATAGTGCAACCCTACATGAATACTTCCTAGCACTACTCTCACCTAAACACGCTTAACTTCGGAGTTCTAATAGGATCCAATGCATTAGTGTTAATATGTTATTTAATTTTAATTTAGTAAAAATATAGTTTGACAATTATTGAGGGAATGCATAAGTACTAGTATATTATTTAATTTTGAGGTTACTAAAATAATATGGGTTGACAACTTTTGAAAGAATGCAAAATAAATACTTCAACTCTCATATGAAGTTAATCTAATGGACTGAGTTTATTTGAACCAATTTAATTTTTCTGTTCTAAATATTTTTTATTAGTAAAAAAACACATTGTTACACTTTTTAACTTATTTTTTACCATCTACCAAGAGTAATTAATTTTTTTTTGCATTTATGAAGTACTTTTAAAAAATTATGAAATTTAAGGTTCAAATTGATTCGATCCTAATTACTCTCAGTTTTTCATCAAATTATTTTTCATTACTTAATTTCTAATCGATGAGGTCATTTGAAATTTTTCTAGGTCACTTTTAAATTTTAATTTTTGGTCTGAGTTTAAATTTAACTTATTATAGGATATTTTGGAGATATATATTGAGAGAGGGAAGAGTATTAAATTTATTTCATATTCGCTCGTACATAACATAGTCTTGATAATATTTCTCTTATCGAATTAGTTAATATTTTAAATAATGTAAAATATACAATCATATTGAAAATATCATGTTTATACCGTATATATTATTGAGATATTGTAAATGTGTGCATCATCCTTTTTATTTCCTAAGTAGATGACGTGAAGATGATTATACATATTTTTGTCAACTTAAATGTGCTATTATAAAAGAGAACGTTCCATTGCATTACATAAGTTTATAGGGATGATAATATCTTCCATCATCTACTTCTTTATTTTTTTCAAACTCATTTAGTTCATTATCCACGAAATAACATATCTTTTTAATTTCTTATAGAATTGTTTCAAATTTCAACAAAGGTAGACTATTATTCTCAATTTTAATCACTGTGACCTTTAATAATTTATTAAATTATTAAAAAGTTTGATAGGTGTGAAAAATATTATTCAAGGACCAAATAATAATAACACTTGAAATTAATCAATAACATTGATATATGTTTAGCGCAACATTTGTGCCTTTGACTCTCTATTTGAAGAGGGCATGTTACGTTATGAAGAGACAAACTTTAAGTTATGAAGTAAATGATAATATGAGTGTGCCCCATGAAAGACGGGTTCCATGCCATCCGAGTCCCTCCTTCCTTTGGAAGCCACACCTGACAACCACTTTCAAACCAGTCATGCCTCCTCCCTCCAAATATGCAAATTCAAAGGGCTGCCCAACAGTTTTGTCTTCATCACCCTTCTCTTCCATTTTTTTTTTGCAGCTTTCACTCCAAATCTTTTCTTCTATAAAGCTGCAAATAATGCAATCTCGTAGTAGCAATTTCCATTAAAAACGTTTTTTATTATCTTTTTACCCCCAAGAATTTCACGTAACGATTTGTATTAAAATGTTAAAAATCTCAATTAATTTCTCGACTTTTATAAGAAAATTTAAATAAAATTATATTCTTTTTTTCACTAAAATAAATTCATAATATTTGTGTGATAACTCAAATAAGATAAATCACTTATAAATTATTATTTTTATATCGTGCATGCACTTGTGAAGATAATATGTTACAAATATTATGATCAAATTTAAAACATTTTGAAAAGTTTAGATTTTTTAAGTTAAGTTCAAAATGTCACTTATAAAAAATATTAAAATATTATTTGAAACTTTTATAAATATATGTAATTTCATTTAAATTATATTTAAGATTTTATAAAAAAAATTATCATCAGTTATACGATATAATATTAATCAATATAATATAGAATATTTACAATTAAACATGTTAACAAAGCAATTGTCAATATATGCGGCACTCGCGGTCTGGCCGAAATCCTGGTTGTGGGTCTTAGGCTCTTAGCAGGCCCAGAGGGCTCATGGACCTGGTGCACGTATAATTTGCGTTGAAAGAGCGTTAGGCTACGCTTTTCTCGTCCACGGTTCACCCTTTTCCATTTCTCTGTTGTATGTCGTAAACGAACTCTCTCTCTCTCTTAATTTTTTGGTAAATTAACGCTTAATTATTAAATAATAAATAAAGACAAATTATTCCGAGTCACCGCGCACCAACGGAGCCCGGAAGTCAGTTTCATCCCCTCTCGTTTGAGGATCGATGCCACGCTCAATCTCCCATCTTCAGTGGCGGTTGCCGCCGATGCTTTGCTGAAATCTGGAGCCTCCGCCGATCACGAGACCAATATATACTGCGCCTTCTCAGACAGATTCAGTTGTCCCAGATCTGAGGCAACCGCCAAGCTGAGACAGTTTCCTCCCTGTTCTATCTAGTGTGTCTGATCCTCCTCCGCAATTGACTTTTACGACAAAATGGAGGAGTTCATTGATAATCTTCCGCCCATGGATCTGATGCGTTCCGAGAAGATGTCGTATGTCCAGTTGATTATTCCCGTGGAGTCTGCTCACCGCGCTATATCCTACCTCGGGGAGCTTGGCCTCCTTCAGTTCCGCGATGTAAGTATTTTTTTCTGCTCCGATCGACACCGCCTCATTTGAGCGTTCCGATATTTCCATTTTTCCTCTGGCTGGTGGCTGTTGAACTTGGATACGAGTTCCCTCAGAATTTTGCTTATAAGACGAAAATTTGCTGTCAAAGGATTCATATTGGTTCTTTTACACTGTTGGATGCGAGTGCAAGCTCCGTTCAATTTCGAGATCTCCTATTCTTAGTTTGATGCAACTTCTAATCCGCGTTTGTTTCCCTCTGTGAAATACTAGCTCCTAGATCGGGGGTTCTTTCATAATGGATGTGCATTTCCTAGGTGAATTAGCATTTCTGCACTTTAGTTGTCTCAATGGCACGGGCATTTATTTGGATATAGCTTACCGCCTTTCTTTCAGATAGAGTAATATGTAGGATGAGATGATTTTCCCATGCACCATATTCATAATATCGCCTGTTTTATCAACATTAACAAATTAACTAGGTCAAGCAAAAAAAAAACAAATCTAGGCATAAATATTTGATAATGATTTCCAAAAAAGCATCATTGAATTCTGAGGTCTAATTGTTATGAGCAGTCAGAATAATAGATTTTAAATCATAGATATGATCTATGAGTTTTCTTATTATACCAGCAGTATTTTTTTAGCATTAGATTACTGCTACATTTATTTCCTGTTGGCCACAAAATATGAAACACACTGCAATCTGATCTAGAAAAGTGCATTTTTGAGCTCTATTCTATTAATTGTTCTTTAACTTCAGGCTCTTTGTAGTCCTATGTAATTTTATTATGTCTCATAGTCTAGATTTGCTGGCATGCTCTTTCCCTTTAAGAAATTGTATATAAGTGAATATTACAGTTACAGTGAGGATGTCTTTTTGTCCATGTGCGTAATTTGCTCAGCCTTTTCATCTGCTGGCTGCTGAGTAGTATAGTGCACTTTGCATTGAGAAGGTATATATCTAAACTATAGGATCTTATGCTGGCTTATGCCAACATTCATTGTGTACTTTGATTTGAAGAGTTTTTTTTTCTTATGCTGTCAATGACTCATTGTGCATGATTATACTGATGTTACTTGTATGTTCACCTATATCCAAAGAAGTGAATGCCCATATCATTTTTTGCACTCAAATTGTTGGATTATGACCCTAATTCTTACATATTCCTTTGTGCAGTTGAATGCTGATAAGAGCACTTTCCAGAGAACTTTTGTAAACCAGGTATGTTTTCGAAAAATCAGACTCTGGAAGTGGAAAATTTTGGTCATAATGCAGTTGACTAAATAGCATTTTGGCATTAAAGTCTGTTGAATAGCTAGATGATGGATGATTTTGTATTTCTTACTTAGCCTGAGATGTATTTTGACAGGTCAAACGCTGTGGTGAGATGTCAAGAAAGTTAAGGTTTTTCAAAGATCGGATCAGTAAAGCTGGTATAGTATCATTAGAACACCCTGTCATGCAGCCAGACATGGAATTGGAAGAACTGGAGGTTATCCCTACTCAATCTTGTTACCTTCGACGCTAGAATTATTAGGAATCACACTTCAGTATGTAAATTGCCTCAATTTCCCTATTTGTTTCAGATTCAACTTGCTGAGCATGAGCATGAGCTGATTGAGTTAAATTCTAACAATGAGCGACTTCAGCACACATACAATGAGCTCCTGGAGTTTAAGATGGTTCTGGACAAGGTCAGCGAGTCTGCTGCACACACACACACACATATATAGATAAATTTATCTGCATAATAGGGTGAGGAAACACCATCAACTACATCAATACCACTCGGTGTCCTTACCTAAGGATACCTCACTCTTTTCAGCTGCATGCAAGCTCCTTTACTCATTTATGGATCTGCTTTTTTGTCAGCTTGATATAGATGTCATCTCACATTATTGTTCATAAATATACATTTTAAATTCATTATTCTGTATTCTTATTATGGTTCCAGTCCAATTGCAGGCAGGTAGGTTTCTTTTCTCAGAAAAGAATCACCATGCAATAGGGGATGATAGAGAATTGGAAGAAAGTGTAAATTCAAATCATGAATTCATTGACACAGCTTCCTTACTTGAAAAGGTAACTGTTCAATATACTTTATTGTTTTTTCCTGTCTTTTGTAGTTTCCCTCATTTTGCTCCATCTCTTTTTCAGGAGTTGAGATCTGGTTTTTCAGAACAATCTGGTGTGAGATTTATCAGTGGAATTGTATGTAAGTCTAGAGTAGTTAGATTTGAGAGGATGCTTTTTCGTGCCACAAGAGGCAACATGCTATTTAATCAGGCCCCAGCAGATGAAGAGATTGTGGATCCTGTGACATTTGAAAAGGTCTTTCTTTCAGATATTGAATGTCCTCTTGAATCAACTCCATTATTTTTTGATACCTGCTGCTGTTTTTTGTTCCATTTTCAGTGTTGTTCCAGCTCTTTGTTTTTTCTTTTTTAATTTCTAGGAGATTTTTTAATACATCATGGAAATAGATCTTTACATTTTTGGCACAAAAGCTAATTTTTCCTTTATGCACATGCAGAATGCAAAAATAGTATTTATGGTATTCTTCTCAGGCGAGCACGCAAAGACAAAGATCTTGAGAATTTGTGAAGCATTTTGTGCCAATTGCTATCCTGTCCCTGAAGATCTTACAAAGCAACACCAAGTAACTAGAGAAGTAAGCGCAAAAAAAAAAACAATTAGGAAAATCAAATGAAAATACATCTGAATTAATATTATTATGAGTTTTCTACATTCTGGGGATAATTTGAAGTTCTTTTCTATAGGTTTTGTCTCGTCTTTCTGATTTGGAGGCAACCTTGGATGCTGGGATCCGACACAGAAACAAAGCGCTATCTTCTATCGATTACAACCTAACAAAATGGGTAACTATGGTGAGTGATGGTACTTTTTGAGCCTTGGTAGGGATAATGGGGAATGGGATCTACAAAAAATGTTGCAGCATGCCCTTGGTCAGCCAGAACTTTTACTTTATTAAGGAAGTAGCTGAAAATCATACCATTTAAACAGATTGTACTTTCTTTACTTGTTTATCTTATGCTATCATTGTCTATTAGGTGAGAAGGGAGAAAGCTGTCTATGATACACTAAATATGCTGAACTTTGATGTAACAAAGAAATGTCTTGTTGGAGAAGGATGGTGCCCAATATTTGCTACACCAACGGTAATTTTTGCTGTACCCAGTGTATTATACTTTTGAAGTACATTCTTATGTTCGCACTAAAACTTCTGAAGTGTCTGACGTATGATAGTTTCATTGCACTAACAGATTCAGGAGACTCTGCAACGTGCAACTTATGATAGTAATTCACTAGTGGGTGTTATTTTTCACATGATGGATTCAGTGGAATCTCCTCCCACATATTTCAGAACTAATCATTTCACTAATGCATTTCAAGAAATTGTGGATGCTTATGGGTAAGATTACACTTCTGTTCAGCAGAATAGCTAGCCACTAGATTATATTAGTTATAATGATGTGAAGCACCTGATTTTTATCAAAATTAGAGGCCATAGTAAACATTTTTATAACTGTTGAAAAGTTTTTGAGGGCATTGTATCTGAAATGTTGGTTCCAATTGAATTGGTTCTCTTACGTGTATGATTTTCATTTATCTGTATTTCCTTTCATGATCTCTTCCTGAGTATTTTTACTTATAAAGAAAAAGAGGGCATATGAAGTTAGGGCTCCCCACCCCCAAAAAAAGGAAGTCTGTGAAAGTTGTATTCTTTATCTAGGTTATCAAAAAACTTCCCATTGTCTACAATTTTGTATAAATTGTCAATGTCCAACCTGTTTGATAAAAAAGTTTCAGCAATAAAATACTATTTGCTTTTATGCAGAGTTGCAAGATACCAAGAAGCAAATCCAGCTGTCTACACTGTCATTACATTTCCCTTTCTTTTTGCGGTGATGTTTGGGGATTGGGGTCATGGAATATGCCTTCTAATAGGATCCTTAATCCTTATTGCTCGGGAAAGTAAGCTCAGTAAGAAGGTATGCCTTTTGTCTACATAACCACTGACACTTGTATTTTTTTCCTGTTTCATCTTAATGATGGACCTATAAGGGCTAGTGAGAAGTTAAAATGCACCATTACAATTCTGTGATGCATCTTTATGGGTGACAGAAACTAGGTAGCTTTATGGAGATGCTTTTTGGGGGACGCTTTGTACTTCTATTGATGGCTATATTTTCAATATACTGTGGATTGATCTACAATGAGTTCTTCTCTGTTCCCTTTCATATTTTTGGACGGTCTGCTTACAAATGTCATGATGCTACTTGCAGGTTAGCCAGTATCAGTTTTTTCCCACACATAAATCATTTCAGTGGTTGCTTTTCATGCTTCATTTATAAGTTCTGACCAACTTCAATTTTCCTGGCCAGCAATGCAGCCACTGTTGGTTTGGTTAAGTATCAGGATCCATACCCATTTGGTGTGGATCCTAGTTGGCGTGGAAGCCGTTCAGAACTTCCATTCCTAAATTCTATGAAGATGAAGATGTCTATTTTATTGGGTGTGGCACAGATGAACCTTGGTATCTTATTGAGTTACTTCAATGCACGCTTTTTTGGCTCCTCACTGGATATCAGGTAGCTCCTCTCATCCTTCCTCCATATCTCATTAGCTTTATTATATATAATGGGTCTAAAAGGAAGGAGATTGACATTGGATTTGCTTGTAGATATGAGTTCATTCCTCAAATGATCTTCCTCAACAGTTTGTTTGGGTATCTTTCGCTTCTCATCATTATAAAATGGTGCACCGGCTCTCAAGCAGACCTTTACCATGTAATGATCTACATGTTCCTGAGCCCTACTGACAATCTTGGTGAAAATGAGCTATTCTGGGGCCAGCGACCACTTCAGGCATGAATGCAACCATTATTTTGTTCCTTATTGTGTTGCTTTCTGCTTAGACTTGCATCCTTCTTATTGTTGTGTGGTTTTATCAACTGCTGCAGATCATTCTATTGCTGTTAGCCCTTGTTGCCGTCCCATGGATGCTCTTTCCAAAACCTTTCATCTTGAAAAAACTTCACACTGAGGTGGATATCTTGGCCACTGAGTTATTGCTTCTTTGCTTGAGTCTTGTTTTGCTATTCTTTACCCCAAATTTCAGAACAATGGTTGCTCTGGCTTGTAAACCTGATTTTTTTTCCTTATATCGATATGCTATAGCGATTTCAAGGACGCACATATGGGATGCTAGGAACTTCCGAGATAGATCTTGAAGTTGAACCTGATTCTGCTCGGGCACGTCAGCATCACGAGGATTTTAACTTCAGTGAGGTATTTGTGCATCAGATGATACACTCTATAGAGTTTGTCTTGGGTGCAGTTTCCAACACGGCTTCGTATCTTCGGCTATGGGCTTTAAGGTAGTGTCAATGAAACCTGCTCCATTCCTGTCTGGCTGCCACATTCATAGCAATGTTAAATAATGATAACCCCATCCTCCATCTCGCAGTTTGGCCCACTCGGAACTGTCCACGGTCTTTTATGAGAAAGTCCTCCTCCTTGCGTGGAGGTGAGTCCATAGAGAAAAATGATCCCATGCCATCTATAATTGACAAAAATGATAGTCTAATTCATTGTGCTTGATCATTTCCTTTCTTTGCTGCAGCTACGACAACTTCATCATCAGATTAGTGGGGCTTGCTGTTTTTTCTTTTGCAACGGCTTTCATACTACTGATGATGGAAACTCTCAGTGCATTCCTTCATGCCCTGCGTCTTCACTGGGTTGAATTCCAGGGCAAATTCTACCATGGAGACGGTCAGAAGTTCAAGCCATTCTCCTTTGCTTCCATAACTGACGAAGAAGACTAGTTCAAACCGTAGAACTCACTTGGGTTTTGATCCTCTATAGAAGCATGCATTATAGGAAGAGATAGAAAAAAGCAGGGTGGCCATTGTAGTAACAGTTCGTGACAAGATGGTAATGGATATGATAGTTAGGAAAAAAAAAACTTCCGACCTTTTGGCGTTATATAGGATTTGAGAAGTTTCATGATTTTTTGCCCAATCATTATTCTGTAAAGGGGACAGCTTGAGCTGCTTTGCTAATATGCCGTAAACCTTTTTGATCTCTACATAATAAATTCCCTCTTTCCCCCGCCAAGGAAAGTTATAATATGGATTTGAATCCTTCCTAATAGTGTTAGTAGTTAATAATTTAGTTCCTTAATGTTATTTTTTAACCATCTATTCTCCTCCTTTTCACGTAACATTATTTCGAGCCAATCTTAGTTTTGGGGAGTTTACTTTAAAAAATTAAAATTTTAAACTAGTGTTCAAAAGCAGAAATTATTAAAACTTATAGAAGTATTTTGTTCGAATTTTATATTTTTTTTATCTTGTTCAAGTTTTTTGTACAAATCTTCTTCCGTTATTGTTCTATTTAATTATTAATTATTCTCATTATTATGATTGGATTCATTTATTTTTTTCACAATTAAAATATTATAAATATAAATTTATTCTTTCATTTCATGATTAACAAAATATTAATATATTTATAGAGAAAATATGAAAATAAATTAAAATATTTTATCTTTTACTGTAAATTTAAACATAAATTTAATATTAATAATCTAAACAATACCCAATAATTTCAAAATTTCACTTTATAAAATCAGTTTTGAGAGAAAATTAGGTACAAAACCCATTATTATTTTTTTATTATTATGTCTTCCCATATCTGCAATCATTTTAGTTGTATTTATAGTCATAGGTCAAGTTCCATCAACTACACAAAATTGAATGTGTACCTAATTCAGTTACTTGATTTGTCATTTTAGTTGGCTCATGAACACCGGCTAATGAACTGTTTTGTTTATAGTAATGTATAAATTGTGTTCATTCCCAAGTAATTCCTTAGATTTTTTAAATTGTTCTTTAGAAGGATAATATGCTAGCTCAAATTTTCCCTACTTATTTATATTCATCAAAAACTTAAATGGAAAGTCAATTTGTTTTGTTAAGAGTTTGATTGTAGAGCTATTGTGGCAGTAAATTCGAGTAGGTTTAGACTGAAATTGCTTCCTACCTTATATGATTCTTTTCAATTAGATAGAATGATAAATTTCATAAACTGCTAAAATAAATTCAAATTTTGTAATAGATAGAAAGACAATCAGTTATTTATTGGAATGCCAAAGAAAAAAAAACTAGTCGATATCCTAATAACGAGCTTAGTTGCTATCAATATCCTAATAACTCTCTAATTCTCCCATTTCTGTAAAATAAACCTAAGTTCATCCTGCTTGAAAAGTGAATGTGAGCAAATTTTTATATAAACTTTCACACAAAATAAATACAATCCATTATATCCCATCTTAAAAATCTGGTGTTAAAATGGTAAGAAAAGTAACCCAATATATTTCAATACAGATTTTCATACATCTCTTTTGCATCTTTTTTTATTTAACTTAATTTTCGCAATAAAAGATTCATTCACATGTTTTTAAAACTTATTTAATATATTTAGATTGATTTATATATATACCGTCAAAATTTTACACAATTTTAACATCAATAGATTACTTCATTTTCCCCAAATGAATATATCAAATTCTTTTTTTCATTAATAGCTTAAATTCTTGAAATTCTAGTATACAATAAATCATATATATATATATGCTTAGAATAAGAATGTCTGCTTTATTTTTTAATTTTATAAATAAACCATGTTCATATTAATATTTTCAAATCATTTTTTCAAGAAATTATATTTTAATCCAATGTACAAGGCCCTAGGTATTATATAATGGTGAATATTTTCAACTAAAGCTTAGAATAAAAATATTTATAAATTTTAGCTAAAATTAAAATTTTTTTTAAATACATAGGTATGTAAAAAAATCTTACAAAAATATCTTATAAATATAGCAATTGAAAAATTATTAAATATTTGTATACATATTTTAAGTTTATTACCCTGAAACGATATTCCAAACTTGTATTTTCAAGAAATTCTGTTATTAACTAAAATTATTTTGGCTTTAAATCATGACATAACTTTCTAAAAATTACAATTTTACTCATCATATTAGTTTTGCTCGATTTGTGCATGTACGTTTATACCCTCTTGCACATCTTCTAAACCTCAATATTTTTCTCTTTTATTTGATCATATTTAAGTTAAGGTCCCAAAATATTTAAATCATTTCATTAAACTCATTAATTTTCAACTTTTTGCACTTTAGTACTTAAAATTTTAAAAATTATAATGTTATCCCTATTCTTTCCACTTATTTTTGGAACCATTAACTTCTACCTATATTTATTTCAGATCCTCTAACTTGCTTTTAGTTCTTTTTATTCTCAAACTCTTAGAAACTTTCTCTTTGGCCCAAACATTTAAAAAATTACCAGTTGACCCTTATACTTTTCCAAAAGTTTCACTTAGATCCCTAGATTCTTTTAAGCTACCATTTCGGGTCCATAAGGTTTCTCCAGTTTTATTTCAGGCCCATAGACTTTTCCTAAGTCTCATTCGGCTCCACATTTTATTAAAATCATACTTTAGCCCCCAAACTTTTCAAGTTTTACATTTTAGTCATCCAACTTTCTTCTCTTTTAAAACACCTCTATAAATTTCCCAAAATTTATTTTAAGTCTCTCATCTTATTTCTCAGGTCCTCACTGTCATTTTCTGGCCAGCCTCAGCCGGAACAATGTTGCTTTTGCCACGATTAGACATTCGCTGGAAAACTAACACAAAGTCAAGTTTATGTCGGTAACTCACCGAAGAGAGGGCGATGGTAATTGGCACTGGTGGGGCTGGAGACCTGACTTTTCCATGAGTCTTTTGACACCTTGATCACCCTGTGAGATGGTTGGAGTTACCTGTAACACCTGATTTATAGAGCTCGGTTAAAAAACAGGGAGCTAGAGAAGTTCCATGAATTTTCACGGCCACGAGACTTACCTACAACTCGAACAGCCAGTGATGTTAGCTAGAAGGGACCAAGAGGATTCTCCATAATTATTTAGGATTGTGGTTGGTTGTTAGGGAGGTCGAGGGAGACTTGGGAAGACTATGCACTATTTTTGGTCAAGGGAGATAAATTATTATTTGATAACGCAGTGTCGGTAGAGGGTATGTCAACATCGGGGAGAGGTGGCATTCAAAAGTTGACTCTGACGTTGTTCTAACACCACCAGAATGGCCAAGTTTAGTAGTTGCGAAAAGAAGTTATGAGCTATGGTATGGAGGTCACCAAAAAAACTAAGTATTCTCATTTAGAGAGAGAATTCCAACCACCAACCGGTGAGGGAGCGACTAAGTCTTATATGGACAAGTTGGAGGACCAACGATATATAACACCATGTGTATAGCTATTGGATGGGACCCCATAGACCCTACTTTTAATTTAATTCTTATTGGGGGCATGATTCTAGAAATCGTGCTGAGAATTGGGTTATTTTCGGGTCTAGGTCAAGTAAATAGGTTTAAGTCGGGAGAGGAAGACATCACACGTGCATGTTGGTGCACCCTGCACTTATGTGTCCTTATCATAATAGAGTGGTTTAGCATGATTTCTTTCGGAAATATTTCTCGTCCATTACCAAACTCCTAATTTGTGAAGTCATGGAATCTTCATCCATTCTTGGCATTTGGTAAAATTCCTTAATTGTCACGAACATCATCCAAATGTTTGACAATTACTCCTTCATTATTCATTCATTTTTGACTTCCATATAAATTTTCATCTTAGTCATTTGGACTGTATCAAGATCTTCACCATTTCATCCATTAAAAGGCACTTCTACGAAGCCTTATTTGAGAATTTCATGCTTGTTCTCCCAAGCCCTTCTCCTTACTGTTCCACGGTGTTCCATCACTTGTCTTTCGTTAGAGTATTACTTGTAGAAATTTCAATTTCCTTTGTTCCTAAATCCATCCTCTCTTGAGATATCTGTTACATCGAACAAGAAGCTCTCCATGACCTTTCTCATTTCTCATTTATTCACCTCATCTAACCACTCATTCTAGGTGGTAATCAACTATTTCTTATAACCGTTTTGGTCAAATTATTTTGAATGCTTCATGCCATTTCCAAGTGGCCCCAGACTTACCATACTTTATGTCTTCACACTCTCTTTTGGGAGTATTGCGTATCCTACTTCTCACTTTAGACTTAAATTCTTCGTTCACCCATCTTGGGTGTCCTTTATCTACAATTATTTGGTTATCATTCTTTCTAGCATGATTGGGCATTCAACTCGTGGTGAGGATCTCTTAGCTACCTAGCCTCTCATTTCTTTTCCCTTGAGCGTTTATTCACTCTTTTTTTTTATCTTGGCAAGGTGTCACTACGGACACTCCTCTCCTCGTCTCTTTAATGATAACCTTGAGAGGTTCCACCTTCTCTTCCAGTATCCTCCCACTTTGTGGACTTTATTAATGTTTGCTCCTCATACTTACTTGGATGAGGTTTATTTATTCCTACCATAAGTCTTTTAGGGTTTGGATCTTTCCATTTCTTTTATTTTAAGTGTTCCTTTGTTCACCTGATTTTGGCATTATTAGGCTTGTGCTATCCTTGAGTCCATTATTAACTCCCCCTTTTTATATGATATACACCGATCCTCGTAAGGAATGTATGATCATTTTATGGCCCTCCTTTACTTCTTTATTTCCTTTGATTTTTTATCTCTCCGTTTCCCAGAAAACTAGTCCTCCATTTCCCTTCCAAGGGTTTATCCTTTACTTAGTCACCTGACTTGGTTTGTTAGCATTCCTCATTATTATAATGTTATGACCTTCACGACGGTTAGTGACTCTCCGGGTTTTCCCTTGTTCGCGGTGAGTTTCCATCTCACCAGTCTTTATTTCCATCTAGTGAGTTGTATTAGTTTCATTCTTTAGAAACTTTGCTCACACCTCTCTCTTCCAGTGAGAGTCTTCAGTTATTTCTCAAGGTTTTCCTTACCAAAGTTCAAGTGTTTCCTCATTTTACTTAGCATTTACCAATTTCCTTATTGGTCATTCTTGGTTCCAACTATCATGTTTCTCGATCACTTCACAACTTGTCTATTGACATACTCATGATTATCCTTCGTCAGGCATTTCCTCATGGTTGATGACCTCCTCACTTAAGGATGTAGGAGTCTCTTCCTTTAGTCTGTCATCATGGGTTTTCAACCCATCAAACATTTTATCATATCTTTTAATGTCTTCCTTCAGTTTACCCATTCTTTAGGTTTAACTTTCTTCTTTAAAATCTCGCAAGTACACTTTCCTTCCCCTTGCGCTCGATCCTTATCTTAACTTGTATTCCATCTACAAGTTTATTCATTAAACTGAAAGTTTTAGGTATTTCTTCCTATTTCTTTACTTCTCGACTTCCTTGTCAAGAATATTAGAAGGTTTTTAAATGACTCATTCTTGAATCATAACTCATAGACCAGGTTTTGATCTTTGTACTAGGGAGTTTCCAATATCCCCAAAACTTGGTATCTCTTATGGTAATTGACTTTTCCCTTGTCAATCACTTACTATGGCTTTATTAAGACTAAGGATCTCCTTCATCCTTCTCTTTCTCATACTTTATCTTTCTTACCCCTCTTCCTTAAAGAGCTAACTCAAATCCTAGAGCTTTTCAATTATAGTATGAGATTATAAACTTTTGACATGAAAGTTTTATTCATCCATTTCATTTGCCATAAATGTGGCTTATTACATAGATCGAGCAAATACACCAAATTACTCTAGTCCCACATGTTAACTGACTCAGAGTTCTTCTCTGGTGGGTAGCGAGATTCTTCATCTGAAGGTTTGAAAGTTGAGGCTGTTTTCTCAGGTGGACAAGGGCCTCCATGGTACCTTTCATACCTAGTACATTGATTCATACTAGGCTCTTCATACTCTGATGAAGAGGTTTCATTCCATGAATCCCTTAATTTGCCCATTTGAGTTATAGAGATTCCATATTTTTCCAACACTACTCCTTCATATTAGTTGGTTTGTCACATAAGGTTCACTGGTTCTAGACTCATTCGGATTGGTTGTAGTTTATTGAAGGCATGTACATAGTTGGTGTAGGCTTCCTAGAAGTTCTTTTCAGCCTTGGGTCAGTTTTGGCTCTTGGGGTTTTGGTGGAGGTGTCTCATCTTCCATCGAGATTTGGGAGGTCCTCTTTCCCTTGAGAATTTTCCTACAAGCGGAATATTCTTTTAAGTTTACGAAATATTTTCGTAAGATAAGTTTTAGGAAATAATTACTTCCGATATTATTTCAAAAATATTTTCCGAGACATCCTAATTTTCGAAAATAGTTTATTTCCAAAACTCAAGTTCAAAAAGTCTTTGCTCTAATACCACTTAAGTTATCACACCCCGACCTATTTTGGTCGGAATCCTGTGAACAACCCGTCACTCCTTCCGATATTTAAAAAGAGTAACCACCACTTTGGTGCCAACAGGAGTCAGGCGTAACCTGAAAATATTTTCAAAATAAATTTAAGGAAATATGTTTACATAAAATATATCGGAATATGATTATTGAATAAGGCTTACCAAGGAGTTAAATCTTCACTCGTGTTCCTCTTCATATTTTTTCTGAAAGGGTTTAAGAAAAGGGGTGAGTTCTACAACTCAGTGAGTAGGGTTTATAGAACATCATGACTTCATGATTTAATATGTACTTAAGCATAACTTCCCTTTCTTGAAAATCGTATGGTAAATAAGCCACCGCTTGTCTATTCTTTCATAGAAACGCAAATGCCCTTTTATTCATGAAAGGGGTTTTCAAAAAGTTTATTATAACTTTCTCGACTTATTTCTTCAATCTTAGGGTAGGTACCTTCCTATTTAGAGGGATTTAATTTAATTAAACCTACCATGGTTTGTTTCACACAACAAACAAGCAACCACCCTTTATCCGTAAAGGGATTAAACAATAGCAGAACAGACCCTCAGAGGCAACAACCTCGATCTGTTCAAATAGTAGCCCGGAGCGACTTTATCGTCCACCTAGGTGAGAGGCCATAAACCTCTACCACAAGTCTGTATGAGTACCATTGCTCATCCAATAGACTTCATCACTACATTTGTCCACTATTGAGGGAAGATACCTCTACCCCTTCTTCCTCAATCTCATTGTGCATGAAGCTCCCAAAGATTCTTGACATACTAGATGACAAAGCTTCCCTTATGCTTCATGGGTTATCGAGCAACCTTTAGAACCAACACTACCCCATACAGAGCATCTCTTTGGTTCCTCAAGATTGCATTCATATAAAATTTTCATTTAATTTAAAATATTTATCTTTGTGCTACTATCCCAACAGACTTAGACATGGCTTCGACATTGTAGCTTCAGCAAACATTATCTAATTGCGATAATTTTTTACATGCTCTTAAATTAGACTTATTTACACGGATGGACTCATTTCCATTGGCATTGAGCCCACTTATAACAAGTTTTCAAAACATAGCATTGGGCCCACTTCACTTTCAAAACCTTGGCCTTCGGCCCAATTTGCACAGAACTAGATCTAGCTTACCATTATCAATCAAGGGCCTCACCCATATCCTAGATCAATGATCGAACTAGAACATACCTCTGGGATTATATTTTTGAAAAAATCTTTTTAAAATAAAACATGATTTTAAGTATGTGCATAATCGGTCCAATTGCTCCCCACATAAAAAATCCCACTCACCTGTAATTCCAAACTTGGTCGTCCCGCTGATTTCTAAGCTTGACGTACCTTTCCTTTGCACGAACTTGTAGGTGATTTATTCCTACAATAAATTGGGCAATTAGATCCCACGTAATAAGGTAATTGTACTTAAAAATCGTAACTTTCCAACAATTACGATTTGACCCTTAAGTTATACCATAATTCCAATTAGGTCCCTAAGATTTTCAAATCTTCCATTTGGGTCCCAAATCTCTCAAATTTCCAATTGGGTAAGTAATTTCTCATAAATTACTGAAAATCCATATTTTTGAAAATTACAATTAAGTCCCCAAAGTTTCAAAAATTGCCATTTAGTCCTCCAACTTGAATTTCATCAATTCGACCTTAATTCTTCCCAATTGAGTCCTAACATGATACTAATCATCTTCCATATGTCCCCTAAATCATTTTAAGCTTTAAAACACTAAATTTGGCTTAAAATGAGCTTAAACAGAACTTCGCCAAAAAATCGTCCTAAAGAGAGAAACCTTCTATTACTCATCAATGAGAGCCAGTGGTCGGAGCTTTTGCTTCCAATGTGTTGCTCTCTTATTGGGGATCATTCATGGATCAAATCACACATCAATTGGTGGCATGAGTAGTGCAAATTTATCAATTTATTTTTCGGGTAAAAACACTGTGAAAAGTAAATTCTGACGAAGGGCGGCAGAAGGGACTTACCACGACGGTTCAGGGAAGGTCTGGACTCTTCTAGAGAAGGTCTAGAGGGCTTGGTTTGGCCGAGGTTGGCCAGAGGATGGTTTGAATTAGCTCGACCAACTTTGTTCGTAAACTGCTGAGGGAGCGAAGGTACTGTGTGAGCTCACTAGTGTTTCTCCGACAACCTTTAAGCTAAATGAAGTATGCAAGAAGGTAGAGGACTCTATCAAAATTCTAGGGAACTCAAATTTGCCTTTGGAGGCGAAGAAAAGTGCCCCAATCGGAGCTTTGGTTCGTGATTCATCAGGAAAAGAAGCACTCTTCTTCTTCATGCATTTGAAGGATGAGGATGATGAATGGAGAGTAGCTCTTTATATAGAGAGCTCGAGGATTGATAGGTCTATCCATTCATCAATCAATCGACCACAATTTCTCCCATTTATGGCCATGTCGAGAGGATTTATCGGCCATTGGCGTGATGGCAGCCATTTTTTCATCCTTATTTGCCCAATTTAGGGGTTGAAGATGACATTATGTGCACGCGTGCAAGCTGCCATGTGGTGTCGTGTGATTAGCTGGCTTTGCTAACTCAGCTTCCCACTCAGCATATGAGTCATTTGTTAACACATTGATCGCCATGTGGTGACCTTCCATTGGTCACTCACTCCAACATGGTCGTTGACCACATTTAACCATCCGTTGATCGTGACACGTGGTGTCCTCTAATTGGTCTATTTAAATTTGGCATTTTTTGCACCTGGCACACTATGCTAATACCACGTGTCAGCCTCTAATTGGTTGGAATCATTCAACATGGCTCTGACATGTGTCGACCTCTAATTGGTCGACAGTTCTCCAACATCCTAGTCGGTCGCAAATGTGGCACCTTTGCCACATGTCAGCTCCTCATTAGTTAGCCCTGCTTACGAGGCTTATCCTCAGTTGAGTGAGGACATGTGTCGCTCTCCCATTGGTCAATTATCGGTGATGTGATTTTTCTTCATTTGACCGTTGACTAGGAACACGTGTCACACCCTCATTAGTTAGTACTTCATTTGACCGTTGACTGGGTTTGGTGACTCGAAATTGAAAATCAGTCGGTTCAGGCCTGATTCGACCAGTTTTCTAAAATTTAAAATTTTCTAAATTTGTATAAATTCATTTTCAATCAAATGGTGACTTCCATCTCCTAAATTGATGTTTTATGCCACCTAGAAAAATGAATATTCGAACTAGTTTCTTTTAGTTCGATCTAGTTCACCTTGAATTGATCTGGTTCTCACATCCAACTTGATTCATGATCCATTTCCATCATCTTTGGACCTTAATTGAACCCTTGGGATTTTCTAAATTCTCGTTTTGGCTTCCCTATACCAATTTCATTTCACTTTGAACCTTGGCTTTGTCTCAAAAATTTTCAGTATCCTTATTCTTGGGAATGAGGTTTACACATCCCCTTTTAACACATTCTTTCTTCACGTGCTTCGCTTTGCACCATTCTGACAATAGTGACCATGGGTCCTCCTTAGAGCTTCCTCTTTTGTCAATTAAATTTCTTTATTTTGTTATACCCCACAGGTCATACTTCTCGTAGTGCCCCTTTTTGGGGTCAATGTATATATTGGATCTTTATGACCCTTAATGTAACTTGAATCCAAAAATCCCGAACCTCGTCCCCCTCATTCTTTACCATTTATTATTGTTTTTCATTATATCATGATTCACCTACTAGTTGGATTACATCACTATCCCTTCCAACTTACGAGCTCACAATCACAAAAATAATCAATATGTCTACCAAAAAAGGGTGTTCCCACCTTACCATTCCAGAGTAAGAATGGAGAAAATACTTATATAAGGTTTCTAAGAAACACGAGCTACAAGATTGGGTAAAATTCAAGTGTGTCCTCGTGCTAGGTTGTAGGCTCTATCTAGGAACTTGGCTAGGTTGAGGGAGCTCCAAATTCCTCCTCTTTCATACCACTACCTATTACGATGTCATACCCTCTTTTAAATTTTTGGCATAATAGAGGTTAGATTGTAGAGGTCCCAACAATTATAGTCGGATAATCGACTCTTGGGAAGTTACAAGCAAAATGTCCAGGTTGTGCACACACATAGCGAATCGTACCCTCACATATCCCTGGGTGCACCTTTTCGCACTTCGGACATTAGGGTGGCTTGTTATTTACACTATTGTTGCTCTCTACTTTTCTTACGTGGAGATACCTTGGACTTCTAGGTGTTTTCCTATCAATGAAGGGACATGTTCCTTTCATTCTAGAAAAGTGACTAGGCATACTCGAAGAGAGGCTCTTTGGCTGTTATCTGACTTCCAGGTTGTACTTCCATGGAGTGGTGAATGATATTACACTCTCCTTCCTTTTCCCAACTCTTTCTGCAGAGCGTTGTGTGAGCCGAAGGATACACTCACACTCGTATGTTGGGCTAATTATAATTGCTAGATCAGTGGGTCGCCCAATGCTCCTCATACAACGCTAGATTTTTTGGGGATATCCTGTCTAGGAATCTATGAAATATATTAGCGAGGCTAGCAAAAATTGGGGCAAATAACCTAAGGGCATTGAACTTGTTCTTGTATTTAGTCACAAATACTAGTCTTTATTGTAGTTGGAGGAAATCTTGCTTCATCTCGTTCACCATGTATAATGAAAGGTATTCCTTAGAGAACTTGGCCTCAAACTCAATCTAGGTTGATAGTGAGGGAGACGTGGTTTGTATGTTGTGCCACCAACTATCAATGTTATTTTTCAAGAACATGCTTGTGGTCACCCTTTCTATCATTGGATCTTTTTTGGTGCTAAACAATTTATTAATACTTCTTAGTAAATCCATAGTTGTTATCAATTCCTTATCACATGAGAAGGTCTTATATCCCAATTGTCTTCAAACCTTCAAGTTCCAAGGAATGTTGAAGTTTTGGATATTCTGACTTGGAAATTAAGATTTCACTTGGGGTGTGCAACTTCTTGCACTCTCGCTTCTAATGGCCCGGTAGGGAGGGACACTTTAGTTGATCTAGGGTTCATTCTTCGATCTCTCAATAATGTCCAGTTATGCCCGAACATATTTGAGAGTCACAATGGGAGTTTGAGAGATTTCAGTGCCAAATCCCCTTGTCTCATCTTCTGATACTTCACGGTATGGTCCCCCAACTGACTTGTCGGTATGCTCCATCAGGGTTCCCCAGTAACCTTAGATTGGGCAATTTCAACCTTCTAGGTATTCTACAAAAATGTTCATCCCTTTATTAGTGTTTTCTACCTACTCATTTTCTTATCTTTTCATGAAAGATATTACCCGGGTACAATAGTGATGGAACTTCATCGGGTTACAAAAGATGGTACTCCTATATTTCAAAAGTTCAGAATAACTCCCTACAAATGTGCTTTGTTTAGACCCTTACATAACATATTTCACTAAAGTCTCAAGATGTGCTCATAGTTCTTGTAACTCCGGCATTTCCCCCGACCAAAAGTTCCAAATCTAGAGATCCAAAATGAGAATCAAATGGAACCCAAAGGCAATACTTGGATCGAATTCCGACCCCAAATGGAACCGAATGTTGTTAGGATGCCACACATAAATCAAGAAAAGGGGATAAGGAAAGTTAGTGCAATAATCAGATTGAACTGGGATCAAACTAGCTCAAGCATTGAGGTGACATGATTTTTCTAAAGGATCTTAAAAAATTAGAAAAATTCTTGGCACTAGATCATAGAAAATTAATAAAAGAATTTTTGAAAATAAATTGGGTCAAAACACAAGTTGAATTTGCGGGTGAACTAGCCAAAACAATGTCAAAATTGGCCGAATCGAGTGATTTAATCGCCCGAAACAAATCTAACACAGTGTGGATCGACTGTGTAGTGCACACGACATGAATATGTGTTGTCTCTCTCGCTTAACTGAACAGATCTAGACCTAACTCCCGACCTAGTTTATAGTTCATCATTTTTCATAGTGACAGTTTTTCCCCATGCAATACATGATAGAAACAATTCACTGAAACTCGGTCATCCAATCGATTCTTACGCTAAAAAAATTAATGCAAGATGATAACTTGCCACTCCTTCAGTTCATAGGCTTTAATCAAACACTCATGGATTCAGATGAGAGAATTTTGCTATGAAAATCCATCGAGAGCTTTTCCGATGAGCCCCCAATACCGAGCACTTTTGAGCACAAAGTCTCCTTTCCCGACAACCAAACATAGTGAATTTGGTGCCCTAAACTCGTGATGAAGTTAGCTTTAATCTGGCACCAGAGACCCGTCCCGACAACCTTGCTATCAACGTTGGGGAAGTGAAATAGTAGCATGCTCTCTTCTGCCCAATAAAGGCCAACACCTTTTGACGGGAAATTTGTCGTTGACATTCATCCTAAAATCTCACTAAAAATCATGTCCACCTTAGCTAACGAACTACATAGCCCCCTCAAGTAAAAGGTAAGCACTGCGGTCCCCTTCGATTGAAATATCCCCAAAAATGCTTTATTTTCTTACCCTTCTATAAATCATGAAATACATGTAACTCTGGCCACCTCAGAGTGTGATCAATATACCCTGAAAATGGGAGGAGCCTACATTCTATTGCCACTGACCCCAACTACCGCCATCAACTCTCTAGGAAGGTATACTCCTTTTTATTGACATTGTATACTTTTTAGGGAGTGACTATAATAGGCCGAAATGAGCATTGTTCCAGCCATGATTGGCCGACATAAGATCGTGGGACACCAGGGAACTTAGTGAGGGTCAAAATCGGATGAGAGGCTGGAGGAATTGATAAGTTTTGATAGAGAGAAATATTAGGGACCAAAATGTAATATTTAAAAAGTTAGGAAACTGATCAGTAATTTCCAAAAACTTTGGGGACCAAAAAATGAAATGTTAGAAACCTTAGGGGCATGAAAGAAGAAAGATTTGGAAGTTTAAGGACCCAAATGGATAGAAAAGGAAAGTTAAGGACCAAAATGTAAAATTTTAAAAGTATATGGGCAAAATGATGAATTAGTAAAAGATATGGTTGAAGAGGGGATTTCAAGAACTTGACGGACTTAAGGGTAATATTAGGAAACTTGGGGCCTAAAATGACAAAATTGGGATTATAGGGACTAGATTGTAAAATATTAAGTTAAAGGACTAAATCGTAATATGAGTACAATTAGGGGAAATTATGTAAATATAAGAATTTAGGGGACCAAATAGTAAATAAAAGAAAACTAGGACCCTAAGGGAGCAAATCAAGAATATAGGCATCGAAATAAAAGTTCCAGGAATGAGGAGTGAGAAAGGGTTACAAATAGAGAGAGTTGTAAATTTGATTTTTGATGTCACAACGTATGAACTAATCAAACTAATTATAATATTGTAGTTTGTCGAGCCGTATGTTGGAACCAAGTCCTCCTACAACTTCGAAAACCTAGTTGGTACAAACACATTCCAACCCTGAGGTGAGTGGTATTACCGGTAGCGAGTCCGATTGAACCATCCACAATTCTTTACATAAATAACTAAATTTAGAATAACAAAAAGGGCTTCCTTGTTGATATGAAAAATATGCATGAAATTGATAGAAAACTCTCATGTAAGAAGTAAAGCTTATGTTGTGCATTAATTAATTTAGGTGGACTTGATAATTTGACAAGCTATGAACTTAGAAGTTGATATTTTATGTAGGAAGCATGATGGCAGAATAAGGATGATCATACTACATGAATCATTATGCATCTGTGAGACTAGACACGTGCGACATGAATATGAGTTATGATTGTCACGCCCCGACCTTGGTTTGGTTAAAACCCCATGAGCAACTCGCCACTACATTTAGTATGGGAAGAGTTACCACTCCCAAAAACCACGAGAATTCAGGCACACCTTACGTAATTGTTCACTATAATAACATTATGCAAAACTGAAAGCAGTAATAATAAAGTACATGGATCTTTAGGAGTTGGTGTAAAGATTTTCTAGACTTCATCTCCTTTCCTAAAAAAAATTAAATGGAGGGAGTGGGTTTCTAAAACTTAGTGAGTGGTTATTTGGATAAGTTTTCAAAGGGGTTTATAACATATTTCATGTTCACTCATGTGTGCTTTAACTTTTTCAATACTTTCCCTTTTTCTCAGGATTTATTTAACAAACAATCATACGTCCTTTAACAAAAGGGGTTCAAACATTCGCAGAGTAGTCACCGACTACTCTACTTATAGATCAGAGCTTATTTACCATCCACCCTGATAGAAGTCCCTGACTTCTACCCTGAGTCTGAGTGGACACAATAGTCCAACCCGAAAATACTTTGTATCTGTTGGGTGACAAGACCTCTTCCCCCTTCCACCTTGGTCTCAGTGCGTAGAAAGCTACTCTAAGATTTAAGACATGTTGGATGACGAGCTTTCCTTATACTACCTAGGTTATCCAACAGCCCTTGGAACCAACACTACCCCGATAGGATACCTTGATGGTTCTGCAACATAGGTGCATGCACAAACAATAGTTTTTAAATATTATAATCATTATATTTGATAATATCGGCCCAATGATCCCAACACTCGGCTTCGGCTCCATAACTGCTATACCCAACAAGTTTGACAATCTGGTATCGGCTAAGCAACTACTAGCCCAACGAGTTGACGGACCGACTTTGACACAGCGGCGATTCACGCAAAAAACCATTTATGAAACTTTTCATGGCTCTTAAGATTAATTTGTCTACGGGCTTTAGCCCGTGCCCACTAGCCTTTGGCCCACTTCACGAGTTTTCCAAAATTGGGCATTTAACCCTAATAGTTTCAAAATCGAGGTCTTCGGCCTATTGGAGTTATCTTAGCTCTCAGCATAAACATCTCCCAAAATGTTTAAGTAGTTTCACATAGTTAGGGGAGAACATTTCTGAAAATTTTAATTTTTAAAATTGAAAACGGTACCTATCACCCCAACCGGGTATAACGTAAAAAGTCTCACTCATTAGATATGCAGTGATCCGTTCCTCTCGGACTGTTTTGCTCACATTCCTGGGGTATTTCGCAGTTGTAAGTTGGTGTGCTTCCTTTTGGACCCACATTATCCCGAGTAAAGAACGTTAAGTCTCGGTTTATTTCAAAATTCTCAATCTCTGCCCTCATGGTAATTAACTTCCGGTTAAATATCAGTGTTATGAATCGTTAACTTCATAAACGTTCACAAACTTCCTTTTTGGACTTTGAAAATTTCAATGTTTGCTTAATTGTACTTTAGTCCCCAATGTTTCTTAAAATTACCAATTTCTCCCAAATTTTCTAAAAATGACCAATTAGTCCTCAATTTCCTTAAAATCACTAATTGGCCCCCAATTTCATCAAAATTTCTAATTGACCCTCAACTGAGAGTTAATTTCATGGAAATCCCACAATTTTCCTTAAATTTCAATTCGGCTCCCAATTTTTACGAAAATCCCTAAATTGTCCAATTTTTCAAAAATTGTAATTTGACCCTCAAGATCTTATTTCATCAAATTGACTTCTCAATCATCGGGATAGTCGAAACGACGTCATTTCATATAAAAAGGCAAAAAAATAAAAAGAGTGAGTCGATTAATGAACCCAAGGTTCAAGTCTCGGGTCCATTGTTGGACCTGGGCATGCATTTTCTAAAGGGTTTGGGTCCAATCTACAGACCCGAACCCGAGCATGGACCCAAGCAGACCCCACCATTCTCGGGTTCGCTTGGATCTCGAGTCTTGGGTCCCGTTGACAAGCATATCTCTACGACAACCATGATGCAAGTCCATCTTCACTCTTGTTGCATGTGGCCCCCACCTCTCCCTTTACAATGGATCTCCACTTGGAGATCCAACCATATAATGTCCATGGACACTCTCTAATATCTCACCCTTACTCGCATCACCTCATCTACGTAGCCCACCATATCTATTAATTTATGCATCAACCCACTTCTATCCACGGGTCACCATCAAGCACATTTTACGCTATTTATAGTGCACCATGCACCTTGGACTTACTCTCTGACGTTAGTGCCCTTCAATGATGTACTATTTTTCTAATGTCGATTGGGTCAAGAAGTCTCATAAATGTTGTTTTATTAGTAGATTTTCTATCTTTTTATGTCACAATTTCATCTCTTTGAGCTCTAAAAAATAATGCACTGCAGCCTGATCTAATATTGAGACTAAATATAAAAGTCTCGGCAATATTACAACCGAACTTATGAGGATCCAATCACTTCTCGAGTAACTTAATTTTTACCTTTCCTTATCTCCTACAGTTTGGTATGACAACTTATCCACCATTTATCTCATCGCTAACTTAATATTTAATTATTGCACTAAATATATTAAAATTGACTACTAATTTATTTGATAACAATTCAGTCAATACCTCTTTTATATAGCTTTATTCGTAATGATGTCCAATAGTTAACCTAAGCCTCTAATAGCTTGATTCTCTTCTTTTAGAACTACTCTTTAATTTGTGAATAAATAAAATAAGTTTTGGTGAAACTCACGCGCTCCTAGTACAAAATTGTATGAAATATTCTTCTAGTAATTTTATCTTTGTGCATTTTAATTTGTATAAAAGTAAGGGAGAAGTAGAACATTACCTACAACTTCCTCTCCTTGTGTACCTCCCTAGGGAACTTAAATTAACTTTATGGCTGATATTGTTATATATCGATTTACATTTAATTTTCACCTGGTTGCTGGTGGTTAGCATTTCCCCCACTATTGTAATAAATTTCATATTTTAGAATGATTTCTTTGTACTAGTGAAGCCATTGAAAAATGATGGCACATAGAGATGATTGTCTAGATTACAATAATTTGACATAGTCAATTGTACGAGTGACTCATAAATTTGTTTTAGTGATTCAAATATAATTGAGCTAATACCAATTGATCCAAATCAAAAAAGAAAGAAAAAAGCAAGTTCATTGCTACATGGGCATAAACCTCTACCATTGGACTAGCAAATAGCTTTTATAGAAAGGATAGCTCATGGGGTTAGATTTGTTATGATAGGTTAGTAATATTATTTATAATTAATGACTTTTAAGTAAATATATGCTCAAATTTTTATCGTTTAATAATATATTCTTATATAATATCAAAGTGAGTGAGTTTACACTTGTACGTGATACAAAATTAGAAACTTGATTTATTATCTAGTTAAGGTTATTATTATTATTTTTACAAGAAAAATTAGCTTAAAATTACACGTGAATCTATGTTAAACATTAATTTTAAATATAAACATAATCGAAATATAATAACTTCAATATTCTACCATTAATGACTTTGTGCATATCATTTTGCTTGGGGTTGTGTACAACCCTATGCCGCCATTCCACTTATTTTTGCTTATGTCATGAATGCATGGACAGCCGTTCACTCCACTCTTCGGGACCTCGCAAGGTCCCTGAAGGATGTAGCTGTTGAAGAGGTTCAGTAACTACCAATGAGAAGGTAGGTAGAGAAGGAAGAACCAGAGCTTGTCACTGATGCTGCTGTGGACAAACTGACCATCAGTGAATAAGGTTTCTACACGCTTTTCTTGTGCATACACCCATAAGTTTAGTTTGAGGAAGAAGGAAGTTTTCGCTCGTGCTGAGAGGTAGGGGGGCAGACATAGAATTTGGAATTTTTCATGTGCATAATTCATTGACAGAGTCTCCGACATATTATCTTGTTATTTTGTAGGGGGTCTTCCATCTGTCAGAGTTCACTGGATTTATCCAAATTTCACTACTCCTTGATTGCTCTGTAAATTAGTATTAGTGAACCAGTCAACAAAGGCAAGCTTGTACTTGTAATGGTCCCATTTTGGTGTACATGTCCCGCTATCACGTGGGTCAAGGTCAGTGGAATCACCTACTCATCCTTGAGCCACATTGGTCATTGATTTAATGGAGCAAATAAAAAACAAAGGAACTTGGTCATTGATTTTGCAGCTTTTAGAGAAAACAAAACAGCTCTGACTTATATGCCAAAGTGGTAAGTTCTATGTAAGTTTTTCTTCCATCTCAGTGGCTATGTATTAGGTACTGCATAAAGATTCTCGGTATCCTAGTTTCCCTTGTCTGTTACCATGTCCATGCATGGCATGTTCATTTATAGATTTTTTATGAGTGATCCAAAATTGTGCTTATAATTTTTATTATTTAATATTTTATCTCTTCCTTCGTATATTTATTTTGCTCGATTATTATTCGTTTTTAACATCTTTCATGGATGGAGGCAGATCTCCAAGTCACCTGCCATCCCAGCCTAGCCGCTTGACATGGAGAACCAGATGCGCGCCGTTTTTTCGGAGTCCTCTCAACCTTTTGTTTTGCTAAAAATGGTAAAAAAAATCTAATAAAATTTAAAAAACCCTCAACCTTAAAAAGGTAAATTATATAAAAAAAACTAAATTTACCTTTTTTTTTATTTTGATATAAATATTTTTACCATTAGTATCAAATCTTTAGTTTTATTTTATACATAACAAGAATTTCAATTTTTTATCAATAATTAAAAGTACTATTAATTTTTAATTTAAATATTATACATAAATATAAATTAAAAAATATAATAATAAGAGCGATAATTAAACATGTAAATTTAATATTGTTATTAGATATTCCAAAAAATTATGTACCATTCCAAATTATACTAATTATATTAGAATAAAACTGTAAATATTATATTTATTTACGTAATTAACATTTAAAAAATAAAATATAATAATAAGAGTAATAATTAAAAAATATAATAATAATAATAAAGATGTTAGAAAAAATAAAATATAATAATAAGAGCGGTAAATAAAAAGAAAGGTATCATTCTAAATATTATAAATAAAATACATTTAGAGAATATAATAATAAGAGCGATAATTAAATATGTAGATTTAATATTGTTATTAGATATCCCAAAAATTAAGTACCGTTCTAAATTATGCCAATTAGCATAAAATGTATATTTTATATTTATTTAGGTCATTAATATTAAAAAAAACTGAAAAACTATGAAGAGGCTAAAAAGCTGCAGCTGAGCCAAGTTGGAGCCGATGATAAGCTGTCACTAAACTTCGAAACGATCAGCAGCTGAAGTGAAGCATCGGCTTTCCTTTGCCTGGAGCCTCTCTCACACACACATTCTTATCACAGTCTCACGTCCACATTTGGGCTAGCGTCCTGGTTTCTTCCTCCATAGCCAAAAAGAAATCCTTTCCAGTGTCCCCTCTCCCCCTCCAATGGATCACAGCTCCAGTCCTTTTACTTAATTGTTGTTTCCGTTTTCGTCTTCTTCTTTATTATCTGCTTCGCATTGCGTATCGACTTTTGACAGCACATCTCGTCTAACCTTGTATACCCATTTTACTCCGACGAGTGTCTGGTTGGATCATCTCACAGTTTGATCAAGTTGTGTCTGTAGTAGATGGTTCTGTGGTGGAGTCCGATCAGATCTGAATTGGATCTGAGCTGATCGGCTCGTGATTTTTATGCTATACTGGTGAATTGTGCTGTTTTCGGAGTTCTCCATAGCAATGCCGTCGGGAAATGTTGTTATCAGCGACGGAAAGAGAAAGTTCCAGGCGGATTCCGGCTATGGCGACATCCGCCGCGGCCACCAGCCTCCTGTGTGGTTCCCTGACGAGAGGGATGGTTTCATCTCATGGCTGAGGGGCGAGTTCGCTGCAGCCAATGCCATCATCGACGGCCTTTGCCACCACATACGGGCCGTGGGGGAACCTGGAGAGTACGACTCTTTGATCAGTTTGATTCAGCAGAGACGGTGTAATTGGACCCCGGTTCTTCATATGCAGCAGTACTTTCCGGTGAGCGAGATTATTTATGCATTAAACCAGGTGATGCGGAGGAGGCACCGGCAGCAGTATAAACTTTACGACCATTCGAAGCTTGGAGGTGAGGAATTTAGGAGGACAGGTCAAGGATTCAGTAACAGCCAATGTCAGAAGGGTGGCGATTCTGTCAAGGAAGTGCTTAATTCTGGGTTTGATGGAAGCAACCCTGACGGTACTGAGGTTAAGGGTCACGAATGGAAGGTTTCTGCAAAACCGGATGATGCGGCTAAAGATGAAAAAGGTGATGCCCATCACATTGAATTATATCGCTGCACAAGCTTTATGTTTCCTTCACCTTATTCTCTCCAGCCCCTTTTCCTTTCTTAACTTAATCATAGGAATCCAGATATTCATGTTATGCAGCGTTTCTTTCTTTATCCGAATGCCCTGCTTGTTACTTGGGTTTTGCAAATTTCATATTCTAGCAGTTTCTTATCTCCATAGAGAGTGATGTCTTTGATCACATATTTTTTTATCGCTTAAATCTATAATCTTTAGCAGACTGCTTCATCTGTTCCATATTTGCTTGATATTTAGAATATATTAGGTTCTAATTATTCCTTTATATATATGCCTTTATCTATATATATGGTGCAGCTGTTGCCAAGTCTCTGACAGAGGATAGCTTGAAAAGTCCTAAAACTTCTGACCAGATTTCAAGTGGGAATTCAAAATCTGATTCTGGATTGTCAAATGAAAGGTGCAGGTCAACATCAAAAGGTAGTCCTTTTCTACTGGATTATTTGTGAGAGATAGTTACTATTAACTTATTTCTCTCTTTAACTACTACATTCGATTTTTAGTCTTTTCTTCATGACCGTGTAAATCTTTCTCAACTCTATTCTATCTATCCCCCTTATTATTTCTACCATAACTTGAGGGTGTTGCTTTAAGATATTTGTATCTCTAACTAAAAATCAATCCCTGAATATTCTTTCAGAGATTGAGGAAGAAATTCCAAACCAGAACAGAAAGCAACATTGCCTTGATACTCCCAAAACTTTTGTTGGGAATGAAGTGACTGATGGGAGGATGGTAATCTTTCATTTTCTCCTCCTCATGTCTAGACTTGTCACTTTTACATGATCCAGTAGCTTGTATTTGAAAAATATCTATGTGCTTTGATATTTTGATTAAAAGTATAACAATATGTATATAGGTTAATGTGTTTGATGGAATGAAGTTGTATAAGGATCTACTAGATGATGCAAAAGTGAGAAGACTCGTTTCACTCATTACTGATTTGAGGGCTGCGGGAAAAAGACAGCAATTCCAAGGCAAGTCTAGGTGTAACCCTGCTGTAATATCATATCTGTTTTCTCCTTTCTTAGTTTCCTACTCTACCTATTGAGCAGTGTAATTTGCTGACTTCCTTGCTTTGTAATTTTTGTAAAATGTAGCATGTGTGAGAAGAAGGGTATATATATTTTCCAAGTAGATGAAAATAATTTTGATAACATGCAGTAAAGTTGACTGTGTAGGAGAAATTTATTCAGGAAATATAACCTAATGCTCTGACTAGGAGAAATGGCTTTGGGGAGGATTTTGTTGAACTCTAGCTGCAAACTTGAATTCAATAGGTGACTCTAATGGGCACATAACTTGTTGGAGAAGTAAGTCTAATATGTAGAAGGACTCTGATTTTTAATGATTCGTATACCTGATTGTCCTAAATTCATTTAATAGAGGAAATCTCTATGGAAGTGAATACTTGTTAATAAAGCTCTTGCTTTAGTTGCCAATTAACTTTTTAAATAATTTGAAACAAGCAGGCAAGACATATTTCATCTCAAAGAGACCAATGAAGGGGAGAGGAAGAGAGATAATTCAGCTGGGCCTGCCTGTTGCAGATGGGCCCTTGGAAGATGAGAAAGGTGGGTCTTAAAAATTATGTTTGGAAAACTTAGGAACTTATAAAATGAAGGACTAAAAATTGTATTTTGTGCTACTGGAGTATATTGATCTCCTTGCCACAGATATCTTTCTCCTTCAGTTCATCTAATGTGAACTCTCCACAGATCGGATAATAGAAGTTATCCCTGCCCTGTTGCAAGAAGTCATTGAATATATAGTTGACATGAATATCATGACACTAGAGCCAGACTCCTGTATCATTGATATCTTCAATGAGGTCACTCTCTTGTTCTTTTCATCTCAAGTTTGTCTTCATAGATATGCTTGCATGACAAGAATTCTTTCAATCTGTAGGGCGATTATTCTCAGCCCTGCTTATGGCCACATTGGTTTGAACGTCCTTTTTGCATGCTATCATTAACAGAATGTGATGTGACTTTTGGGAAAGTCATTGCCATAGAGAATCCTGAGAACTTTAAGAGCTCTCTCAAACTCTCACTTTCTCCTGGGTAAGTATTTTACTCTCTTTACTGCGACAATGATTCCCCTTGAACCACCTCTTCCCTGCCATAAAAGATAAACTGTTGTCATTGATCACGGTGATTACCTGGGTACTTCAAATTTGAAAATCCTAACTTAAGATCTAGATGATGATCATGCCAACCTAAGGGCATCTGCGGTTTATTCTATTTTTGCCTTTTGGTTTAATTAACTTAAACCGGATCCTGTTCAGTTTTTAACCTGGAAACATATTTTATGTCTAGAGGAGATGATTCATGATGCTATTGCACGGGAAATACAGGTCATGTCATTACTGATGGAGATTTGTGTGTTGCAGTTCTTCCTTATAATACATTTGAAAATTCTTCTTGCATTATAGATGCTTCTGCATCTCCTTCCAACTTTGGTTGCTAGAGTTCCTGAAAGAACTTATTTTCAGCTGCACCTTTGGGTCTCATATTTCTGCTGATGGAAAACCTTATTTGCAGGTCTCTTCTTGTGATGCAAGGAAAGTCTGCAGACATTGCTAAATATGCGCTTCCATCACTCTGGAAGCAGAGGATACTTATCACCTTCGCAAAGTCCCAACCCAAGAGATCCATTTCAATAGATAATCAACATTACATTACTTCACAAGCAATAAATCAGAATTCTCTTCAGAGTGCGGCACCCAACAAACCAATCAAACACAACAGAAACCCTTCTGGCTCCAAGTACTTTGGACCAGTCCATCCCAATAATATATTGCCAGCTGCATCCATTATCCCTGCCATAAATGGGATGCAGCAATTTCTGGTTGTGGCTCCCTCCATGACTTTCCCAACTTCAGTCCCCAATTCATCAACTTCCACGACCAGATGGGTGGCAACACCTCCACATAACCAACCGCCTCACCCTAATATTCCTGGAACTGGAGTTTTCCTTCCTCCCAATCCTTCATCTCCTGATCAACTGCCTCTGTCCACCACTGTCCAGCAGAACCCAAGCGGGAACTCAAGCAGGGAGTATAGAAGTGAGAAATCTAATCAAGGCAATGCTGACTGCAGTGATGATATAGATGAAGGGAAGATGACAATGAAGAAGGAACGTGAGAGCGGAGAGGAAAGCCGTTGAACTTTAGAGAGAGCACAAGAGCAAAGGAGGAGGCTCTATAATCCAGTTGAGTTCCAAGCAAATGTAAAAAAGCGGCAACACACAATTCAAGACAGCACTGATAGGAAAGAACTTGGCTTAATTCACCGTGATCCCTCTCTTTTGATATTCTATGTTCCTTTTTGCCTCTTTGGGTAGTATACTGAGGACAATCAGGTTGGATACTTGAATCTAATTATTTATTTATTTATTTGATAATGCATCACTGGCCACATATCTTGCAAATGTTCAGCTGCATGCTTGGATATATCCTGGCTCGGAGAGCGAAGGAGTATGAAGTGAGGTTTCTATCAATGATCACTGGGATTTAACTCCAAAATCCAAATGAGTAGCTGCAATTTTTGTTCCTTGGTTGATCCATGGCCTGCTTATGAATTAATTAGAGGATGTGAAATATAGAGTCTGGAACCAGTGGACAAGAAGAAAAATCATGCTCTTCCGTGCCCCGGTCCGAGATGGGTTTCTTGCTTATAGAGAAGGAAGCCATTGACCAGATGTCTCTTTCTCTATTGTTTCTCTCTCTCTCTCTCGATAGAGTCAACTCATGAATTTCTTTGGTTCAAGTTTGTTTAAATAATATATATTTTTACTGATTCTTATTCTAACACAATTTTCAATGAAATGAAGAGAGGCTAATTCTCATTTCCCAGTCAAGTCTAATTTTCCTTACCAATATTCATTCTACAGTAAAGTAGGTAACATAGGGTACATAAAATTTAGAACTAATTGAGAATTATAAATACCTCGGCTAGAGGCTGCAATAAGGAATATACCCATTGGAGATGATAGAAATCAGGTTTAATATAAAGTTAGATATGAGCATGAGTAATGTTTTGAGGTCAGGAGCATCATACCCAACTCTAATCACAAACCATATGTGGACATCCTTGTCCTCCTTTGGGTGTATAAGGAGTCTCTACTCATACAAACAACTGCATATAATTGTAAAACGCTAGCGTTAAATGTTATGTTTGTGTGGTAGCTGAAATACATTGCTAAGATGTTATTGGATTAGTTTTGTACTATTCGAATAGTGACAATCTCATTGTAGGGTGCATGGAAAATTAGCTAGACACACCAAGTAATAGTTCACATCACACATGGGAATACATTTTTTTTTGCACCATAAGAGAATAGATGACTAGTGGCAACTCGCACCATTTCTCAGTAAATTTATTCTTTGGTGTATCAAATTCATTTTTTTTTCAAATTAGTTTTACAAATACAAGTGTTAACACATCTAGATTCTAGATATGATAAAACCGCTTTGACCTGAAAAGTCATGTGTCAAACATCTTATTCACTATCTAAGAGATTTAAGTCATGTATACTAAAAGCATTTGACGGGGTATGAAGGGGGCGGCGGCGGCCAACCCGATTACGGTCACGGGGCCATTCTAATTCTGAATGTCGGTGTAGACTTGTCAATCCCATCTCGAAACTTACATTTCCGGCCAGTCCTCTCTACACGATTGATTTTATGTTGAATTGATTCCTTATTTCATCAAAACATTGAATTTTTTCTCCTCAAAACTAAAACAGTGTATACATAATTATATATATATATATTAAATTACATATAATTAACATATATTATTTTTATCTAGCAATTTTGCTTGACCGGGTCATCCCTTAATGCGCCCACGTCTTAAGCAAATTATTTCTAAAATTATGGAAATAAAATTCATAAATTATTTGATAGAATATAATTATTAATAATTTCTTGTTATAAATAATCTTATTTAAGTCCAAGTCCTCATTCTAAAAAGTAAAATCATTTTTATATAAAATTTAAAGTCTAAATAAGGGAAATTATATAAAACCCAAAAGATTTCTTTAAATGTAGCTATTAAAATTAGATAAAATAATTAAAAACGCGTTTGGAAATTTTTGTTTATTCTTCTCCTCAAGTCCTTTCACATGAGAGAGAGAGAGATTGAGTGAGATCCATAAGCAAGCGCACCTACCAGTGCCAGCCCAGTCCCGATACGCCCCGTTTTTTCCGAGTCCCCCTCGTAAACCTCCAATAGAAAAGAACTGACAAACGCTCTGCTGCAGACGCAAAGCCGGAGCTGACTGATTGTCGCTAAGCTTTAAAACGATCAGCAGCTGCAGTTGCAGTTTGCAGCATCATCAATTTTGGACCCTCTCTCTCACACACACACAGACTCAACTCACGTTCACACTGAGCCAACGTTTTCATTAGCCATTAAAGAAACCCTATCTCTGGCTCTTCTCCCAATCCCTACGTTGGATCACAGCTCCAGTCTTTTTTCTTGATTATAGTTTTCTTCATCTTCTCCTTTTTGGGACTAGTTATATACGACACGTTTCTGTCATTCTTGACCAATTTTACTACGCGTCTCTGGTCGGATCGTGGAACAGTTCGCTCAAGTTGTATCTGTTCTAGATCGCGCTGTGGCGGTGTTTATCAGATCTGAATTGGATCTAATCTGATTGAACGGCCCTGGGCTAATCGGCTCGTCATTTTTCTACTGCGCTTGTGAATTGATCTATTTTCGGGGGTTTTCAATAGCAATGCCATCGGGAAATATAGTTATCAATCACGGAAATAGCAAGTTCCAGGCGGATGGGGGCTCCGGCGAGATCCGGCACGGCCACCCGCCCCCTGTGTGGTTCCCGGACGAGAGGGACGGGTTCATCTCATGGCTGAGGGGCGAATTCGCTGCTGCCAACGCCATGATCGATAGCCTCTGCCACCACCTGCGGGCGGTTGGAGAACCTGGAGAGTACGACGCGCTGATCAATTTGATTCAGCAGAGGAGGTGTAATTGGACATCCGTTCTTCATATGCAGCAGTACTTCCCTGTGAGCGAGATTGTCTATGCCCTAAACCAGGTGACGTGGAAAAAGCATCAACAACATCATAAATATTACGACCAGTCGAAGCTTGGAGGGAAGGAATTTAGGAGGACCAGCCCAGGATTCACTAAGAACCAAGGCCGGAAGGGTGGCGATGCTGTAAAGGAAGGTTCTAATTCTGGATTTGATAGTTGCAATGATAATGACACTGAGGTAAAGCATAAGGGCCAAGAATGGAAGGTTGCTGCAAAGCCTGATGATTCGACTAAAGATGAAAAAGGTGGTGCTTTTGACATTGTATTAGCTCACTGCACCTGCTTTATGTTTGTTTCACATTGTTCTCTCTTTCTCCTTCCTTTTTCCTTTCTTCCTAACTTAATCTTAAGAGTCCAAAGATTCATAATATATACTGTTTGATTGCTTATTTGAGCACCTAGCTTGTTAATTAGGCTCCCCCATTTCAGAGTTCCATCAATTTCTCTTCTAGCAAGGATTGACTGTCTTTGATGAGCAGGTCGTTGTCACCCCCTTCAAATTATGATTAATTGTTTGACCAATTTTACATTTGCTTGATAGATGGAATTATTTTAACAATGAAGATAATATTCCATAAATGGATATTAGTAAATGTTCTGTCTACTTTAAACTTGGTTAATATTTGAGGCAAATTTTATTTTTTTTCATCTGGAACAATCTAATGGATTGGTCTTTTCTTCATCTGGCTATTTTTGCAGTAAAAGTGTCATGCTGCTTGGCTTACATTTTCCCTTGTCTGTTATCCCAAGATAGGGTTAATCAGCATTTAAATCCGATTGTTCTTTTCTACATTTAATTGATGGTGTAGTTGTAGATGTATACCTATGGAGTTTGATAAATCACTTCCTTGATACTGCCTTTACCTTATCTATATGGTGCAGCTATTGCAAAATCTCTGATCGAGAATAGTTTGAAAAGTTCCAAGACATCTGAGCAGATTTCAAGTGGGAATTTGAAATCTGAATATGGATTGACAAATGAAAGGTGCATATCAACATCAAAAGGTAGTCTTTTTCAACTGGATTATTTTTGAGAAATAGGTAGTTTAAACTTTACTCTTTTCTTCATGATTGGTGTTATTCTTTCACAACTCTGTTCTCTCTCATCTTCTTTAATGTTCCTACCAGAATTTGAGGATATTGCTTCAGGAAATCAGTGTCTCTAATTAAAGATAATCACTGAACATCATTTCAGAGGCTGAGGAAGATATGTCAAACCAGAACGTGAAGCAACAGAGCCCTGCTGTTCCCAAAACTTTTGTTGTGAATGAAGTATTTGATGGGAGGATGGTAATTTTCAATTTTTTTCTTTCATCTAAGTTCAGGCTTATAACTTTTACTTAATCTAGAAGCTTGTGTTGAGAAAATGTCAAGTATTTTGATCTATTGATTTAGAATTCTACAACTTCTCTGCATAGATAAATGTGCTTGATGGAATGAAGTTGTATGAGGATCTACTAGATGATACGGAAGTGAAAAGACTCGTTTCACTTGTTACTGATTTGAGGGCTGCAGGAAGAAGACAGCAGTTCCAAGGCAAGTCTAAATACGATTCTTCTATAATCTCATACCCGTTCTTTTGTTTCTCAATCATTCATTCTACCTACTGAAGTTTTTCATTCTTCACCCTCACTCTGTGATTTTAGTAAAATGTCAGAAAGTCCGAGGAAAATAATTTTAATAACATGCAGTATATTTGACAGGATAGGAGAAATTTAGTCAGGAAACATAACCTTTTGGATATATGGAATGTGGTTTGGTTCTGAAAATAGGAATTAAAAGATGGAACACATGGGAATGCATGGAACTCCAGCTACAGACTTGAGGTCAATAGAATATTCCAAGCAGAAAGTTCATAGTTCTCATCCAATTAGGAAAAGAAAAAGAGAACGAGTGAATCTAAGGAATGCATGACTTGTAGTAGAAGGAACAGTCTAATATAGTTGAAGTGCTCTAATTTGCTTTAATGTTATCTGCATGATTGTCCCATGTTCATTCCATCCAAGAATTATGTGTAATTAAATACATGTTAATGAAGCTCTTGTCTTAGTTGCCAATTAACTGCTAAAACTATTTGACAACAAGCAGGCAATACATACTCCATCTCAAAGAGACCCATGAAGGGGCGAGGAAGAGAGATAATTCAATTAGGTGTGCCCATTGTAGACGCACCTTTGGAAGATGAGAAAGGTGGGTCTTAAGAGTCATATTTGGAAAAAGCGAGGAACATATAAAACGAGGACAAAGATTTCCAGTCTCCACAACTGTCAGAGTACATTTATTTGCTTGTCACTGCAATATTTGTTGTTTCTGTCCATCTAATGTGACTCCTCCACAGATGCGATCATTGAAGCTATCCCTGCCCTGTTGCAAGAAGTCATTGAACGTGTAGTGAGCATGAATATCATGAAATTGAAGCCAGATTCCTGTATCATTGATTTCTACAATGAGGTTACTCTATTTTCCTATCCTTCCTAAGTTCCGTGTGCATAAATATTCTTGTTGACAAAAGAATTCTTTCAATTTGTAGGGTGATTATTCTCATCCCTACTCATGGCCACATTGGTTCAGACGTCCTCTTTGCCTGATATCCTTAACAGAATGTGATTTGAATTTTGGAAGAGTCATTGCTATAGAGAGTCCTGGGAATTTTAGAGGCTCTCTCAATCTCTCTCTTGGTCCTGGGTAAGTTTCTTACTCCTTTTGCTGCACCAATGATTCCCCTTGAACTCCCTGTGCCCTTATGGTTATTGATGGAGCACTTAAAATCTCAAACGCATTAATCTCAGACTGAATTGCCTCTTCAAGGTGATTACAATCTAAACCTAAGGCATCTGTGGTTTTAATAACTTAAACTGGACCCTATTCAATTTTAACCATGAAATCTTCTGTTTAGAAAAGGTGATTCATGATCCTATTCATAAGAATTCTGATTATGTTCGACCTTGGATATCTAAATGGTTAGTAGTTCTAGGTATCCAGCAGCTTGGCAGGCATATAGGCTCTCTGTAGTATGGTATTGATGATGGAGATTTGCGTGCTACTGTTCTTGTGCTACCTTACAAATTTCCAATGTCAGCATGCATGCATTTCATCAGTCTTAGGAGTGTATATATGTTTCTGCATCTTTTTCCTATTTTGTTTCTGCATCTTTTTTCCTATTTTGTTTCTGCATCTTTTTTCCTATTTTGTTTCTGCATCTTTTTTCCTATTTTGTTTCTACATCTTTTTTCCTATTTTGTTTCTATATCTTTTTTCCTATTTTGGATGCAAAAGTTGGTGAAAGAACTCTTTTCAGCTGCATATTTATCTCTCCCAGTCTGTTGATGAAAACCCTATTTTGCAGGTCCCTTCTTTTAATGCAAGGAAAATCTGCAGATTTGACTAAATACTCACTTCCGTCCCTTCGGAAACAGAGGATACTCATCACCTTCACAAAGTTCCAACCCAAGAGATCAATTCCAACGGACATTCATCCTTCACCAACCATAATTCAGACTTCTATTCGAGGTCCAGCGCCCCACAAACTGAACAACCACGTCCATAACCCTGTTGGCTCCAAATACTTTGGGTCAGTCCCTCCCAAGAACGTATTGCCTGCTGCACCCATTATCCCTGCCATAAATGGGATCCATCAATTGCTGGTTGCAGCTCCTTCCATGCCGTTCCCAACTTCAGTCCCAATTTCAACCACTTCCACAACGGGATGGGTAGCAGCACCTCCACATAACCAACCAATTCATCCTAATGTTCCTGGGACCGGAGTTTTCCTACCTCCAGGCTCAGGCAATTCTTCATATCCTGATCAGCTGCCCCTATCAACCATCACTAAGCAGAACCCAGACGTGGAGAGGAACTCCGTTGATAAGCTCGAGAAATCTAACCCGGGCATTGCCGAGTGCAATGGTAAACTAGATGGAGAGGGGAAGTCAGTTGAGGAATGATCTTGAGGATGGTGATGAAAGCCCATGAAGGAAGTACACACGGGGGAGCAAAAATCTAAGTAGGAGTCGCTCTGCAACCCAGTTCAGTTCCAGGCAAATGTAAAGAACGGCGATAGATAATCTGAGATTTCACATCTGTAGAGAAAGACAGCGAGAGAAGAACAACTCTTAAGTCTCCGTAATCTATCTCTTTTATGTTCTGTGTTCCTTTTCCCTTTTTAGGGTACTATATAGAGAAAAATCAGGTTGGATATTGACATAATTATTATTTCAGACAGAAGAAGCAAAACTGATCAAAAGAAAGATATAAGACTAGAAGAGTATCTAAATCAAACATGTTCCTTCAAGTACCTAAGTCAAACAAAACAAGGCCCTAAAATTACAACCACCAAGAAAAACTTTTCTTCCTCCATAACCTCAAGGTGTAAATCCACCAAGGATAAGTTATACCGGTTATATTCCAAGCATCTCCAGAATCAGAAAATCTTCCAAACCCGAAAATGGACTTTTCTAATTGTTCCTTTTCTATATAATTTATCATGCATAAGCTGCTGGACTACTAGTTCTGCGGTTCCAAATTAAGACAGCTTAATTACTTGCCACTGCAGTTCCTAATGCATACATACAGTGAAATTTACAGAATTTCATAATTGGGGATACGCCCCATGACAGTATTCATAATTGATGGTTTGAGGTCTGTGGGTCGGTGGTCTAGTACGTTATGGTAAAATACTATTACAGCAAACAAGTTCGGAAATTACGTGTACTAATTTTGGTAATAAGAATGGGTGAATATTATTAAACTAAAGAGAGTGGCATTTGTTTACTGAAATCTGACTGAAATAGGTCAATACTGACATAAGTTGTCATTACAAGTAAATTATATTCTCTAATTTTGAGTCATATTTTAATGGTCAAACTAGCCCTACAATTCCTAGGTTAATGATGTGAAAATAGATTTTAGAAAGCACAATAAAATTAGAAGGCTTGATTTGCGAAAATTTAGATGAAGAGTAGAGGAAGGCAAGATTTGATCGGCTGCAAATAGAGTAAGAGAAATTGTTTAATCATGTGTATATGAATTGTTCTTAAATTAGACTAAGTATCTAATTCTAGAAAATATTGTAGTTGAACCTATGAGATTACTTGTATCATTACTTATGTTAATAATATGGAAGCTGAGGCTAGACGAATGGAGGAAAAGGACTATGTCAGCAAAAATTAGGGCTTTGAATTGGGTTTCTTTTTCAATTTAACTGGTAAACAACATTAACCAGGACACGTGTCAAAATCCTGCCCTCATTCAAACAATTATTTATAATTTGAACCTTAAATAAAATAATTATTTGTAATTTGAGCCAAATAAAATCTTATTACCTAAACTGTACTATTTATTACGATTTGGATTTTAGCCTTAAAAACGGATTATTTTGTTATTCGTTATTTTTTTTTCATATCATAGTGCCTCAGTCAAACATGGACTCCGTAGGTTAAAACAACTCTTATTTAAACTGAAACTTTAGTTAAATTTAATACTAAATCTTAAACGAGCTAAAATTTAATTTTAAAAATATTCTGTATAATTTAGTATAAAATTATTATAAAATATATCATTTTTTAAAAATTTGTAGTTTTATTTATTTATTTATTTTTTAAGAATATAATAATAAATTAGAGAAATATTTTAATTATATAAAATTTTAAATATTATAATAATTACAAATCATAAATCTTAACAAAATATTGCAACAACCAAAAAGAGGAATAGACACCGTCACGCTCCATCTACACTGATAGGCATATGCATGGATCATTCTTGGAATATTACTTTGGTACCCAAAAAAAAAGCAAGAAGCAGCAAACCTTTGATCATTGCATAAAAATGATGAATGATATGGGGTAGAAGTAGGGGTAGGGGTAGGGGTGGGACTGATAAGCTAGCTGCTCGAATCTGTTAGTGCGGTGCCTTATCCCTAGTTTTGTCATTGAGTGAATCACAACCACTGTCAACTGTTCAGACACAGACAATGATGACTTTGTTTTTGTTATTCTTATCCATAGGTATCTACTTTACATTTTACGAGAGCTGAAAATCTTATGTTCATCGTACTGTTCATCCTTAAAATTGAATGCTTCAAGCGACTGACTATTTGCGGCCAGATCACACAGAGGTAACCTCCAGCCATCTTGAATTGAGATTGATCTGGCCCACATGGCAGGGGAGGATGCATGCCCAGCTCTCTCGTGGGTACAAGGTCAGCCTTTGATCTGATTGTTGCATGTATTCTTCCCAGAAACTTGCGTTTGTGCCCCAGGATCCTTAGTCACGGAAGCACCATTGAGTAAGATCTGCATCTTGGATCGAGGCTTGCCTCACCAGAGGGAACTGTGTAATTGTGAGGTCGACGGTGGAAACGGAGAATCGTGATCTTTTTTGTTTTTTGCTTTTTCTTTTCACAAAAATTGGAGTAGAAGAAGTATAATTCTACTCGGAGGAACAGATTCTGCATGTTTAAATTTGGAGAACTACAGAGCCACTGAAATTTTACATATCCACTCACAGAAACGGAAATCTTTTCACGTTTAAAGTTCATTTCCCTGATCTGATCTAACTAAGCGGCCTTTGCAGCGAAAGACGAGCTACTTTGGGTCGGATCACGGACGAGATCTTCGTCAACCACGGAGTTGAGGATCCTCAGGACCGCCGTGATCTCATCGTCCCTCCAGAACGTCGGCCCCGGGAACGAGCGCGATCGCGCCCTGGTGGACCTCAGCTTCTTCACCGCCTTCCTCCGGCGATCGTGATCCACCATCCTTCAGCATAATACAAGCAAAATCAGAGATCTCTGGCGGACAAAAAGAGGAAAAGGAAAACCTAAGGCGGAAAAAGGTGAGGCAGGAGAGAGAGAGAGAGGGAGAGATGATATACTCTTTGGAGAGAGTGAGTGGAGGCGGGATCGATGAGATGCAGAGAGGGAGGCCATTGCAGGAATTGAGGTGGAGCATGGGCTGCATTTTTGTCTGCCTGGAGAGGGAGGAACGGGAGGCAAGAGGGGAGAGGACCTGTGTTTCCTGAGAGAAGAAAGAGCTGCTTGCCTGGGGGGGGGGGGGGGGGATTGCAATGTGGTAAGAGGTTTTACGAAAAAAACATAAACTCCCAATTATATTTGATACAATTACATATTAAATTTTACAAAAATTAACTTATAATATTATATAACCTTTTTATTTTATCATTTATTATCTCTATATTATTTTCTCTTCCACATTTATGTTTATAGTTATAATTACTATGTTTATAATGATTACATTTATATTATTTATAATCATTTATACAAATTAAATACAAATAAATTATATTATATAAAATATTATTAAAATAGAATATTTTAATTTTAAATATTATTTTTAGATCTCAAACCCAATAAGAACAAAAGAGTAAGTCCTCCTATGACCTCTTTATGGCATAGGCAAATTGAGATAATATTTTCTGCTGCTCTTTGTGGGAAGCCCATCTTGAGTGATACTACTATTAATAATAACACTGTTGTCATTATTACTACTATTATTACAACTATTACTATTTTAAGTTACTTCCAAAATGACTGTCAAGAATCAATAAGACAGTTGATAATGGAAAAGAGTTTACTCACCTCATCCGATGCAAAGAGTATGAACCTCCAGTTTCTTGGCAAATGTGTTTGCATATAAAGATTTCAGCAGAGCAGATAGACCAATCACAGAACACCTTATTTTTGCATATCCTTGCATTTCTGGATTGCGTTCATTATATCATCAGGGTCACAAGTACTCAGAGCCGAATATAAAATTATAACTTCTCAATGACCATAAGATGGAAGTTGAGTCAGATATAGCAATGAACAAGATCCAAAGCACTCTGAAAAGAGGAATCACCAGAGCACTCCAGTTTACTCATCAAAGCTTTCACATGCGATTCAGGACTTCCGCCAAAATCAGTCAAACTTTGAGCAAATCCATCTTTTATGGTTAGTAGATCGATCTGACTGAGAGGATTCTGATCAAAGAACTCCATGATAAAAGCCTCAATTTGTTTGCCAATTACAGCCATTCACTGGCTTAAAGTCCATCTCTGATGCAGCCTGCATCCCAGGTTAGTCAAAATTTCAAGGATAGGTGGAACTACCATTAACAAAAACATGAGGTACCAAAAATTTGTAGAAAAATAAAATGAATTGGTCCCGACTTAAAACAACAGTAGTGCAAAACATAGAGTGATCTATAATATAAGCATCACAAAATTATCTCAGAATTTGTAGCCACCATGGAGGATAAAATTTTTTTTCTAGGTAGCAGAGGAAGGATAATGAAGTGTATATAGCTGCCAAGCAGCAGAATATCTCAACATTATAGCAAAAACCCAGGTAAATTCAAAAAGGCACATAAAGTATAATAAACAGTTTTGTTACCTTCGAAAGGTCAATAACAATGTAAGGATATCTGATAAGACCCTTTTGGATTCAAGAAGTAGTGTAGAGAAAGATAGAGAACGAAATCTTCTGCAATACTGTGAATGACAGAGAAATTTGTTATCAATTGGACGTAGTAAACCAGACTCATCCTCTTGAAGAGACTCCCATGATCTCTCATCAGTATAGGCTCGTTCCCAAGCCTCAAATCCTTCCCCATCCAAATCATCTTCTTCCTTCACCATTTTTCATGGTGTCCCTCCTTCATGTATGCAAGATTTTTCACATTCAGACCTCTCTTGCATAACCACAGTTTTCAGGTTGAAAACAAATATAATAGCAAAGACAAGAAACATGAAGCAGAAAGATGCCAAACCATTATCTAGAGCAAAATAAGATGCTGAGTTGATTCAGCCAGAAGAAGCAGTTTACATGCTGCAATTTGTCCTAAGTTAGGAATAATAAAATAATATATGTACCTTTTTTATTAACGATTTGAGTGAAAATGTACTGCCTGACAACTAATATGCAGTGTCATAAAAATTTATGCTTCCAAATGTCAAATTAAGAAAATTGGCACACAGATGTGAGGGTATTCTAATAATAATAGCCTATCAACGAAGTCCAGGGGGCTCCAAAAATAATCAAGGGGTAAGAGTTTCATAAACTTCACACACTTTATATCCATGCAGAAGGGGCCAAAAGACCCAGCATTCTTAAGCACTATGGTATGAGTTGCTCCACAAATTTTTGTTATAACCAGAAATGGAAAGCAATAGATTATTTTCTCCTGCTTGAACTATTGTCCAAAAATCCCAAATCAATAAACTCATCTTTGAGAAAATGAGATCTGCAAATTAAAAATTCTGAAAATGGCACGCTCACCTCTCACTTCGACTTAGCTAAGTGGCTGCAAAGGAAGAAGTCGCTTTGTAGCAGATCACAAATTGCTGTTAACGGGAAGGATAAGAAAACGAAGCAGTGGAAGCTCACGATTAGCGAGCAGCGAGAGACGCGGCATAAAATAAACCGTCAGTTGATGGACTTCGTTCCAGTTTCTCCCTCCAAAACAACAAGCAGTCGAAGCTCAAAATCTGCGGTGCCATGAATATAATCACTCATCAATTCAGTAATATCAGAACCCACCACAAGATAAAATTGCTAGAGAGCCGGGAATACGAGAGATTCTTACGTATACCGCAGTACAAAGGGGCCAAGATCCTTGCTATCGACGGAAGAGAGAAGGGAGGCCTTGGCCCTTGGCGGAAAGCAACAAGGGAAAGATTATTGCTCAGATATTGAGCCGCGGGAAGGGGCGGGCCGTTAAGTAATAACTTACCATTAATTTACTTTTAGGTACTCCTACTGCTATGGGCCAATAGTAAAAACTCATACAAAGTTAGTGGTCCCTTTCAACATAATGTTAAGATTTTATTTAAATGATTATAATATCAAATATAAATCTAATTTCTTAAATAATTTAAATAATCTTAAAAAAATTATGCAAAAAACTCAAATAATATTCTAACTTTTGATAACTCTATTATTCCACAGATATAAGTATAATATAAAAAAAATTATTATAAATTATTATATTTAAGTTATTATGTAAATAATAGAGATTTATTTAAACCCATTATACAATTAGAGTTTTGCTTTACTTGAAAAAAATAACCCTTCATTTAAGCAATCAGGTAAAAATTATGAACTTAATTGAATTTTCAGCCTATTTAATTGGTATGGAAAAGGTAATGACAATATTTGAAAAAAAAATGGTTTAACAAGATTTGGACAAAAGACCTTTCCTGACATAAAATTCCACGCAGGGTTGCTAAAAAGGGAAGGCAGAGGAAAAGAATGTAATCCAGAAAACCTTCAAATACAGCCTAATGCCAAAAACATTACATAAAATCAACTCTTAAGCTTGAGCTGTAAATCAACAAAGAATACTTTCAAGCACTAAATCCATGCATTAATGGAGCTGCTAAGACGCATTATATATGTGAAAAGGGAAGGAAGATCATAAAAGAGGAATTTTCAGATTCTCAAGTCTTCAGATTCTGCGTCAAGAACCGGGAGGATGTTCAAAGCCGACGATCCAAGATGCATCCCGCGAACCACTCCCCCATATCCTGCCTTGATTCTGTCACACAGGATTAAGATAGTATCCCACAATGCAGTCCTTCCCTGTAGAAAAAAGTAAAAAGTCAAGGACTCAAGCAAGACTAGATGTAGACAGTCAGTTTAGTAAGTTTTCCAAAACCTATCCACATGATTCAGTCAGAAAAAGCCATTCCCATTTCTGGTCCTCTAGATTTTTAGCAGCTCAAAATGTAACAGTATATTCCTCTTCTCTGAGGTACTTAGAAATTAAAACATGCCATTACAGACATCTAAAAAGAAGCTAAGGAGCTCAATCAGCAGAAACATTGCACGTACCTGAAGAGAAAATTGTAGTTTCTTATCCCAGTACAGGGCAAATATTGGAGGGCTTTGCCTTCCTACAACAATTATACTGGCCCCTGGATGAAGAGTAGAAGGGACGCCAGATATGACAGCTATATACTTCTCAGGGAACCTCTCCTTTGGAGGCAAAACTCCCAAAAGTAAAGGATTTTTGCTAGATTGAGCTCCAGAGTAGGATGCCGGATCCACATGCAACATCCACTTTGGATGCTCCAAAAATGCACAGAATAGATACAAGAGCAGGTGAGAATCAGTTGGGAGCTGGAGAATCCACTTCTTGTTCACCTTGTCAAAAACCTCTCCGCTGCCCAAATACTCATAATTCTTCAAACAAGTTCCTTCAGCAAGCTCTGTATTTCAAAAGAAAAGAGTCTTTAATTTAAAAGAGCAACTGTAGTAGAAGTGAAGTGAAAAATATGAAAATATACTCACCTCGAATTCTCTTTACCATATATTCTGTAGGAACATTGCTTTGTGGTAGTATGCCTTTGATTAATTCTCCTTTTAAGAGTGATTGGAGCCTCTGATGTTCAGTTACAGCATCCACGCATTCCTGCATCATCGGAACCAAAGGATTCTGCTGTGGAGTTTGTTGCACATTACTTGGAGGTACTTTTGCTGCCAAATTTAGAAATAAGATATGACAATCTCAACCAACACCTGAATAGACCTAATATCCAAAATATATGCCTTGATTGAGATATCAAGCTATCAACTTACGCATAGAAGCATCAAGAGCTTGGACAAGATTACTACGTAATTGTTGAAGAAGTCCTTCTTCATCCAGAGTAAATGCAGGAAGCCATTCTTTGGCCCTATCTGTTGGAGTCTCAGTCGGAGTCCCATTAGAAGATATAACACTTCCCACTTGACTAACTGTGACTGAAACACCAAGCTTTGAAGCTGTTTGCATCACCTGAAGATCACCTCCAGTTAAAACTATAACATGCATGTCTTAATACAGTACACCCCCCATTACTTTAATTGAATAGACTGCCATATATGCAAATAACTCCTACTGCCATTGGACAGAAACAATCTACAGAGCATTTAGCCTGATGTCCCTCGTATCATATTTTCCCCCATTTTTGCAAGCTAACTAGAGCAGAAGTTTCTACAGGTTCTTAGTATCCTTTCTGGTAACGTTTAGATAAAAAAATAAACATAAGACTCCACAATTTTTCAGAGCCAAATTGAGCAGAGACTTCCATAAGTTGTAGTGCAGCATATATAAATGGTCCTGGTTGATGGCATTTAGTATGAAGAAATTGATTTCTAATTTTCCCTACCAGTGAAAAATTACTAATATGAGAAACAATACAGTAGGCATGTTTACATATCTACCTAACTTTATCAATTATTGAAAATGATATGTCAGCCAAGAACATATCAAAGGCATACCTGAGTGTGACTGTTTTCTATCTTTTTAAGCAAAGGCTTAAGCAGAACTGATGAAAACCATTGCCTCAGGCGATCACGCCACATCTCAATTTCAGGGTAAATTCCCAGGTGCTTGAAAGCTTCAACTGATTCTTCCAATGACATTGGTGGAGGAAGGTCACCCTCTCCTTTTTTGGGGGGCGTTGTGAATTTCTGAGAACCAGGAGACATCCGCACAGGCCTTAACGGTGTACTCCTTGCAGTCCCAGATGTACTAGCTGAACTGGCTGCAGTAGTAGGACTTGCTACGCCAAAGCCAGAGATAGCGGATGCTGGAGTTGCAAGTTTACTAGCTGATCCAGTGATCTTCTCGTCAACTTCTGCCAAGAACAATTCAAGTTTCTCTTCGGATGTAATTTCCTTATTATAGGATCTTCGTTTGTCGGACCATGGAGTTGAGACATCGAGGCCTGGTGATTTTTGAGAAGGGAGAGGAGAAACACCTCCTGGCACTAGATATAAAGAAGAGCCTGGGGATTTTGATGGAGTACTGATGGTTTTGATCATACCACCACCACCCGTACTTACCCCATCTTTGCTGATTCGCGATGAAAGACTAGAACTGCTGATATGCTGGTGGAGTGGGACTAGGACATCTGAAGTAGGTGTCGATAAGGGTCTGGTTTTAGGAGGCCGCTTTGGTGTTTCGAGTACAACCTGCTCAACCTTTGGCTTCAATCCCAAAAGCCCTAACTGACGCCTTGTAAGAGTAGGTTGGTCCTTGGTGCCTTTTGAGGAAGACAATCCTGGCACTACAGTGTTATTCCTTCCCCTAAGCAAATAAATCACTTTACAGAGAGCCATGATGGTTCCAGTGACTACTAATCCACCAACAGCTTTCAAGGCAATGGTAATTAAATCTAAAGGCAGAAGGAGATGAAATTAACACGGAGAAATATATAGGTTATACACATCTCAAACCAAGACAATGAACTAGAAGACTTACAAGTTGTGTCCTCAGAAAACTTTTTGAGCCTCAAAAAGCCGATGAACCCATCCTCCCTTCAAACAATGTAAATAACAATGAATTCTTAGATGCATGAGATCACTAGGTCAGCAGAGAATTGTAACTAATACATGGATATTGGACATTAATCAAGTAAGTTTCTCAGTAAGCAAACAGAAAATGCCAGTAGAATCAGTTGCAGGATGGCAACAGATGCAAAGTCTTCTTATCAGAGAAGTTTTGCAAAAATCAAAACCAGTTCGTCAACCATTTGGATTTTTCAGGCGAGGTAGACTCAATAAAAAAAGCCCCAGCCCAACAATTGTAATAAGTTCGATCAGGAAGGTGTTATTTATTCACTATGATGCTACTCCGGAGGCCATTGTACCACAGTCCAAGGCTTCTAGCAGCAAATTATAGTTTTCTGAACAAAGAGTCATCAGAGCAGGAAAAACAATGCAGCCACAATAACGAAACAGCCTCAAATGCTTTTCTAAAAAACGTCTTAAAGGCAGAAACACAACTTGAATGACTAGAGGTACCTGGAGATGAAGTACTAGAAGTACCTGACGATGAAGGACAGGAAAGCGAAGGTGGAAGCGGTGCAGAGAAGGAATGCATAGAAGAGAGAGCTTCTTGGAGGTTGGATGCTGTTGGCAGTGAGCGCGGCAGCCAGGGCAGGGTTCTGGTACACAGTGAACTTGCCGGGCTTCGCCGGAGACGGGGCGCCGTCTCTTGTTCCTCCGTCCATGCGGGAATACTGAGGTTGCTAGGGTTCGCCCCCGATCTAACACCACCAGAAGGTGAGAGAAGCGAAGAAAGAAGCAAACTATGCTTCTTCAGTTCAGAGTATGGAAGGAAAGAGCCACCACTCGACAGACACCTATCACCTATGTAGTCATATACTCTGCTCGTCTTCCCAAATCTCCATTACGCCCTCAGAACGGCGGGCAAGTTGAATTGAATTATGCAAAGGGTCGGGGATCCATTTTAGGCTAAATAGCATTATTTTTTTCATGAATTTTTACCAGATTTACTGTCTTTATTAAAATATTTTTATTTTTATATTAATAATATTTTATTTATTTTAAAATGATGTAAGAAGAATTTTATATTTATTGTATAATTTTTATCAGTGTAGTTTGAAGTATAGTATTATTATTTTTATTTATTAATAATTTAATTTCTCAATTTTATTTTTAATAATCTAGTTCTACTAAATTTAGTCTTTTTAATAATACTTATTTAACTAATTTACTTATGTCAAATGACCCGACCCGACCCGACCCGACCCTCAATCCCAACCCGGCTGCAAAAAAGCTTCACCTTGGATTCAACTTATTTTCTTTCTCAGATTATACCATATAATAACATAGCTGAAGTTGAAGACAAAATATATTCAAATGCTATAAAACTGATCATACAGTATCAAGTAAGTTTGGGAATTTGGGCACACCAGAAGTTCACATGAGCATATAATTCTATGCCAAAACCATGGACCTCAATAAATGCACTACTAAGTACTAAGGTCACAAAGTTTCAAAAAATACTCCCAATTAAGCAAATCAAGAGCCATTACAAGCTCCAAGATTCAAATGCTAAGGACAGTTGGGGAAGAGTCAGGTCCACTAGGGGAAGACTTGGAGGAAGCTTCCATGACTGCTGGAGACTGTTCCAAGCAGCTTAGTGGCCATCTTCTCCACTCTTCCTTGGTATATATGTGGATCTTGCCAACCACATTGACAAAGTCACTGTCATCATAAAGAAAATACGAATCATGAAGTGTAGCTCAATGAAATAGGTATCAATTAATAAAAAGAGGCAGAAAATTGTCTCACCCCATGGAAATTTTCTGCTGTTTAATATACATATATATAATGGAAATTTGTTTTCCATAATATTTCTCCCAACAGAAAAAAAAAACTCCTTTTTTTCTTTTATGAAACTAATCCATGCTTGGACAAAACCACAAACACAGGATCCACCAAGCTGAAACCAAACACCAGCAGTTTGCCCAAGTCATTTTTCATGCAAAAACCTCCATAATATGTTTTTACATCATAACATGGGCATTAATACAAGTAAAGAGAATGAAATGGGCTGCAATAAGTTCTTAATATATCACAACAAAGCTATGCTTGTACTTTTCACACAAGGATAAAGACTCAAAATGCTATTACATGTCACACAGTTTAAATGACTAGAGATCGCAATTCTCTAAGGATTCCTTTCAGAAAATGTATGGGTATGCTTTTGCCAAGTTTTGCCTCAACTTTGTGCCTAGTTACAGTGTACATCATATCGTTTAAAATGAAAGGATGGAAATGCTTAATTATATATATTTAAGCAAGAAAGGTTTGGTTCCAAGTCTTCGGGTGGTCTTACTGCCATGGTTCATCACCAACAGCCATTACATCATTGCCACGTCAGTGTAAAGGATAGATCAGCCCCTACTAGGATCTTGTAAAAGACTTTCCATCCCAAAGAGTTTTTCAAGTTCTTCAAGTTCTAGGACCCTATTCAGTACATGAGAGTGGTATTAATGTGCCTACCTGTGGCTCACAATTTTCGTGAAGAGAAGACAGAATTAGAATCTCACAGGTGAGGCAAACAGCTGCTCCGTGCATTGCAGTTGCAGGAGCCTGGTCCAGAGTCCCAGTTGAAGCCTTGGTTTCCAAAGTCTTCCAGTCTCCTTTTATGGGCACTGAAGTTTCGTTGGGCAATTTGGGCTGTACCAATTGCACAACTCTGTTATATGGGGGCCATGCATAGCCTCATATGGTGCCCAAATAAACTTGATGGTAGCTAATTTCAATTATCTAACAGTTGCTTTTGCTAATGATTGCATATGAGCAGGTCTGCCTAAGTTATCTAACTGAATATAGATGCAAGTAAATTTAGGAAGAAGATGATGTATAATATACTACCTGGATAATTCATTATGTGCCACCAGTGTTAGGTTGAGCTTTCAACTTTGAGGGGAAGATATGATAATCTGCCTAAATAGCAAGTAGAGGCTAAATCAAGTTCATCCCTATTTAGACACTAAAATATTTCAATCATATGGATCATATTGGCGCACTTTTCATTTTATCTTTTTGCTCCTTCTAGGCACATTTCAGCATTTGGTGTTTTCAGGTTCAATTGATTTAGTATATAAAAGGAAAGCCAAGCATGATTAAGGGACGACACAAAGACCATTATCTACTCTAGTTCAATCAGAATCCACCAAATTTTTTTTCTCTCACCACCAGACCATCTTACCGTTATTAATAGAAACCCATATTTCTGAATATTAGTTCAAAACAATTTTATTGAAATTGCAATGTTACGAAACAGAAGAGGTTGCAATTCTAGTTGTTGGTACATGACACTAACAATAAGATAAACTGAACAAGTCAACGATCAGATACCGGTGTAGGCAACGATCAGATACCGGTGTAGGCAATGATCAGATACCGGTGTAGGCAACGATCTCAGATCAGCTCTCAAAAACAAAAAATTACACTCCTTAGTGTCCTCACTTTCACTATTATGCTGTGATCATGTAAGAGCAGCATAAATCTATACGCTGGATCCAGTTTTGGAGCGGTAGAGCTTGCCGAAGACATGGAGAGACGTGACAGAAGCGATGAAGCATACGCTCATGAAGAGAACGGCGGTGGGAGTAATCTTCAAGCCGGGAGACTCATCCGTGTAGAGCCTGAGCATGTTGTTCCCAGGTCCCGAGCCACCGGAGACTCCGGCGGAGCTGTTTGATCCGCCAGTGAGCTTGCGGCGGCGCATGCCTGCCGTCGCTGCGGCCAATCCTCGAGGAGCAATCACTCCGGGACGTGAAGTGGCCGCGGATTGAGTCTGCAATGGGCCTCTGGCCATGGCTCAGATGCTAAGGTGAGAGATCGAACCCTACGTTCGTTCCTGCCGTTGTTCCTCTAGAGAGAAGTAGAGTAGAGAGAGATGGATTATGATTATGGTGGATTAATTATTGGTGCTATATATAGGAGTTCACTTATCTGAAATGGGGTGAAAGGGAATTTACTCAACGATAAATAATAAGATTATATTGATATTAGATTTTATTGAAACATGGAGGTAAATTAATTAAGGGTTAGTCAATAAATCAATATTTGCATAATTAATTAAGGGTTAGTTAATAAATCAATATTTGCAATACTAATTCATTATTTCCTTACTATACGGACTCATATGAATAAAAGTTAAAGTTATTGTGGTTAAATTGAACATATAATATAAATGTGGGCGGCAACAGGAAGTAAGAGAGAGAGAGGCGGCAAACCGTCCGCTCTTTGTCGCCTCCCCTGAAGTTTCTGACCGTTCCGCACGTTCCAGCCTCGTTTGGCCACGGGAGCTTCAGAGACCATGTCCTCTCCGGAGAAAGCTGCGCTGAAGGATTTACGCTTCCTATCTTTTATTGTCTTCCGACGAGGGGTGGTTCTTTTTCTCTTCCTTCTTCCTCTTCTTTCTTCGTCACCTTTGATTGTAGGGAGACAAGGGCGATGATGAGCGTGATAGACATCCTCTTCAGAGTCGATGAGATATGCAAAAAGTATGACAAATACGATATCGATAAGCAGCGGCAGCAGAATGCCTACGGGGATGATGCCTTCGCTCGCCTCTATGCCACCTTCGAGTCGGAGATCGATTCGGCTCTTGAGGTTCATAGCTTCTTTCTCCGCTTAATCACTTTTGTCTAAATTTCTTCTATAGAAAGAACAATCTGCATTGGAACCATAATCTCGATGCTTTCCTAATTGATGTTGCAAGCACGCGTAAATGGCTATCTTGTGTGATCCTTTATATTTTAATCTTTATGAATCATAGATTTCTGATATTTAAATTTGCTCCGGCGATGGAAATTCATGATATTTCGTCTTCTCCATATAATCAGCCGTGGCTTTATTTTTCAGAAATTTGAGAGGGCAGCGGCGGAAAAGAACAGGGCCACTTCGGTTGCGCTAAATGCAGAGGTTCGGAGGACAAAGGCCCGATTGCTGGAGGAGATTCCTAAGCTGCACAAGCTGGCCCAGAAAAAGGTGAACTTTTTTCCGTGTGCTATCTCATCACTTAAAAGTCCCATCCCTTCGGAATCCTAGCTAAAACACATTAATTCATAGGTAAAAGGGCTCTCCAAGGAAGAATTGGTTACACGAGGAGATCTGGTTCTTGTTTTGCAAGAAAGGATTCAGGCAATACCTGATGGGAGTGCAGCTGCAGCCAAACAAGGTGGAGGATGGTCCACTTCGACCTCCCATAAAAACATCAAGTTTGATTCATCAGGTGATGAGACGTGCCTTTCCTTCCTTTCACTATTGAACGGTGATGTTCAGTCATTGTACACTTATGTTTTCTTTCTACTAATCACTGCCTCGGAATAGCAGATGGGAATTTCGATGATGGATTCTTCCAGCCGTCGGAAGAGTCGAGTCAGTTTAGGCAAGAGCATGAAATGCGGAAAATGAAACAGGCATGTAAGAGCTGATAGTTATCTTTTCTACTCTCATCTGGGCTTTGCGATTCCTTTCTTCCACACATACATGCAAACTGTTTTCTAAGGCTTACACTAGCCCATCTGCGCCCTTGCAGGATCAAGGCCTCGACTTCATCTCAGAAGGATTGGAGACACTGAAAGAATTGGCCCACGATATGAATGAGGTTTGAACAGATAACTAGATCGAGACGGCTCTTGGGTTCTGAAAATTGTGGACTAACTATTCCCTTTTCGAGTTCAGGAATTGGATAGGCAAGTTCCATTGATGGATGAAATTGACACAAAGGTGTGACCTTTGTTTCATTTCTGCTCGTGCTGACTCCTTTCAAGTATAGCATCAGAACAATATTGACATGGTAACTTTTGTGCTTGCTCAGACTGACAGAGCAACAGCTGATATTAAGAATACAAACGTGAGACTCAAGAAAACTCTGCTCGAGGTAAGCAGCAAGAAGGTCCTAAATTTTCATGTGTGCCAAGTTACAGTGTGCTAAGCTCCTCTATTTCCTTTCCTTACCCCAGATAAGATCCAGTAGGAACTTCTGCATCGACATTATTCTTCTATGCATTATTCTGGGGATCGCTGCTTATCTATACAAGTAAACTCCGTGCTACATTTCCACCTCGCTATATATTTATACCTATTTTGTTCACGAGCTGCTGCAACATAGCATGTAAACCTTCTTCTGCCTTTTTGCAGTGTCTTGAGCTGATGCAGTGAAAGAAATGGTTCAGAGGACATCATTAATTGATAGACATCCTCTCTACCAGTGTAATCTTTCCATGTAGTTCAATAAGAGATAGTGATTCTCATATTATCTGTGCCTCGAATGTCCTGAAGGGATGGATTTGCATATAATATAACTGTTGACTGGCTTGTTTCTCATTCAATACAAAGACACTATTGCAAGTTGTGATTTTTTTTGCAAGTCCATTCACAAAATTACATCAGAAAGTTACAAGATCATGAGAACCTTCAAACTTCCAATATCCTCAAGTTTTTTTCTGACTACAGATACTATATCACGGGGATACTTTAGATTTAAATAATCTAGTATTTCTCTCTACCAGCTACATCCTATGTTGAGGCTTGAGCCACAGCCACAATGGCCCCCTTAGTCCGGCTCAGTGCCGGGCCATGACTCGACATGAACTGGCCTGGACCCTGGACCCTGGACCCTGGACCACAAAGTTTACAACACTATCAATGCCTTTTTCCCCACATAAATGAACCATCCTTAGGCATTTATACTTACTGCACCATGAAACATTTATAGGTTGCATGAAATAATATCCATGTGATAATGATAAAGGCTCAAATCATCTTAAGCACTAAGTGCATGATCTTGCTGAGTTGCCCCCACCACGCCATAAGTGCCACCTACCTCCTCCATGGACTCCACTCCACCCCTTCATGTGGATGATCAACCTTCCACCCCCTGCTCTGCTTACTCTTCTCGATGAGACGACCAAACTTCACTGCAAAACCAACCTAATGACATCTTAAAACACTAAGTTAATAATACTATATTTAATTATAACAATATAATATTTCTTTAATTTATTTAATATGAAATTGTTATAATATAGGAACATCCCAAGGGTTTAATTTTACTTTAGAATTCAATTGCATAATGTATCGCTACAAACCCAACCCATGTTAATCGTTAAGAAATCGATTGTACCTTTAAATTAATAATGTACACTAAAAATATACAAGAAATAAATAATATTAAAATTCACATTGTTAGCTGAAGAAAAATATATTTATCGTATAAAAATAAAATTAGGGAAAATTTATAGATGCTTAGTATAGACTAAAATTATGATTTAGTAATATATATATTATTATTAATAATATATTATATAATATTTTGTCGGTGGATGGTTGGATAAGTAGTGGACTCATCCGGTGGATCTTCCACTAATTTGGCGAATTATTGCTGCCGTTCGGTGACAAATTGACGTTTCCTTGACGCCCCACGACACGTAATAGAACGACTGTTTGGAGTGGGACTAATAATTTCCGATAAGCCAAATATCAATAATTTACTTATTCGATATTAAATTTTAATAAATCAAAATATTAATGGTAATCATTGGAGAAATTAATAATGGAGAGACTAAATGCTAAAATTTCACGGCGTTCAGATGGGTGTGGTAGTAAGGGTTTCTTCGGATCTACTGATCTGATTACAGTAATAATAATCTTCACGAGAGTTTGTATAGTTGGAAGATTCGAAGAAGTGGGAGGCTGAAGAATGACGACACTACAGGGGACGCTTGTGAAGTGCTGGGGACAGTAGTGGGGCTGGCTAATACAGAGACAAGCTCATCATCACGGGATGCTCTCTTTCATGCATTTATTTATATTGCAGTAGCACGCACTGTACTTGCAATATTACTTTTTCTATGGTAGGTTACATGCATTGATTCTTATAATAATAAATCATGCATTGGTTATAGGATGAAATTTGATGATTGTGTGAACTGGCCATTTCCGACGAGCGGGGTAGTATTTTAATCATTTGATTCGCCATGTAGGAGGGAGATATGGATGTGTGTGGATCTCTCTATGTTGAGGTTTTTTTTTCTGATACCCTCTTGATCCGTTTCATGCTTAGAATGGTGAAAATTTTTCCACGGTAAATCGCTCGAGTAGAGAATCTAACTGAGCTGGGAATGGTAAATACTTGTCATGATGGGGTTGCACCAGCTTTCCTCTTTCTTTCGGCTTCACTTGCAGCACTGTACTTATTAATGACCACTCGACCCTGGGAATGAAAACGGAGCAGGCCCAGAAAAGGAACCAGTAGACTATTTACAGCATCAACTCCGCAGCTCCTCCAGCACAAGCAGCAAAAGGAAGAAGACGGTGACGGTGGGAAGAAAGACAAATTAACTCAAGGGCGCAGAAGCCAGCAGGGGAGGGGCTGAAGGAGCCTTGGCGTGTACTGCTACGAGCAAGATTGGCCGGAAGGGTAAACCAACAGCTTGACGCCATATATATATATATATATTGATTATAATATTCGTTGCTTGAAGAAAGTGTGGCTTCGCTAAAGGACGGATTCACACAATAGGTTTGTAGGGTATAAAATAAGCTCTATAGAGAGAGAGAGAGTTTGAGACTCCTTTCTTCGCAGTCATAGAATTTTTGTGCGTTGCTCAGTTTGAAAGGAAAAAGGAGGACAATGCGAGAGAGGAAGAAGGCGACGTGTTCATTACTACTGTTGCTGCAAGTGCTGGTCCAGTTGGCGGTGCTCGGGAACTTGGCTACGCCGTCGTTTAGCGCCAATGTCACGTACGACCACAGAGCCCTTTTGATAGCTGGCAAGCGCCGGCTCCTCATCTCCGGGTCCATTCACTATCCTCGAAGCACTCCGGAGGTCAGCTCCTTCTCCTTCTCTACATCACCTTAGTCTCTGTTTTCGGTGCATGCAGAGCCTACATACATACACACACACTCTGAATCTGTAAATACATATTCTCTACGCAGAAATTGCATGCATTTCACTTTCTTTAAGGTTACTCCGCGACTTTAAGATGAGTAATCGTGTAATATGATGTGACTCCATTGGTGTGATTCGGGAGTTTTCAGGGAGGACACGTCCTCATTCTAATTGAGGTTTATGCAGAAAATTTGTACATGAGAGGAACTGCTCTAATAAGAGTTTTGATGGTTGGAATGAGCAATCATAATAATAGATGATTTTTTTTTGCGGCATCATTCACAGATGTGGCCAGACTTGATTCAGAAATCAAAGGAGGGAGGGCTAGATGTGATCGAGACATATGTCTTCTGGAACATACACGAGCCAGTGCGAAACCAGGTAAGAACACTTTTATCCGCTTGCTATTATAGGAATTTGCAAGCTGAGAAGTGGAATTGGCAGAGCTTCTATTTGAATTCATGGTCCAGATGCTGAAGCGAGGTGAATTATGCATTTCCAATCTTCCAGTATGATTTCGAAGGGAGGAAGGATCTGGTTAAGTTTGTGAAGACTGTGGCTGAGGCGGGTCTCCTAGTTCATCTACGCATCGGTCCTTATGTATGTGCAGAATGGAACTACGGGTAATGTGGGAAAGAAACAGCTTGATCTATTAGTTTGGATTGACGGGTTTCAGCTTTAGTTTTCTGAAGTTGCATTAGTCTGTTTTTAACTGTAAATGGCTTTGATATGTATGAGGCAGTGGCTTCCCAGTTTGGCTTCATTTCTTACCTGGAATCAAGTTTCGAACAGATAATGAACCATTTAAGGTTATCTTTGTGCTGCAGCACTTGTGCTTGGATTTTCTGTTTGGTCGATGGGGCACCTTTACTTAATTTGTTGCTGTTTGATCCCTTTTTTCAGGCTGAAATGCAGCGGTTTACTGCCAAGATTGTTGATATGATGAAGCAGGAGAATCTTTATGCTTCCAAGGGAGGGCCGATCATTCTATCTCAGGTATGGGATAATCAACAACCTCTTAGAAACGATGATCCTTATGTTTAATCACTATTTTACTCACTGTCATGAATTACATTGGATATCAGATGGTAATTTTGTTTTCCTAGATTGAGAATGAATATGGAAACGTCGAGTCAGCATATGGCTCTGGTGCTAAACCATACATCAATTGGGCAGCATCTATGGCTGTATCTCTTGACACCGGTGTTCCCTGGGTGATGTGCCAGCAAGCCAATGCTCCTGATCCAATTGTAAGAAGCATCACTTGTCAATTTCTCCAGTAAATTAAACATTTAATGTTTGCGTTTTCCTCATTCCTCCTCTAGGATTATAAATTCATGGTAACATGGGCAATCCCAGGAAAAAGAAATTGAGTCTTGTGCGGCTGCTTAATGTCTGCTGCAGATAAATACATGCAATGGTTTTTACTGTGATCAGTTTACCCCTAACTCAAATGCTAAACCCAAGATGTGGACAGAGAATTGGAGTGGATGGTATGCTGTCTTACTTTCTGTCTTTATCCCCCAGAAATTCTAAAGTTCATCTTAGATCTTATGCCAGTTTATATTGATCAATGATTTTGTGCAGTTTCTTTGCTGTTCAGATGAACTTTCATTTTGTCAGGAAAACTTCTCTTCTTCTTATTTTTTGTATTCAATTTGTTTCATTCCAGGTTTCTTTCCTTCGGGGGAGCCGTTCCCTACCGGCCAGTTGAGGACCTCGCATTTGCTGTGGCTCGATTCTTCCAGCTTGGAGGAACATTTCAAAACTATTATATGGTACGTTCAACGGAATGTATTCTACTACACCATAGTATAGAGCTAGAAGATGAGTTATCTATGGAATGACCACTGCTGTCATATGGAATAAAAGAATGTAAAAATACCACGTTTCTATTTATTCCGTTGGGCAGTATCATGGTGGAACCAACTTTGGTCGGACAACTGGTGGACCCTTCATTGCTACAAGTTATGACTATGATGCCCCCATCGATGAATACGGTAGGCTGGAAGTTCAGCTCTCTACTACATTGATAGTGATACTCCCCTAAAGCAGGGCAGCCTAGTATACATGAAAAGACCAATAGATTGTTTTTTGTTGGAATAGGACCAGTCCCTCTCTTTGGAAGAAAATGAAGCTATAGGTTTTCTACCACATTCAGAATTAACATATTCTAGCCATATCATAATCACAGAATTTCATGCTATTTATCTGCTTGAAGACAATGTATACATCCTGTTGTGTAATTGATGCAGGGATTGTTAGGCAGCCTAAGTGGGGCCACCTAAAAGATGTGCACAGGGCAATCAAGCTATGCGAAGAAGCACTTGTAGCCACTGATCCAACAATTTCTTCTCTTGGTCCTAACTTGGAGGTCAGAACAATTTGATTCAGCATTCTTGCATGAAACAAAATCCTCTAATAGGTTGAAAGATTTACCTACCTTTCTGGGAGACATTTTGGATTTTCCTTTGCTCAAGAACTCTTGCACTACTGGGCACTTATGCCAGTCAAGAGATTCAGGATATAGCCCAAGAGAAAATATTCTACTTTCGTTCCTTTGGTCAGATTTTAGCATCATTGTACTACTAATTTTCACATCTGCAAGGAACATGAATTTCTATCTTACAGAGGTGTTTTAATGATTTTCCCCAGGCAGCTGTTTATAAAACCAGTTCGGGATTATGTGCTGCCTTTCTTGCCAATGTAGGCACCCAGTCTGATGCAACAGTGAACTTCAACGGCAACTCATACCACTTGCCCGCTTGGTCCGTGAGCATTTTACCTGACTGCAAAAATGTTGCTCTTAATACTGCAAAGGTTTGCCTCAACTTCTCCTTTTCAAGAGAATTGTCTATAAGTTTGCATAGCTCACTCCCCTGTGAAGTCCAGTTAAATGGTTATATCTGGTATTTGTTCATTCTTTTGCCAATTCATTCAAAGGACAATTTTCTCTACAGGTCAATGCTATGGCTGTAGTCCCAAGCTTTACTCATCAATCCTTGCAAGTTGATTCATCTGACCCAGTTGGGTTGAGCTGGAGTTGGATCAATGAACCAATAGGGATATCGAAAGATGATGCATTCGTGCGACCAGGACTGCTCGAACAAATAAAAACTACAGCGGACAGGAGTGATTACATGTGGTATTCATTAAGGTAGCTAAGCAGCTTTTCTTATTTCGTGGTAAAGATTCCATTGTACACCAGTTTTTACCATTTATGAAGGTGTTTGTGCTGATTGGCATGGCAGTCTTGATGTGGAAGGTGGATCTCAGGATATTCTTCATGTGGAGTCACTGGGCCATGGTCTTCATTTTTTTGTCAACCAGAAGCCTGCAGGTAGGTGATTATATTATGTACGGATTTCTATTATTTTGTGCTCTTATTTGTCAGTATTCAGGCAATATAGGTTTTGACCATTTTATAAAGTTACTGATCATCAATAAGCCGTGAAACTTTTGAAGGGAATAAAGCAGGAAACAGCAATAATGTTAAGGTGGCAGTAGATATCCCGATCACTCTTGCTCATGGAAAGAACACAATTGATCTCCTGAGTTTGACCGTGGGACTTCAGGTTTGACTTATGTGGCCATAAAAACAGCTATTCCAGTTTAGAACTTACATATTTCTTCCTCCTGCATCATCAGTAGCAATAGTTTAATGATAAAAAATTCTTTTATGGTTACTTTTTCAGAACTATGGAGCATTTTTCGATGAAGCTGGTGCAGGGGTCACAGGTCCGGTAACACTGAAGCGTTCAGCTAATGCAACAACCATCGATCTTTCTTCTCAGCAGTGGACTTATCAGGTAGTTCTAAGATATTGAAGAAGCTTTTTCCGGTTCTTTCACGAAAGATGGAAGATGGCGGATCCCCCTATCATTTTTAACCTTGCAAAGTGCAGATTGGATTGAAAGGTGAAGACTGGGGCTTGTCAAGTGGAAGTTCATCTCAGTGGACCGCACAACCTAGTTTGCCCACAAAGAAACCATTGACTTGGTATAAGGTAATCCTAGTACTCCAAAGCACAGGTGGATTTTAACTCAGATCAGTTTTTTTTTTTATATTGTTGCTTCATTCAATTAGTCAACAAGTTTGATATATGAGTATTTTGTGAGGATTTTATTATACTAACCCAACTTTATCCTCTGCTACAGACAACTTTCAATGCTCCCGGAGGGAATGACCCTGTCGCCATTGATTTTACGGGGATGGGGAAGGGCGAGGCATGGGTAAATGGACAGAGCATTGGAAGATATTGGCCTACTAATATTTCGCCCAGTGGTGGCTGCACCAATTCTTGCAATTACAGAGGATCCTATGGCTCCAACAAATGCCGAAAGAACTGTGGGAACCCTTCACAACAGCTGTAAGTAAAATTTTATTCTAAGAGAGAATGTAGCCAAAGGGTCTCTTGCATATATATCCATGTTTTATACTGGCCGGCAAGTATCAGCTCCACATATTGTGTTCATTATTTTTGTTCTGACTGATTGCACCTGACGGGGCTCAGGTACCATGTTCCACGTTCATGGCTTCAATCGAGCGATAACACTCTCGTGCTGTTCGAGGAAATCGGAGGAGACCCAACACAGATATCTCTTGCGACCAGGCAGGTGGGAAGCATATGCTCCCATGTCAGTGATTCTCATCCATTACCAGTAGACATGTGGGATTCGGACTCGAAAACAGGCAAAAGATCAGATCCAGATCCTGTCATGATCCTCAAATGCCCGACTCCCGACCAGACCATTTCTTCGATCAAGTTTGCGAGCTACGGGACTCCCCATGGGACCTGCGGCAGCTTCAGACACGGAAAGTGCAGCAGTAGCAAAGCTCTTCCGGCCGTGCAGAAGGTTCACGCATTCTCTAGAGCTCCTCTCTTTGTAACAATCTCCTATCACTGTCCCCTGACCAGAGTGCAATATTGTGCAGGCTTGCATAGGATCGAGGAGTTGTAGCGTTGGAGTTTCCGTAGCAACATTGGGTGACCCGTGTAAAGGAGTGACGAAGAGCCTAGCAGTTGAAGCTTCGTGTGCATAATAAAGGGTTGGCAGATTGCAGAGAAAAGAAAAGTGGTCTCTGATAGAGCCTTTTCTCCTCCCTCCCTCCAAATCTGGGAACTTGCTGACAATAAGGGGTGAATGTATCTCAAGCGGTCAAAAATGATCAATTTGGGAACTTGCTGACAAAAGCTTAATTACTTGTTTATTATAAATTAATTCGAAGAGAACGGTGAAGTTTAAAAGGCAAGGTAGAGCGTATAGGTGAAAGTGGGTAGCGGTGGGCGGTGGCTGGCAGCGAAAGAGGAAAGCTTTGTCGCCCATTATCATCAATCAATGGACGTGCCACAGGCACTAATCAACCAACCATCAATTTTAATAATAAAAATCATGTAATGATGTGATGTTTTTTCTATTCACAACAATGATAAAATTAAATGAAGCCTAAAAGCCAGAAGGAGAGAATGCAGGAGCCCTGCCAGCCCCACTATCTTTCCAAAGATTGTTATTCCATTCCGTTAGATTGCCCTCCATTCATTGAACTTTGCGTCCCTCCTTCCCTCTTCCCTTCTACTTTACCTCTTCCTGTTCATGGGTCTGAGGGCGGCCGAGGCGGGCCGTTAGTTCCGAGGTGGGATTCTGGACCCCTCCCTTCCTTCTCGGCTTTGGTTTTTCTGCGCTATTGCTTCATTCTGTATGGGTTTTTTTTTCGATTTCCGCTTTGCTCATGCGTGTTTCTGATTTTCTGGTGATTTCATGCATAAATTTGCATATTTTTTTGATGATAAATTCTTGTGAACGATTCATCCTTTCCTGAGGGACATGGGAAATTTCGGGTTCTTTTTTTTTGTCTTTTTTTGCTGTTGGTGTTCGATCAAGCATGCGAATGGTCTGTTCATGCACAGTGTCTTCCTTTGTGTCTTTTGGTGCGATCTTTAGTAAATTCCGGGACTGTGTCTGCGTGTCTCCCGGAGGGTCATGGAGTAATTGTGATTGAAGCTATTTCATGGATGACCAACGCTAGGTGATTTGCGGGATCGTGAATTAGATTCTGATCGGGAAATACGTAAGAAATCGCTCGATCGCCCGATGGTTTTTACTGCACGACATTGCGAATCATCGTGACTGAGCACTCCGCAATATTTACTTGTTTGGGAAGGGTTTTAGTTGTGTCCGGAGGATGTAATACTGCCTTTGGTTCATCGGAATTCTACAGATGCGTAGAACCAGACCACTTTTATATTTCGTGATGTGTATATGAGGAACGATTCATCTTATTCTTGCTTTACAGCACAGGGAGGTGAAGGAAAAAAATGGGTAATACAGGAAGCAACGGGACAGGCCGTAGAAGACGGCGGACTCTGCCACCTCCCCAGGAGCCCCCTCCACCACCACCATTGTCACAACCTGAATTGACTGGGAATCGCTATGTTTTTGCTGCAGCAACTCCGTACCCATCCCAATACCCTAACCAAAATGCAGTGCCTCCTTATTACCACCAATACCCAGGCTATTATTCACCTAGGCCGCCAACTCCTTTGGCCGGCTCCTATGGTCAGCCCTATGGAAACTGGGTCAGTGGGCAGTATCCTTATATGCCTTTTCCGGCCACTGTCACGCCTTATGTTGAGCACCAGATAGCAGTTACTATTAGGAATGATGTAAACATCAAGAAGGAGAGCCTGAGGATTGAGCCTGATGAGGATGATGTTGGGAAGTACCTGTTGTCCTTCACTTTTGATGCCACAGAACCTGGAAGGTATTGTCGTTAAAGATTAATTGCTACTGGAGATGTTTTACCTGTTTGTCTCTTTGGTGGGATTTTTTTGCCAGATGCATTTTTCTGTTTGCAAATTGAGTTATTAGGTTGTCCACATACTGTCTTGTCTGTTGAATATGCTCAAGGGCATATTCACAGTAATGCTCCGTTTGTTCTTTGCAGCTTCTGGTTGATGTAATGAAATTCTGCTCAAGGGCATGAAGTCTTCTTTAAAAGATAGTGTCATTGGCAGGGGACTCCTCTCATGTACAAATCTTAGATATGCCTATTAAATATGATGTGAAAGTTCATTGAAATATATATTCAACTTGATGTAAGCCTTTTATGTTGATAATTCTTGGAGATGTTAATTGCTGGCCAGATTATTTTTGTCTTTTCCATCTTCTGATTTTCCCCGTAGTTTGCAAGCTGTGTGTTTTGTTCAGAAATCCTTGGTGAAGCATTGGCAATAATACATATTATCTATTGCATGGTGTTTATATTTCCATATTAAATCACATCTCCTCTGTAACAGCATCACAGTCATCTTCTTTGCTAAAGAGACAGAAGACTGCAATTTGATAGCAACAAGGGAAAACCTTCTCAAACCTGTAACAGTTTCTTTTGAGCAAGGCCTTGGTCAAAAGTTCAGGCAACCCTCAGGGACAGGTATTGATGTGTCGGTGTTAGATGAGATGAGCTTGGGAAGCGATGCAGGAGACATTGAAGTCTACCCTCTCGTGCTGAAGGCTGAGGCTTACCCATCCGCCAGTAATGGCAGGGAAGAGGATTCTGACAGAAACCCAGGTAGGAATTCACAGATAACTCAGGCGGTGGTTGAGAAGAAGGGGGATTACAAGGCCAGGGTGGTGAAGCAGATCCTTTGGGTGAACGGAATGAGGTACGAACTTCAGGAGATCTATGGGATAGGCAATGCAGTTGATGGGGATTTTGATGAGAATGATTCAGGGAAGGAATGTGTCATTTGCCTGTCAGAGCCTCGGGATACAACAGTTCTTCCATGCAGGCACATGGTACATATTTTGGTCCTCTTTTTCACTCTTGCCTAGACCCTCCTCAAAGACATTCACAACAACTGAGTTGTGGGCTTTCTCATGAGAACTAATGATAGGGTACCTAAAATAATCTGTGGTAACAAGCATGATACTAGGAATCCTTTGGAACTGAGTCTTGTTCTCAGCTCTGTCTCCAACAAGTTTATGAGGGAGCAAATGCACTAGGATACAACATGTCTTCTTACTATGCTTTATCAAGACTAACATTATCCCATTGTTGCTTTCTACATTTAAAACAAGGAAAAGGAACTAGAGACCTTTTGTCCTGAAACGAGCAGGTACTAAATACCTTTAGCTTAATGTGTCTCTTCTTCTTGATTTTGCAATGTGCAGTGCATGTGCAGCGAGTGTGCTAAAGTCTTGGGGCTTCAAACAAACAGATGCCCAATTTGCAGGCAACCTGTGGAACGGCTCCTTGAGATTAAAGTGAATGGGGGAAATGAAGGTTCCAGGCAGCCTGCTGCGGCCCCTGGAAAAACATCCTAATCCTCCTACACAACATATTACAGTTATTTTCTTTTCCTTCTTCCTTGGGTTGGGTTATTCCTGGTTTCCCTGAATAATTTTTCATTGAGATTTCAGCAAATTTGTGGCAACGGTTGCTGTGACAGGAAAAGCTTCATCATCTCAATGTGATGAGAATATGCTTGACCCTGTAATGTATTGCTTAAAAATTTATTCTTTACTTTTGAAGTCTTTTTTCAGCTAATTCCATGATAAGTTGTTAACTTGAAAAATAAATATGATCATAGTGTGCACCCCCCCTCTGTACTATCTGTGGCCTTAATTTTGAGCCTGTTGTTACTCTCAACTTGTATCCCCCAACCCAAACCAGAATGGGCTTCTTCCTCCTCTTTATTTGAGTATATGTTTTAAGCCATGTTTTCAAGTTCTTTTCTTGGACATTCTTCTTATTCTTTTCCTACAAATTTGGTGGGTCTCTTCTTTGACTTACATGCCCTCATTCAACCATTTTTTCTCTTTTTCATATATAATTTTTTTTTCTCTACATAAGTTTCTTCCTTTTTTTCTTATTAATGTACTCATTTAATTCACCTTAATCCCAACTAAAACTCACCTATTTTAATCCGTCTCTTCCTTTCAAACATTGGTCTAGCCATTTAGAGCATGATGGTTTTTATCAATTTCATAATTTCAATTTCACAATTTCATAGGTACGCTAGAGTGACCACCCATCTATAGATCAACTCCATCCACCCATTTAATCAGTTTGGTAGTTCGTATGAGTAATCAACAAAGTCCAACTTCACCTTTCCTTCTGCCACTTTTTCTCTCTCCTTTTCACTTCTTAACTTTCTCTTCTTTTTAATCCCCACTACCGTGTCCACGGAGTGGACTGATCCTCTTCGACATCCATCACAAAACACTCCAAAATAAGCTGTATTATTTTTACAAGGCACAGACACTGAACTGAATTGTCATTTGTGGGTAAATTATACCACCAAACATATATCATCTTACACGGAGGAGACACAGTAGGGACTCATGAAACGTGTAGGATGCCATTCATCTTTAGTGTTTAGTGAGAAATAAGAGCACTAGAAAGGAAGTTGGGTTTGGGTGGACAATTACTTTATGGGAACATCATCTCTTGAATAAAGTTTTATGCTTTTTCCACACCCTTTCAATAATTGTCTCCCACCTTCCTGCCTCCCACCCCTTCACTAAGCAGCTCATATTTCAAAAAGGTACGTTCTATGTTCTATCCTCTGGGTTTCAGTTCAATATGTTAGCAATTGATGATACACTTCTTCCACTTGGGTTTAGGCGGAAATCGGCCTATTCCGGGTGTGGCATGCATTGCAACAATCTGTTTCTTCATGGAGGATTGGGCTATTCACATAGACGGAGTTCTAATTCTCCTCAATTCATTGCTATTCCTATGAGATTTGCTCATAAAAAGATGAATTTCTGATGGAACAAAATTGCCAAACACACAAATATTTAAAGTCATAAATTCATTTCAGAACACACCATAGACAGAAACCATGGCCACCACCCCCATTGCCCTTCCACTTCAGCTTTGGCATCAAACATGAACATTTGTTCCCCTAGAAACTTAGCAATGTGCCATGTCTGTAGAAAGGTTTAAAAGGAATGTTGAGCCTATAAGAAATTATAACTCAAAGTGCTCTTCCTCCACTCTTGCCATTTATTCCACTAGTTGGTAAGAAAGGTACAAAGAGTTCTATTAAAGATAGTTGCCTTATCTTAAAGAGAATGACCATCCATTTGTGCCTTTTTTGAAACACAGCCTAATGGCTTACATCAAAGCCATTTCCTCTGGATATAGATATATACACGGGAAAGGTAAGACTTAAATTAACATATCCTCTAGTCCTAATCTCATGAATGAAAAAAAAAAGCTGATTTTGGGAGAGCTCTATCATATCCCAAAATCAGCTAGTCCTCTGTTCTCTCTCTGCAAGATATTATAAACATTTTCAAAATTTAACATGATTTCTTTAATAGTATTATTGTACTTTTTACCATTCAATAAAACCAAATCATGGCCATACTCTAGTATGGTAGCTCAAGTGTCAAGAGGATCAAGAATTTGATTAGATTACCCTTTGTCCTTTGCCAAAAGTGGGTTCTTTAATTGGAGAGAGGAGATGAGAAGAGACCTTGCATCACCAGCTACAAAGTATGGATTTTTTTGTAAATACCATGTATGATCATCCATTAAAAAAAAAGATAGGCCTGCTGTGATGGTAATTTAGAGGGTTAATTAAGTTTATATAAGACAATATTTTTAAAACAAATACTAAATTGTACATAAAATCACAATAATATGAGTTCATAAGGCGATCTAACCCATTTTTGCCTTCAAATCCGTCCTCTACCTGCCTTTGCCATGGTCTGCCACACACCACCACTGCCATTGCTCACGGCCTTTTGCCATTAATGAGGTTAACAGGGGAGATGACTGCCAGAATCAAGCCCTTCCTCTCCCTTTCTTGAATCGGAGACTCATTTATTTTTGTTCATACACGTCTCCATCTCTTTCACAGAGAACATGGGTTTGCCGTTTTCTGTACTTGGTTGAGAGAATAGAGCCTCGTTCTTGAGGGGGTGGGATTGCAGGAAGGTTTAGCTGGTGGGTTTTTCACATCCTGAGCTCATTAAATACCCTGATATTATCTCTTGTTCAGGAAAGCTTTCCGGGTTTATTGGATCACCAAGCTTTAGGCAAGATGGGAGATGAAGAGAAGCTGGCCGTGAAGGATCATGGTCGTGTAGTTTCATCAGAGGAAATAACTGCTATTCCTGATGAGGAGGTACCTCTTATATGTGATGACGTTGCATTGAATTCTCAGTTTTCGGATGAATCATCCAAACATATGACCCAAGTAGAATATGATGCGATTTTTGAGTGTAAAGAGAGAAATTAGGGCATTAGTTTGATCATACCATATTCCATAAGGAGCTTAAGTTGTCAGGTAGTTGATCCAGTTTTACTTTGCCTTCTCTTATAATTTCCAGCTTCAGCATGTAAGTTGCTTCTTGTGTTTCTCTTAAGGTTGAAAGCTCAACCAGAATGGACAAAGGGACGACCCCACAAGTCCATCAATGGAGGCGACATGACCTCTTCCTTGATATACCATCAAGTACGGTGGAAGTTTCTTCTCAGGATAGTGTCACTGCAAGGACGACCATAACTCCCAGCCCCACACCAAGGAGGGTGAATTTTCTCCTGACACCAAACTCCAACGAGGCAAGGCTGGATGGATCACCAGGCCCGCCTTCCTCGTCGACAGGTAAATCTTCCATCAGGGATCTGTTCACCAAGCTGAGCTTCAAATATCGGAACTCGACTCCGATGGATATTGAGAAAGGTCCTGAAATAGCCCCCGAGGCTTCTTCTACCACTAACCGGGAAAAGCCTTCCATATCAAGGTCACTCTCGCTCTTATTCACTCCTCGAATGAAGAGGACATCTTCATTGCCAGCGCTTGCAGATTCGAATCCCGGGCCTTCAAACGGCGGTTGTGTAAGCGGTGCTCTAACTTCTGGTGCAAGTTGAGACCATGTAGCTTAATTATGTTCCATCTTGCATACCAATATCTGATCTGATGTCTGCATTGACCCATTGAGTATCTGTTGAAGTTTTTTTTTCTTCCAATGGTTCAGAGGAAAGGACCCCAGAAGCAGATGTCCCGATCACTATCGGTTCCCACTAATAGCAAAGACAGAAGGATCAGAAGGATGGACTCTTTCTTCCGCGTGATCCCGACTACTCCTCGCGTGAAGGAAGGCGATGCAGTCATCAGTATTTCACCACCTGCTGATCCAGGTGAGCTATTTTTGAACTTTGGCTTTTTAGAACTCTTTTTTTATATTTATCTAAAAGCTTATAAAAACTATCGTTATTGCAATCATATTAAATATATTTAATTTATTCTACTATCAATCTTATTACTTTTATATTATTAAAATCTAATTGAGAAAATAATTCTTAAAATACCATATTAATGGTTCCTACATTATTACATGATGCCAAATTAGTTTATATTTTTCACCTTTATCAACTTTTTCACGGCTAAATTATAGTTTTTTAATAAAATATTTAAAACGATACTTATCAATATAAGTGTTTCAATTATCAATATAAATTATATTAAAAATAATTAATAATTTTATATTTAAATTAAAAAATATATATATTAAATATTTTTTTACTTATTAAAATTATAAGTAAAAATAACATATAATTAATATTTTTTAATTAATTTTAAAAAATAAATTAAATATTTTAGATAAATATATTTCTTATTTTTATGATAATAAAATTTTGGTGGTAAATTATATAATTTTAATATGATTAAAATGTAAAATTTAAATTATATATTTATATAATATTATAATATATATTTATTATATGATTTACATTTAATAAAATATTAAAAATTATATATAATTTAAGTTAAATAAAAAAATATAAATTATAATATTATACAAATAAATCAATTAAATTTAATATTTTAATGATAATAATTTATATAACTTTCTACCAAAATTTTATTATTATAAATAATAAGAGATAAATCTGTAAAATATATTTAATTTATTATTTCAAATTAATTAAATAAAATATTAATTATTATTTATACTTAATAAAAATATAGGTAAAAATTATATATAATGAATAGGTTATTTAATTAATTTGAAATAATAAATTAAATATATTTTACAGATTTATCTCTTATTTTTATAATAATATAATTTTGATAGTAAATTATATAATTTATTATCATCAAAATGTTATATTTAATTAATTTATTTGTATAATATCATAATATATATTTTATTTAACTTAAATTACATATATTTTTTAATATTTATTAAATATAAATTATATATTATGATATTATACAAATATATAATTAAAATTTTTAATTATACTAGAATTATATAATTTACCATAAAAATTTATTATTATAAAAGGTTAGAGATGTATTTATTTAATATACTTAATTTATTATTTAAAATTAATTAAATAAAAGATTAATTATATATTATTTTTACTTGTAATTTTATTAAATAAATAAATATATTTAAATTATATTTAATTTAAATATATACATAATTTAATTTAAATACAATATTAATAATTATTTTTAATATAATTTATTTTATTAGCGAATACTATTATATTATAAGAAAAAATAATTAAAATTTTAGTAATTATAATATTGGTATTTGAGTTATAACTTGAATTCTCTGTATAATTATTTTTATTTCAACACAATTATTATTTTATATTTAAATTTTTAGGTCATCACATCAATAAAAAAATATAATTTGATAGCTGCTATCTCAAACAGCTAAAATGTAAGGAAAATTAAAACTGATCATAAAATTATTATCCCTCGGTTAGCTCGCCTTCAGTCCAGCCTGCTTTCCACCCCGCCCGTCCACCGTCTACCGTCTACCTTGACTTCACGGTAACATACAAGTTCCACTCTGGTTGGTAATCAACTAGATAACTCCCCAAACACTAAGTATTTGAAATGACATGAATGTCCATTTTCCTAATTTCTCCAAACACTAACATAGAGGCCTGAGTTCAAACAATTTATGATAACAAGAATGATGCCCTTAAATATTGATTTAGAAGATATTGCTAGATTCTACATATAAATTATCAATGCATTGTCCCTATTCATATATAAATACTTTATTAATTATATATAAAGTCCTCACATTATACAAATCTTAGATTCAATCATTGTAGTAATATTAGATAGATTCAATCCATTATCTTATTGTATTTACTCAGAAACCATTGATGATGATGAGGGAGAGGACATACCTGAAGAGGAGGCCGTCTGCAGGATCTGCCTCATAGAGCTGAGCGAAGGGGGAGAGACCCTGAAGATGGAGTGCAGCTGCAAAGGAGAACTCGCACTTGCTCACCGAGACTGTGCTGTGAAGTGGTTCAGCATCAAGGGCAACAAGACGTGTGATGTCTGTAGACAAGAAGTCAAGAACCTGCCTGTGACTCTCCTTCGGATACAGAACATTCAGGCTCAGAGCCAGACCAACCGAGTTCTACAAGGGGATCTCAACAATTACAGGCGAGCTTCTTAACAAATAGCTTTTCAAGATAAGGAAAAAAAAAAAGGAACCCTCAGTAGCCTTCTTCCTGTTGTTGTTGTTGTGACTTTCTAAACTTTGAAAAATTCACTAGGATATGGCAGGAAGTTCCGGTGCTAGTGATCATCAGCATGCTGGCCTACTTCTGTTTCCTTGAGCAGCTCCTGGTAAATCGCAGAAACAGAAACCTATGAATATCTTATCTACTGCAATTAAATTTATATGGGAGGTCTTGAATTGATTACTAAATATGTTCTGTTCTGGTATGCAGGTTGGGAAGATGGGAACTGGTGCAATCTCCATATCTCTACCATTCGCTTGTGTCCTGGGCCTCCTTGCTTCGATGACAGCATCCACAATGGGTATGGTATAGCTGCCAATGCACTAATTCTCCAAATGCTCATTCGGTAAGACAAGTTTATTGATCGATCCTCTGATCGCAGTGAAAAGCAGATACGTCTGGGTGTATGCCTCTATACAGTTCTCCCTTGTGGTTCTCTTTGCCCATATATTCTACTCTCTGGTAAGAGCATCTCCAACCACCACTGCGCTTACAAACTGACATCATGATTGATTATCCATCTTTTTGGTCTCATCGGTTTTGATGTTTTTGCCTAGAAGATCCATCTACAGGCCGTGCTATCGGTACTATTCGCTACATTTGCGGGTTTCGGGGTGACGATCAGCTGTAGCTCGATTCTAGTGGAGTTCCTGAGATTGAGAAGGATGTGGAACAGCAGTTTCTCGTCATCCCCTCGGTCACATATCAGTCGGCTGTCCACACGTCCTGGCCAGCTACCGAGGCTTGCAGTCCCCTGGCAGCAGCAAACCGCCGACCAATCTCAGAGCCAGCAGGGGCGGCAGCAGCAGCAAGCTGAAGGAAACAGTTAGGATCTGATGGCATTATGCATACTTACTAGAGAGGTTTTGCTATAGAAGAACCAAGTTTATTTTGGGAACTGGGAATCTGCTTCCTGCATAGGATGTGAGAGTTTGTGATGGAAGAAGAAACCCAGCTCTGTTCCATTTGCAGTGAGTTCTTGTTGGTGATCCATACTCACCATCCTCTCCCTCCGCATAAGAACACGACAGCCTGTTTGGGACAGCCTGTGTTGATTGTCTTGTATTCTATGGGGGCCAGGCCAGCCAGCATGCATGCATGCAGTGGTCGGATGCTAAAAGAACATAATAAATTGATTGTCCTCTACCTGCAAAGCCCAAGGGAACTTCCTGCTCGTGACACGGTAAGCACAGCCTAGCACCTCCTCCTTCGGCCTACCACTGGTCTATCGGCCCTCGGGTTTTGAACTCACCGGCAAAGAGTCCGCGTTTCTTCCATTTCAATGGATACCTGAGACCTCTAACTAATCATTAAATTAGGGGCTGGCCTCTTGCGTATATATGATGTTTCCATTGGCGACCGCGCACAGATGAAGATAGAAGAGAGCTTACATATAATGGAAAATGTGGGAAGCATTGCGAGAGAACTATGAGGGAGGAATGAAAATCAATAATTCAAGAGGGAATCATCTTCTGTGACCTCTCTTCTAAAGAATATCTCTCCTCGCCGTGTAACTGTACTGCGACCGCCTGGTGTTGTCCCGCCTCTTCTTGTAGATCATTCCGCCGAGGACTACGATGCCTGCGAACACAATCACCGCTGCGCTGATTCCTAGCTTCGCTCCGCCACTCAACCCGCCGGAGGAGCTTCCGGAGTCAGCGTTCGGATCAGAGATGACATTACCGCCACTCGGAATGGACGGCGCCGGCGAAGGAACAGACAATGTGGGCGTTGAAAGAGGCGGACGAGAGGGCGACGCGGCTGGAGAAGGGCCGGAAGCTGCACTCGAAGGTGGCGGTGCCGGAGGGGATGAGGTGGGACTGAGAGGCGTATTGGCAGGGTATGGCGTCGGAGATGCGTTCGGCGAGGAGGGAAATTGTGGCGGCGGAGCGTCGGCGGCTGGGCCAGGAGACGGAGCAGGCAAGATGTGAGGTGGAGAGGCCGAGAGAGCGAGACATAGTGAGAGAAGAGCAACGAGAACGAAGAGGCACAACTTCGCCATCCGGAGGACTTCGGCCGAGAGCTATGGCGGCGGAGGAATGGAATCGATGATCAGATCAAAGGAAGTAAAGGTCAGTTTGGTAGGACCGGAGTCCGGAGGAGAGATAGAAAAGAAGGAAGGGAGACCACTGAACAGACTTCCTGATGAAGACGAAGATAGGAGACGACACGAGTGAGTCCCTTGCAATAATAATACAGCATAAAAACATTACTAAATCACATTTATAATCTAACAAGTTACTATAAGTACAAATTATTAAGTTTTCGCTAAGAAATTTAATTTAAAATTATGTGATATATTGATAAACACTTCAATTAATATTTAATATTAATTTAATAATAATAAATTTAAACAAAAAGATAAAAATTAAAAAATCAGCTTTTTAGGCAGACAATTTAATAATTAAGTTTTATAATTATTTTTGAAGTGTACATGCCCTCAAAGCTTGCACTAAATTTTAGATTCTAAAAGATTATACCGCTCACAAAAAATTGTATTTGTAAAAATTTGTACTAAATTATAATTTCTAAAAGATGTGTCAAATGTGAATTTTTTACCAAAATTGACATATAAGGTCAGCTTTGGTGGGTGCAAATAAAACTATGAAAAAAATATTTATTATAACATTTTTAAATAATATGGACTGGAGTTAATTTTTGCAAACATGTCACATCAGTGCACCAATAATAGTCTAACCTAATCCTTTGTTTATTATTGGGCCACACCCACACGGGGATTCCCCCAAAGTGGGTCGAGCCCATACTTGAAGAACTGTAGGCAGGTCCGTATCCACCGGACCTCCGGTCTATACTTGTCACTGGTTCGAGTATTGAAAAATCCTCGGACAGATGGCGATGCCTAGTCGAGCCGAATGAGGGCATACGACAACATTTGAATTTTACTACGTTATCTTATGAGCCGCGACAAAACTATTATTTTCTCCCCAATTTTGAATTCTATTTTCATACGGTAATAATGGAGGTGAGAGTGACCGATCACGGAGTGTTGCGATCAAACAATAACACTAAAGATAATCGAAATTGAGCTTGTCACTTCCGAGCTAATTTTGCTCCGACCAAACACAACTAGGCTAAGTTATTAGATACTATTAATATTTACCTAATTCTTTTCCCATTAACCAATGAGATTTTTACCAATTGTACGTTTAAAACTTAAGTTTTTATTATCTTTTTGAATTTTTAATAAAAATGATTATTGAAACTTCTGACCACCAATTGATGCCCCCACTTTTTTTTTAAGAAATTTCATAATAAGTCAAATTATCTTTCCACAATTTTAACCCCTATTAATTCGTTAACATTAATGAGATTTCGTTATTTTGCCTCTCTAGAATATTTTTTATAGTGAACTTACCATTTTAGCTAATTATAAGATAAATTAATTAGTTCAAAACTTAAAATAATCCCATGAATGTAATAAAGTTGATTAGGATCAAGTAAGGATCAAATTAATAGTTTAAAAACTTAATTTTAAGTAATCTTGATTTCAATAGTTTAAAGGGAAATTCATATTTTTGAGGAAATGTAAATACGGGAAAAACATAAAGGCTTATTCATAATTAAACTAAATAAATAGTTTTAAATGTAAATAATATAAAAATAGTGACTTAAATATAATTATGAGAAAAAATAAGGATTTAATTATACATAAGAGTGAATATAAAAATTTAAATATAAATTATTATATTTACGAAAATGAACTTCAATTCAACCTAATGAATATAAAAATAAATAAATATTTTACGTTTAATAAAATTGTTTAGGAAAAAATAAGTTAATACTCCATGTTTATGAACAATGTTTATAAATAGGAGTATACTTACGTTTACAAAACATATATTAAAAAAAATAATAATTTACTTTTATTAAGTTGATTGATATAGCCTAATTTATTTGAGAATTTGTGATGTTAATAAAGGTAAATAAATAGTTTTAAATGTAAATAATATAAAAATAGTGACTTAAATATAATTATGAGAAAAAATAAGGATTTAATTATACATAAGAGTGAATATAAAAGTTTAAATATAAATTATTATATTTACGAAAATGAACTTCAATTCAACCCAATGAATATAAAAATAAATAAATATTTTACGTTTAAGAAAATTGTTTAGGAAAAAATAAGTTAATACTCCATGTTTATGAACAATGTTTATAAATAGGAGTATACTTACGTTTACAAAACATATATTAAAATAAATAATAATTTACTTTTATTAAGTTGATTGATATAGCCTAATTTATTTGAGAATTTGTTATGTTAATAAAGGGTTAGTCATGTAGTAAAATAACTATTTATTTTGAGTGAACATATGGTTACTACATTATAAGCTAAACTTATTTTTTATACTTTTATTACAGTGGGCGACTAGAGGTATTAATTCGAGATCAAAGGTTAGATAAAAAGATTGAGTAATTCTAAAAGGGATTATGGATAATGATATATATATATATATATATAATATATTTTTTTGCTTTCTAGAACTCCTGTAGGTCCATTGTGATTAATCAGTTGTAATGCTTTTAGGGTTGAAAAAGCTTACCCCAAGATTTGTTGTTACAAACGACTTTTAGATGAGTAGTCAGTAACACATCTCCATACCACAAAATATTGATTTATTTATTTGAGTGATATGTTTGGAGTGTCGCCTTCACTTAGACTTATTATATAATGCATTGTAACATCGAGATTTTTCTCGAATGTAGAACCTAACTCAGTTGGACTCGAAATCAAAGGTGAAGGAAGAATGAAAATCTAAATCGGAAATTGGGATCATATTAGATTGTGAACGATTTTCCAAACAAGAAATCATGATATGTGGGAAGCCAATTTTAAATAGTCGGGATTTAGAACATGGGTATTATTTAAATTACCGAGAGAACTCGAAGGGGGCAAAAATGTAATTTTAGAAAAGATTAAAAAGAGGGTCACCAAGTTGGATTGGATCAAACATGACTTTCTTTGCCTGACTCGACTTTCCTTACCATATCTAACTTGCGTCCCGCCACCCACTCCCGTCCAGATTCTACAGATGACTGGCTACATAAAATCGATCAAATTGACTCAATTTTGACCAAATTGTGTGTAATCAAGCCTATGCCTACATACACAACTACCATACTAGCCATCATGTAGAATTAGTTGCATTGTCTCCTCCCCATCATATAGAATTTCCCTCTCAAAGTCTAAATAACTCATTCTGACAACTCTCCCAATACTCGAAGGGTCGACCAACATTACTCTCACCTTCGACCACCAAAATAGAACATTTTGGTGCCAAAATGACGCTAAGGGAGTCCTCTTGAAGTTTGTTGTAGGGTCCCGACTAACAAGTGGCTAAAAAATACTGTAGGAGTATTGTTTTGGCCAACTCTAGCTCGAGACAAGAAAACTAAACGACAACACTACACTTTTAAGGCCGAAGTTGGCCAACTTCGATCACCTCTCCGATTGACACCGATGCCAAAAGAACCGTACCTCTCATGTACCTTATAGAAGTCTTGGTCGACCTTTGGCAATGAGAGTTTTGGTTGCCATGAGTTGATTTTCTCTAGTAGGTCTATTTTGGAATGTCCGACCGTCATCTTTTCAGGGCCAAATTCGGCCAACTCTAGTGAACACATGACCGACCACCACCACAGAATGAGTCACCTCTATCGTGGATTCAAAATGTCTACCCTTTCGCCACAAGTGATGCCCTCTCTGGTGAGTATTTTTGATCGAACCCCTATTAGCTCACTTTGTGCCATTTTTGGAAATTGACCAAATTTGACCAAGTCCAACTAGAGCAAGACTTCTAAGTCCTCCCACAAGCCCTTAGGAGATAAATAAAAGTATTTAGTGAAATGTACATTGTTAAATTAAGCATGATTGTTTGAGCGTTGTTTAATATATGTCTTTATTAAATCTATATATATATATATATCTATGTATTTACTTAAACATTTATTTATAAAATATTTAATTAAACACAATCTCACCTATCTAATTTGGACATTTTCAAGTTGTTATTCTAACCTAATTAATTACCAACAAATAATTTAATTAATTTTGTTCCAATTATATCATATTATTAATCAAATAATTTGAGTTTGAGATTAACTCTAGTTCTGTTTTAAATTTTCTCATTGAAATTTTCCTGTTCCAAAAATTCGGATGTTACAAATACAGAATATGGGTAAGACTTATATTATTAATTACCAACAAATAATTCAATTAGTTTTGTTCCAATTATATCATATTATTAATCAAATAATTTGAGTTTGAGATTAACTCTAGTTTTGTTTTAAATTTTCTCATTAAAATTTTCTTGTTCCAAAAATTCTGGTGTTATAAATGCAGAATATGAGTAAGACTCATGATCGAGATATGGTAGGTTAGATCTAATTATGTGAAAGTGAGTCCAATGCCGTATTTTTAAAAACTCGTTCAAGTGGACTCAAGGTCAATTGAAAATGGGTCAAATTGCATAAATAAGTTATGATTCAAGAGAATAATAAAATTATCACAATTTGATAATATTTGCTTAAGCTATTGAGGTGTACATGCTGGGATAGCAACGCAATGATAAAAGTTTTAAATAAAAAATTGTGTGTGATTGCAATCGTGTGAAATCAAATAGACGCCGTAATTTTAAGGGCGACTAGACAGTACGGTCAACATATGAACCTACAGGAGATTTGTACGTATTGAGATCGAGAAAAAATGGATCTCAATAGTGGACAAAAGTATCTATAATTTATGGGGTTTAGACATGTTGCTTATATATACGACGTGGTAGAAGTTGTAGTCTCTCGGAGGACGGTAAAAATAATTTGTATCACTAGTAGAACATATCGATATTTTAAAAAGTATTTGTGTAAAAAAAAATTAAGATATATAAATTATAAAAATTCATCCAACTAGAAAAGAAACTCATTTCAAGCATATATTTATTGGATAAATATTTTCTAAATTATAAGACAAGTGTTTTATTTATAGGTCAACTAAATTATTTGTTTTAATAAAAAGAAAAATTCATATATTTTTTAATATGTAATAAATAATGTACATGAAAATTATATTAGGAGAAACTATTACTGACTTACAAACTTACTCATCATTTACTCATTATAGGTACTAAATATGTCTAAAAGTATGTTAGAGAATAAACTATACATGATATGAAAATTTTATTTATAATTTTTATATACTGGGTAATCTATTATGATAATTTTTTGAAAAATATATCTAATGAATTACTTCTTTTGTGTTGAACATATTTTTTAATAATATTATAATGAATATTGCATCAAAAAAAGTAGTAAGGTGTTACTATAATTCCGTTAAAATTGTATCATGTCTTGACAAATACTTTCTCTCAATTCACATAAAATATTTATCTTGAAAAATTATAAATACGAACTACTAAATGTTATATTTTGCATTCACTGCATACACCAAAAGTTATTTTATATTCGACTATTATAACGTACACAATATTAATTTGAATAATAGTATTTAATTAATAAATTTATTATGATAATTTATTTTATAGTATAATTATTTGAATTAGCTCTCAAAACATATTAAATTTAAAATAGTGGAATATTATGGAGAAATTTAATATATATACCTATTTATTGATTAATAATGATATTAATATAAAAATAAATAATATAAAAACATTACTATATAATGTAAATAATAAAATTATATTATATATTATAACTATTTAAAATATAATAATAATAATATATTTTAATATTTTAATAATAAGTTAAGTGCGCTACCAACCAAGTACATAAGATCAAGAAATGGTCTTATTTCAAAAACCTAAAGATAAAGGCCTATTGAGTTTTATAAGAATATGCAACCCTGTTCCATATACTCTTCAATAATGGGAGGAAATTCGATTGCAATTGGGATCCCGACATATGCTTGGTCTTTAGAAGGGTATTTCTAACGTAACAATTATTATCGCAGGTAAGTTAGGAATCGGGCAAGAGGTTCCAATTTAGAGCAAATTTGGCAGGTGAGCTTATCACCGGGTGCCCAATACTACGTGGTCCCGAAGTTCATGCTCCACTTAAAGTTAATGAGAGGCCATGGCCTAAAACCTGCAGAAAATCCATGAGAAGCCCAATTATTTTGTGCAGTCCATGGTGAGGCAGAAGGGGTTCATTTGTGAATTGAATGTGTTGGAATAATTTTAAAGGTAGGTATTGTAGATATTTGGATGGTAATTAAAATGATAAATTTGAAAATATTTAAATTTTTTAATAATTTATCATTTGTAGGTGGATAAATTGATTTAAAGGATTATTAATAAAAAATAAAAAATAAATTTATTATTTTAATTAAATTAAATATTTCATTAAATAATATATAATTAAATTATATTAAATATATTATATATTAAAATAATATATTATTTAAAATAAATAAATAATTATTATAATAAAAATATATAATAATTAATATATAATTTATAATTATAATAAAATAATATAAATATATATTTTTTAATTTCTATGTATAATATTTTTATTATACGCGTATATCATATAATTTTGTATAAAATATTATTAATATCTATTTATTTAAAGTATATAATAATAAAAATAAATAAGAAAATAAATAATTGATAATATTTTCTTTTGCTCAATAAATAATTGATAATATAAATACATAAAATTAGGGTATTGACATCATTTAAATAATAAATAACATAATATATCCAAAAGGTACAAAACAGTAACAAATTATAGTCCATTTCAAACTCGTTACCAAAATGTTAACAAATAATTAATTACTTAATTACTTCAAATTTGGCCTTTTCTGCAAGCAACATTGCTTTTATGGAGCCGAGGGTGAAGTTGTAACGGCCATCAACATTAGGTACGATTTAAGCTCAGAATTGGTTGTACACTTATCGTTTTGTGCAAATTTTGTAGCTAATTCAAAGAATGTTGTGATGTAGGTAACCATGGTCTGACTTATCCCGAGTTTCTCTCCACTACATAGTTGAGCATATTCACATAGCCAAGCAATCGGTAAGCATCAAGTAAGTGAGTTATATTATTGTGCCATAGGTACTAGTTTGATTCAGATAGTTTAACTGATAAGATGGGTAGAGAATTGGGTAAAGTAACCTAGAGAGTTTGGCTTGAGAAACTCATTCTTATTGGGACGTTGATCCAGAGGCATAGCTTGAGACCCAATTGTTGATGAGGTTGAGGGAGAAGGCTTCAAAATATTGAGTTTGAAGAACAAGGTTGATATACCTCTGTTGCCGTTGGTGCTCCAAAATGTTGCTAGAGGAAAATTGCTTATTATGTACCTCTTATATCATATTGAAATGTATGGTATGGAGAGATCTGTAGAAAGTTTATTCCCTTTTATTTCATTAATGGTATACATGTGTCTTTTATATAAAATGCAGGAAAATATAAAATACAGTAATAATTTATACAATTGTACGTACATTACTCATTTTATCCAGGTGTCTGCGTGGCCCATGACGCCATCCATCGTGTAAAAGTCCGAATTCTTGTATTCACCATGTTATTACATCATTTCATACACATCTAAATTACTAATTATTTACGTGAGATGTCTCTCTCCAACATATTGAAATGAATTATTCCCCCATGTGTTTAGAATGTCATCCCCTTCACCTAGCCAAAGATAACACCGCTTTCCATACATACACCTGAACAAAGAGAACAACGTTTTCTTCATCACAGCAAGTATCAGCTCTCTCCTATGATGGTCTCCAACCTCGGAGAGACCGATGACTTCCATGGGAGGCCGATGAGTGAAGGGGCGACCTCGATACATGGTTAATTTATCAGGCTAGTAATCTCCTTGGCCATTGATTTTAAAGTAAACAATCAAATGAACAGACTTAAAAATGTCCGTTTATCTCTCCTCGTTCTTGATCCCCAAAAGAAATGAGAGAATCAAGAAAATAATGATACCAAAGTCGATGGAATATTACAGCTTCCGTCGGCGCTTAAACAAACTGCTAAAAAATCGACCACAGGGAGAAAAATTATGGATTTTCAATTCAGTCTCCATGGGATTGGTGATCTTAGATACTCCATAAATAGACATGCTTCTTATACTGGGCTGGAAGGTGAGAATGAACGGATGGGAGTCATGGCCGGGATTAAAAGGTGCGCTTAAGATCTCACAATCTTCATGGATCCTTATTTCTCACAAGCTTAAGAGCCATTTTATTGATTTCTTTAATCTCAATTTGTAATAGGATCAAATCATTTCATAACATATTTTGATCAATGCTCAAATTTACCTATCAAAATCCATTAATTTTACTTTTCAAATTTATTCTTAATCATATTTATTATTTCTATTAATTTAATTTAATTTTTTTCCATCTCTAAATTCACTCATAATAATTTATATTATTTTAAATTTCACTATCATAATTTTCTTATTAAGGTTATTTATACTCTTTAATAGTTATTATAAGGATAGGTCTTGTTTTATAATATGAAAAACTAATTTTTTTTATTATTTGGTTAGCTCCATCTTTTATATTTTCTTTAAGTTGAGACATTCAAATTTTTTTTCTATTTTTAGGCGTGTTTGATTATTGGAAAAACTAATAAATTATATGTATTAATTCTCTTTTTATACTATTTATTATATGAGAAAAATTATTCGATAATCATTTTATTTCACTCAATATATTATCAACTATTAATTATAATTTATTAATACTGATATGTAGCAGATATCTATTAATTGTCATACCACACATAATTATTATATTTATTTTTTTTGGATGTATATTACTAATTCTTTTAATAATTTGTTATAAAAAAATGTACCAATATTTTTTTACATTTTTAGTACATTTTAACTTTGTGTTTAAATTTTTTTTATTTTAAAATTTGGTCTATTCAATGGGATGGGGCTACTCAGATTTATTCATATTTTCAACATAATTCTATACAGTTGAAGTACAAACAAACGTAGCATTGTATAATAAAGTTGAACATAAAAACTGTCAAATTGTCAACATAGGTATCATATCCTTGCTCATACTAATTTTTTTATGAAATTTTAGAATTTTACTTTTAAAACATTTGCGTTTCTCATCAACTATGAAATTTTAGAATTTTACTTTTAAAACATTTGCGTTTCTCATCAACCATTTTTCCACTTATATTTTTCAGTATTGTTCTTCTTATCAAATATTACATTAGTACTATCTTCACTATAATATTTTTTTGTGTATTTAGGTGTCAATATTTTCCTTATTTCCTACCTTACTATACTCAAAAAATTCAATTTCGCTCTCGAGCATTCATCTTTCTTGGCTATATTTCGAACTATCCCGAGTACCACTATTTTAATTCCCATTGGGAGTCATATTTTCATCTATCACACGATCACATTTAATTAGTCTGTGTTTTCCTTTATTTCCCTACCTCTACACCCTCCTCCAACTGCATCTTCCATCAATCTCCCTCTCCCTTTCACGACTCATTTTTTATTTAAAAATAACTATTTTACGTAAAAATTGTTCGAGTGCTCCCTACAATAATAGATCTATTATCATGAGTAATAGTAAGATCAAGTATCGAACCAAGAAACAACCAGTGTTTGCGTCCCTGAATTTTACATTCCTATCTTGTCCCCTGGTGAACAATTTGCTTGAGTTGCATTCAAAGAGTATTATAGAGCAGCCACCTTCATGGGCGTGGATCCTGTTTCCGCAAGTAGAGGGAAAGGTCCACTATGAAAAGTGTTCAGCACCTTCCTTCCTCACATCTTCGGAAAACTCCATCAACTTGTTGCTGAGCAAGACTTTCCAATCCTTTAAGCTTAAGGCGCCCCATCATATCCTCGTATTGTGCATTATCCTGGAGCATATGATTAACCTCAAATCTAGCTACATGAATTTTTCTCATTAAAAAAACCTCTTACTGAATTATAATACTATAATCTTACTGAACTATTTTGTTTGTTTTTGTTACAAAACTGAATTCGAGAAAGAGAAAACGAATATATTGATAGAGAGGCATTGGGGATGAGAAATTGAAAACCTTCTTATTTTCTCCAAACCCTAACTCAATTATATACATGTCTATTTATTAACTACCTTAAATAGAATATATGATATAATCTTAATATCCAAGATTATATCATAATTACCTTAAATAACTTATACTATTTCAACACTCCCCCTCAAGATGGGTGATAAATATCTATCATTCCCATCTTGTTACAAATATTAATCCACTCTTTAGATCCTAATCCTTTAGTTAAATAATCTGCTAATTGTTCGCCAGTCTTCATATAGTGTAGCTCCACGATCTTGCTCTCAAGTTTCTCTTTGATGAAGAATCGATCAATTTCAATATGTTTGGTTCTATCATGTTGAACTGGATTGTTAGCAATGCTGATCGCTGATTTATTATCACACCATAACTTAATGGGTTCTTTCCTGAATAAACATAACTCTATCAATAAGTTCTTTATCCATATTATCTCACATATGCCTTGAGTCATAGCTCTGTATTCTGCCTCTGCCGTTGATCTTGCGACCACCTCCTGTTTCTTACTTCTCCAAGATACAAGATTACCTCCAACAACCACGCAATAACCTGATGTCGATCTTCTATCATCTACACAACTAGCCCAATCAAAGTCACAAAATCCTTCAACTTTAGTATGACCTTGAGACTTGAACCAAAGGCCTTTTCCCGGGCTACTCTTTAGATATCTCAATATTCGCATAACTGCCTCCCAATGTTCTGTCCTAGGATCATGCATATATCTACTTACAATACTAACCGCATATGTTATGTCCGGTCGTGTGTGACACAAGTAGATAAGTCGTCCCACAATTCTTTGGTATTGTTCTTTATCCACTGGGTCCCCTGACTGAGCACATAGCTTATGATTTGGTTCAATTGGAGTAGCAGCAGTTCGACAACCCAACATCCTTGTTTCAGTAAGTAGATCCAATAGATATTTTCTCTGAGAAAGCACTATGCCTGTCCTAGACCTGACTATCTCAATACCAAGAAAATACTTAAGTGCACCCAAATCTTTCACTTCAAATTCTTTGCTCAATCTTTGCTTTAGTCGCAATATCTCATCGCTATCATCTTCAGTTATAATAATATCATCTACATATACTGTAAGGATAGCAACTTGACTATTTGAGTGTCGATAGAAAACTGTGTGATCTCCATTGCATTGTTGATATCCCATTCTAACTATTGCATGTCGAAATCGGTCAAACCAAGCTCTTGGTGATTGCTTGAATCCATACAAAGACTTCTTAAGTTTACATACCCTCCCAGTGGTCTTCATTGTATCAAATCCAGGTGGAATTTTCATATATACCTCTTCTTGTAAGTCTCCATGCAAAAATGCATTCTTTACATCTAATTGATGTAATTTCCATCCAAAGTTGGCAGCACATGATATAAGTATTCTGACGGTACTCATTTTAGCAACTGGTGCAAATGTCTTATCATAATCTATTCCATACGTCTGGCTGTAGCCTTTTGCTACCAATCTTGCTTTATACCTTTCAACCTTTCCTTCAGCATTTTGCTTAACAGTGAATACCCATTTGCATCCAACAACCTTTTTTCCGCTTGGAAGTAATGCCAGTTCCCACGTCTTATTTTTCTCTAATGCACACATCTCCTCATGCATCGCTGCAAGCCACTTTGGATCATTTTTAGCCTCTTGCCAATTTCTTGGTATGTGCACTAACTGTAATGATACAATAAAGGTCTTGTAAGTAGATGAGACAGATTCATATGAGACATAATTAGATATATCATATTCATAACCATATCTAATTAGAGGTTTTCCTGCATTAGCTCTAGATTCTTTACGAATAGCAATGGGCAGAGATTCATTACCATCTGGTGATGACGAGGAATTGTCAGGAGATTGATGGGTATCTAGGACATCTGGTGATGATGAGGAATCGTCAGAAGATTGATGGGTAACTGGGACATCCGGTGATGATGAGGAATCGTCAGAAGATTGATGGGTATCTAGGACATATGTGGGCAATGAGTGTGGTATAAGTATCTGTTCTTGTCGCTCTCCATCATCTTCTTTATCTTCCTCCCCCTGAGCACAACTCTTGTTCCTTCTACTATAAACCTTCAATTTTGGTTCATTGGTCCCTCCTTCATTGCTACTCAATCTCTTAGGACATGGGATTATACCTACAATGACATCATCTTCTTTATTATCACTAATTCTCTCTTCATTTCCATGTTATGCTTCAGTCAAATCATCTAGCATTGTGGATGACGTTGTTGATTCACCATAAAAGGGTTCATTCTCACGAAATGTTACATCCATACTCACAAAAAGTCTTCTCTCGCTTGGACACCAGCACTTGTAACCTTTATGAGTGCTAGAATAGCCCACATAAATACACTTCAATGCACGTGGATCAAGTTTAGTTACTGTGGGACGATGATCTCTCACAAAACATACGCAACCAAATACACGAGGACGGATTGCATATATATTGCGCCCCATCAAAAGTTCACAAGGAGATTGAAAGTTTAATATCTGAGAAGGCATCCGGTTAATTAAATATGTTGCCGTCAATACTGCTTCACTCCATAGATATTTTGGAACATTCATTGTAAATAGAAGTGTGCGAGCTACCTCTAACAAGTGTCAATTCTTCCGTTCTGCCACTCCATTCTGTTCTGGTGTATCTGGACATGTAGTCTGATGCAGAATCCCCTTTGTAGATAAATACGATGAGAATTCTCTATTAACATATTCAGTACCATTATCTGTACGGAGAGTACTTACTTTGGCATTATATTGTGTTTGCACCAAAGCTAAAAAATCTTTAAAGCAAACCAGTGTCTCATATTTATTTTTCATCAAATATACCCATGTCATCCTTGAGTAACAATCAATAAATGTAATAAACCATCTGAATCCGCCAATCGAAGTAACTGGACATGGTCCCCAAACATCAGAATGTATCAACAAAAATGGTGAAATACTTCTTAAACCAGTAGGAGAATAACGTGTTCTTGTATGTTTTTCAAACTCACAAGTATCACATACAAGCTTGCTACGTTCTACATTATTCATCAAGTCAGGCCTTACCCTCTTAAGATTCTCAAACGATAGATGACCAAGACAACGATGCTCCAATATGACTTCATTCATTGCTCGTTCAGACAAAGTAGTGGTTAAAGCTGTGCTAGACTCATCTCTTATAAGATACCACAATCCATCAAGCCTCCGTCCAGTCCCAATTGTTCTCTTGGTATTCCTTTCCTGAATGACACATGAATCTCAATCAAAGATTACTTGACAGTTCAATTGATCACTAATTGCACTAACTGATAATAGATTAACCGGAAATGATGGGACATGTAGAACTGATGATAATGTAATTAATGAAGTGCATTTAATTGAGCCGAATCCCATAACCGGTTGAAATGTGCCATCAGCAGTTTGAACTCTATTATGGGAAAAAGGTGGAGAACCAGTATATGTAATAAACTCTATTGATGTTGCTGTCACATGTCTAGATGCGCTTGAATCAATAATCCATTCTGTGGAAGATGGTTTAGAAGAAAATGCATGTGCAATAGTACCTGAGTCAGCATTAGCATAACACATGTCGTTGTTTAAAATGTCAACACCTTTAGCACGATAGGTTTGTCCCCCCAAATCGTCCACAACCTCGACCTTGACCTCGGGCTCCACGTCCTCTGATGTTATGACTTGTTCCACCCCATGCAGGAATACGTGTCGAGGAACAATTCCAGCTAATATGTCCATTCTTCCCACAATTATAGCATTGTCGGTTGTCAATAATCGGTTTTGCTAGAGTAGAGCGAACTGGTATTGCTGATATCTTAGAAGTGTTCATAACCTTTTGTCTTGACTCCTCATGAATTAGTGCAGCAATAACATCTTCCATCGGAGGAATTGGAGATTGATGACATATCATTGCTCTCTTGTTTTCATATTCTAGATTTAGTCCCCTCAGGAGGTGAATCACATGTCGTCGCTCCATCCATGCTCTAATAGAAGCTGTATCTAAAGGATCAGATGTAATTAATGGATCATAATAATCAAGTTCGGACCATAACCTTTCCAGCTCAGTACTGTATTCTATTATACTTAGCTTCCCCTGCTTTAGTGCGTCCAATTTATCTTCAATCTCAATCACAATCATCATATTCCCAATACCAGAGAATTGAGTAGCCAAAATCTTCCATATATCAGATGCTTTATTAATACCTTCTACCAACCCCGCGATAGAAGGAGAAAGTGATCCTATTATCCATGCAACCACCAGAGAATTAGTCGCCCTCCACACCTTCCATGATGTGCTGGTAGTATCAGTGGGTTCTTCATACGAGTCGTCAATGTAATCTTCCAAATATTTTGACTCTAGTATGAGTCTCATCTTTCTCGACCAACTCAAATAGTTTTTTGTTCCTTCAAGTCTCTGCTCTATTGGGAGTAATTCCAACTTCAAATCTCCATTGAGAGTATTGTTATGTTGAGGCGATACATCTTCTCTTCCTACAAGCAATTTGGCCATACCTTCTAAAATTTCCTTCAACTCCCTTCCTGTTAATGCTGCATCCGTTTTCTCCATCTTTTACGACAATTCAGTTATGTCGTGTCTTGAGTCTTCAGATCAAAAAACCTTAAAAATAGCAGAAAACCTTAGCTCTGATACCATGTTACAAAACTGAATTCGAGGAAGAGAAAACGAATATATTGATAGAGAGGCATTGGGGATGAGAAATTGAAAACCTTTTTATTTTCTCCAAACCCTAACTCAATTATATACATGTCTATTTATTAACTACCTTAAATAGAATATATGATATAATCTTAATATCCAAGATTATATCATAATTACCTTAAATAACTTATACTATTTCAACAGTTTTTTTAACCATGCCCAATATTTTTCACAAGACAAGTTCTCTAACCTTCTTTTAGAAACTGGAAACAAAAATCTCAATTACTAGGTATTGGTAGATAGGGTGAAATGTGAACCTAGAACTAGTGTCGGTATTATTTTGGGTGTGAATATGTATGCATGGTTTCCATCAATAATAGCAACTTGTTGTAAATATCAATCTTTCACTTTAATTCCATTATTCTATGAAAATTTACCACAATAAATCTTTGGATCATTCTATATTGTTTTAACATTTTATTTACACAAAGAGTTACGGAGAGAAGAAATACCATTAAATTGCATGTAATCCAAACTTTGAGGTTTGAAACATGATTAATTTTTTTAATTATTTTATTTATATCTAATTTTAAATATTATTTCTTTATTTGAGTTTATGGAAGTAATAGATAATAAATAATAATGGGCCGAAATTTAAGTCAAAGAAATACATGTTATATTAGATTTTATAAGAGATAAACCCATCAAATACTATCGCTAGATTTTCTTCAAATTTTTCTCATATACTATTACTATATTTTTCTTAATAATATTTTAACATATTATACATATTCATGTAAGTCCTTAATTAAACCTATATAAATATTATATATGGTACAATTTTATTGTTTAATATTATAATAATATTACGTACATTATTTTTATTATTTCTTTATTATCTTTTAACCATATCCACAAATTATGGATTTTGAATGTTGGTTTACCCAATCTCCTTGTATTGGTTAGGTAGTGGATGATATTTATTTTCACAGCTAGTTTGTTGATTTTACTATTGATTTCCTCCTCTTCATAAATGCTTCATCGTAGAGATCACTAGAGCTAGATATATGAATGTGGGCCTATGAAACAACGCTTTAAAGGTAACAAGCACATCATTTTGTGAAAAAAAAAAGTAACACTATCATTCATCTTATCCCTAACAATTAATTAACAATTATGTCGTCAAGACTCAAGAAGAGCATATCTTGATTCGACCTATCTACATCGCCATCTTAGCTTAAAGCTATGAGGAAGACCATCCATGGATCGAACAAAGCTAAGACAATACCATACCCAACAAAGTCCCAAGTTATTCTCTCATGTTTGTTGGGTCTCTTTAAGCTGCCACTTTGAATAACAATTTAAGGTCTTCTTTTCATAATCTGTTTTGTTTGTTGAGTCAAAGAAAAGGAAAAGCTAAGCACGATCAATCCCCCTCTTGTGTTGCCATCCGGATTATTCTCATCATCTAAATGTATTATTCGTGTATTCGAATAATATTCATAATAAAAATAATAATATTTTTCCATCATCATTTATATATATAATATTTAAAGTTAGTGTCCATTAGGGGAGTATCATCACCCAACTTATAAACCCACGTCTATTTTCTTCCATATTTTTTACTCTACAAAGATGCATATGATATTATATATTGGTAGGTGAACGTAGAAATGCGAAATTTTAAAAAAACAAGAATCGCGATTGACCCACCCATGTGATATTCAACCGTGTTCCTCATAAATGATTATATAATATTAAAATATAATTTAACATAATATTTATTGTGATAGTTTAATTTTTTTTTTAAATTCTAGCTAAGGAGCGCCATGCTAATGCTATGACAACGTAATCTTGGAGTTCGTGGGGATTAATGGTTTGAATAATCACGTGTTAATTGCATGGTAAATATGCCAAGATGGCTATTATTATATGTACCTAATCACCACCCCATAGGTTCGTTCAGACATACTGAACAATGACCATATTTACATAAGAAAGGGAATCAATTCATCGATATCGATTCCCCATACCCTATGATAATAGAACAGCACACGCATGATTTACGCGTCTCACCACAATTATGTGCAATATCGCTATGTGACATCTTTGCCTAATTTAATTCATAGATACATTTTTAATAATTTTATTTTATAAATTTTAATTTGCTTGATATTTAACTATATTATTTTGGAATCTTTTTGATGTATTAATGTGTTGACTGGAGCCATTTTTTTCTATTTTTCTTATGTAATGGAATGGCATGATAACTTCAAATTATGGATAAAATTAGAAATAATATATTATGAAACTTGTCATAATTTATGGTTTAGCATTTTGTGTTTCACGTGAAAAAAATGTTTTGATCTTTCCTTTCCCAATCTTTATCTCTCCATCGTCACAGAGATTCCCTACTGTCACAAGATGACATTCTCATTTTTTTTATGTTAGTTTATTCTCAAAATTATAAAATGAAGTTAGTGAAGGAATCCATAATTTTTTTGCACCAAATAAACATTTTAATATAACCCTAATCATATTTAGATATATAAGAAAATAATTGTACGGATAGACTAAACGTACTAGATTATCAACCCACATGAAAATTGTGTGGTAGTATGTGGACGTACATTTATCTCTAATTATATGTGCAACATGTAAATAGTTAAATCAATCTTCTAACTCCTAATGCATATCTGCATATGGTTTGGATAGAGCCGCTTGGATCTTGGAGTAAAATCATACTCCTAATTCTTGCCACGACGGCATGTGTTTTAGCTTTGAATGGAGAGTGGGACCGTACTGTATCTCCTTCGTCTCCCTACTATGCGTACTAAACCATTAAGTTCTATGAAGTTAATACTTACAAACGAGCCATTGCAATTAGTTTTAATCTTAACCCGAGAGTGTCGTGTACCAACAATTACTCCTTTTAAAATATGTGAATTAGTATACTCCCCTTAGTTTTTACTATTGACATATATTTTTTAAAATCATTCAAATTTACCCTATACCACTCTTAAAAAAAAGCATGATTATACAATTTCCAAATTATATCTCCTAGGTAATAGTATTCAATATATATTATTTAAATTGACATGTTAATATATCAGAAACTCTATACCAAATCCTCTTAATTAATATGAATCAAAACAATATATAATCTACCATTTCAGTTTATCCATAGATAAAGTAATCACTACATCCACTATAACATGCTTATTAAGTAAATTAGTACAAACTTACCACACATTAGAATAAATTTTCTACAAAAAAAATTAATTATAAAAATATATTGTATTTTTCAAATAACATTTCAAACTTATTTGGAACCTATTGAGAGTAAAAATGTACTTATAAATTCTTTCATGTTTTAGTAAAAATGAATCATATACCTCTTATCCTACAAAAGGTGAATCCTATTGAAAAGAGAAATCATCCTGTAATTTTCATACCTTATTATAATATTATAGTAAGGTCCCAATCTGGCTTACATATTTGAAACTTATAAACTATTCGCGACTACCTCATTACTATAAAAGTAAATACTACTATAGTCTCCGTATATGTCAAGCAAAAAATTATGAAAATTTTAAAATATTAAATTCTATAATATATCACAATAATATGAGAATATAATTTATATAAAATGTACACCATATAAGTCACTGTACATGATTTCTGAAAGGTTTAGTGTAGTGGTGAGATTGACGATGTAATTAGTATAAATTTTTAACACTAAATATTATTAGTTTATTTTCAGGGTTTCTTAAATGTTTAATAATATTCCATTTTATAATAGGCCTAATTCTTAAATGTTTCTTAAACACTATCATTTAATCGCATGATAGATATGCATATATCCCACTTGTGATCCATAGCACTTTTACCATTAATGGTGCAAGACTACAATTTTTATCACACTTGTACAAATATAAGATGTCAGATCATACATCTTTTGAGCACTTTTGTCCAAACCATAATCATATTAATTTAGTTGTCCACTATAGAGGGACCAACTTTTCAAGTTCACCATGTCTAAATGCGAATAGGATTACATGAGTTCATTGACATACTAGACCTGAGATAGCTCCCTTGTAACAAATTTATTGCCCAAGAGTCCTTAACATTATCACCACCTCATATGGTAAGTATTACGATCTTGTATAAATAAGTAAACAAAGACAAATATTTTATTTTAATATCATCATTTTTGTACTATCAGCCCTACGAGATGTGATCATTTTCTAGCACAATAGTAATTTATTCACACAATCATTTGGATTTGTATTAAACATGGATCATATTGTATACAAAATAAAGTATGTATATATCATATCACAAGTTTTCAAAAAATTGCATTGAATTCTCTACTCATTTGAAAAAGTTGGCCTTGGGTCCACTTTAGCAATATGTTTTATACAAAATCTATAACATTCATGATTTATACTTGCAATAGAAATACCTCCCGAAAATAGTTTTAAGCAGGGATCAAATAATAATACAAATATATTTCTAGAAACACTTTTATTTATCTCATGCTATTATTTTGAATAGGTATTTTACATTCATTCGTTCAATTAGACTTGATATGAGAAATCTCGCTCAAATTGGATATGTGAGTTGTTTGCCTCGTATGAATTTTTGAAACCTTAAACTTACATTTGCCCATATACGTAAAAGATCTTGTCCCTAAATTATTTCGATCATTTGAGTCCCATGACATGCAAAATTTACACTTAATTTCCTATATTTTTTCTTATTTATATATACGTCCCTATATTTATTTTATTTATAATTAAACCCCTAAATTTACCAAATTTCTCCTTTAAGTCCTTAATTATTCATTTCTTCCCTTTATATACTTGAATTATCTCAAATTATACTTAGAATCTTATAAATTTGAAAAATGCTATTTACTCCCTAACTTTAAAAAAATACATTTTAGTCCCTGGATATTTTATCTTCAAATAAGCATGTTAAACTCACTCAATTTCATCATAACATGATACTGATAATTTTTCTCATGTTCCTATGATTATTTCAAGGTTTGATTAATCAAATTTGGCCTAGAATTACCATAAATTTAGTTTTGCCAAAAAAGTTTTCTAGATAAAAAAATCTTCGATTACTTATGAGTAAGAGCTCGGTGGTTAGAGTTCTAGGTATGAGGAGTTAGCTCTCTTCAAATGAATCTTTCTAGGATAAAAGGATACTTCAATTGGTGGCCTAGGCAGTGAGAATTTGATTTAGTACAATTGAACAAAATTCATTTTGTAAATTGAATATTCCGATGAAGGTCAACGGTAGAGACTTACCACTATGATACAAGGAAGACGAAGGTAAGCCACAAGAGGTCTGAAGGTAGCTCGAATTGGGGTTGGGCTGTCCACAGAGTCTTCGGTCGTCGTAGCATGGCTACTATGCGAGCTCGCTGAAGCTTCTCTAGTAACCCTCGAGTTGAACAAAGTATACAATCGGGTAGAGTACTTTTTGAGGAATCCAGGAAACCAAAATTGGTGTTTTGAGGTGACGAAAAGTGTTGATGTCGGAGCTCTGGTTCGCAGGTGATCGAGAATTGGAGTTGTTCGGGTTATCTAAACTTTTGAGGTGTGTAGAAGATGAATGAAGAGTAGTTATTTATATAGGGAGTAGAGGAATTGAATGTTCTATTTGTTCCACTATCGGTTGGCCACTAATTCCCTCATTTAAGGCCTTATCAGAGCAATTTATTGCTCACCAGAGTTCAGGGGTCCTTCAACCTTTCTTTCGTATGTCCATTCAAATGTTGAAGATGACACTGTGTACGTGTGTGCAAGCTGTCATGTGGCGCACAATGATTGGTTCTCGTTGCTAACGCAACATCCCACCCAACATTGAGGTCACACGTTGACTAGACACATGGTAACCTCCCATTGGTCACTCCATCCTATGTAGTAGTTGATTGAATCTGACCGTCAAACAACCATTATTGACTTTGCGATGTGGCGTCCTCTGAATTGCCAATTAATTACTAAGAGTTTCCACCTAATGTACTATGCCAATTCCATGTGTCCTCCCAAGATTGGTTGTGGTCATCCGACGTAGCATTGCCATGTGTCGATCACTGATTGGTCGATCCTTCTTGGTCATTCCAGCTAGCTGCTAACTAAATGCACTTTCCATGTGTCACCCTCTTATTAATTAGTCCGATTGATAGAGATCTCCTTTAGTTGACTGCTGACTATGGACACGTATCACACTCTCATTGGTCAATCCCAATGACGTGGATTTTCTTCATTTGATTGGTGACGAGTGACATGTGTCATGTTTTGATTAGTCAACGTTTCTAGATGTTGACCTAGTGAATGATGGGGCGTAATTCACCATGTATCACACATTGATTGGTCGCATATGCTCACTAGACGTTGACTTGGCAGATGGTCTGTTGACCCTACAGGACAACTGACCGGTTCGATTGGACTGGGTTTAGCAACCCGAAATAAAAAATCGATCGGTTCAAGCCTTATTCGATTAGTTTTCTAAAAATTAAAAAAAAATCATTTTCTACATGGTGGTGACTTAAAATTTTCAATTTGACATTTGTGGGTCACCTAGAAAAATAAATTTTCGAACGAGTTCTTCTTGGTTTAGTTTGGTCTAGTCCGATTTAGTCTAGGTTCATCCTAAACCGGTCTAGTTCTCACTTTCAATTTTTATTTGAACTCTTTCACTTAAATTTTGGAACTTTAATTATCACTTTTGATCACTTCAAATCCCGTTTTGATTTCTCTTTACAATTCCTATTTTCTTTGAACCATGATTTCTTTTCGAAAATTTTTGATTCTCCATTTTGACTTTCTTGTTTTATGAAAATAATGTTTATAACTACTATACTCTTTTTAGAAGTTTTGTTCTCAAAACTATAGTAGTTATTACAATTACCCATTAACACTCCTTCGGGTTTCTTCCTTGTCTTTCCTGAATTCCACTTGGTCTATTTCCAAGTGTCTCATTTGTTTGGGATTATTTTTCCCTTCATTGGCATACTCTACTAGCCTATTTTTATGTGCAATCGTACTGTCTCCTTAGTAGTACTCACTTCAGTTCCATCTCTTTAAATTTGGTTTCTTAGTACAATCTTCACCTATACTTTGGGGAATTTCTTTCATATCCCTAACGTTGGAATTAGCTTAAAGGTGGCTTAAATCATGAAATCCCCTCCTAGGATCTTCACATACTCTTTTACTCCTTGGTCATAGTAGAATTGTCATGACCCAATCGGATTCTGTCAGTCAGAGACTCGTGAACCCCTTGCTCGTCAACCTCGATGTCACTTTGGTAGGTTCCTACACCATAGTGAAACCAGAGGTACTAGGTCTTTGATAACTTTCATTTGAAAAATGTAGCACAAATTTTACACTTTTCTTTAAAGTCTCACGTTTGAGCCCACCAAAACGGTTTACCAAAATATCTTGGGAAAAATAGGAACATGATAAGAAACTTAAAGCACTTTTGTGAGCAGGTTAAGAGGGCTACCTTAGACGATGATCACCTTGGAAAGATTCTCTCACTCCTACCTCTTGCCTCCACATGTTAAACATGCAATTTGTTTATGGGAGGGGAGTGAGCTCACAACTAAGTGAATGTGGTACTAACGTCGGACCACTACATGACTTACGACTCAGACATTACCCATAAACCACCTAACAAAATTCTCTATTTCTTTAGTCTAACATATGTTCTTGAATCTCATGGTTTAACTTGCCCCTCGAGACACCTATCTTGAGCCACTCAGACCTATAGCCTACCCTATAATTAAGTTACTCTAGGTCTTCCCCATTGTCCCTACATGAAAATCCATATATATATATCACAATAATTCAAACATTGGGAAACTCAAGTCTTGCACACACATGGCCTATACTTCCAGGCTACTCACGACTCATGCCTCATCCCTAGTTACTCAAGCCCACACACATGGGCTACTCATGCCATATACACACAGTATGCTCTGAAGTGTACTACAATTTAATGGTAACAAATTCAGAAAAACTAGAGTGTGGGAGCTACATGCAACTCTACCACAACTAACACTTCTCGAGTGTCGTCTCGAGATCATGGCTGCACTGCCCTCACTCATCGGCACATGCCTCTTACACATGCGACTCAATTCCGCCACTTCTCATCTTAGCTATCATGTCCGACCCAGTTTGGTCAGAACCCCATGAGCATCCCGCCACTCCATCCGACCTAGAGGGATTTCCTTCTCTGAAATCCTGGGGAGTCAGACGTACTTCTCATCGGTTACCTAGAATGACATTATCAGAACTATTATGTCAAGAAAATATTAAGCATAAAGTACTTGAGGTTGGTTGGGGTTCTGGCTGACAACTTTGAAAGTTCTTCATTCTAGAAAAATGAAAAAGGGGAGGGGTGAGTTTCTCAACTCAGTGAGTGGGTATTATAAGGGAAATGTTTGTTTGGCTTTCTTAATTTATTATGTCCAAACTCATTATTAGGCCACATTATCTTTCTTTTTTGTTTCTTTTTATCACCGCAAAGGTATTCAGTTCATATCATTGGGTTGACAAGCAACACACGCCATTTTATTATCGAAAGGGATAAAAAATTTGCAAAACATTCCTCGACTGTTAAACTTGTGGATTGAAGCTTCTTTACCATCGACCCCGGTAGAAGTTCACAACTTCCACCAAAGTCTGTGTGAGTGTCAATCGCTCGATCCCAAGACTCGAGTTCATACTTCGTGTCCGCAAATGTGGGACAAGACTTCTCCCCCTCCGACTTCAATCTCAATGTGCATGAAGCTCCTCGAGCCTCACGACATACTGAATGCCAAGGCTTCCCTTATCTTTTCTAAGTCGTTTAGCAACCCTTAGAACCACCTCTACCCATACAGGGCACATCGATGGTTCTGTAACACGGCATGCACAATCAACAATCTTATTTTGATTGACCTTTATCTTTGGTGCTACCAGCCCAACGAATTCTATTTATCTTTATTGAGAATCGAAATTCCTCAATTCCTATGAACATTGTCCAAATATCTAATGAGTACTTCTCACATACTCCGCTAGCTTCTTACTTACTTTTCAATTTTCCATTTTTTTCTTTGGTATTCCTTATGACCAACTTCTCACCATTTTATAAATCAAATGACGTTTCTTAGGGATTTTTTTGATTCCTCATACTTACCTTCCTAATTCTTTTGTTGTTCTGTTTGAGTGTTTCAACACTCATCCTTTTTTTATGAGTACATTACTTACAGAAATATAAAATTTTCTTTTCTCTTAACCTCTGCACTAATATTCATTCTCCCAGGAGTTAACCATTTATGTTGGTTGTTACTACTTACACTAGTCAACATTTTTATTCTTCCTTATTTTTCTTTGTGGTTAACCTTTATCTTGCCATTCATAGGATTATTCTCCCTCTCTCTTAAAAATCTATTTAAAATATCTTTAAAATCCCCTTGAACGATTTTTTCCTTTATTGTTTTATGTATTTTTGGGTTAACAACACAAATTTTATGAAAAAAAATTTGTATTCCTTAACCTTTTAGCCATAAATTGGCTTTATTACAAATAAGAATTGTCACTAATTTCTTATCTACATTTATTAATTGATTATAAGTTATTCTTAACTATAGTTTGGGATAATTTTTATGGAGGTTTCATGTTTAGAAGTTTGATTCGCAACTTCATTGGGTTTGGTGAAGGGCATGGCTGATTCTGAATTATTATTGTCACATTTGTTGCAACTATTTATTTTGGGTTCATCATACTCTAAGAAAGATAATTCAACCAAGAGCTTCGAAATTTGGTATTTTGGGTTGTAAACCCCGTGTTTTGATAATAAAAAAAACCGAGAAAAGAACTGGTCATTTTAAAAAGGAGAACCAAATCGGTTTATAAACAATAACCGATAGAGAAAGGGTAAACTAGAAAATTTATAAATCCTGGGTGACCTAAAGAGTCATAAAAGTCATGAGAAAGGACTTTAGGATGAATTGGAGGTAAAAACCAAACCGATTCAGGTGAATTGGACCTAAATCGGATTGAACCGGTTTGAACCATTATTGAACCAATATCTAAATTCATTTTTCTGGATGGCTTAGAAAATTCAAATTAGAGAATTGAAGCTATCATTGGATAGATAATTAATTTAGATAAATTTACAAATTTTTAATTTTGAAAAACTCGGTCGAATCGAGCTTGAACCAGCCGGTTTAAACATTGAACCCAATTCGAAATAGTGTCATCTTCTTCCTTCAGATGACAACATTGTTCACTCACTGAAAAATCAAGCAGCGTCGGTGAAGATGAAAAGTCTCCATTTAGGGAGTTTAAAGCAATGAATGACCACCATAAACATGCCAATCAGACGACCAAAGAGTCTCCGAGCTTCCTATATAAAGAGCCCCTCCTCATTCATCCTCCTCACACCTGAAAACTCCTCTCTCTTCCTACTGCTCCATTTTCTGGAAAAGCTCAAACCAGAGCTCCTACATCAGACATTTTCTAAGCCAAAGAAGGTGAGGTCGGGTTCCTTAGATTTGGGGAGAAGTCAGCTACTCAGCATTAGTCTCTATTTGCTTTGAGGATCATTAGAGAAGCGCTAGCATGATCGAACACTGAAGCAGCTCCGGCAGACGGAAGCTGCCATGTTTCGGCCGAGCTAAAAATGACCAATTTGAGCCCTTTTCACGCCAAACCAAGATCTCCCAACACTTCCACAGCCCTCATACGCTTGAATTAGAGTGGAAAGGTAAGCGAATTTGGCTCACCTCTGTAATTTCTGATCAGTGTTAGAGAGAGAATCGATGAAACTTCACCCACCAAATTCTCCCTCAATTTGACATGAATTAATGTGATTCTTGATCCTTGGAAAAACTTCAGGACAAGAGCTATTTGCCCAGATCGAAAGCTTGGGCCGCCGCACCCCCAATGGTTAGCTTTTGAAGCTTTCTCTCTCTAAGTTCAGTTTTCTAACGAAGCTCCGTTTGAGCTCAATTCGGATCCAAATGATACAATTCAAAGTTCCATTGAATCATGTGGTAGTGTAGGAACTCAATTTTACCTTCAATTTCAACAATTAAACCCGATTGAATGGTCAATTTGATAAAATCAAATTCTGCCAGTTTGAAAAGGGGAAATTGAGGAAAATTTTGGGGAAATTTCAGAATTTCAAAAATTCAATGGACTAAAGTGCAATTTCCCAAAATTGAGGGTTAATTGGCCATTAAAAAGATGTTGGAGGACCAATTGGTCAAGTTTTGAAATTAGTAGGGTCAATTTTTCCATTTTTGTAAAATATGGGTAAAATGGTAATTTTTTAAAAGTTGGGGACCAAATTGAAAAACTTGGGAATCTTGAACCTCTTTTTGTGATTTTGAATAAATTGAGGTCCCGAAGTGAATTTTAGAAGTTTCGGGACTCAATTTGGCAAAAAATTGGCATTAGGGACCTAAAGTTAAAGAAAAAGAACTTTAGGGACTTAAATGCAAATAATTAAAAGTTTGGGCATTTTATTCATTCATGATGAATGAAGGCTATTATGTCAATGGTTGTACCAGGAATGCCTGCAAGGATAAGTTCGCGTGAGGCAAAGAACCGGTTAAGTGGAAAAATACACTGCGAATATCGGGTGAGTGGGAATTTTCACATCATACCCGGTTGGGATGATGAGTACCTCGAAAATGAAAACTCACTACTATATGGAATTTTAACATCACACCTGATTGGGGTGATGTGAGAAACACACGGAAAAACTACTTACCGGTTATAAGTAGATCATACCAGGTTGATATGATGAACTTACTCGAAGGAAGTAGAAAACCCGCTTATCGGTTATGAGCGAAGATGTCCTCACACCCGGTTAGTGTGATGGACTTGTGAAAAGTTATTTTTGACAAAAGTGTTCTCCCTTGATTGTGTGCCAATGCTTAAAGATTTTGGGAGACCTTCTTGACAAGAGCTCGAATAGCTCAGATAGGCTAGAGGCCTCTATTTTAGAACTTGAGGTCTAAAATGCCCAGTTTTGAAAATCTCGTACAGTGTGACCAAGGACACTTGGCATGAGTAGGAGCTCGTAAACAAACATGATGCTAAGCCATGAAAATTTTAATGAATGATGTGATTTAGTTATGGTAGCAAGATAGGACCAACATACTCGATGGAGTGGCAGTAGTGCGACAAGACCTGGTCAACGGACTAATCTAGACGAACAACTGCAAATCGAGTTAATGGTCAGGGCCGTTAGACCAGTAGCACCAAAGATTAATGGCATATATGAAAAATTATTTTTTGTGCATGCACTGAGGTTTGGGACTATCAAGATGCCCAAGAGAGGTAGTGATGCATCCTAGGGGCTACTATACGACATGGTGGAGATAAGGGCAGTTTGTCGTTCTAGCGGTCAGGGAAGCTTGACGTAGCTTCATGCGCATGACACCAGGGTGGGATCGAGATAAGGTCTTTGCCCACATACGAATATGGAGTTTCTTTTCAGGTTTGAGGGTTGGATGTCGCGAACATCCACTCATTCTGAGGGTAGAAGTGGACGGGCTTCTATGTAGGTGACCAGTAAAGTCGCTCCAACGCCACAAGTGGGTGTAGTGGACGGGCTGCCCTGCGAATGTGTGATCCCTTCATGATGAAGTGCATGTGTTGATTGTTAAACACACAGATTGTGAGGAAATTGGTTTTGAATAATCGAGAATTCAAGGAAATAATGGTTTTTAAGAAAATAAGAAATCCGGTACACTCTAATTAAAACTAATTTATAGAAACTCTTATTTCAAACACCCATTCACTGATTTGTCGAACTCACCCCCTCCCTTTAGTCCTTTTTAGGTAACCGAGGGAAAAACCTACCTAAAGACCTTCAACTAGCTAAACTTATAAGATAGGTATGTAAGTTTAAATTTTATGCAATTTTGATTAATGTTATCTCAGGAAAGGTACAGGTCTAAATGACGCATTACTCCTCACGGTTTAAAGAAGGGGAAAACCCTTAATAAACCAGGAGAGTGGCGGGTTGTTCATAGGGATCTGACCTAATCGGTTCGGGGAGTGACAACTTGAGTGGTATCAAAGCATGTTTCCTCGAATACATTATCAAGACTAGAGAAAATAGTAACTGACAGGGAAATTTTTAAAATTTACAGATAACTCCCAAGAAAGGAACCAAGAGAACTAGAGCTACAGTCTCCGACACTGCCCAACTACCTCCACCTATGGAAACTCCTCGAGGAGCCCAGACAACCCCACCTGGACTTAGCTCAGAACACCAAAGGTTGTACGGGGAGTTCACCCGTGTATTTGGGAAACCTAACGTCGTCACTGAGGCAGGCACCAACTCTCGGGTTGAACCGGAGGAAGTACAATCCCATCCTCGTCCTGTTAGCCATCCCCCTCCAGTTGACATTCCCAAAATTCTCAAGACTCTCTATCAACTAGGGTGTAAGCCTTTTCTTAGAGAGAAAGATATTGGTGCCACCATGGATTGGCTAGCAAATGTTAAGAACCTGATGGGGATAGTTAGGATATCACTAGAGGACATGGTGATCCTTACTGAATTCTTCCTAGAGGGAACTGCCAAAAGATGGTGGAACAATGTCCGAAGCTTGCATACCTCCACACCCACTTAGGAGTAGTTTGAGGAGAGGTACACAGAGGAGAACCTGGCTTCTCATATGATTAATGAGAAGAAATAGGATTTCCTCCGCCTTGGAAAGGGCTTAACTCGATATCGAAGTATGAAACTAAATTCAACAAGTTAAGACCCTTTGCTCCTGACTTAGCTGGACCAGCAGATATATGCTAACGGTTCATGAACGGTCTCAATATGGACATACGAGACCGTATGTGAGTACCTGGCGGCAGTAATCAGTATGGCTCACGAGTGTGAGTAACTGGTGCAAACCTGATACCGTCGAATGGAGCAGACGACCTGGAAGGAGGACAAGGGCCAAAACCATCAGGTAGAATGGAAGGAGCATTGTAAACCCCGCCCTTTTGAGTTAAGAAAAATCGGGAAAATAACTGGTCAAACCGAGTGAGAAAACCAAACTAGTTCACAAACCCGATTAACAAGAAACAGATAATTTGGAAATTTACAACTCCCGGATGATCTAAAGGATTCATAAAACCTTGGAAAAGAACCTTAGGACAAATTAGAAGAGAATAACTAGATTGGTTAAGATAAACCAAATCCAACTGGATTGAACTAGTTTAGGAACCAAGTCGGTTCAGGAACCGAAACCAATAGAGAAAGGCAAACCGGGAAATTTATGGATCCCGAGTGACCCAAAGAGTCCCAAAAGTAATGGAAGTGGACTTAAGAAGGAATTGGAGATTAAAACCAAACCAGTTTAGGTGAACCGGATTCAAACCGGATTGAACCAATTTGGACCGGTTTGAACCACTATTGAACCAGATTCTAAATTCATTTTTCTAGGTGGCTTAAAAATTTTAAATTTGCGATTTGAGGCCACCATTTGATAGAAAATGAATTTAGAAATTTTTAAATTTGAAAATTTTAGTCGAATTGGGGGTGAACCGACCAATTTAACCTTTGAACCCGATTCACACCGGTCCAGTCCGGTTTAGAACAATGTTGTCTTCTTCCTTCAGATGACAACACTGTTCACTCGCTGAAAAATCGTGCAGCACTGGCGAAGCTAAAAAGTATCAGGCCATGGAGTTTCAAGCAATGAATGACCACCATTAAGGCACCAATCGGACAACCAAGAAGTCCCTGAGCTTCCTATATAAAGAGCCCATCCCCATTCATCCTCTCCACACCTAAAAACTCCATTTTCTCTCAACTGCTCCATTTTCTAGTGAAGCTCAAACTAGAGCTCCGACTTGGACACTTTTCAAAGCCAAAAAAGGCGAGATTGGGTTATTTAGAACTGGGGAGAAGTTAGCTATACGCCTGTGGTCTTTGTTTGCTTCGAAGGTCACCAGAGAAGTGCCGATGTAATGGAACAGTGAAGCAGCTCTAGTAGACCGAAGCTGCCCTATTTCGGTCAAGCGGAAATCAACCATTTCGAGCCCTTCTCACACCAAACCAAGTTCTCCTAACACTTCCTCAACCCTTCCACGACCGAATTAGGACTAAAAGGTAAGCCAATTCGGCTCCCCTCTGCAGTTTCCGACCGGTGCTAGAGAGAAAACCGACAATTAATGCAAATTCTTGAATCTAGGATGAACCTCAGGACGAGAGCTATCTGTCCAAATTGAAAGCTCGGACCGTCATGCCCCCGACAGTAAGCTTTCGAAGTTTTCTCTCTCTAGTCTATTTTCTGGCGAAGCTCCATTCGAGCTCGTTCCGACGTTAAAACTTATGAGTCAAAGTGCTATTGAATCGTATGAAGATGTATAATCTCAATTTTAACTTCAATTTCAACAATTAGAAGTGTTTGATCAGTCAATTTAATGAATTCAAATTTGGCTGTGTTAAGGAGTTGAAATTAGGGGGAAACAATTTGGAGAAAATTGGAGATTTTCAAAAATTCAATGGACCATTATGCAATTTTGTGAAATTGAAGGCCAATTGGGCATGATAAGAATGTTAGAGGGCCAATTGAGTAATTTTAAAATTTTTGGGGTGAAACGTACCATTTTTGTAAAGGAAGGGAAAAAGGGTAATTTTAGAAAATTTGGTGGCCAAATTGGGAATTTGGGAATCTTGAACCCCTTTTTGTGAATTTGAATAAATTGAGGTCCTAAGATGAATTTTAAAAGTTTTGGGACTCAATTTGAGGAAAAACCGACATTAGGGACTTAAAGTTAAAGAACAATAACTTTATTGACCTAATTGCAAATAAATAAAAAGTTTACTTTTCTCATTCATTGGAATGAATGAAGGCTATTAGGCCGAGAGAAAATGATCAAAGATGTTCATATTGTGTAGGAACACGAAATACCAAGAATGTCAGCAAGGACAAGCTCGCATGAATACAAAGAACCGGTCGAGAGGAATTCACTGTACGATCGAGTAAGTGGGATTTTATATCATACCCGGTTGGGGATGATAAGTACCTCGAAATGAAAATCCACTACTTAGTGGTATTTTAAACATCACAACTTAGAGTATGATGTGAAAATCATGTGGAAAAACTATTTACCGATTGTAAGTAGATCTTACCTGGTTGGTATGATAAAACTTACTTGAAAGAAGTGCAAAACTCGTTCATCGGTTATGAGCGGAGATGTCCTCATACTCGGTTGGTATGATTAACAGTTAAAAATATATTTTGTCGGAAGTGCTCTCCCCTGACTATGTGCCACTGTTTAAATGATTTGGAGGACCTTCTTGACGGAAGTTCGAATAGCTCTTATAGATTGGAAGCCTCAGTTTTGGAACTTGGGGGCTAATATGACTGGTTTTAAAAATCTTGAATTGTGGGCCATAGGCCAATTGGCATGAGTAGGAGCTCGTAAACAAACATGAGATATATGCCATAAAACTTTAAATAAATGAATTGTTTGGTCATGGTACCAAGACAGAATCAACATATTCAGTCAACTAGTGGCAGTGCGACATGATAGGTCAACAGACTAATTAAGACAAACAGCCGCATGTTGAGTTGAGGGTCGGGGCTGTTGGACCAATGGCACCACATATTATATGGCATGATGTGAAAATACTACTTGTGCATGCACTGTGATTACGAGACTTTCAAGATGCCCAAGAGGGGTAGTGATGTGTCCTAGGGCCTTGAACGACCTGGTGGGTATAAGGGTAGTTCGTCGGACCAGGTGACCTTGCGAAGCTCGATGTAACTTCAAGCGCATGAAATCGAGGTGGGGACGGGATGAGGTATCTGTCCTCATACAGACACAGAGAATTGATTTCAGGATTAAGGGTTGGATGTCGCGTACATCCACTCATTCTCAGGGTAGAAGTGGACATGCTTCTATCTAGGTGGTAGGTAAAGTCGCTCCAACACCACATGTGGGTTCAGTGGACGTGCTGGCCTGCAATTGTGTGATTGACCTTCATGATGAAGGATGTATGTTGGGTGATGACACACCGTAATTAATAAGAAATGGTGATAAAATAGAGATTTGAAATGAAATAATTTTTGAAAGGAAATAAGGAGTCTGGCACACTCCAAACAAATCTTTTTCCTAAAAGTTAAATTTTTAAAATCTCATTCACTGAGTTGTTGTACTCACCCACTGCCTCATATCCATTTTCAGGAAATCCCAGAAAGTCTATCCAAGACTTCCTGTTAGTTACACGTGCAAGACAGGTATGAAAAGTTAAAATTTATGCAATTTTTATTTATTTTATTCCAGGAAAGGTATATATTTAAAGGACGCCTTACTCTTTACGGTTTATAACAAGGGGAAACCCTTAAATAAACTAGGAAAGTTGTGGGTTGATCATGGGGATCTGACCAAATAGGGTCGGGGCGTGACAAGCATAATGGTCCAAGATGGGGAAATAGAGTGGCATTTCAAAAGAGGAAGGATATGCCACCACCTCTCCAGCGGGTAATTCCCACATTGCCACAAGGAAACCCTCATTGTCCTAGGTGCCAAAGGTACCACGAGGTAGCATGCTTGTCCTATTTTGCATGCAGACAAGTGGGACAATTTGTAAATGAATGCCCCACTCTTAAGGAAAACAAGCAAAGGAATATGCTTATACCACCACAAGGGAACCCCGGGATTTTTAGGCCAGACGCTACAGCCAGAGTACCGACTAGGGTATACAACCTCACCTAGGAAGAGGCTAGGAAAGACCCTAGTACTATAGCGGGTACATCCCAAAACCCTCCCAATTAGCTTAAGAAAAACTTGTAATTAAAAATTTTATTCAATAAAGAAAGTCTTTCCTCTAAAAATATATGTTTCTCCAATCAGGATATGTGCATCTATGGGGACAACAGGTATACGCTCTCTTTGACTCAAGAGTTGAAAGATCATTCATCACAGAGGACTTAATTCCGAGTTTACCCCTAGAACTCACCCCTCTAGGACAAAGTCGCAACATCCTCATGCCCTTAGGAGAAGGGTTAAATATGAACAAACAATTAAAGGGTTGTGAGATAAAAATTGGATGGATCAAACTCAAAGAAAATTTGATTCTGTTGCCTCTGAGGAGGTAGAAATGATCCTTGGGATGGATTGCTTAAGTAACCATCAGGCCATGATGGACTGTGGAAATAAGACAGTGACCTTCCACACTTTCGAGACAAATGGATTAATATTCCAAGGAGACCGAAGGAAGGGTGAAGTACAGATGGTGTCCCATATAAAGGCCCAAAAGATGATACAGAAAAGCTGTACGACTTTTCTAGCCATGGTCATCAATGAAAAATCTCAGGAGAAGGGACTCGAAGACATTCCGGTAGTTAAACATTACCCAGAGGTATTTCTAGAAGAATTACCTAGATTACCCCTAAGTCGATAGGTGGAATTCACTATAGAAATTATCTTAGGAACAAACCCCATATCCAAGCCCCTTATCGCATGGCTCCACCAGAACTGAGTGGCAAGATAGGACTAACATACTCAATGGACTAGTGGTAGTGCGACAAGACCCAATCTACGGACTGGTCTAGATAAACAATAGTAGGTCGAGTTGAGGGTCGAGGCTGTTGAACCAGTGGTATAAAAAATTAATGGCTTATATGAAAAATTATTATTTGTGCATGCACTGAGGTTCAGGACCATCAAGATGCCTAAGAGGGGTAGTGATGTATCCTAAGGGCTACTGGATGACATGGTGGAGATAAGGGTAGTTTGTCGTGCCAGCAGTCAGAGAAGCTCGACATAGCTTCATGTGCATGAGACGGTGGGGTCAGGATGAGGTCTCTGTCCTTATACGGACACAGAGTTTCTTTTCGGGTTTGAAGATTGGATGTCGCGAACATCCATTCATTCCCACGGTATAAGTGGACGGGCTTCTATCTAGGTGGCCGGTAAAGTCGCTCCGATGCCACAAGTGAGTGTAGTGGACGGGCTATCCTGCGAATGTGTGATCCCTTCATGATGAAGGGCATGTATTGATTGTTAAACACACCGATTATGAGGAAATTGGTTTTGAATAACCGTGAATTCAAGGAAAGAATGGTTTTAAAGAAAATAAGGAATCTAACACACTCCAATTCAAACTAATTTATAGAAACTCTTGTTTCAAACAACCATTAACTGAGCTATTGAACTCACCCCCTCCCCTTATCCCTTTTTAAGTAACTGATGGAAAAACCTACCTAAAGACCTTCAACTAGCTAAACCTGTAAGACAGGTATGTAAGTTTAAATTTTATGCAGTTTTGATTAATGTTATCCCAGGAAAGGTACAGGTCTAAAGGACGCCCTTACTCCTCACGGTTTAAAGAAGAGGAAAACCCTTAATAAACCGGGAGAGTGACGGGTTACTCACGGAAATCCAACCAAACCAGGTCGGGGCATGATATAAGTCATAGATATTCCATATTTCTGTAGTACTACAGCCACCCAATCATAAGTTTAATGCATCATGTTTATTGATCATGTGTTTGCTCGTACTAGAGGCAACTTTTTGAATGCCCTAATGTAGTTGACATAAGCTTCATAAAAGTTTTTTTCAGCTTTGTTCTAGATAAGGGTCAGGTCTAGATTTCCACCTTCATTTTTAGGTTGAGGTGGGGATGTTTCATCTTCCACCGATTTTGGGGAATCCTATTCTTTTTTGTGATTATCCTACAAAATTGTTGGGTGATTTAAGTAGAGTTTTATGCAGCATAATATTCTCTAGTATTTTAAAAAATATTTTCAAAATTATATTTTTTTTAAAAAAAATTGGGCTCTAATACCACTTTAATTATCACACCCAACACTGTTTAGACGATTGGAACTTCTTAACAACCCGTCACTACCTCCGGTACTATAAAAATAACCACCATTATAGTTTTGGCAGGTGTTAGGCGAAAATCATGAAAATTTCAATATCTTTCAAAATATTAAATTTTATAATATACCATAATAATATAAGAATATATTGTACATAAAACATACCAGGCAAGAATATATACATTACTAAGTGAGTAAATATTTAGGGGAATCGTGAATTCGACAACTAAGTGAGTAAATATTCCTAACAATATACATTACTATTTTTTTAGAGGTTTGTTAAAGGTGTAATAGTATTCCATTTTATGATATCTGTAATTCTTAACATGACATGAAATATAAGACAAGCATAAATTCCTTCATGGAATGGATCATTCAATTGCATGACAAAACTTCATTTGTCTCACTTATGGTTCAGAGCGCCTTTACCGACCACCTTGGTACGAGTTTACAACCTCTACCACACTAGTACAAGGCTATAACCTCGATCATCTGTCTATGTATGCATCTTTGCCCAAGCCCCAGATATACCGATTTAGCTATCTAATATAGGGTGACTAGACATTTTATCTTCACCAGGTCTAATTGCGCATAAGACTGCATGAGCCCCTTAACATAATAGACCAATGATAGCTTCCCTTGTAACAAGCTTTTTTTCTAATAATTCTTGTAACCATCACTACCCCATATCGAGTATCTTACTGTCTTGTATAAATTAGCAAACACGAACACATGTTTTATCTTAATATCATCATCTTTATGTTACTAGTGCTACAGGACGGGACCCACTTCTAGCATGATAGTAATTTATTCACACAATCATTTGGATATGTATTACACATGTGTAATATTGTATACGGAACAAAGTCAGTCTATATCATATCACGAGTTTTCAGAAGATAACATTGGGCTCATTTCTCATTTGAAAATGTCGACCTTGGGCTCACTTCTCATTTGGGACAAAATCTATCCATATCATATCATAAGTTTTCAAAAGATAGCCTTGTACTCACTTCTCATTTGAAAACGATAACCTTAGGCCCATTTTAGCAACATGATTCATACTAAATCTATAACATTCATGCTTCATACTTGCAACAAAAATATATCTCAAAAAGGGTTTTAAGTAGGGTTCACACAATTACATTAGTATATTTCTGTAAAATAATTTTACTGATCTCAAGCTATTTTTTGAATAGATATCCAATTGTATTTGATAGCAAAAATCTCACTCATCCAGTGTTTGTGGCTTGCTTGTCCCAAATAGATTTCTGAAGACTCGAGCAAGTGTTTGCCCATGTACTTAAGAGATCTTGTCACTACATCATTTTGAACATTCGAGTCACATGAATACAAAATTTACACTTAAATCCATATATTTTCCCTTATTTATATATAAGTCTATATATTACTTTATTTGTAATTAAACCCCTAAAGTTACCAAATTTCCCCTTTAGATCCTTAATTATTCATTTCTTCCCTTTGGGTCCTTCAATTATTACAAATTACACTTAAAACCTCATAAATTTGAAAAGTTCAATTTAGTCCATAAATTAAAAAAATACATTTTAGTTCCCAAATCTTTAATCTTCAAATAAGCATGTTAAACTCACTCAATTTCATCCTAACATGTTATTAATCGTTTTCCCCATGTTCCTACGATCATTTCAAGTTTTGGTTCATCAATTTTGGCCTATAAATTACCATAAACGAAGTTTTGTCAAAACATTTTTTTAGACAGAGAAGTTTTTTATTACTTATCAACGAGAGCTCGGTGGTCAGAGTTCTGGGTATGGAGAGTTAGCTCTTCTCAAAGGGATTTTTCTAAGATTAAATGGTGCTTCAATTGATGGCCTAAGCAGTGAGAATTTGATTTAGTAAAATTCAACGAAATATGTTTTGTAAATCGAATATTTCGACGAATGGTGGCAGTAGGGACTTACCACTAGGATCTAGGAAAGACATAACTTAGCCATAAGAGATCCAAAGGAGGTTCGAATTGGGGTCGGACTATCCACAGAGTGTTTGACTGTCAGAGCAAGGTTACTGTGCGTGCTCGTCGGTACTTCTCCGGTAACACTCGAGTTGAATGGTGTATACAATCGGGTAGAGAAGTTTCTCATAAATCTAGGGAACCTGAATTGGTATTCTGAGGTGACGAAAAGTGTTGATGTCGGAGCTTTGGTTCGCATGTGATTGGGAATTGGAGTTGTTCAGGTTCTCTAAGCTTTTGAGGTGTAGAGATGAGCTCTTTATATATAAAGCTCTGGAACTGAAGATCCTATCTATTCCATCATTGATAAGCCATTAACTCCTCGATTTAAGGCATTGTCGGAGCAATTTACTAATCGACGGAGTTAAGGTGGTCATTCGACCTTCCTTCTGTCCGTCTGTTCAGATGTTGAAGATGATATTGTGCGCACGTGTGAGCTACCACATGGCACACAGCGATTGGTTGGAGTTGCTAACGCAACATTCCACTCATCATCCAAGTCACCCTTGATTGGACACGTGATTACCTCCCATTGGTCGCTCCATCATGCATGACAATTGATCGAATTTGGCTGTTAGACGATCATTATTAACTTTGCCACATGGCGTACTCTAATTAGTTTATTTAATTATTCAAATTTTCCACCTGACTTACTATGTTAATTCCACGTGTTCTCCTAGGATTGGTTGTGGTTATCCGATAGGGCATTGCCACATATCAATTAGTAATTGGTTGGTCATTTTTTTGTCATCCCAATTGGTTGCTAACCGGGTGCACTTTCCATGTGTCACTATCTTATTAGTTAGTCTAGCTAACGTAGATCTCCTTCAGTTAACCGTTGACTATGGACACGTGTCATGCTCTCACTAGTTAATTCCTAATGACGTAGATTTTATTTGGTTAACCATTAACGAGGGACACATGTCACAATTTGATTGGTTAGTGTTTTCCGATGCTAACTTAGCTACAGATGGATTACGCTTTGCCATGTGTCGTAAGCCAATTGATTACACATACTAACTGGGCCCTAACTTGGCAGTTTAGTGACTCGTTCAATTGGACCATATTTAATGACTCGAAATTGAAAATCGATCAATTAATACTCAATTTATCTGGTTTTCTAAAAGTTAAAAATTTCTAAATTTATTTTCTATTTGTTGGTTACCTTAATTTTTTAATTTGACATTTTTTGGTTAACCAAAAAATAAAATTTTAATCAAGTTTTATTGGTTTGATTTGATCTAGTCCATTTTAGTTTTGGCTCACCTTGAATTGGACCAATTCTCACTTCCAATTTTCATTTGAACTCTTTCATTTAAATTTTAAAACTTTAATTATCACTTATAATTACTTCAAATCTCATTTTAATTTATTTTCACCATTCCAATTTACTTTTAACCATAATTTACTTTTAAAACTTATGATTCTCTAGTCCCAGTTCCTTATTTTTTTGAAAAACAAGGTTTAAATATATAATGGAATAAACTCATATGTAACTTTATACCTTTATTCTCGGTCATGATAGAAGGAGGTGTTCCTCCATAATAGGCCGTCATCCATCTCCCTACACCCTTAGTTTACCATCATCCTTAACTTGCCAAAGAAAACCTTCCTTAATATACTTATCCCCCTCTTATATTCTCCTCCTAAGCCAATAGGATCTCATACCTACAAAAAAAAAAGTTAGTGTGCTTAAAGTACCACCACTTTAGAACTCTAGCACAAAAAGAAGAACAATTTGAATATATTCTTCATTAAATCGGTCAATTTTCTTTGACTTACCCCATAAATCTTTCTATGCACTCCATAAGAAGTTAGATATTATTGAGCTAATGTGATTCCATCAACTCTATCCTAATAAAAAGAAAGATATAGCATAAATAAAAATAGAAAGAACAACACTTTTTTATGAGAATTTTTTTATTGAGAGATTAAATTTTCAACTTTGTAAGTTTACCATATTTTTTTCATTCAAAAACTGCATAATTAATGTTTGGTATGTTCTCAAGCAACACTAGTAGTGATAATATTCTATATATTACAACTATTTTGGATAATAATTAATAGTTATAATTTCTAGCATTTGTCATTAATCACATACAATATAAAAATACCCATAAAACTTTATCATTTACCCATTAAATTAGTAGATACCAATTATGATAGTTTGTTTTAATTGTATGATACATTTTAACTAGATGATTTGATTTAGAATGTTGTAATAAAAATTGCTTTCAGGAAATTAGATTAATTCATAGATAATAATTCCAAAGTTATTTTCCATTTGAAACTAATAGTAATAATAAATATTAGATGCAAACTAATACAATAATATATTAAAAAAGATAAACAACACTTGTTTTCTGGCCTATAAAATGATACTGGTAGAAAATATAATCACACCTCTATTACACATAATGATAGAAGGCTATAATTCAAAATGAGTATATATATATATATATATATTAATTTTATATCAATTGATTAATTCATTTTTAATTAAATTAATATGCCAATAAATGATATTTGAAATTAAGCAAAATTATACTGAGCCATCAGTGCCATGGAAAGGACAAACAGGATTAGACAGGTGGGTGGGAAGAAGGTCACTCCTAACGTGCCCGAGACCTGACCCATTAGATGCGACGGTGGGTCCGACTTCACGTGCCCGCCAACCCTCTATACGCCACGTGGCAGAAACCACTTCTCTTTGTCACCTACCGTGGAACGAGATCAGGTGAACTCTGCCCGCCCTCCGCTTATATCCTCATTTCCCAACTTATTTTTATTTATAATTTCCTGATTTTCTGTGGGGCCATAACTAATCTCCTCCACGACGACACCCCCACAGAAACGACGCCGTACATAATGTTATGGATAAAACAAAAGTGTCCTACGTGGCAGCCCGGAAGGAAAAGACGAGGTGGCCAGTTGAGTGCATTGCGGTAAATTTAACTGAAAATGCTTAGAAGTGGGAGAGACCCGACCCGACCCGACCCGGCATTATCCACAGCTACCTTACCCCTCCATTTCCTATATAATAATAAGCACATCCAAATCACTTGAAAGCCAAAACCCCAACAGCACTTTGTCCAGAGACACAAAAGAGTGAGAGTGAGAGAGAAGGCATCTGATTCTGTCCATCTCTATCATCTTCAATGGCTAACGGAAGGACTTACTTCGGTCGCCCTAACTACCGCTTCTTCTCCAGCGATCTCGCCGCGTTCAGCCCCGCCGATTCCGCCTTCGAACTGGACGAGTCAGACTTATACTTCTCCGCGTCCTCGAGGTCGGACTCGCCGGAATTCCGCAGGCAGTCGAGGTCAGGGAGGAAGCCGTCCGGTAGCAAGCGCGGCGATCTCGTCGGCCAGCGTCCACGGGTGGCCGCTAAGTCGTCGCTCCCCGTCAACATCCCGGACTGGTCGAAAATCCTGAGGGACGAGTACAGGGATTGCAACCGCCGGAGGGGTGACAGCCTGGATAACTGTTTAGACGCCGACGAGGACCATTACGAGGATAACGGCGTGAATAGGCTGCCGCCGCACGAGTTCCTGGCGAGGATGAGAATCGGATCGTTCTCAGTACACGAGGGGGTTGGCCGGACGCTGAAGGGGAGGGATCTGAGCCGGATGAGGAATGCGGTCTGGGCCAGAACCGGCTTCCAGGACTAACGAAAACGTGGAGGGTGAGGAGGATGGTGGTGGGTATGCCAGCTTCATATAACTAACAACCCTTTTTCACGCTCCCAGTCCCAGTCGTTTGCTATTGCTGGGGAGTTTTCATTTCCAACCGCTCTTCTTTTTCGAGGAATCGGGAATTTCTGTTTTTTGAATGCTTTTGGGTTGTCTCTCTCTGGATTTTTTTATGATGGAGGTGACTGTAATTCGATCGGAACCCGTAAATGGCTTATGAAGTCCATTTTCCATGAATCAATTGTTCTGATCAGAAAATTTCTAATTTTGTTTTTGAGATTTTGATCATCGATGGCGTGCGAATGCTGGAAGAATAGAGATGTTGTTGTGATTCGTCCGTCGGTCAAATATTCCGGCTTTTAGCTGTCGACGGCGAGCCGTTCATTCTATATGCTAATTTGACTTGTTGAGTCCCGATCACAAAAGGAGGCAGAGACTAGACCTAGTCTTGATCTGTAGAAGGATGATGCTTAGATTTTTTTATTCGCAATTCATTTTTTATTATTAAATTAACACTAAAATTTTCATTAGCAATTATTACATAATAAATTATTTAATAATTATTATTTATGCTAATTATTATTATTATTAAAAATGGATGGACTGAGATGGATAGGGAAGGGGCCTGCCTAAGTCTACCTATCACGTATTTGTACTTCAAATCTTTGTCACAATTTATTTATCATAATTAACTTTTTTCCTTAAATGCACATTAATACATTTTCTTGATTAACAAAAATACCCCTATATTTACTAATACTATTTCAAAAATGCCATTGCTATAGAAAAGGCTTGGTATGTGTGGGCTTCATGGGCTTCTCTCGCAAGGATTTCTTATAACACAAGACCTATAGATTCTCAAACCCCATACGATTTCTTCCAAAATTTCAATGGATTTTTCCGCACTTTTGTCATGGGGTGTTATGGCCCTACCAAGTGTTTGGTACTGATGATCTCTTTTGTAAAGGTTGTGATAATCTTGTGAGCAATTAATAATTTGTATAATGAAAAGATTTCCCAACCAACTCTGTTTTTTATTCTCTTAAACTTTGTCATTTTATTCCACTTTTGAGTAATAATTCTACATTTTACCTCTCCTTTCTTTTATTGATAACTTATTGCTACCTTATCATATGTGTAAATACTACACCTCCCAGCAAGAGCACATGCTCATTGAATAGCCAACATTGATTAGGCCCCCTTTCCATTCTCGTCTCCTTGTCCTTCCCCACTACTAATTTTTTTTGCACAATCCACTTCTACTTTCACTCACTCATCTCGACACACATTGATTTCTCACTTTTCTTCACACTAAATCCCCCTTCCTTCCTCCCTCCTCGTATTCAATGCCCCCATCAATCCTTTAGGTTAGGGCCATTTCTCTTAATGTGTCAAGGCTCATCAATCCCCGAATTAATAAAGGCTTTAATGTTCCCCACTTACCATTGCCCCCACCAAGGTCCTGTCATTTTACCACTTTGGCCGGCCGCGGCCGAGCCTAGTGGTACCGCCCGAGGTGACCGACCCAGTGGCAGTTCGGATCATCATTGGATGCTCTTTAAGGATGGACAATATTGGAGTGGATATGTGATGGTGTGCGCTTATGCGTTCACTTTGTGGGCATCCATGTCATCATTTGATGAAAAAAACATGCACTCGCGTTACCATCAAAATAGGATGACAAATGCAAAATTTTCATTTGGTTAAAAAAATTCAACCGTGTTATTATATACAACTAAAAAGATGATGTATAATAATAATATAATATATATTATATACGTCCCATCTGCCACTGTGCATATCAGACATGCCTGCCCTGTTCGGCACGTGTCGAGTCTAACCAACACCAACAGGCAGTCCATGGAGGACCGCCCTTAAGATTAATCTGAGCCACTCGTACATTTTTTAAAATATTATTTTTATTAAATTTAATATAAAATAAATTTGGTGTATTAACATATAACATATGCGAGTACAAATTAATTATATATTACCATATTTTTATAAACTTTATATACAGTAAGAGTTTGCAATATTTCATTAAAATCTCAATATTATCCCATTTTACATGAATTATTTTTAAAATAATTTAGAGAATATGCATATATATTTTAAATAATATTGCTCATAATGGCATGAGATAATCTTCATAAATACATGCTGTCCGACCACTTAAATCTTCATTTCTTATGGAAACATATTTCATCATTGGATATAATTATTTGATCTTTTTCGTCATATATAATTATTTTATTACTAAAATCAATTTACTATTTTTTATTAAAATATTAATATATTTCTCAATAATAACATATTTTTTGGAAGATAATGTTGTGGGAATAAAAATTAGGTTTCTTCCATTATATATAAGAGTATCAATGAGGTTTATGCATAATATTTTAATATTTCTTGAAATAAATCATGTTTTATATTTTTTATTTAATTAATTTCAGTATATATTAGAGTGGCTTAATATTTTAGTGATATAATTTATTAATAGATTTATCAATTAATTTCATTTTTTAAAATAATTTAATTATTTATTTTTACTAATATTTTAATAAACTATTTATTTAATTAATTAAAATTGGATGAATTAAAAGTCACTCAATCAACATGGCCAATGGGAAAGTGAGTTCATAACGTTTGGTTGACTAATCTCTCTCTCTCTCTGCTCTCCATTAATAGCCAGACCCCCATTTCTCCTGTGTTCTCTTTCTTCATCCCTTCTGCATAGGAGAGCCACTCTGCCATCTCTCCCTCCCTCTTTGTATGTTTTCTGGGAAGAAACCCTGCTGGAGTCTTGGTCGATCTCACTGGAGATGGATAGGTAGAGAAGGATTGGGGCGAAAACAGAGAGAAACTTTTTAGAGTTTCCTGGGCGGGACCCCTTGCCGCGTAGAGGAGAGGCAGGAAGCAGGCTGAGGTGGTTAACAGTGGTTTGAGTCGGAGGGATGTACAAGAACCAGCTGCAGGAGCTGGCGCAGAGGAGCTGCTTCAACCTTCCGTCGTACACCTGTTTGAGGGAAGGCCCGGACCACGCCCCGCGTTTCAAGGCCACCGTCAACTTCAATGGCGATACCTTCGAGAGCCCCCACTACTGCTCCACCCTCCGCCAGGCCGAGCACTCCGCAGCCGAGGTCGCCCTCAGCTCCCTCTCCACCCGCAATTCCCTTGCCGCCCGCATCATTGTCCGTGCTCTCCTCTTTCCTCTCCCTCTATTCACTTCGGTCACTTTGTAATTGCATATGTTTCTAGCTAAGAGGTCTGAGAGAACGTGTTTTCATTCGGGTCTTGACCCTGAAAAGTGTTGACAAGACCGGTAAAATGGTTTAAAAGTTTTACCTTTTAGCATGTCTCCACGAGGCTTCTTTTTTCGGTTGCTTGTCACTAGAGAAACAGGCTTTTGTTGAACCAATTCTGATGAAACACTTCAGCAAAGTACCTTTTATTGGCTGTGGAATCTCTGTGCAGCTCTCGTGATCAAGTTCAACATAAATTGACCGGTACAATAGCAGTTCATAGGCAAGATTCGCAAGTCTATTTTGTAGGCGCTGCAAGAATCTAATTTCAATTCCATGGCTGCTTACTATGAGACACTGATTCATATCTTTGCATGCTCGATAGATTCTGTTTGAATTGCCAGTGTTCATATGTGAATCTATAGCTGGGCTGGCAGCTTGTTAATTGACTTCTAACTCACTCCTTTCCATGGTTAGGATGAGACCGGTGTCTACAAGAATCTTTTACAGGAAATTGCACAGAGAGTTGGAGTTCCATTGCCTCAATACACCACATACATGTCAGGGCTGGGACACCACCCTGTATTTACAGGGACAGTAAAACTGGCGGGCATAATATTCACTGGTGAGCCTGCCAAGAATAAGAAACAGGCCGAGAAGAATGCAGCCATGGCAGCATGGTCTTCTTTGAAACAGTGTGAGTCAAACTCTTGAATACTTAAGTCTGCTCAGGTAGAAAGTAGTTGGTAGAAACATTGGTCTTTGATGCACATCCATTAAGCCACCAATTACATATTTGTTTTCTGCCTGGGTAAGTTAACTGCTGTGACTTTAATGATTCTACTGGTGGCTTTATTCCCCACTTTTCAAGGTTCAAATTCAATACAGCCCACAATTTCACTTCAGTAGAAATGTGGCATTCAATCAAATGCTGACTCTTTTGTCACGAATAGGCAGGAAATGGAATAGCGTGCAATATGATGGGTAGTGACTCTTGTTCAAGGTGATTTGATCATAAAGTAAACCATGTCTCCACCATGTGCAGTGGCAGAAGAATCTGCAGGTTCTTCATTGGAGCCCAAGAACACTGATGAGCTAGAGCAGAGCAGGATAGCCCGAGCCTTACTGAACTACCGTTTGAAGGAAAGGATAGCATTAGCTAACTCCTCTAGTGGCTCAATTCCATTCACATTGAAGTTCCATATGCAGGGTCCTCGACCAACTAGTCCACAACCTCCATCTGCAGCCACTTCCAAGATCCTTCCTTTAATCTGCCCAAAGTCTCATTGGAACAGATTCTCAACACATTCGTCACTGAGCAAGAACCCGGCCTCACCACCGCAATTAACATCTGTGGATAGTGGAGGAGCTTGCCCCAACAAGTTCTCTGCTGTGGGTGCTGCTGCTCATGTTCCAATCCGCCCCTTCAGAACAACATGCCGTGGAATTGCACCTGCAGTGGCTATAAGAACCGTGATGCCTGTATTTTCTGCACCACCTAGACCACCACCCCAAAGGTTGCCTTCTCCAATGGTGCATGCTCTCTGCCACAGGCAAGTTGTGCCGGTGTTTTCTGCAACTCCGTCTGGAAAGGAAGATGCCCCTTCTTCAAGAGTAGATAAGGCACCTTCAATGGCCACCACCATTGGCCCTGCTGAGAAAGAATCTTCCATCCTCTCTCTGATTTCTGTAGCACCATCGGATGAATCTGTTCCTCGGGCAGAGGAGCAAGCTGCAGACACAACTGGGAAAAATCAGAAAGAATGGGAAGCATCAGCAGTACTACGTCTGAAAGAACTTAATGTCTGATTAGCATATACAGACCGCATGAAATAATGTTCATCTGTCTGTCAGGTTTTTCCTTTTTATTGCCTTCCTCATCTTTTCTATTTCTTTTTGGTGTGGCTCTTGCTATTTAGGTAGGCAATATCTCCGTTTTTTGTCAACTTACTTTTTTTATTGTTGAAGCTGCTGACCCTCTGAGTTGTCATTTACAGCTTCAGCTTATATATTGCGCCTTTCTCAATTCTATTGTCATGACATACTGATTTCTGCCTGAAAAATTAAATCAACCAGATCAAGGGTGAAGGTGGGCAGTATGGCACAAGATATTTTCTTGGATCATCTAATGAAGGATATGAATTGACTTGCAAAGGATATGGATTATCAGCTTTTGACTAACTAAGTGGATCTGAGAGGGATTATCAATTGGAACAAAGCAGAGCTGAAGATTAAAGAACAGGTGAAGATGGTTCCATTACTCCTTGTAGAGTCTACTGCCGCCCTACACCCCTCCCTCTCTCTATAGAGGGCTTCAAAACCACAATAATATTAGAGAGGGGCAGCAATAAATAGCATCAGACACCTCTGTGAAAAACATTAAATTGGGGGCCTGTCGAAGGGTTAGAGATGAAGACATAAATGTTAGAGATTTGATATCAGAAGGTGGTCCAAGATCACTGCATCATGACGCCTTTGCCATACAAGGTCTTTTCTGGGTACACTGCCACATGGTGGGACTTGACAATTGAATTGGCTCGGTTGACTTGAGTCATACTACAAACCTTGTGTAGCCATTGATTCACTAAAGAACCGATCTTGGGAGAAGCATTGTGTTTGACTGATGGCAGAAGCTATTGGATCCGGATATCCCCTTAATCATAAATAAGCAGAAACACCACAACTACACAAAGAAGAGGGGCCATTGCAGGGTCTTGAGGATGGCCATGTCTGTTAATTTTTAGAACTAACCTCCTTGGTCATTTACTTGCACAGAGTAATCTCATAATAGAACGTTAAACATCAACTCTTGTGCTTATGCCTTAGCTTAAAGGTGTTTATCATAAGATGCAAGTATAGATGGAGTCTCCTCATCCAAGTTTAGTAAGGTGGAGTTGAGAGAACTGCCTCAGTGCCTCTTCATATTCCTCTCATCAAATTCTGAAACAGAAGAGTTCCACCATTCATCATTCAGACACCAAGCTCGCCTAATTGTTGTAGTATATGTGCGCGCTATGCCCAGTAGACAAGCCACCATGTGATACTTAGGCACAGGAAATCTGGACCCCCAAAAAGAATCACTATCATCTTCATTGTTGAGCTTTCACCCTCTAATGAACTTCACTTTCATCGAGATGCCAGTGACCATAGATTGAGCAAATAAGAAGGTAGGGCGAAAAACCAGCAGATGAAAGCCAAGGCTGTGGCAGACTGAAACTGATAACAGTGGTTTATGGAGCACCTCCCAAGGTCATTGTCAATGAAGACAGTAATTCCTGCCGACGCACACACTGCTGCAAACGTCAAGTTCGAAGTGATCTGTAGGAGAAAGTAGAGAGATTTAAGATATAAGACAGACATCTAATGAGAGCATCTGACTGCGATGTAGGGCCATCATATATAGAGATACCCAGATTGTTTTGGAACAGGAAAGTCATAGAGATACTCAGCTTTATGCCATATGCCGATGGCACTAAACTGCAGTGAGAAGGTAATTGTGTGGCTTGAGCAAACAGGAAACCCAAAATTATGCGCGATCAGTTAGATTTAATGCTGAGAGCCTCTAACTTGGTATGTAATCTAAAGGTAGCTCTATATCTTACTCCATCACCAAACGTGAACAGCATCACCATCCTCTGGTTCTGTAAGGAGCGCTTCACTAATAGAGCATATATGTCTATCAGGGCCATGAATGTGCTCCATATACCCTGTAACCCACTGGCTGCGACAAGGTAGCTGATGAAACAATTATCAGAAAAGCTCTTTCATAAGTTAAATTGCCTGAGAAACTTAATGAAATATCTAAAGGTCCTCTTCTGAAATTGATCTGTTAAGTGACACCATACTTTCTAGCATGCTAGCATCTGCTACTCAAAGGTCAGGTAGAACCTGTATCAAGTACAAGCAATCATATATATATATATATCATATCCTCACATGTGGGCCTGCCAATCTCTTAAAATTTTCAAATTAATGAACTGAACTTATTAGTCAATTCAAATCATTGTAGTCACGGAAAAGATTAGGAGGAAATTCTATAAACTCCTATAACAATTGGTAAGATAACAGGAATACTATTGAGCCAAAATAGTATCCCATGGGCTAATTCTGCTCACTTTCACGTTGCAATAGTCTACTGATGTACGCACCAGAAAGCAGTGACCGATGAAAAGTCGCTGGTGGTCGCCATGATGCTGAGCGAGATAGCTGCAGCAATCAATTGACATGAACGCAGAACAAGCCCTCCAATGGTTGCAGGCATGCCTTCTATATCCTTCATCCACTCCCTCGGTGCAATGCCACCTCCCCCAGTGGGAGCATCTTCCGCAGGGTGAACAGATGCATGGTTCATGCTCATCCCTTTACCTGTAATTTGAAACTTGTAAGATATAGGATCTCAGGCATTTAGTTGCTCAATGGGTCCAAAAACCGACAGCTAAATTATGTCGAGGAAATCCATAAACAAATCATTTCATAAAGAAACTTTTGCTGAGACTGCATAAAAAATGGGCATGCTTATGAATGAATGCTGGAGGTACAGCAAAAGGCAAAGCTCCACTACACGACAAAATAATCTCTTCCAGGACAAATAAAGAAAAAAGGAAAAAGAAGCATCTGATGATGACACAGATACTGTCTGAAATCTAAAGAGTCTCGTCTTCGTAGTCGTCATCATCATCATCATCTCTTTTTCATTACAGAAGCAACATGTAAGAGTTCGATCACAACAATATCAGTTTCATAGATCTCAGTACGGCATAGCTATATCAGAATCATCGGAACAATTTATTTAACAAAAAGGATAAACAGAAATCAAAGCATATAAGCAAAAAGGTGCAATTAGTTCTCAGCAACAGATGAACTACCAGTAGGTCAGGAAAAAAAGGCGAACAACCAGACTGAGCATGAAAACCCGATGAATTCAAGGATATGTGCACCCACCGGCTCACAGCAATCCAAGGTAACGCAATTGAGAGCACAAATCTCTGGGGAAGGACAGTCGGGGTGGATAGCCGGCTATTGGACTCCGGGCGAGATGGGGGTTTTGCTTTCCGGCGTAGAAAGAGAAAAGATTTCCGAATTGAAATTTGGATTATAGTGGGATGTGGGAAAATGCACGGCAAAAATATTACGGGGATCTAAGATAATTGATAAATATCCCAGGCGCACGATGAGCCCAAAGGAAAAGTACGTGAGACCTTCAACACGTATGATGCACCGGGTGCATAACGTTCGATGTTCAATGTGGGTGGGCATCAAATATAGCGAATTATCGAATTCTTTGTTATACGATTTTCTGCTCGGTCCATTTCCCGGTCCGGTTTGAATGGTTCGGCCACGTTCAAATTTCAGACCGAGAAAAAGACTCTCCATTTGACGAATAATTAATAATATGAAAAAAGATAAAAAAAAAAGTTATATTTGCCTGGAATATGCACTTTCGTTTGTGCAAAAAAAAAAATACACTCTCGGAAGGAGATCTGGAATCTTCTGGACAACTTGCGGCGGAAGCTTTTCCCCATCCTTCCGTCGCTTATCTAGCGACGCTCGGTGCGATATTTATGCGGTGTCGCTCGATTGCTTCTCGCTAGATATCTGAGAGGGAAGAGGATTGAAGCTTAGGGTTTTCTTTGCGAAATTGTAAAATGATCGAGGTGGTACTGAATGATCGACTGGGGAAGAAGGTGCGGGTGAAGTGCAACGAGGATGACACCATCGGCGACCTAAAGAAGCTGGTGGCTGCTCAGACTGGAACCAGGGCTGAGAAGATCAGGATTCAAAAGTGGTATACCATTTACAAGGACCACATCACCCTCAAGGACTACGAAATCCATGACGGCATGGGTCTCGAGCTTTACTACAACTGACATCGGCTCCAAGCATTACTTTATATCCAGGTAACTTGTGTTTCTGATGCTCTCGTTCATCATCATCGAGTTCTGCTTCCTTTTAATCCCTCGTATAGGTTTTCTGTCTCTGATTTATTGCCACGGAGAGATTTTAGATTTATAGATTTTTCGCATTATTGATCATAGAACATCTTGATGTTTAGTGACTAGTTCCTTTGTTCTCAGTGCTGGTAGGGCGCGATCCTCTCTGCAGGACTAATTTTGGTTTGGTAGCAATTGGTGCAAACTTTGCTGTTCACGTGTGATGATTATAGATTGGTCATGGAAGGTGAGGGGCATGAGCGGTCCTTCCCTCCCATTCACGCAGATCTTTTGAACTCACTTTTTGAATGAAGCTTCTGCTTAGTGATTTCAATCATTTTTATTTCTTATTTCCTGTGCTTGTGGTAATATGAATCCATGTTCAAGATACTATTTCTAGCGGTTCTGAATGGTATGTAAGAGCCAGTTTTTCTTTGGGTTTAGGGGGGATGGGAGGCCCTTGATGTGCCCTGTAGTAGGTATGTGAAAAAAGATAGTGCACATAGTGTTGATGACCGGATATGGTGGAGTTAATCGCACACCAGTTTGACCAATACTGTTCAACCTTTTATTTCATCCAACTGGATAGAATAGAATAGTAGGAACTTATGCTGGTCCAATTACATATTATGGATTCTTCATTGGCATAGTGCTGTTTTCATTGATCCTTCATTAAATTTAGTTTTACTGAAGCTCATATTTCCATTGGAGAGTCCTTCCTGGGACCATTCAAGAGATTTACAGTCTATTTAGTGGAATTTGAGTACTCCCGAGCTCCCAGCTTTGTCATTTAATGAATGTGCTGCTTCATTCAGGTGCAGTGAGAAATAAGACAGCTGTAAAAGTAACCATCATGAGTATATTAGTTTTTTGATGACTATCCATTATGACCTGGTGACAATGTTATGTTAATTCCTCATTGGTTGCGAGGAAAGAGCATTTTCATAGACTAGATCCTGCAAATTAAATACATTATCAAATTATTTTATCATGATTCATTACTTCAGGATCTGCATCATCTCTTAGAGCCACAATCCTTGCACTGATGTAAGGAATTTCATGTCAAGGCCTTAGAGGCCTTGCAGAAGTTGGTTAATATGCTCTTATGTTTTCAAAATCATCACCAAACATCTCTAGAATTTTTTCACATGGTTGAAAGTTTTTGTAAGGCAACTTCTGTATAAAAGAAAATCATAATTTCACCATCTTTGTTCAGATTCAAACTTGGTTAAATTTTTTATTAAGCTAGCAGATGTGTATTAAGAGAGTCGATGTCTGATGCAGTACTAGAAGTCTCATATTTGCTGTTGTCCATGTATTCCATTACAATTGAACACAAGTGAATCCTTAAGATATAGCTGCATGAAGAGGTGTTGGGCTTAATGTATATTGTGGTAGTTATCATAAGATGTGGGCCTTGCAGAACACACTGAAGCATGGTTAGTTGATTTCATCTATTTGGTAGATGGATTTATCATGGAAATTACGTGTGGAAGCCATGCACTTCAATAAGCTGTTTGTATGTTGTGTTATAACAATAAGATAATTTATTTAGCCAAAAGAACAATAAGATGATTCTACTGTATATCTTACATGGAAAGGGAGGCGTTGGGATCAGTATGTTGCTGTTGGGTGATGTCAAATCTGTCTTTCTTAAGCTTGCCCTGCTCTTTCTTGTTGTATTTGCTTTTTTATTTGTTGTTTGTATTCTATTGAGTTTCATTTTGCATAATTTATTTTCTGAGTAGCTCCAATTCATAGCTTGACCGACTGTCATATGCTTTTCATCTTAGCTTGTGAATTGATGGACGAACAAGAAGAAATTAAGACTTTTAAAGAATGCATCTGTTGTTGTCGCCAATTAGCAAAACAAGTTGGTTGTTTGACTGTTGGGGTTGAAACATATCCTTCTAGTTTGGAGGGAAGGAAATGATCTATGAAAGCATTGGAGATTTCGTATGTCAGACCCATGAAGGTGCTATTGTTGGGGAATATTGTCCTGAAGCTCATGGTGGATGGATATACTTACGGTGGTTTTGGTTTTGCTACCGTGATTTGGAGCACGGATTTCAAATGGGGATAGCTCTTCCACAAATTCCTAATTCCTTTTAGACATTGACGGGCCATATGGAGGGATATTTCGACCATGGATTGAGGGGTTTGTATTCTTTTGCCTTTGGACATTGCATCTGGCAAGATCACCAAAGTATACAGGGAAATAAGTCATGCATCACATAGTGTATGCTTTTGTTACCATCTCATGAAGCCTCTTTAGTCCCAAGTAAAGTCAGAGAAGTGTTTATCAAGGCTCCTGATGAATGAATTCTGTTGTTCGGTCTTCCGTCTTGCTTGGTTCTACGATGGCCGCGTTTGGAGTGCAGTATAATGACGAAAACAGGGGCTGTGGTGGAGTCTGACCGCTGGTGACGAGAACGCACGGTCCACAGGGATTAAATGAGCTACAACCGTTATTTAACAGGGTGGATTGTGGCTGTTTTCCGGGAGGGAGTGAAATTACGTATAGACCAGACCCAATGGGCTAATAGGCTTTCGAGAATTCGGTATTATACAGGCCGGATGGGTAATTGGTGGTCTTCCACTCTTACCATATGTGCGCACTCTATAAGCATATAAAGAGAAGGGGTTTTGGGAAGTATTTTGACTTTAAATTTTAATATGGGAGTTATGCGATTTGATCTAAATGATCTTTTCTAAAACAAAACAAATATGGTGATAATAATCGTGTACCAACAAATAGATATACGTAAAATCTCGAGATCAATTATTGACGGGCCATATGGAGTGTGATTTCTAAATTACTTCCATTTGTATTTATTAAGTGAGCTAAAACCCATAATTTTAAAATAAATGGATTATAACCCAATAGTTTAAAAACGAGTAATTTATAGATGTTATATAAAAATTTTGTAAATATTAAAATGGGAGGATTGTGAATAAAATATAGATAAAAATGTTGACTATATAGTAATATAAAATATAGATAAAAATATTAACTATATAGCAATATAATTTCTGACTTATGAACATGTTTGAATTGCATTATTGTGTTCATAACAAATATTTGTGCTAGACCACATAAGTTTTGTAAGAGTTAGTATGATTTCTAATAGTTATTGAAATTATTTGGATAAGTAAGTGTGAATTATTTGATTGTAGTACACAATAACTAATAGAGATATGAAATGTTTCAACTTATTGTAACTCGAAGTAGTGTACAGTTGATCAATTATACTTATATGGAAAGAAAACTACTTGAATATAACTGTAATTTTTCAATACCTTCAATTATGTAGACTCTAAAATATCTTTGTACTAGTGAAAAGTTATATACAAGAAACTATAAACTACATTCGTATTCGTTTAAAAAATGATATGAACAAGATATACATATTTCTATTTTCAAATACAATACTATTTATTAAAATGATTTGTATACAAAATAGGCTTGAAAAACTTTAAAACCTCTGTATAATATTTTAAATAAACGTACATGAGTTACTCATGTCATCCTTCTTACTAAGTGTGAACTAATTACTTTTAATACCCCTTTTAAGAAACTTTAAGAAGAAATAAGAAAATAAAAATCGAGAATTTAGGTACATAAACTTATCTAATTTACATTTTAACCCAAGTATTTTTAAAGATTTCTTTTATGTCCATAGTGTTTTCTTTATTTCATTTAGTTTTTATATTTTTACTTATTTGTATTTTGGTCCATAACTTTGATGAAATTAGAATTTAGTATCAAAACTTTTGGTTTCTTCTTAGCTCAAGCTTAAAGTTTTGAAATCGGCTATATCATGTTCCTAATCGACTTACTCATATTCTCACCATCGGTTTGAGTCTATACCCAATTAATTTGGTCGATTTTTTGCCAAGTTTTTAATCTTTACTGGAAAATAGAGTACCAACAGAAAAATGATAAAAAACTCACCGAAAACAACACATTAGCTAATGTTGAGGACGTGAGAAGGTAGTTAGACTCCTTAGTGTTCTACCTCGATCAACTGACATTCCAACTGATAGTTGGAGATGTTGGAGATGTTGAGGACGTGATCAACTGACATTTCAACTGATAGTTGGAGATGTTGGAGATGTTGAGGACGTGAGAAGGTAGCTAGACTCCTTAGTGTTCTACCTCGATCAACTGACATTCCAACTGATAGTTGGAGGTGTCTGCGTTCACCATTTTGGTTTTAACTTAACAAAATTTAAAATTTAGGGCAATTGAGGGCGATGTTAGATTACAAAGGCCATGTGAAAGTAGCAGAGAAGGCTTAGGGATGCCTCGAGGGTCCTTAATAAGCTTGGCCAACCTTTGTTTTTATTGTTGGAGAAGGTTGAAGATGGTGGGAAGTGGGATGTTCTATTTTCTAGGTTTTGGGCATTGACATTTTTTATTAAGTTGGCACTCCTCTCGACACCGTTGAGGTGAGGCAAAAAGTCCATAAAGTAGAGGAGGTCAAAAGGTTTTATAGAGCCTAAGAAACCTAATTTATGGTCAAATGGGGACACATCAGAGCTTTGGGAGTTTTCTTGCCAGAAAATTAACTACATTAGTTTTAGAGAGAGATTTTAGCGTGAAAAGTATGAGAGGAGGGCCATACTTATATATGGAGCTCTAGGAGGTCTACGAGCAGCCCATCAACCCATTGGTTGAAATTAAATTAGCTGAAAATACTACTTTGGATTAAATTTTTACCATGATAGAAATACGTCACAAAAATATGTCCTTATTCGAGCTTAAGACCAAACTGTGGATTTTAAGAGAGATGATTATATTTCGACCGATTTTTTTGGTCAATTCAACAAGTTTTTGACCGGTTTTTTTTGGCCAATTTAATAAGATTTTTACACGATTTGACTGATTTAACTTTCCTTTGACCGATTCTTGATAGATTTGACTTGGTTCGACTGCTACAACCGATGTTCTAGACGGATAGGCCAATTTTGGACTTTATTTAGTTGGTTTGACTGCATTTCTATTTTTTTTTATTTTATAAACTTACTTATTTGTACTAAAGAATCAAAATCAAGCCTTTTCCATTTTTGGATCCCTTGATAAAATAAATTCTGAACTTGTTTAATTTGTTTTAAGATGATTTCAATATAATTTTAAGTTTAATAATTATCAATCCTTAATTCTTGATCAAGGAAGATTCTTTCGATTTTGGTCTAATTTTATTTGAAGCAACTTCTAAGATCTTACTTTGGACCGATTCCTGATTTAATTCATTTTCCGATGCTGGTTCAACTTTGATTTCTAGTCCAATTTAATTTAATACATTTTTTTATTTTAACTTTTAAAAATTATTCAATTTAGCCCCTACCGTGAATACTCACCCAAATATGTACTTCAACCTTGTAAATTGATGCCCATGATACCTAATCACTTCCTAACATTGTTAATTCAATTTCTCATGTTTCTATGTTTTTGAGTTGAAAATCACATTTTTTGGTTCAAAAAAATAAGGCATAATTGAAAACAAAGCAATGACTCAATGTGGGTTGTGGGATAGTGTCTTGGGAGGCTGGAAAGGATCGAGGTGTCCTTTTTTGTGTTTCTCGGATTGAAAAACCGTGAGTGGTGGTTTAGTCTTTTCCGAAAATGGATATGCTCAATTGCTAGAAAAAGTTACTCAAAATAGTGCAGTTTAAAAAAATGCAAGAATCTTACATTCAGTGATCAAGAGGTGAGAATGGATACCATGGAAGGTCGATGAGGTCTTTTAGTTGCCTTTTATGTTAAACACACGTGGCTTGGGGCATCATCGGTGTCAAGTAAAGCTTGATCGAGCGACAAAAAACATGGTAGGGACAGATTGAAATATGGTTGACAATCATGATGCTTTCAAAGTTCATTTTGAGATAATTCAATCAAATTCTAGGATTCTTAGTTGTGGGTATCCGGGAGGAAACTTAGCTTCAATTCCAAGACAAATTGGGGCTAATTCCGTCATTATCAACCCTTTGTTACCTAATTTTATGAAAAACATAGCACAACTCTATAATGGTATTTTCTAGTGAAATTGAGTAGGTTGGTGAGGGAGACAAATGAGAAAAATGTTGCAACGCGTAAACGGAAAAGTGAACTTCAATTCTTAATCATCTCAATGAAAAATACATGACAAATTATGCTCAATTTTTCAACAAATTGTTGAGTTACTCCTGGTGAAAAACATGGGAATAAGATGAATGTGACAACCCCTTTGGGGACAATGACCTTGTTCACTCGATTAGACTCGGTTCATAATAATGTATTTTTTTTTCAAAATTTTATTTATTTACCTAATTGACTTAAAACTTGAAGATATGCTATTTGGGTATTTTTCAAGAATTTGTTTAAGTTTGATTCATGGTAAAATTCTCAATTCTTATCTCATTTAGCTTTTTTGGTGTTAAACTATAAATCCCGCCTTTTTGAGCTAAGGAAAATCAGGAAAAGAACCAGTAAGACCGAGTGAGAAAACTGAACCAATTCACAAATCCGATTATCAGGAAATGGACAATTTGAAAATTTACAACTTTTGGGTGAATCAAAGAGTTCATAAAACCATGAAAAAGAACCTTAGGACAAATTGAAAGAGAAAAACCAAACCGGTTTAGATGAACTGAATCCAACTAGATTGAATCGATTTATAAACCGAGTCGGTTCATAAACCGGAACCAATAGAGAATGGGCAGATTAGAGAAATTTCAACTCCTTTGTGACCTAAAGAGATTTATAAACCTTGGGAAGGAACCTTAGAATAAAGTGGGAGAGAAAAACCAGACTAGTTCGGGTGAACCAGACCTAAACCAGATTAAGAACCGAGCCGGTTTATGAACCAGAATCGATAGAGAGATGGTAAACCGAGGAATTTATGGACCCTAAGTAACCTAAAAAGTCACAAAAGTCATGGAAATGGACTTATGAAGGAATTTGATATGAAAACCAAACTGGTTTAGGTGAACCGGATTCGAACCGGTTTGGACCGGTTTGAACCACTATTGAACTGGATCCTAAATTTATTTTTGTAGGTGGCTTAAATAATTCAAATTTGAGATTTGAGGCCACCATTGGATAGAAAATGAATTTAGATAAATTTAGAAATTTTTAAATTTGAAAAACTCGGTCGAATGAGGGGTGAACCGGCCAGTTTAAGCTTTGAACCCGGTCCGGTCCGGTTCGTAAGAGTGTCGTCTTCTTCCTCCAGATGACAGCACTGTTCACTCGCCGAAAAATTGAAGCAGTGCCGACGAAGAAGAAATGTTTCTGTTTGATACATTTCAGGCCATCAATGTATGTTATAAAGGTGCCAAACGGATGGCCAACGAGTTCCCAAGCTCCCTATATAAAGAGCCCCTCTCCGTTCATCCTCTCCACACCTGAAAAGCTCACACTCTCTCAGTTGCTTAGTTTTTTGGCAAAGCTCGAATCGGAGCTCCGATATAGGGTCTTTTCTGAGCTAAAGAAAGCGAGGTCAGGTTCTTTAGAACCAGGGAGAAGTCAGTTACACGCCCGTAGTCTCCGTTTACTCCGAGGGTCATTGGAGAAGCGCTGACATGATGGATTAGTGAAGCAGCTTCAGTGGACTGAAGCTGCCCTATTTTGGCCGAGTTGAAATCAGCCAATTCGAGCCCTCCTCAGGCCAAACCAAGCCCTTCCAACATTTCCTCAGCCCTCCCATGGCCGAATTAGGACTGAAAGGTTGAATCTCAGGATGAAAGCTATCTACCCAGATCGAAAGCTCGGACCGCCGTACCCTCACCGGAACACGAAGCACCGGGAATGCTAGCAAGGACAAGCTCGTGTGAAAATAAGGGACCGGTCTAGTGGAATTCACTACATTGAAGAGTGAGTGGGATTTTATATCATACACGGTTGGGGATGATAAGTACCTCGAAATGAAAACCCATTACCAAGTAGTATTCTAAACATCACAACTTAGAAGAGTGATGTGAAAATAATGTGGAAAAACTACTTACCAGTTGTAAGTAGATCGTACCCGGTTGGTATGATGAAACTTACTCGAAAGAAGTTGAAAACCTGATGATCGATTATGAGCAGAGATATCCTTATACCTAGTCGGTATAATGGACAGTTGAAAACATATTTTGTCAGAAGTGCTCTCCACTGACTGTGTGCCAATGCTTAAACGATTTGAGAGACCTTCTTGATGGGGGCTCGAATAGCTCTTATAGGCCGGGGGCCTCGATTTTGGAACTTGGGGCCTATTATGCCTGATTCTAAAAATCTCGAACAAGTGGGCCATATGCTAGTGGGCACGAGCAGGAGCTCGTAAACAAACATGAGATATGTGTTGTAAAACTTTAATAAATGAATTGTTTGGCCATGGTACTAAGATAGGACTGACATATTCAGTCAACTTGTGGCAGTGTGACATGACAGGTCTCCGGACCAGTAAAGACAAACAGCTACAGGTTGAGTTGAAGGTCGGGGCCGTTGGACTAATGGCACCATAGATTACATGGCATGATAAGAAAATACTGTGTGTATGCACTATGATTATGGGATCATCAAGACGCTCATGAGGGACAGTGATGCATCCTAAGGGCCCTGGATAACTCGGTGAGTATAAGGGTAGTTCGTCGTACCAGGTGACCATGCGAAATTTGGAGTAGCACTAAGCGCATGAGACCAGGGTGGGGACGAGATGAGGTCTCCGTCCTCATATGGACACGAAGAATTGATTTTGGGATTGAGGGTCAGATGTCGCATACATCCACTCATTCTCAGGGTAGAAATGGACGTGCTTCTATCTAGGTGGCTGGTAAAGTTGCTCTGAAGCCATAAGTGGATTCAATGGTCGTGTTGGCCCGTGAATGTGTGTTTGACCTTCATGATGAAGGATGTGTGTTGGGTGATGGCACACCGTGATTAATATGGAAATTGTGGTAAAACCGAGATTTGAATTGAAAGGATTTTTGAAAGAAAGGAGTCTGGCACACTCCGATACAAATCTTTTCATAAAAGTAAAAGTTTAGAAAAACCCATTCACTGAGTAGTCGTACTCACCCCTCCCTTGTATCCCTTTCATGAAATTTTGGAAAACCTAACTTAAAGACCATCAACAAGACAGGTATGTCAGATTTAAAATATTATGCAGTTTTGATTTATGTTATTCCGGAAAAGTTGCAGGTTTAAAGTACGACTTACTCTTTACGGTTTATAATAAGGGGAAACCCTTTGATAAAACGGGAGAGTGGCGGGTTGATCACGGGGATCCGACTAAGCCGAGTCGGGGCATGACATAAACCGTACATTAGGAATATCAATCTCTTCTTAAAAATAATACTTGAAACCACATCTCACCTCCTCGCAAACATCACACCATCGGGTGTAAATTGGTATACCTGGTCAAATAACACCTAGATAGTTCTATTGTCCAGTATAAGGCTCTTCTCATAGAAAAAGGTTATTCCTAACAATTTGATCTTGATTATGATGAGACTTTCATTGTAGTGATCAAGCATGTTACTATATGCACTATTATTACATTTGTAGTCTTTATATGTTGGAACATTCGTTAGCTTGATATTAACCTCAATGAAGAAGTATATATGGCCCAACCTCCTGATTTTCTTGATGATACTCATCCTCATCATGTTTTTAGACTTCATTGATTCTTATATGGCCTCAAACAACCCCACGTGCTTGGTTTCTCTGCCTTAGAACTTTCTTATTCACCTTGGGATTTTAGGCTTTTATCATTGATACCTCCCTATTAATCCACCGAACACACTCCTAAATCATCTTTCTCCTAGTATATGCAGATGACATCATCATCATTGGGTCTTCTATCGTGCACTTGATAGTCACGCTCCAACCCAATTCATATGTTAGACCATGAACAACCTGTCATATCACTCCCGACACTACATTAGTGGGGCCCATACTATTATAGTATTGACATGATGCACGACTCAAACAAAACTTTTTACTACAATTTTTCACATAATTTGAAACTTTTATTATGAAGTGTGATTATTTAACAATCATCATAAAAACTCTAAAAATAACAACCACTAATAATATATGCTTTCATGACATGTCTTCACCTCAAGTGCAGAACTAGAGTTGGTACTTCGGTCTAACTTAAGAATCCTTCTTTGACTTCCTTTTTCCTAAAAGGGGGTTAGGAAGGGGTGAGCTTAAAGCCCATCATGTTAGTTGAGAGCAAGCAATCACCAAACACCATGTTACGATATTTACATAGTTAGGAGATCGCCTAACATAGTCAGTTGAGTATAATTAATCACTAAGTGATATGTGGCAGCGGACATAGTTAACACAGTTTAATCTAGTCAGCTACACATGTTAACATACTGCAACCAATCATTATTCATCTTATGGCATCTCACACATACGAGCACACACATACGTGCATAATGTCATCTTCTCCAAGTGAACCCCGACTAAAAACAAGGGAGGTACACTAGTGTAAATAAGAAAGTTTCTAGCGATACTTATAAACTCTAACACGATGACAAATCCCTACCACGTCTCATGAATCCCACATGCCCTCCTCATCTCACTAGATTCTCTCCCTGAAAGTTAAAAGCTTTTTTTTTTAGTGAGCTGACTTTCTAGCTTAAGCCTGAGCTACACATGGCACGAGAGAAGTCTGACAATAGTTTAAAAGTTTTTTGTGAACCTTCTCTACACGAAGGAACCCACATGAGAGTACACTAATGACTTGAGCACCGCTGACATGGCCAAACAATAGACACACCTTTCATGCCAAAAACAACACATTTGTTTTCTCAAGTCTTTCTGATTCTCTCCGGTGGCCAAGTAGACTTAGAAAGATTTCCTAAGGTCCTTCATTTTTTACTTAAGTTTTTTCATACATTTTTACTAGGGTAATTCAATCAGAGTTTTAATAAACTCTATTGACCTATTAGGGTGTGGCTTGATTCAGGGAGGTAACTTGGAAGGTCCAATAGCTTTCCTAGTTAGTGGCCCTCGACCAACTCGCAACCGCCAACTAGATTCTGATAAATTATGTTGATTGCGTAATTTTTCTGTAAAGCTCTGATCAATGACTAAATAAGGTCAAAACAATTCGTCCAAAGCTTGGAATGATCCTAGGAGGATGAGGGAGATGTTAGAAGGCCAGGTGGGATCAAATTCGAACAACTTATGGTGGAATTTTATGAAACATCCAATTAGGGGAAAGTTTACAAATAGTGATAAATTGGGGACGTAAATGCAATAAATGAAAATTTAGGGAACAATGTACATCTTCAAATGATTAAAAATTTGACGTGTAAATTGGATGTTTATAAGGGACTTAAGTGCAATGTCAAGAGAACTTGGGGACCTCATAGTAAATAAAAAGGGGGATTTGGGAATGGTATTTGGAAACATCAATAATATAAAGTTAGATTACTCAATGTTAGTATTATTAATTGAATATATGCATAATTGATAACAATTGGGCATAATTTGCTAGCACAAGGTCGATGCAGAACTTATCTCGAGAGTTGGACACTATTCTAGGTGAGTGGTATTTGGAAACATCAATAATATAAAGTTAGATTACTCAATGCTAGTATTAATTGAATATATGCATAATTGATAACAATTGGGCATAATTCGCTAGCACAAGGTCGATGCAAAACTTATCTTGAGAGTTGGACACTATTCGAGGTGAGTGGGTTTTAATTCTTGTGTCAGGTTCAATTGAAACGATGTATGCTTTCTACAACTTTCAAACCATAAGTTGTGTGTACTTCTAATATATTATAATGAAACTGAAAAATGACATGGAGACATTCAAGAATTTTTGGAAGGGGGATTTGGAACATATTTTTAGAAAGGAGGATTCAACCAAACTATTTGGAAGTGTGGTTTCGACACATATTTTAGAAGTGGGCCTTGCACCCATATTTTATGATAGAAAGACTTCGGTCCATATTTTAGAAGTGGTGCTTCATCCCATATTTTATGAAAGAAGGACTACAATCCATATTTTAAAAAGTGGGCTTTAACTGTGAAGGAAACTTTGACCCTTATTTATGCATAAACATAATATTTTAAATTCAAAACAATGTATTCCCTCCATAACATTATGGGACCTTGATAATCCACAATTGGATGCTTTTACCACTTTATAGGGGTTGAGCAGATAGCAAGCCAATCTCTATGATGATATCTATGTTGCATTGATTATAATTGAGACATATGAAGTACGATACCGATGGACTCCTACACAGTGAGGTAGGTCGCTTACCAAATGATATATGAGATGTGGGGTAATAAGGGGTAGATGATTTTTATACTTGTATCTCGGACAAGGGAGTCACAAGTCGATGTACATGTATTGACCATGCGGTGGTGGGTTATAGTCACTATATTCTTGAGGAGTTGGTGGTCTGGACCTTAGAGAATTGATAGGGAACTCTCCATGAAGAGCTAGTTCACCCAACCTCGCCACTACGCATAGAAAGATGAAGTGTGTGACCCCATTGCTAGGTTATGACCTTGGCACGTGAATATTGTAAGGGATCTCATAATAATATGTTTGTATGATAAGGAATGCTTGAGATCATTTTTGTTATGTGATGTATGCTTGACAAGAGTTCATCCTCCTAAAATACTAAATAGTAATAATGATAAGTTTTGAAAGTAAAACTTCTTGAAAAACTTTACCAATCCATGTTGTTATTTTTGCAACGGTTGTGCTCATGGACATGACATACTAATGCTAGTACCTCATTCACTAAACTTTATAGTAAGATGAGTATTGTCAGAATGCTTATATCATGTGCGACCAACTTTGAATGAAAATTACATCAATTAGATGTAAAAAAAATATATTTTTGCATGTAGACTTACAAGAAGAGGCGTATATGGAGATTCCATCTAGATTTGATACGATGAAGACTAATGGGAGGGTATGTAAACTTAAGAAGTCTTTGTGTGGACTCAATCAATCACCAAGAGCTTGGTTTGATTGATTCCGACATCTAGTAGATAGAATGGGATATCAAAAGTGTAATGGAGATTACACAGTTTTTTATCGACACTTAAATAGTGGATAAAAAACAATACTAGAGAATTGTGGGACAACTTATCTACTTGTGTCACACACGACTATACATCACATATCCGGTTAGTATTGTAAGTAGATATATGCATGATACTAGGACAAAACATTAGGAGACAGTTATGTGAATATTGAGATATATAAAGAGTAGGCCGGGAAAAGGCCTTTGATTCAAGTCTCGAGGTCATACAAGAATAGAAGGATTTTGTGACTCTGATTGGGTTATGGAGAAGTAAGGAACAAGAGGTGGTCGTCAGATCAATGACAGAGGCATAATACAGAGTTATGACTCAAGGCATATGTGATATAATATGGATAAAACACTAATTGATAGATTTATGTTTATTCATAAAATAACCCATTAAGTTATGGTGTGATAATAAATCAATGATTAGTATTACCAATAATCCAGTTCAACATGATAGCACCAAACATATTGAAATTGATCGATTCTTCATCAAAGAGAAACTTGATAGCAATATTGTGGAATTGCAACTATATGAAGATTTACGAACAATTAGCTGATTGTTTAACTAAAGGGTTATAACCTAAGGAGTGGATTAATATTTGTATTAAGATGAGAATGATAGATATTTACCGTTAAGAGGGAGGTGTTGAAATATTCTAATATATTTAAGATAGTTATGATATAATCTTATTTGTTAAGATTATATCATAAAATTTAAGGTAGTTACGATATAATGTTATTAGTTAATATTATATCATAGATTCTATTTAAGGTAGTCTATCATTGAGTTAATGAGTGGAAAAATGAGTTGTTTAAGTTTGTTATGCTTATGGCCTCTCTATCAGCATATTTTCTTTCCCTGTTTTAGTTTTTTTGACAAATTGTCTTTTTTGTGATATGGGCAGTTGTCACGCCCCGACCCGGTTTGGTAGGATCCCCTTGAGCAACCCGCCACTCTTCCGGTTTATTAAGAGTTTCCTTTTTTTTTTTTAAATTGTGAGGAGTAAGACATCATTTATAATTGTACATTTCCTGGAATAACATTAATCAAAACTAAAATAATTAAATTTATATACTTATCTTGCAGGTTATGCTAGTGGGATATCTGTAGGTGGTTTTTCCCTTGATTACCTGAAAAAGGGGTAAAGGGAGGGGGTGAGTTCGATAACTCAGTGAATGGGTGTTTGAAACATGAGTTTCAGAAAAATAGTTGAATTGGAGTTTGCCAGACTCCTTATTTTCTTTAAAATAATTTCTTATTCAATTTCTCAGTTTTCGAAACCATCACTCATCATTAACCATAATTAGTGTGTTTAACACTCAACACACGCCCTTCATCATGAAGGGATCACACATTCGCAGGGCAGCCCATCCACTACACCCACTTGTGGCGCTAGATCGACTTTACCAGCCACCTAGCTAGAAGCCCATCCACTTCTACCCTAGTAATGAGTGATGTACGTAACATCCGACCCTAAATCCCAAAAAGAAACTCCATGTCCATATGAGGATAGATACCTCATCTCGACCCCCAACCCGGTCTCATGCACATGAAGCTACGTCGAGCTTCCTTGACTATTGGCACGACAAACTGCTCTTATCTCCACCATGTCATCTAGTAGCACCTAGGACGAATCACTACCCTTCTTGGGCATCTTAATGGTCCCGAACCTCAGTGCATGCACAAAACAATAATTTTCCTCATAAGCCATTTAATCTTTGGTGCCACTGGTCCAACGACCCCAGCCCTCAACTCGACCTGTAGATGTTTGTCTCAACTGGTTCGTCGACCTATCATGTCGTACTGCAGCCAACCCATCAAGTATGTTGGACCTGTCTTGGTACCATGGCCAAATCACATCATTCATTAAAGTTTTCATAGCTTAACATCATAAATGTTTACAAGCTCCTGCTTGTGCCAACTAGCCTTAGGCCCACTTTACGAGATTTTCAAATTTGGGAATTTTAGCCCAAAGTTCCAAAATTGAGGCCTCCAGCCTATCTGAGTTATTCGAGATCCCGTCAATAAGGTCTCCCAAAATATTTAAGTAGTGACACATAGTAAGAGGAGAAAACTTTTGACAAAAATAACTTTTTAACTATCCATCACGCCAACTGGGTGTGAGGACGTCTCCGCTCATAATCAATAAGTAGGTTCTCTACTTTCTTCGAGAAAGTTTATCATACCAACCGAGTATGATCTACTTACAACCAGTAAGTAATTTTTCCGCGTGTTTTCTCATATCACCCCATTTAGGTGTGATGTTAAAATGTCACTTAGTAGTAATTTTTCATTCTGAGGTATTCATCATTCCAACCAGGTATGATGTGAAAATTTCCTCTCACATGATAGTGCAGTGAATTCCTCTTATTTGGCTCCTTGCCTCCACGCGATCTTGTCTTTGCTAGTGTTCCCGGCACTTGGTGTTCCTACACGATATGAACATCCTTGTTCATTTACATCTGGCCTAATAGCCTTCATTCATCATGAATGAATAAAATGCCCAAACTTTCAATTATGTGCATTTAGGTCCCTAAAGTTCTATTTCTTTAACTTTATGTCCCTAATGCCAAATTTCCCCCAAATTGAGTCCTGAAGCTTCTAAAATTCACCTTTGGACCTCAATTTATTCAAAACCACAAATAGGGGGTTCAAGTTTCCTAAATTCCAATTTATTAAGGATTTCCCTTTTTTTAAACCGTGAGTAGTAAGGTGTGCTTTGTACCTGTACCTTTCCGGGAATAACATTAATCAAAACTGAAATAATTAAATTTACATACATGTCTTGTAGTTTAAGCTAGTGGAATGTTTGTAGGTGATTTTTCCCTTGGTTACCTAAAAGGGGTAAAGGGAGGGGGTGAGTTCGACAACTTAGTGAATGGGTGTTTGAAACATGAGTTTTAGAAAAATGGTTGAATTGGAGTTTTCCAGACTCCTTATTTTCTTTAAAACCATTTCTTATTTAATTTCTCGGTTTTCAAAATCATTACTCATCATTAACCACAATCGGTGTGTTTAACACTTAATACATGCCCTTCACATGAAGGGATCACACATTCGTAGGGAAGCCCATCCACTGCACCCACTTGTGGCGTCAAAGCGACTTTACCAGCCACCTAGAAAGAAACCCGTCCACTTCTACCCTAGGAATGAGTGGATGTATGCAACATTTGACCCTCAATCTTGAAAAGAAACTCTGTGTTCATATGAGGATAGAGACCTCATCCCGACCCCACCTTGGTCTCATGCGCAAGAAGCTACGTCAAGCTTCCTTGACTGCTGACATGACAAACTGCCCTTATCTTCACCATGACATCCAATATCCCCTATGATGCATTACTACCCCTCTTGGGCATCTTGATGGTCCCAAACCTCAGTGCATGCATAGAACGATAATTTTCCTCATAAGCTATTTAATCTTTGGTGCTATTAGTCCAACAGCCTCAACCCTCAACTCGACCTGTAGTTGTTTGTCTCGACTGGTCCGTTGACCTGTCTTGTCGCACAACCGCCAGTCCATCGAGTATGTCGAACTTGTCTTGGTACAATAGCCAAATCACATCATTCATTAAAGTTTTCATGGCTTAACATCATATTTGTTTACGAGCTACTGCTCATGCCAACTAGCCTTAGGCCTACTTTACGAGATTTTCAAAATTGGGAATTTTAGCCCCAAGTTCCAAAACCAAGGCCTCCGGCCTATCTGAGTTATTTGAGCTCCCATCAATAAGGTCTCCCAAAATATTTAAGTAGTGGCACATAGTCACGAGAGAGCACTTCTAACAAAAATAACTTTTCACCTGTTGATTACACCAACCGAGGACATCTCCGCTCATAATCGATAAGCGGACTTTCTACTTTCTTCTAGGAAGTTCATCATACCAACCGGGTATGATCTACCTACAACCGTTAAGTAGTTTCTCCTCATGTTTTCTCACATCACCCCATCTAGGTCTGATATTAAAATGCCACTTAGTTATAGTTTTTCATTCCGAGGTACTCATCATCCCAACCGGGTATGATGTGAAAATTCCCACTCACAAGATAGTGCAGTGAATTCCTCTTATTTGGCTCCTCGCCTCCACGCGAGCTTATCTTTGCTAGCGTTCCCGATACTTCTTATTCCTACACGATATAAACATCCTTGTTCATTTACATCTGGCCTAATAGCCTTCATTCATCACTAATGAATAAAATGCCCAAACTTTCAGTTATTTGCATTTAGGCCCCTAAAGTTCTTTTTCTTTAACTCTAGGTCTCTAATGCCAATTTTTCTCCAAATTGAGTCCCAAAACTTCTAAAATTCACCTTGGGACATCAATTTATTCAAAACCACTAATAGTGGTTCAAGTTTCCCAAATTTCCAATTTGGTCCCCAACTTTTCAAAAATTACCATTTTGCCCATTCTTTACAAAAATAGTAAATTTGACCCAAAAAATTCTAGAAATTGACCATTTGGTCCTCTAACATCTTTTTCATGGCCAACTGGCCCTCAATTTTGGGAAATTACACTTTAGTCCCTCGCATTTTTGAAATCCCCATTTTCCCCCAAAATTTCCCCCTAATTTCCTCCTTTCAAACTAGCTGAATATGATTTCATCAAATTGACTGATCAATTGAGGTTAATTGTTGAAATTGAAGGCAAAATTGAGTACCTACACTTCCATACGATTCAATGGAACTTTGAATCGCGTCATTTGAACCCAAATTGAACTTAAATGGAGCTTTATCAAAAAATTGGACTTAAAGAGAGAAAGCTTCGAAAGCTTACAATCGAAGGTGAGGCAGTTTGAGCTTTTGGTCTAAGTATATAGCTATCGTCCTAGGGTTTCTCTTAGGATCAAGAATCACATCAATCAATGCCGAATTGATGAAGAATTTGGTCAGTGAAGTTTCGTTGGTTCTCTCTCTAACACTGATCGAAAATTACAGGGGGGGAGCCTATAAACCCCGCTCTTTGAAGTTGAAGAAAATCGAAAAAAAACGGTCAAACCGAGTGAGAAAACTGAACCGGTTCACAAACTCAATTTTCGGGGAACAGTCAAATTGGGGAATTTACAACTCTTGAGTGACCCAAAAGGGTTTGTAAACCTTGGAAAAGAACCTTAGGACAAATTGGGAGAGAAAAACTAGATCGGTTCGAGTGAACCGAATCTGAACCGGTTTATTAATCAAGCTGGTTTATAAACGAAACCAATAGTGAGAGAAAACAAGGTAATTTATGGATCTCAAGTGACCTAAAGAGTCACATAAGCCATGAAAAAGGACTTTTGGATGAATGGGGGATGAAAACCAAATTGGTTCAGGTGAACCGGATTCGAACTAGATCGAACTGGTTTAGACCGATTTGAACCACTATTGAACCAGATGCTAAATTCATTTTTCTAGGTGGCTTAGAAAATTCCAATTTGAGAATTGAGGCCACCATTTGATAGAGAATGAATTTAGAAATTTTTAATTTTGAAAAACTCAGTCAATTCGGGCATGAACCTGGCAGTTGAAGTTTTGAACCTAGTTCAGACCAGCTCGGTCCTGTTCTAAACATTGTTGTCTTCTTCCTTCAAATGATAGCACTGTTCACTAGCTGAAAAATTGAACCAGTGCCGGCGAAGAGGAAACATTTCCGTTCAGTACTGTAAACCCTGCCCTTTTGAGCTAAGGAAAACCGGGAAGGGAATCAGTCAAACCGAGAGAGAAAATCAAACTAGTTCACAAACTCGATCAATTGTGAATGGGCAATTTATGAATTTACAACTTCTAGGTGATCCAAAGGGTTCATAATACTATGGAAAAGAACCTTAGGATGAATTGGAAGAGGAAAATTATACCGGTTTGGATGAACCGAGTCCAACAGGATTGAACTGAGTCGGTTCATGAACCGGAATCGATAGAGATTGGGCAAAACAAAGGAATTCAACTCCATAGTACTCCAAAGAAAATCATAAATCTTGGAAAGGAACCTTAGAACAAAGTGGGAGAGAAAAACCAGACCGGTTCGGGTGAATCGGACCCGAACTAGATTGAATCGGTTTAAGGACTGAGTTAGTTTATGAACCAGAATTCATAAAGGAATGGTAAATCGAGAATTTTATGGACCCCAAGTGACCTAAGGAGTCACAAAATTCAGGGGAATGGACTTGTGAAGGAATTGGGGATGAAAACCAAACCGGTTCACGTGAACCGGATTCGAACCGGTTTGAACCACTATTGAACCGAACCTTAAATTAATTTTTCTAGGTGGCTTAAAAAAAATTCAAATTGGAGATTTGAGGCCACCATTGGATAAAAAATGAATTTTGATGAATGTACAAATTTTTTTATTTGAAAAACTTGGTCGAATGATGGTGAACTGGCCAGTTTAAGCTTTGAACTCAGTTCGAAACAGTGTCATCTTCTTCCTCAGGATGACAACACTGTTCACTCGTCGGGAAACGGAAGAAACACTGGTGGAGAAGAAACGCTTCTGTTCGGGGTGTTTCAAGTCTTCAATGTCAATCATAATGGTGCCAAACGGATGGCCAACGAGTCCCCGAGCTCCCTATATAAAGAGCCCCTCCCCATTCATCCTCTCTACACCTGAAAACTCCATTCTCTCTCAACTGCTCCATTTTCCGGTGAAGCTCAAACCAGAGCTCCGACATGGGGTCTTTTTGAGCCAAGCGAGGTGAGGTCGGGTTCTTTAGAACCGAGGAGAAGTCAGCTACACGTCTGCAGTCTCCGTTCACTACGAGGGTCGTCGGTGAGATGCCGACGTGAAGAAACAGTGAAGCAGCTCCGGTGGACCGAAGCTGCCCTATTTCGGCCAAGTTGAAATTGGCCATTTCAAGCCCACCTCAGGCCAAACCAAGCCTTCCCAATGCTTCCTCAGCCCTGCTACGGCCGAATTAGGACTGAAAGGTAAGCTAATTCGGCTCCACTCTACAATTTTCGATTGGTGCTAGAGAGAGAACCGACATAATTTCAATGATGAAATTCTAACTCAATTCGGCATCAATTGATATGATACTTGATTTTAGGATGAACCTCAGGATGAGAGTTATCTACCTAGATTGAATGCTCAGACCGTCGTACCCTCACCAGTGAGTAATCGAAGTACGTTTTTCGGCAAAGCTCCATTTGAGCTCGTTCCGACGTCAAAACTTGCGATTCAAATTGCTATTGAATTGTAAAAGGATGGAGGAACTCAATTTTAACTTCAATTTCAACAATTAGAGGTGTTTGATTGGTCAATTTGATAAAATCAAATTCGGCTGTGCTAAGGAGTTGAAATTAGGAGGAAATTGGGGAAATTAGGGATTTTCGAAATTTAAAGGACCAAAATGCAATTTTATGAAATTGAGGGTCAATTGGGCATGAAAATAATGTTGGAGGATCAACTGAGGAATTTTGGAAATTTTGGGGCAAAACTTACTATTTTTGTAAAGGAAGGGTAAAATGGTAATTTTGGAAAAGTTGGGGGACCAAATTGGAAATTCATGAAATTAAACCCCTTTTTGGTGAAATTGAATATATTGAGGCCCCAAGATAAATTTTAAAAGTTTCGGGACTCAGTTTGAGGAAAAACCGACATTAGGGACTTAAAGTTAAAGAGAAATAACTTTAGGGACCTAATTGCAAATAACTAAAAAGTTTGGCTTTTCTCATTTATTTTAAATGAATGAAGGCTATTATGCTGAGTAATAATGAACAACGATGTTCATATTGGGTAGGAACGTGAAGTACCGGGAACGCTAGCATGGACGATCTCACGTGAATACAAATAACCGGTTTAGTGGAATTCACTACGTTAACGGGTGAGTGGGTTTACTAACGTCATACTGGTTGTGAGTGGGAATTTTATATCATACTCGGTTGGGGATGATAAGTACCTCAGTATGAAAACCCACTATTAAGTGATATTTTAAACATCACAACTTAGAGGAAGTGATGTGAAAATCATGCGGAAAAACTATTTACCGGCTGTAAGTAGATTATACCCGGTTGGTATGATAAGACTTCCTCGAGGGAAGTTGAAAACCCATTCATCAGTTATGAACGGAGGTGTCCTTATATTTGGGCGGTATAATGGATAGAGAAAACATATGTTTTGTCATATGTGCTCTCCTCTAACTATGTGCTAATACTTAAACAATTTGGGAGACCTTCTTGACGGGAGCTCGAATAGCTCTGATAGGCCGGGGGCCTTGGTTTTGGAACTTGGGGGCTAAATGCCCGATTTTGAAAATCTCATACAGTGGGCCCAAGGCTAGTTGGCACGAGTAGGAGCTCGTAAACAAACATGATATATGTGCCATAAAACTTAATAAGTGAATTGTTTGGCCATGGTACCAAGATAGGACCGACATGCTCAGTCAACTAGCAGCAGTGCGACATGATCAGTCGACGGACCAGTCAAGACAAACAACTGTGGGTTGAGTTGAGAGTCAAGGCCGCTGGACCAGTGGCACCACATATTATATGGCATAATGAGAAAATATTGATTGTGCATGCACTATGAGCACGGGATCATCGAGATGCCCAAGAGGGGTAGTGATGCGTCCTAAGGGCCCTGGATGACCAGGTGAGTATAAGGGCAGTTTGTCGATCCATGTGTCTGTGCAAAATTTGGAGTAGCACCAAGCGCATGAGATCGGGGTGGGGACGGAATGAGATCTCTGTCCTCATATCTGACACGAAGATTTTATTCTGGGAATGAGGGTCGGATGTCGCGAACATCCACTTATTCTCAGGGTAGAAGTGGACGTACTTCTATACGGGTGGCTGGTAAAGTCACTTCGAAGCCACAAGTGGGTTCAGTAGATGTACTGACTTGCGAATGTGTGTTTAACCTTCATGATGAAGGATGTGTGTTGGGTGATGACACATCGTGATTAAATAAGGAAATGGTGATAAAACTCGAGATTTTGAATGAAATGATTTTTGAAAGAAATGAGTCTGGCACACTTCAATACAATTCTTTTTCCTAAAATATAAAAGTTTTGAAAACCCATTCACTGAGTAGTCGTACTCACTCCCTCCCTTATATCCCTTCCAGGAAATCCCGAAAAGTCTACCCTTAAATACCATCAACTAGGATGCCTATGAGACAAGTATGGTGAAGTTAAAATACTATGTAGTTTTGATTATGCTATTCCTGGAAAAGGTGCAGGTTTAAAGGACGCCTTACTCTTTACATGTTATAATAAGGGAAACCCTTTAATAAACCAGGATAGTGGCGGGTTGATCACGGAGATCCGACCAAACCGGGTCGGGGCATGACAACTAGAGTGGTATCAAAGCATATTTCCTCGAATACATAATAAAGAATAGAAAATATAGTAACTAATAGGATTTATCCTAAAATTTTCAGATGGCTCCCAAGAGAGTAACCAAGAAAACTAGGAATGACTCTACTCAACACCCTATCTTCGTAAGAAGACAACCCTAGAAGCTTCTCAAATGCCTGAGGCATGGTAGAAATCTCAAAAGACCAAATGGGGAAGTATCCTAGAGAATGGTGCAAGGACCTATTGAGGGCACAACTCTAAGTATAAAGGAAGCCAAGCATGAAGCCATAAATGCAAGCAAAGGGGCATATAACCTTACATAGGAGGACACTTATCAAGAATCCCATAGCTCCCTAGTTATTTGGTGATCATTTTCTGTAATAGGGCCAAAACACCCAACATATTGTACTCCTCTATTAATGAAGTACTCCAAATTCCTAAAAACCTTGTCCATAAAATGATGTGATCTTCAAGTAAGATGACCCCAAAGAAAGTGACCAAATAAGCCTGTACTACCATAAAAACTAAGGAGAATCCCATACAAGTTAAGGAAGCTGAATTAGGGAATCGAGAAACGTAGAAGGACTCTTAGAGTAATCAATTGACAAAGAAGACTCCAAAAGAAACTCTCAAGGTATCCAAACACAAGGATAAAGGAAGGATATTATTATGCAAAGAAGGCATGACAAGAAAACCGCCATGGTAAGGAGTGTAGGAGAATTTTGGGGTAACTAAACAAGGAACAACCTATTATAAAGTACAAAGGAAATAGGAAATGAAATGAAGGACTGTCCCACACCACTAGGATTTAGAACAATACTTTACAAGAATAAACACCCCATAATTATAGGAAATCCGAAAGGATATAATTCCAAGGAAACACGACTCCTGCTTGAAATTTCAACCACAGACAGGAGGAAACTTTTTCGAGATCACAACAATATGGCAAGAAGGAAAAAGGGCTAAAGGTAGGACCTCGATAAAACCATAAATAGAACAAAAAGTAGCTGAAGAGAACTCTCCCTTAAAGAAGAAATTTCTAATAATTTAGGAGAAAAGGAGGGAGTGCATCCACAAGAGAAGATAAGCCAAGCGTTTGACGACAAATGGGATGTCTTGGGATTGCAACTACGACTTCCTTTAGAAAAAGTAGAGAAGTCAAATTGGAGATTCGGAGTAACATAGCAGAAGTAAGCAAACCGTGACAAGAAAATAATCAAAGAAAATAAATGACAGCCTAAGGAAGACCGGGAGGTAGAAGGGACTACACCCTAAAAAGGTCAATGAGATGGACGTTAAGGATAAGAATACTCAAGAAATAACTGCCCTAAGAAACTTAGACCAAAGGAATGGTGGAGGCAAGACAGTTAATGAACTAATACATGGGAAAACCATAATTTGAGTTCCAACAAAGAACAGAGGGGCGGAAAGGCCAAATACTCAGGAAAAGAAGGATGAAAGAAATCCTTAACAAGACCAAAGGCCAAATTAACGACTAAACTCAAGCCAAGAAAAGAATAGGCAAGCCTCTCACATAATTGTCAAGAAATCTTGAAACAAGGAAGATTTGAACGCTCCATAAAGAAATAAACTTTGGAGGGATGCATATGAGTAGCTACCCATGAAGGAATTTTGATGGATGGATGGACATAATGTGCAGTGCAAGGAACCAACCCTTAATTGGAAAATGTTTCAAAGGAAGTATCGTGATGGCCCAATGTGACCTGCTTGGAGAGAGCAGGAGAACCAAATAATAATTTTAGGAGAACCAAGTAGAAAGAAGAAATGAGTAACAATGGGACGACCAAAGAGAATAAACAAAACCCTAAGAAAGGCTGAGATGTAGTAAAGATTACACTCTATGAAGGACAATAGGATGGGCACGAAGAATGAGTGATACAGCTGCCTAGATGATTGGACCAAAAAAATAGAGAGAACAAGACAATTAAAGAACTGGTATTCGAGAGAACCATGGATTTAAACCATGTCAAAGAAGGGAGAAGTGAAAAGAGTAAAATGTTGAAAAAAAATGGAGAAAGGAAATCCTTAAAGAAATCAATGACCAAGACTGGACTTACTATCAAAAGGCCATGAGATGGTTAAGTGAGCCTCTCGAAGGACAATCAAGTGATTTTGACACTAGGTGGATGTGAGCTCTCCCTAAGGAAGATATAGACATGTACTGGGGTACGAGTGATAATGAGGATGGAGTATGAAAGACATACCCGTAGGATCTCAAGAGTAAAGGTAAACATGAAAGAATAGCATTAAGGGACGTCATTTAAAGTAAGGTGTCTTCAAGATGAACGAAAAAGAAATTACGGGAGAAAAGGGTAAGAATCCTCCTAAATAAGAAAATCCTAAGAAAGGATACATGATATAATAAAGAATAAACGGAACCTGGTGACGAGAGGTGAAGAGATAAATTCACAAATAAAAATGCATGCTAAAGTGAAAGAAACCCAAGGAAGCACATTAAGAGATGTTGTGGCAAGTAAGAATGAGTAGACTATCCATAATAAGGTAAGGAAGGAAAGAACGTATGAGAAACGTTGGGAAAGTAAGCCCTCCAAATAAGATGTGGTTATGTAGGAATAACCGCGATTGGTAAGACAAGTCGTAGTCCACATGCATATAATAAAGCCTAAAGAATGGACGGTTGAGCATAATATGAAGTACCTGAAATAAGATTAATAAAGTGCTCAAATAAGGAATAAGGGATGGAATTGGAAAATTTTAAGACAATGAAGGACTAAAAGCGAGAAAATGCCCCAATATGGAAAGGGTGTAAGGAGATGTGGAAATCATGCAAAAAACTACTTACCGGATGTAAGTAGATCATACCCAATTGGTATGATAAAACTTCCTAGAAGTAAGTAGAAAACCCGCTTATCAGTTATAAGCGGAGACGTCTTCATACCCGCTTGGTATGATAGACAAATGAAAAGTTTATTTTTTCGGAAGTGCTCTCCCCTAACTGTGTGCCACTGCTTAAAATTTTTGGTAGACCTTCTTGACGGGAGCTCAAATAGCTCCGATAGGCTGGAGGCCTCGGTTTTGGAACTTGGGGGCTAATATGCCCGATTTTAAATATCTCGAACTGTAGACCCTAGGCCAGTTGGCACGAGCAGGAGCTTATAAACAAACATGATTATTAAGCCATGAAAACTTAAATAAATGAGTTGTTTGGCTATGGTATCGAGATAGGAATAACATACTCAATGGACTAGCGGCAGTGCGACATGACAGGTCTACGGATCAATCAAGATAAACAGCTGTAGGTCGAGTTGAGAGTCAAGGCCGTTGGACTAGTGGCACCACAGATTATATGACTTATGTGAAAAACTGTTGATTTGCTCATGCATTATGTTACGAGACCTTCAAGATGACTAAGAGGGGTAGTGTTGCATCCTAGGGCTCTGGATGACCTGGTGAAAATAAGGGCAATTAGTCGTACTAGAAGTCTTGAGAAGCTCAATATAGCTTCATGTGCATGAGACCGGTGTGGGGACGGGATGAGGTCTCTGTTCTCAAACCGACACGAAGTTTTGTTACGGGATTGAGGGTCGAATGTCGTGTATATCTACTCATTCTCATGGTAGAAGTGGGTGTACCTCTATCTAGGTGGCTGATAAAGTCGCTTTGATGCCACAAGTGGGTACAGTGGACGGGCTGGCCTATGAATGTGTGTTTCGTTCATGATGAATGGTGTGTGTTGGTTGATAAACACACCGTTATGATGAGAAATGGTTATGAAAATCGAGATTTAAAAATGAGAAAATTGAAAGGAATTAAGGAGTCTTGCACACTCAAATTTGAAAACTATTTTTATCGAAACTTCATTTTTTTGAAAATACTCATTCATTGAGTTGTAGAAACTCACCCTTCTTTTTATCATATTACAGGAAATAGAGAAAATGACAAGGGATAACATGAAGCCTTACCCTTTGTTAGGTATGCTTAATTTCTCTTAAGCTGCATTTTATTTGATATTTGTCATTACAGGGAATAAGGTTAAAAGTACGTCGGGCTCCTCTTAAGTTAAAGAGGGAGGAAACTCCTCTTGAACTAAGAGAGCGATGGGTTGTTCACGGGGATCTGACCAAATCAGGTCGGAGCGTGACAACTTGAGTGGTATCAGAGCTTAGTTCCCTTGAAACATTATCAATATTATGCCCTGACACTAATCCAACTTTAAACTATCGTGTAGTAAGGAGAGTTCCTAGGAAATTTGCAATGAAATCCAGTCCTACATTCATAACCTTGAGAAAGACACCCAACCTAAGGGAGGAAGTCATACAAAGGTTCCTAAAGGGCAAGAAAAGTACCCAAGGACATGGTGGAAGACTACCGAAAACTGGTAGGAGCCTTATTGGAACCGTAGGGCATCATATACCCTCTTCCCAGACAAGAAGAACCGGTATCACCTCCTAGAAGCCCAACCCCTCCTCCTCCAATCCCACAACAACCGGAGAGGAATCCATCCAAGAAGGAAGCCTGTGATAATTACTGGGATGTGTATGCCACCTTCATGAAGGTCCACTAAGTACCTCCACCTACTCAACCTAGCTTCAATCCCTCCCAATGGGTGAAGTGGACCTATGAGTGTAAGATTGAGGTACTAAGGCGGTACGGATTGGAGGCCATACATGAGATTCGTCCTATTAGGGAATACGAATAGACCCAAAGCAATCCCTCAAAGCCTTCTAATCAAGAGTCTCACAACCGTTCTAGGGTTAATTCTAGTCCTATGACCCCTAGGGATTAGGGGGTAGGAAATTTATGTAATAAGCCAAGTATGGCAAGGAAATATTTCTTTAATGAATGAAAGTAAAATTTTTTATAAAACTTCTGAGTTCCTTGATAAATTCAAAGTAAAAAGAGTGAGATAATAAAGATTAAAGTAAAAGGTAGGAAACCACCTAAGGAAGAAAAGATGGGTTATTTATAGTTAACCTCAACCCTTAAGACCTTCCCTCAGAAGTACAATAAGGAAGAATCCATCTAAGGGAGATCTTAAGAAAAAGGAAAAAGAAAGGGAAGTAAACATCAAAGAGTACATATTCATGGAGAGTTAAAGAAGTTAAGGATAGGCTCAAAGAATAAGAGTAAGGAAAAATAAGGAGTAGAATATTCCAAAGGGAACCAAAAGAATGGAAGCTGATCAAGAAGAAAAGGAAGTAAGTATGGGGGAACACCAAGGATGTCAAAACCACTAAAGGAAAGATGGAAAGAAAGTAGAATAACAAGAAGGCCTAGGAATAATGACTACTTGCAAAGAACTAAGATATAGTTTCTTAGAAACTCCATAAGATAGGGAAACTTGTAGAAAGCAGAGGTATGGGACCAAAAGAGGAAAAAAAGCTGGAGTGGATGAAACATACAAGATCCTTAAGTTTAAGTGAAGATTAAACTTCTAAAGAATGGTAGGGTGATCAAATGAAAGAATCCCGGAACATGAGACATTAGAAGGAGGATGAGAATAGGAAGTTAGATTGAGGAAGACAAAGCTTCAGGTTAAGAAAAACAACTGAGGAAGTGTCGCAAAAGATCAAACCAAATAAGGACCTCAGTAAGATATACAGATAATTAAGTGAGTGTTTGGAAAGGTTAAGTACAACCTACTTGCAGGAAGACATGAAAACCCAAATAGGAATTCTAGACAGATCCAATTGAAGGAAATAAACTCCTATTGACCAAATCGTCCGGAAGAGTAAATGAAGCTCTAATAAGAACTGGGGAGTATTAAGGAATAAACCCTAATCGAGACAAGGGAGGAATACCAAGGACATGAAGATACGAAAGATTTTGACATAAGAGGGATGAGAGGTTCACCTCAAAGGAATAAATAAGTTTTGAGAGCAAACGAGGATGAGGTATGATAAACGAAAAGTACTTGTAGGATCTCAAGAGTAAAGGTAAACATGTGAAGATAACGACTAGTAAGGACATTTAAGAGTGAATATTCACAATGGTAAAAGTTAGAAGGAAATTTTTGGGAGAAAAGAAGTGTAAAACTACCAAGAGAGGAACCATGGAAGAACACATGAGTACTAGCTAAGAGGAAATGGAACCAACAAAATTGAGAAGAAGATAAGCTCCTCAAAGACAAGCTACTTGATATGAAAGGATCAAGCACAAAGGGAAAGAGATCATAAAGATCCAAGGAATAAGTCAAACCCAAGTAACGTGTAAGTAGGAAGACAACATCAAAAGACGTTATACAAGTAAGGAAGGGACCAACCATAATAAAGGATTGTAAAATGAACACGATGTGATTAAAAATGGATTTAAAAGGAGAAGAGACCTTAAATAGGAAGGGCGCTAGTGGAAATGAGGAATGGAATAAGAAGGAAGATATTTAGTATGTCAGTAGGTTATCGAAAGCTCAAGGACTTGAAGATTAAATACCAAATATAGAAGTGGGAAGAGACGAGAGGGTAAGGAAATCAATAAGGCTATAGTGATGTGAAGTCAAAGACAAGTCTCGAAGAATGTCATGTGGCAAGGGGCATGTAAACCTAACTATTCTAGAGAAAATATGACTTAGGCAATGGAAGGACCCATGCATGATGAAAAGGTGATAAACGCCAATACCTATTGAAGAAAATGACCAGAACTCATAGTCCTAAAATCTTATATAAAGGAGTTTGAAATGGAGAAATGGTGCCTTGGGAAAAGAAGAATGTAACTAAAGGAAATGATTCTAAGTCTTCTAGGGAGATGTGCTTAGCTAAAGTAAGTTCCATGGAGTGAGAAAAGGATAAGAATGAGATGAGAATCTTAGGCATGTACTGTAAGGGACGAACGGAAACAACTAATAAGGTTGTAAGACGATAAACTAGAAAATTTATATATTAATGAAAAGTTTATTCTAGTACGCAAAAAGTGTGAAATAAGTTTTGGGGACAAAACTCCTGAAAGGATGAGAGAGTTGTAAACTCCGCTCTTTAGAGTTAAGGAAAATTGGGAAAAAAATCGGTCAATCGAGTGAGAAAATCAAACCGGTTCACAAACCCAATTTTTGGGAAACGGGCAAATTGGGGAATTTAAAACTCTCGAGTGACCCAAAAGGGTTCATAAACCTTGGAAAAGAACCTTAGGACAAATTGGGAGAGAAAAACTAGATCGGTTTAGTTGAATTAGATCCGAACCAGATTGAACTAGTTTATGAACCGAGCTAGTTTATGATCCTGAACCGATAGAGAGAGGGCAAACCGAGAAATTTATGGATCCCAAGTGACCTAAAGAGTGACATAAGTCATGAAAAAGGACTTTAGGATGAATGGGGGTTGAAAACCAAACCGGTTCAGGTAAACCGGATCCGAACTGGATTGAACCAGTTTTGACCAGTTTGAACCACTATTGAACCATATGCTAAATTTATTTTTCTAGGTGGCTTAAAAATTTCCAATTGAGAATTGAGGCCATCATTAGATAGAGAATAAATTTAGATGAATTTAGAAATTTTTAATTTTAAAAAACTCAGTCAAATTGGGCTTGAACTGACCGATTTAAGCTTTGAACCTGGTTCGGACCAATCTGGTCCGGTTCGGAACAGTATAGTCTTCTTTCTTCAGATGATAGCACTATTCACTCGTCGAAAAATTAAACTAGCATTGACGAAGAGGAAACATTTCCGTTCAGTACGTTTCAGGCCATAGTTGACTGTCATAAAGGTACTAAAAGGACGGTCGACAAGTCCCCGAGCTCCTTATATAAAGAGCCCCTCTACATTCATCGTCTCCACACCTGAAAACCTCACTCTCTCTCAGCTACTCATTTTTCTAGGGAAGCTCAAACCAAAGCTCTGATATAGGGTCTTTTTTGAGCCAAAGAAGGCGTAGTCGGGTTCCTTAGAATTAGGGAGAAGTCCCACGATGGTCGTTTCCATTCGCTCTGAGGGTCACCGGAGAAGTGCTGAAGTGATTGAATAGTGAAGCAGCTCCAGCGACCGAAGCTGCTCTATTTCTATTGAGCTAAAATCAGCCAATTCGAGCCCTTATCAGGCCAAACCAAGCTCTCCCAACACCTCCTCAACCCTCGTACGGTCAAATTAGAACTGAAAGGTAAGTCAATTTGGCTCCCTTCTGTAACTTTCGACAGGTGCTAGAGAGAGAACCAATAGAATTTCAATGATAAAATTCTCATTCAATTCAGCATCAATTGATGCAATTCTTGATCCTAAGAAGAACCTCAGGAAGAGAGCTATCTGTCCAAATTGAAAGCTCGGTTCCCGACGGTAAGCATTCGAACCTCTCTCTCTCTCTACGTTCTATTTTCCGGCGAAACTCCATTTGAGCTCGTTCTGGCATCAAAACGTGTGATTCAAAGTGCAATTGAATCGTATGAAACTGTAGGAACTCCAATTTAACTTCAATTTCAACAATTAAACTTATTTGATCGGTCAATTTGTTGTAATCAAATTTGACTGTGTTAGAAAGTTGAAATTGGGGGAAAATTAGGGATTTCAAAAATTCGAGGGACTAATATGCAATTTTATAAAATTGAGGGTCAATTGGGCATGATAAGAGTGTTGGAGGACCAATTGAGCAAAATTTGGGATGAAACTTACCATTTTTGTATAGGAGGGGCACAATGGTAATTTTGGAAAAATTGGGGACCAAATTAGGAATTTGGGAAACTTGAACCCCTTTTTGTGAATTTGAATAAATTGAGGTCCCAATAAGAACTTTTAAAGTTTCAGAACTCAATTTGGTGAAAAATTGGCATTTGGGGCCTAAAGAAAAAGAAAAAGAACTTTAGGGACCAAATTGTAAATATTTGAAAATTTAGATATTTTTAGTCATTCATAATGAATGAAAGCTATCAAGCCAAATAATAATGAACAAGGATGTTCATACCATTTAGGAACACGAGATGCCAGAAATGTCAGATAAGGCAAAGCTCGCAAGGGACGAAAGCCGAATTAGAGGAAATACACTGCATGATCGGGTGAGTGAGATATTTAATATCATAACTGGTTGGGATGATAAGCACCTCGGTAATGAAAACCCACTGCTAAGTGGTATTTTAACCATCACACCTAAGAGGGATTGATGTGGAAATCACGCGGAAAAAACTACTTATCAGATGTAAGTAAATCATACTTGGTTGGTATGATGAAACTTCCTGGAAGAAAGTAGAAAACCTGCTTATCGGTTATAAGCATAGACGTCTTTATACCTGGTTCGTCCTAGGATTAAGAATTGCATCAATTGATGCCGAATTGAATTAGAATTTCATCATCAAAATTCTGTCTGTTCTCTCTCTATAACCGATTGGAAATTGTAGAGGAAAGTCGAATTGACTTACTTTTCAGCTCTAATTCAGCTATAGCAGGGCTGTGGAGGTGTTGTGAGGGCTTGGTTTGACCTGAGACGGGCTCGAATTGGCCGATTTCAGCTCGGCCGAAACAGGGTAGCTTCGGTACTAAGACTAAGGCGGGAGGGGAAATGAGGTATCGTCCCACAAAGCAGACATGATTAGAGTTTGAGGGTCGGACTAATAATGTTCACTCAAACTCAGGGGGTTTGAGGGTCGGGGTATTGATGCCTACTCAAACTCAGGTAGACGGTAAAGGGCTCCAATCCACAAGTGGAATAGCCGAGGACTATTCTGCAAATTTGTGATCCCTTTCTATGATAGAAAGGGCGTGTGAATGTTTGCTAAAATGCCTCCCGAGCAAGGGGAAGTACTCAAGAAGAGATGAATTCATATTACAACCAAACTTAAAGTATAAAATGTTTTGATAAACAAGTTTATTTCAAAACTCACTTCTCAACCCCGCTCACTTAGTTGTAGAAACTCACCCCGTCCCATTAAAACTTTTTTAGGAGAAATAAATTGCCAAGAAGAACATATGCTATGGGAGAAAGCCAAGGGTACCGCAAACATCTAAACTACCATTTAGATGTTTTGTAACTTTGTTATGTAAAATAGGTACTCCGACGCCTTTACCTTTGTAACACCGTGTTTTAGTAACCCGAAATTTCGGTTAGAAATTCGTTCTAGAATTTTATTTTAATATTAAAACCCAATTGATATAATTGGAATAAATTTAATTTAAAGTAACATGATAAGTGCTAATTTGACTTAAATAAATAACTTAATGGAATCGAGTTATGTCCATTGAAATTAAACAAAAAATAAATATTTATATAGATATATAAATGTTAATTATGTATATATATAAATATATAGATGGTAAAGAGATAAAAGTATATATATACCTATACAAAAGTAATCTCCAAACAAATAAAGAGGAGAAAAAGAAATGGAAGGTAGAGGATGTATTAATATCAAGTAAATGAATACATTGTATTGGTATGATTAAGTACATACAAAATGACATCTCTGGACTAATTATAAATGTTACTAAAGTGACTCTGCACAACTGCTTAAAATTTTTGGGATACCTTCTTGACGGGAGCTTGAATAGCTCAGATAGGCCAGATGCCTCGGTTTTGGAACTTGGGGGCTAATATGTCCGATTTTGAAAATCTTGAATAGTGGACCCTAAGCCAGTTGACACGAGGAGGAGCTCGTAAATAAACATGATTATTAAGCCATGAAAACTTAAATAAATAAGTTGTTTGGCCATGGTACCGAGACAGGACTGACATACTCGATGGACTAGCGGTAGTGAGACATGACAGGCCTACAGATCAATCAAGACAAACAACTGCATGTCGAGTTGAGAGTCGGGGCCCTTGGACCAGTGGCACCAAAGATTATATGGCTTATGTGAAAAACTATTGATTTGTGCATGCACTGTGTTACGAGACCTTTAAGACGCCCAAGAGGGGTAGTGATGCATCCCAGGGCTCTGGACGACCTGGTGGAAATAAGGGCAATTAGTCATACCAGAAGTTTTGAGTAGCTCGATATAGCTTCATGCGCATGAGACTGGGGTGGGGATGGGATGAGGTCTCTATCCTCATATTGACACGGAGTTTTGTTACGGGATTGAGGGTCGGATGTCGCGTACATCCACTCATTCTCAGGGTAGAAGTGGACATACTTCTATCTAGGTGGCCGGTAAAATCGCTCTGACGCCACAAGTGGGTACAGTGGATGGGCTGGCCTGCGAATGTGTGTTTCCTTCATGTTGAATGACGTGTGTTGGTTGATAAACACACCGTTATGATGAGAAATAGTTATGAAAATCGAGATTTGAAAATGAGAAAATTTAAAAGAATTAAGGAGTCTAGCACACTCCAATTTAAAAACTATTTTTACCGAAACTTTATTTTTTTGAAAATACCCATTTATTGAGTTATAGAAACTCACCCTTCTTTTTATCCCATTTTAGGAAATAGAGAAAATGGCTAGGGATAACACCAAGCCTTACCCTCTATTAGGTATGGTTAATTTCTCTTAAGCTGTAATTTATTCGATATATGTCATTCCAGGGAACAATGTTGAAAGTACGCCTGGCTCCAGTTAAGTTAAAGGAGGAAACTCCTCTTGAACAAGAGAGTGGCGGGTTGTTCATGGGGATCCAACCAAACCGGGTTGGGGCGTGACAAAGCTAAATTGCCTTACCTTTCTACTCTAATTCAGTCGTATGAGGGCTGAGGAAGTGTTGGGAGAGTTTGGTTTGGCATGAGAAAGGCTCGAATTTTTTGTTTTTAGCTCAATCGAAATAGGGCAGCTTTGGTTGGTCTGCCGAAACTGCTCTAGTGTTCGATCACGTCGGTGTTTCTCCAGCGATCATTGAGACTACTGTTGGGTAGCTGACTTCTCCCCGAATCTAAAGAACCTAACCTCTCCTTATTTGGCTTAGAAAGATGCCTAAGTTGGAGTTCTGGTTTGAGCTTCACCAAAAAATTGAGTAGTAGGGAGAGAGAGGAGTTTTCAAGTGTGAGAAGTATGAATGAGAAGGGACTCTTTATATAAGAAGTTCATGGACTTTTTGGCCGTCCGATTGGCGCCTTTATGGAGATCATTCATTGCTTGAAACTCCAATTTTTCATCTTCGCCAGCGTTGTTTGATTTTTTGGTGAGTGAACAGTGTTGTTATATGAAGGAAGAAGACGACAATGTTTCGAACCGGATTGTTCCGAACTGGGTTCAATGCTTAAACTGGCCCGTTCAGACCTTATTCAACCGAGTTTTTCGAAATTAAAAATATATAAATTCATCTAAATTCATTCTCTATCCAATGGTGGCCTAAATTCTCAAATTTGAAAATTTTAAGCCACCTAGAAAAATGAATTTAGAAATCGGTTCAATAATGGTTCAAACCGATTCATTCTGGGTCATGTACGGTTCACCTAAACTGCTTTGGTTTTCACCTCTAATTCATCCTAAAGTACTTTCTCATGAATTTTATGACTTTTTAATTCACTCGATATCCATAAATTTCTCAATTTGCCCTTTCTCTATTGGTTTCGATTTATAAATCTACTCGATTTTATCTTTAAAAATGACCGATTTTTTTCCCGACTTTCTTATTATCAAAGGACGAAATTTACAGCAATTTTTGAATTCGATAAATTTACGTGCGATGTGGAATTTACAGCAGTTCTTGAATTCGATAAGTTTACGTGCGTTGTGGGCAAAGCCCAAATTTTCTTTCATGAAATGATTATATTTTTGTTAGGTTAAAGTAACACTAACTCTATATTGTATACAAACATTTTTATTTATACAGGTGGAAGACCTGAGATGTTACCATGGTTACCTACCTAGAGAGACCACTAAATTCAGTGATATAAAATTGTGTTTCTACTATAATGACCCATTTAACCCAGGAGAATAGTCATGTGTCATTTTAGTCTTTTAGATAAAATATTTTTTTTACTAACAGTGGAATTGTTTTGTATAGTATTATTGGTGATAGAATTTTGAGTATCGAAATTATTTTTCACATAAGTCGAATATAAATTAGCTTTCATTCATTGGTATTGGTGATAGACTTCACGTTAATAAACCATTTGTATTGAAAAAATATTTCTTTTGCCGTGTGCCTACGTTAAAAGGAAGTCTGACAAACTTCCGACTAACCATATTATTTTTTTATATGATTTATGTTTATGTTCAGGTTTAGGATTTATTGATAAAATTTTAAATATTTTTCCTAGAAAATAAAGTTAATATAAATAATTCTTAATTATGGCTTAATGATGAGATTTCAATATTTTCTTAGAAAAATAGTTAATAAGAATAAATTATTGAACTAAGAGTTAATAGTGAATAGATGACATATACTCATATAATCGTGTAGAACTTAAATATTTTCCCAATACACCTTTGTATTGCATTTAAGTAAATTTGAGGGGAAGACATGATATCTTGTTGCCATTCCTCACACTAATTGAGACGGTAAAGCACAAAGTCAAATACTAGAGGTAAAAATCGAATTAACTCCGTAAAAAACTATAAAATGTATATATTATCAGTGATAATTGTCATTCTCATAATTATTTTAATGAAATTTGTAAAATTGATATATATATTTTTTATATATTTTTATTTTTTTATAAAAAATATGAAAAATATTTTTATTTTTAGTATTGTATCATATCAATATTACGATGGTGTAAATCTAACTACTATAATATTAAGAATAGTACAACAAATATTGTCATATTTTCTACCCAATGTCAAAATTGGGGTGTAACATTACTTTTAGACATAATCGAGGCAAACCACTGGATAGATATTCTCAGGACATGGAGAAATTAATGTTGAAATATTTAATTATCAATTATGTATCGATTTCAAAGTTATTTAAAGTCCTTCACAGATTTGCTCATGTTTTTCACATGTCATGATCAATGAGGTATTTATTGATTCAAAATTAACTAAATTAATATAAAAAGAAATAGGTGTATTATTGACAAATTAAATATGGATTTTTCTTCTATTATCCGAAAAAAATAAACTAATTGAATGCAAATGAGTATTTTTTATAAAATATAAGGTGAATAGATCTATAGAATAAAAAAAAGGTAAGATTAGTTGCAAATAGATATACTCAGCCCTATGACATGAATTACTAAAAACATTTCTCACGGTCAAGTTAAATACCATTGGGATCTTTTGTCTCTTGCAGCTAACTTAATTTAGCTACTATATCAGTTTGATATAAAAAAAAAAAAGTATTTCTCCGTTTTTATTTCAAATGAAAATTCTATATGAATATTTTCACTCCCCACAGTTACTATACAAAATCCGTAAAAAAATTGATGTTATGTGCATGTTATAGAATGCGTTATATAGACCAAAACAACCATTTGGTCCACGTTTTGTGAGATTCATTTCAATGATAAAAATATATGAATTTCATGGTTTGGAGTATACCTTATTTCTAAAATACCAACGGAGCAAGGTAATTATTTTAATTGTTTATATTGATACTATCATCGTTACAGGAAATGTCGTCCAAACTTCGTAAACAATTGTCAACTTAGTTTGAGATAAAAAGTCTCTGATACCTTAAATAATTCATGAGAATATATGTTACTAAAATAAAACGAGAAGAAAATTCATATTTGATTTAAAATTAGAATATTAAACAGTAAATCAACAGAAATTTCAATAGTTCAAAATCACAATCTCATAAAAAATTAATTTAAATACCAACAAATAAATATATATAATAGTTGTAAACTTATTTATCTCTCAAATACTTTATAGATATTAAGGTGGATATAGTAAACTTATTTATCAACCAAGTAGAATAGAGAACTATTTATTCAAATTTTATGATACTTAATTTTTTACGAAAAAATAACTTGTATTCTCAAAAAATAATGAAAATTGGACTGAGAATAGTACAAATATAAATTTGTACTCATGCTATTTTATATTTGTTGTCAGAGGGAATGCTGTTTAATTGATAAGTAAGAAGTAGCTGTATTATTTAGTGTTGAAGCAAAATTTCTTCCTAGGATATCTATAATACTTTATAAATTTGTGTGGATTAAAAGATTTCGGATAGAAATTGGATTTATTCTGTAACAGCGACACAACTATTGCAATTTGTCAAAATTCTATGTGACGCGATCATACTGAACACATGTAAATTGAAAAATAAATTATTAGGAAAAACATGAAACTAAAATAACTTGATTTTCATTTGTAAAGTTATCAAATATATTTTATGAAATTCAAACCGGACTTTATGAGATTGATCCATGATGTACTTCGTCTTATTTTTTGTTTTATTTTAATGGTGTGAAAGGAAGATAATAGTTTGATTTATTGGGTGATATATTCTAAACATAAAATCCATCCATCAATGGCGCAAAATAAAATTCATCAATCAAAATCTAAATACTAATATCAATATGGACATGCATTGTCAATACATTGGTCAGGAAGGATAGCATGAATTATCAATACCTTAATTAGCAAGGATAACATGCGTTGTCAATACCTTAGTCAGCAACAATGTCATCCTCTGGCTATTATACCATGTTATCAAAGCTAACATGAGAACATCCCAAACCACTAATAATACAGTATCTACCCTAAACCAATCAATATTCAACAATTAATTATCACAGCAACATCACAATTGAGGCAGGTGACAAAGTTGAAAATTGGGGAAGAATCAGGTCATGCGAATATAAATAAAATATTCATACAATTAATGAAATGCTTAAACTTCTTGCAGTCATTGAGTTTCCAAGTTTTTTATCTTCTTGATAAACAAAAGATGTGGGATTTGAAATTGATTGAATTTTGAATAACCCAATTTTCAAACTGAATTTTTATTTAATTTATAGATGAAACATCAAGTTGATTAATATTTTATTGAATTCTTCATTTAATAATATTATAAAATCAAAATATATATAGAGTTTGTCACACCGTCCATTAAAATTTTATATACAATTTGAATTAAATCAAATCAAGTAAAATAAAATTCTATTACATAAATTAATTTATAAATAAAATTTAGGTGATTGATATTTTAGCCAAATAGATCAGCAACTGAAAAGAGAAAGGGGCACAAGTTGTAAGTTACTATCTCGTGGTCGGCCTCTCTCTCTCCTTTGATGACTTGCTTGCTAGTCGTGTTGTAGTGTCCTTGCACCACTAAAATGACAGGAAATAAGACAATATTTTTAATAGTCAATAATTTCTAATGCAGAATAAAAAAGATAAATTCCAATTAAAAATATTATTAGTTTTACGTTATTTATACTTGAATACATATATTTTAAGAATAACATTTTCAATTATTTCAAAAAATAGTAATATATATATTTAAGAAAACTGATGTGTTTATTCATAAAAATTGATATGGGAATTATCTCTTTTTTAATTATATATTATTTTAAAATTTAATTTTAAAATAAAAATTATAAAAAAATAAAAACTATAGGAGGGAAGATGTCTTCTTCCAATTCTAATGAGTATATCACCAAAAATAACTGAAAACTAAGAAAATAAGAGATTCCGTTGGTGGGCTGCCTTATATATTTCTTTAGAACCTTACACTTTCCCACCCTCTTCCCTCCTCCACCCCCATCCTTTTCCCCTCGCCTCCCTTGGTCAGTTTTCTGTTTCCTCCTTTTATGTCTTTTAGGGCATAGCATTCAATTGCTCATCCAGAGAGAGTATGGAAGGCAACTTTCGCCTACTTTTATTTTTCTTTTTCGGTCAGTCGGGTGCTGCTTTCTGAGATCAGATGCCCACTTGGCGTTTTTCTTTTTCATATCTTTCTTTTTTGGTGTTTTTTTTTTCATTTACAAGCCTGAAAACGAGGGCTAGTAGGTCATACATATACTAGATAGATATTTACATGGCTTAAATTTGGTTGTTCGGACCACAATTCTTCCTTGAGCGCATGGAATAGCAGGTAATTTATGAGGAAAAAAAGATACCTCGGCGGATGGCCTTTCTTGGTTTCCTCGAGCAGGTGAAACAGTTGTTATTTGTGGGTGCAGCCTCATCAAGATTCACAGAGTTTGCTAATTTGGAGGCCTTATATTTGATGCCCAATAACTGCTCCATGGAAGTGTGAATCTTGATGATGCTGCATCGACAATAAACAACTACAATAACCATAGCCGGAGTCAGCACAACTGTGGTAGGCGGTCAGATCTCATGGGAATTTAAACACGGGTTTGAGAATGGGGATTTATTCTTTCTTTCTTCTTCTTACAACAATTACAGTATCATATTGTACGTACTCACACTACGCCTAGTAACGAGGTGAGATTCTAATTTTGCTTTATTGGGAGGTTGATGTGATCAGGTGGGCTTTTGCCCTACTATTTTTATGGGGCTCTGCTAATAGGAAGGATACTGGGATCCAATGTAATCCGAAGATGTCCATTTAATTCAATTTAACCTAGTTTCCTATTCTGCTTGCATGTTCTGCAACTTGATCTTGAAGAGAAAGAAAAACCCTAAGATTTCATGGCCTTTTTATGTCCACTTGAGCTCCATATTCTGAGAGGCATCATATCATCCATCCATTTTTTCCGAGTTTACAAAATCAGAATATGCCAACACAACTCGTACGGCCATATTAAAGAGACAGTACTGTCATTGGGTCTCAACCACCCAAAAGAAATGCTAATCTGTGAGAGATTCCTTATCTCTTTTGGTTCAATAAGATAATCCATGAGATTCAAATAAGTGAGATGGCCCTTAACAACTCTTTGCCGTTCCTGTGTCAGCTTGGCAATCAACGAACATTCCAATGGTAATTAATTACGAAAAAGTGTATCTTGCAGCCAAAAGTGCCTGCTCTCAAGAGCAACGAGTTCCCTCAAATGGTGGAGAGCTGAGTCTGTATCGGGGAACCCCAAGAGACTTAAACATTTAATATTTAAATTTATGTACATACGAGTGTTATATATTGAAGTTTATCACAACAATTCTAGCAACATAATACAAAAATAATTCTCTACATTTTGATTTGATTGAGTATATTGCACTAATTTATCCACACTCATACTTAATATATCCATTTTTAAGTGATTATAATAAATATTTATATTTTTTTATTATAAAAATGGATATAATCTTACCCAAATATTATATATTTTTTATTATAAATTAATATTTTTATCAGAAAATCAAAATATTTCAAATGGACGAAGTTAAAAAGAATTTCTCCGCTAATTTTTTAGTAAAACTAAAAAATAATAACATTCCTTAACGTAGTATTTTATGTCCTTCAATGTTCTCTCAATGGGAGAATTCAACAACTTCATATTGACAATTCCTTCCTCCATAATCATCTCACTAAAGAAATCAACATACTTCAATCATCAAATTTTATTGATTCTATTTACTCTACATATATGCATGCATACTTTGCAGATCATTCTAAAGGCTCAAACAAGTTTTGCATACTCATTCCTCCCTTTCCCAGTGACTTTATTCTTTTATACATTTATTTCTAATACATATTTATTCATTTATTAAATATTTATATTTACTTTTTTTTTTACTAGTATATGTATATAATATTATTTTAATTGGATGGGATATGCAAATTTTGTCAATATAACCACACCCTACCACGTATAAAATACATTCGTACGTAAAAAAAAATGTATTATCTCTTATTTATTTAAGAAATAAGGTATAAAATAGATATATATGCTACATCCAAATTATTTTAAAAGAGATTTTAGAAAATATTAATGATAAGTGTGATGGCTTAAAAGTCACAAATAAAAATATAATAAGTTTAAAATTTATTTTAAAAGGGAAATAATATATAAACTCACAATATTATTAAAATAAAAAATTTATCTTTACAATACTAGGTAGTTAGTGTTTTATGGACACTTATAAATACTAATTATTATATAAATAAGAAAATAAAATATTATAGTTGACATACCAATTACTAATTATTAATATAAAAAATATTGTTAAGTATTTATTATATATTTATTTAAAAATATTTAAGATAATAAATATTTTAAATTATTATACTAGGTAGTTAGTGTTTATCTTTACAATACTAGGTAGTTAGTGTTTTATGGACACTTATAAATACTAATTATTATATAAATAAAAAAATAAAATATTATAGTTGACATACCAATTACTAATTATTAATATAAAAAATATTGTTAAGTATTTATTATATATTTATTTAAAAATATTTAAGATAATAAATATTTTAAATTTAACATATTATCTTATACATATTTGGAAATATATTATTTTATTCTTCAATATTCTAGAAATTTTATTATTTTAATAAATTTTCCATTTAAAATTTAAATTTGAATTATCTTATTGAGATCTTATTGTACTATTTATTTTAGCTTACACTTGAGTTTTTTCACTTGCTTCAATTAGCCCATTCAATATTTTTTAAAATCTTTTAGCCATTAATTTGTGAATTATAACGTGCTCAATTTGATTAACATCAACTGCACCAATTGAATCCATAAGTTCTTTATCAACTACATGTTCTCTTCATGATTTTTGGGGATTGAAGTACATCATTATATTAGTGGTCTTATATGCACTTAGTTAAACTATATTGAATATCTCATTGCTTGGGTCGCTATGGCTGATTATAGGTTCATGTTCACTCTAGTTGTTGTTAGGTCACGACTCTCGCTTCATGATGAGTCTCCCTTGGTGAACCCTCGTCACTATTGACAAAATTGTGAGATCAGTTCAATATCTTATATTTACTCATCCAAACATATTTTTTGTAGTCAACAAATTTTATAAGTTCATGCACCAACTAACCTCAACTCATTGGATGGCAATCAAAATTATTATGAGTTATCTTTGTGGCACCTCCTATCATGTCCCGACTTGGTCTATGGGTTGAAAACACAACAATCTATTGTACCACTTCTGATGTTATGGTAGTGGGGCCATCACCACTGAAGTACCTACATGATACAAGATTCAAACAAAAAGCATGTCACACACTCACCTAGTTTCCCGATCGGACATTCAACCAACCCGCCACATCATTCTGATACTACAATAATGGATATCTTCAGCACTATAGGATCGACATGTCTTAAGTCTTAGAATAAAACTTATCGTCTCAACTTCTTTGAAATATATGTTTTAAATAACATAAAACAAAGTCTAAAAATATAAACCTTGTACTATACAAAAGAAATAAATCATAATTAGAACCAAAACATTTTAAGGAAAAACTAAGTTTTAGATTGAACTAGGATCACAAAGAGAAATCAATGTGGGATTGGGAATGATCTAATGTGGGATATAAATTACCACATTTCAAAAGAAATTGATCTAATTAAAAGTGGGAAGTGAGAATTGGACCAAATTGGACTAAATCGGACTCAAATCAAATTCAATGGTACATAACTAAAAAGAAATAGCTTAAAATTTCATTTTTTTGGAGTGACTTAAAAAGGAAAATTAGTAAATTTAGGTTACAACTATATAAAAAAATAAATTTAGAATTTTTTTAGAAATTGGAAAACTAAGCAAAATGGGACCGAACTAACCGAAAAATGATTTTGGATCACCATAATCCAATTCGATTGAACCAGTCAACAGTATAACTGAGCCAATGCAGTCAACCAAGTCAGCAAACTGAAATGTCAGGTCCATGCCATCACGTCAGCAGGCGCGACCAAGTAGTAGATGCCGTGTGGAAAGTGCGTCCATTCAACTACCAGACAAGTGTTTGGAAGCGCTGACCAATCATTGTGCAACACGTGGCCATCATTAGGGATTAATAGAAATGAATCTTAGTCAACAAGCCATGTTAGTCGGGCTGACCAATTAGAGGATGACACGTGTAAAGTGGGTTGATTTAGTAAACACCTAGGATCTCTGAGAAAACTGACCAATCAGCAGATGACACATGTAACACCGAAAATGAAACCCTAAATCGGAAATGGAACCCTAAACCATGATTGAAAATTGAATTGTATCAGAAACGAAGGTTGAAAATAGGAATGGGAACCCAAGTCAAGAATATAGATCAAATTAGATTAGGTATCAGTTTCATGAGAAAGAAAATCGAGATATTTGGAAAAAGTCAATTTTCGACCGACCATGATTGAGATTTTGGGTTAAATTACCGAGTGTACCCGAGAATGAAAAAATGGTAATTTAATTAAATTATAAAAGAGAGAAAAAAAGAAAATGGGTTACCCGAATCTGAGTCAGGTCGACTCGACTCGCCCGAAACCACATGTGCACCCCTCTTATGGCTCAACGGATTACGGTCACACATCATCACACAAATGAGTTGAATTGATTCGATTTTGAACCAAATTGCATGCCACAAAATGTAGAGATAAGCTAACAATTGACCTACCAGTCTCCCTTATGAGATTAATTGCATTAACTATAAACTCCATGCACTTGGGATAAGGAACCGAGAAAGGGAACTGGAAAATTTTCAAGGAGAACCAGAATTCAGAATGACCTAGAAATTAGTAAATAAGAACGAGAATGGGAAATTGGAAAATCCATGGTAGCCAATAAAGAACCAAAACTCATGGAAATGAACCATGAATGAAGTTGGATGAGAAAACCCAATCGGTTCAGGGTGACCGAACCTAAATTGGATTGAACCATGAAGAACTGGTTCAAAAATGCATTTTTCTAGGTAACTTAAATGTGTCAAATTTAGGGTGACCGAACCTAAATTGGATTGAACCATGAAGAACTGGTTCAAAAATGCAATTTTCTAGGTAACTTAAATGTGTCAAATTTGGAAATTGAAGTCATAATTAGATATAGAATAAATTTAGACAAATTTAGAAATTTTTAATTTTTAGAAAACTGGTCAAATCGGGCATGAACCGACTGATTTTTTATTTTTGGGTTGCCAAACCCAGTCTGACCGAACCAGTCAATGGTATAGCTGGTCAAAGGACCATCTATCAAGTCAGTGCCCAATCAGCGCGCGACACATGGTGAAGCGCATCTAGTTAATCGCTCGGTCAATGCCTAGTAGCGTTGACTAATTAAAGCATGATACATGTCCTCGGTCAATGGTCAAAGCCACGTCATCGACAACTGACCAATAGGAGAGCGACACGTGTCTTGAGTCAACAGTCAACTAAGGAGAAGATTCATCAGTCAGACAGGCTAATGAGGAGCTGACACGTGGCAAGGATGCCACATCAGCAACCAAGTAGGACATGAGAGAAACGATCGACCAATCAGAGCTCAACACGTGGCAAAGACACGTCAGATGGCCTCAGCCAATCAGCGGCCTGCACATGGCAGCCACATAGTGCCTCAAGAGAGATATCTAATTTATTTAAATCAGTCAATCAAAGGCCGACATGTGGCAACCGCACAACGCGTCAGGAGGAAAATCTAATTCATTTAAATTAGCCAATCAGAAGATGCCACGTGTCACAGTCAATGATTGACCAAGTGTGGCCAGCGGCAACGCTCGAATGATCAACCAATGGGAGGTCGCCACGTGGCCGGTCAATGAGTCAAAAGGTGACTTGGACGCTGAGTGGGAAGTCGTGTCAGTAAAACCAACCAATCACAATGTGTCATGTGGTAGCTCGCACGTGCAAAGTTCACAGGCGCGTGCAGTGTCATCTTCAACCTTGGACAGATGACAAAAATCGAACCGTTGGAGGGAGATCAAGTCTCCGACAGCCGAAAAATCTGCCACTGCGACCATTGACGGACGAGTCTAGTGCCGAGTCTTATGCCAGCTGGTAGCCCTATGAGTTGTCGAGCTCTCTATATAAAGATCCCGTCCCAGTTCGTCCTTCCCACCCCTCAGGTGGCCGAAGAAGACAAAGTACTCCAAGTTTCAGCAAGTCGCAAACCAGAGCTCTGACGTGAGAGTTTTCTAAAGCCTCCATAGGCGAATTCAGAGTCCCTATAACCGAGAGGAGGTCCTCCATCTCACTGCAATCCCCACTAAGCTCAAGGATCACATGAGGAGCATTAAAGAGCTTGCATAGTACCGCTGCTCCGACGGTTGTGAAATAGTCAACTTACTTCAAGCTAAATTTCGTTTACTCCTGACCTCCTACAGCTAGACTGACCCTCCCCTAGCTCTCCCCAACTAACATCCGACCTCACTAAAGCTTAAGAGTAAGTTCAATCTGCCTCCACTCATTAGAATAGTGAAATTCTAGAGAGAGAAAGTGATTGAATTGTACTGACCAAATTCTTCCTACACGAGATGTCAATTGGAGAAATTCTTGATCCTAGAAGGATCTTCCCAATGAGCACAAGCTTTCCAAATCAAAAGCTCCAACAACTGCGACCCAACCGGTAAGAATTCGAAGCTTCCTCTCTCTAAAAGTAGTTTTCTAGCGAAGATTCATTTGAGTTTAATTCTAGGCTGATTAGGACGATTCAAAACATGGGTTAATCATGGAAAGGTAGGGAAGACGATTAGTTCTATGCTAGGAGGAAATTATCATGATTTTAGCTCTCAATTTGATGGATCAAGAATTCGGGGATAAAATGCAAATTTTGACAAAATTGGTCAAATTGGGAATTAATTGCAATAAAAAGTATTTATAAGGATTTATTTGCAATATAAAAAGTGAAATTGCAAATAAAGTAAACTAAGGAATTTTGGTAATTAAGTGGGAGTTAATTGCCAATAGAATAAACCTAGGGACTTCTTAGGAATTACAAGAAAACCTAGGGACCTAAGTGAAAAGATTTGGATAATGGAATAATTCATTATCCGTGATATTGTTGGTACGAAGAGGACACTTCTACCTATGGCCGCAAAACAATCCAAAGATATCGGAAACCATCTGGGACAAACGAGTCACAGAATACCTAGTGAGTGGGATTTTTGGTGTCACGCCCCGACCAGATTTGGTTGGATCCCCGTGATCAACCCGCTGCTCCCTTAGTTCAAGAAGGGTTTCCCCCTTTCTTTAATCAAGAGTAGCCAAGCAAAATTTCAACCTTCTTCCCTAGAATAACATATATCAATAAAAATGCAAGTTTAAAAAGAAAATACTTTTAAGCATACCTGATAGAGGGTAGATCCTGGTATTATCTCTAGTCATTTTCTCTACTCATAAAAAGGGATATAAAGGGAGGGGTGAGTTTCTATAACTCAATGAATGGGTGTTCAGAAAAGTGTTTCAATAAAATAATTTTTAATTGGAGTGTGCCAGACTCCTTATTTCCTTTAAGATCATTTCTTCCTCAAATTCCCGATTTTCAAAACTATTTTCCTCCTTATCCACAATCGATCTGTTTAACAATCAACATACACCCTTTATCATAAAGGGATCACACATTCGAAGGGCAGCCCATCCACTGCACCCACTTGTGGCCTCGGAGTGACTTTACCGACCACCTAGATAGAAGCCCGTCAACTTCTACCTTGGGAATGAGTGGATGTTCGCGACATCCGACCATCAAACTCGAAATCAATTCCGTGTCCGTTTGAGGATAGAGACCTCATCTCGACCCCACCCCGGTCTCATGCACATGAAGCTATGTTGAGCTTCCCTAACTACTGGTACAACAAACTGCCCTTATCTCCACTACGTTGTCTAGTAGCCCTTATGACGCATCACTACCCCTCTTGGGCATCTTGATGGTCACAAACCTCAAGTGCATGCACAAACAAAGTTTTCCATAAAGTCATTTATCTTTGGTGCCACTGGTCCAACGGCCCCGACCCTTAACTCAACCATTAATTGTTTATCTAGACCGATCCATCGACTTGGTCTTGTCACACTGCTGGCAGTCCATCAAGTATGTCGGTTCTATCTTAGTACCATGGCCAAATCACATTATTCAATCATTAAAAATTTTCATGGCTTATCTTCATGTTTGTTTACGAGCTCCTCCTCGTGCCAACTAGCCTTTGGCCCACTATACGTGATTTTCCAAAACCGGGCATTTCAGCCCCCAAGTTCCAAAACCGAGGCCTCTAGCCTATTTGAGCTAGTCGAGCTCTCATCAAGAAGGTCTCCCAAAATTTTTAAGCATTGGCACACAGTTAGGGGAGAACACTTCTGACAAAAATCACTTTTCAATTTGTCCATCACACTAACTAAGTGTGATGACATCTCCGCTTACAACCGGTAAGCAGGTTTTCTACTTCCTTTAAGAAAGTTAATCATACCAACCGGGTATGATCTACTTACAACCGATAAGTAGTTTTTACGCATAGTTTCCACATCACTCCAACCAGGTGTGATGTTAAAATTTTCCCATAAGAGTGGTTTTCATTTCCGAAGTGCTAATAATCTCAACTGGGTATGATGTGAATAATCCCACTCACTTGATAAATGTAGTGTATTCTTCTTAATCGGCTTTTTGCCTCCACGCGACCTTATCCTTGCTGGCGTTTCGGTTCTTCGTGTTCCTACACGATTTGGACATCCTTGTTTATTAATATTTGGCGTAATAGCCTTCATTCCTCACGTATGAACGAAATGTCCAAGCTTTTTAATTATTTGTATTTAGGTCAATAAAGTAATTTCCTTAACTTTAGGTCCCTAATACTAATTTTTCCCCGAATTGAGTAAAATTCACTTTGGGTCCTCAATTTATTCGAAATCACAAAAAGGGGTTCAAGTTTCCCAAATTTTCAATTTGGTCCACAACTTTTCAAAAATTACCATTTTGCCCCTACTTTACAAAAATGGTAATTTGACCCCAATAATTTTCAAAAATTGACCAATTGGTCCTACAACATCCTATTCATGGCCAATTGAACCTCAATTTTGGGAAATTGCACTTTGGTCTCTCAATTTTACGAAATCCCCAATTTCCCCCAAATTTTTTTCCCAATTTTCCCCTTTCAAATTGGTCAGATTTGATTTTATCAAATTGACCATTCAATCAAGGATAATTATTCAAATTGAAGTTATAATTGAGTTCCTACACATCCATACAATTCAATTGAGCTTTGAATCACATGAATTGAGGTCGGAATGAGCTCAAACTGAGCTTTGCCGGAAAATTGGGCGTAGAGAGAGAAAGCTTTGAAAGCATACCATTGGAGGCTCGATGGTCCGAGCTTTTGATTAGGGCAGGTAGCTCTAGTCCTGAGGTTGCTTCTAGGATCAAGAAGTGCAACAATTCATGTCAAATTGAGTGAGAATTTAGTCAGTAAAGTTTCATCGTTTCTCTCTCTAACATTGACCGAAAATTACTAAGGGACGCCAAATTGGCTTACCTTTCCGCTCTAATTCAGTTCTATGAGGGCTGAGAGAGTGTTGGGAGAGCTTGATTTGGCCTTGGGAGAGCTCGATTTGGCCATTTTCAGCTCGACTGAAATAGGGCAGCTTCGGTCCACCATAGCTGCTTCATTTTTTAATTACGTTGGCGCTTCTCCGGCGATCTTCGCATCGAATGGTGACCACCGTCAGGTAGCTGAATTCTCCCCGAGTCTAAGGAACCTGACCTCACGTTCTTTGGCTCAAAAAAACCCCTATGTCAAAGCTCTAATTCAAGCTTCATTGGAAAACTGAGTAGTTGAGAGAGAGTAAAGTTTTCAAGTGTGTGGAGGATGAATAGAGAGAAGCACTTTATATAGGGAGCTCGGGGACTCTCCGACAGTTTGTTTGGCACCTTAATGGCGCTTATTGATGGCTTGAAATGTACTGAATGAAAACGTTTCCTTTTCACCGGTGCAACTCATTTTTCATGCGAGTGAACAGTGCCGTCATTTGGAGGAAGAAGATGACACTGTTCCGAAACAAACCAAACTCGTCCGAACTAGGTTCAATGCTTATACCGCCCAGTTAAGGCCTAATTTGGTCGAGTTTTTCAAAATTTAAAATTTATAAATTCATTCTCTATCTAATGGTGGCTTCAATTTTCCAATTTGAATATTTTAAGCCATCTAGAAAAATGAATTTAGCATCTGGTTCAATGGTGGTTCAAACCGGTTCCATTCGGTTCACCTGAACTGGTCTGGTTTTCTCTCCCAAATTGTCCTAAAGTCCCTTTCCATGATTTTTATGCCTCTTTGGGTCACTCGGGATATGTAAATTTCCCATTTTTCCCATTCTCTAACGATTGGGGTTTGTGAACCAGTTTGGTTTTCTCACTCGAGTTGATCAGTTCTTTCCCCGATTTCTTTATCCTCAAGGGGTGGGGTTTACATCTGGCATCAACCCGTTTGGGGGTGGTGAGCACGTTTTCCAATTGAAAACCATTTTCCAAAAAGAGTCTCCCTTAACTGCGTGAATTTTTAGAAGCTATTTTCGAGAAAAGCTAGAATTGCTCTAGTGGGCCCAAGGACAATGGGAACGAGTTTAAGCCCATTGAAAGTTTGACAAGTAATGAGCCATGAAAAACTTTACATAAATAGTAAATTGTGTGATATAGCTATCAAGCCAAGGCTGGGTTGTTGAGCTCATTAGGCTAGTAGTCACCAAGCCGAAGTCAAGTCATCGAACTTGTTGGGATGGTGGTCATTAAGCTGAAGCTGAGTCAGCATGCCCGTGGGTCTCGTAGCACCAAAGATAAAGGTCTTGACTAAAAAGACTTATGGTTGTGCATGCTGGGATACGGAATCATCGAGACGCCTGTTATAGGGTAGCGATAGTTCTAAGGGCTGTTGGACGACCCAGGGAGCATAATGAAAGTTTGTTGTCCAGTGAGTCAAGAAGTTGAGGGAGCTTCATGCACATTGAAACTGAGGAAGCAGAGGGAGAGGTCTCGTCCCACTTTAGTGGACACAGAGGAAATTGAGGTCTAAGGGGTGGGCAGGAAGGCTCACTCAGACTTGTAGTAGAAGGTGAGGTATGAAACCCATCATCTTGGATCAAGGAAAATCAAGAAAGAACCTATCAATTTAATGAGAAAACCGAACCTATCACGCCTCGACCCAATTTGGTCGGATCCTCGTGAGCAACCCACCACTCTCCTGATTTATTCAGGGTTTTCCCTTTTTTTAACCTGGTAGGACTAAGGCGTCCTTTAAACCTGCACCTTTCCTGGAATAACATAAATCAAAACTGCATAAAATTTAAACTTTTCATACCTATCTTACAGGTGTAGTTTAACTTATAGGTCTTTGGGTAGGTTTTCCCCGGGTTACCTGAAAGGGATATAAAGGAGGGGATGAGTTCAACAACTCAGTGAATGGGTGTTTTAAAGTTTGACTTTCAAAAAATAGTTTGAATTGGAGTGTGCCTAATTCCTAATTTTCCTTTAAAATATCTCATCATCAAATCTAGACTTTTATAGCCATTTCTCATCACAATGGTGTGTTATCACTCAACACACACCCTTCATCATGAAGGGAACACACATTCGTAGGGCAGCACATCCACTGCACCCACTTGTGGCATCGGGGCAACTTTACCGGCCACATAGATAGAAGCACACCCACTTCTACCTTGAGAATAAGTGGATGTACACTACATCCGACCCTCAATCCCGTAAATAAAACTCTGTATCTGTATGAGGATAGAGACCTCATCCCGTCCCACCCTGGTCTCATGCACATGAAGCTACGTTGATCTTCTAAGACTACTAGCATGACTAACTGCCATTATCTCCACCATGTTGTCCAGAGCCCTAGGATGCATCACTACCCCCATCTTAGGCGTCTTGAAGGTCCTGTAACACAGTGCATGCACAAATCAATAATTTTCCACATAAGCCATTTAATCTATGGTGCCACTAGTCCTACGGCCCCGACTCTCAACTCGACATGCAGCTATTTGTCTTGACTGGTCCGTCGACCTGTCATGTTGCCCTGCCACCAGTCCATCGAGTATATTGGTCCTGTATTGGTACCATGGCCAAACAATTCATTCATTAAAAATTTTCAGAGCTTAAACTCATGTTTTTTATGAGCCCCTGCTCGTTCCGACTGGCCTTGGGCCCAATGTATGATATTTTTCAAAATCAGGCATATTAGCCCCCAAGTTCCAAAACCGAGGCCTCCGGCCTAACAGAGCTATTCGAGCTCCCATAAAAAAAGGTCTCCCAAATTGTTTAAGCAGTGGCATACAATCATGGGAGAGCACTTCCGATAAAATATATATTCAACTATCCATTATACCAACCAAGTATGAGAACATCTTCGCTCATAACCGATGAACGGGTTTTCCACTTCCTTCGAGGAAGTTTCATCATACCAACCGGGTATGATCTACTTACAATTGGTAAGTAGTTTTTCCTTTTAGGTGTGATGTTTAAAATACCACTTAGTAGTGGGTTTTCATTCTCGAAGTACTTATCATCCGAGCTGGATATGATATAAAAATTCTACTCACAATGGTCCTCCAATATCTTTATTATACCCAATTGGTTCTCAATTTTATTAAATTTCACTTTAGTCCCTCCAATTTTTGAAATTCTCCAATTTCAACCTTTTAACTTTGCCAAATTTGATTTCATCAAATTAACTAATCAAATGAGTTTAATTATTGAAATTGAAGTTAGATTAGAGTTCCTACACCTTCATACGATTCAATTGCACTTTGAATCGCACGATTTGGTGTCAGAATGAGCTCAAACGGAGTTTCGCCGGAAAATTGGACTTAGAGAGAGAGTTTTGAAAGCTTACTATCGGGGGTGCAACAGTCTGAGCTTTCAATCTGGGTAGATAGCTCTTGTCCAGAGGTTCCTCCTAGGAACAAGAATTGCATCAATTGATGCCGAATTGAGTGAGAATTTTATCATCAAAGTTATATCAGTTCTCTCTCTAGCACCGGTCGAAAATTACAAAGGGGAGCCGAATTGGCTTTTCTTTTAGCTCTAATTCAGTTGTAGGAAGACTGTGGGGGTGTTGGGAGGGCTTAGTTTGGCCTGAGAAGGGCTCGAATTGGCCAATTTCAACTCAGTCGAAATAGGGCAGCTTCGATCCACCAGAGCTGCTTCATTGTTCGATCATGCCTGTGCTTCTCTAGCGACCCTCAGAGCAAATGGAGACTACATGCGTGTAGCTAACTTCTTCCTGATTCTAAAGAACTTAACCTCACCATGTTTGGCTTAGAAAAGTGCCCAAGTTGGAGCTCTGGTTTGAGTTTCCCCAAAAAATGGAGCAATTGAGAGAGAATGGAGTTTTCAGGTGTGGAGAGGATGAATGAGGAGGGGCTCTTTATATAGGAAGCTCAGGGACTTCTTGGCCATCCGATTGGCACCTTAATGGTGGTCATTCATTGCCTAAAACTCCCTGGTTGGAGACTTTTCAGCTTCGTCGACGCTACATGATTTTTCGGCGAGTGAACAGTTCTATCATCTGAAGGAAGAAGACATTACTATTCCGAACTGGACCATACCAATCCGAACCAGGTTCAAATATTAAATTGGTCGGTTCAACCCCAATTCAACCGAATTTTTCAAATCTAAAAATTTCTAAATTTATCTAAATTCATTTTCTATCCAATGATGGCCTCAAATCTCAAATTTGAATTTCTTAAACCACTTAGAAAAATGAATTTTGCATCTAGTTCAATAGCGGTTCAAACCGGTCCAAATCGATTCAATCCGGTTCGGATCCAGTTCACTTGAACCAGTCTAGGTTTCTCTCCCAATTCGTCCTAAGATTCTTTTCCAAGGTTTTATGAACCCTTTGTGTCACTCAGGAGTTGTAAATTCCTAAATTGCTCGTTCTCTAATGATCAGGTTTGTGAACTGGTTCAGTTTTTTTCATTTGGGTTAACTGATTCTTTCTCGTGCTTCCTTGTTTTAAAGGTACGGGGTTTACACGGTTCTTGATGGTGACCCAGTTCAGCTTCCTGTAGTCTATACATAGACTCATGCTTCCATCTTTTTTTTATTATGAATAGGATGTGTGCACCCCACGAAGACTGGCGTATGAAATCCTTCTCCAATAATTCGTCTAATTGCTCCTTCAATTCATTCAATTCCGTCGGAGCCATATGTTATGGGGCTTGGGATATGGGGTTTGTTCCTAAGATTATTTCTATAGTAAACTTAACTTGCCGACTCGGAGGTAGTTCGGGTAGCTCTTCTGGAAATATTTATAGGTAGTGTCTAACTACCGGAATGTCTTCAAATCTCTTCTCTTCAAACTCTTTGTCGATGACCATGGCCAGGAAAGCCATACATCCTTTCTGTATCACCTTTTGGGCTTTTAGATAGGACACCATCTGTACTTCGCTTTTTCTTCGATCTCCTTGAAACTTTAATCCATTCGTCTCGGGAGTGTGAAAGGTCACTGTCTTCTTTCCACAGTCCATCCTAGCCTAGGGCCCATTGTACGATATTTTTCAAAATTAGGCATATTAGCCCCCAAGTTCCAAAACCGAGGCCTCTACTTCTCCGATGACCCTCAGAGCAAATGGAGACTACATGCGTGTAGCTGACTTCTCTCTGAATCCAAAGAACTTGACCACGCTTTCTTTGGCTCAGAAAAATGCCCAAGTTGGAGCTCTGGTTTGAGCTTCATCAGAAAATGGAGCAGTGGGGAGAGAGTGGAGTTTTCAGGTATGAGGAGGATGAATGAGGAGGGGCTCTTATATAGGAATCTCGAGGATTTCTTGGCTGCCCGATTGGCGCCTTAATGGAGATGATTCATTGCTTGAAAATCCCTAGATGGAGACTTTTCATCTTTACCAGCGCTGCTCGATTTTCCGACGAGTGAACAGTGCTGTTATCTGAAGGAAGAAGATGACACTATTCCGAACCGGGTTCAAAGCTTAAATCGGTTGGTTCAAGCCCGATTCGATCAAGTTTTTCAAAATTAAAAATTTATAAATCCATTATCTATCAAATGGTGGCCTCAATTCTCCATTTTGAATTTCTAAGCTACCTAAAAATATGAATTTAGCATCTAGTTCAATAGTGATTCAAATCGGTCCAAGCCGGTTCAATCCAGTTCGGATCCAGTTTACCTGAATTGGTTTGGTTTGTATCTCCAATTCATCCTAAAGTCCTTTTTCATGACTTTTGTGACTCTTTAGGTCACTCGGGATCCATAAATTTCCTGGTTTGCCTTTTCTCTATCGATTCCGGTTCATGAACTGACTTAATTCATAAATTGATTTAATCCGGTTCGGATCCGGTTCTCTTGAACCAGTCTGGTTCTCTCCCAAATTGTCCTAAGGTCATATTATAAGGTTTTATGACCCCTTTGAGTCACTCAAAAATTGTAAATTTCTCAAATTTCCCGTTCTTTGATTATCGGATTTGTGAACCGGTACGGTGTTTCTCACTTGATTTGACTAGTTCTTTTCTCGGATTTTCTAAACTACAAATGGAGGGGTTTACAAGTTTAATTGTACTGATTGATATACTTTATATTTTTCCATAATTTCATGAATACGCATGAAATATGCTTTGTAAAATATGTTGAAAAATAGTGAAAACTCTATAGATGCACTATCACTCAGATAGACAACTTTTTTTATTTTTAAGTAGATAAGGTCGATAGATAGTGAAAAATAATAGTTACATGATAACAATATATGAATTTAGGTTATTATGCCCATTTGAGAATTGTAAAATGAATATACTTGATAAATTATGTGCATGTGTTTAAACCGATGGAGTTATCGAAATAAGAACTAAACTCATAGATATTGTGAATTGAGTTTGTTTAAATGTGAGTCTTGTTTGTTACTTTTAAAATTTAAAAAAATTAAAGATAATTCAACCTAATTATTAGTATATAAAATCATATTAAAATAAAATTAATTTAAATTAAGTCAAATTAATTTAAATTGAGTCCATCAATTAAATAAATTGATAAAACTCGTGATTTTTTTCTGAAATTGAGTGCCCAACCACCCAACCTATCCAATTTGGTAAATAAAAAAATATTTAAATAATTCTAAAAAATTATGGGAGAACTTTTGGCTAAATCTTACTCAATAATTTTTTTTCTTTTTATTATACATAAATGCTCCACATCCTTACCTTCAATGTATGGATGCAAAGGTAACAGCAACATAAATGCCCAACATCCTTCCATTCAATGCAAAAAGTACAACTTTATACACCAATCTTCCCAACACTCCATTCCATACATGATCCATGTGCTCCTATGTCCCATTGCAGTAGAATCAAACGGCATGCACATCATGAGCTTCAAGGTATTTGTGTGCAATTTTTTTAACTACGAGAAACCGAAACTTGAATGATACTTCAAATCTCATGGCAGCGAATCACTTACACCGCGTATGTTTACCACACCTTGGAAATCGGATCTCTTTACAGACGATATTATGAAGAGCTAAGTGCTACCAACTAACTACTCATTATAGCCTCATTTTTATTTGCGGATATATCTCATATTATTTTCTTTGATGTTGACCTCCCTACACACTGATGACTTTTTCTCTTTCCCCTTGATGATTTCAGCGTGTCTGAGAGAGAAAGCAGCTTGGTACGTCGTACTTATTGATGGTCCTGCCATTATTGTAATTGTAATGGGTGGTCCAATTCGAGCAAATTTTATTGGACGGCATATGAGGAATCTAGGTGTGGGGACAACACAGTCGCATACTTTTCAACTATGATGTGATGGAATGAATGAGGCTGATATTTAGAAATACCATTATTTAGCATCGATCCAAGACTTGTAAGAAGAAGCATAATTGGAAATGGGAATGAGATGTGATATAGTGGTACCACATTCATCGTTAGCATCCATCCAAGTTTTACGTACGAATATTGAAATATAATCTAATATGGAATGAAATAGATAAAATTTTTAAATATTATTTGAAACGAGCTCCAAGTGAATGTGCAGTGGGCAGCACATAGGGATTCAGATTTCCATGCGGAGCCCACTCACTGTCTTGATTGGATTTGAGCCTACCAGCTTGATTACATTCAATTCATATAATCATAATCTAGAATTGTGTTTTGCCCAAAAAATGTAGAATGGTTTTCGGCCGAAAAAAAGAGACAATGGTTTCGAGCAATCTGTGACAAACTCATTTGTGGCTCGCTGCCCGAACCAGCCCATCGACCAAGCATGGCCTTCGATGGCAGACCCATGGCGGTGAATGGGCCAGAGGGCAGGCCGCAGCAACTACCAAGGCGGGCTGGACCTAGATTTCAAGTACTAGTGTCGACGACGACAATAACGACAAATCACGAATATGACAGATTATATTACGTCCGTCCGTTATTGCTCCTGATTACTGAATCACCTTCATTTGCTTTCGATCGATCGTCCAATTCATCTCCCTGCAATCCCAAAAACCGTTTGCCTCAGATTCTCTTCGGCGGATTCCTCAAAGTAAAGAAGTGTCCACTATTTTTGCCTTTTCTTGCGGCAAACACGACTTCTTGTTCGTTTCCCACTTGAAAATTCGTGAAATTTCTCAGTAAAGAATTCTGGATTCCCCCTTTTCCTGAGGGTGTTCTGCGTTCTTTCCTTTTGTTAATGCCCTCTGTCTTGTCTGCCTGACCTTCTGTGAAATGGGGAACTGATTTTCTTGAGCAGAAGTTCGCCTCAATTAAAGCTTATGGACCAACTCCTCCTCCATCCACTGTTTAGGAAAATTAGGATTTCTGTCGGAAAAGTTTTTCTTTGTTGGGTTTACTATTAGGGGACTAGTCGCTGTCGGGCATCTGAAGTCTTCACCGGCATAAAATCTCAACTGCTTCGTTGCGCTGGGGTTCGGGAAGAAGCGGTTGATCGATATAGCAATCACTACTTTCTGAAGGTAAGGTTTTCCTTACTTATACCTCTCTCTATATATTTTTCCCATCATTATGCATGTTTATATATCTTGGAATGGTACTGCTGCTAGGATCTGATCTTTTCTAGCAATTTGGTTTGGTGTATCAGTGATTACGTGACATGATTGGATTGCTGACAATTTTATGATGGTTACATTTCTGTTAATAAGCTTTTGAGAGGCTCTTTATTTCTGAAGACAATGGTAACACAGTATGTTGATCTACTGAATCTGAATTCCCTTAGAGGCAAAGTTTCTTCTCACCCTACTTCCACACAAAATATCACCTGGGAAAATAAAAAGATAGAAATATTTTCAAGTAAATGGATCAGTACTGGGCTGTATATGGGAGGTTTCACCCACTAGCAAGAAAGCATCAGTAATTTAAGAATGTTTGCCTGCTTTGACCTTGGATCTTATGGAGGAGTTAATTTGAACGCTTGATTGGTTAATCGTGAAACATATGTATGCTGTGTATTCATTTGGGAGGAGGGTCCTTTCTAGACCTTCATGTATACAGCTTTCTTTGTTGTGCTCCTTTCTCTACTAATGCATGCATCACTTGTGTACTTATTTTGGTCAAATAACTGACATATAAATCTTCGACTGTTGAAGCTTATCTTGAAATTTTGGGTTTCAAGCATTTAGCTAGGGAATTATTTTGCTGTGCTAAATGTTGTTTCCATGGAAATACATTTTTTTTTTCTTTTTCTAACACTAAATGGAAGTGGAGTGTATTAGGGTTGAGTTATTTGGGCTATTAATGTTGATCTTTGCTGGAGGTACATTCATATGTATTTGGGTAATTTCAAGTTTGCTTTCCAAGTTGGGCTACTAAAGATTTCTGTATTAAGCAGGCAATCCAAGGTTGGGCTACTAAATTTCAAGTTTGCTTTCCAAGTTTGCTTATCTTGTGATGTTTATTTTGAAGTTGTGTTGCTATTCCCTTTGATTTAATCTGTTGCAAAATAAGCAGGCAATCCTATTTGAACTATTGTATCATTGTATTTGATCCTTGAAATCTCATGCCTGTAGCTTTTAGATATGACATTGTTCGGCATTAGATCGTGCACACAACTGTTTCAGGATTTGTCGGTCGGGCAAACACAAATGTGTAATCGACTGTGTATATATCACTGCCATTGATACATGCAATAATAATTTGGAGAAACAGAAGGAAAATCCTAAGCGGCCTTCCTTTCTAATTGCTCGATGGGTCCCTCCTGGGGGGGGGGGGGGGGGGGGGGGGGGGGGGGGGGGGGGGAGAATTGATTGAGGTTCTTGCATTGCCTTTGTGTAACATCTCCTATTTGTTTTTTGACTGGCATGTTGTACCACCTATCTGTATTTAAAAGATAAAACTTCTCTTGCTGTACCAAAATAGGTGTCTGCCAAATTACCTCCATTTTTTCAACTGGAAAGAGAGACAGGAAATTATATAATTTAGTGCTTCATCCTTACACTTCTTCTAGTTGTTCAAATGTTGAACTATCAGTGAATTTTGTGAAAGAAAGATTAACCCATAGTTGCTTTCCTGTAGTACAGAGCTTGTTCTAACCTCGGAATGACATATTTTCCAGATCAGAAACCTTGGTAATTCTGCTTTTGATGTCACTATATTGGGTCTCTTCAACATGAACATCCAGGTTCCTGCAGATACTGAAGTAAGAAGCCTTGGTAACTAGTGTTAAACCCAAATGTTTTTTGCCCCTCTTGATCACAGGATGATATTTCATCACATGATTAATTTGCAGGAAGTACGAACTGTGGTGGGATTCGAAGCCCCGCGATCCCCTGACTCGAGCTACAACAACGAGTTCCCAGTGAATGGGGATGATATGCAGGAACCACCCCTGGTTCCACAGCAGCTCTGGCACCCTATTCTTGGGTGCCTGCCAAATAGAAATGACTTGGAGAATCTCCCACTTCCTCTTGATGCACTTCTCAATCATCTCTACATCGAGAACCGAGAGACCCCTAGGTCTGTTGTGGCTCTCGGGTTCAGCCACAGGTTCAGGTCAAAGTATGTTAGCGTAGTGCTTTACAAAGCAGTTAAAGGAAGTAGCGGGACTGGTACTGGATCGTGATGATAGATTAGATTGCAACTGCTTCTTATACACAATTTTGAGGCCCTCCTACCAAATTGATATCACAGTTGAATGAGATACGGGAGAAGTTATGGGCAGTGGCTTGATAGGCCTGAGTTTCTCTCTTCTTCAATTCTTTTCCCCGTTGTGTAGAAGCTTCAGCCTGATATCTATCCTGTGTTGGAGGTTGCTATGCTCAAGTTTATGGAAGTTCATCTAAACTGCAAACATGGATTGCAGAAGATGTAACAGCCTACTTTGAAGTCCAGATTATGGAATTGAACGGATTCTATCAAGTACAAGTATTGTCCCAAATATTTATTTTTATGGTGTGTACTCATATTATGGAGCTAACTCTAACTCGTGACGGTATTTAGGGGAGTTAGACTCAAATTATAGTACAACCTATGTATAAATATGACCGGGTCGGATTGGATCATGCCCATCTAAAGGTTCGAATTTGGGCTTGAGTACAATCGGGACGATTGAGAACTAGCTCATCTAAGGCCTAGACAGAGACTCTGAGTAGGGTAGGATGGAACCGGACCCATGAGCCTTATCTTATAGCTTTTATTTCAAATGATTATAAAAAGTTTTTTTTATTTTCATACAAAATATTTCATGACTTATTCTTTGAAGACTTTCATTGCCCTTATATTCAGTGATGATGTGAACTTCTATTAGACCGACAAAATTGTCTCCCTCGTCCAATAGAAAACATTCATGTTCAAACCTATTAAATCGTACTTTTGCCTCGACCTCAATTACTTTTATCCATGGTTTACACGGTTTGTTGTAGATAATTGGATCGATTGCACTTGCTTTTTATCCTCCTTGCAATCAAATGAAACGGGTATTGTATGGTCACATGAAGAATATATGCTCTCTTTATTTAAATGAACAATTGTGAAATTTATATGGGAGGATGTGAGAATTTTTTCCATAAAAAATTTATACGTGATTGATTGTCAATACTTCATATGAGACGCCCATCGATGACCCAAGTAAGGTAACAATTTTGAGTTTCTTTTAAGATTACTGGAGCTTGTAGAAAATAAGCTCTTATCCTTTCAATTGTCAAAGTTGTTTTATTGATAGAGATTCACATCTTATATCCCGACAAACTTATGAGACATGCCCGGTCCAATAAATGGGACATACATATACAAATATAGGGAGTTAATGTCTTGCTGGGGGCATTAAATGTGGCCGGAATCATTCAAAAAACCTGCCCGTGATCAAGAGAAGGAGAGCATTAACAGAAACTCACGAGCAACTTCCTCTTCCTCACAATCAAAACCCTCATAAGAGATAGCATGCACCTCAGTCGCTATAATATGCTTTTGCATGCGTCTTCCATGCATATTCACCTGGTGCAAGTACAGCCCACGAGCCCATTTAATACATGCATACAGGCATGTGCATATATATAAACTCAGTCCCCATACAGCAAAGAGACGACTACCCCAAATTAGGGAAGAAGAAGAATACATACAATGCCTTCTCTTTCGTTTCTTCATACTGCTTTCCTTGTGTCTGTTTCGATCCTATTGACGACTCCTCCAGAGACCGTTGATGCTTCCCGGACCGGAGCTTTCCTCTCGAGCGTCCCGAGCACGCAGATGCCGCTACTTCCAGAGTCCGGACGGGACCTCGTCACCATGAAGTTGCCTCCTTTCTACAGGGAGAACAGAGGGTTCGACGTTGGGAGAGAGGTGAAGGGTTGCATGCCCAAGGGACCAGGGCACTCTTCCGCTCCGAGCCGGTACGTGAACTATCAGCCTCTCGGCTCCGCAGTCACCAGCAGATGCTCGCCATCGCCGTTGGTGCTGACGAAACCGTGATATGATCAGGTGGAAGTTAGAGTGAGAGGTGTTGCGGTTTTGACAATTTTACGGCCGGTGGTAAGAATACGTCTATGTGGCATGAATTAAGGGACCCATATGTTGTTATATGTATAGTCTAAATCCAGGTTAGGGTAGATTCTCGTATAGCAATAATTTTGTTCATTACCCTTATTTATTATATGTAGGGTCAGATAATATATAGAGAATATTTTAATGGCTCGACCACTTATATATCTCTCTCATTATGGGATAATTAAATGGATACTCGGGATGGCCCTCTAATGTTAAGATTAAGATTAATAAGTTTTTTTTGCATCATTGTAAATAATAAACAGATTATTTAAGTAAACTAATCTTCCGCCCTCATCCAATACAATAAGTATGCAATATTTTTTTGAAGTTTCGTAACTAGTGGCTTCAATAAAAATGAGTCATATGTAATAATTAGGTGATAAATATGGGCTAATAATAATATCACTTGCTCATTTCATTTTACAGCACATCGGATCCAATAATAACTGGCTTCTTACTTTATTTTAAAATATTGGGTATCGAAATTACGAAATATACAAATACTCGTAATATAAAGTATATACATTTTCATTAAAAAATTAAAATTTTTATAAATTTAATTATCAAGTTTATAAGCATTTAAAACACTAATAAAACATATAATTATTGAAGTTAAAGTTTTCGTATATTTTAGGGTTTTTCTATACCAATATGAGTTGCGCCTCCAACGCTCAGGATTTTCTCTACCTCTATTCTCCAACTCCTGAAAATATAACGTGGGAGAGGGTGAAAAATGCTTAATTAGTGTAAAAATTGTTAATTAAATCGTTACTGGTTTCAATGTTGTTTATAATCAAATTGACTAATAAATAATTTTAAAATTTTTCTTTTTTTTTTCAAGATTATTTTAAAAGTTATAAACTCCACTACAGTAATTTTAAAAATTCGTTATCTATAGTAATTATCAAAACCAATATAGTTCTATAAATTCATGACTATTCATTGTATATAGTCAAGTCTATATAACTCATTACGAAAAAAATACGCCCTTGTCTCCATAGATAGATATACAATCCAAGCCAACCCTATAAAACTTAGAAATATGACATCCCTTATTAATTTTTATAAAATAGGAATACTATTTATAATTGATGGAGTTGGCTTATAATAACAACTATTAAATTAGAATTTAAATAATTATTTATGAAGACAAGTACAGGAGGAGTTGACTTATAATAACTATTAAGGTAGCATTTAAATGGCTATTTATGAAGGCATGTATAAGAGGAAGTGTAGTATACATTTATATTGAGATGAGGTGTCGGAAAAACTTGAATTAATTAAATACACAACCTAAAAGATTAAGATCATAAAATATATACTTAATAACATTCATGATGGATTGTAGAGTTAAATGAATAATCAAAATCACAAGCTAAATTTTGAAGTCGACGATAAAGTATTTTTTAAAATATTCCCATGGAAATATATGTTTAGATTCTATCATAAAGGCAAGCTAAACCCGGGTACATATGCCCATATCCCATAAAATAGAGGGTGGACTCGATAGTGTACAAGTGGCAACTTCCACTTTGAGTTGGAGAGAATTCATGTTGTATTACATGTGTCAGTCTTAAGAAAGTACAAGTCGAATTAGAGACGTGCTAGATCAGTTACCACCCGTGTTGGAGGGGACACTAACCTACCAGGTGTAGCCCATGAACACGGTGTATCACAAGGAAAAGTACATCTAGAGGAAAAAGATCACCACGGTAAAAGTACATCTAGAGGAAAAAGATCACCACGGTAAAAGTATTATGGCGAAGCGATTGAGTAGAAAAGAATACATGGGAGCTCGAAGTGGCCATTAGGGAAAAATACCCTCACCTATTTGAAATATGACATGTGGTTTGTAGAGTGTGGTTTAATGAGATTTCGAAACTTTTGAGGACAAAACTCCTAAAAAGAAGTGGAGAAGTTCCCACTTGACCATAAATCAAAGATGGAGAGGATTTCAAGTGTAAACTAGTTCAAATCGGGATTAAATCGACTTGGGGAGAAAACTCTCAAATTATTAAAAGAGATTGAACCAATCAAAAAATATAAATTTTGGAACCAAATTAATGGGGAAATAGATAGAAAAATGGTAGAAAAAAGAATTAGGTCAAGAACTGATCGAATCGGAGTTAAACCGACCAAAATACAATCAAAACCAATCGAACTAGCTCAAGAAATGAAACTCCCAATTTTTACAAGGGGTAATATAAATTAGAATAAGGTCGTTCGTGTATCCAAATTGCAGGGAATTGAACAAAACATTTTTAGAAAAATAAGCTCAGCCAAGAATCAATCAAATTGGGAGTGTATCGGCTGGGAAATCGCCAAACTAGATAGTTTATTTGTCATACACACATGATCATCTTTCTCGTCCGACTTATAACCCAAATACCCGACCTTGCCCTAAAAAAAACCCTATTCATAGTGCAGTTTCTGGTATATTGTCCCCAATGAAAATAAAATTCAAACTGAAGGTATATTAGGTCCAATATAACCAATTATATGCATGCTGTTATAGACCATTTATCCCTTAACTCGTTCATATAAAGCTCAACCCCGCCCTCGCTGGCTAATGGCCTGAATTGATAATTTTTGTTGAGAGAAGGATTGTTAAATTTGAAATCAAATTTATTAAATTGAGAATTTAATATAGTTAGAACGATTTAAATTAAATTATCAAATAATAACTTATAATATAATAACTAACTTTGAGAATATGAGTTAGTCTAGTGAAATGATGTTTAATTAATTATTTTACAAATAAATATTTAATTAAATACATGATTATATATATATATATTCATAAATTAAATTTAAGAAATACCATATTAAAAAAGTTTTAAACAAATGGGTTAAATTTGACATGGTATATTTTACTAAATTTTATTAAATTAATTATAAATACAAACACGTAAATAAGTTTGGATTGAAACTGTATAAAAGTACTACACATGAATTCCCAATCATGAACCTAAATTAACTTCAGCCATCCATACAAACCCTACAAAAAAGAATACCAGGTCACAAACAAACATTAAGAAAATGAGGCTTGCGTAACAGGATAACGTCGGAACTAAATATATTAAAACCCTAAATACAAATATAACCCAGGCCCGACTCTTACAAATGAGCCTATTAAGAGGCTGCTAGGAAATAGACTAAATAAAAATCTTCTAAGGATAAGTCACATCGGAGAAAGCCAAACACAATCTAAAGTAAATAAAAAAAGGAAATAAATTAACTATGATAGATGATCTGATTTTTATCACACCTACAACCTAAATATAAATAATCAAATGCCTCCATCCTTTTTAGCCTTCATAGGATATATGGAAGCCCTCACTATGATTATAAGGTTAGTTTACGCGAACAACAGATGTTACCTTTAATTCTGTGTAATATCAAAAATATCATAAAGCAGTGTAACTTCTAAACAGCTAACAAGCTGAGTTATATATAAGAAATAGGAATGGCCTAGAACTTATGAGGAACATTAGAAGCAGTTTGTCAATTTACTTGGTTGGGTAGGGTCCGAGATATAGAGCCTAACATCATTCTTAAGTAAATAAGGTATAAAAGCAAATGCTATGATATTTTATGGGTGAAGTTAATCACTTCCTCGCACTTGACTTGAAAAAGTAAATTAACTAAGGAGTTTAAAAAGAAACAGTTAAACAAAAGCCTGGCTAGGAGAGGGGCATGAGCACAATTAGAAATAAGAAAATGATAATGAGGAACCAACCATATTAAACTGAAATTTTCGGAACCCAAGTTAAGTTCGAGTGGACTGAACCCCAAATAAGAACTGGAAGTGAAGTCCTGAACTAAGAATAAAACTTTAAGCCTAGAAAATGGATATTAAACCAAAAAGGAAATTTTAAACTAGAAATAATAAGCCAAAATCGAGAACGGAGTCCCGAGCTGGGAATGGGACCCGAGCAAGGATTTGGAGCGTCGGTTCAAATAAATGAATGTATGATGGAAGTGGGTAGGATCCCTAAACGACTCTCAAAAATCCCCTAAAGGATGATGAGTCAAGAGATGGAAAAGCACAAAGTGGAAACATGTCTAAAATGGGACCGAGCTAAATTACAAGAAAATGCCCCCAATTTTTAAGGTAACCTAAACAACCCATAAAATGAAGTATCTTGAGGCCAATCAATAGATAATGTGAATGAGGATATTTAGAAAATTTGATTGGGCCAGGAACCGATCTGATCGAAGGTGAATCGGCCCTGGAAGGGTCGAAACCGATCGTACCAACTTAAAGCTGGAAAATCCTCTGAATTTTTTAGAGTGCTAAATAAATCCAAATGAAACAGTTCTGGAGTTCATTCAATAGGAAATTGAATTTAGAATTTTTAGATATTTTATTTTTCCAAGAACCAACCGAAAATGGGGTGAACCAGGCCAAAAATCACCAAATCGGTAGAAAAATTTGTTGGAAACCGGTTCGCTACAATGTAGATCGGTTGGCGCGCCACACGTGTGTCATCTCCTTCACCTGACCCCAAACCGATTTTAGCGAAAAACCCAATAAACATTGGTAGACAACTTGATAGCCACCGTGTAAACCCCATTTCCAATAATAAAAAAGCTGGAAATGGGAACTAGAAAATTTCAAGAGAAAATCAAGATTCAAAGGGAACTTGAATTGGTATAGAGAAGCCAAAAGGAGAATTTGGAAAATTTCAAGTGGTCAATAAATACCAAAAAATTATGAAAAAGAACCATGAATGGAATTGGACGAGTAAACCAGACCGCTTCAGTGTGAACCGGATCTGAACCAAATTGAATCGAGAAGAACTGGTTCAAAAATTCATTTTTCTAGGTGACTTATAATTTTCAATTTGGGAATTTGAATTCACCATTATTTAGAAAAATTTATAAAATTTTAATATTTAGAAAACCGATCGAATCGGACCTGAAACGACCGATTTTTTATTTAAAGTCACTGAACTAGATTCAACTAAATCGGTCAACGATCCAGCCGGTCAACGACCACCTGCCAGGTTAGTGCCCAGTCAGCGTGCGGCATGTGGTAAAGCACGCTTAGTCAGCCGCTTGGTGAGCGCTGACCAATTAGAGCATGACATGTGACCCTAGCTAATGGTCAGACGTGAAAAATCCACATCACCAACGATTGACCAATGGGATAGCGACACGTGTCCTTATTTAACTATAAACCCCATTTCCACATAATGAGAAAGCTGCGCTTGAAGACTGGAAAAATTTGAGTACAAACTGAGGTTGAACCTAACCAAAAATTGATAACTAAGGGTCAAAACGGAAAACTTGAAAACCCCAAACAACCGATAGATACATGAAAATCATGGGAAGGAACCATAGATGAAGTGGGATGTGAAAACCGGACTAGTTCAGGCCGAACTGAACTTGAACCAGTTTGAATCGGGATGAAACGTATGGAAACGGTTCAAAGATTCATTTTTCTATGTGGCATAAAAAGATCAATCTAGGAAATTGAAGCCACCATTGGATAGAAAATAAATTTACAAGAATTTATTTTGTGGGGAGTCTTCTTTTACTACTCTCATTCCTCCCCGACATTCTCAAGTCGTTAACTATTTGTTATCTTACTCTCTAAGGCCATTATTATCGAAGATCGTAGACTTAGATCTTATCTAAAGAGGAAATTTTATTTTCCAATACTTGGAATCTCATTGATGTTTCGTATATTGTTTCAAAAAAATACTTTCTCGATTTCTCCCTGAAATTTTCATACTACTTTCTTTAGTACTTCTCATAATATTATTGTGGAGTTTTTACACTTTAGATTTCCTGACATCCTTGAGTCAGTATTCCATTACGACCTACTACTCGAGGTCACTTCCATACTAGGTTCATGGACCTAATATTTCATTTAATAAGAGTAGCTCGGTTGAAGGCTAAGGTTATTGAGTTTTTTGGGTGATGACATGTATAATTCTTACACAGTACTTTCCCATTATTTTTCTTTTCAAAAATATTTTCACTTCCTAAAAGATAAGTTCGAAAAATAATTTAGCTCTGATACCACTTTAGTTATCACACCCCAACCCAGTTTCACTCAGTTGGGCATGTATCCTCTTGGTTTTACAACAATGAGCACCTCATCATTATAAACTTGATAGGGTGTAAGGCTCAAATCATAAAAACTCAAACTATTTTCCAAAATATATAAATTGAACCTTTGGAAAATAAACTTGGGAAACCATACAGGGACCATGTATTGAATGTAAGACATACCTTTGGTTTTGGATAGCTTTTCCATAAAATACATGTCATTCATCATCATTATTGCTCGGGTAATTAGAGTGTCATGCCCCGACCCGGTTTGGTTGGAGTCCGTGATCAACCCGCCACCCTTCCCTGTATCATTCAGGTATATCCACCTGAAGGAGGTAATGAAGGTGAAGGCATGTTCACGTTCGAGATCTTACTTTAAGTTTAGGGTAGGAAGCGTATCTTGAGGGCATATGCGTGTCTAGAACTTCCTGTCAAGGTGATGTCCTGAAAAGGGTTGAGGGAGGGGGTGAGTACAACACTCAGTGAGGAAAACTACTATAACGTTTTACTTGAATTCATCTTATCTTTCTTTAATTTAATCCATTTTTGTTATTTCACACAGTCACAAGATTAACAACCATCCTCCTATCATAGGAGGGATCACACATTTGCAGAACGGTCATCGATCGTGCCACTTGTGGACTGAAGCGCCTTTACCGTCCACCTTGACAGAGAGATGCTGCCTCTACCTGGAGTTTGTGCGGACATCAATAGTCCGACCCAAACTCAAGTTTTTCCACCATGTCTGCTCAATGGGACAAGACCTCATTCTCTCTATTGTCTCGATCTTCGTGAGTAGGAAGCTCCTCGACTTCACAACCTACTGAATGACGATACTACCCTTATGCTCCCCCAATAGTCCTTGGGTTCCATCACTACCTCATGCCAGGTGTCCTCATGTATCTTTGGCCCAAACATCACAGTGCATGCACAATCAACAAGCTTTTTGAGTTATAGCCATTATCTTTGGCCCTCTCGCACAACGATATGTCAGCTTGGCTTCGGCCCCACCACGCATACTAGCCCAATAAGTTCGACAACCTGGCTTCGGCAGAGCAGTGGTTTGGCCCAATAAGCTCGATAACTCAGCTTGGCTCGATAAGTATCACGCAAGTTCTCATTATTCAGGTCTTTTAGCCTTATGTATCACATGTCTATTTTGGACGGGTTCATGCCCGTATCTGTCACGCCCCGACTCGATTTGGTCAAATTCTCGTGATCAACCTGCCACTCTCCCTGTTTATTAAATGTTTTCCCTTCTTTTAAACCGTAAGGAGTAAGGTGTCCTTTAAACTTGTACATTTCCTAGAATAACATAATTTAAAACTGTATAAAATTTAAACTTATCATACATGTCTTACATGTGTGGTTAACTTGTGGTCTTTCGGTTGGTTTTTCCTTGGGTTACCTGAAAAAAGAGTATAAGGGAGGGGGTGAGTTCAATGACTCAGTGAATAAGTGTTTAAAATTTGACTTTCAGAAAATAGTTGAATTGGAGTGTGCCATACTCCTTAGTTTCTTAAAAATATTTCATCCTCAAAATCTCGATTTTTATAGCCATATCTCATCATTTACCACAACCGATGTGTTTATCAATCAACACACGCCCTTCATCATGAAGGGAATACACATTCGCAAGGTAGCACGACCACTGCACCTACTTGTGGTGTCGGAGCGACTTTACCGACCACCTAGATAGAAGCCCATCCACTTCTACCTTGAAAATAAGTGGATGTACGCAACATCTGACCCTCAATCCCATAAAGAAAAATCTGTGTCCGTATGAGGACAGACCTCATCCCGACCCCACCCCGGTCTCATGCACATGAAGCTACGTCAAGCTTCCCTGACTACTGACATGACAATCTGCCCTTATCTCCACCATGTCATCTAGTAGCCCCTAGGACGCATCACTACCCCTCTTGGGAATCTTGAAGGTCCCATACCTTAGTAAATGCACAAAAAAACAGCTTTCCTCATAATCCATTTAATCTTTGGTTCCACTGGTCCAACGACCCCGACCCTCAACTCGACCTACAGCTGTTTGTCTCGATTGGTCTGTCAACCTGTCATGTCGCACTATTGCCAGTCCATCGAGTATGTCGGTCTTGTCTTGGTACCATGGCCAAACATATCATTCATTTAAAGTTTTCATGGCTTAAACTCATATTTTTTTACGAGCTTCTACTTGTGCCATCTGGCCTTGGGCCCACTGTACGAGATTTTCAAAATTTGGGCATATTAGCCCCAAGTTCCAAAATCGAGGCCTCCGACCTATTTGAGTTATTCGAGCTCTTGTCAAGAAGGTCTCCCAAAAAGTTTAAGCAGTGGTACACAATTAGGAGAGAGTACTTTCAATAAAATAATCTTTTAACTGTCCATCACACCAGCCGGGTGTGAGGACATCTCTGCTCATAATTGATAAACAGGTTTTCTACTTCCTTCCAGGAAGTTCATCATACCAACCATGTATGATTTACTTACAACCGATAAGTAGTTTTTCCGCGTAATTTCCGCATCACTCCATTTAGGTGTGATGTTTAAAATTTCACTTAGTAGTGGATTTTCATTTCTGAGGTGTTTATCATCCCAACCGGGTATGATATAAAAATCTCAGTCACCCGATAACGTATTAATTTCCTCTTAACTGGTTCTTTGTCATCACGCGAGCTTGTCCTTGCTGAAGTTCCCGGTACTTCGTGTTCCTACACGATATGAACATCCTTGTCCATTATCCTTTGGCCCAATAGTCTTCATTCATCCTAAATGGATGAAATACCTAAACTTTTTAATTAATTGCAATTAGGTCCCTAAAGTTCTTTTTCTTTAACTCTATGTCCCTAATGCCGATTTTCCTCCAAATTGAGTCCTAAAACTTCTAAAATTCACCTTGGGACCTCAATTTATTCAAAATCACAAAAGGGGTTCAAGTATCCCAAATTTCCAATTTGGTCCCCTAACTTTTCCAAAATTACTATTTTACCCCTACTTTACAAAAATGGTAAATTTCACCACAAAAATTCAAAAAATCAACCAATTGGTCCTCCAATATCTTTTCCATGCCCAATTGGCCCTTAATTTTATGAAATTGCACTTTAGTCCCTCAAATTTTTGAAATCCCCAAATTTTCCCCAATTTCAACCTTCCAACCTGACCGGATTTAATTTCATCAAATTGACTGATCAAATGAGGTTAATTATTGAAATTGGAGTTAAATTCAAGTTCCTACATCTCTATACAATTCAATTGCACTTTGAATCGCACGATTTGACGGCGGAATGAGCTCAAATGGAGCTTCGTCGGAAAACTGAACGTAGAGAGAGAAAGCTTCAAAAGCTTACCGTCATGGGCACGGTGGTCTGACCTTTCAATCTGGGTAGATAGCCATCATTATGAGGTTCTTACTAGAATCAAGAATCAGGAGAATTTGGTCAGTAAAAATTTGCTGATTCTCTCTCTAACATCGATCGGAATTCACAGAGTAGAGCCAAATTAGCTTACCTTTACGCTCTAATTCGGTCGCAGGAGAGTTGAGGAGGTGTTGGGAAAGCTTGGTTTGGCCTGAGAAGGGCTCAAATTGGCTATTTTCAGCTCGGCCGAAATAGGGCAGCTTCGGTTCTCCGAAACTAATTCACTGTTCTATTACGTCGACATTTCTTTGGCGACCCTTGGAGCAAATGTAGACTACAGGCGTGTAGTTGACTTCTTCCCTAATCCAAAGAACCCAACCATGCCTTCTTTAGCTCAGAAAAATGCCCAAGTTGGAGCTCTGGTTTGAGCTTCACCGGAAAATGGAGCAGTAGGGTGAGAGTAAAGTTTTCAGTTGTAAGGAGGATGAATGAGGGGAGGCTCTTTATGTAGGAAGCTCGAGGACTTCTCGGCTATAGGATTGGCACCTTAATGGCGGTCATTCATTGTCTGAAACTCCCTTGTCAAAGACTTTTCATCTTCAACGGTGCTGCTTGATTTTTCGGTGAGTGAACAGTGTTGTCATATGAAGGAAGAAGACAATATTGTTCCCAACTAGACCGAACCGGGTTCAAAGCTTAAATTGACCAGTTCAGGCCCGATTCAACCGAGTTTTTCAAAATTAAAAATTTGTAAATTTATCTAAATTAGTTCTCTATCAAATGGTGGCCTCAATTCTCCAATTTGAATTTTCTAAGCCACCTAGAAAAATGTATTTAAAAAATGGTTAAATAGTGGTTCAAACTGGTTTAATACGGTTCACTTGAACCGGTTTAGTTTTCACCTCCAATTCATCCTAAAGTCCTTTTTCATGACTTTTGTGACTCTTTTGGTCACTCGGGATCCAAAAATTTTTGGGTTTTCCCTTTCTCTATCGGTTCCAGTTTATAAACCGACTCGATTTTCTCTTTGGAAATGACTGATTCTTTCCTCGGTTTTTCTTAATATCAAAGTACAGGGTTTATAGTATCCATCGACCTTGGGGCCCACTAGCATCTTGAGCCTAAGCTCGAAATTAGCTCCCAAATGATTTAAGTAGAGTCACCTAGTTAGGGGATGCTACTTTCAAGAAAATAGTTTTTTTTCAAAGCTTAAACTGTAATTCCATCTGCAATAGAAGTTATGGCGGTTCCCACTCACCCGGTGATCTCGGTAGGGTCGTGTCGGCAGAATTTCTCTACTCGGTGCGCTTCTAGGGCTAACACTCGAGTAATCCGGTCCTACAGAGTGCGAGTGTTGGTATTAGGATGTGGTGACAAATGGGTCCTATACTTTCTTATATCTGCACCTAAGCCCCCGTACTTTGCTTAAATTGCACCTAGGTCCCAAATTTCTCTTTAATCTCTATTGGGTCCCCTAGGTTCCCAGTTATTCTTTTTGGGTCCTTAACTCTTTCAATTTCCCTAACTTGACCTTTATTTACCAATTTTACCTTTTAGTCCTTCATTTTCTAAAGATTGCAGTTTGGTCCTCCAACTTTTCAAAATTTTCAATTTACCCCAAATTTGTCCAATTTTCCCAATTGGCCCTCAATTGGGATGAATTTCTTGATAACACCCTCAATTTCATGAAAATTTCATTCAACCCTCCAATTTTTGAAAATTACACAAAAGTCCCCCAAAATCCCCAAATCACCCTTCATCTTCTTCCCCCAATTCGAGCATATGACACTTCGAATCTTACCTTGTCCAATTAGCAGCCTATAAGTCCTTGTTTTCTTCAATTCTTGCTTCTAACCACCTTCTACAGCTCCTCTTGATCGTCCTACACTTCGAATTTCTAAATTTGGTTGAGTTTTATGCCTTGTCGGAGCTTCACTAGAAAAGTTACAATAGAGAGATAAAGCTTTCATTTCTTACCGTCAGAGAGGCGGTGACCGAAGCTTAAGGTGGGGGCAGCTAGAGCTAGTTGAGGGGAGTCTAGCGGGATCGAGTTTTGCTATAATTCGTTGTTGTCCTACGGGAATTCAAAGAGAGAAGTTATGGTCGGTGCAGCTCTGAAATTTAAAAATTCCGACGGGGGGAGGTGAAATTGAGCTTATTGGGAGATGTAGGGGTTTTGTAGAGGGTCTTGGGCAATTAGTGGTGGCCGGTGTGGTTGGTGGAAGGGGTGGATGGGGCGAGGTGGCATCGAGCAGGAGCTCGCTGCTTCGAGCTCCGTAGTAGCTTTACTGTGTAATCTTCCTCGCACCACCCTAAGAACTCTTTGGCTATTCTGAGAAGGTTTGGAGCTAGAGGACTCTTCCCCGGTTCCAATGCCACCCTACGGAGCTCCTTTGGTGGAAGTTTCGCCCGTCTCCGGAGCTCTAGTTTGCAGCTTGCCGAAAAACTCACTCTTCTTCTTCTTCGCTTGATTGTGGGATGTTGAGAATGAATGAGGGGGTGCTCTTTATATAGGGAGGTTGGTAACAACTCAGGCTACCGGTCAGCATAAGACTCGGCCTCCAACTCGGCCACTGGAGACCTGACCGGAGCATTTTTCGAGTCATTAAAGACTCTAGCTTTTCTATCGACTCCCTCTCTCTCTCTCTCTCTCTTCTCTATCAGCATCTAAAGGTTGAAGACGTTGACGTGGTGGTCGTGCCACGTGGCGTGCTATGATTGGTTAGTTTTTTTGACGTGGAATGCCAACTCGGCCATCGTGACAGATGTTGACCCAACCAGACACGTGGCAGCTTCTCATTGGCTGCTCGTGTCTGCATGGCATGCTGATGGATGCCAGTTGTCCATTGATCGGACACATGGTAGACTCACATTGGTTGACCGTGTCTATGTGGCAATTGATGTGGCACTAGCTGGCCGTTAACGATTGATTGTTGACCGGTTCGTTGACCGTTGACCAGTTTGGTCAAACAGTTGATCGGTCCGATCCAACCAGGTTCACGATCCAAATTTTGAAAATTGGCCAGTTCGGACCCGGTTCGATCGGTTTTCTTAAATTTCTAAATTCATTTTATATCTAATGGTGGTCTCCATTTTCCAATTTTACATTTTTGAGCCACGTAGAAAAATAAATTTGTGAACTGGTTCACTATGGTTCATGTTGGTTCAAGTCTAGTTCACCTCGAACCAGTTCGGTTCTCTCTTTAATTCCACTTCCCAGTTCTTCCTTGAAGTTTTTGTGAAATTTTGGTCACTTGGGATTTTCCAATTTCCCTTGTTAGCTATTTTTCATTCATTAAACGACCCGTTTCCTTCATGTATAAACATATACTAATCATTTTCCAAGTTTTTCTTGGCTTCCAAGGAATGAGTTTTATAGCTCTACTCTCCTTTTAGTAGTTTTGTCCTCAAAACTTTGTTGACTAACCCCTTTTTTCTTGAAGAGGTCCTTGCGCTGCTTCCTTATGGGTAAATCGATATCCTACCGACGTGAGTCACTCGCTTTGCCTTAGTTCCTTTTCCTTACGGGGTTTGGTTAGTTGACTTATCTCTTTTTCCATGGCGTCGCAGAGCCTTACTTGTCTGATACTTCTAATAGGGTGGGGTTGGACTTGCGTCATGGGCATTTATCTGAGTTCAAGGTTTCTATGCATTCCACCGTGCTTGGGTTCATCCCCTTCGTCGTCGGCTATTGCATTTGTCTTCTGCTGCGTTACTTCCCTTTCCTTGGTCCTTTAGTCCCTCCATTAGTACTTGAGTTCTTGATTTGAACCTCGTTGCCCCTAGTGGTATGATCCCCATATCATGTGGTTCTACCCTGGACCTGAGGCCCGACTTGCTTCATGGTTAGTATCGTGTCCCTTCCGCCCCTATCCTTAGTGTGTATTCTCTTTTAGGCTCATCCTTTACATTGTCTTGGTCAATTCCTTGCTAGACTCCCTTACTCCTTGGGTTATAATTCCATATGTCCTGCTCATGCTTTGATGTCACTGAGAAGATAAATGCTCAACTCTTTATGTGAGTTTAGATTTTCCTGGGTTTATTCGTTCTATCCCGTTTTTCCTTACTGCATCCACCCGTCCTCGCTGTCAAGTTTTCGGGCCCGGGCGGACCCCGTCAACTCACTAGTCCACCTATGTTCGTCTGTTTGTGCAGTTGTTGGCGTTCTCTAGCTAGCGAGGGGTCCCTTCCTTTTTCGGTCCCTTTCTTCTTTCTTGGCCTTTGGTTCATTACACTAGCCGATGTGCAATGGCTGTAGTCCTTCGGAGTTATCCCTTTCTCATCAAAGTCACCCCCAAGGGACTCCTCCCCCTTGCGGAGTATGTGGCCTACATGGAATTATTTTCCAGAGTCTTCCCTTACTTGCTCTGAGGTGGGGTCTCAGGTTCCGTCCTCAAGGAATCAAGGTCTTTCCCTGCAGATCCTTGGTGGCGCCGTCTAGGGACTCACTTTATTTCAACTCATCTTTCTTCCCATTCCTTCCTTAGGTTTGGTGGTTCTTTGTATTGATCCTCCCTACCGGGGTTTGTGTTCCTCTTCACGTGTTAGGGTTCGTGCCTCTCCTTTGTTTTTCGTCCTATGATTGGTTTGTCTTTTCCATTCGACGTCCTTTTCTACTTCCAATTTTCTCGATGTGACTCCATTATGCAATTGTTCTGTTGACTTTATAATTTCCATGCTTGCCGACTCCTACCTTCTGCCCTTCTCTAACCTCTGGGGTCGGGAGGTTTCATCGCGGTCTTGCTTGTTTGTCCCTCACCCCTAGGGTACTATACTACAATCCTTTGGTTACCTTGGCTATCACGTGGGGTGGTTAGGTCTATCCTTGGTCTGTTCATGGTGTCAGGTCAGAGCTTTTGGGTAATTCAACTTTGGTCCTGCTGCCAATCCTGGTCTAGGTCCTTCTATATTTCCTTGGGATTTCCATTCTTGATGTGGCTCTCCTTTGGTTCACCTCTTAGGGCCCTTACTGATTTGTTGGTGGTATCTGCTCTCTAGGCTAGTCATGGGTGGTCCTAGCTTTCCTTTGTGTGGTAAGGCACTTCTTGGGCTCTTGGCCTCCGAGCCTTGGTCTATAAGAGATGGTCTAAGGTGGCCTTGGTTTTACTCCTTTAGGGTTCTTAGTATTTTGAGGCTTCTATAGCTCTCTTGTTTCGGGAGATGGGTTAAGAGATTTGGGTTTTCTTTTTGAAAAGGAAAATCTACTTTATTTGTTAGACCAGAAAAACCCCGGCCAAGGTTTATTACAATGGACATTTCTAGAATCTACTACGCTTTTTTATCCCCACCAGTTGACCGACCTAGAGTTAGACCTATGCGAATTGCGAGACTCTGCATCTGGTGTCTGGAGGCACCTTCTCCTTCTTGGTGGGCATTCGCGCCCATGGTACCTACTGCAGTGGGGGCACATATGCATGCTGGGCTCCTCGAATTCTGCTGATGCCAATAGACTAGGGGCCCTCCTATCCTCTACAGGAGGTGTTATATCTATGCCATACCGACTAGGACAACTACATCATGGGCGTGTTGGGTGGGGCCTGCGGAACTCGTACTACTCTAAATCGGGGGAAGTCGGTGAAAAACCCTTACATAGTTAGCATAGGCTTCCCAGAAATTCCTTTTAGTTTCTGCTTGAATATGGGTCAGGTCTAATTCCCTTGGCAGAGACACTTCATCCTCCACCGAGTAAAGAGGGGTCCTATCTCGGGGTGCGTCCTAAGGGATGGGCTCTTCTAGGGCCTCCACTCGTTGTTCCATAGCGTGGATCTAGGGAATATATTCTTTAGGGGCTTTTCCATTCATAATTTCTGCAAGGTTGTTGAGAATCGGGGTTAGGATGGATTGGGGAAAACTAATCAGGAAAGTTATGCTCTAATACCACTCAAGTTGGCATGCCCCGACCCAATTTGGTCGGAGTCCGTGATCAACTCGCCACCCTTCCCTATATCATTCAGGTATATCTACTCGAAGGAGGCAAGGAAGATGAATGTGTGTTCACGTTCAAACCCTTACTTTAAGTTGAGGGTAGGAAGCGTACCTTGAGGGCTTGAGCACGTCCAGAACTTCCTGTCGGGGTGATGTCCTGAAAAGGGTTGAGGGAGGGGGTGGTACAACACTCAGTGAGGGAAACTACTATAACATTTTACTTGAATTCATCTTATCTTTCTTTAATTTAATCCATTTTTTTTATTTCACATAGCCACAAGATCATCAACCGCCCTCCTATCATAGGAGGGATCACACATTCGCAGAATGGTCATCGACCGTGCCACTTGTGGACCGAAGCGCCTTTACCGTCCACCCTAATAGAGGGATGTTGCCTCTACCCGGAGTTTGTGCGAACATCAATAGTCCGACCTAAACTCAAGTTTCTCCACCATGTCTGCTCAATGGGACGTGACCTCATTCCCCCTACTGCCTCTGTCTCCGTGCGCAGGAAGCTACTCAACTTCGCTACCTACTGAACGACGATACTGCCCTTATGCTCCCTAGGTCATCCAGCAGTCTTTGGGTTCCATCACTACCTCATGCCAAGTGTCCTGATGGCCTAAACATCATGGTGTATGCACAATCAACAAGCTTTTTGAGTTATAACCATTATCTCTGGCCCGCTCGCACAACGATCTGTCAACTTGGCTTCGGCACCACTATGCGTACTGGCTCAACAAGTTCAATGACCTCACTTAAGCAGAGCAGCGATTCGGCCCAACAAGCTTGACAACTCAGCTAGGCTTGATTGGTATCACACAAGTTCCCATTATTCAGGTCTTTTAGCCTTATGTATCACATGTCTATTTTGGATGGGTCCATGCCCGTATCCATCGGCCTTAAGCCCACTAGCATCTCGAGCCTAAGCTCGGAATTAGCTCCCAAATGTTTTAAGTAGAGTCACCTAGTCAGGTGATACTAATTATGAGAAAACAGTTTTTTTCAAAGCTTAAACCGTAATTCCAACTGCAATAGACGTCATAGCAGTTCTCACTCACCCAGTGATCTCGGTGGAGTCGTGTCGGTAGAATTTCTCTACTCGGTGCGCTTCTAGGGCCGACACTCGAGTTATCCGGTCCTGCAAAGTGCGAGTGTTGGTATTAGGATGCGGTGACAAATGGGTCCTATACTTTCTTATATCTGCACCTAAGCCCCCGTACTTTGCTTAAATTGCACCTAGGTCCCTAATTTCTCTTTAATCTCTATTGGGTCTCCTGGGTTCCCAATTATTCTTTTTGGGTTCTTAACTTTTTCAATTTCCCTAACTTGCCCTTTATTTACCAAATTTGCCTTTTAGTCCTTAATTTTCTAAAGATTACAGTTTGGTCCTCCAACTTTTCAAAATTTCCAATTTACCCCAAATTTATCCAATTTTCCCAATTGGCCCTCAATTGGGGTGAATTTCTTGAAAACACCCTCAATTTCATGAAATTGCCGTTCATCCCACCAATTTTTGAAAATTGCACAAAAGTCCCCCAAAATCCCCAAATCACCCTTCATCTTCTTCCCCAATTCGAGCATATGACACTTCGAATCTTACCTCGTCCAATTGGCAGCCTGTAAGTCCTTTTTTTCTTCAATTCTTACTTCTAATCGCCTTCTACAGCTCCCCTCGATCATCCTGCACTTCGAATTTCTGAATTTAGTTGAGTTTTATGCCTTGTCGGAGCTTCGCCAAAAAATTTACAATAGAGAGAGAAATCTTACATTTCTTACCGTCGAAGAGGCGGTGACCAGAGCTTGAGGTGGGGACAACTATGGGAGTCTAGCGAGATCAAGTTTTGCTGTCCTGCAAGAATTCGAAAAGAGAAGTTTTGGTCTGTGTAGCTTTGAAATTTGGAAATTCCGACGGAGGAGGCAAAATTGAGCTTATCAGGGGTTGTAGGGGTGTTGTGAAGGGTCTTGTGCAATCAGTAGTGGCCAATGTGGGTGGTGGAAGGGCCAAATGGGGCGAGGTGGCATCGGGCAGGAGCTCGCTCCAAAGTAGCTTTACTGTGCAATCTTCATCACACCTCCTTGAGCACTTTGTGGTTGTTCTGAGAAGGTCTGGAGCTAGAGGACTCTTCCCCGGTTCCAATGCCACCATTCGAATCTCCTTTGGTGGAAGTTTCGCCCGTCGTCGGAGCTCAGGTTTGCAGCTCGCCAGAAAACTCACTTTTTTTCTTCTTCGCTCAATTGTGGGTGAGAACAAATGAGGGGGTGCTCTTTATATAGGGAGGTCGACAACTACTCAGTCTACTGGCTAGCTTAAGACTCGGCCGCCGCAGACCTGACCGGAGCATTTTTCGAGTCGCCGGAGACTCTAGCTTTTCTAGCGACTCCCTCTCTCTCTCTCTTCTCTGTCAGCGTTTGAAGGTTGAAGACGATAATGTGGTGGTCGTGCTATGTGGTGTGCTGTGATTGATAAGTTTTTCTGATGTGCAACGCCAGCTCGGCCGCCGCGTCAACTGTTGACCCATTGACCGGACATATGGTAGCCTCTCATTGGTTGGTCGTGTCTGTGTGGCATGCTGACGATGCCAGTCGTCCATTGACCGGACACGTGGCAGCCTCCCATTGGCTGACCATGTCTACATGGCACCAGCTGGCCGTTGATCGTTGATCGTTGACTGTTGACTAGGGTGGTCGAATCGTTGACCGGTTTGGTCTAACCGGGTTCGCGGTCCAAATTTTGAAAATCGGCCGATTCGAACTCGACTAGTTTTCTTAAATTTAAAAATTTCTAAATTTATTTTCTATCTAATGGTGGTCTCCATTTTCCAATTTGACATTTTAAAACCACATAGAAAAATAAATTCGTGAACCTATTCACTATGGTTCATGCCAGTTCGGTCCGATTCAGGTCTAGTTCACCCCAAACCAGTTCGGTTCTCTCTTTAATTCAACTTCCTGATTCTTTCTTGAAGTTTTTTGTGAAATTTTGACCACTTGGGATTTTCTAATTTCCCCCGTTAGTTATTTTTCGTTCATTATATGACTCGTTTCCTTCATGTATAAACCTATACCGGTTCTTTTCCCAGTTTTTCTTGGCTTCCAAGGAACATGTTTTACATGTAGTGAGTTAGTTTAGAACTTAGTGAGAGTGCTCTACTAACATCGTGATGTCATGTACATGTTTTAGCACATACTCCAATAGGTTTATACACGTTTTCGCATGATTGCAATCATAAATAGATGTGTTTTGATTTAAGACCTTTCTGTTTGCACTGCTAGCCCAACGGGCTCCAACCCTACTTCGGCTCAGCAACTTAAGCAAACATTATCTATTTGTGATAATTTTTATCAAACTCTTAAATCAAATCTTATTTTACGGGATTAAACCTATTTCAATTAGTATTAGTTCCACTTGTACGAATTTTCAAAACATGGCCTTATGCTTACTTCTCTTTTTAATATCATGGCATTAGGGTCACTTTCACATAATTTAATCCAATAAACTTTTTGCCAATTATAAGTACGCATATCTTGTATCGACAGTTAAATTAGATTTCTTCTCTTTAGTATATTCACAAAGCTTTCATGTAAAATCTTATAATTAAAATTCATGCTTTCAATAGAAATATATATACCAAAATAATTTAAGTAATTTTACTAGGATTATATTTCTAAAAAATACTTTTTATAAGTAAATTATAAATTTTAAGAATATATTATATCACTAGTCCAATCAGACTCAATTTTATAAATCCCACTTATTATTATTAGAGAACAAGTGATTGTGTAATTGCACCACAGGCTATGAAAATTTCTCTAACATTATACATAAAATTTATTGATTATGGCATGAGTCGTTAATTGGGGTATATAATCTACCTGTACTCCTAAAATTTATATTTTTGTCCCATAATTTTAATTTATTTCCTAATTGTTATATCTTCTATTCCATTCTAGAACTTGGTAAATTAGGAGTATTTTAAATGAACTCCTCAATTCTCGGTTTCAGGAACATTTCGATAATTTACACTCTATTTTATTCTATAACCAAATATGTCCTAATCCCCTCGCTTCCAATATGCACAAAGGCGCCATTAATAGTGGTTTCGTAACTTCAGCAGATGGCGATGGTAATTTGGTCATTACATAGCAGGGGCATGCTTGTAAATTTTCCGAACTTAGAGTGCATTGCGATACTCTACCGTTCTGGGACAATCTCGTAATTTACTACAAATTTCCCAATTCATTCATCTTAATGAACTCTCTCTCGATATGGGATTCCTCTGAGCTCATCGCGGTGGGGCTGCATTACGCCTTGTCGATTTTCTCTCGACTCATTCCCATCATTCCCAGGTAAGGTCTTCCTTTACTTTCGAAAATATGTTCTGATTTCGTTAATGAATGCCATGACTTCGTTAATCCATCGGGTTGGTTCTCCGTTTTAGCCTCTAGTAGACTTCGAGCCACCGATTTCCTCCCGTCGAGACTTTCCCGAAATCTCAGATTAGTTTTTTGATTCACCTATGCTCTGTAAATCCAAAGGTTCATTTGTCCTTCCAAAATCTTCTGAGTTTGTTCCTCACGTCTATCGGAACCTTCTCAAGCTCGATCTCGTGGTTTCCTTTCCTCCCTTACAGCTAGGGCTTTTCGGTAAGCACGAGAGTTCTGTCATCTTAGGATTTTCGACATTGACATTCGGTTCTTTCCAAATCCTTGAAACTCTCGTATAGTTAAGGGATAGTTTTGAATTGAAATGAAGAAAGTATAGTGAAGGGAAAAATAAATGTCATTCCTTCTAGTTATACATGTGTTTGTATTCCTTAATCATGAGTATTAGTAATCGCATGTTGTATTTGATGTGTGAAGGAGAACTAGGAGATCAGGTAACTCTTTTTTTTTTGTGATAACTCTTTCACGCTGTCATATGATTGTCGTTTTTATTTCTTTTTTAACGGCTCATTGTAAAAAAAATGATAGATTATAGTTTAAGATGTCATTGAATTATTTAAGTTCTTGATAGTAAATTGCTGAATTCATTTCCGTATCTTAAATGCGCAATTACTCTAAATGAATTTGTTCTTGTGAAGTATATCTCTTGTTAAATTCTGATAACCATTACATACCTTCCATATAATCACTAATAGATATCCCATTGTTTGAAATGAATATTGTTATTGCTATGAAATACATAAATAAGTTATGGTTAGTATGAAATACAAGAATAAGTTTATGTTATAATTTTGTATCCTTTCCAATTCTTATTTGACTATTTTATGTTTGTAAAACCCGTTACTATCACTTCTGATGGATGAGATTCTCACTCTCCATATCTAGTAACCTCTCACTCCCTTAACAAAGATTGTATTATATAATTTCTTTTAGCGTTTAGTGAGTATGTAATTTATGTAATTCTATGGTCTTTTTTTGTATTGACGTAATAGTCGGTAAGGTATCTTCACAAGTTACAAGTATTTTACTAAGAAATTATTATCACGTAGGTGGCACTTGGTGAACTCTGAGGATGCTTCAAGAGACATGCATACATAGGCGTCAACAAAATTGGCTGTAATTAGGCTCTCTAAGTTGATCAACATAATGCTATTAAAACGGTTTCAACTATATAATCTCCGCATACCTGGTGTAAGGATTGATGAAGCCAGATTAAAGCCAAAACTAGATACAGAGGAAAATCAATGGGCATGAATCAGCTAGGTCAGTCATTCAATTCAAGAAGATGGAGATGGCTAACCATGATAACTCAATTATACCACATTTTATTCACGTTTAAGAAAAGTAAGTCACATTAATTTAATTAAAATAAAAAAATATTATAAATTTATTAAAAGATGGATGTACCACCTCTTTTCACTTTAAATTTTGAATATTGAATTTATCAGTTAAAAATTTATAATAATTTCTCGTATATTATTAAAATATTATAAATTTATAACAGTATATTACAACATTTTATGTGAATTTTATCCATTGTATACTCACAATCAATTCTTAAAATTCTAAATTATATTAGTGTTTAGTGCTATATTTAAAATTTTGTGAATTTAATTAGCCTAGTTACATTTCATATATATTCCCTGTCTTTTATGCCCATTTCTGATGGCCTGTGAATGTCGTCCACGTACGGCCATTATTTCTGATGGCCTATTTGGTAATTTGATGTCACTCACAAACTCCCACCCACACTCATTTATGTATCTCCATTTTCTTCCTTTCCTTTCCCTACTTTGAAAAAAAGTAAAACATATACACCCAAAATTTGCCATTTTTTATGGGAAATTTTGACATTGTTGAAAAATGCACCCTTTAGATATATAATATTTTCTTCACCTAAAATTAGAGTTAATGTGATCATACCATATTCCACTCTTGACTGTAAATTCATTTTGTGTTCATCTTTGATTATTAAAGAAAATTAATCAATTTATTATTATTATTATTATTATTATTTATTTACTTATTTAATTTAAAAATATATATATATGTCTCATATATAATTAATTATATATAGTTATTAATGATAAGTTAATTATATTAAAGAAGTATATCAAAATTAGTTAATAGAGTAAATATTAAAAGAATTATTTATAAATATAATGTATTATAATACATTGAAGATTTCTCACATGTATATGATTGCATAAATCTTTTATGGACCCACTATAGACTTTTGTTTCAATCTCTCAGTCACGGTCGAGAGGCAGGCCCACGGATGTCACAGATTAAGAAAAAGAATATAAGCGCATGGAGTTTTCATAGCAAAAAGCCAAAAGGGAGAGAGAGAGAATGAGATGAACAGACAGAGACAGACATGGATGATTGCTCAAAGCATTGACCATAGTGTCTAAGTCAAGATGACAACAGTGCATGAAATCCCTCACTACTTACTGTATATTACATAAGTGTTCACCTGTAGGGAATGAAATTGCAAATGCTACCTACCACTCTCTCTCTACTAATTGAATATGACCAAGTTGTATTTAACCTTTTTAACAAACTCATAGGACGCTGCCCCCACCATGCCACAGAATTTTCCATCTTCACCCTTGTCTACAAACAGTCCATTTGATGACTGATACGTGATCATCTACCATTTCAACGTCGAGCCAGATCTCCTTCACATGACAGAACACGCATTCGGGTTCTCATCGCTGAACATCTGCGGCGCATGAAGGTTGTTTTCCGGGTAGGCATAAGGGTAAGCGTAGGGATACCCGTGTCCGGCTGCCGGACTATACATGGGACCATAGGTGGGCACCATTGGAAGTCCGAGATAATGCCCCATCATACTCCCTCCTAACATTCTACCGTAAGCGGCTTCCGCCCCATCATCCAATTCGCCGGCTTTCTTCTTGTCTTTCTTCCCACCGCCTCCTTCGGCGGTGCTCTTATTGCCTCCGCCTCCACCTCCACCGTCTTTTTCCTTCTTAGGGGATACAATCTCCACCTTCTTCTTCATCCTCTCCTCCAAGCTCTCCACTAGAGATTTCACATCCATTGTGCCTGTCACGGTCACCAGCTCCTTCTCCTTCTCAATGCTGATGCTGTCAACACCTGCAGTTACAGTAATGTCAAGCATTTAAGAGCCATGGGTAGAACAGTGTGATGATGGGTAACCCATAGTTTCTTGTCATCCCCGCAACTTAAATGTTTGGTAAGTGGAGTAAAGAACAACCTTTGAAAAATAAAAAGGGGTGGAGGATACGCAAATAACGAATAACCTTTAATTTTGGAAGCAATTTTGTAGATCTTGAGGATGCAACCCATGCAGTGGAGCCTCAGCTTGAGAACTGCGGTCATAACAGGAGCCTGCCCCATATAAAAGATTACCACTTAGAAAGCTTAAGCTGACCAACTTAAACATTCAAGCTGTCTTCATAATTATAATAAAATCAATAAAAAGGGAAATTGATGCAAGAAAAATGATGCAGAAACACGACAGTCAAGAACAACGGGGCATATTAATGGTGATTTCTGAATGATAGCTTTCCGGCAAGTCGTCTCATCTCTGCAATAAATGGTGAAATCTGATTATCTTGAAAGGAAAACGTGCAAGAGGTTGTCCTTTTAGCACCATTCAATGATTATATCGATAAACACAAGAAGGTTAAGTTGATTCTAATGGCACAACATAAGATGTACAAAATCCTCATGCCCTTGAAAAATTCCCATAAAAAAGCAGAGGTGGTAAGAATAGTGAACAATATGGCTACCACCTTCTCATTGAGCTTTTTGTCATCGGACTTTTTGCTCTCTTTGCTGGTCTTGTTGTCGCTGTCCTTCTTGTTGCTACCTTTGCTGTCAGATTTCTTGGGCTGCTGCGGGGAGATGAGCTCCACCTTCTTCTTGAGCCTCTCCTGCAGCTGCTCTCTCAGCTCCCCTGGGTCCGTCTGGCCCCTCAGTGTTAATTTGTTCGCCTTCCAATCCGCCTTGACCTTCTCCACTCCTTCAAATCCCATTAAAACGCAGAAGAAAATCCTTTATGATATTGAAAATTGCACCGAAAATTACTTAAAAAATTTCACATAGCAGATGGGTGCCTTCCATGGTCTTGGCGCATTTCAGTATCTTAGTGGCGCAACCTTCGCAGTGCATCTCGATCTTCAAGACCGCAGTGATGCCATTCTGCTCGTCCATCTTCTCCTTCTCGCCTTCTCCCTTCTTTGCCTTGTGGAAGACCATATGATGAAATAAAACTGTCATCGAAAAAAACAGGAAACCCAGAATCGGAAATGTTAGGGAAGCTGATCGAGTTGACTCACCTTCACCATGGTGAGTTAGTGGACACCCAGCTAGCTAGCCTTCTGTAAATCTAATCGGGATCTGTGAGTGAAGAAGCAATGACAACGGGAAGATGGGGCCTATTATAGCAATTAGCGGATACAGTAAGCGGGCGGCTGAGGCAGAGAATGGAAGGGTAATTTCGTCAAGTTACGCTATAAATGATGGAGGTGACAATGAAACTATGTGTGTATGGCTTGATGATGGATGATTGATGATTGATGTGATCATATAACATAAAGTTGCAATGCAAGTCAAGCCTATCTGGCCCATCCTTAAATTGCTCGTGATCCGGACCACATGGCCTTGCTGCCACTGACTCACGAACCAGGACAAACTTTAAACAAAACGGACGGCTCAAGGAATATGGAAGGTGATGATGGTATAAAAAATGGTATGTGCATGGAACAACAAGATAGGTAGGAAAGTGTGCTTGCTGGGTGGTGGATGCATAGCTACCTAGGCAAGTTAATCAGCACACGCGTTGCCTTCATTTTGTATATGATGAATATCCACGATGTCTTGAACCAACCCCAGAAACCTGCCAAGATCTTCCGATATCACGTGCCAACAGGAGACCCGAGTGATCAGCCCATGGTAGTGCACCAAGAGAGTGCATGAAGCCCCTCTCTAGTGCCTCAATCATCCCGTATAAGGCTACCACCTTTGCTAGACTAGGATTGATGTTGATGGCCTGTCTATGTCTAGCTTGAGCCATCATGTCAATGTTTGGACCAACTATCCATATTCCTGTGCATGATAAACACTTGCCAACAGGAAAACCCATAAAGATATACTAAATGGTTTTTTTTCTTTCATTTAAATTGAAGAAGAAAGACTCTTCTGATGAAAAAAAACCTAGAAATGGTTTATAGGTGAAGATTGGAGATGATGGATGGTGGAACAGTGGAGGTGAAGATTGGCAACGACCGTGGTGAATAGGAGAAAGGGTAAAAATGTATGGAACCTCGTTGAGGCTTTCACCTCCAACCCCTATCTAATGCATTATTTTTTCTCGAGAAAAAAAGCCAAAAGGGCAAGGAAGCTTGATCGTTGGCTGAGATGCATGGTTGGAGTTTTCCGGAGAGGTTTATAATTACCCTGGACTGATAGTAGTTTGTATCCTCTGTCCATCTCATGAACATTTCATCAACTTTGTCAAATCTTTGTGATTTTTGGGCACCTCACACTCACAGTCACGAGTCAGAGAGAAGAGAGAGCGAGTGACGGGAAGCAGCAAGTATCACTCCCACTCTTGCTGCTGCTTCCAATCAACCTCTTCACTTTCCCAAGATCAAAGTCCATGGCTACAGAGGAACCAACCACTGACATTTCTTTCCCTATAATACCCATCATTTCTCATCCCATCCCTGACGTTGGCCCTGGCAGACCTGTTGAGGATGAAACTCTGAAAACGATGACCATGTTGTTCTCTGTTCATCGTCTGATTTTGACTACAATTATAATTGTTTGGTTCATCGGAAGAGAAGGGTGGGGCTATAATTGTTATCAATTGGTGGAGTTATTAATGGAACTAATGATGTAATGTCGAGGCCAGTCAACAACGAATGGGGAGCTGTAAGAAGGTATTGACGATAAGAGTTTTGACCTATATCTACTTAAAAGTCATAATTTATAAGTAATGCAACCTTTTCAATCTTATAAACTCACAATACTTCTCTATTTTATCAAATTTGGGATTATATTCTCAACACCCGCCCTCACGTACAACGTGAATACACTTGTTATGTGCAATTTTTAAACTCGCACTCAACAACTGTATACGAAACGGGTATTATTCTTCCGGTCTCACACGAGTGGAAAAGTAGAGAAATGTCTCATGCTTTCATTAGAGAGACTTGGAAGGGGAGAAGAATTAAAGAGACTGTATGATGGAAGATAATAGATAAGGGGAGAAGAATCAGACCATGAGTCGGGTTTCTAGTTTCGGGTTGGGTATCAGTGTGAGCCCACTTACTCTCATACCATGCAAAAAGAGATAAATTTCAATAATTGTATTGTGTTTGATATATTTATAATATATTCCTTATATAGGAAGGAAATTATAATGAAAACCTAAATCAATTAATGTATAACTTTTGATATACAGTAATTAATAGATAATAAATTATAAGTTACAAAGTTTTGAATGAACATATTTAATTGAATATTATTTAGTTATTACTCCCCCAAGAGAGGTCTGGAAACATTAACCTTGAAATGAAGTATGGAGAAACCATGAGAAGATAATCCCTTGGTGATTATATCTAAAATTTGAGTTAAAACGAATTACAAGTTCTTTGGTAAAGACCCTTTCTCGAACAAAGTAATAATTTATCTTAATTTGGTTAGTACGAATATGAAAAATAGAATTATCACTCAGATAATTGACAAATAGATTATAACACCATAAAATAGGAGAATTTGAAGGTGAGAATCTAAGTTAATGAATAAGAGATTGAATCCATATTAGTTCAATTGTAGCATTTCTCAAGCTTTTATATTCACCTTTAGTGTTAGATTGTGAAACTGTGCGTTGCTTCTTAGTATTACATGAAATCAAATTGCTACCAAAAAAAATTGAGAAACCCCTGGTAGAACGTCAATTATCAAGATTACTAGCCCAATTAGCATTAGAGAAACAATGGATTTGAGATTGAGAATTTTTCCAAAAGTAAAAACCATGACTTGATATGCTTTTGAGATATCGTAGAATTCGATTAACTACCACCCAATGAGATGTAGTTGGCTGGTGCATAAATTAAATTAGTATACTTGATTAACTGCATAAGAAATATCAGGTCTTGTTAGTGTGAGATATTGAAGAGAACCAATGACCTACCGATAAAGGCGAGAATCATCTAGAGGAGTTCCATCATGAAGAGATAAGCGAGAGCTAGTAGTAATAGGGGTTAAGGAAGGTTTGCAATCAACCATAGTAGCTCGAGTGAGTATATAAAAAATATACTTATGTTGAGTTAGAATAAGTCCACTGGAATGTGAATGTACTTTTATGCCAAGAAAGTGATTTAGCTTGCCTAGATCCTTGATAGAAAATTCTTGTTTAAGGGAACTGAGGATGAAGTTCAAAGGAGTAGTACAAGATCCTATGAGTATAATATTATCTACATAAACCAGAAGAAAAATTACAAAATTTGGGGTTTTGTAGATGAATAGGAATGTATCATGTTACGCCTCGATCCGGTTTGGTCGGATCCCCGTGATCAACCCGCCACTCCCCCGATTTATTTAAGGGTTTCCCTTTGTTATAAACTGTAAAGAGTAAGACGTCATTTAAACCTGCACCTTTCCTAGAATAACATAAATCAAAACTGAATAAAATTTTATTATACCTGTCTCATAGGCGTATTAGTTGGTGATTCTTGAGTGTAAGCTTTTTGGGATTTTCTTAAAAGGGATATGAGAGAGGGGTGAGTACAACGACTCAATGAATGAGTTTTCAAAATTTAACTTTTTAAGAAAAAGATTTGTTTGGAGTGTTCCATACTCCTTATTTCCTTTAAAAAATCCTTTCATTTCATTTTATTATTTTATCACCATTTTTTATTAATCACGGTATGTCATCACCCAAAACACATCCTTCATCATAAAGGTCAATCACACAATCACAGACCACTTGTGGCGTCAAGCGACTTTACCGGCCACCTAGATAGAAGCACGTTCACTTCTACCCCGAGAATGAGTGGATGTACGCGACATCTGACCCTCAACCCCGAAATCAATTCTCCGTCTCTGTATGAGGACAGAGACCTCATGTTGACTCCACCCTGGTCTCGTGCACTTGAAGCTACGTCAAGCTTCGCAAGGTTACCTGGTCCGACGAACTGCCCTTATACCCACCAGGTCGTCTAGGGCCCTAGGACACATCACTATCCATCTTGGGCGTCTTGAAGGTCCCGTACACATAGTGCATGCACAATCAGTATTTTCACATTATGCCATATAATCTATGGTGCCATTGGTCCAACGGCCCCGACCCTCAACTCAACATGCAGTTGTTTGTCTTGACTAGTCTAGAGACTGGTCATGTCGCACTGCCGCTAGTTGACTGAGCATGTCAGTCCTATCTTGGTACCATGGGCAAACAATTCATTTATTTAAAGTTTTATGACACATATCTCATATTTGTTTATGAGCTTCTGCTTGTGTCCACTGGCATATGGCCCACTGTTCGAGATTTTCAAAACCGGGCATATTTGCCCCAAGTTCCAAAACCGAGGCTTCTAGCCTAATAGAGCTATTCGAGTTCCCATCGAGAATGTCTCCCAAATAGTTTAAGTAGTGGCACACAATTAGGGGAGAGCACTTCCGACAAAAATAAAATTTCAACTATCCATCATACCAACCGAATAGGAGGATATCTCTGCTCATAACCAATGAATAGGTTTTCCACTTCCTCTAAGGAAGTTTCGTCACACCAACCGAGTATGATCTACTTACGATCAGTAAGTAGTTTTTCCGTGTCATTTTTACATCACATTTCTAAGTAGTGATGTTTAAAATACCACTAATGTAAACCCCACACTTTGAGTTAAGGAAAATTGGGTCAAACCGAATAAGAAAACCGAGCCGGTTTATAAACCCGATCATTTGGGAACAAGCAATTTGAAAATTTACAACTTCCGGGTGATCCAAAGGGTTCATTAAACCTTGGAAAAGAAACTTAAGACAAATTAGAAGAGAAAAACCAAATTGGTTCAGGTGAACGAGATCCTATAAGAACTCTGAATTTAAGCGTGCTTGCCCGAGAGTAGTATACACGACTGGGTTAGTTAGAGTGAGAAAGAGATTCCACCCAACTATACACGAAAATATCATTAGATGGCTAAGTGAACCATAATAGGGGATTCTGAAAGGAACCACCGTAGATAATTATTCAGGAAAAGATACACTAGGGTGTAGTAAAAAAACTCTAAGATAGTCTAGCATAAAAGTTTAAAAATGATAAGGAAAGGATTTGAAAATCTTTTCTAAACCGTTTTGAGTAGAGATGAAGTTGAGCCTTGAACGACTCGATGATCAGTTCCCGCACTCATTAAGCATTGGCTCACCTCCTCCCTAGTATGTTTTCCAGGTGTTAGGGAAGAACAGAGGTTGAGAGGAAGATCTAGTACACCATGAAGTAGCTCCGAAAAAGCCAGCTATCGAGGCAGAGCGCCTAAAAAAGAAGGGCACGAGAATTTTCTATTAAATAAGTTATGCTTTTTCTTAGGAATTAAACTATTCTACTTTTGAGAAGTAGACCTTTGTAAAATTTTAATTTCCACTAATAAAAGTTGTGTGTTTTATATTATGAGACTTAGTTTTATCGGTACTATTTTGGTAAAAGTACCCACCATGGTAGTATAGGAAGGATGTGGCAGGTTAGCATGGTAGTCCAGCTTGGTGAATTAGGCTGGGGTGTGACATCTTCAATTGCATATAGTGAAACCAAATACTGTTAAGAGGCGAGGCTCATATGAGTATTCGTCCAATTTACCATGATATATTAAAATCAGGTTGAATTCCCAAGTAGAGTCTTGACTTCCACAAGAATTAAATCAAACAACATAATGCAATATATTATGGTCTTCTCAAGTTTCACCCTTATATCATGTCCTCACAAATAACATAAATTCATCCTCTTATCTCCATCCTCGATTTATATGTATAATCTCACCCTTATATCCCACCAGGGTATGTAACATGATTCTACCCTTATTACCATCATTGATGCAAATGTTATGCAGCATATCATCACAATTTAAGAATTGGCTTGCTAACTAGCCAATCCTTCTATATAGAAAACACACCACATAATAGGCATTCAAGCCCTATTTCATCATGCATAAAAAATAGACGTTCATGCCATATTTCACGAAATGTTTAATTGTGATTCCTCTTAAAAACATTCCTCGGGACATATCCGGGTATTTCATGACATTCACGGACTACCGTCCATTCTCATATTTAGATCTTATTTCAATCTTTGTTCTTGAGTATTAACTTGTTTCACATAAGTTACTTTGGGCATTTTCCCGACCACCAGAATTCATGATCCCAATTTATTCTCTCATATTATACCCTAGTCCATTTTCTAAAGTTGTGCCCTAGCCCATTTTTTATAGATAGTGGGATAGGTCATTTTATAAAACATGGGTTTTAACCCATTAATGAATATTGGTTCTTATACTCATTTCATAACAAGTGGAATAAAGTAATTATAATTCTAGAACCTAGCTCCCATTCATGAATACTGGTTCTTATACTCATTTCATAACAAGTGGAATAAAGCAATTATAACACTAGAACCTAGCCCCATGCATATCCATAGGGCTTTATACCCCTTTTATAAAAACATGGCCTAAGCCAATTTATAAACACGACCATGGTCCATTTTTCATGACCACCGAGTCTACTGTCCCTTTCATAAATATAGGTCTATACTATTATAAAAATGATCTCTAGCCCTATTCCATAATTGAGGGCATCATGCCCTTTTTCGTAAATGTTGGCCTTAAGCCCATTTTATGAACATGTCTTATTTTCATTTTCCAAGATGTAACCTCTGCCTCTTTATCCTAAGCTTATCCCCCCTTGTAATACATGGGCTCTGTATCACCTTTTATAAATATTGTAAAGGGTTGGAATCTCATCCCTTTCTAACCCTCGATTTCATACACGCCCATTTTATACTATTGGTGCTCAACTCGCTTTTTAAAATATTTGTGATATTTCTCGTCTTTTGATAAAATTTACCATCTCAGCATTTATAAGTTTTCTAGAAAATATTTTCCAGACATTCACATCAACATTTTGTAAAATGAGTGCATAGACTATATCAGTTAAATCAAACATGAAGTCGAAAATCCCACTACCATGGTAATTGAGACTTATTCGTCCCAACGATATTTCCATCCATCTCAGGAGGTGCGTTTCCCAATAGTTGTCAAGTTCATCTACATAATCAAAGAATAATTTATGGTTAGTTTCAACCTTAACTTAGTACTCATAAGCTAACTCGTATTTTCCCAAATTACAGTTTTGCCTACCGAGCTCGGTTTGCTCGTCTCTTGCGTGTTGAAAAACTCTTCATTACTAACCCCTATCCATTATTTCTTTTCAGCACATCTAAGGTTATACCCATGCTGGGTCACCTTTTCCAAAATATCCCAAGAACTCTAAGTTTCTCATTTATATCCTTAACTTTTCCATTTTTTTCATTTTGGTACCTAAAATTTCAAAACTTACCATAATGCTCTTACACATTTTTTATACATTTTGAAAAGCCTAACTCTTTAATGAGTTCATTCAAGGTACCGTAACTTCTTCTAGTTTCATTTGGGTTCTCATGTTCTTATAAATTCCATTTTTGGCCCAAACTTCTCAATATTTCTCATTTTCCACTAAAATTTTCCAAAATGTTCTTTTCAGTCCCTAGTCTTTTTCCAAGCTATCTCTTTGGGTCTCAAGTTTTCTAAAGATTTATTTCAAGTCTCTAAACTTCTGCTAAGTCTCATTTGTGTCCCCATTTTCCTAAAATCATAGTTTAATCCCCAAAACATTTTAAAAATTACAATTTAGTCCCCTGACTTTCTCCTCCCTTAAAACACATTTATAAACCTCCAAAAAATCCTTTACCGGCCCCTCATTTTATTTTCGAGGTTACCATGTTCATGTTCTAGCTAGTCTCAGTTGGAATAATGTCATTTTAGCCTCAACCAGACCTTCGTCGTAAACTAGAGACAAATTTGAGAAATATCGGGAACTCACCGGAGATGACAAATTGGTCATTGGCATGGATGGGGTTGTAAAGATGAATGCATTGTACGTTTGTGGCCTCTTGAACCACCCCAAATTGTGTTCTGAACCTCTTGAAAAATGCGATCTATTGTCGATGTTTAAAACAAGGTCGTCACTGGAACTTTCAAGAATTTTCACAACCACGAAGCTTACCTACAACTCAAATGGTCGATGGTGTTGGCTAGAGTGCACTAATAAAAGTCTTAATAATTATTTTAAGTTGTGGTTTCTCATTGGAGAGGTCGGGGTATGCTTTAGAAGACTCTACTCTATTTTGGCCAAGGGAGAGAAGTTAGTATTTGATTACGCCAACTTCAAGGAGAGATGGCGTGTAACGCTCCAACCTGAATTATCAATTTGGTTTGATTATAATCTACCACATCTCCTTGATGCTACTAAGGTGGGTATCATCACCCTTGTAGAAATGAGTGGACAAAAGGCTTAGAATATAAAAATACTTCACATAAGTTTCCAAATTTCCTTTAAAAATAATACAAGGTTTCAAAATATAATTCTAAATCCCCAAGAGAATAACAAATCCTAATAATCATTTTTAGCCTTTGTGTTAGTTTCTTGGGTTGTGTTGTCACCCCCAATTCTTTCAGGTTACCTGAAAAATATTTGGGAGCGGGTAGGCTCCCGACTTAATGAGTAGGTTTTCCAACATTGAGTCACTTTATGGCATGATCCCTGGTTCTCTACACAAATCTCATTATATATAAAGAAAATTATGTTAACTTATCACTAGCATTTATAATTATTATAATTTTCTTGACTTACTTATTAGATTCACATTTATTTTTATTCCGTTTGCATGCTTTCATCATTTTACATGAATGTCTTATACAATTAATCAAAGTGCTCATGCAAACATACAATGCTCATCATGGAGTTCATTCAACACACTTCATGGCCTAACCATGCTCTTCCTATTGGAGCCTCACACATGAGGGTGCCTAAGGGCGATAAGAATATGTGTGTCATGCTATGCACTCCTAATATACCACATAGCCATGTCTCCCCATCAGGATGTGTAGGCTGTGACCACCAATCATCTGTATACCACGACACCCCACCGTTCATCTCACAATGTTGCATACTTGTGCCTTGGAAACCTACCAACTCCTCACACCCAAGCACAAAAGGGATCTTTCATAGGTCCATGGATGACCTGGGAACCTTCAAAATCATATCAACCTTATCTTCTCATTCCCAGTCAACCTTGACTTACGACACTACCCTTCTTGGGTGTCTTCTCAAGGCCTTCACATCATCTTTTCATATATATATATATATATATATATATATATATCAATGCATACATGCCACACGGTACTTCACAGCTTATGTAGAATAAGATATATCGACCATGATCCATTTCACATGATCATAATTCATATTCTCAACATCACATGATATAACTATCATTTAATTCATGTTGCATATGATATAGCGTCTTACTTCCTACATGGAAGATATCTACCAAACTCGTACACATGAATTATGCCACAAATCATCATGTGTTGTTTATTTATCTCAGCTGAAGATATACTATTTACATAACTCTGTGTATATTTAAATTTTTACTTCTCTATTCATGCCATTATGAAAATTCTTTTTTATCAATAATTTTATAAAAATTCGTAAAGAACAGTTGTTGGTCCAATTAGACTTGTCATCAGTAATTCTCACTCACCTCGAAGTTGAGACGTGTTCATCTCAATGTGGGTTTTGTAGATGTGGGGACTTAGTTCCACTACGCGAAGTTCAATAAGCTAAATAGTGTAATAAAGGTTTGGCCAGTTGATACCCACTACATTTTAAGAGTTTAACTTCCACATTTTCCCGTGGGATCCTTACTAAGGGCATTTGTCTTATCTAACTTTTTAAGTTCTTTAAATTGTCATATTTACCATATTACCCCTCTAGTTTTATAAAACTTTACTTAGACCCCTTTACTTTCTTTAATTACTATTTTAGCCCTTAGATCTCTCATTTATTTCCCTCAGGCCCTTAAAGTTTTTATATTCACAATTTGATTCCTAAGATCCTCCTATTTTCATTTTACCCAAAACTTTATTAATATTATCATTTCATCCTTAAACTTTATAAAATTTTAATTTTAGCACCTATTTTTCTTAACTTATCATTTATGGTTTCAAACTTCCCCCCACTTGCCACGTGCCCTCCTCTTATTGGTTATATCCGTCCGACGTGGCCTTGCCACGTGTCAACTCCTAATTTGTTAACCTTTCTAGGACATCCTTGTTAGTCGCTAATGTGACATCCTTGGCACATGCAGTCTCCCATTGGCCAGCCATGCTGACAGGGATTTTCCTCAGTTGACCATTGACTGAGGTCACGTGTCACGCTCCTATTGGACAGTCCTTGGTGACGTGGATTTTCTTCATGTGATCGATGACATGTGTCACGCTCTAATTGGTCAGTGTTTCTAGACGTTGACCGAGCGACTGACTGGATGTGCTTCACCACATATTGTGCGTTAATTGGTCGTGCGCGCTAACTAGTTGCTGATGTGGCAAACAGTCTGTTGACCGGCTAGACCATTGACTGGTTCGGTTAGACTAGGTTCGGTGACCCTAAAACGAAAATCGGTTGGTTTAGGCCCGATTCGACAGATTTTCTAAAAATTAAAAATTTATAAATTCATCTAAATTTATTTTCTACCTAGTGATGACTTTAATTTTCCAATTTGATATTTTTAAATTGCCTATAAAAATTAATCTTTGAACTGGTTCTTCTCGGTTCAATCTAGTTCACCCTAAATCGGTCTCGTTCTCACATCCAATTTTCAATATCATACTTTTCCTTGATTTCTTGAACCTTAATTGTCCTTTGGGATCACTTCATATCCCATTTTGATTTCTTTTCGTTATTTTGGTTCACTTTGAACTACGGTTCCCTTTCAAAATTTTTCGGTCCCCCATTCCGGCTTATTTTTCATTGGAAAACGAGGTTTATATATACTCCTTTTTATCTTTTATATAGTTAGAGATTCCTACATCCTTCTCGTCTGCCACAATTTTGGATGTCTAGCATTCTTTGCTTGGTAGCTCTTGGCCCCTATTATTCGATCTTTGATAGGGTTTGGTTAGTGCCTGGTCCTTCTTAATAAATCAACTATATACCACAGTTTATCCTAGTCATCATATTCCTTTTTGTGCTTTTCAAAATTTAGGGATTCTTTTCCACTTCTCACCTTTACACTTATTGGTGTATATTTCATTGCCTCAACTTGATTCTCGTTGATAACATGGATATTAGGAAATTTTTTATTACACTAGACTCTGCTTTCACACCTTCGTGGTCCTAACACTTTATTTCTCAAATTTTTCTTTCTTCATTGGCTCAAACTTGTTGTTGCAAACTATGGGCCATTCTTCTATAGGCCTACCTTTTATCTTTCTATCATCATTCCTTATTTATCCTTCCCTCACTAGGGTCTCAGACTTTTCATTCTTATCTTAATGAGGACTCTCTTATTCTATGTCTAGTGTATCCAATCATTTTCATGGGCTTGTCCCTCTCGACAATTCCTTACGAGCATCCTTTTACTCGCTAGGGTTCTTCCCTCCTTTGGAACAAACCATTTGGACCCCTCAAAACCATTGCTCATCATTATCCACAGCCTGTGTGTTTAACAATCAACACACACCCTTCATCATGAAGGGATCACACATTCGCAAGGCAACCCATCCACTACACCCACTTGTGGCGTCGGAGCAACTTTACTGGCCACCTAGATAGAAGTCCATCCACTTCTACCATGGGAATGAGTGGATGTACGCGACATCCGACCCTCAAATCTGAAAAGAAACTTTGTGTTCATATGAGGACAGAGACCTCATCCTGACCCCACCCACCCTAGTCTCATACGCATAAAGCTACGTCGAATAGCCCTTATTTACACCATGTCGTCCAATAGCCCTTATTTACACCATGTCGTCCAATAGCCCCTAGGACGTATCACTACCCCTCTTGGGCATCTTGATGGTCCCAAACCTTAGTGCATGCACAAAACAATAATTTTCCGTATAAGCTATTTAATCTTTGGTGCTACTGGTCTAACAGTCTCGACCCTCAACTCGACCTGCAACTGTTTGTCTCGACTGGTCCATCGACCTGTCTTGTCGCACTACCGCTAGTCCATCGAGTTTGTCGGTCTTGTCTTAGTACCATGGCCAAATCATATCATTCATTAAACTTTTCATGCCATAACATCATGTTTGTTTACGAGCTCCTATTCGTACCAACTGGCCTTGGGCCCACTATATGAGATTTTCAAAATCGGGCAGTCTAGCCCCCAAGTTCCAAAATCGAGGCCTCTGTCCTATTTGAGCTATTCGAGCTCTTGTTAAGAAGGTCTCTCAAAATGTTTAAGTAGTGGCACATAGTTAGGGGAGAGCACTTCTAATTAAAAATAACTTTTCTCTTATCCATCACACCAACCAGGTGTGAAGACATCTCCGCTCATAATCGATAAACGAGTTTTCTACTTTATTCCAAGAAGTTCATCATACCAACCGGGTATGATCTACTTACAACCGGTAAGTAGTTTTTTTGCATGTTTTCTCTCATCAACCCAACCAGGTATGATGTTAAAATTCCACATAATATTGGGTTTTAAATTCTGAGGTACTCATCATCCCAATCAGGTATGATGTGAAAATTCCCACTCACCCCCGATAAGTACAGTGTATCTTTCCCCGTAACCAGCTCTTTGGCTCATGTGAGCTTATCCTTGCTGGCGTTCCTAGTACTTTGTGTTCCTACGCGATATGAACATCCTTGTTCATCAACTTTTGGCCTAATAGCCTTTAATCATCACAAATGAATAAAATGCCCAAACTTATAATTATTTGCAGGTCCCTAAATTTCTTTTTCTTTAACTTTAGGTCCCAAAATTTTCCCTAAGTTGAGTCTCGAAACTTCTAAAATTCACTTTGGGACCTCAATTTATTCAATATCACAAAAAGGGGTTCAAGTTTCTCAAATTTCCAATTTGATCCCCAACTTTTTAAAAATTACCATTTTGCACCTACTTTACAAAAATGGCAATTTAACTCCAATAATTCCAAATATTGACCAATTGGTCCTCCAACATCTTTTTCATGGCCAATTGGCCCTCAATTTTGGGAAATTGCACTTTAGTCCCTCGAATTTTTGAAATCCCCAATTTCCCCCAAAAATTTTCCCCTAATTTCCCCCTTTCAAACTGTTTGAATTTGATTTCATGAAATTGACCATTTAATCGGGTTTAATTATTGAAATTCAAGGTAAAATTGTGTTCCTACACTTCCATACAATTCAATGGAACTTTGAATCATGTCATTTGGATCCGAATTGAGCTCAAACGGTGCTTCATCGGAAAACTGGACTTAAATAGAGAAAGTTTCGAAAGTTTATCATCGGGGGTGCGGCGATCCGAGCTTTTGATCCGGGCAGATAGTTCTCATCTTTAGGTTTCTCCTATAATCAAGAATCGCATCAATTCATGTCGAATTGAGGGAGAATTTGGTCACTGAACTTTCGTCGGTTCTCTCTCTAGCACTGATCGGAATTTACAAAGGGGGGCCAAATTGGCTTACTTTTCAGCTTTAATTCAGTCATATGAGGGTTGTGGAAGTATTAGGAGAGCTTGGTTTGGCATGAGAAGGGCACCAATTGGTTGTTTTTAGCTCAACCAAAATAGGGCAGCTTTGGTCCACCGGAGCTACTTCACTGTTCAATCACACCGGAGCTTCTTCGGTGATCCTCAAAGCAAATGTAGACTACCGTCGAGTAGCTGACTTCTCCATGAATCTAAAGAACATGACCTCACCTTCTTTGGATTAAGAAAACCCCAATGTCAGACCTCTGGTTTGAGCTTCACTAGAAAATGGAGTAGTAGGGAGAGAGAGAAGTTTTTAAGTGTGAGGAGGATGAATGAGGAAGAGCTCTTTATATAGAAAGCTCGGGGACTTCTTGGCCGTCCGATTGGTGCCTTTATGATGGTCATTCATTTCCTGAAACTCCTTGGTCGAAGACTTTTCATCTTTGTCAATGCTGCTCAATTTTTCGGCAAGTGAACAGTGCTGTCATCTAAAGGAAGAAGACGACACTGTTTTGAATCGGTCCGAACCGGGTCCAATGCTTAAACCGGTCTGTTCAGACCTGATTAGACCGGGTTTTTCAAAATTAAAAATTTTTAAATTCATCTAAATTCATTCTCTATCCAATGGTGACTTAAATTCTCTAATTTGAATTTTCTATGCCACCTAGAAAAATGAATTTAGAAATTGGTTCAATAGTGGTTCAAACTGGTTCAGGTCCGGTTCACATGAACCAGTTTGGTTTTCACCTCCAATTCATCCTAAAGTCCTTTCTCATGACTTTTGTGACTCTTTAGGTCACTCGGGATTTATAAATTTCTCGGTTTTCCCTTTCTTTAACGATTGGGGTTCGTGAACCAGTTTGGTTTTCTCACTCGAGTTGACCAGTTCTTTCCCCGATTTTACTTGTCTTTAAGGGATATAGTTTACAAATAGTTTCATCTTCGTCATCCCTTTTTGGATATTTCTTACGCATACTTCGACTTTCCTAAATCACTACTCGTCATCGAGTGACTTGATCCCATTACATTAGATGTCCAATCATGGTGGCTAGTGACTCACATTCTTTGTCTCCCACCTTCATCTCTCCCCTATTGGTATTAGAACTCCATATAATATTTGGATCATACCGATGTGTTTTCCTTGCCTTCACACACCCTTTCTCTGAGCATTTTTCACTTCCATTTATCGTGGGGTCGTGCCTTGTCATTTTAAGGCCTCTTTCTTACTCTTTATGTAAACCTCGCACTTTTGAGTTAAGGAAAACTGGGAAAAGAACCAGTCAAACCGAATAAGAAAACCGAGTCGGTTTACATTTGGGAACAAGCAATATGAAAATTTACAACTTCCAGATGATCCAAATGGTTCATTAAACTTTGGAAAAGAAACTTAAGACAAATTAGAAAACAAAAACCAAATTGGTTCAGGTGAACTAAATTCCATAAGAACTTTAAAGTTAAGCGTATTTTTCCGATAGTAGTGTGAGGATGGGTGACCTCCTGGGAAGTATGAATTTTTTTTAACCCGAAATTCTGGTAAAAAATTTTTATTCGAAGGCTTATCATAAATAACCATAAATTAATATATATTTAATTATTGTAATTAATACTAATAATTTAATACTCAAATTAAATTATTGGAATTAATACAAATAATTTAATACCGAAATTAAATTATTGGAATTAATACCAATAATTTATGGTAATATTAATAATAGTAATAAATCTCTCCCATTTAATACACGATTTTACATTTATATAAAGAGATCATCCTCATTCATTCTCCTCACACCCAAACACTTCTTTCTCTCTACTTCTCCATTTTCCGGTGAACCTCAAACTAGAGCTTTGACTTGAACAAAGATCGGGCTCTTTAGAACTGGGGAGAAGATAGCTATCTGGTAGCAAACTCCAGTCAATCCGATAATTGTTGGAGAAGCACTGGAATGATGGAATAGTGAAGCAACTCTAGCGGACCGAAGCTGCCCTATTTCGGCCAAGTTGAAATCGGCCATTTCAAGCCCTCCTCATGCCAAACCAAGCCTTCCCAACACTTCCTCAACCCTTCCACGGCTGAATTAAGACTGAAAGGTAAACCAATTCATCTCCCCTCAGCAATTTTCGGTCGGTGCTAGAGAGAGAACCGGCAGAATTTCAATAATGAAATTCTAACTCAATTCGGCATCAATTGATGTGATTCTTGATTCTAGGATAAACCTCAAGATGAGAGCTATCTGCCTAGATCGAAAGCATAGACTGTCGAGCCCTCACCGGTGAGAAATCGAAGCTTTCTCTCTCTACATTCTATTTTCCGGCAAAGCTCCATTTGAGCTCGTTCCGGTGTTAAAATCTGCGATTCAAAGTTTCTTAGAATCGTATGAACATGCAGAAACTCAATTTCAACTCCAATTTCAACAATTAGAAGTGTTTGATCGGTCAATTTGATAAAATCAAATTCGGTAGTGTTGAAGAGTTGAAATTGGGAAAAAATTGGGGATTTTCGGAATTCAAATGGCCAAAATGCAATTTTATGAAATTGAGGGTTAATTGGGCATGAAAATAATGTTGGAGGATCAATTGAGGAATTTTGGGCCAAAACTTACCATTTTTGTAAAGGAAGGGCAAAATGGTAATTTTGGAAAAATTGGGGGACCAAATTGGAAATTTGGGAAATTAAACCCCTTTTTGGTGAAATTGAATAAATTGAAGTCCCAAGATAAATTTTAAAAGTTATGGGACTCAATTTGAGGAAAAATTGAGATTTGGAACTTAAACTTAAAGAGAAATAACTTTAGGAACCTAATTGCAAATAACTAAAAGTTTGGGTTTTCTCATTTATTGGAAATGAATGAAGGCTGTTATGCTGAGTAATAATAAACAAGGATGTTCATATCGTGTAGAAACGCGAAATACCAAGAATGCCAGCATGGATGAGCTCTCGTGAATACAAAGAATCGGTCAAGTGGAATTCGTTGCGTTAACGGGTGAGTGGATTTACTAACATCATACCCGGTTGGGATGATGAGCATACCTTATAATTTAAAAACCACTTACCGGTTGTGAGTGGGTTTACTAACATCATACCCGATTGAGATGATGAGCACAACTTAAAGATAAAAACTAGTTACCGATTGTGAGTGTAAATTTTATATCATACCCGGTAGGGCAGATGATAAGTACCTCGGTATAAAAATCTACTATTTAATGGTATTTTAATCATCACCACTTAGAGGAAGTAATGTGAAAATTTTGCGGAAAAACTACTTATCGGTTGTAAGTAAATCATACCCGGTTGGTATGATGAGACTTCCTGGAAGGAAGTTAAAAATCCGTTCATCGGTTATGAACAGAGATGTCCTTATACCGATCAGTGTAATGGACAGTGAAAACCTATTTTGTCGGAAGTGTTCTCCCCTGATTGTGTGCCAATGCTTAAACTATTTGGGAGACCTTCTTGACGGGAGCTCGAATAGCTCTTATAGGCCGGGGGCCTCAGTTTTGGAACTTGGGGGCTAAATGCCCAATTTTGAAAATCTCGTACAGTGGGCCCAAGGCCAATTGGCACGAGCAGGAGCTCGTAAATGAACATGATATATGTGCCATAAAACTTAATAAATGAATTGTTTGGCCATGGTACCAAGATAGGACCGACATGCTCAGTCAACTAGCAGCAGTGCGACATGACAGGTCGACGGACCAGTCAAGACAAACAACTGCGGGTTGAGTTAAGAGTCGGGGCCGTTGGACCAGTGGCACCACAGATTACATGGCAATATGAGAAAACATTGTTTGTGCATGCACTATGAGTACGGGATCATCAAGACACCCATAAGGGGTAGTGATGCGTCCTAAGGGCACTGGACGACCTGGTGGCTATAAGGGCAGTTCGTCGTTCCAGGTGTCTGTGCGAAATTTGGAGTAGCACCAAGCGCATGAGACCGGGGTGGGGACGGGATGAGGTCTCTGTCCTCATACGAACATGAAGAAGTGATTTCGGGATTATGGGTCGGATGTCACGTACATCCACTCATTCCCAGGGTAGAAGTGGTCGTACTTCTATCTGGGTGGCAGGAAAAGCCGCTCCGAAGCCACTAGCAGGTTTAGTAGTGATACTGACTTGCGAATGTGTGTAACCTTTATGATGAAGGATGTGTGTTGAGTGATAACACACCGGTAACTAAGAAATAATGGAAAAACCCAAATTTTTAAATGAATGGATTTTTGAAAAGAAAGGAGTCTAGCACACTCCATATAAATGTTTTTCTTAAAAGTTAAAAGTAAACCTTTAAAAACTCATTCACTGAGTAGTTGTACTCACCCCCTCCCTTATATCCCTTTTAGGAAATCTCGAAAAGCCTACCCTGAAAGACCATCAACTAAGATGTTTGTAAGACAAGTATGTAAAGTTTAAAATTTCATGCAGTTTTGATTATGCTATTCCAGGAAATAATGCAGATTTAAAGGATGCCTTACTCTTTACGGATTATAATAAGGGAAAACTCTTTAATAAACCAGGAGAGTGGCGGGTTGTTCACGGGGATCCGACCAAACTGGGTCGGGGCGTGACACTTTAAATTATTGGGATTCTCCCTCGTCATTTTCTAGTGTATATGTTATTCTTGATTAGGGTTTTCCTCTCCCTAACCTTTCGTTTGTGCGACTTTAATCTCTTTCCACCAATGGTTCCCCTTCTTTAGGAGTAGCCTCAGGAAGTATTGAGGTACTTATTATACTTTGGTTGGCCGCCACCACTACTACATGCCTTGAATGTTAATACCCTTCTGATATTTAGAGTTCTTTTAATTGTTGCACCATGCTTTCGATGTGCCACTCTAATACATTTTCCTCAATTTAGTCCTATTGACACGGGGGTTCTCTATTAATTCATTTTTTATGTGTCCCACACATGTTGTCCTTCTTGGCAATAGGTCATCTTCTATTTGGGTACATGCAAAATTCGTTGGTAGACAAGTTGACCCTTGTATGATTTATTCACTCATTGATTCTCGATTCCACTGATATTATCTTCACTATTTTAGTGCTTACCTATCCAAGCTTTACTACTTTAGCATAATTGTAGCAATTATATGTCTTTTTGTACACCACTTCTAGAATAGCTTCCTCCTCTTCCAAGTTATCTTTCCATGGGGGATAACTAGCAAACTTACTGTTATATTTCTCTCTTGTCTCCCTTAGTTAATTTTGGTCTTGTGGTTTAGGGTACTTTAGTCATTGATTATAATTTTTCTTAATCAGTAGGGTAAGTTATTATTCCCACCTTAGTGGGCATCCCTTAATCGAACATTTAAGATACTCCTTTTCTTTTCATTTGTTATAATCAAACCATTTTCGAGTTATTAATGACTATAACTCCTAGGGTTTACCCTTTACTTATCCGTTTTTTCCCACCTTGTCCAATCATCATATACCCCATGACACTTGCTCCACCTCCATGTTCATCATTTTCCTCTGAGAGCTTTCACCTTATAGATCTCTAATGTATCAGTGTCCATTCTTGATTTATCTAAGGTAATTTTCATCTTAGTTCAAGTCATGAGTTGTACATATGACTTTGCTCCTTGTACAACAACTTATTTCTATGTCGAGTTATACAATACTCTCCCCAGTTCCCCTTATATGTATGGGTTTGCTTGGTGGTACATCATCACTCGAGCAACTGCCCTACATATCATCATGGTTCTCAACAAGTACTTAACTATGTCGACATCTTGGTCACTCGTACACCTAGAAGGCTCATACGTCTTTTACATTCTCGAGCCATTCATTATTGGTATTGTGTCCTCCTAGTCTATGAAGGATCGACACTCCAACACCTCTAGAGACTCCAAAAATTTTAGAAATTTTGAGTAGAGTCTATCTTGACCTTGTATCATTGGATTTCTATGGGTTCTTATGTATTGTCACAAACTCTTGGCTTAAATAAAATAAGTGTAAACACCCTTTTCCTTCTTATGAAACCATTAATCACATTATAATTTATGGAGGAATACTATCCCTATTTCACGAACTTATGGGTGATACCCTTACATACTACCAATGTATTTTTCCTTTGCATTTATGTGTCATCATCCTTCCTTTCAAATAAATTTTATTAAGGCTTGTTTCCTACCAGTTTTCCTATCTCATACTTACAATATATGCCTTCCTCTAATTCTAACTCCCTTTTTGTTACCATATCTCAATACTTGTCTATCTTTTCTCAATTCTACTTTTGGACAAGATAGGTTTACCCATGATACTCTTATTTATTTTTTTCATGATCAATAGATAGTTGTGTTACATTCTTAATTATGTAGGATCCTCATCATTATCTCTCTTTCTCACTAGTTTTATTATCTATCTCTCAGCTTTCTAAGTCGTGTGACCCATCGACCCTATGGTGTGGTTCACTCGGATTTTCTATTCAATAGTCTGTTGTGTATAATATGATCCTCTTTTTAATATTTATGGTACTTTAATATTATAAACAATATTTTATTTGTTGTTATTTTCATTTTTTTCACTTTCCAAATTATTTTATTTTTAAAAATATGTTTTGAAATAGTGAGCTCTCATATCAATGAAGTTGTAACCCGCCACATCTACTCGCTATTATAAAATGTGGGTATCATCACCTTTATTAAAATGAGTGTATGAAAAACTCAGAATATAAAAATACTTTACATAAATTTCTAAATTTCCTTTCAAAATAATATAAGGTTTCAAAATATAATTCTAAAGTTCTAAGGGAATAACAAATTCTGATAATTGTGTTCAACCTTGTGTTAATTTCTTGGGTTGCATTGTTACCTAAAAAATATTTGAAAGAGGGTGGGCTTCATGTTGAGGGAGTAGTCAAGTTATTTAATGGCCCAAACCCCGATTTTCTACATAAATCTCATTATATATAAAGAAAATGATGTTTAATTAACTTATTACTAGCATTTATAATTACTATAATTTCCTTGACTTATTATGTTCACATTTCTTGTTATTTTGTTTGCATACTTTTATCATTTTACATGAATGTTTAACATGATTATTCAAAGTGCCTATACAAATATATGATGCTCATAATTGAGTTCATTTATCACACTTCATGGCGATGGAGATATGTGTGATGCACTATACACTTCCAAGATATCATATAGGCCAAATTTCTCATCGGGATGCAGATACTATGACCTCTAATCATCCATGTATTGTGGTGCCATATTGTCCACCTGCAATCCGTAACGCAATATACATATTTTTTGAAAGTCCACCAACTACTCGCATTCAAACACAAAAGGGACTGGGAATGTTCAAGATCACACCTTATCTCCCCATGCTTAGTCAACCTTGGCCACACTATTTTTCTTGGGTTGTTGTTAAGCGAATCTTAGGCTTCCTTCCTAGGATACCTAATTAGTATCTTTTATGCCAAGTTATTTTACTATTTTTCTGACGTAAATTTGATTGATCGACACTATGTCAGTAAATTTATTATTTATTTCAATCGTAACTTGATTTTTTTGGAGCTCAAAAAAATAATAAGATATCACCTATTTCAACACCAAACCTGAATACAGACGTTATAAAACACAACTAAACTTATTTGGATCTAATTTATTCTTTATAAGATTCGACTTTCTCTATTGCTCCTACTTTTTGTTGCAACAACTCATCATTGATATATCTTACTATTAATTCAGTATTTAATTATGGTATCAACCAAATTAAAATTGATTATTATTTTATTGGTTAAAAGGGTTAATCAAAGTCGCTTTATAAGCACAAATGAACAAATAGTTGATATTCTCACTACACTCCACACAAGTTAGTGTAACTTTCTACTATTCGAGTTTAAGTGAAGTGATACATTAGTTGGGGAGTAATAATAATACTAGTAAATAGTAATAACACATTTATCTGTCATATTAATTAGCATCGTCACACATGGTATAGAATCCTAGTAGTACCAGCCATGGAGCACATAATAAAATTGATATTTTAATACACACTCCTAAAGTGATGTACAATATAATAAAATTAATATGCAACAATGGTTGAAGATTTGTTTACCCTATAGATAAATAGTAAAAAAAAAAAATAAATGTGATATTCAATGCAAAACGAGACACCTAATAACATATTAACTCTTTTATTGGAAAGCAAAAGGAAGAAACTAAATGCATCCTGGTTGGGATTTTTTCTTTAATAGTGAGATCCTCTTCAAAGTCAAAAGTGTAAATGAAAAACAATCCATTTTTTAAGTTTAAATATATCTTTTAAATACTAATAATAATAAAAAAAAAATAAAGAGAAGAAGGTGATGGACCTACTTATCCACTCAGCATCCACACGATCACTGCCGGTTCTCATCTTCTTGCACGCATATAGAACTGATGAACAAGTTCTGCAAAGTTTAAGCTGGATATGAAGGTGAAGTCGCATGGCGTTGATGATGATGATAAACTCTAGGATCATGAATCCTCCATCATCTTCATCTATTCTATCAAAACCTGTCACACCATTCCCAGCAAACCTATGTCCAACAACCCCATCCTCTCACTTTACAAAGTTACCTTTGTCCCTTATCTTTCCGGACCCGATTATCTCTGCCAGAAGACCGGGCATCTCCATCACTAGAGCCAAGAAGAACAATCCATGGCTGGACCCATTCGATGATGGTGAGGATCCGGACATGGAATATGGATCCCTTTTTGCAGACGGCAAGCAAGAAGAGGACCCGAGGCCGCCAGATAATCCGGACAGCCCTTACGGGTTCTTGAAATTCCCAATGGGCTATAACGTAGAGATCGCGCCGCTTGCACTGAAGGTGAGGGGAGACGTTAGGAGGTGCTGTTGCATAATCTCCGGCGGAGTATATGAGAACTTGCTGTTCTTCCCAGTGATTCAGATGATCAAGGACCGTTACCCTGGGGTTCAGATTGATGTGGTGGCTTCTCCTAGAGGCAAGCAAACATATGAGCTGAACAAGAACGTGAGGTGGGCTAATGCCTATGACCCTGATGATGACTTCCCAGAGCCAGCTGAGTACATCGATATGATCGGAATACTCAAGGTTGAAGCTACATATAAGAAATATATAGAATGTTGCTGCAGATGAAAGAAACTATTTTGTTGCCTGCGTTTTCCTTCCTTTATTTACTATTATTGCATTGCAGGGTAGGTACTATGATATGGTCTTGTCGACCAAGCTTGCTGGGCTCGGGCACGCTTGCTTCTTGTTCATGACTTCCGCTCGAGACCGCGTGAGTTACATCTACCCAAATGTGAATGCTGCCGGTGCAGGACTGTTTCTCTCCGAGACCTTCACTGCAGAGAGATTAAATCTTTCTGAAGGTGGATATAGCATGTGAGTCCAACGATGTAAAGTGGGATGCGTTTGGTTTTTATCTGCAACATGTGGTTTCGGGTGAAAAAAAGTTATGAGGATTATCGTTGCTTTGTGGTTCGTGTAGGTACCATCAAATGGCTGATTGGTTAGGAAGGCCATTTAGGAGCGTGCCGAGGACCCCGACACAGCCACTGAAGGTATCGATCTCGAGGAAGCTGAAGGATGTGGTGGAGGCTAAGGTGAAAAGCGCAGGAGCTGAAAAGGGGAAGTATATAGTGATTCATGGGCTGGAGTCGGACTCGAAGGCTTCAATGCAGTCTAAAGGGGATTCGGATAGCCTTTTGCCAATCCCTATGTGGGCAGAAATTGCAGAGGGCATCAGGTAATACAAAATAACAGATTTAAGACACCAGGAAATTCAGTGGCATAGCTTTCATTTTCTCAAAGGACAGAGTTGTGGAGCAAATAGAATGATCAAGATTTTTTTTTTTTTTTTGCTTTTGAATGTTGGGGAGCAGGGGAATTAAGCCCGTATTTGTAATTCCACACGAGAAAGAAAGGGAAAATGTGGAGGAGATAGTGGGGGAAGCTACCAGCATCGTGTTCATTACCACACCAGGACAGGTACCTGGAGAGATCTATCTGTATTTCTTCTCTTACCAAATAGCTCTAATTTTGCAGTTAGCTTTTGGAAGAGATGGTGTAAAGATGCAGTAGTGTCCATGCTAATAAGGCCACTATCATGAAACTGACTTACATTGACTATATGTTTACACTGTTATTGTTGTGGTGAATGTTGCTGCTGCTGCTCAGCTTGCTGCCCTGATAAATGATTCAGTCGGAGTAATATCGACAAATACAGTTGCTGTTCAACTTGCCAATGCGCGCAACAAACCAAGGTATATTCTCATTCCACTTAAATGCTTATTCATAATGTGGGTCAGTTTCAGTTTTGACCCATAAATGGGGTTGTTGCTGGAACTCTGAGCTTGTCATTGGTGCCCAATTTGCAGCATTGCTCTGTTTGGTTCAGAGGAGAAGGCAAAGCTTTTTGTTCCCAATGCAGAAGAGAGGAAATGTATCACAATCTCATCTAAGACAGGAAAGCTCATTGATATTGATCTAGAGACGGTGAAGAACACGCTGAAGACATTCGACATGGCCCTAGCTCTGGCCTAAGAGGAGCACATGGCCATTTGTTTTTCCAATTATTCCATGAAGAATGATTTTTAAGTGATATCTCCAGCTTGTCAAATTGGGAGCTCAGCTCACTATGCATATAACCAGGAGCAAAACAATGATGGCAGCAGCACAGCACACATTTTGCAGCTAGAGAATGCTGTTCGGATATTTGGTGGGAGATAAAAATGGAAGACATTCTTATTGGAAAGGAGCAATCTTACACGCTAAAAGCTGAAATTTGAATTCAAAGAGGTCTATTAGCTGCATTATTGTACCAAAATTACAGAAAGTTCAGGTGAATGAATATGACTGTCTCAAAAATGCACAACCAAAATCACTAGAGAGCTTTGGCACGCGTTGCAGGATCTTCCTTGGACTCAATGCGTACCATGAACAGATACCCTAGCACCCATAGGAGGATATACTGAAAGGGCACCCATGATAGACAGGCGATAAGGCTCATCATGCTTCCCACGTACTGAGGATCTTTGATGTAGCCAAAAGGAAACTCTGAAACCCAAGGGATGTTCTTCCCGAACCTTACACCGTAATAGGTCCCAGCTTCACCAAGTAACTGATAAACCCTGCATTTCAGATGATGCTCCAGATGATAGAGGGATACATTTCGAGAGGAAGGGAAAACAAAGAGGTGGTCAGATGGAAAAGATGACTCCTAATACTTCATCAGCAAGGCATCAACAATAAAACATCAACTGCAGCAGCCTAATATGCAAAGACAGATTACAGTTCCCAATCATCAGATTCCTTTCCCAACATGGAAGCTTACCCTCGAATCAAAGAATTTTTTATCATCATATTATCAAAACATTTACAACATTGAGGATAAACTAATTAACGTTTTAACATTTGGATGGAAAGCAGACCCACAGAAATTGAAGCCCAAGCCTTCATCTAGAACTACACCAACATAAATTGCAGACATGAACAACAAAGCATCTTCATGTACTGGGGAAAAAGGGCAATATGGTGCTTCTGCTCATTTGACTTGCTCGAGCTTTCTCCAGTTCCACGAAACAGAGAATTTCTCGAAACTAGTCCACGCAGTTCAAAAGAGTTGTAAACTAGTCATTATCGGTGCACTGTGAGATTCATTTCCTCAGTTCAAAAAGGTTTGAAACACCCCACTTGACACAGTCAAGGTAAAGAGAAAACGAAGAAGACAAGAAGGTACAGTGGTCAATGATATCCGTTGTCCAAACCACTGCGAAACCCAAATCTAAAATAGATCTCGCACTCAATCACCACAGAAAAAGGGAAAACACCATGAAATGAAACAGCAAAGAACAACGAGAGCACTTCAAGATCCGAATAGAGGGAAATGGAGATAACCACGAGGCTTTCTTCGGTAAGGAAGGAGAACTGACCTGAAGTTGAAGAATTGTCCTGCGATGAAGAGAGGCCAGAAGTAGAGAGGGGGAGGCCACGAGAGGGAGGAAACGGAGAAGAGGGAGAGCAGCTGGAGGAGCTTGAGGAAGTGAGACACCAAAGCCATGACTTTGCAGGGGTCACGGCCTCTCCCGCAGAGGTTCACCCATTCTTGAGGACACGTCCAGAGCCAGTAGTAGAACGGAAATGGCAGCAACACCCCGATTCCTGCAACTACTCCCATCATCACACAGTATTGGTTTCCTCGATTTCTGAATTTGATTTCCTCTCTGCTCTGCTTTGCTCTGTACGATATTTTACAATGAAAAATCTTCTCAGGGCCGAGATAAAGTACTTCTAACGGATGAATCCTTCCACTTAGGAGGGTTCGAGTTTCCAATTTAAATCCCCAAATTCTGAGTTTTCTTTAAATATATAAATTTAGCAATAAATAATAAATAAAATTATTAAAATAATTTAAGCATTAATTTTCCATCTATTCAAACTACTTAGATTTTTATTACCAAAATAGGCATTGCTACACTCCAACTCACCAAATTCTTCCAAAACCCTGAATTCAAATACAATATTAATCCAATCTTTCTTATTTTACATGTGCTATTAAGTTAAATAATTTAAAAAATAGTAATATAATTAATATATGTTCTAAGATATGATTAACATTCATTCCACCTAATAAAAAAATAACATTATAAACTCTTGTAATTGAAAATGATATTTTATCTACTCTTTTAATTCATCTAAAAAAAGTTTTCACTTTTATAAAATAAACATCAATACTTAAATAGACTTGAAGCATTTGTGATTATGGGTTATTTGATTTTTTTCCATTCATAAACCATAATTTTATTTTTGATAGAGCACATCAAATGTAATAAATTGATCTCCTGCACTCAAAAATGTGTGCAACTAAAATTGCTCTTAGTTGATTATACGTAGATATTTTGTGCACTGGCATCAGTTGATTCGCTTTTAGAACATAAAACCATGTATAGATTTGAAGTTGACGGTCCCCTTGCATTCAAATTTTGTGGTCCTTTGTCATTTTAGGGTTTTATAATTACTTGAAGCGACTGATTTCCGTAAGTCGTTTTTCAAATTTCTTGCAACTTAAAAAGGAGCATTTTACTTTGTTTCTCTTTCTAGTTGTTGGAGAAGGTGAAGCCAACAACAATCTTCCCGAATATCTAGAACCGGTTTGTGTCAACTTTTTTTCTAATTACCTCATGAAGCACAATCTACACGAATTGTGTGAACTAGTTTTTTTACATAAATCATATTATAGCATCATAGTTAATTTGGTATACTTCGTTTTAAAACCACACTTACTGAGTTGTAGAACTCACCCATTTTCCTTCCCCTTTTCAGGGAGAGAAGACTCCACTTTGCTAGAAGTTACCATTCGCTATATAATATAAGTTACAATCGGTCTAAAATCTTTATTGAGTTAGTTTTGATAATGTTATTATAGGGAAACTAAGTAGATCGAATAACATCTAACTCTTATCAGTGACTAGAGGGAGAGCATCCTTCTATATCGAGAAAAGTGACATGTTGATTACAAAAATCCAACCAAACTAGGTTGGGGTGTAACAGTGCTGAACTCACAGGCACTCTGTTTACTGGCTAGACCATTTACTGGTTCGGTCAGACCAGGTTCGGTGACCTGAAATAAAAAAATCGGTCGATTCAAGTCTGATTCGACCGATTTTCTCATAATTAAAAACTTCTAAATTAATTTTCTACACATTGATGATTTTAATTTACTAAATTGATATTTTTAAGTTATCTAGAAAAATAAATATTTAAATCGATTCTTGTTAGTTCAACCCGGTTTAGGTCCAATTCACCCTAAACTAGTCTGATTTTCACTTCTAATTTGGTTTATGATCAATTTTCCTTATTTTTGGATATCTATTGAACACTTAGAATCATTCAAATTTTTGTGTTAGATTCTCTTTACCAATTTCGGTTCACTTTAAAACACGATTTTCTTTAAAAAAAATTATCTTTTTTATTATAAGGAAATAAATTTACATATAAAGTTTAATAACCAAAATAAAGTTTTGGCAAAGTTGTGGAACCTATCCGCAAATAGGAAATATTAGGGAACCCAAATGGGACCTAAGGATGGTTAATGGACCTAGAGGACAATTTTGAAAAGTTTAGAATTCCAAATTAAGAAGTTTGAAAGCATACGAGCATACGTGAAACTTTGAAAAAATATAGAGGTAAAATGGTAAATATTTGAAAGTCGAAGCCCTAAATCTATTTTTGAATTAATGGGTTTATTAGGAAGTATTTGGAAGGCAAATGAAGTGATTGATTTAGAAGTGTTAAATTTTTTAATAATCTATGATTTGTATGGAGGTGAAATGGGCTGAACTATTATTAATTAAAAATTAGAAATATATATTTACAATTTTAATTAAATTAAATAATTTATCAATTATTATATATATTTAAATTATATTAAATAAACTTTGTACGATTAATTTTTTATGTATAATATTTTTATTATATATTTATATCATATGATTTTATATAAAATATTATTAATATATAAAATTATTTAAAGTATGTAATAATAAAAATAAATAAGAAAATAAATAATAAGAATATAAACAATAAATGAGTGTATTGAAGTAATTTAAACAATAAATGATACGATTTCATATTAACAAAATAGCCATAATCCACCCCTAAAAATCCCTCTCACTCTTCATATACTTCCAAACTATTCAATTCAAACACAACTTAAAAATAATTTTGGAAAATTTAGAGATACAAATGAGATTAAAAAATAATTTTAGAATTAAAAAAAAAATTAAGTAAACTTAAGGATCCAAATAAAATATTTGTAAAATCTAAGAGTAAAAATGAAATTTTACAAACTATAATAACTAAATAATAATTTTGAGAAAAAGAAAAGATACTAAATATAATTGTTGAATGAGGTGAACTAAAAGTAGATATGAACGTATTTGTAAGGTTTTAAAAGTGACCTAAAAGTAGATATGAACATATTTGTAAGATTTTAGAAGGGGAAGGAATTTGGAGATGAGTAGAAAAAAAGAGTTAATTCATGAATAAATTGAGTTTTAAAGAAAAACTATAATTTTATAAAATTATAGGATAGTATGAGATATCATTTTAGACTAACCTTTTATATATATATATATATAGATAGAGGATATAACTAATTAATACTATATTCTAATAAATTTGTATTAAATAAGTGGAAGAAAAGTAATATAAGTTACGAATAAAATTTTTAGTAAATTTATTGATAACTAGTTTAATTGAAAGAACGGTTGCAATTTATAATTTTTTATATATATTTATATTTGTACTTATTTTGAAAATGTACAAAATTATACGGAGAATTTTTATAAATATATATTTAGAAATTTGAAAACGAGCTTATAATTAATTATTTTAAAAAATGGATTAAGGTCAAATTATTTAAAAATAAATTTAAATCTTTTCAATTTAAAAGGTGGGCTAAGCCCAATGTTTTAAAAAAATAAGTTTATGATCCAATGATATGAAAAATGGAATACAATCAAATGTTTATAAAAGCTTACACTCAATTCTTTAAGAAATAAGGGCAATGATCCTTGATTTAATGAAACCACTAGCCTTGACCCGATACAAGTTCATAAAAGGGTAACAATCTGACTCTTTTACAAATTAATAAAATTTGTGTGAATTGTGATGATTGTTTGAGTCAACAAACAAATCATGTTAAATCGTTGAGTGGGAAGGCTAACCAAATAGCAAGGCAAATCTGTGACCAAAAAATATGATATTTTTACCGTGATATGTATATGATATGAGCAGTATGATATTTAGATCAATAGAATGCCTAGTGAGAGGTTATATTGATCGTTTATGGTAGGTTTAGAATAAGTAGATAGAAGGAATATGTACATGTTCTAGAATACCCATAATCAAATGAGGCATACAGTGGAGTACGCATGTATGGCAAGGATTTGGATGAATACATCATAATATACAAATAATCAAAGTAGCAACATCGACATAAAAATGAGTGGTATAGTCCATATTAATGTCTGCGATCCAATACTCTAACAAATCTAACCGCTCGAAGTTCCGAATGATCGATTATATGATATATCGTCATCCAAATGTCAAATTCAACCAAATATTGAGAAATTTCTAAAGTGGACCCGCAAGGTTTAGGTAAGTCTAGTGAGGAAATGATGACAACTCAAGTAGTTAATTTATGCTATATGTGATTAGTCATTTAAATTATTTTAGATATACATGAGTCAATAACAAAGATACTAGGGAACAACTAACATTTGTATTTGATTGGAGTTTTGATTAGTCATTTAAATTTATTCTTTTAGGCAAATAGTAGGACTCTGGTACCCCTTGTGACTCTCTCCCCCGTCAACATCCCAGCGGTAAAACAGGTAAAACCTGGACAAATAAGATTACATTAAACTATGCGAAAATTTCACAGAATAGTCACATACGGTAAGATTGAGATTAAATGAGATTAGGCGAGGCTACTACAAAGGGTGTAGATGACTTGATAAACATCTGAACCAGCCGAACCTAACAAAGCAATCATCCTCAGACAAGGTCGTAGGAGGATAACACCGGCCAAAAGGTTTTACGGCTCTAATATTCATCTTGAGGTCACATGGTAGAAGCTTTGGTAAAGCCCGAAAATCTCGAAAACTCGTCTTCAAGAAGAGCCTTGGGGTTTCCTTGCTCAACCTAAATCCAGATAGATATACAGAGAGCTGGTAAGGACAGATGAAAGATCAGAGGAACTTGATTATTTCGACAGAGTGAAGAAAACATACAAGGACTCCGTGGTCGAGGACAAGTATATGGTCCATATCGAGGACTGTAGATATGCGGTGGGCAATGGTAATTACAGTTGCGCCCCCGCAGCCGCTGGATAATGTCTTCTGCAGGAGCGAAGCTGTTCTGGTATCAACACTGGCCGTGCACTCATCCAAGCAGAGTACCTGCCAAATCAGATAGCACACAATCAAACATGGTTTGGAGATTAAGGCCAAAAATATGTCTTGCTTACATCCTGAGAACTATTCCATAAATTTCACATTGTTGCTTTTCATAAGGACCCAAAAAAACGTATTTTCCTCAGCAAGAAGCAGTTGGTCAATGAGGTCACTTCCCTTTTCCCATGAGATCCAATTGGCGAAGATGCCCAGTTTCGGCAGAGGGCGTTTCACCTACCTTGGAAGACTTCAGTAGAGCGCGAGCTAGACAAAGAAGCTGCCTTTGTCCAACAGAGAACAGCATCCTGGATTCCTTAAGGTGAATGGCCAGTCCACCTGCTGTTTCCACTTCATTCTTGAGATGGCATTTTTCAAGAACTTCCCATATTTTTACATCATCAATCTTACGAAACGGGTCCAGATTATCCCTGGAAGAGTATCATTGGAATGTGAGATGCACCTGCTGAATCTGAAAGGCCTAAATAAGATGTAGAACCATACCTTAGCGATCCTTCAAATAGGAAAGTGCTCTGAGGGACGACAGCAAAGCTAGATCGAAGATCTCTAATTGGAATGTTACTTATATCCAAGCCATCCACCAAAATGCAGCCACTACATATTGGGTTGAGGCGGAAGAGTGCATTCAGGATACTTGATTTTCCAGCACCGGTTCTACCCACTACTCCTACCTGAAGAAATTCATATTTCATCGCGTACGTGCATGGAGTGAGTGAAATTTTTTTATATTATACAAAAATATAAATCTCGTATAGGCACAAAGATCAGATGTGCTTAAAATTTCACTGACCTGCAAGCCGCTCGGGATAGTGAACGTGATATTGTGCAAAGCAGGTGGCAATGTTGGTGCATACCTCAGAGAAACATTCTGAAATTTAATTTGTCCTTGGGATGGCCAATCTAAGTTGGCCGGTGGACAACCTCCCAATTCTTCTTGAGGAATGTCCACATACTTTGAAACAAGAGAATGAAGATAAGTTTAAGATACTAACTGTAACAGCTAAGCTCCAACTTGTGGAAGAAATTAGATAGATGAAAGGTTTGTCTTGGTACCTGAAGAGCTCTCTCCACTGCAACCATCTCCTTCTCTGTTTCCGTGAAGCTTGACAGGAAACTTCCTAATAAAGAGACGATGGGAGCTGCATAAGAAAGAGCCAGTCCTACCTGTAAATGTCAGAGAAAAATCAGTCTTGATACCAAAAATCAGTGACAGGGAATGGGAAATGAAGACAGGTTAGAGTATGAAGCAAATACCAGCCCAGGTGTACCAAAGTTGATTGGCAAGTTTCCATGAGATCCGATGATAGATGTAAGAGCGACAAAGGTAATGATAAGTGCTGCCAATAACTGTAAATAGGATTGTCGTGAAAATAATTGCTGCAGCCTAATATTCTTGTCTTGGCTGAGAATTGCTTGAAAATTTTGTATAACAAATACCTGAAGGCGCAAGGAAAGCCATAAACTTGCTATCAACTCTGATAGGGAAGTTCTTTGATATAAGGCCACATGCTGGATGAATTTTTCCCAGAAGAATTCCTGTTAGAAAACAGATAAAAATCATTTGGGTAATTAGTTACAGTTTTATGGAAATACTTGCAAGTAAAATATTCATGACAGATAAGTCCATCATCATCAATGAAGTATATGGGTGGTATACCTGACGATTGAAAGCTCTTATAGTTGATGATCCATCAAGGGTCTCAGTGAAAGAAGAGTAAATAGGAGAGCGTGCTATGCCATCAAGCCTCCGAAGTTCCCTGGAAGTCGACCTGTAGAAGAACTACAGAGGTTCTATGGATAATAAGTTTGTCCAGCAACTATTGCAAATCCTGATAATATTCATTTATTCTCACGGATGAAACTAGATTCCTTCAAGCTATACAGCCAGAAAATATCCATTCACCTGTAACTTGCTGTACATATACCAAAATGGAAGTAGAAGAAACACAAAGAAGACCTACATGAATATATGAACTGTCAGAGAGTTGATATGTCCAAAAGCAAAAGGGAACTTTGGGAAATATATCCCATTCATCCTATTACCTGGACATATGATAGAACTACTGCAACCCCCAGTAGACCGACAAAATTTGCAAGGAGGATATTCAGAATAAATGGAAGAGAATCGTCAATGGTGTACAAGTCAGAGGAGAACCTGCACAGGAGCTGCTGCTGTAGGGATGCAAAAAATTAAATGCTAATATTTGAAAGTCTAGACGCCATATTTAACCTGTTGAGTATTCTTCCACTCGGTGTATGGCTAAAGAACTTCACTGGTGCATTCATGATCTTATAAAGGAGTGTTTCATGCACCCTAACTGCTGCTCTTAAGCCTCCATATGCAAATGAGAAGGCTCTCACCAATGTAAGAAATGAATTCATTGCACAGAAGATACAGAGAATAACCTGCCTCATCAAGCAAGAATTTCACAGATTTCTACCTTCAAATTAATCGATTATCTCATAAAATATGACTCATAAATGATCTAAAAATTGTAAAAGAACCAACAACATTGTGTACCAGATAAAAAGATGTAGAATACATGGCTCCTTGGCCACCTTTAGTTGTATCAACCCAATAAGAGAGCCATAGATCATTCCCATTACGAGAGGTTTGCATTGAAAGTGCCGAAAGGACTATTACAACACTAATAAATGAACCAGAAAATGAGACATATTTCCTGCATGAAATAAAGAAACTATTAAGGCTCAACCGTATTAAATGTTACAAGCCATGAAATGTTGCACAAGAAAGAATTAGGCTCACTTGTACACTGCAAGTTCGACCTTTCCTTCTCTCCTTGCCTCCTCTTCCATCATCTCTTGTGTGTACTCTGCAGCCGATGGATGTTCTGTTTCTTCTTGGACTTCACTGGAAGACGTGCAAGATTCTTGCTCGGGAATTTGAAATGAGGTTCCACTATGTGTAGATATGGAAAAGGCAGAAAATCTTGAACATGCCAAATCAGCAGGTGGCCCTACCCACATTACGCAACCTTTCTCCATAACGACAACCATGTCAGCACGGGATATTGCCTGATTGAACATACAGTAAGTTTTTGATAAAAATATAAAACTCTAAAACAGAGTTGCCTTGAGAAAATATTTGAGTGGAACCTGAGCATTGTGGGTGCAAAGAATGCATGTTCTCTGTTCCATGAGAGGCCCTTGGAGGGCATTGTAAAGGATCCACTGAGCAACTTGAGCATCCACTGCGCTTAGGACGTCATCAAGCATTAAAATATCGGAGCCATGATAAAGTGCCCTGTTTTGTTCAAAACAAACTAAATGAATCAACACAATGAAAATGGAGAAATTCAAATTTCCATTGTTTAGTAGAACGAAGAACTTGATGGATGTGAGTGAACACAGACCTTGCTAGGGCAATTCGTGCCCTCTGTCCACCTGATAAGTTGGCCCCTTTTTCTCCGATAAATACCATGTCACCTCCTGCCATAACAGAAATATCGACATCCAAGGCACATGCTCGTAAAGTGTCAAAGTATCTGCCAAATAAGACAAAAACATCATCTGAAGAACAGGAAATGAGACTGAGAAATAGAGAAAAGAGTTGCACGTAAATTCTAGAATAATAAAAGAATTTTTTTTACAAGGGTAGACCTTTTTGAATCATAACTCTTCCCGAATAGGATATTATCTCGAACTGTTCCCGAAACAATCCAGGGGACCTATACACAAAATCCACCATACGCAATTTTCAGAAGCACTCAATTTACTGGAGCAGTAGATTGTTATGGAACTTCTGAGGATTTCAACAAACCTGAGGTACATATGCAACAGATCCTGCACATCCAATAGATCCACCATGGAGTCTCATTTCTCCCAAGATTGAATTCAACAGAGATGACTTACCTGAACCAACCTATATCATATAATTGACACTAAAAAATGAATAGGATTATGGCAATTTAACATAATAATCCTTTATCTAATATGTGAGGTCTGTGTTCAGAAATGGAATGGAAGACAGTAGGACAGAGATGACAGGAAACAGTTTGAAGAATCCAAGTACAACTTTACCTCTCCAACTATAGCAACCCAGGCACCCTTTGGGATAGCTATAGTGACATAATTTATAATCATATTCTGATGTTCATTCTCCAGTTTGCTGCTTGACCAATCACTATATACATCCTCCATTATGATTGCCATACCTCCAGTGTCAAAGGGTAACCTAGATTTTTCATATTGGTGCTCAGAACAACAAAGAAACCCACCAAGTCTTCTTGTAGATATGAATGCCTGAAGAAGCATGAAAAAGTCGCAGAAATAAGAAGTTGGGAGTCTGATCTAGGCAATTCATAATGCGAACTCCTGCAGATAAGGACTCACATCAATTAGCCCATTGATAACCCATGGGAATGAATTCAAAGGCAATATCAGAGTGTTAAATAGTGCAAGACATGTGAACACCTGCATTTAGTGGTTCTCAGATTAGTCAGCTTTCTTAAGTCTTGAATGTGAAAATGAAGAGACTGATAAGCAATATGCTGAAAGAATTCTTAGCGACTACCGTGGCAGCATCAAGTTGATGACCCATTAATGTAAAGAGTCCAAATGTTGATAGAGAGAAAAGAGTTGGTGTTGTTGCCCAAAAGAATACGCACCATGCATCTAAATATTTCCTCGTCTGGGCAAAAAAAAAAGAGTAACATTAATGCAATCTTCAATTGTAGCAATTAAAAATTTTATTAAGGAAATGATGGGGAATCAAAACCATACTGATAAATGCTTCACTTCCAACAATCTAGTTTCCATCAACCAATCAGAGAAATGAAGCTCCCAACTATACATCTTAAGAGTCTGAATATTTGCCAATAATTCTCCAGTCCTCCTAATCCTATTCAAGAGCAATGCCAATGCTATGAATTATTGAGAAACTAGAGAGAACCAATTATATGTAGTGAAAACAGACCTGAATAAATCCTATTTTGCTCCAGCAAACTATATAAGAAACAAGTAGATAATATGAATTCCAGATTGAACTATGTTTATATCACCTCTCATCCTTTTGCTTCATCATCTTTTGGGTAGCGCTAGCAATCAACTCAGAGATCCATTTATTTACTGCAAAGAAAAGCTAGCAATCAACTTTATTTCATTTTTGCAGTGTGCTAGGATGAGAGAGAGCATACAAACTTGTAAAGGAACCCGGAAAAGAAATAAATAAGTAATCATGAGTTAAGAGTATCCATACATGGTATTAGTAATAGAGTTATTGCAACTCCCGCAACAAATGCAAATTTAACTTGCACATATAGCAGATACAGAGCCACCCCAATTTGCAAGGGCAAGCTGAAACATAAGTGAAGTGCCATCTCTATGAGTGCTCACATAATGTCCCGGAACATTTAAGGGAGATATACAATATTGTTCGGTTTCAAAGCATAACTGTTGATATATCTCAACCTAAATTATCCAATCTTCTGTGACCAGTTACTTTTCAAATATAAAGTGAAGATGTATGCTTAGATTCACTAGTAAATATCCTTCAAATTTGGACAGAAAATTCCAACACCTTCATGAGCTACTAAAATAACTGACCTTATATGAAGTAAAAGAATATAAATGATTACCTCCACATGTCATGAAAACTGTTGCAAAGATTAACAGTCCGATCTGCATCTACAGACATAAATGTCTGAATTTCTCCAACTGAAAATTGTGACCTCTCTGCCAGTCCAACCCGGAGACACTAAAGAATTAACAGAGAGTGCTTGAGAGTATGATCTTGAAGAAAATGAAAAAAAGTCATTTTTTTCGTGACATTGAACCTTGTACAAGTTTTCCAACTTGCAATCAATTCTTGGCATCTATGTAAGCAGATATTTCTTTGAAATGATTACCTTCTGATAGATGGCAGTCATAATACTGGATCTGAGTTTTAATCTCATCTTAGCAAGATGAAATGAATATTGTGTATCGAGAAAGGATCTGAAATATTGAAGATAAGAAAGGGATTTATCAACAGTATGAGGAAAATGTGAAGAATGGAATATAAAAATGGGCAAAACATAAATCACTCAGAATAAGAGAAACAGACTTACTTTATGATAGTTGTGGCACCTAATAAGACAGCCAGGATGAAGCCTTCTAAATGCCCTGAACCTGGTAATAAATTTAAAGCATGAACTTAAAATGTGTATACAGGAGACATCTCCTTTATCTAAAAAATGTAGAGACTATCCAGAGATCTTGATTAAGAACAATCTTTTTACTTACTTTGATACTCAAAATTTTAACTAAAAAGGAAGCACAAAAGAGAATTGCACACAGAGAAACATAATAGAAAGTAATGCAACTAGAGGCAAGTGTGACCTCTTTCAAGAAATCGAATGAGACGATTGAGAAGAAGAGGTCCTGTGAATCCAAGGCAATCATTCACAATCTGCAGAAACCATATGCTTGAGAAATTTTCAATTTATTTTAATGGATTTAATGACCAACCTATATGTTCATGTTATAAAATGAATTATGCATTCAAATCAAAAGCACATAGTAGGATTACATTCTTGTATGAAAGAGGCTAGACATGAGTTATCTGTATCATTAAAACCATAATCAAAATATATGTTCGATAGATCCTCTTAGAGTACCTTCAATAAACCTAGATGTATATATGCCCACCCATATGCATGGAAAAGAGCTTTAAACAAAGGATCGGAATTGTTTTGGGTCTGATGTGATTCCCAGCAGCTCTGCAATTTATCATGGCAGGAAGCAGGACTCATATCAGTTGGTAATGGAAGCAAATCCTCGAAATCAAGCTGCTTCATCACTCCACGATTCATCACAATATTGATGGACTTGAAGATCATCAGATTCCAGAAACTCTCTGTATCACCCTTCACAAGAAAGTGTAAATAAGAGGCTAGTAGAGTAATGATATATTGGGATATTGCTTTGCAAGAGTAAAAGATATAACTCACAGGTTCCTTTGGAAAACTGGCATCTTCATCAGCAGAAAGCAGTGACTCCTCCAATGAACTGTAAGTCATATACAAAATTCGTCAAGTCCTTTTTCTAGATGCTTGTAAGAAATATAAATGTTATGAAAATAACTCTCTTCTTGCTGTTTGTAAAGGAATGGCATCTTCTATTGTACTTGGGAAGTTTTAAAAAATAACAATCTTACCCAGTCTTTGAATATTCCTTCTTTATCCTGATAATGTTAATTGTGATGCCAAATAGAACATCTATCAGAAGAATGGAGCTTTCCCTGACGCATACCAATATCTGTTTAATGAGGCTGGTAAACATCAGTTCACAATCTTGAACTTAGCTATGATAAAGGCGCTAAATTACATTTTTTATGGTCATGAGAAGACTATGGCCCTAGAAATGATCATGGAAAAAGAAGATAATGTGCCATGAGGAGTCCTAGTCCAACCGGAGGGAATCTAACCAAAAATTACTTGGTCCATCCTTTTTCTAGTTACATTTTTTTCTTGAATGAGGCTAAAGAAGTACTAGGAGAAGTACACACCCAAATTGATTGGAGTGTCAGTGATTTGTAAAATGTAATATTTTTAGGAAGCAGCTCAAGGATGAAATTAGTTACCCCTGATGAGGTGAAATTTTTTAGAAGAAGAGGGATCACCAAAATTGGCTTTAGAATCCACCAGAAACACAGGACCCTGTCATAAAACATGAACAAACATCTGGAACTCCTTGAGAGCAGAATGATAATCACCTACAGTCCATAAAAACCAAACTAGATCACATATATCAACATCTATGTGGTTATTCAAAGAAGTAGGTTAAGAAATCGCCAAAGCTAATAACTTACCCATACTGCAAACCTTGAACATCTAAAAAACCAGAGGTGATATATCAATGGCTCTCCATGATTCACACCCTTGAGAAGGATAATCACATCCCACAGAGAGATAAATGCTCCAAGAATAGGAGGATATTGCAAAAAAACTTTTTCTGAATAGATCATCTGATACAAAAACCAAAATCAGTACTCTTGAATAACAAAAGTTCCTCGCCTATGAACATCCTAAGTAAGAACTGAACTTTTACATTCCATATGGGGGAGGGGAAACCAAGAGAAAGCAAACATGTCTGAGGATGAAATATAAATAATATTGACTATACCCTTGAGTTCCCTTTTGGGTTCTTCTTAGCCACCCCCAGCACTGTCATCAATAGGATTGTAACTACATTCCCTCCAAAGCCGAAGATCGTGCAATATTTAAGGAAAAAAATTTGCTCAAAGAGAAATAACCTAAACAAGATGATCAATACAAATAAATGAAGCATATATCCTGATTTTCCATAAGGATATATATCTCCTAGAGACTCCATGAATTGGTTGCTGTTCCATACCTGAAAGCCCATCAGCCAAGCCTCTATCAACAACCAAAGTAAGATTATAAATCTACACTACATGCACAATCTTTCTCAACATCCGGGTCAAAGAAATCTCTAGTTCCCTTGGCTACAAAGCTGCTTCCTTTCACGAGTAAGATGTATGGCGTCATTTGCATGTCCATTCATGATCACGGGCAGGTTGATCACGCGTAAGTTTTAATTTTTTTTTATTTTACATTGCAAAGTTTTATTTCTTTCTTGGCTAACCAATATATTTGCTGTTTGAACCAATCAATTGAATTATTATTTGTGAAGTGAGTAAAAAAATTGCGTCTGTACCTTATTTGAGATTTTAGCATTCCTTGTTTCATCTTTCTCGGCAACCATAACATGGCAGTACAAGCAAAGACAGAGTGGGAGACCTCCGAGCTTGAATAAAGTAAACAAGCCGTCATTGGTCATATCCCTTGGTATCAATGAAAGGCAAATTTTGAACAACAGAGGCCAGACCAGACATGTAATCCATGATTACGGTACATCATATGTAAAAGTATCTGAACGGAGAGTGGTGAGAAATTAGGAAGTGACACTTACGCGGGTTGACTTTGGGCGGAGAATTTGCACGAAATCCATTGGAATGCAGAGCCAAGTTAGAACATGAGGCAGACGATAAGAAAGGAGATCTTTTGGGGGAGAGAGAGTTGGAAGGAGTCAATTGAATAGTACTATTATAGCACATTAAAAGCGACTCCACCATCTCATTTGCCGATTCGTCTTCTTCTCTTCCGTCAACCTGGATAGTGGCCGAGCTTGCACGTGTGGGGCTGCTGCCATTGCCATTTTCTGTCGAGATACAACACACACGCACTCTCTCTCATGAACATTCAAGAATCAATCACCGAATGAAAAAGAAAATTTCAAAGCCCTACTTGCATTAATTCCACCTGAAGAGCTAGAATGGATACAAGATTTTTTTTGCTCAATGAGGAATGTTGTCAACTATCTCAAAATAAACTTAAATTTTACACTATTTTTGTAGACTAATTAAATTATTATGTTGATGCATTACCATAAATGTACAATCAGCATTGTCTGAAAGACTGCCGGACGTAGATCTCGTTGTGAGCTGCAAAGGTTGGATGGAATGCCCCTTCTTCCCTCGGCTTCCATTTTTACCCTAATCGAAGCCAATTGCGGCTCTATGAAGACCATTAGATGGATCCTCCATTGTAAATAAGACGAAGACCTTGGAGTTTAGGAATTGCAGGGCATCTCACTTTTTTCCTTTTCCGTACCTTTTGGCTCATATGTGCTGGCCTACCATCGCCCTCACCCCCTCTAGATCTCATCCCCTAAAGCAATAAAATGTTGGGAATCATTGCCTTTATTTTTTTCTATTTCTTGCTTTCCACCATTGGCAGGATAAGGAACTTTGATGGGGGATGATGTGGAGCGCATGTGAGAAAGATGAGTGCTTTGTTCACTGCAAAACCCATGCTTTCTCAATGCATTTGCATTTACTTTTCAGCCTCACTGACTGGTTTTGCAGTGAACAAAGCACTTCTATAGGCTTACATTGCTTTAACATTTCTTTTATAGCACTCTTACTTTAGGGGACTTAGAATCTTGAGCTAGTTGATAATCAACTCTACTTCATCTGATAATTTTCTTGTGAACTTACAAAGCCAGTTGATGCCCAATTCTAAGCTAATTAATGTATCATTTATTCACTCTATACATTTTGTTTGTAGCATCCACGGTGATGATTATTCATTGGACCAATATGAGTTTTTTCCATTGTATTTTATTTTATTCACACATTTCACCAGAAATATTATCAATATGTCACTTATCTTAAGAATTTCCAAATTCAAGTTCTTAGTAATGAACTCTAAAAAAGAAATGTATTTTTAAGTATTAATAGTACTAATCAATTTTTTATACCTTCACCACCTCTATAGTTTATTAATAGTTCCAAATTAATAGACGTGTATTTATAAAAAAATATATGTAGAGAATTTATATATTGTAAATACACAATTTTTATTTTAAAAAAATATATGTTTGAAACTTTATGTTCTCTAAAAATACTTTTGAATTTATTAAATTTTTACTCTAAGAACTTATTAAAGATTAGTAAGAGTTATTAGGTATGATATTTACAACTATTTGTATCTTATTAAAGGTTACTTTTTACCCTTCTTATAATATTTTAAGATTAAAACACTTTTACACAAAAAAAATTATCCATAGTTTAGTCTTCTTTCAACATTTTAAGGTTACAATGCTTTTAATTTAAATTATTGTCTATATTTGACCTTAGTCCAATAAACTTATTTTTGTAGTATTTTGAACATTTTGCAACACTTTAAAATCATAGTATTTGAGCTTTAAGTGTAGTCAAAATTGGACTTTAGAAACTTTGTTATTTTTTTATCACCTATAATTAATAATTCTTTTCTACTCAAAATTTAGTAGTTCTTACGAACAAGAAGTTAAGTGAAATGAAGAAGTTTTCTTAAGTTTATAAATGATTTGATAAATTTTAAAAAATTTAGGTACTAATTTCACAAATTTAAAAATCTAAAGGAATAATTTCAAATTTTAGAAAAAGATGGATCAATTTTGAAATATAGATGGTAATGAAAAAATATAATGTTTGATTATTAATGGTAAATGACCTATTTGTAAAAAAATATGAGAACTAAATTTAAAATAAAAAATATGAGTGTTGAAAAATGAAAATATAAGGAGTTAGTAAGTAGAATAATAAGTTAAATTAATGAATTATAAAAAAGAAAAAATTTAGAAGGAATATATATACTAAAAGTATACAAAACTTTAAATAAATAACTTATAATCATATAAATGGTAATATATGTGAATTAATGAACTAATCTACAAATTATGTGAGACACATATTTTCTTATAAAGTTGAAGTTGACTCAGTTTATTAATTTTGTGTATTATTGTAATTGATTAAAACATATCTTAAAATTTGTAACTCATTTTATTAAATTTATAGTTTTAAAAAAATTATATTTTATCTATTTTAAATAAAATTTTTATAAAAAATATATTTCTATGGATTATTACTTTTAATAAAAAAGAAAAGATAATGATTAAATTTTGAATACTAAGTTTTAGAAGATTTTAAATATTTGTTGCATATGATAACACATATTTCAATTTCATTGCTAATCGTTTGTTTTCTTATAAATTGATTGTGATTATTTTTTAACGAGTAACTACTAAGATATTATATATATATATATATATTATAAAATTATACATTAAATATATGCATGTTATTTTTTGTGAAAACATTAGAATTTTCATTTAGTGTCTAACTAAGAGGTTAAGGCTCCGTTTGATAAAAAAATATCTTGAGTTTATATGATGTTATTTTAAAAAATAATCTCATACTATTATACTATTATTTAGCTTGTAAATCTTATGAAATTGTATACGATTTGAAGTTTTGCCAAAAAAAAGTTGTTACTCCAACGTTGTTTAAGTTTATCCCATAATTTTTTCCTTCTATGAGGATGGATTCTTGACTTCAATATTAAGTAAATATTGCTACAACATATATAAATCTTTTAAATTAAATCTCTTTAGATCACATTGTAGAAAAAAATACTCGTCTTCTCACAAAGTAAGTTAGTCCAAGAACCTGAAAAGTACTCAATGACTTTCTCAAATCTTTCTTTTCATCTCAATCTTTCAAATGGTGAGACCAAATATGGATGATGTGGAAACCTTCACAAGTATCATTAATTTTCCTAGATCGTTTGTTGAACATATGCTTGAATCTTTTTTTCATCTCAATTTATTGAATGGTGAGCCCTAATAAGGAGGATGTGAATACCTTTAGGCGCATCATTAGTCTACATAGATAGTATGTTGAACAAAAATTGGAGGTAACTTGTAACACCATGTCCTCCTTAGCCCCATCAAATAGTGAAGAAAAATCAAACTAGGTTCATGAATCGAATTGAATTAGGAATTAATTTGAACTTGATGTGAACCTCGCCAATATGCTGACGACACCTTATACTAAATATGGCAAGACTCCAAAACTTTTACGACGCAAGTATGAAAAAAAATACCTTGTTTATGTGAGAAACAAGTTATTAGATATGTAGACGCCACATCCAAATCCTCTAATAAGAACTCTTAGAAAACCCTAGTTATAAGTCTTAATTGCTTGAACGTCATAGGTAAAAACCTCATAAGTTCAAAAGTTCTTTTAAGAGAGAAAAAAGAAAAAATCTCACAAAATTGAATTTTCAAAGTGTCTACTCCAATGCGGTAGAGTATGCCTTTTATAGGCAAATATAACAATAAAATAGCCTAAAAACAAGGAAAAATATATCTTATGGTTACATGCCAACCATATATAATCTAAATATCCAAACTTGAATAATTAAATATCTAATATTATTATTTAATATCCTAAAATATTTATTATATTAATATATCTCTCCTTATTAATTAAATCTAGACCTAACCGTATATAATATAAATATCTAAACTTGAATAATTAAATATATAATATTATTATTTAATATCCTAAAATATTTATTATATTAATATATCTCTCCTTATTAATTAAATCTGTACCTTCTCTTTGACTTTTCTTGGGCTCTTCTATTGGAATTCTACTTGAATTTTCTGCAATCTCTTTAATCAACCCATATAAAATAATTTTGAATTTTTTAGCCCTTAGTATTGTGATTGGGCCCTCTTGTAGTCTCAAATGATCCTTCATCTCATTTGGTGATAGACTATTCAGCTCCATTGCAGGTTCAGTTGATTATACTTGTGGATTCGTATTCTTTTTAGTCGGATTCACAACATTCTCCCACTCTTGAAAATGATTTGTCCTCAAATCTTTTGTTCCTTCATCATAAACATCAAAATACATTAAATTAGAAATATTTATGATATAGCTAACAATATATTTATCAGATAACTTTCTGTTATAATTATTACTAATGAGTTTTAACACTTTAAATATTCACTCTAATCTAAGAAATTTTGATGGTTTTCTATCCATAAACCGTTCATTCATTAGATGTAGGTTAATTCAAATCTCTGGATAAAAAAATAACCTTCTTAAAACTCTTGTTGGCTAGATTAATATTTTCTTGAGTTTGTCGTTTTCTATCCAATGGATTAAAACCATAGATAGTCTCCAATGGTGATAACTTAGTCACTAAATAAAAATAATGATTATATGCAAACATAACATATGGTAAACATGTAGTTGAAAATAGAAGTTTTGTATCCAACAAAGTATTCCAAGCAAAACTAAGCAATTTAGTATCAATAATTGTAAGTAAAACGTACCTTCCAGATAATGTATCAACAACTACATTTTTCATATATCACATAAGGAAATATTTTGATGAAATCCACCCACCTTGCATGACACCCATTCAACTTGAGGGCTACTTCGCTAGACTTTTTATTATAATATGCAAATGATTGTCTTTCCTGACTTACCAAATAAGGTGTTTGCCAATCTCGAATTAGCTTAATTTTCTTGTCAATGACAATCCTTTCAGAACTTACCACATTTCTAACAATTACAAGCTTATCTAAATAAATGATAAATATCTTAAAATTCTCAAATAACTTACCTTTTCTTAAAACTTTTAACATAATTTTCAAATATTCTACAAGTTCATCTATCAGATACTTAGATGTCATCAATATATATAGTCAAACTTTAAAATGATAACATGCAAGATATGATTCATTGATCTCATGATAGTGCTAGAGGCATTAGTCAATCCAAAAATCACATCTAACTAATCATATAGACCTGGTTTTTTTTCAAATGTTGTTTTCAAATAATCATTTATTTTAATTTAAAATTGATGATATTCACTCTTAAGATCAAGTTTTAAAAACAAATAGTATTCATGCAACTCAATAATAATATCATATAAATGGGAAAGATGTCGTCGATACTTTACCGTTATATTATCAAGGGCTCAACAATCGATGCATATTTGTTAAGTTTCGTCCTTCATGGGTACGACACTTGATCGCTTGCTCTTACATATATATATTTTTCCCATTAGTTTTAGGACTTGGTGTTGATTTTGATTCTTGATTTCTCGAACTGGTGGAAAACATGGAGTTATCTTCTTTGCAATGACAAGCTTAAATTCCTACAAAAAAGTGAAAATACTGCTCGACAAATATCCGATAATTTGATTACTAATAAAAAAATAAATCCTTTTACATAAATACTATAAGTACAGATTCTGAAATTATATCTCTCTTGATCTCACTTTTTCTCTCCATAAAATTGTTTTTACTCTCTTTTTTTTTATTATGGCTTTTCTCTCTTCTTTTTCAACCTTGCCTTTTCTCTCTTCATTTTCAATTCTAGTTTTTCTCTCTTCTGTTCCAACTCTAATTTTTCTCTCTTCTTTTTCAATGTTGTCTTTTCTCCCATTATCTTCAATTTTGGTTTTTCTCTCTTCTTGTTTTTCTGCTATTTTCTTTTCATTTGCCTTTTTTTTCTTTTTCAACTGATCTTGAAAAACTTGTTCTAAAGTTAAAGGTATAAGAGATATTAGCCTATTATTCAGAACAAATGAGTACCTATATGTTAATCTATCATATATAACTTGACGATCTATCTTTCAAGGTTCTCCTAATAGAATATGACATGCATGCATTGGTACTGCATCACATAATACTTCATCTTGATATTTTTCAATAGAGAATGACACTATCACTTGTTTAGTTACCTCGAGTTTGGGTTGATCATTTAGCCTTTGAATTTGATATGTGTTTGGATGCTTTATTGTATGTAATGCCAACTTCTCCACAAGCTCGGTGCTAGCAAAGTTAGTAAAGCTTTCCCCATCTATGATAATAGAACAACCTTATTTTTCATAAAACAATGAGTATGAAATAACTTCTCACATTGGTTGTCCAAGATATCATCAATCAATGGTTTGTTCCAAGTAGTGGGTTGATTGAAGGAATTAAGCTTGAGGTTGTCAATATTAACTTGGAGATAATCAAACTCCCCCAATTCTTGTGGATTGAAGCATCGAGATTGAATGCTCCATGGTTGTTCAGTGGAAGTATGTTGATGTGAGTGTCATCTCACACCTTTCTCCAAGCGATCCATTCACATATGAAGTGGCTCAAATTCATACTTCACTATATGTTTCATTTCACTCTTAATTGCTTTCCACTGTAAGTTTTGAATTAGCTGTATGAAACCTTCTTCTTTCATAGTATTTTCTTATCGTAGGGCCTTGTGATCTTGATAATTATTAGAAAGAAAAGAACCTCGCAACTCTCCCTCACATGTTTCTCTCAAACACTCATATTTCACACTTAAATGGCTTTTTCTTATATATTTAAAATACTCTCGTCTTTTTCCACTCATTTGTCTTCTTTCAATCTTAATTGAACTTAAAAATAAATCATTTTTATGAAGCAGTTTAACTTGAAGAACAATCAAGACAAATCAATGAGAGTTTCAAAAAGTAATTCCAACGAAATTGAAGTGTGAGCTTATAATGTACTTAGATAAGAATGAAACTAAAATAGACCAGAATAAATAATAAACTTAAATAGAATGACGAATGAAACAAAAAGGATAAAAGGAATAAAACCCAGATAAACTATAATGAATCTCAAGATAGAATTTTGTACATTTTTTATCGCTCTTTTTTTGCACGATTTTTTTTCTTTTTTAACCCTTTTTTTCTTCTTTTTTTGGCACAAATTTTTTTGGCTCTTTTTTTTTGTACTTACTGAAAAGAAGATAGATGGAAGAAGATGGGACTTTTTTTATTTTTTTTCTAGAGAATAGAAATAGATAGAGAAGATAAAAAAAAAGAACCAGATATGAAAGATACGATAAAACTTGTTGTGCAACCATGTGCTATGATATCAACTTATGCGAACCTCGCCAATATGTTGACGACACCATACACCAAATATGGCAAGACCCCAAGACTTTCACATTTCAGGTATGAAAAGATGAAAATATACCTTGTTTATGTGAGAAAAAATGTACGATATATGTAGATGCTACACCCAAATCTTCTAAAAAGAACTATTAGAAAACCCTAGTGATAAGTTTTAATTGATTGAACGCCACAAGTAAAAATCTCATAAGTTCAAAAGTTCTTTCAAGAGAGAAATAATAAAAAAAACTCACAAAATTGAATTTTCAAAGTGTCTCATCCAATGCTAATATGCCTTTTATAGGTACAGATAACAACTGAATATCCTAAAAACAAGGAAAAATATATCTTATGTTTACATGCCAACCATATCTAATATAAATATCTAAGATATTTTAATAACTAATTTAAAAATCTAAACTTGAATAATTAAATATCTAATATTATTTTTTAATATCCTAAAAGATTTATTATATTAATAGACCTCTACTTATTAATTAAATTTAAACTTCTCTTTGACTTTTCTTGGGCTATTCTATTGGGATTCTACTTGAATTTTTTGAAATTTCTTTAATCAGCCCATATAAAGCATCTCTAAATCTTTTAGCCCTTAGTATTGTGATTGGGCCCTCTTGTAGTTTCAAATGATCCTTCATCTTATTTGGCGACAGACTGTTCAACTTCATTGCAAGTTTGGATGATTGGACTTGTGAATTTGTATTTTCGTTAGTCAGATTCACAATAGAACTAAGGATTTAGAACCAACTAATCTAAATTAGATCAAACTTGAAAGGACCCTCTTCACAAATAATTAAGGATTTGAGATCATCTGATTTGAAACCTGATTGAACACTGGAAACTAGATCGAGATATTAGATCGAATCAAATTGAACTAAACTTATTGAGAATGAGAAAATTATTTCATTTTCATCTTCTAATTGTAAGAATATTATATCTGATTTGATAAATTAATGAAATAGTATTTTGTTGAGCAAAAAGAACTGAACCAGACTAGTTGGTCGTCTAAGATAAGAGGTTGAACTATCTCGAAGGGGTTTATTGAAAGAAAGTGATAACAATGAGTTGTTTCTTCTTTTTAGTATACTGGATCATGAGTTATACGATGTTGGTCTATTGGGCTGAATAATTGTGTTGTGTAGTCATTATACTCAATGCCCTCTTAGTTATCGAGTAATTGTGTCACGAGTAGCCATACTCAATAACCACTTATTTGTCTAGTGTTATGTTAGCATAGTCGCTTAAACTCATGCACTTTTGGTTCAACAATTGAATCTTTGAACACTATAACGTGTTATGATAACAAGATTTATGTGAAAGAAAAATGGTTTATAATTGACACTTATTTGTTTTTGAAATTGATAGAAGAAAAATCCTATGTATTAAATTTTGAGTAGAGACCGAGATATAAGCATAAAAAAATTCATGGAGACATTTTCTTTCAGTATTGCCATTTCCCATAATTTATATGATTTTTAAATAATTGAATTTGATTTTATAAAAAGTATCAATTGTAAATGAAAATTGACATATTTTATATTTTGAGTCTTATGTCATGTTGGTCCTACAATAGCGCGAAACCTACTATTGTAGTATTGAGAGTAGTACGTTAGATTGATTACCCACCTTGACGAGCAATTAAGTCAGGGTGTGACCACTTAATTGGTATAAAAAAATAACTTTTAGAACATGTCCTTTTTTAAAACTAAAGTAGTTGGGAAGTGGATAAATTAGGAATAACACTGAAAGAAATCTTCGTTTATAATACAAATTCTGTATATATGAAGGAAGTACTACAAGTACTCATAAAAGTTGATACAAATTTTTGAAGACCATGCCTTGAAGAAGGGCAAGGCATACACAATTAGGGGATGAGCAACCCCGAAAAACCACTTAGCAAATTTGGCAAATTTTCTAACACAAGAAGTTGAAGGGCAGGCAACTAATCCTTGGGTAAAAGTGTTCCATGCTGAAGGACTACTCCCGTCGTATATGAACCAAGGACAACATATGGCTCATCTAGATAACGTACGAGTCATCAAAACACCACCACAAGTAAAGATCAGATCCATCTAGGGAAGGCTTAGGTGTCTAATTTCCCCAAGGTAGTCAAGTTGTGAAGTTTTCAAAGGTGAGAATGATGTAGTTGTGGCAATTATATGTTTAAAGAAGTTTGAAAGTCACATGAGCAAATTCAAGATGCCTATAACCCATATAATTTTTGTAGTAGAATGTAAGTTAGAAGGAGAGGCTAGAACATGGTGGGAGAAAATAGTAGTCACACCTTTTGCCTAACTTAAGTGGAGTAAGTTTGAACTCTAGTTCAAGCAATAGTACATGTCTCCACCACTGGTAAGGGAAAAGGAACTAAAATTCATCCAAATTCTTTAGGGCATGAAAGAATATGAGAGTAAGTTCCCGAACTTCAAATCTTAGCTAGTTAGGGTAAGACCAACAACCATCTGTTATAAGTTCGTGGAGGAGCTTACTTTGGAAATGCAAGACCTTATGTGGAGGTTGGGATGAATCCCTAGCCTAGAGACTTTTATAAATCCAACATATGGTTGCGAATAACTAATACAGGTTGAGCGCATACCATATGATGAAGCCAGGTCGAGTGAAGCATCGAGCATGACTTAGAACTTTTAAATGAAATTCTATTTTCCCTTAATTAGGCATATACAGATAACATCACTTAAAAATGATGTACTTCAATTATATAATGAAGTGCACTTTTGGGAGTTTTTAGGAAATTTTGCAACATAGGATAAATAAAAGTATGCAAGAATGAGGCCTTTGACCTCATCGATTGAAGGATAAAATAGTATGTAGAATACCATGAGTGATATCCTCACTAAGCCTTGAGATCATGATTCAAATGTCATCGAGCAAAGAAATAATAAGGAGCCAAGTGCTCTAGGCTTGTGAGATATAGATTGGGGAAGTGGTACTCGAAGTAGACCTCATTATGTTATCACTACATAATGTAAACATCATTCTAGGAATGAATTGATTGTCTAAGCACCATGCTAAAGTTGATTCAAAGGTAAGGTGGTGACCTTCCACACACTAGAAAATGAAGGGGTCATGTTTCAGAGCGTACGATGTAAGAGTCAACCCCATGTGATATATAGTCTAAAGGCTCAATAATTATTTAGTATGGGATGTACACCCTTCCTAGCATGTATAACGAGTACAACAATAATTGGGGAATTGCCAAAGGACATACCAATTGTTAGTGAATTCCCCAACCTATTTTTAGAGGACCTTTCTAGATTACCTCTAGATAGGCAATTTGATTTTGTCATCAAAATCATTCCAAGAACCCACCTGATATCATAAGCTCTGTACAAAATAGCCCCTATGGAGCTAAAGGAAATAAAAGAGTAGTTAGAAGAGTTACTGGAGAAGGGCTTCATGTAATACTGAAATTTCCTAAAGGTGAAGTTTAAACTCAATCGGACCAGGAAATCAAGGTTGAATCAAGAAGGGAAACCCAAAACTGGGATTTGAAACTAAACTGGATCAGAAATCGAGGTTGAACACGGAATGGGAACCCGATCCAGTAATTGAGATCCAGTCGAATTAGAAATTGATTTTCTAAGGAAGAAACTAATAGTTTTGGATATGAAGGTTCAATCCGATCAAAATAGGGATTTTTAGGTTAAATTACCAAGGGAACCCAAGAATGGAAACCCGACCGGCGTGTTGCCCCCTCCACCCGACTATGACCTAGAATCCAAAAATCAAACCTGATTCTCATTGTCATAATTCCAATACCTATGGAGAATGAAATTAATTATTGTAGTAATAAGTGTGTTATGATTTGGTGAAAGGACGTTATGGTCAAATGGACAATTAAGTCATAACACGACTATATAAGGCTTGACCCTCTCTCACTAGAGGCTTGCCGAAATTATCTTTGAAAGTGAATCACTCTATTTTTTGGTAACCCTATTTTAGAAGCCATAACTTTCTTTATTGAATACCAAATTGAATTATTCAGGTACCATTGGAATCCTACCTGAGTTAGCTTTCCAACACCATCTATCTTTGACAACAATGTGCAATCTACTATCACTAGCATGATCATATAGTGTACAAGCTTCGACAGCAAAAAACATAGCATTACCTTTTCGGGTATTTTTGACGCCCTTGACGACCAACACTAGCAAAGAAAAATTCCATAGACTACACTTGATCCTAGCTTTCAAACCACCTCAGCCTTGAGAACTTTATATAAGTATTGAGGTCAAATAAATTCTTGAAAATCCTGACTAGCCTCCAGCCATGGCTGAGTAGAGTAAAATGGCATTTGGATGCTACTTACACTTTCGTTTGACGTGATTTAAGTGTCTGCAAACTCCTATGGAAGTCAGCTTTTCAATAGCACTAGTGTCACTAGTCAAGTCACTATCTTCAATGAGATACTGACATTGACCCAATTTTTGCACTGTTCCGATAGTTTTTAGAAAATGACCTTGGAAGTTAATGTTTTAGTCGAGCAAGGACCATGGCGACCTAGGGGGGAGCCAATAGAGACCTCATATTTGAGTTTCATAATTTTTGAGTAACCAAGGTTAGAGAACAAAATGTAATTTTAGTAAAGTTAGAGGGTCTATTTAGGAATTAGAATTCTTGGGGGTCTCTATTAGTGTTTTAAGAAGGTTTATAGACTAATGAAAAAAGGATGGAAAATGTTTGACACTTAGATGACGAGTTTTTGAAGTTTAAGGACAAGAATGGGAGTTTAATAAAAGTTTAAGGACCAATGTGTAAATAGTGAAGTTTTGGGGACCTGGAGGGGATCTTAGGAATTTAGGGAGCCAAATAAGACAAAAGGAAGTTTAAGGACTTAAGGAGAAGACTTGGGAAGTTTAGAGTCCAAAAAGGAAGAGATTTAGGGTATAGGGAAAAATGGTCATTTTACCCACCTTAATAACCAAAATGCAAACTTAGAAAAAATTAAAAATCTACGTGGGAAACTTAGATAATTTTGGGCATAATGATAAATACGACCAAATTTTGATGTAACAATAGATTGTTGGAAAGAAATGATAGAAAGGGGGTTGGTCTAAACGAGTTCGTTGACACACAAGTCGAGCAAATTGTGCCTTAGGAAAAAATTGTAATTTAGAGAAATTATGGATTTGTAATAGATATATCGACATAGACCAACTTCGAATAGTGTCAAATACTATAATAATGTTGTATGTATATTTTTGTAGAAAAACATATACATACTTAATGATTGTGTAAGAGGAGCACAAAGATTTAGAATACATTTAGGATAAACAAGTTCCAAATAACATGTGAGTGAGATTTTTTACTTTGTGTACGATTGGACCGATATAGTAGATGCTTACAATTTTATAAAATGTTGGTATGAATGTCTTGAAAAGACTTTTGAAATAAATAGAAAATCTATATGAAAGTTTTTATCGAAATACTAAAGATATATTGAGCGATCTTGAAAAGCGGGTCAAGACTCGATAGCCTAGAAATGATGGGTATAGACCCAGGGTTTGAAAATGGTTGATAACCCAATCCTTTAAAATGTGATTTTTATGAAATGGGCTAGAGCTCGATGGTTTATAAACTGGGCTAAAGGCTTGATATTCATGGCTAAGACTCGATGGCTTATTAAATGGACTAAAGCCCGATGTCTATGAAATGGGCTAAGGCCTCATGCTTATAAAATGGGCTATGACCTTATATTTATATATAAAAAAAAAGAATAAGACTTGATATCTTATAAAATTGGCTAGAGCTCGATGTTTATGAAAGAAGCTAAGGTTGAATGTCTTATGAAATGGGCTAGGGTCCGATGTTTATGAAAGGGACTAAGACCTTTCATTTATGAAATGGGCTATGACCCGATATTTATATAAAAAAAAGGCTAAGACAAAATGTCTTATGAAATGGGATAGAGCATGATGTTTATGAAAGTAGCTAAGGCACAATGTTTATGAAAGGGGCTATGACCCGATGTTTATGAAATAGGCTAAGACCCGCTATTTATGAAAGGGAATAACGCCCATCATTTGTATTGAGGTATGGTGACAAGGGAAAAAAATATGTTCTAAACATGGAGATGTTGATAAGGTGGAGATAATAGCTACAATCAGGGATAATGATAAATGGGAGAAACATGTTACTTATGTGGATAGGGATAAGGGTGACACTTTTGTTACAAGGATGCATTATATTACTATTATTGATTAGACAAATTCTAGGGTGAGTCACACCTCTTCTTGGAATTTCAGTCTGAACGACAGATCGTTGATTTGAGACTTGGAAAATACATGTATGAGCCTCGCCTCATAATGATATTCGATCACATGTAATGTAACAAGTGAGGATAGATAAATCTTCAATAAGTAAACCCAATACAAATATAATATCCGTTGGAAAATGGAAGGTGAAATGAGAGTGCAATGATGGATGCCACTCAGTTAGTTGGTACGAAAGTAAATTCCTAACCAATATTGTGTGAATATATATGCCAATGATTTTGTTTGATATATTGACGGTAAGTTCAGTGATGAACCACCACATATAAAGAGTTTCAAAAATACACCGTAGAGGGTTTTGTGACTTTTAAACTAGTCTTAAAAATAGAAAGTAAATAATTAAGAAAAATTCAATATGTAGCCATTTTGAATGTAGACAATATTGAGACTATGCGTGAATCGATGAGTGATCTTAACACTCATTAAGTGTTGCTCACCCCACTTACCCAACATCTTTTTAGGGAATAGAGAGGAAACAAAAGAAGAGAAGGAGGTATAGAGCGTTGAACGCAACTCCGAGCGAGGTCGAAATCCTTAAAGAGAATTGCATGAAACCTTTCCATTTAGTATTACTTGTTTTTGCCAAGGTTTACAAATGTTTGTAAACTTGTTACTTACATTTATGAAAAGTTTAAATTTTTGCTAAAAATCGTGATGTGTTTTATTATGAGCATTGGTCTTGTTGGTACTACAAGAGTGAATGTACCACCTTTGTAGTATCGAGTGGACGTGACTAATTGTTATTGGATTCCGACACGGGGAATGGGTTGCGTGTGATAGGAATTTTGCAAATATAAGAATTTAATGTGACTTTTATTTGAATAAGAACTTAAGAGTCATTTTGATAAGTTTTTGGGAAAACTTCATAGTTTGGACGAGATCAAGCAAATGGTAGTATAAATAGGTTCTTCGATGTGCAAATTGGACGAACTATACCTTATGGGCAAAATCATATTTATTGAAATTACGAGGCGATATAAGATATACCAATATAAACCAACCCCAAATGATTTTTGGATATTATATTGATGTGTGTATATTATTTGTAGCAAGACATATACATGCTGAACAATCGTGCGAGTGGAGCACGAAGATTTTGAGTACTTTCGAGACTAACATGTCCCAAATAACAAGTGAGTGGGATTTCCAACTTCGTGTCCAATTGGGTCAATATAGTCAATGCATATCACTTTATAAATGATGGATTGTATGCTTTGGAAATGAATTTTAGAAATACAAAGAAAATCTATATGGAAGCTTTCATCAAAAGATGAGACATAAAAATCATGGGGAAGAACCATGAAGTAAATTAAAGGGGATAACCAAACCAGTTTAGGGTGAAACAGATTGAACCATGATGAACCGAATTAGGTGATTCAATTTTCTAGGTGGCTTGAAAATCTCAATTTGGAAAATTGAGGGCACTATTAAATTGAAAATGTATTTAGACTAATTTAGAAATTTTTAATTTTGAGAAAATCGGTCAAATTGGGTCTGAATCGACCAATTTTCGTCATTGAATCCGATCGGACCGGTTCAGTCCGGTTTAGAACAATGTCATCTTCTTCCTTGGAATGATAATACTATTCATATGGCAGAAAAACCTTCCTTTTCCGGCGAGGGAATATTCCCTCCGATTTGGGCATTTTCTAAATAGGGTAAGCTCGACCAATATGGAAACTAGTAGAGCAGAGGTTCCCTAAGCTCCCTATATAAAGAGTTCCTCTCCATTCATCCTTCACACACCTCAAATCGTCCTCCTCTCCAAAGTGCTCCATTTTCCAGTGAAGCTCAAACCAGAGCTTCGACTTGGGAACTTTTCTCAGCCTCAGAAGGCAAAGTCAGGTCCTACAGACTCTGGGGGGGAGTCAGCTACTTGACAACAACCTCCCTTTGACACAAGTATCGTCGGAAAAGCGCTAGCGGGATCAAACAATGAAATAGCTCTAATGATTCGAAGCTGCCCTGTTTTGGCCGATCAAAATTTAACTATTTCAGACCTTCTACAGCCAAACCAAGCCTCCCCATAGTCCCCAAAGGCATCACACGACCTTCACAGAGGCGAAAGGTAAGCCAATTCGGCCCTCCTCCGTCATTGCAGATCTGTTCTAGAGAGAGAAAGTGTTGAACTTCACTAACCAAATTCACCTTAATTCTGATATCAATTGTAGCGATTCTTGATCCTAGAAGGACCCTAAGGATGAGAGCTACATTCCCAGATCAAGAGCTCAGACCGCAGTACCTCCAACGGTAAGCTTTCAAATCTTTCTCTCTCTATGCATAGTTTTCCCGCGAAGCTCCAATTCAGCTCGTTTCGAACCAAATGCTGCAATTCAAAGCTCCATTTGATCATATGGAAGTGTAGAAACTAATCCATGTCATCAATTGGAGCAATTAACCCTATTTGGATGGCTAATTTGAATAAATCAAATTTGGTCAATGTAAAGGGGTGAAATTGGGGTAAGAAATTGTGAAAATTGGGAATTTCAAAAAATTGAGGGACCTCTATGCAATTTCTCAAAATTGAAGGTCAATGGGCAATGAGAAAGATGTTGGAGGAGCACTTGGTCAGTGTTCGAAAGAATTGGGGTCAATTGGCTATTTTTGGAAAGTAGGGGCAAAACGGTAATTTTAAAAAAATTGGGGACCGAATTGGGAATTTGTAAAACTTAAGCCATGTTCACAATTTCAAGTAAATTGAGGACCCAAGGAGGATATTGGAAGGCCTTGGGACTTGATTTGAGAAAAGTTTAACACTATGGATCTAAAGTCAAGAAGTATGAACCTTAAGGACCCAAGTGCAATAAAATCTAGATTTGGGCCTAGTTGCCCATATTTGAGAAAAAGAAGGTTGTCATGTTGAACCCTTCCTGATAATGATACCCAAACCGTGTAGGGACACTTGGGACTGGGACACAAGAAAGAGAGCTTGCGTGGACTTGAAAAAACTTACTAGAGACAAACACGTCACAATTATCGAATGAGTGGGCTTACTAACGTCATATTCGGTTGGGGTGATGAGCACACTTTTAATTGAAAAGCCACTCTGAGTGGGCTTAATTATAGTTCATTTCTGGTTGGAGTGATGTGTCACACTCCAGCCTGGTTTGGTTGAGGCCTTGTGATCAACCCGCCACTCTCTCGGTCCTCCAAGAGGGATCCCTCTAGAAGATCAAAGAGAGTCTGGAAAACATTAAACAAAATTGAAATGGTAAATTCTTATCCTCTAATGCAACGGTCTATCAGCTTGGCTTCAGCCCACGTGTACTGGCCCAACAGGTTCAACGACCTAGCTTTTGCAGAGCAGTGGTTTGGCCCAACAAGCTCGACAAATCAAACTTGGCTCGATGGGCATCACATAAATTTCCCATTATTTGGATCTTTTAGCATCATTCATCATATACTAGTTCTGGATGGGTCCATGCCCGTATCCATCGGCCTTGGACCCACTGGCATACCGAGCCTAAGCCTGGAGTTAGCTCCCAAATGTTTTAAGTAGAGTCACCCAGCCAGGAAAGGCTAATTCTGAGAAAATTATTTTCAAAGTTAAACCGTCATTCCAATAAGAATAGACGTTATAGTAGTTCTCATTCACCTGGTAATCTTAGCGAGGTTGTCCTAGCGAAGTTTGGTGTTCTTCCGGAACCCGGAGCTTGAGTAGTCTACTCCTACATGACATGAATATTCATTTTAGGGGTACTAGACTAAGGGACCACACCTCTTTGAGTATTTACATACAGGCCCTCATATTTTACCTTAATTACGATTTGGTCCCTAAGGTTTGTGCATTTACCTTTAAGTCCTTATTTGCCCCTTCTTTTCAATTTAGCCCCTAGGTTTTTCAATTATCTTTTTCTAGTCCTTAGTTTTATCAAAATTCCCCATAGGCCCCTCAATTTTCTAAAATTGCCATTTAGTCCCAAATTACAATTTAACCCCAAACTTCTCAAACTTTGCAAATTGGTCCTCCATTTTATCCAATTTTCCCAATTGACCCTCAATTAGGAAGTAATTTCATGAAAATGCCCTCAATTATATCAATTTGCCATTCGGTCCCCAATTTTCAAAAAATTCCCAATTTGCCCAAATTTTTTAAAATTTGCACGTTATCCTTTGAATCTCAATTTCGTCAAATTTACCATAAAAACTTGGTTAATTGTCCCCATTCATGATTTGGATTGCTTCCTTTATGCTTTCCTCATCATTTTAAGCCCAAAATTGCTTCATTTAGCTCGGAAATGAGCTAAAACCGAGCTTCGTTGGAAAATACAGTCTAGAGAGATAAAGCTTCGATATCTTACCGGTGGGGGTCCGGTGACCAAAGCTTTGGCTACCACTACGTTGCTCTCACCGTGGAGATCCTCCCTAGATCAAACCATGTCTCAATTGAAGACCTGAGCAGTGTAAATTTTAGTGTTAAAGTTTTTTGCATAATTTGTTCGTGAATAGTGTTTTCTGGTGAAGGGCGGTGGAGGTAGCTTACCTTCTTACCTCGGGGGAAGTTCGGGACACCTCCATGTGGTGTGTAGGGGGTTTGGTTTGGTCGCAATTGGTCGTGGGAAAGCTCAAAGTGGTGGTAGGGGGTTGAGCAATTTCTAGGCCGAGGAGCGGCGATACTATTCCGGCTTCCCCGTTCCTCCTCGATGGCTCACAAGCTGAACTGAGGGTAGGGCTAGGTAGAGGACTTCCACACGATTCCAAAGACACCCAATGTGGCTTCGGATGTTGAGAAAACCGTCGTCGGAGCTCTAGTTTGCTGTTCATCGAAAAATGCACTATTCTTCTTCGCTTGATTGTGGGATGCTGAAAATGAATGAAGGGGTGCTCTTTATATAAGGAGCTTGGCAACTGCTCGATCTACCCACCGATGTATGACTCGGCTACCGGTGACCTGACCGGAGGGTTTTTCAAATTGCAGGAGACCCCAGCTTTTTCGGCCTCTCCCTCTCCTTTGTTCTCTTTGTCAACATCTGAAGGTTGAAGATGATGATGTGACAGTCGTGCCATGTGGCACACTGTGATTGGACCATTTTTCTGAAATGGAGATCCAGCTCAGCTGCCACGTCAGCCAATGACCCGTTGACCGGACATGTGGTAGCCTCTCATTAGCTGCCCGTGTCTGCATGGCATGTTGACGAGTCGTCTACTGACCGTTGATCGGACACGTGGAACCCTCCCATTGGTTGCACGTGTTTGCGTGGATACCGACGGTGCGCCATTAACTATTGACCGGTCTAGTTCGTTGACCAGTCCGATCCGACCAGGTTCGTTGTCCCGAATTCGAAAATCAACCAGTTCGAACCCGATTCGACCGGTTTTTTTAAATTTAAAGTTTTCTAAATTTATCTAAATTCATTTTCTATCTAATGGTGGCATCAATTTCCAAAATTGACATTTTAAGCAACCTAGAAAAATGAATTAGTGAACCGGTTCACTATTGCTCATCCCCGGTTTAGTCCGATTCGGGTTCGGTTCACCCTGAACCAGTCCAATTCTATACTCAATTCCACTTCCCGGTTTTTTCTTGTAATTTTTGTGAATTTTTGGTCACTTGAGATTTTCCAATTTTCAACGTTAACTATTTTTCTTTCATTAATCGGCTCGTTTCTTCGCATATAAATCTATACCGATTTTTTTCCTGGTTTTTCTTTAGTTCTAAAGGATGGGTTTTACATCATGAGCACTTTTATTAAAGGAAACTCACTTACCGTTTGTGAGTGGGATTATTTAACGTCATACCCGGTTCGAGCGATGAAAAATTTTAAGCTAAAAACCACTTATCGTTTGTGAGAGAGAACTTTATACATCATACCCGGTTGGTATGATGAGCTTCTTTACTTAAAGGAAAAGCCCGCATACCGGTTGTAAGCGGACCTATCATCACACCCGGTTTGAGGGTCAGACGTCTGGGACGTCCACTCAGACTCAAGTTAGAAGTCTGGGACTTCTATCAGGGTGGACGACAAAGGTGTGTTAATCCCTAAGTGGGGGCAGTCTCAGACTGCCCAGTGAATGTTTGTACTGGTTATGATAAAGGGCATGTGTTTGTTTGCTAAACGCCTCATAAGGTAAGTGGGTGTGCTAAAAAAGCTAAATACGCCAAAGCTTAAAAAAGGATGAAATGTTTTAAAGAATAGTGTGTTAAAGATTTCGATAAGCTAAGTATTTTTTTTAAAACTCACTCTCAATACCCACTCATTGAGTTATAGAAACTCACTCCCACCCTTTAACCCCTTTTCAAGAAGGAAGACAAACCCTTAAGGAATACCTCGAAGCCAAACCCTTAAGACAAAGACATGTATGTAAAACTTTTAACATATTAAGTTTTGTATAATTTTATTACAGGAAAATTAGGTAAAAAAAAGGACGTTTGACTTCTTGCAGTTTAGAAGGAAGTGAAATCTTTCATGGACCAAAGGGAGTGGTGGGTTTTATAAGGAGAGGAACTTTTGATTCTTTAGGAGGGGAGAAGCAACATTCAGGTAGTTTTTTTTTTCTTTTGGGTTTAAGGGAAGGATGGTGAAAGGGACTTATACCCTTTCCATGCCCATGGGTTTGATACCCATTAAGAGCCATTAACAACCTCCTTACTAAAGTCCATTGCCCATGCACCATAAAAGGGCTTGGTCATGTTATGTTGACCAAGTCTGACTAGGTTTAACTGCTAAGTTGACTCGAGTTGGTTCAAACACAAATATAATTTTTTATTTATTTACTCTTGGAAACCAAATATATCATTTTACCTTTGTTGGCTCCCCTTGGAAATAAGTTCCTTATTCAATCTCAACCAGTTATATATGATTTCTCAACACGATTTTAACTCGGGCAATCCACAATTCATGATTTTTTATCAAGGGTATTTTTTACGGCATAAGTGTAACACTGAAACTTGCAAAATCAGAATTTAAGAACAAATGAACCCAAAACCAATGATGAATTGGGAATGGAAACCTGAAGAAGGATTGAAAATCGAATCAGATTGGAAATTGGTTTGGACCATAATTTTAGATGATGGATAAATGTCATAAATTACCCATCAAATAACCTCCATTGATAAAAAAAAATCAAGTATTGAAAAAAGTTCAATGTAAAACCGATTCAAAAAGGGATTGAACCACCGAGACCATAAAACCCCTAATTTTTGGAAGAGTATGTATAAAATGAAAAATGAAAATTCTTAAGCTAGTATGGAATTAGACATAGTATTTTTTTGAAAAATAAATTAGGCCAAGAACCAATGGAATTAAGGGTGAACCAACCAATAAATGACCAAAACTAGATGAACTGACTAAGAAATTCTTTGAAAACCAGTTCGAAACAATGTTGAACAAGTCGAATGTCACGCCCCAACCTGGTTTGGTCGGATCCCCATGATCAACCAGTTACTCCCTTAGTTTAAGAAGGGTTTCCCCCTTCTTTTAATCAAAAGTAGCCAGGCGTAATTTCAAACATTGTTCCCTATAATAGCATAAATCAATCAAATTCAAGCTTTAAAATAAATTTTAAGCATACCTCACAATGGATATATCTTCACATTTTCTTTATTATATCTCCTTATTCTTGAAAAGGTGTAAAAGGGAGGGTTGAGTTCTACAACTTAGTGAGCAGGTGTTTGGAGTGGGTTTTCTTTAAAAATAGCTTTGGTTTATCTAAAACATGCCAAGGTTATCATTTCCTTTTAAAAAAAAGATTTCCTCACTTTGATTTCCAAAACCTTTTTCCATTTTCTTAATTAGTGTGTTTAGCTCTCCTTAGCCCATCCCCTTGCCTCAGGAGGCATTTAGCAAACAAACACACGCCCTTCATTAGGAAGGGTACACACATTCGCAGGTGCAACCCTTCCACTACACCCACTTGTAGATCAGAGCGTCTTTACCGTCTACCAAGATAAAATCCGGTTCACTTCTACCCTAGGTCTAAGTGGATGTTCTCGACATCTGACCCTCAGAACTGAATGCCACTCTATGTCCATATGAGGATAGAGAGCTCATCCCGACCGCACCCTGGTCTCATGCGCAAGAAGCTACTCCGAGCTTCTAGACTGACTAGCATGATGAACTGCCCTTATATCCACTATGTTGTCCAGTAACCCTTAGAACCCATCACTACCCCTCTTGGGTGTCTTGATGGTCATGTACCACAAGTGCATGCACAAACAACAGTTTTCATATATGGCCATTATCTTTGGTGCCAATGGTCCAACGACCCCGACCCTCAACCCGACCTGTAGCTATTTGTCTAGGCCGGTCTGTTGACCTAGCCCTAACGCACTACTGCTAATCCATCGGGTAATGTCAGTCCTGACTCGGTACCATAGCAAAATCACACAGCCATTTTCATTAGAAATTTTCATGGCTTTCTTTAATCAAGTTTGTTTACTAACTCTTGCTCATGCCCACTGGCCTTGGGCCCACTGCACGTGTTTTTCCGAAATCGGGCATTTAGCCCCATGGGTTCAAAAACCAAGGCCTCTGGCCTATTTGAGCTGTTCTAGCTCCCATCAATAAGGTCTCCCAAATTTCTAATTTGGTCAAGTTGTATAAGGGGCTCAAGTTTTCCAAATTTCCAATTTGGTCCCCCAAGTTTTTAAAAATTATGATTTTGCCCCTACATTCCAGAAATGGCAATTTGACCCAAATGTTCCAAAAATTGACCGATATGTCCCCCAACATCTTTCTCATGGCCAATTTTCCTTCAATTTTGGGAAATTTCAAAGAGGTCCCTAAATTTTTCAAAATCCCCAATTTCTCCCCTTCAAACTGATTGAATATGATTTATTCAAATTGGCCATTCAATCGGGGTTAATTGCTCCAATTGAAGGTATGGATCAGTTCTTACACTTCCATACGATTCAATTGAGCTTTGAACTACAACATTTGGGTCTGAATTGAGCTCAAACGGAGCTTCGCCAGAAAACTGCTCGTAGAGAGAGAAAGCTTCCAAAGCTTACCGTAAGAGGTGCGGTAGTCTAAGCTCTCGATCAGGGAAAGTAGCTCTTGTCCTAAGGTTCCTTCTAGGATCAAGAATCGCTACAATTGAAGTCAAATTGAGGTTGAATTTAGTCAGGAAAATTCGGCACTTTCTCTCTCTAACCCAGATTTGCAACGACTCAGAAGGGCCAAATTGGCTTACCTTTCAGCTCTATTGAGGTCGTGTGAGGTCCGTGGGGGTGTTAGGGAGGCTTGGTTTAGCCGGAGGTGGGCTGAATTTGGCTGAATTTAGCACGGCCAGAACAGGGTAGTTTTAGTCTGTCGGAGCTGCTTCACTATTTGATTCTACCGACACTTCTCTGGCAGTCCTCAAGTCAAAAGGAAGTTGCTATTAGGTAGCTACCTTCCCCCGTAGTCTATAGGACTCGACCTTGCCTTCTGAGGCTAAGAAAATTGCCCAAGTCGAAGCTCTAGTTTGAGCTTCACCAGAAAATGGAGCAATTTAGAGAGAATGGTGATTTGAGTGTGTGGAGAATAAATGGAGAGGAGCTCTTTATATAGGGAGCTCGTGGACCCTCTGTCCGACCACTTTCAATTTTGGCCGAGCTTATCCTTGCCCTGAAACGGCCTGAACGGAAAGGTTTCATCTTCATCAGAGATATACGTTTTCTTCATTAATGAATAGTGTTGTCATCCTGAGGAAAAGGATGACACTATTCCAAACCGGACCATACCGATCCGACCGGGTTCAATGGTGTAAATAGGTCGGTTCAGGCTCGATTCGACCGGTTTTCTTGAAATTAAAATTTTCTAAATTAATCTAAATTCATTATATATCTAATGGTGGCTTCAATTCCCCAATTTGAATATTTTAAGCCATCGAGAAAAATAAATTTAGAAATCGGTTCAAGTATGGTTCAATCTGGTTCATTTCTAGTTCACCCTGAATCGGTCTGGTTTTCTCTTCCCATTTGTCCCAAGGTTCCTTTCCATGATTTTTATGACTCTTTGAGTCACTTGGGATTTGTCAATTTTTCCATTATGTCATTTCTTTATCGGTTATGGTTCATGAACCAGCTCGGTTTTCTCTTTTGAAACAATTAGTTCTTTTCCTGATTTTTTTTCTTATCTATAAAGGGACAGGGTTTACAGCTTGCACATGCGAAGCTCGCACACGCGCACAGTGTCATCTTCAACCTTGGGCAAATGACAGGATAAGGTCGACGGAGGGTGGTTGAATCTCCAATGATCGAAAAGTCCACTGAAACAAATGTGAACGGGCGAGTCTGATGTCGAGTCTTAGATAGATTGGTAGCCTTGTTAGTTGTCGAGCTCCCTATATAATGAGCTCATCTCCATTCGTCTTCCTCATCTCTCGAATGATCGAAGAAGATGAGGTACTCCATTTCCCTGTAAGGCACGAACTAGAGCTCAGACGAGGGCCTTTCCTACAACCTTAGAAGCTGATTTTGGGTTCCCTAAAATCGAGAAGAAGTCCACTACCTCACTACAACCTCCTTTCAGCTCAAGGATCATCGGCGAGCTCGCACATTAAACTTGCTCCCCTAATTGTCTACGACTAGAATCGGTCGAGCTGTCTCCGAGTCATCCTCAGAACAACCATGGCCAAACCAAGCACCTTATACCTCCCCTAGTGGAGCCCTGACCTCCCTGAGCCGTCTTAGTAAGTCCCATCCGCTGCCCTTCGTCGGAATTTATTGTTCATAGTGTACTTTGCCTGAGAATTAAATTTAGAAATTCTCATTGCTCAAGCCATCAATTGAGCCAAAGTTAGATCCACGAAAGATCACTAGGAAGAGAGGAATCTCGTGGAAATGAAAGCTCCAATCGCTGAGTACTCACCAGTGAGTAATCGAAGCTTTCTCTTTCTATGACCATTTTTTGACGATGCTCCGTTTGAGCTATTTTCTAAGTCAAAATGGGTACTTTAAAGCTTGAAATGAACTAGGGGATATTAGGGAGATGATTAGTACCATGTGAGGACACAATTGGGAGGAATTCAAATCAAATTGATGAAGTTCAAGTTTAAGGACCAAATTACAGTTTTTGAAAATTTGAGGACAAAATTGTAATTTTTCAAAGTTGGGGATTTTCTATAATTAAAGGAATTATGGTGTCCGATAGGGAAATTTAAAGAAATTAATGGCCATAATTAAATATTTGATAATCTTAGGGACCTAATTGGAAATAAGGTACACATATTGACTAAAACGTAATTATGAAAATTTACGAATCTTAAGTATAAATACATTATTGTGAAACTCGTACTCTCTAATCAAGGAAATCGGAAAGAGAATCAATAATTTTCATAAGAAAACTAAGCACATAAATGAACCAAAAATAGTAAACACTATTTGAAAAATCTAAAATAACCAAGAAGTTATAAAAATAATGAAAAAGAACTAGTGAATGAATTGAATGTGAAAATTAAATCGGATAAAGGTGAAACAAGTTTTTATCTAATGTGTAATTTTCAAAATATACTTGATTACTAGTCTAACTATATTGTTCTTTAATCTATGTTTCAACAAACCATAAATTTGGTAAAGTCTTAATCCAAGAAGGTACACCATTTATTTATTAGTAAACTTTTTAATCACATGAATGAGATTTATTGTAGTTTGGTGATCAAAATTTGACATATTTTCATTATACTATAAAAATGCAATAAGGACAAATTTTAATTTTCATAAAAGAGAATTGAGCCGTGACTATCTTAAAAATGAACTTTTTATAGTATTTACCAATAGATTTAGTCGAACGAATTCTAAGTGATAAACAAGTGTATATAAGTAAATTTATGAAAAAAATCTTATAAAATCTCAATTTATAGCACAATCGAGTTAAATAAAATGAAAATTAGATAAGTAATATTATACTTAAAAGATAATAAAATAGAGTAATTTACTAGATTTGTCACTCATTTTTAATATATGCCATGTTTAGAAAGTGATGTATTAATTATACAAGTTGTGATACTTTTTTTCTTAATCGTACCAATATTATTATTGTGTTTTATGAAATGGTAAAATATCAAATTTAAAAGAGTTAAAATTGATTAGAGTGAAATTTGTAATCCTAGGGATTAATGTGGATTACACTTACAAGTGATGTAATAAATAGAAGATTAAACCATATATAATATTTTATAATATCAAGCTCATGATATTTTTATTGTTAGATTGAGCATTCTTGTTACAATACTATACTCCTGCAATTTTGTCCTTTTGTAATGAAAAAAATGTGGATGAATGTAGTTTGAAACACGGCAAATGACCAATGACCACAACTTATTTGGAAAATTAAGAGGTGTGTTTGGCTTCTTGGATAACATATGAGATTTAATGATATATTTTATGATATATAATATAATATATAGTATATTAGTATTGGGACATAAAAAAATTAAATGACCTAGTTCTCTAGTTGGGTCAAGCAAAACTAAAATACAAGCAGTGAGCTTCCTCCATAGGCCTTTTTCTCCCATGGAGCAAAGCTTATGAGAATATGGAATGGAACGATCATCTGCTAGCTCTGCTGGCCTTGCTTTTTTTTTTTTACTTGAGAGAGTGCCGGACCCCACACCATTACTCCCCTACCTCAATTTGGGGACCAGCGGGGACATGATCATCATTAAGGAGGCGCTCCGCTCAGCTCGGACGACTACCCTACAGCCCGGCACTTCTTTTTTTTTTCTTGTGATTGATTATTCTTCATAACTCAAAGTTCACAATCTGCAGTTTATCTTCTTCTTCAGGATGGGTCAGCACCGCCGTCTCCCCATGGCTTGATCCCTCTGAGTCAGCGTGGCCATGGCTAAGAATGATGAGAAGCGCGTCAAAGCCGGCGATCTCCAGGCAATTACCTTGGAAGCCTCGGCTTCCATGTATCAGGGATTCCTCTTACCTCTCCTGTTAATAACCCTCGCCCTAACTCCCTGTCCTTCTCTCTCAATCTCCGACCCGACTATAGCTCGGGCACGTCCGCCCCCGCTGCCGGTCCTCCCCATCCCGACGGCAGCCCAACTGGAGTGGCAGCTGGGGGAGATGGTCATGTTCCTTCACTTTGGGACCAACACGTTCACGGACTCGGAGTGGGGGACAGGCCACGCGCCGCCCTCTGTCTTCCATCCGACCCGGATGGACCCTTCTCAATGGGTTCGGGTCGCCAAGGAGACGGGGTTCTCGCGCGTCATTCTCACGTCCAAGCACCTCGATGGGTTCTGCTTGTTGCCCAGTGAGCTTACCGACTACTCTGTGAGATCGAGCCCATGGCGTAATGGAACTGGGGATGTTGTGGCAGAGCTTGCAGCTGCTGCCAAGGAGGCCGGTATCGGTATGGGGCTGTACTTGTCACCGTGGGATCGGCATGAAGAGTGTTACGGGAAAACGTTGGAGTATAACGAATTCTATATGGGGCAAACGAGGGAGCTCCTCACTCGGTGAGCCTTTGTTCTTCGGATTTACCATCTACTGGAAACTTGTGCTCTAATGTGTTATTTTCTTATATTGTGTAAAGATTTTACACAACGTTAATGCGCAATAGTTGGTAGTATAGTGTGATTGCTGTTAACCTCGAATTTTGACTGAGCTTGTTTTAAATGTCAATGGTGAACTGATGCTATGAGGGTTTAATGTGTTCAATCATTTTCGGCAATATCACCATCGAAATTTTCTGGTAATTTACTTGGCGCCACTGAATAAGATGCGTGTCCTTTGTTGGTATGATGTTCATAAGATACTCTCTTTTGTAAAGCTCTGTTTTCCCCCCATTGTTTAAGGGATTTGAGGCATTTACTTTTGCAGTAGGTAGGTGTAGGTTCATTCTAGATTCTACTGCTTAAGAGTTTCTATTTTCAGTGTCCTAGAATGTCTGCATCATACCTTTCTGCATATTCATCTAATTTGATTTATTTATTTATTCAATTGGAGCAGATATGGAGAGATCAAGGAGGTGTGGCTGGATGGTGCAAAGGGAGATGGAGAGAAGGACATGGATTATTTCTTTGATAGCTGGTTTAGCCTCATCTGTCAGCTCCAACCTGGTGCTGTCATATTCTCTGATGCAGGTCCTGGTACTCGCTGGATTGGAGATGAGGCTGGAAGTGCAGGTACCACTTGCTGGTCTCTCTTCAATACCAGCAATGCCTTAATTGGCGGAACTGATCCTCAGTGAGTTCTATGCATCTTTCCTGGTATGGCCACTCTCTTCTGATTTGGATGATACATTACATCTTCATGTTGACCTTCCCAACAGGTATTTAAGGTGTGGGGATCCTGCAGGACATGACTGGGTTCCACCTGAATGTGATGTCTGGATCAGACCTGGTTGGTTTTGGCATATGAATGAAGCCCCAAAATCTGCTCTAGCTCTCCTTGACATCTACTACAAGTCAGTAGGCAGAAACTGTGTCTTGCTGCTAAATGTGCCCCCCAATTCATTGGGCCTCATATCAGATGAGGATATTAGAGTTCTCCGGGAGTTCCAAGTTCTTCGTAATTCCATATTCTCTCGCAAAGATGGCATTTCTTAATGCTAGCAGTACTCGAGGGGGCATCCAAGATTCTAAGTTTTCCACGAAAAATCTTCTCCTTGAGGATATCTACACCTACTGGGCTCCTGAGGGAGAACGGGACTAAGTGGGCTTTAGACCTGCAATTTCCTGATTCTGTTTCTTTCAACGTTCTCAAGATTCAGGAACCTATTCACATGGGGCAGAGGATCTCTAAATTCCATGTTAAGATCTTGGGTGGGGAAGGTCAATGGAGAAGAGTGATCAATGGAACTACTGTAGGTTACCAGAGGCTTATTCCATTCCAGAGGTTGAAGACAAGGCGAGTGAGGTTTGTGGTCGACAAGTCCCAGGATGATCCACTCATCTCTTATCTGGGTCTCTAGAGGGACAAGTTTTCAAATCTGTCTGATTTTTCTCATACTAGTAGTTCACAAGTGCATACAATCAGAAGCCATGGCATTGAGCAGATGAGGAGTAACCATTCTGGGTCTGCTTCTGTATACAGTAGTACTTAAACGTTTATCAAGTGAGCCATTGTTTACAAATTGGGCACTCTGCTTGCTAGTAACGAGTTCTAAGATATGCAAAATTCCACTACTAGATCCTTGAAAATACCACTGTGGTTCTTCTGTTCTGATTTAGCAGTATAGAGAATGTACTAGTCTGGATATTGATAATACCATATCAATGCTATTATAATTGTTGTGTCCTCTACTTTAACCTTTACTTTCTGATATACACAATGTTATGATGATTTTGGATGCCTGTGGGAAGAACACATACGACCACCATTGTAACTACTGATCAATATATGCAGTTATTATATGCCATCCATCTCGGTTGGATTTGGTATATAGAATAAAAAGAACTCCAGGTCTGGTCTTCAAGTGAAGGCACCATCAGAGGACTCCCCAAGACTCTGCTGAGTTGAGTCCTTTGGCCGCCATCATGGCTGCCATATTCTGCACGTAAACCCTTCTGATTTTTGTCTTTTTCTCCCTTACAAAATCTGATTGAGCCTTTCTCAATCATCATCATCTATGTGTATACATGCATTGTCATTTATATGTCCCACTCATGGGCGGACTCGTGAAGTTTAGTATTCTAATGAGGTTGAAAAGGACACCTTCATTAAATTAGATGTGAATTATGACATGCACATAAGAGTTGAAAGGGATCCATCAACTTCCAACTCCATTGGCCATTTAGTGTCGGCAATGCATAAACTAATCTGTCCCTATTTCACACTTGGATTCAGTGGCTTTTCCTCTCCCAAGTAAGGGTAGAAGAGACTTGACTCATTGGATAACAACAAATTTTAAGTAAATATGAATATAGTAATTTATGGGTTCATAATATTTTATTAAATAATATTAGAGTTAATGTATAATGGAAAACTCAACTGGTATACTATTACTAATATCTACATTTACAAAATTACAAATCATTACTAAATATCAGCAATAAAGGTGGAAAAATTTATATTAACATGAGATCTTTTCACGGAAGAAAAAGAAGTTTCTTCTTACAAATAGTGCAATTTTCTATAGGGAAGAAGAAAGAGAAAGAAGAAGAGAGTCACCATGATTGCTCTTATTAATGCAATTTTCTATTGGGAATCCGGTGGGTGAAGCTTTCTTTATCCTTCCTTCTATGACACAATTGATTTAGCTCAAATTTCTTGCTCCTCAACACACTGCCTTGCATCATCTCTATTTCATGAATAATTAACCATAAGTATTTGGTAGGTGTGCTCCATTGACCGTTCATGATTGAGCCGGGTTCGTAATCTCATGGTCTAGCTAGCTAAATGTTAGAGTCTTGCCATGTTACTCCGAGGAATATATAGAGAAAGAAAGAATATAGCACCAGAGACACGGGAAATCTCTGTGGCCCAACCTGAATATATGCTCTCATTTTTGTCTAGTGTGAATATGATTGATCCCATAGCACATGGGAATCCCAAAGAAGGGAACGTGGCATTATGTTGCTTCAAGCAAAGACCAATTATATATTTCGGGAAGGAAAGAGGCCCAAGAAACTAGACATATACCATCCATTAATTATTGAGGATTTGCGGATGAAACAGTATATTGCTTAGAGTACGGAGAAATCTAAAATAATAGGAGCAGCAATACAATTTTATTTTAAAATGAATGATTCAGAGTATTAGATAAATTAATATGATTGGAGGGAGAATAGTGATAAATTTGAAGAGTAAGTTAGTGAAATTAAAAAAAAAAAAGAATCACTTTATAATTGATTAAAATAATTTATTAACTAATTTCGTATTAATAAAATTAAACTGTATTAGTAAGAAATTAATAAAATAAAATAAATTATCAAATAAATTATATGCAATATTATAATTATATTATATATACATATATGATAAAATATGCCTATCACATTTTTATCTTATAATATGATTTACTTATCATTACAATTAAAAAATATAATAATTTTAATTGTATAATATATATTTTATAATATTAATAAGAAAAATAATATACTATTAGGGCCGGGGTACCTGTTTCCCTCATAGGACTTGCGTGAGAGGATATCTCGTACAGATTGGTCGGCCCCCACCTGATATGAGCCCTCAATTGATCGTAGCTCCATTTCTGGATCCAAAGGGAAAAAACCTTCTTCCTAGGTACCGTGTGAGCATGGTACTAATTCCAAATAAGGAACGAAATGTCATGAGGAGTAGCCACGATCATATCCAAATGTGTGTTTGACTATTAGTTAATAAATAATGCATTTATTCTTGAATTTTTGATCTACGAGTAAAAAGAGAGAGCCCATTTTTCTTTACCTGCTCTCAACTATCTTCCCATATATGGACATAATAGAGTGCTACGTGAATTGGTTTGCCCCCTATCAAATATTACCTCACTTTTCAATACCAACCCCTTGTGTCCTATCTATGATAGTTAGAGTGAATGCCTAAAAAGATATAAGTAGTGAAAAATATGTGAGTATTGTACAATTGTATGTAAATAAAAATTCTACAACTAAAAAATATATAAAATGGTATATTTGAGAGGACACTATGAAGAACTTGTAAGGGGAGAAGAAAAAAATAAAGAGAAGGGGTAGACAAGAGGTTGATGAGGAAGATGTTGTTTCAAGCTAAAATCCCCAAATCTGACAAGCAAGGAACAATGCCTTATTAAATCCATTTTGTTATGTATGATACAAATTTCATTGGTAAGGTGAGATTGGAGGCATTTAATTTTTCTGTGAAGAATGTTCTAGGACTCCAAAAGATGAAAAAATTGAAGATTTTTAGCCATAGATTTCATGAAAAAATATCAAGATACTTACCCCTAAATATATATATATATATATAATTGAAAATGCAATGTGATGTAAATGAAGATGTCCCAAAGAGCTAGACTTTGGAATACTGCAGAAGGCAGTACGGACGAAAAAGGGTAAAACATAGTGATATGAAAGGCATGGATTATGGTATGTCTTTAAGCATCTTGTGAAGCAAAACTTGATGATTCACATAACATTGGTGAACGGGGGAATTGAAAGTAAATTAAAAATTTTTAGGAGCACAAAATATTTTTAAGGGGCATGAGAACAAGATTATACACTAATAAAAGTAGAGTTAGATGATAGAATGGGAAAATTAGTAATATTACTAAGAAATAATTATTTCAGACCATAAACTAGATTCAGTAATATACAAAAGAAAATTATGAGATTTTCCATAAACTAGATTGACATCTAAGATATGAAAAATTTGTAAAACAATATGGACAATAACCAACTAAATATCCATATTGAAAATATAATTGGGGAAGCAGTCCGTTCAAAGAAGAGGAGCTATGTACATTAGAGTGGATTGTCGGCTAAAATGAGGAAGAAAGCCTAAAGGGAGAAGGGTTGACCATGGGTACCAGGGAGAGGCTCACAAGCTAGACTTGGATGAGGAGACCCATAGAGACATGGGCGGTTCAGTGCTCCATGATGGAAAATCGGGTTGGAAGTTGCCCTATCCGAATGAATGAATTCAGGCATGACCCTCACTTCTTTCCCCAAAATTATTATTAAGGCATGGATATAAGGTGTGATCAATTCCTATTGTGGAAAGAGAATGCTGTCATATTCACCAAACGAGGAGCCCATGTGGGAAGGAGATCTACCATAACACCAATGTCACGTTGATGTTACTCAAGCCGCCAAGATCACTAAATGAGATGTTGGTGAGGTCGAAGACGAGCCATTGCAAACTTGATATTTTAATACTAAAGCTTCGAACCTTCACTACAAAGAAGAGAGGGGTTATAATTCCTTTACATCATTGTGATAGGAGGTGCATGGGCAAGATTGAAGGAGCTCCACTCTTCATCAAGTCCCACTTTAATTATGGTGCTTGGCATGAAGGAAAGGGCTACTTCCATCATAGTGAGAGCCCACACTATGGTATAGTGTGGGGAATGATGCATGAAAATAAATCGAATTTTACAAAAAAAAATAGAAAATTAAGTTTTTACTCATATGAGACAACTATATCAATGATTTTAAAATTCTATAGATATGAGATTGCAATAACAATAAGATGCATCATTTTTCCAAGTGTTAATTATAGATAACCCAAAATTATGTGTGCTTTGAGTAGTAGTAAAATGAATGAGTGAGATTGAAAATCTTTGATGGTAGTGTGAACGAGGACAAAATATGCTATAAATTTCGTATTAATTTCTATATCAGTAATTAATGTTGATAGTCTTATAATTTAGTGTTATAATCGATATCTTTTTATACGATATAATTTTCTTATATGGTAGGTATAATTTGAGAACGAACCAAGCAAAGTCGGTAAGCATCTAGTGCTTGGACATGGTCAAATAGATAGAAATGACTGCCTATAATTAGAGATGATACGAGTAAGAGTTGCTACTACTTGAGAATTGTGACATGAAAATGACATGAGTTATAGCAGAAGGAGAGGGTGAGATCCAACTTACATGAGATCATTAAATCAAATATTGAGTGACTCTATGGGCATAGTTGAAAATGACGTAAAATAATTTATTTATATTATCTATATCAAAAAAATATTTTTTAGGAGTTAATTATTAAAAGCGGTAAAGTTAATGTGTTCTATTAAGTAGTATTATGATTGATAATCTGTATGAAGTTTTGCTAAAAAGTGCACGAGTATTGATAAAATATGTGGAAAAATGGATAATAGTACGTGGAATAGTTGTCAATAATGAGAATGTTACATTAATGATATGTAGTGCTGAGATTGACAACTTCAAAAAGATATACATTCATACCACAGTCTCTCTTTGTAGACATATAATGAAGTTTGTACTAGATTATGGGTATTGAAGGAATACTAATCAGCTGAGGTTGGCCTCAATTCCAGCATTCACCGGAAAGAAGGAAGGCGGGACATAGTCGGGGTTGATGACTCCATCTCGACATCTTCGAAGGCATATCCTATCCTGGAGGGTATTGGATAAGAGGAGTGTGATGATGTTATACCAGGCAAGTAATAATTGGAATTATTGAGCTTGATAGGCATTGTGGCCGGAAGATGGATGTGTTATCTTCCCAGCTTTGTGTTGGGTAGATATGCTAATGAAGTAAAAAAAAATGTCAAGTACAACAGTGATTGGAAAAGAAGAAAGGCATATATCAATTTCATATAAGTATAGTATCCATTAGGTCTCACTTTGAGCGCTGTCTTTGTGTATTGGTGACAGATATGTGGATTTACATGTCCCACGCACTGGCCAGGGGTTACATGCATGCATGTGCAGATTTCTTCCACCTCCATCCAAGATTTCATGTTAAGGTGCCCGTCTATGGCCAGGTGGCCAATGATTATATTAGAGCCTATCATTTTAAAATACTCGTGGGGCATGTCAGATGGGAACGAATGATTTAGCTTAATCATATATATATATATATATTCAAAATTATATGTAAACTTTACCTGCTACAACCATTATATTAAATAAAAAGGGTCAACAGGAAAAAATAGCACACCCCCTAAAAGTTATCTTACTAATTCAATTATGGATGTTTCAAGCAACACGACCACCAGAAGATGAGCCTGCATATCTACTGTAAAAAAAAGTGTTTCTTCCAAGTCACTTCACCTGAAACAGGGAATGAGCATGAGGGATGATGGAAATTATCAAACAGTGAACAGGAAAAACTTCATATCATTACCTCACCCCTCCCACAAAATCAGCATTCCATCTGAATTTTGTCTCGGCCCAATAACTCCCACACCAACTCATCACATCAATCCAGTTCCAGTGTGTGCGGCGGTAAGCCTCGAAATCTCCCTATTTATACCGGTCTCGCATTACCATTTCTTATATCCATATATTAGCATTCAATCCCTCCTTCCCCCAATTAGGCTATTTAGGTTCTGCCTCAGTTCTCTAGTCATACTTATATGAGTATGGCCCTTGTTTTCTTCACTCTCATTCTTCTTCTAGCGGTTCCCTGCACCGGCCAAAACCCGCCTTCTGCAGGCTACAATCCCAGCTCTAGGTTCCGTACCGTAGGGTTCGATCAGGCCTTCAGGAATCTCTGGGGCCTTCAACACCAGAGGATTGATCAGGGCACTCTTACCATCTGGCTGGACAGAAGTTCAGGTTTCTAATACACATATAACACTTGTATATGGACACACGCATCTAGTTTCTTCCATCCATAATAACTATAATAGCTTTCACACCTTAATGTGAGAAAGTAATGAAAGAAACCCTCTGGATACATATATAGACTCTATAGATGGAGATGGAGTGTTCATTATTATATTTATATCTTTCACTGATACTGATGAGCAAGTCTTTGTTATATTTATGGAGCTGTATGCAGGAAGCGGATTCAAGTCTCTTCGCCCGTATCAATCCGGCTACTTTAGTGCAGCCATCAAGCTTCAAACCGGCTACACTGCCGGCGTCATCACCTCCTTCTATGTAAGTACTGATCTCTTCTGCATATCTTCCCGTCACTTCAGTTGATGAAAGATTAGGTAGATCATCATCACATAAACATATTCTTTAAGCTCTAGTAGCTAGTTACACTTTTTTCCATTGAGGGTTCATATGCCCTATAGTGTCCGCCAATACACCACAAACAGTTAGGATATATATGACATATTCAACATGAGGAAGAGATTCATAGGTATACTACAAATAAACCATGCAGCTATCGAACAACGAGGCCCATCCTGGCGACCACGATGAGATCGATATCGAGTTCCTTGGTACGACTCTGGGCAAGCCATACACCCTGCAGACCAACGTGTACATGAGAGGCAGCGGAGATGGCCGCATCATCGGGAGGGAGATGAAGTTCAATCTTTGGTTCGACCCTACCCAAGATTTCCACAACTACGCCATTCTCTGGACCCCCACCGAGATCATGTCAGTATTATTAATTCAACATACAAACACATATATAACTTCTTTCGCCATTATTCTATGGGATATTGCATTCATTATATAGACTTATTTTGTTGCATTACATCCCTTATTATACATAGATTCCTGGTGGATGATGTGCCGATTCGGAGGTACCCAAGAAAGACCGACGCGACCTTCCCTCTCAGGCCGATGTGGGTCTATGGGTCGATCTGGGACGCATCGTCATGGGCCACCGAGAATGGCAAGTACAAAGCGGACTACCATTACCAGCCCTTCCTGGGCCGGTACAGGAATTTCAGGGTGAGCGGCTGTTCCGCCAATGGCTCATCAGGTTCGTGCAGCCCGCCATCCGTGTCTTCATCGGGGTCAAGCGGGCTGAGCCACCAGCAGGCGGCTGCTATGGCCTGGGTGCAGCAAAACCACATGGTCTACAACTACTGTAGGGATCTCAGCCGGGACCGTACTCTCACCCCGGAGTGTTTCGCTAGAGCACTATAATATAGCCAAAACTTGTGCCGTATCTTTGTGTCGACCAAAGAATTAGGCACGCTGGCAAAGACATATTCATACATACACGTATTGAGATATATTGGAAATTGTGTGATAAGGGCTTTAAGATGTTGAGTCCAACCTGCAATAAAGGGAAGAATAAGTTGCGAGAGTGGTTTAAGATGTTGAGTCCAACCTGCAATAATGAATTTGTTCATTGGATTGCCTCACAATAAGGGAAGGTGCAGTGCAGCATGTCGTTGGATCTTAATATGCCTCGCAAAAATCCAGCGGTTAATTTTTCCTTCCTAAAATGATTCCTGGTTCGGCAAAAAAGATCTACCGTTGCTATTTGAATCTCAGGCTCCGCGCCTCCCGAAGACCTATATTATCTGCTTCGGATTGCCGTTAGGTCGTCGAACTTCTACCTTCTCCTCGCGACGTCACTTTCTCCACAGTTTTCTTCTTCAGCCTTTTTCCCTGTGGCCGCTCTCTCGTCATTCTTTTCCCTCCAAGCCACCTCTGTTTCAATTCGACTCAATCTTGAGTCTCTTTACCCTTTGAGGTGCTCGATTTCGATTTCGATTCCTGATCATGATGACGATGACGGGGGAGTTAGACTTCCTAAGAGGGCGCCATTCGGCAATATAGTAAGAAAGCCTCTTTATGATATCACCAATATTTCACAAGCAGTCAACTGGATCCCGAGTGACTATCCAAAGACGCTGTTTTCCCCATCTGATTCTGATATCACGACAGACTACGTTGATAAGCTTGTTCAGGTAAAATTGTACTTGTATTCTAACCAATTTCTTGGGTCAGCACATTAGGGATTATGATTCTGATTTTCCACAATTTTCTATCCCTTGTTCTGCTTCAATTTAACCAGGAGAACATGACATTGGTGGAACTAATGGATGAAAGGAAGTATCCTTTTCAATAAAAAGACTGATTATTGTGTAACTGGATACTCAAAATTGCTGTTTTGGTTGTGGGTTCATAGTTGATCTCATTCAAATAATAGAGGTGAAGGTACAGGTTTTTCTTAACTTTATTGTGCAGTAAAATCATCGAACTGAGTGGGGCAGAGGTCCAGAGAATGAGGATCAGTTACCAGAAAGCGCAGCAGCAGAACTGCAATCTTGCTAAATCCAACACTCAAATACTAGCAGTTTGTGAAATACCCTTGTATTTGAATGTCGTAAATCATGTTATTTGCCCCATTTGTCTTTCTTATACTTCAAACAAGTACCCATTAAAATGCAATTAATGTTGCAGGAGCTCAACCTTGCAAGGGATAAGGTACCATCTTCGGTTATTTCAGTTTGGAAGTTCTTCATTCATTGAATTGATTTATCATTCATAATTGAATCACTCAATTACTCAAGCAACGGTTGCTTTCTTCAGCTGAAAGTACTTCGGCATGAACTAGCGTGCAAGGAAGCATTGCACAAGGCAAAGAGACTTGAACTTGAGGTAATGCAGAATCTTACTGAGATGTCACATAGTTTGCACCTTTAAAAATCTAGACTTGTGATTGGCCATCCGGTGAATGAGATGAAGATTAAACCATGTTCCTTCTAGACTTGTTATTAATCTGTGTGGCTGAGATGAATGGAGATCAAGCTGTGTTTGGAACCCTGCTGTCAGGTCCTTAAAAATCTAGTCTTGTGACAGGCCTAGGATCATTAGTTTGTTGTTGGAATCTGATGACAGGGGTGATGGTGAATTCTGGCCATGATTAATATTGGGAAAACTCATTATTCCATTTGCTTTCATTATAATTGACAATTTATTGATTATAGGCAGTGGAAGAAGAGGAGATAAAGAAGGCTGGGGTAGCTAAAGGAGTTCTCCACAAAGCAAATCATAAGCAAAATCCTCCTGGTGGGAGCAAGGCAATATCAGAGAAGTCACTGTAAAGACTCTTCTCGAACTTACCATCCGTATTTTACTCCCAATCTTAGATTTACCAATTCATATGTAAATTCTCTGCAGCAATGGGTGGTGCCCCAGGTGGTACAAACAAGCCTGTGTTGGAGGAGAAGAGGGTTGAAAACAGGTTTGAGCCAACAGTTGATTTCCCTTTCTGTTGAACTGTGCTGCAGGTTGCTCATCAACCTTTTCTCTTCTGTTCTGTTCTTTTTTCCCTCAGGCGCCTTTTGAAAAGGCAATCGGCGAGGTTGTTGTCATCAGATGGAGAACCTGCAGAGAACTTGATTGAAATAGAGGAAGCCAAGTTACTGACATCTCGGCCTTCTAAATCTGGTCCAAGTTTTTCGGATGATGCTCCATCAAGGGTCAAAGGGAAAGATGTACAAAGAAGGTCGTCGATAGCAAGACCTCCAAGAAGAGCTGCAGAGAAAGTTCAGACCTACAAAGAGCCTCCATTGAAGTTAAAGATGCGGAGAGTGGATTAATAAGGATGACTGCAAAGTTTCTGAAGCATTATTTTTTCATTGATATATCTGGGTTAATCAGCAGCAGTGCCTCTGCTCCCTACGATCAACTTTATCAACATTTGTCAATAGATCCATATATGATTGATTCCGCCTGGGTGGAAGTAAAAATGTGTTCTTTTGATTAGTCTTCACAATAGTGTATTATATGATATTAAATCCCGACTATCTTTGTTAGCAAATAAAGAAATTACTCTATAAATTGAATAGAATTCCGACTATATTTGTCAATAGATCCATATCTGATTGATTCCTCATAGGTGGAAGTAAAAATGTGTTCTTTTGATTAGTATTCACAATGGTGTATTTATATGATATTAAATCCCTACTATCTTTGTTAGCAAATAAAGAGATTAATCTATAAATTGAATAGAATTCCGACCATATTTGTCAATATATCCATATCTGATTGATTCCTCATAGGTGGAAGTAAATATGTGTTCTTTTGATTAGTCTTCACAATCGTGTATTTATATGATATTAAATCCCTACTATCTTTGTTAGCAAATAAAGAAATTACTCTACAACTTGAATAGAATTAGTCTAAAATCTAAGAGTATAAAAACATAGCACAAGTGCTATTGCTCGTCTAGATATATTTATAGTTGTACAATTTAATAGAGTATGTAAAACTAGAATAGAATAAGGGAAATATAAGGGAAATTGTGTTTAGTGTGGTGCATATATTATAAATGAAAAATAATTAGCGAAATGAAATATAATAGTTTTTTAGCAACCAATTAACCATTTTTTTTATTTTCTCTACTCATTCATTTCATCTTTCTATACCTTATCTCTCAGGTTTGGATTTACTCATTTGAAAACCTGTAACATAATCACAAATAATTTAATAAAAAGTTACTGAGATAAGAACCTAGTCGATTTAACAGAGGAATAGATGATTTTTCATTGTAACATATCAAGAATAATTTCGAAATAATTGAGATAAAAATCATAGTTGATTTCATAGAGAAATAGGCTTTAGTAAGCATTAAGATAGATAAAATTCTTGTCTTTTGTATTATACTTCCGCTAAACCTTCAAATCTTGTGAAGCACAAAAAAAAAAAAAATAGCCTTAGTTTCTAAAAGTGGTATCAAAGTCACTAGACACTTGTCATTAGTCTATTAAAATTTCTATAACAACTGAAAAATGGATAGTTACAACTAAGTATTCCAAAAGTTGATGGATATTAAGAGTATTTGATGATTTTAATGGAGATTTTATAGTTAACAGAGTTTCAATAAAATGAAAAAATATGAGTGATAAAGAGTTAGAAGTATAACTATGGAACTTGAAGGTAAAGAAGTTCCTATTCCAATTTAAGATTAGACTATAATGAAAATATTTTTTAATAAAGATACCTCCAAAGATATTTGGAAGACTATGAAGTTCATGGAGTTAGAAAAACTCATTTGTAAATATTGTATGAGAAGTTTGAACTTATTCAAATAAAAGAAAATGGGAGTGTTGATGAATATTTTGGTAGAATACTATATTTTATTAATAAAATGAATACCCTAGGTAAAATAATATAATATAATATGAAAATTCTTAGGTCCATCTAACTAAATTTAATTATGTTGTATGTGCAATACCCTATCTCTAAACATTGACGATCTTTAAAGTAGTTTAATGGTTCATGAGAAAAAAAAGTAGCAGCTCCATGAAGATGAAAAAGTTCTTAAGGTTAGTATAACTGAAAACTCGAGGTTCTTAGATGTAGGAACTTATAGGCTGAATGACATTAACTAAGTGGATATTGTGGAAGAGGAATAACAAAAGGAATGCAATATTTTAATACAACATTTTTTGAGTGTTAGAAATGTCACTTATTAGAGAATTTCTAAACGAATATCCAAGTTAGTTTGGGAGGGTAAACTATGTCTAACCAAGTAAGATTGATAAAACTATGTTGTTGATGACATTTCATAAGCTTGAATATTAATTTAATCTCAATGAGATGTGATACTTAAATCCATGATTTGATAATTAAATGAGTGGTTGTAAAGAGTATTTTGCTGACTTCCAAGTTGATTTCAAATTGAATGTGAATTTTGTGGATAATTTAAAGATGGAAGGTAAGGGAAAATAATGAGTGAGTATATGAGTTAATGATAGGACTCTCATCCTTGCTAAAGTGTATTTTTTTCTAAATTTGATGAACAATTTCCTCAACCTTGGACAATTATTGGAGAAAGATTTGAATGTGGTTTTGATCAGAATTTATGTATTATTTCCTATTGTGACGAATAATGTTCTCTTTTAATGTCAGAACATATATTTTTATAAACTGGTGTGAAACTATAACTAGAAATAATAATTTATTGTGACAAGATATTATTATTTAAATTACCAATTTCTAAATACTTTTTATATGAAACGAATGATAACTTAAACTACCTTATATACAAAAATAAAGTGAAGTGTGTGGTAATTGTAAGTATGAAAGCAACACAAGGAATGTTGACCATAAAATAGTAATAAGAGGGTATAAAATATTTTCAATTAGTACATGCTATGCTGAGTTGTGTGGTCCGATTATTCATGAATTTAATGAAAAAAGAAGATATTCCTAACTCTCATTGATGGTTTCAATTGGAAGATTTGAATTTACTTTTTGTGTAAAAAGTGAAGAGTCATAGAATGTTTAAAACAATTTAAGGGTGTAACTGAAAGGGAAGTGGAGAAACCTTATTATGTTTACAACACAGGGGAGAATTTAACTTTAAAGAGTTTGTTCAACTAATGAAATTCAAAGATAACTTATGACATCTTATACTCCCAAACATAATGATGTGGATGAAAGAAGAAACATAACCATAATGAATATGGTTAGATGTGTTCTTGTTAAAATGGAAGTGCCTAATAGATTTTGGGCTGAAGCAGTAAATTAGTTCGTTAATATTTTAAACAGATGGCTGTCAAATTCAAGACACCCAAATAGGATTGGAGTAAAGTGAATCCATTAGTTAACCACTTTCGGATCTTTGGTTGTGTAGCTTATGTACATGTGACTGTCCCTTAAAAGAATAAGTTGGATTCTTGAAGTACAAAATGTGTAATATTTGGGGTAAGTAAAAAATCTAAAGCTTATCAGGAATATGATCCTAAAGCTAACAAAGTTATTATGAGTAAGAGTGTAATATACTCAAAAAATAAAAACAAATGGGTGTGAGATGAAGAGAATATCAATTTTAAGGTGTGAGGGAAATATAAATACAATAATAGTTCCCTATGAAGAAGAGGAGTGTGAGAGAGTATTGTGGACTACTAGTCGGGTTTGGAATTCTTGTCTAGGGTCAGGTATGAGTGCGACCCATATCTACTTAAACGTTATGACTTATAAGTAATTGAACATTTTCAAATGGAGATTTATCTTCCACTAAATAGTTTATTCCAGAAAAATAAAGAAAATATCCTCCAATATAGTAGTAGGACCATGTAATGTACACAACTATAGAAGATCCCATCAGTTTTGAGAAGGCTCAAAAGGATATAAAATGGAGAAAGGTTGTGGAGGAAAAGAGGAAAAGATTAATGCAATTGAGTACAATGACCATTGGAGAATAACTAAGCTACCACTGCATATGAAACTCATACGATTGAAATGAACATATAAGAAAAATGAATTAAATGGGAATTATTGATAAATATAAAACTCAACTTGGGGTGACGAGATGTTATTAATAGTTAAGTATGGATTAAAATGAAGTTTTTGCTCGCGTGACTATATGAGAGGCTATTCAAATGATACTAGCTCTAACAACTGCACATGAATGAAATGTACTGCAAATGGATGTTAAGATTACTTTTTTACATGGGGAGCTGGTTGATAATGTTTATGCGGAACAACTAAAAGTCTTGGTTAAGTTGGGGAAGAAGGAAAAGTGTATAAATTGAAAAAAAAATACTATATGCTCTAAAACAAACACAAGGGCATAATATAACCTCACACAAGAATATTTTACCAAATAAGGTTTTCAAAAGTGTAATTATGAGTATACTCTATTTATGAAGTGCTCAAATGAAGGTTTAAGGATGATCACAAGTTTATATTTTAATGATTTGGTGATCACTAGAGATAATGAAGGCTTATTGATGGAGTTTAAATAATCTATGGAGTTTGAATTTGCTATAACTAATCTGGGATGGATAAATCACTTTCTTGGAGTTGAAGTATCTCAAACTAATGAGAGATCTTTATTTCTCAATCAAGGTATACACATGATATTCTTAGTAAATTTGGAATGTTTGAATGAAACCATGTTAGCATACTAATTGAGTCAAGAAGTAAACAATCTAAAAAGAGTAATGGAAGGGGTATGATTCAACATAGTACAAAAAGCTGATTGAGAGTTTGATGTACCTAAATGATACATGACTTACTATCTATATCACGTTGAGTCGGGTTTCAATAACAACTTATTATACACTTTTAATACTACAATAGTGGGTACATTCACTATTGTAGAATTGGAATAACATAAGACTTACAATATAAATCAGCATTAGGGAAATTTCGAACAAATTACAACCACAACCACTTTCGCAAAACAAGACCAAACCTTAGCAAGAGGTCATCAGGGCTTTTTCATTCATGTGTTGTCAATGTATTTTCCTATAATACTTTTAATTGAGTCAAGTTGGGTTGGGTATTTTTGGTGAGGCACGTAGGAACCCCAATTAGGAGAAAATACGGATTTGGGCGGAAGAGTAGTATAGGATTTTTCACACAAGATGAATTGAATTGAATTAAATAGGTAAGGCCGGTTGTGTTTGTTACGAGTATTGGATCTTAATGTGTGGGCTTTGATTTGGGGTAGTTTGCTATAAAACACCCAATAGATGAGAGTTGTTTATTAATTTTCGGCTAAATGTTGGAATTTGATTGAAAGTTTAATATGGAATGAAATAAAATTCAGGTCAAGCATGACTTTTCAAAAAAGGGTTGGGTATATATATATATATATATGGATATTATTTAAGAAATACATGTTTTATTTAAGTAAATCAAACAAATAATTAATTTTAAGCGTCATTAGATAAACTTGGACAACATGAAGAAATAAATTCGACATCTTGTAGTACTAAATTGGATTTTCTTAAATTTAATAGACTTTAATTTATTTTTAAGATTATGGGATTTTCCTTGTGACCAAAGTAGTATATTGTTGGAGTTATGATAAGTACAATGTAAATGAGTTAAGTTTGTTTGGTGTTAAGTCAAATTAATGTTTAACGATATATTGAGTTTTTGATCAATGCTAAGTTCACTAAACTGTATTTACCATTTATTTAGTTTATATTGGAAAAAATTATTTGGGATGGTTATTGTGATATACAGGTTCTTCATATATTTGGTTGGTATGTACATATTTTGAGAATTCACAAAAATATTAAAAATATTTGTTAAATCTTGTTTATAAGTTTAAAGAACCTCATTTATAATTTTTTTGAGTAAATACTCAAACGAGTGGATGATGCATAGATGTCAACAAAACTACTATTCACTTAACCTAAAAGAGGCCACCATTCCAGTAATATTTTAAGAAACAACTCAAGATAAGATTAAAAGATACATATTTAGGTAAATGTCTGCCAAGAAGTTGCTTAAGGTATAAAATTTAATTAAGGAGATCCACTCCGGTGTTATGTTATATTCTGATTTTATTGCTAAATTATTATTTTTACTTTAATTAATTTTAAAAAAAATATTGATACTCATTTTATATTTTAGGTTTTACATTATCTTGATTATCTTAAAATGGGGAGTATTTAATGGGTAGTTTGTATGATAACTCTTTTATCCTTTGTGTACCAAATAGCCCATGAAACACGAGAACAAAGGTTTGAATACGTGGACGAGTTACTGTTGCAATTCCGTCAAATCTAATCTAGCATCAAATCGTGTCAATCACAAAAAAAAAAGTAACCTTAGATTAGCACATTCCATCAACACTTTTGTAGATGGGATCCGGAATGGAATGCGCGCTTCTTGTGTGCTATCACGTTGAATTGAAATTATTGAATGACTTGTGAGTCGAATGAGTCGTGTTAGTGGTAATGTCTACCTTTTAGCTGATAGCAAAAATATTGTAGGTTAAAACGGTTTTAAGGGGACTTTCTACTATAAATATAATTTATAAGAATATGGTGGGATATAACACTATCGGGTTACTAATACACTTTTTTCGTACACATATCGGTTTGTTTAATAAAATAGATACTATTATAATCCCTAAAATTAGATATCACTCCGTAAATATCATTATATAACTTTTTAGATAATGTCATATTTAAGTTTTTAGTAAATGATTAAAACTTTTTACGGATCAATTAGTACGGGTAACAACATGCATTTATTTTGTGAAGAATGATTAATGAAAATATCTTAGTATTAGTCCATGAGTGTTTTTATTATCTAAGTATTAAAATTAGTGAGTGCAAAAAATGACGTGGTATTAAGATTAACATGATCAAAGCTTATAATAGGTTGAATGATAGTTCCTATAATAACTCTTGGAAAAAAATGAACTAATTGGATTATGTTGTGTATACTTTAAGCATATTATAGGTTGCGTATCAATTGTTATGGCTCCAATATCTTTTATCTTGAGTGAGAACTTTCACAAGGAACGGTATTTCCCCTTAAATAATTCAATTGAATGAATGATACGAAAGTGTTGACCGGATTAAAGATGTCCAAAGTACAGTCACAGTTTCACATCTGTTTTTTTTAGCTGGGATACTTTATTTTTTATAAAAAATTCTAGACATAATACTAGTAAGTTGTTTAGTCTTATCAATATTTATTGTAATTCTTTCACGGCAAAAGATTAGATTTAGGAAGTTTTCAATATATTTGAGCTCCAATATATGTAATCAAACTCTACTTAATCTTCAATCTTTTTTTGAAAGAACATATATTGGCAAAGGTACAAATCTAGAAAGTCAACTAACTCCAATGCAGCAAAACTAAGTGCTAATAAAATTAGTTTTACATTCTATCTCTAACTATATTATTAGTTCGATTTTACTTCCACATGGCTGGTATAATGATGTCAACTCTATCATATTCATTTTTTTGGTGGAGTATGGTACGACTCTAAAGGCACACTGAGTGAATTGCCACAAGATGGAAATGAGTTTTAAATACTCAGTTATTTCTTCAACATTGTGACATTTTGGACAGATACACGACCTTTGAGGCTTTGACGGACCATATGCATGGAGAAATATTATTTTAAGGAAGAATTCACGTCGCAAGTAAGAGATGGTGATCAAGTAAAAGTGTGGGACTATTGGTGGATGCTCGCCTTGACTGATCATATAATGAGATCACAATTGGACTCCGCATAACGTCATCGTCGTGTCGTGTTTGTTCTCTTATAGACAATAGTAATCAGAAGTTAGATGGTGTTCGAGACAGATTCCCTTATGCCAATAAAAAGCCGAGGGCAGAGCGGTTATTATGGGAATCACCTATGTTGCCCATAAAGGTTGTAACAAAATTATTGTGGAGGACATATTCAATCCATACTTAGGAGAGCCTTGGGAACTCCACTGTTTCACTAGAGGATTCCTTATCTTGTTCTGTCACTTTGAGTATTTACAAGTTGCGTAGGAGGAGACTAAACTGTCGTGCCATGCTACCTCGCACAATTTTAGAATAAATTGGAACGAAGCTGTTATTTCAATAACATGGGCTCAGTTTATGTTTTGTATATTGTGACTATTTATTGAATGAAGTGGTTGATTTATGTGTAAAGAGAAGAACTATAATGAATGGAGAAGTTATCCTACTAAATCCTTAGCCTCATAAAAAGAAATAATAGAAGATAAAAGATAAAGGGATTTCCCTCCAATGATGTCACTGGAGTTCAACCACAAATGGTCATTAATGGAGGGAATTGGCCAAGACAACACTAAATCTTCTAAATTTTTTTACGTTATATTTGAATTGACTGGATTGTACTAAAGTGTATTATATTAATTTCTTAACCCAAAAAAAAAATAAGGGATTTAGAAGGATTTGTAGGGTAAATAAACTACACATCCTTCCCAATACCTCCGTTTATACTAAAATTCAATACCCAATTTTAAATTATTTGTATTTATTATTAAAATTATTTTAATAGACTTATTTATGGTTTATATTATTTATTTTGATTATTATATATATTAAATAAAATTATATATTAATAATATTTTATATAATATAAATATATAATAAAAATATTATATATAAAAAATGACTATAAAAAATGTATTTAATATAATTTAATTATATATATAATAACTAATAAATTATTTAATTTAATTAAATTTATAAATTTATTTTTCCAATTTTTTTCATAAATAATATTTAAACTTATCTCGTATCCATTCAATCTATTAATTATTAAAAAATTTTAAAATCTATACATCTATAACTTTACTTTCATTGAACACTTTGAAATAGCTAACCTACAAATCACTACAAACTCCTAACCTTTAAATCACTACAAATCACTCAATATAAATATAGTCTAAAATATATTTTTGTATAAAATATTTTAACCTTATATAAATTTTACATTGAAATTTTAAAATATTATATTTTAGTATTAAATATTTAATAAAATAATTTTAACTAATATTAAATTATTCTTAAATAAATTTAATTATTTCTCATATAATCTTTCAAGTTATACTTTGTTGAAATGATAATTTAAATATAAAATAAAATATATTTTGTTAATAAAAATACATAATTCTAAAATAAAATGTTTATATAAAAATTTTATATGGATTTTATAATTAAAATTTAACTTCATAACAACTATATCATAATAAATGTACTTGATTTTTTTTAATTAACATTCACTCATAATTTAAATGTTTTTGCTATTAATAAAAATTAAATTAAAAATAAATTACATTTTTCCAAATTTGTAATATTTTATTTAACTATATGTTTAAAATAAATATAAATTAAATATATTTTTACTTAATAAAATTATATAAATATTATTTTATTTAATTAATTTAAAATAACAAATAAAATATATTACACAAATATATATCTTATTATATATATTAATATATTTTTAATAGTATATTATATAATTTTAATATCAATAAAATGCTGAATTTAAGTTATATATTTGTATGATATCATAATTTATATATAAATATTTTATTTAACTTAAATTATATATAATTATTATTAATAAATTTATATATATAAGTTTTCAATATTTCATGAAGTGTAAATTATATATAATTAAAATTTTGTATAATATCACACCATTATATATTATTTAGTTACAAATTTTAAAACTAAATTGTATAATTTTAGTACACTAAAATATATATTATTTTAAAATACAAAATATATACATTTTTAATTAATAAAATTATAAGTAAAAATAATATATAATTAAGCTCTTATTTAATAAATTTTAAATAATAAATAAAATATTTTACACAAATATATATTGAAAATATTGAAAAATTGTATTATTTAATTTACATTTAATAAATTATTGAAAAATATATATTAAATTATTAATAATAATTATACATAATTTAAGTTAAATAAAATATTTATATATAAAAATTATGATATTGTACAAATACATAACTTACATTTAACATTTTAATTATACTAAAATTATATAATTTGCTATCAAAATTCTAATATTATAAAAAATGAAAAATAAATTTGTGTAAAATATTTAATTTATTATTTCAAATTAATTAAATAAAATATTAATTATATATAATTTTTACTCATAATTTTATTAAATTAAAATATATTTAATTTAGATTTTTTAATATACACATAATTTAAATTAAATAAAATATTATCATATTCACAAAACTTAATGTTTTATTGTACAACTATTCTTTTCTATTCTTCATATAAATATTTCTGTTTTAGAATTATTTATTTTATTTTATATTTAAATTGACTTATTAAAATATTTAAAACAACATTTTTTGTAGCCATATCAACTCAAGTTAATATAATTTAAAATTATTGTTAAAATTACTGTTTTAGAAAAAATATTACTGGTAAAGTGTAATATTTTAAAATTTTAATATTGTATGAAAATATTTTATATAAAATTGTAATTTAAATAATATAAAAATCATTCAAAGATATATTATATATATATATATGTAATTTAGTGGTCTCATAAGATAAGAAAGTGTTATTCACTATACTTATCAAGACAAATGTTTACCAGAAAAAGAAGTGAATGTGACTGCCTGTGAATGAGCCTGTCGATCTTCCTCCCTCCTAGTACAGTAAGAACTTTTACAAGCGGAACAGCTGGCTCATGAAAGTGCTTTCCTCATATCAAGACGTGAAGGTAAAGCGCATTTTGTACTTGAATTATTTTTCAACAAACTTATGATATTGAATCAGTCCAAGGTTAGCTCTCTCCATTTCCTTCCATGGAGGAATGTCTAACGTAAAGAAAGCGATGTCTTGGTTGACGGGCAGCTCCTTTCAATGACCTATTTCGTTATAAGAGAAATGGCGTATTCCCCAAGCTCTAGAAGCACACTTAATCTTCGGATTGGAAGGGAAAAAAGAAGAGAGTCAAGCATGGAAAATCTGACGAAAGTTTCCACCATCCTTAGGGTTTACGACTTTTCATATTTCTTGCAGTTAGCACATGCTTACGCTATCATCGTCAATACAATACTGCGTCATTGTCAAGATAGCGAAATCTATTGCACTTGGAGTCTTGGATGCCCCGGCCTCTTACACTGAACTCTCACGAATCCCTCCCTACCCATGCATGCATTGTCCCCATAATCAATCAGGTTTTGCGTGGAGTCATTCGGTGTGAACTGTTAGCACTTTGTAACAAAAATGGTTACAAGGATTAGACTTTGAAACGGCAATTGGCCACCCACCCATAAAAGAGAGAGAGAGAGAGAGAACTTGGAGGCTGCCGCCTTGGGTCTTGCCGCTGAGATGAGGCGGCATGCGTGCTTAGTACTTTGAGCTTGAGTGGGTCTTTTGGGGTACCACCCGAATGGGTGGGAGGCAGCCCAGATCAGAAGAACGATGATCTACTTACTTACAGCATTAAGAAAAGGGACAGCACACAGTTTCTTGAGATTTTCGGCGCCAGTTACTGTAGAAATGAGTGAAGCCTGTCCCCATTTTTGGGCGACTCAGCACAAACTAATCAACCGCTGAGTCAAACACTAAAAAGATAGAAAAAGGCAGGGAGACTTCCATGGTAGAAACATGGAGGGAGAGGGGGACAGAGAAATTCCCTACATTCTTTGGCTTTATCAATTCCCATTAAAGACAAAAAAGGGGGAACTCACGAGGATAAAACTTGATCAGACACCATTGAATTTGAGAAGATGTTATATTAATCTTGGTGTTTAGCAACCAAAAACGAAAAAGGGCACATTTTTTAAGTTCAGAAAAGAAGGACAAAAAAGTAGGATGAAAAACAAACAACAATTGAGCCAAACCACATTTTCATTTATAAAAGCTAAAGGCTCCCAAAAACCTTCCTCAGATTCAAACACTTCTCCTCTCCTCTCTGTTAGAAGTTAACTGGAGCAAGGAAAACGAGCATGGAAACTGATAGGAGCTTTATTCTCCCTGGGGCATACTGCTCCCAAGATAAGAAGGTAAACAACACTAGTAAGAGTCTCCTTCCCAACCTCCATCTTCTTGAATTTTGGAAAATGCAGCCAACGACATGAACTGATGATTGCAGGGCGTGGAAGAGATGGGGCATTGCCTCTTCTGTACATCTCTGGAGCTCGAGAACGCGCATTTCAGGGCACTCCTCGAGAGGGCAGCCATGGAGAGGGATGAGGCCCATGCCAAGTACCAGAAAGTGCTACTCGAGAACCTCCTCCTCCAGCAGCAGATGCAGGTGGCGGCGGCGGCCCCTGCGATCTCCGATGTCTCGAGCCTAGAAGATGATGAGCCCAGGAGGAGAGGCGAGAAGGGCTCCCCCAACGCCTTCAATGGCGGGTTTTCTTCATCAGACGGTGAGGACAGCATAGTCTCTTCCCCTATCATCGACGCATTTCAGACGGTGGGCCTCTGCTGGAGATGCTGTTCTTGGCAGGGCGGCTCCCTCAGTGGCAGCACCCTCCACCACTGCTCGAGTCCTCAGAGATTCCTCCGGTCAAGGTCCTCTCGCATCCGCCACGTCCCGTGATCCGTCAAGACACCTTGCTCATAAACATAAACAGCAGCATGAAGAACAATACTGTGGCAAGCTTTGGGACGGTTAGCAATAAGAGGGGACTTCCTGAGGGCTTGTTCGAATTCCCCACAGAGACGATGTACCAGAAAGTATCTCCCCCATTATAGAGCAGCACCTCGATTCCGTTTAGACAGCTACCTGTGGCTGTGTAGATGTTTGGTCTGGGAAAAGGACAGCCATAAAAAAACACATACTTGCAATACAATAGATCTGGCGAATGATCAGAAGATGTATCCCACATTTTGTTCTTAGGTTCCACTCCGTCCATTTTCCAATTTATGCATTCTCACCTGCACTTGCATCTTTCAACCACCATAAAAAATTCCTCATCATCTCCTTGAAGATTTCTATATCTCCACTTACTTTTGTATTTACACTATTATATTTATTTTTGTATTTATTAATATGGCTCTATATTTCTACATATAACATTTGAGTAACCATTTTTCATTCATTTTAAGGTTTTTTATAGAGTTTTTTAGGATTTTACTTCTACTATTGTATTAAAGAACAACTACATATTTACATTTTCTGTTGCAAGGAATTTTTCAATCAATAGAAGATTTGTTACATGCGGCTTCCTCTTTGCTCCCATCTCAAGTACGGTTACTTCAGAACTTAATTTCCTGCATTAAGGAGACTTGAGTACAATATTGATCTCTTTCTTGCATTTGTTGTCATTAAGTTGGATGGATCAAACTTGTATTTATAAAAGAATAATATGATATCTCTACGTGAAACCTAACGACTATTGGAATAATCATAGAGAGTTAAGGAATCCATATTATATAATCTATCATGAACGATTATGTCTTACTGCCATGTCGGGCTCTCTAGCTACATGTTAATTTGCAGGTAATAGTCATATAAAATGCAACTGAAATGTGGCCAAATTTTGAAACTTTATTTTTTTTTTAGCTAAGTTCAAACACATGCTCGATGATTAATGACGTGATGTTTATAAAGAGGATAATTGAATGAGCGCCTACCTAACTGTAATTTCTAGTTTAGCAACCTCGAGAACCGAAGTTTAAGAGCAAGTTATGGACGCCCTATGAGATTTAAGAGCAAGTTATGGACGGCCTATCAGATTTAAGAGCAAGTTATGGACGGCCTATCAGATTAATGGAATTTAACTCCTTCCACAATACTTACACTCCGTTGGATTGAGGAATTTGTTGTGATTTGAGTCGTTGTAATATGGAGTGGTTTGAAGTGTATGATTTGGAGTGTGGAGTAATTACTTAATGGTGGAAAATTATATTTAAATCAATTTATTTACACTAAAACACAATATCCCAAATTTGTATTTAATTGATTATTTGCTTAAATTATTTTAATATATTTATTTATTTTTATATTAGTATTATTTATTTATTTATTATTATATATTTTAAATAAATTTATATATTAATAATATTTTATATAAAATTATTATACAAAATGTATTTAATATAATTTAATTATATATAATAGCTAATAAATTATTTAATTTAATTAAAAGTATAATTTTATATTTTATATTTTTTATCAATAATTTTTTAACTAACTTTAACTCCATAAAAACTAAGTATTATTAAAATATTCAAACATAGTCTTAAAAGATATTACTATGTACTAACTCCAATAACATATTATAAGAAAATGATATTACTGTTCATCCTTTGTGGCCACAACTCGGTTCTCCCATGGCCCCCGCGTTGGAGAGCGATTTCGTACATCATCAGTGCCTTCTCCTCGGCGTTGGAGAGCCATCAAGCACTTTAGGCAATTGCAAATAAGGGTACAACGTATCGTTTTGGTAAGGTTGAACATTTATACGGGGAGATGGACTCACATACTCGAAAACCAAGAGAGACCTACCGGATTGGGTCAAATTTCGGAGCAGTCCATATACCATCACTTGTGAAATTTGTCAAAATACCAAATATATTGTGTCACATTGCCTAAAAAATTCCCTAAAGAATTGGGGTGACAACCCAAATAATTTACTACTACAATAGGTATACTTACACCACTATAAAATTGATATTATTTAAAATTGTGAATATAAAATAATATAATATTCTTTTTGTAAAAATAAACTTTTAATAAATATAATTGTACAACTTTATAAAATATTTAAAATATTATTGAAAAGTGTACAAGACTGAATTGAAAATCCACGTGAAGATAAAATACCATCCAACTGAGCTTTTCTTCTCTCTTTTTCGTGAAATATATTAAAGGATAGGGTGTGTAATGTTGAGTTCTTTCTCTTTTTGGTGAAATATATTAAGGGATAGTGTGAGTAATGTTGAGTGAATACCAAAATTGATTATCAAGTCATTAGGTTTCTCAATTTAGTATTTAAATAAAATAACTAATACCGAGTAAGAAAACCGAGCTGATTTATATTTGGGAACAAGCAATATGAAAATTTACAACTTTCAGGTGATCCAAAAGAGTACGAGTGACTTCTTAGTAAGTATGAATTTTTTTATAACTCGAAATTTCAGTAAAAAATTTTTATACAAAGGTTTATCATAAATAACCATAAATTAATATATATTTAATTATTATAATTAATACCAATAATTTAATACCTAAATTAAATTATTAGAATTAATACAAATAATTTAATACCAAAATTAAATTATTATAATTAATACCGAAATTAAATTATTGGAATTAATACCAATAATTTATGACAATATTAATACTAATAATAAATCTCTCCCATTTAATACACGGGTTTTACACCTATATAAAGAGGTCATCTCCATTCATTCTCCTCACACCCGAACACATCTCTCTCTCTACTGCTCCATTTCCTGGTGAAGCTTAAACCAGAACTGACTTCAACATTTTTCTTAACCTCGAAAGGAGAGGTCGGGCTCTTTAGAACCGGGGAGAAGTCAACTATCTGATAGTAAACTTTAGTCAAACGAGAATCACTAGAGAAGTGCTGACATGATGGAATAGTGAAGCAGCTCCAGTGGACCAAAGCTGCCCTATTTCGGTCGAGTTGAAATTGGCCATTTCGAGTCCTCCTCAGGCCAAACCAAGCCTTCTTAACACTCCCTCAGCCCTCCCACGGCCGAATTACGACCGAAAGGTAAGCCAATTTGGCTACCCTCTACAATTTCCGATCGGTGCTAGAGAGAGAACCGACAGAATTTCAATAATGAAATTCTAACTCAATTCGGCATCAATTGATGCGATTCTAGATTCTAGGATGAACCTCAAGATGAGAGCTATTCGCCTAGATCAAAAGCTTGGACCGTTGTACCCTCACCGGTGAGAAATTGAAGCTTTCTCTCTCTATAGTTTGTTTTCCGACGAAGCTCCGTTTGAGCTCGTTTCGGCATTAAAATCTACGATTCAAAGTTTCTTAGAATCGTATAAACATGCAGGAACTCAATTTCAACTCCAATTTCAATAATTAGAAGTGTTTGATTGATCAATTTGATGAAATCAAATTCGGTAGTGTTGAAAAATTGAAATTGGGGGAAAATTTGAGGATTTTCGAAATTCAAAGGGCCAAAATACAATTTTATGAAATTGAGGGTCAATTGGGCATGAAAATAATGTTGGAGGACCAATTGAGGAATTTTGGAATTTTTGGGGAAAAACTTACCATTTTTGTAAAAGAAGGGCAAAATGGTAATTTTGGAAAAATTGGGGGACCAAATTGGAAATTTGGGAAATTAAACCCATTTTTGGTGAAATTGAATAAATTGAGGTCCTAGGATAAATTTTAAAAGTTACGTGACTCAATTTGAGGAAAAACCAACATTTGGGACTTAAAGTTAAAGAGAAATAACTTTAGGGACCTAATTGCAAATAACTAAAAGTTTAGGTTTTCTCATTCCTTGGAAATGAATGAATGCTGTTATGCCGGTAATAATGAATAAGGTTGTTCATATCGTGTAGGAATGCGAACTACCGGGAACGCCAGCAAGGACAAGCTCGCGTGAATACAAAGAACCTGTTTAGTGGAATTCACGACATTAACGGGTGAGTGGGTTTACTAACATCATACCCGGTTGGGATGATGAGCACAACTTAAAGATAAAAACCACTTACCAGTTGTGAGTGAAAATTTTATATCATACCCGATAGGGTATGATAAGTACATCGGTATAAAAACTCACTGTTTAGTGGTATTTTAATCATCACCACTTAGAGAAAGTGATGTGAAAATTATGCGGAAAAACTACTTACCGGTTGTAAGTAGATCATACCCGGTTGGTATGATGAGACTTCCTTGAAGGAAGTTGAAAACCCATTCATCGGTTATGAACGAAGATGTCCTTATACCAGTTGGTATAATGGATAGTGAAAACCTATTTTTGTCGGAAGTGTTCTCCCCTGACTGTGTGCCAATGCTTAAACTATTTGGGAGACCTTTTTAACGGCAGCTCGAATAGCTCTTATAGGACGGGGGCCTCGGTTTCGGAACTTGAGGGCTAGAATGCCCAGATTTTTGAAAATCTCGTATAGTGGGCCCAAGGCCAATTGGCACGAGCAGGAGCTCATAAATGAACATGATATATGTGCCATAAAACTTAATAAGTGAATTGTTTGGCCATGGTACCAAGATAGGACCGACATGCTCAGTCAACTAGCGGCAGTGCGACATGACAGGTCGACGGACCAGTCAAGACAAACAACTGTAGGTTGAGTTGAGAGTCGGGGCCGTTGGACTAGTGGCACCACATATTACATGGCTTGATAAGAAAACATTGTTTGTGCTTGTACTATGAGTACGAGATCATCAAGACGCCCATGAGGGGTAGTGATGTGTCCTAAGGGCCCTGGACGACCTGGTGAGTATAAGGGCAGAAAGGAGTCTGGCACACTCTATATAAATATTTTTCTTAAAAGTTAAAAGTAGACCTTTGAAAACCCATTCACTGAGTAGTCGTACTCACCCCCTCCCTTATATCCCTTTCAGGAAATCCCGGAAAGCCTACCCTTAAAGACCATCAACTAAGATGCCTGTAAGACAGGTATGTAAAATTTAAAATTTCATGCAGTTTTGATTATGCTATTCCAGGAAATGGTGCAGGTTTAAAAGGACGCCTTACTCTTTATGGATTATGATAAGGGGAAACCCTTTAATAAATCGAGAGAGTGGCAGGTTGTTCACGGGGATCTGACCAAAATCGGGTCGGGGCATGACAGGATGGGAGAGCTAGGACGCCCCACGGATCTGGCAACTATAATCAGTATGGCCCACGAATGTGAGCATCTGGTGCAAACCAGACGCTACCAGATGGATCAGGCTAACCGAAAAGAGGATAAGGTCCAAGGCCATCATGGAGGACAGAAGGAGCATAATGGTCCAAAGTGGGGAAACAGGGTGGGTTTCCAAAAGAGGAAGGACGTGCCACCACCTCAATGGAGAGTGATCCCCATCTTACTACAAGGAAACCCTCGCTGTCCTAGATGCCAAAGATACCACGAGGGAGCCTGTTTATCCTGTTTCGGATGTGGGCAGGTGGGGCACTTTGCAAAGAAATGCTCCACTCTTAGGGAGAATAAGCAACGAAACATGCTTGGACCACTCCAAGGGAACCCAAGGACTCCAAGGCAGGATGCCACGATAGAGTACTAGCTAGGGTATACAACCTCACCCAAGAGGAGGCTAGAAAAGGCTCTAGTACCATAGCAGGGTACATACACTTGTGGGGGAGAAAAGTCTATGCTCTCTTTGACTCGTTACCAGAGAGATCCTTCATCAAGGAAGATCTAATCTCAGGTCTCCCCCTAGAACTTACCTCTCTAGAACAAAGCCTCAACATCCTCACACTCTTAGGAGAAGGACTGGATAGGGACAAATAGTTAAAGAGGTGTGAGATCTTGATTGGAGGAGTTAAACTAGAGGTGGATTTTGATCCCATTACCTCTAAGGAAGGTAGAAATAATATTGAGAATGGATTGGTTAAGCACCCAACAAGCCAAGATGAAATGTGGTAAGAAGGTAATAACTTTCCACACTCTTGAAACACTCGAACTGCATTTCCAAGGAGATAGGAGGAAGGGAGAAGTGCAATTAGTGTGCCGCATAAAGGCTCAAAAGATGATATAGAAGGGTTGTAAAGCTTTTCTTGTAATGATCATCAACATGAAGTCAAAGGAGAAAGGATCGGAAGGCATCTCGATAGTTGAACACTACCCAAATGTATTTTCGGAGGAATTACCCGAATTACCCTCAAGTCGACAACTAGAATTTACCATAGAGGTAATCCCTAGAACACATCCCATATCCCAAGCCCCTTATCACATGGCTCCAGCAGAGTTAAAGGAGTTAAATGAGTAGCTGGATGAGCTATTGGAGAAGGGTTTCATACGCCCTAGTCAGTCTCCATGGGGTGCACTAGTCCTATTCATAAAGAAAAAGGACGGGAGTATGAGGCTGTGGATAGATTATCGGAAGTTGAACTAGGTCACCATAAAGAATAAGTATCCACTTCCACAAATTGATAACCTATTTAACCAACTAAAACGAGTGGCCTACTTCTCCAAGATAGATCTTCGATCAAGATACCACCAACTCAGGATCCGAGAGGAAGATATCCCTAAGACCGCCTTTTGGTCTCGATACAGACACTATGAATTTAGGGTGATGCCTTTTCCCTGCAACCTTCATGGATTTGATTAACCGAGTGTTCCAACCGCACTTGGACAAGTTTGTGATTTTGTTTATAGACGACATACTTATATACTCACAAACTAGGCTAGAGCACAAAGAACATCTGGCTATCACCTTGGAGACACTATGAAATAATTGCTTATATGCAAAATTCTCCAAGTGTGAGTTCTAGTTGCAAGAGGTAGGGTTGTTAGGGCACATAGTGTCCAAAGATGGAGTCAAGATGGACTCGACAAAGGTGGAGGCCATATCTGATTGGAAGGCACCCAAGAATCCCTCTAAGATATGCAGTTTCTTAGGCTGTGAAGGATACTACAGACGATTTGTATAAGATTTCTCTAAGATAGCTACCCCTTTGACTCATCTCACAAGGAAAGGAGTGGAGTATAAGTGAGATGAAAGCTATGAGAAATCCTTCATGGAGTTGAAGACCCGCTTAACAACAGCACCCGTACTCTCTCTGCCTGACCCAAGTGTAGAAGAGTGTACCGTCTATAGTGACGCATTCAGATAGAGACTCAGATGTGTACTTATGCAACAAGGAAAGGTTATCACCTACTCCTCATGACAACTAAAGGTACATGAGAGAAACTACCCTAACCATGACTTAGAGTTAGCCATAATAGTGTTTGCCTTCAAGATTTGGTGACATTACCTATATGGGGTTATGTGTAGGATATATACCGATCACAAGAGTCTTAAGTACGTCCTAACTCAGAGGGAGTTGAACCTCCGCTAGAGGAGATGGTTGGAGTTGGTAAAGGACTACAATCTTGTGATAGAATATCACCTCGAGAAGGCCAACGTGGTGGCAGACGCTCTAAGTCGCAAGTATCAAATCGAGGCAGTGCAGATAAAGATAAGCTACTTACCCTTGTTGCAGCAGTTGGGAAGAATGGAAGTGAACCTTAAAGTAGATAAGAGAGAAAAATGCCTATTGGCTGATGTAATGGTAAGACCCAGCCTAATGGAACAAATAAAGGCCTAGCAAAAAGGGGATAAGGAACTCCAACTCTATTTGGACCCGGTCAATGAAGGGACAAACTCGGACTACAACCTTCGAGGCGATGGAGTACTAACCTATAAGGGTAGAGTATGTGTGCCTCAAGATAAGGAACTAAAGAGATTAATCTTGGATGAGGCAAATGACTTTATCTATGCGATGCATCTAGGCAGTACCAAGATGTACCGCACCCTCAGACAAGGTTATTGGTGGAGAGGGGTGAAGAGGGATGTTGCAGAATATGTAGCCCGATGCTTGTCCTGTTAGCAGATTAAAGTTGAGCACTAGAAACCTTTAGGACTGCTACAATCATGCCCCAACTCGATGTAGTTGGATCCCCGTGAGCAACCCGCCACTCTCACGGTTTATTAGGAGTTTCCCCTTTTCTAAACCACAAGGAGTAAGGCATCCTTTCACCTGTATCTTTCATGGAATAACATTAATCAAAACTAAATATATTGTATCATACATACCTATCTTTCAGGTTCGGCTACATGAAAGTCTTTAGGTTTGTTTTCCCTTGGTTACCTAAAAAGGGGTAAAGGGAGGGGGTGAGTTCTACAACTCAGTGAATGGGTGTTGGGAGTGAGTTTTCAGAAATAGCTTCAATCAAAGTATGCTAAAAATTCTCAATTCCTTTAAGGATGATTTTTTTCCTCAAATTCTGGTTTTCAAAACCCTTTTTCCTCATTTTCCACATTAGGTTTGTTTAACAGTCAACAAATACCCTTCATCATGAAGGGATCACACATTCATAGGGTAGCCCGTCCACTGCACCCACTTGTATCTTGGAGCGACTTTATTGACCACCAAGATAGAAGCCCGTCCACTTCTAACCTGGGTCTGAGTGGATGTTCGTGACATCCAACCCTCAAACCTGGAATCAACTCTATGTCCATATGAGGACAGAGACCTCATCTTAACCCCACTCTAGTCTCATGTGCATGAAGCTACGTCAAGCTTCCTTGATTGCTAGCACGACAAACTGCCCTTATCTCCACCATGTCATCTAGTAGCCCTTAGGACGCATCAATGCCCCTCTTGGGCATCTTAATGGTCTTGTACCTCAAGTGCATGCACAAACAATAGTTTTTTCCACAAAGCCATTTATCTTTGGTGCCATTGGTCTAATGGCCCCGACCCTTAACTCGACCTGTAGTTATTTGTCTAGGTCGGTCCATCGACTTGGCCCTGACACACTGCTGCCAATCCATCAAGTATGCCAGTCGTGTCTTGGTACCATGGCAAAATCACATAACCATTTCATTAAGAGTTTTCATGGCTTTCATAAGCTCATGTTTGTTTACGAGCTCTTGCTCGTGCCCACTGGCCTTGGGCTCATTGTACGTGATTTTCCAAAAACGGGCATTTTAACCCCACAAGTTCAAAAACCAAGGCCTTTGGCCTATCTTAGCTATTCTAGCTCTCGCCACGAAGGTCTCCCAAAAATTTTAAGCATTGGCAAACAGTCAAGGTAGAACACTTCTAACAAAATTATCTTTCAATTCATCACCCCAACCGGGTGTGATGATATCTCCGCCTACAATTAGCAAATGGGCTTTCTTCTTCCTTCAAGGAAGTCCATCATACCAATCAGATATGATTTCCTCTACTTACAACCCATAAGTAGTTTTTAGCTTAATTTGCACATCCCTCCAACCTAGTGTGATGTTAAAAGTCCTACTTATAAGTGGTTTTCCTTTCTAAAGTGTTCATCATCCCAACCGGGTATGATGTGAATAAGCTCACTCATCCGTTAATCGTGACGTGTTCATCCTTAGTTGGTTTTCCAAGTTGACGTGAGCTTTCTCTTGCTGGCGTTTCGATCACACTTGTCCCTACACAAATTGGGTAGCCTTTTTTCTTTTTATATCATAAAAGCCTAGGTTCACAATTTATTGATAAATTGCATTTAGGTCCCTAAAGTTTATTTTTCTTAACTTTAGGTTCCTAATGCAAACCTTTGCCCAATTTGACTCCCAAAGTTTCCAAAATTCCCTTTGAGTCCTCATTTTACTCAAAATTGTATAAAGGGCTCAAGTTTCCCAAATTTTTAATTTGGTCCCCATATTTTCAAAAATTACCATTTTATCCGTACTTTCCAAAAATGGCAATTTAACCTCAAATGTTCCAAAAATCAACTAATTGGTCCTCCCACATCTTTTCCATGGCCAATTGACCCTCAATTTTGGGAAATTTCAAAAATTGCTTCAAGCCCGATTAAACTGAGTTTTTCAAAATTAAAATTTTCTAAATTCATTATTTATCCAATGGTGGCCTCAATTCTCCAATTTGAATTTTTTAAGCCACCTAGAAAAATGAATTTAGCATCCGGTTCAAACCGGTCCAAACTGGTTCAATCCGGTCCAAACTGGTTCACCTTAACTAGTTTGGTTTTCTTCTCCAATTCATCCTAAAGTCCTTTTGTGACTTTTTAGGTCACTCGGGATTAAAAAATTACTTTGTTTGCCCTTTCTCTATCGTTTCCGGTTCATACACCAACTCGGTTTTCTCTTTGGAAATAACTAGTTCTTTCCCCAGTTTTCTTATTATCAAAGGACAGAGTTTACAATGACACTGTTCCAAACCAGACCGTACCGATTCGAACTAGGTTTAATGCTTAAATTGGTCGGTTAAGGCCCGATTCGACTGAGTTTTTTAAAATTAAAAATTTCTAAATTCATCTAAATGCATTCTCTATCCAATGGTGGCTTCAATTCCCCAATTTGAATATTTTAAGCCACCTAAAAAAATGAATTTAGCAATCGGTTCAATGGTGGTTCAAACCAATCCAAACCGATTCAGATCCGGTTCACCTAAATCGGTTTGGTTTTCTCTTCCAATATGTCCCAAAGTCCCTTTCCATGGTTTTTATGACTCTTTATATCACTCAAGATTTGTAAATTTTCTAATTTGCCCTTTCTCTAACGGATGAGATTCGTGAACCGGTTTGATTTTCTCACCCGAGTTTACTGGTTCTTTCTCGGGTTTCCTTATCATTAAGGGACGGAGTTTACACCTGTCTTACAAGGATGTGTTTAAGTTTTGGTTTCCCCTTGGTTACCTGAACGGGGGTAAAAGGGGGTGAGTTCTACAACTTAGTGAATGGGTGTTGGGATTGAGTTTTCATTAACAAAACAACTTTAATCGGAGTGTTCCAAACTCCTTATTTCCTTTAAGAATGTTCTTTTCTCAAATTCTAGTTTTCAAAACATTTACCTTGCCAAGGGCGACCTTTTCTTTTAAAAGGGTTTTCCCTCAATTTTAAATGTCTTTCCAAAACCTTTTTCCAAGGTTTACCCATTCTTTTTACAAGGATTTCTCAAATTCTTTCCATGGTGTTCAAACCTTTTTCCCATTTCCATATTGGGTGTGTTTCACAAACAACATACGCCCTTCATCAGGAAGGGTACACACATTCGCAAGATGTAGTTATGACGACTGCACCCACTTGTGGATCAGAACGTCTTTACCATCCACCTTAATAGAAATCCCTGACTTCTACTTGGAGTTTGAGTGAACATCTCAGATGTTCAACCCTCACACCCAAAAAGTACTTCATGTCCATATGAGGACGGAGACCTCATCCCAACCCCACCTCAGTCTCATGCGTAAGAAGCTACATCGAGCTTTTTGACTATTGGCATGACAAACTATCCTTATCTCCACCTTGTCATCCAGTAGCCTTAGGATGCATCACAACCCCTCTTGGGAATCTTGATGATCCTGTACCTCAAGTGCATGCACAAACAATAATTTTTCCACAAATCCATTAATCTTTGGTGCCACTAGTCCAACGGCTCCGACCCTCCACTCAACTTGCAGTTGTTTGTATAGGCCGGTCCATCGACCTGGCCCTAACGCATTGCTGCCAGTCCAATCGGGTGTGATGTTAAAATCCAACATATAAGTGGTTTTTCATTTCCGAGGTGCTCATCATCCCAACCGGGTATGATGTGAATAAACCCACTCATCCGATAATCGTGACATGTTCGCCATCAGTTGGTTTTCCATGTTAACACGAGCTTCTCTTGCGGGCATTCACTTAAGGTTTGACATAATAGCCTAGGCTTACAATTTATCAATAAATTGCATTTAGGTCCCTCAAGTTTATTTTTCTTAACTTTAGGTTCCTAATGCAAACCTTTGCCCAATTTGACTCCCAAAGTTTCCAAAATTCCCTTTGAGTGATCATTTTACTAAAAAATGCATAAGGGGCTCAAGTTTCCCAAATTTCCAATTTGGTCCCCAACTTTTTAAAAATTACCATTTTGCCCCTAGTTTCCAAAAATGGCAATTTGACCCCAAATGTTCCAAAAATTGACCAATTAGTCCTCCAACATCTTTTTCATGGCGAATTGGCCTTCAATTTTGGAAAATTGCAAATTGGTCTCTCAATTTTACAAAATCGCCAAAATTTCCCTAACTTTTCCCCAATTTCTCCCTTTCAAACTGGCTGAATTTGATTTTATCAAATTGACCCTTCAATTAGAGTTAATTACTCCAATTGAAGGTATGGATCAGTTCCTATACTTCCATACGATTCAATTGAGCTTTGAATCACCCCTTTTGGGTTCGAATTGAGCTCAAATAGAGCATCGCTGGAAAACTAAGCGTAGAGAGAGAAAACTTTGAAAGCTTTCTGTTGGAGATGCGTCGATCCGAGCTCTCTATTTGGGCTAGTAGATCCTGTCCTGAGGTTTCTCCTAGGATCAAGAATTAATACAATTCACCCCGAATTGAGGGAGAATTCTGTGAGTAAAGTTTTATAGTTTCTCTCTCTAATGCTGACAGAAAATGATAGGGGGGCGAATTGGCTTACCTTTCAGCTCTATTAGGGTCATGTGAGGGCCGTCAAAGTGTTGCGAGGGCTTGGTTTGGCTGGAGGAGGGCTGAATTTGGTCAAATTCAACTCGGCTAAAACATGGTAGCTCCGGTCCGTCGAAGCTGCTTCACTGTTTGATTTCGTAGGCCCTTCTCCGGCAGTCCTCGAATCGAACGGAGGTTGCTATCAGATAGTTGACTTCCCCCAGAGTCCAAAGAACCTGACCTTGCCTTCTGAGGTTGAGAAAACCATCCAAGTCGAAGCTCTGGTTCAAGCTCCACCAGAAAATAGAGCAGTTGAGAGAAAATGGAGTTTTCAGGTGTGAGGACGATGAATGAAGAGGAACTCTTTATGTAAGGAGCTCGGGAACTCTCTGCCCGACCGTTTGGCATCTTGATCGTGCTCATTCATGACCTGAAACACCTTGAATGGAGGTGATTAATCTTCGTTGGTGCTGTCCGTTCTTCTGTTGAATGAACAGTGTTGTCATCTGAAGGAAAAAGACGACACTGTTCCAAACTGGACCAGATAGGTTCAAACCGGGTTCAATGCTTAAACCGGTTAGTTCAAACCCGATTCGACCAAGTTTTTCAAAATTTAAAATTTCTAAATTTATCTAAATTCATTCTCTATCCAATAGTGACTTCAATTCTCCAATTTAAATATTTTAAGCCACCTAGAAAAATAAATTTAAAAATTGATTCAATGATGGTTCAAATTAGTTCAGGTCTGGTTCACTTGAAACGGTCTAGTTTTCTCTTCCAATTCATCCCAAAGTTTCTTTCCATGGTTTTTATGACTCTTTGGGTCACTCAGATTTTATAAATTTCCCAATTTGCCCTTTCTCTATCGGTTATGGTTTGTAAACCAGCTCGATTTTCTCTTTTGAGTTGTCCGGTTCTTTCCCTAGTTTTCTTATCTTTAAGGGACAGTGTTTACAATATTCCTCCCATAGTTCATCCTAGGTTGATGGGTACTTAACTAATCCATTCCCAAGATTATTTCTACCTCTCTTAGAGGTAATGAGATCAAATTTGCCTCTAATTTGATTCCTCCAATCTTTATCTCACATCCCTTCAACTGTTTGTCCCTATTTAACCCTTCTCCTAAGGGTGTGAGGATATTGAAATTTTGTTCTAGCAAGGTAAGTTCTAAGGGAAGACTAGGGATCTGATCTTTTTTGATGAAAGATCTTTCTGCTCCCAAGTTAAAGAGGGCGTAGACCTTTCTTCCCCATAAGTGTACGTATATTTTTAAAAGAAACGCATATTTTTAAAAGAAATATTCTTTTATTGAATGAAATTTAAGTTACAGGTTTATCTAAATCTTAGTTGGGAGGGTTTTGGGAAGTACTCGCTACGGTACTAGGGTCTTTCCTAACCTCTTCCAAATTGAGGTTGTATACCCTAGCTGGTACTCTAGTTGTGGCATCTTACTGGGGAGTCCTTGTGTTCCCTTGGGGTGGTCCAAGTGTATTTCGTTGCTTGTTCTCCCTAAGAGTGGGGCATTCCTTTGCAAAGTGTCCCACTTGACCACATGCGAAACATGACAAGCAAGCTCCATCGTGGTACCTTTGGCACCTAGGACAACGAGGGTTTCCTTGTGGTAAGGTGGGGATAACTCTTGGTGGTGGTACGTCCCTTCTCTTTTGGAAACCCACTCTATTTCACCATCTTGGGCCATTTTGCTCCTTCCATCCACCATGACGGCCTTGACCCTTGTCCTCCTTTCAGGTTGCTTGCTCCATTCGGCGGTGTCAGATTTGCAACAATCGCTCACACTCGTGAGCCATACTGATTACTACAGCCAAATCTGTGGAGCATCCTAGTACTCTCATACGGTCTCGTATGTCTATATTGAGACCGTCCACGAATCGCTGGCATATATCTACCGGTCCGGCCAAGTAAGGGACAAAGAGTCTTAACTCATAGAATTTAGTTTTATACTCCGATATAGAGTTAAGCCCTTGTCAAAGTAAGAGGAAATCCTTCTTCTTCTCATTAATGAGATGAGGAGCCAGGTACTCCTTCGCGGCCCTCTCCTCAAACTGATCCTAGGTGGGTGTGGAGGTATGCAGGCTCCGGACATTATCCCACCATCTTTTGGCATTGCCCTCTAGGAAAACTTCTGTCAGGATCACCATGTTCTTTGGTGATATCCTAACTATCCCCATTAGCTTCTTGATGTTAGCTAGCCATTCCATGGCGGCTCTAGCATCCTTCTCTTCGAGGAAAGGCTTACACCATAGTTGACTAAGAGTCTGGAGGTATTTAGGGATGTCAACTGGAGGAGGATGGTTAGTTAGTAGGAGGGGGATGAGATTGTACTTCCTCTAGTTCAACTTGAGAGTTGGTGCCCACCTTAGGAATGAGGTTAGGTTGTCCAAACACTCGAGTGAATTCTTCATACAATCTTTAGTGTTCCAAGCTTAGTCCAGGTGGGGTTGTCTGGGCTCCTCGGGGAGTTTCCATAGGAAGGGGTGGTTGCGCAAGGTCAGAGACTGCATCTCTTGTTCTCTTGGTTCCTCTCTTAGGGGCCATCTGAAATTTTAAGATTTATTCCTATTAGTTACTATGTTATATAGTCTTGATAATGTATTCAAGGAAATAGGCTTTAATACCACTCAAGTTGTCATGCCCCAAGCCGGTTTGGTTGGATCCCGTGAGCAACCCGCCACTCTCATGGTTTATTAGGAGTTTCCCTTTTTCTAAACTATAAGGAGTAAGGTGTCATTTCACTTGTATCTTTCCTGGAATAGCATTAATGAAAACCGAATATATTATATCTTACATACCTATCTTTCAGGTTCGGCTACAGGAAAGTCTTTAGGTTTGTTTTCCCTTGGTTACTTGAAAAGGGGTAAAGGGAGAGGGGTGAGTTCTACAACTTAGTAAATGTGTGTTGGGAGTGAGTTTTCAGAAATAGCATCAATCAAAGTGTGCCAAAAATTCTCATTTCCTTTAAGGATGATTTTTTTCCTCAAATTTCGGTTTTCAAAACTCTTTTTCCTCATTTTCCACATTAGGTGTGTTTAATAGTAAACACATGCCCTTCATCAGGAAGGGATCACACATTCGCAGGGTAGCCCATCCATTGCACCCACTTATGGCTTGGAGCGATATTACCAACAACCAAGATAGAAGCCTGTCAACTTCTACTCTAGATCTCACTCGATGTTCGCAACATCTGACCTTAAAACCTAGAATCAACTCTATGTTCGTATGAGGATAGAGACCTCATCCCTACCCCGCCCCTATCTTATGCGCATGAAGCTACGTTGAGCTTCCTTAATTGCTGGCACGACAAACTGCCCTTATCTCCACCATGTCGTCCAATAGCCTTTAGAACACATCACTATCCCTCTTGGGTGTCTTAATGGTCATATACCTTAAGTTTATAGTTTTTCCACAAAGCCATTTATTTTTTGTGCCAGTGGTCCAATGGCCCCAACCCTTAATTTGACATGCAACTATTTGTCTAGGCTGGTCCGTCAACTTGACCCTGATGCACTGCCGCTAGTCCATCAAGTATGTCGGTCCTGTCTTGGTACCATGGCAAAATCACATAACCATTTCATTAAGAGTTGTCATGGTTTTCATAATCTCATGTTTGTTTACGAGCTCCTGCTCGTGCCCACTAGCCTTGGGCCCACTATACGTGATTTTTCGAAATCGGGCATTTTAGCCCCACAAGTTCAAAAATTGAGGCCTCTGGCCTATCTGAGCTATTCTAGCTCCTATCAAGAAGGTCTCCCAAAAGATAAGCATTGACACACAAGTTAGGGAAGAACACTTTTGACAAAAATAACATTTTCACTTCATCACCCCAACGGGTGTGATGATACCTTCGCTCACAACTGGCAAGCGGGTTTCTCCTTTAAGGAAGCCCATCATATCAATCGGGTATGATTTTCTCTATTTACAACCATAAATTAGTTTTTAGCTTAATTCGCACATCACTCCAACCTAGTGTGATGTTAAAAGTCCCACTTACAAGTGGTTTTCCTTTCTAAAGTGCTCATCATCCCAACGTGATATGATGTGAATAAGCCCACTCACTCATTAACTGTGATATGTTCGTCCTCGATTGGTTTTCCAAGTTGACGTGAGCTTTCTCTTGTTGGTGTTCCGATCACACTTGTCCCTTGAGTACCCTTGAGTACCCTTGAGTCCTCATTTTACTCAAAATTGTATAAGGGGCTCAAGTTTCCCAAATATCCAATTTGGTCCCCAATTTTTTTTAAAAATTACCATTTTGCCCCTACTTTCCAAAAATGGAAATTTGACCCCAAATGTTCCAAAAAATTGACCAATTGGTCCTCCCACCTCTTTTCCATGGCCATTTGACCCTCAATTTTGAAAAATTACAAAATGGTTCCTCAATTTTATGAAATATCCAATTTCGCCTTTTTAAATTGGCCGAATTTGATTTCTTCAAATTGGCCATTCAATCAGGGTTAATTGCTCCAATTTAAGGTATGGATCAGTTCCTACACTTCCATACGATTCAATTGAGCTTTGATCCACGTCATTTGGGTTTGAATTGAGCTCAAATGGAGCTTCACCAAAAAACTGAGCATGTAGAGAGAAAGCTTCGAAAGCTTACCATCAAAGGTACAGTGGTCTAAGCTCTCTATCGGAGAAGGTAGCTCTCTTCTAGAGGTACCTTCTAGGATCAAGAATTCCTACAATTGACCTTGAATTGAGGGAGAATTCGTCTGTGAAATTCTGTAATTTCTCTCCCTAACTCTGACCTGCAATGACTGAGGATGGCCGAATTGGATTACCTTTCAGCTCAGTTGAGGTCATATGAGGGTTGTGGGGAAGTTGGGAGAACTTGGTTTGGCTGGAGCAGGGCAGAATTTGGTTGAATTTAGCTCAGCCGAAACAGGGCAGCTTCAATCCTTCATAGCTGCTTCATTGTTTGATTCTGTTGGCGCTTCTCTAGTGGTCCTCTAATCAAACAAAGGTTGCTATCAGATAAACGACTTCCCCCGGAGTCTAAAGAATCTGATCTCGCCTTCTGAGATTGAGAAAATTGCCCAAGTCGGAGATCTGGTTCGAGCTTCACCAGAAAATGGAGTAGTTAAGAGAGAATGGAGTTTTCAAGTGTGAGGAGGATGAATGGAGATGAGCTCTTTATATAGGGAGCTAAGGGACTCTTTGCCTGAACGTTTAGCATCTTGGTCGCATTCATTCATGACTTGAAACGCCTTGAATGGAGGCGATTCATCTTCGTCGGCACTGTCCGTTCTTCCATTGAATGAACATTGTCGTCATCTAAAGGAAGAAGATTTTTAAAGAAATGAGAGTTTTCAAAAATTAAGATTTTTAAAACTTAATCATTTTAAAGAAATGAAAAACAGGAATAGTCATGATAGGGCCTTCGTTGAAAATATTATAAAGGAGGGAATGTTTCTATACTAATACAAAACTTTTCCTTTCTCCAGAAATGGAACATACTGACGAGGTGGTGGAAGGACCCAACTGAGGATACCTCGGGGAAGGGTTAGCAAAAGTCCCATCTAGGAACTCAAACACAGAGGCATAAACTCTAGCATAGATATGGGCTTTATGGGACTTTGTAAGAGAATACGATGTAGACATGGCGTCGGCAGTAGTTCCGGTTCCCGCAATTGCTCCAACTGCAGAGGTACCAGAGTTAGCACCACTTCCGGAAGGAGCACCAGCTCCAACTAGGGAACTTTAGTGGTTTGATGTGGCTTGCAACCTCAAAGCCCTAAGCCCTCTCGAGCTAGTATTGCTGGGAGTAATACTGATGGTGCAAGGACTATGGCCTCACACTATAATAAGTGTGGAAGGTCCCAATAAGGATCTTGCTTTTAGATGCACTGCTACCAACATGGAAAAATGGGGCATAGGGCCAGGGAGTGTCGAGCGGCCAATAGTCGTCCAACATTAGGGGGAAACAACGCGGGATGACCTCTGCCCTATCCTATGGTGCCAGAACAATCCGACAATGATCAGGGCACCATACAAGGGAACCGTAGGGTAAAAGGGCTCGCAAACCAAGATTGAGATCCTACAATGGTCTATAACTTGACCCAGGAGGAGGCTAGGACATTATCGAGCATCATCGTTGTGGGTACCTCTCGTAACCCTTAAGCCTCTCCGTCCTTGAATTATTTTTTTTTTGAAATGGTGCTAAGGGAAGCACCATGTAAATAGTGGGACATGAACCTAATGGGCCACAGTACTTAACCTATAAACTAGGAAATAATATTAAAATAATTTGGTATTATTTTAGAACTCATACACGTAAATGGAATCGAGGCCTTTGCTCTTATAGACTCGGGAGCATACATGTCGTATGTACAAAAAGGATCGGCGCCCCTAATTCCATTAAGGTCATCCCCATTAAAATTGGGACTAATGGTATATATGTTGTTGGGCGAAGTGATCCTTAGGGGTACACTCCTGAGGGGATTTGAAGTTTTTGTGGAAGGGGAAGTCCTTAATGCCGATTTAATACCCCTAAATGTGACTAAGGTGTACCTCATCCTTGGGATGGATTGGTGATCCACCCACCATGCCAAGCAGGATTACGAGAACAAGACTATGACACTTCAAGCTGGGGATGCCAGGGAAGTGGTATTCCATGGGGAGAAGAGCCTGATTAAGCTGTACCTGATATACAGTCTCAAGGCCTAGCAGATGATGCGAAAAGTATGTGTGGTATTCATGTCATAGATCACAAGTTCCCAGAAGGAGATAACCACACTAGAGGACATGCCAGTAGTGCGGGAATCCTTGGATGTATTCCCAGAGGATTTCCCTAGATTGCCCTTGATAGAATTTTCAATTTTGTGTTCAACGTCATCTTGGGGACTAGTCCGATATCACAAGCATCGTATCGAATGGTGCTAGCGGAACTCAAGGAGCTAAAAGAACAACTAAAGGAGCTATTAGAAAAGGGATTAATTAGACCGAGTTACTCTCCTTGTGGTGCCCCAATCCTATTCGTAAATAAGAAGGATGAGACCATGAGGTTGTGCATTGACTATCATCAATTGAACCAAGCAACGGTCAAGAACCGTTATTCACTCTCAAGGATTGACGACCTATTCGACCAACTGATAGGGGTGTCGCACTTCTCCAAGATCGACCTCAAGTTCAGGTATCACCTGTTGAGAGTGAAGGAGGACGATATTCAAAATACGTCCTTTAGGATAAATGTACCGGCATTCTAAGTTCAGGGTCATGCCTTTTGGACTTACAAATGTCTCGATGACATTCATGGACTTAATGAACATAATCTTTCAACCCTACCTTCACCGGTTCGTGCTCATCTTTGTCAACAACATCCTAGTGTACTCTGAGATTGAAGCGGACCACGAGGTACACCTCCGAATAGTGTTGGATGCACTACAGAAGGAACATCTATACGCTAAACTCTTCATGTGCAAAATTTTGGCTAAGGAAAGTGGCATTCTTAGGGCACACGGTGTCAGGAAAAGGGATTTAGGTGGATCCTGTTAAGATCTAGGCAGTATCCAATTGGAAAGCGCCCAAGAACCCCATAGAGGTGAGGAGCTTCCTATGATTTGCTGGAAACTACCAAAGATTTGTAGAGGGAGTCTCCATAATAGTCGCCCCAATGACACAACTGACATAAAAGGGAGTCAAGTTTGAGTGGAGCCCAAAAATGCGAAACAACATTTTAAGAGCTAAAGAAGTGGCTTACAACATCTCCAATGTTGACCCTCACCGACATGAATGGGGGAGATTAGACAGTGTATAATGATGTGTCAGGGCACGGGCTAGGGTGCGTGCTGATGCAACAGAGGAAGGTTATCTCCTATGCATCCAGACAATAAAAGAAGCACGAAGTGAACAACCCAACTCATGACATGGAGTTAGCAGCCATCATATTAGCATTAAAGATATGGAGGCATTACCTTTATGGGGTAACCTGTTAGATCTTCACTGATTACAAGAGCCTCAAGTATCTATAGACTCAAAATGAGCTCAATTTGAGGTAGGGACAATAAAGGATTATAACCTTATCATAGAGTGCCATCTAGGGAAGGAAAATGTGGTAGCTGATGTTTTAAGTCGAAAGGATGAGGTAAGTATGGCTCATATAAGGTTTGTGTACCTATCCATGCTAGAACAACTGAAGCAACTTTGCATCTCACTAAACCCGGAGGAGGGGACTCCGTGTTTAGAGGTGAATTTAACAATTCGACCCACACTAGTGGACCAAATCAGAGTCAAACATAAAACATACCCCAATGTGAAAAGGTATGTGGACATGATAGTAGAGGGCACCCCAATGTCATGCCCCGACCTGGTTTGGTCAGATTTCCGTGATCAACCCACCGCTCCCTTGGTTTAAGAAGAGTTTCCCCCTTTCTTTAATCAAGAGAAGCCAGGCATAATTTTAAACCTTGTTCCCTGGAATAACATAAATCAATAAAAATGCAAGCTTAAAATAACTTTTAAGCATACATGACAAAGGGTAGATCCATGTATTTTCTTTAGTCATGCTTTCTCTACTCCTGGAAAGATAAATAAAAGAGGTGAGTTTCTACAACTCAGTGAATGGGTGTTGGGAGTGAGTTTTCATAGCTTTAATCAAAGTGTGCCAAAACTTCTTATTTCCTTTAAGAATAATCTTTCCTCAAATTCTAGTTTTCAAAACCCTTTTTCCACATTCTCCACATTAGGTGTGTTTAACAGTCAATAAATGCCCTTCATCAGGAAGGGATTACACATTCACAGGGCAGCCCTTCCACTGCCTCACTTGTGGCTCGGAGCATATTTACCGGCCACCAAGATAGAAACCCGTCCACTTCTGCCCTAAGTCTGAGTGGATGTTCGCGACGTCCAACCCTCAAACTCGAAATCAATTCTATGTCCGTATGAGGACAGAGACCTCATCCCGACCCACCCCGACCTCATGCGTAAGAAGCTACGTCGAGCTTTCCGATTGCTGGCACGATAAATGACCCTTATCTCCACATGTCATCCAATAGCCCTTAAAACGCATCACTACCCCTCTTGAATGCCTTGATGGTCCTAAACCTTAAGTGCATGCACAAACAATAGTTTTTTCACATAGCCATTTATCTTTGGTGTCACTAGTCCAACGACCCCGACCCTTAACCCGACCTGCAACTGTTTGTCTAGGTCGGTCCATCGACCTGGCCTTAACGCACTACCGCCAGTCCATTGAATACTATCGATCCTATCTTGGTACCATGGTGAAATCACACATTCATTTCATTAGAAATTTTCATGGCTTTCATATCTCATGTTTGTTTACGAGCTCCTGCTCGTGCCCACTTGCCTTGGGCCCACTGTACGTGATTTTCCAAAATCAGGCATTTTAACCCCATAAGTTTAAAAATCGAGGCCTCTAGCCTATCTGAGTTAATATAGCTCCCATCAAGAAGGTCTCCCAAAAAGTTTAAGCATTGACACACAGTCAGGGGAGAACACTTCTAACAAAAATATAATTTCCTCTTCATCACACTAACTAGGTGTGATGATACCTCCGTTACAACCAGCAAGCTGGTTTCTCCTTCCTTCAAGGAAGTCCATCATACAAATTGGGTATGATTTCCTCTACTTACAACCGATAAATAGGTTTTATCTTCGTTTGCCCATCACCCGAACCAGGTATGATGTCAAAATTTCACTTACAAGTGGTTTTTCTTTTCTAAAGTGCTCATCATCCCAACCGGCTATGATGTGAATAAACCCACTCACCCGATAACTGAAGTGTATCCTTCTCTAGTCAGTTTTCGCTTCCATGCTAGCTTATCCTTGTTGGCGTTTCGATCCCTCGTGTTCCTACATGATTTGGGCACCCTTATCTATTAGAGTTTGACATAGTAACCTTTGTTTCTCACATATGAGCAACTAGGCTCAAAATTATTAGTTAATTCCACTTAGGTCCCTAAAGTTCATTTTCCTTGACTTTAGATCCCTAGTGCTAACCTTTCCCCAAATTGAGTCTTGAAACTTCCAAAAATTCCCTTTGGGTCCTCAATTTACTCAAAATTATTTGTCTCAAGTTTTCCAAATTTCCAATTTGGTCCCCGACATTTCAAAAATTACCATTTACCCCTACTTTCAAAAAATGGCAATTTGACCTCAATTATTTCAAAAATTGACCAATTGGTACTCCAATATCTTTTCCATGGCCAATTGGCCCTCAATTTTAGGAAATTACAATTAGGTCCCTCAATTTTATGACATCCTAAATTTTCCCCAAAATTTTCCCCTTTCAAACTGGCCGAATATGATTTTATCAAATTAACCATTCAATCGGGGTTAACTGTTTCAATTAGAGGTGTAAATCAGTTCCTACGCATCCACACAATTCAATTGAGCTTTGAATCGCATGAATTGAGGCTGAAACGAGCTTAAACAGAGCTTCGCTGGAAAATTGTGTGTATAGAGAGAAAATTTTGAAAGCTTACCATCGAAGGGGCGGTAGTCCCAGCTTTCTATCAGGTCAGCTCTCGTCATGAGGTTACTCCTAGGATCAAGAATCGCTACAATTCATATCGAATTGAGGGATAATTTTATTAGTGAAGTTTTCACAATTATTCTCTCCAATGTTGTCCGAAAATGACAAAGGGGGTCAAATTGGCTTACCTTTCAGCTCAATTGAGGTCGTATGAGGGTTGTGGAGATGTTGAGAGAGCTTAGTTTGGACAGAGGGGGGATGAATTTGGCTGATTTCAGCTCGGCCGAAGTAGGGCAGCTTCAGTCATTCGAAGTTGCTTCACTATTTGATTCCGCCAATGCTTCAACGACGGTCCTCGGGTTGAATGAAGATTGTCGTCAGGTAGTTGACTTCTCCCAGAATCTAAAGAACCAACCTCACTTTTTGAGGCTAAAAAAAACCCCTATGTCAGAGCTATAGTTCAAGCTTCAACGGAAATAGAACAATTGAGAGAGAATGGAGATTTCAGGTGTGAGGAGAATTAATGGAGAGGAGTTCGTTATATAGGGAGCTTGGGGACTCTCTACCTGACCGTTTAGCATCTTGGTCAAGCTCATTCATGATCTGAAATGCCCTGAATAGAGGCATTTTTCTCTTTGTCGATATTGTTCGTTCATTCATTGAATGAACAGTGTCATCATCTCAAGGAAGAAGATGACATTGTTCCGAACCGCACCGGTCTGACCAGGTTTAATGCTTAAACCAGCTGGTTCAAGCTCAATTCGACTAATTTTCTCAAAATTAAAATTTTCTAAATTCATCTAAATTCATTCTCTATCCAATGATGGCTTCAATTCCCCAATTTGAAAATTTTAAGCCACCTAGAAAAAAATGAATTTAGCAACCGGTTCATTGATAGTTTAAAATGGTTCAATCAGGTTCAGGTCTGGTTCACCTAAACCGGTCTGGTTTTCTCTTCCAATTTGTCCTAAAGTCCTTTTCCATGATTTTTATGACTCTTTAGGTCGCTCAAAATTTGTAAATTTCCCATTTTTCCCTTTCTCTATCTGTTAAGGTTCATGAACCGGTTCAATTTTCTCTCTTGAGTTAACTGGTTCTTTCCCCGATTTTCTTATCTTTAAGGGATGGAGTTTACAGCTCTCCCCTCCTTTTAGGAGTTTTGTCCCCAAAACTGAATTAGCATCCTTTGCCTCGGAAATAATTTCCCTTAATATTCACTCTGGTTTGCTTGACATGCCAACACTTCGGTTGTTCTTTCACTTAGCCCCTTTACAACACACAATTAAGGGATTTCTTTTCCTTTTTATTGTTTACTCGTTCCATGAAGATTATCGTAACTAAGCATGTCTTGCCCGTGAGTCCAAAGGTATATCCTTGGGTTCGCATCTTCCTTTTGCTTAGGGCAAGATTCTTCCTCTTGAGGGTTCTTGCTCAAGATCTCAGGATTGGGAGTTCCAAGATGTCCAATCATTCTCATGCCTAGTTGTTCTCTTTATCATTGAAACCCTTAACTCGATGTCCATATGAGCGCTACATATTTTCTTTCACGGGTTTTGGTGTTATCACATTTTCATCCTATTTTGACCTTTCCTCCATCCATTGTTTATTACAACTTTGGTCCAAATTTTATGTTTGACCTTGTCATGCTTAACTAACTGACTCTTTCTTTCTTGAGTCACATTTTTCCCTTGAGACTATTAAGCGTACATGTCCCTTATAGAACAACATGTTCTAGAACTTGTCTTTGTCCATTAGGATCCTAGAATACTTCCTTAATGGTTGTTCTCAACTTTTTAACCTTTTAGGAATCGTATAGTTTCGTCCCTCTTTTCATCTGGTAGTATTCCTCGACTATCTTTATCGTTATCCAATCATACTTCTTGCCTTTGACATCATGTCTTACATAACTGTGTCGGTTTTTCTTACCTACTCTTCCTTTCCCAACTTCCTTATTTGATCTTTCAGGTTCCAATCATTAGGTCTCCTGATGACTTACCGGCAAGCGGAGATTCTTCCCTTCCTATGTCCTTCCTCATTTCTAGTGGCGTCCTTTCCTTTTTCTTAATCCATTCTTACTCACTCGTGACCATTGCACAATTCTTTATTCCGAGTTAATCCCTTTTGGTTTATGTGTCGATTACTTTGTTTGGGGAGTTCCCTTCTTACGGTTTTGTTCTCTACTATGTCCCTCACAGTAGAGACTTCCACCTTAGGAGCTATGTGCTAAACCTTCTTATCATCCCTTAAAGGTTTCTTTCTTCATTTCTTCACACCCCTTTCCATATTAGGGCACTTGCCTGCTTTGAATCCTTCTTCGTCTAAAAATTTTCATTTCATCCCTTATTCCTTACTTAAGAAACTTCTAATTGCCAGCTCTTAATTCGTGTACTCCACACTATACCCAGTCATCCACTCTTTAGGTTCCATCAAGTGAGCGTGAACCACAACCAGTCTTGATGTCAGTGGTCATTTACTTTAATCACTTCGTAACTGGAGGCTTACTTCTCCAAGGTTTCTTAGATTTGCTTTATTCGATTTCCTTTATATGGGCAGTCCACCCCTTTCTTACTCATACGACATCTTTTGATGCTATCTTTCTACTTACCCATTACTTGGGTTTAACTTACTCCTTGGGTCCTCATGAGTACTTTCCTTGCACTTGATCTTTCTATCTCAACCAGCATATCATTTATGAGCTTATCTTCTTTTTCACTTTTGTTGGTTCAATTGCCTCTTAGTTAGGACATGTATGTCTTTCCAAGGTTTCATTCCTTGGTAGAATTTATACTCTTTTCTCTCAGAATTTTCTTCTTGTTGCCATTGAGGACATCTAAACTTAAATGACCTCCTTTCCATCCTCTCATGCTTATCTTTACTCTTAAAACCTTACGTGCATCCCAATATACGTCTATTTCTTTTAGGGAGAGCCCACATCCTCTTTGTTTCAAGATCTCTTGATCATCATGCGAGAGGCTTATTTAACCTTCTCATGACTTTTGGTCGTTAATACTGTCTTAGCCATTGATCTCTTTAAGGTTTTCCTTCATCCTTATTTCCCAAAAGTTTTGGCCTTTCAACCTCTCCCTTCTTTACTAAAGTTTTGACCTTCACGAGGGTCAGTTCGTTAGCTGCCTTGTTCCTGCTATTCTCCTTATTTAATTATTTTGATACAATTGTCTCTCAAGTCTTCTTGTCCTTAATGTCCATCCTATTACCTTATTTAGGGTGTAGTCCTTACTACTTCCCGATCCTTCTTAAGGTGTCGTTTAATCTTCTTGACTATCTTGTTGTTACTAATTGCTTCTTTTCGCTAGGTTCATCTAAAATCCCTATTTGGCTTCTCTACTTTTCCAAAGCATATCACACTTGGCCATCCCGGTACATCCTTAACCACATATGTCCTTTAATGAGGATCCTTATTCCGGGTTAGGCCTCTTATGATTCATCTGCCGGTTACTTAGCTTAGGAATTTCCCTTTCCATGGTCCCACTTCCTATCTTTATCCTTCCACTTAGGGGCTTCCATCCTGGGAGATTCACGTTCAACCTTCCTAACTCTCCTTGAAGGCTTTTCCTTCTTTCTCTTCTTACACCCTTTTGACATTTGTATGGTTATTCGCCCTTAATCCTTTCTTGTCCTCTAATTCCTTTTCATTCCTTATCCTTCCTTATCCTTCCTTCGAGGAGTTCCTGATTGTTGGTCAGTTCCTAATAATTTATGTCCTGCATATCACCAACTCTTTCAAGGGTACTTTTGTATTCCTCTGGAGTTCTCTTCCTACTTCTTTTCCTCTTCTCTTTCTCCTTGTCTTATCCTAAAGTGGCTTAGCACTATCCACGCTCTCACTTCTTCCTTTCACCTTACTTCTCTCTTGGTTATCTCTCATTCAACTAGTTTCTCTTAGGGCAGCCCATGTAAACCCTGCACTTTTGAGTTAAGGAAAATCGGGAAAAGAACCGGTCAAACCGAGTAAGAAAATTGAGCTGATTTACAAATCTAATCATTTGGGAACAAGTAATTTGGAAATTTATAACTTCCGAGTGATATAAAGGGTTCATTAAACCTTGGAAAAGAAAATTAAAACAAATTAAAAGAGAAAAACCAAATTGGTTTAAGTGAATGAGATTCCATAAGAACTTTGAAGTTAAGCGTGCTTGCCCGAGAGTAGTGCGAGGATGGGTGACCTCCGAAATAAGTTATCCCCATTCATTCTCCTCACACTTGAACACTTATTTCTCTCTCTACTGCTCCATTTCTTGGTGAAGCTCGAACCAGAGCTTCGACTTGAACATTTTTCTAAAACACGGAAGGAGAGGTCGGGCTCTTTAGAACTGGGGAGAAGACAACTATCTGATAGCAAACTCTAGTCAATCCGAGAATCATTGGAGAAGCGCCAGCATGATGGAATAGTGAAACAGCTCTAGTGGATCGAAGCTGCCCTATTTTGGCCAAGTTGAAATCAGCCATTTCAAGCCCTCCACAGGCCAAACCAAGCCTTTTCAACACTTCCTCAGTCCTCCCACGGCCGAATTAGGACTGAAAGGTAAGTCAATTCGGCTCCCCTCTGCAATTTTCAGCCGGTGCTAGAGAGAGAACCGATAGAATTTCAATGATGAAATTCTAACTCAATTCGGCATCAATTGATGCAATTCTTGATTTTAGTATGAACCTCAGCATGAGAGCTATCTGTCCAGATCGAAAGCTCGGACCATCGTGCCCTCACCGGTGAGTAATTGAAGCTTTCTCTCTCTACAGTCCGTTTTTCGACGAAGCTCCGTTTGAGCTCGTTCCATCATCAAAACTTGTGATTCAAAGTGCTATTGAATTGTAAGAGGATGGAGAAACTCAATTTTAACTTCAATTTCAACAATTGGAGGTGTTTGATCGGTCAATTTGATGAAATCAAATTTGGTTGTGCTAAGGAGTTGAAATTGGGGGAAAATTGGGGATTTTCGAAATTCAAAGGACCAAAATGTAATTTTATGAAATTGAGGGTCAACTGGGCATGAAAATAATGTTGGAGGACCAATTGAGGAATTTTGGAATTTTTGGGGCAAAATTTACCATTTTTGTAAAGGAAGGGCAAAATAGTAATTTTGGAAAAGTTAGGGGACCAAATTGGAAATTTGGGAAATTAAACCCCTTTTGTGAAATTGAATAAATTGAGGTCCCAAGATAAATTTTAAAAGTTTCAGGAATCAATTTGAGGAAAAACCTGCATTTGGGGACTTAAAGTTAAAGATAAATAAATTTAGGAACCTAATTGCAAATAACTAAAAAGTTTGGGTTTTCTCATTCATTGGAAATGAATGAAGGTTGTTAAGTTGAGTAATAGTGAACAAGGATGTTCATATCGTGTAGGAACATGAAGTACCAGGAACACCAGCATGGATGAGCTCGCATGAATACAAAGAACCAGTCTAGTGGAATTAACTGTGTTAACGGGTGAGTGGGTTTACTAACAACATACCCGGTTGGGATGATGAGCACAACTTAAAGATAAAAACCACTTACCCTTTGTGGGTGGAAGTTTTATATCATACCTGGTAGGGGATGATAAGTACCTCAGTATAAAAACCCATTGTTTAGTGGTATTTTAATCATCACCACTTAGAGAAAGTGATGTGAAAATTATGCGAAAAAACTACTTACTGGTTGTAAGTAGATCATACTCGGTTGGTATGATGAGACTTCCTCGAAGGAAGTTGAAAACCCGTTCATCGATTATGAATGGAGATGTCCTTATACCGATCGGTATAATGGACAGTAAAAACCTATTTTGTCGGAAGTGTTCTCCCCTGACTGTGTGTCAATGCTTAAACTATTTGGGAGACCTTTTTAACAAGAGCTTGAATAGATCTTATAGATCGGGGGCCTCGATTTTGGAACTTGAGGGCTAGAATGCCCAGATTTTTGAAAATCTCGTACAGTGGGCCCAAGGCCAGTTGGCACGAGTAGGAGCTCGTAAATGAACATGATATATGTGCCATAAAACTTAATAAGTGAATTGTTTGGCCATGGTACCAAGATAGGACCGACATGCTCAGTCAACTAGCAGCAGTGCGACATGACAGGTCGATGGACCAGTCAAGACAAACAACTGCGGGTTGAGTTGAGAGTCGGGGCTATTGGACCAGTGGCACCACATATTACATGGCTTGATAAAAAAAACATTGTTTGTGCATGCACTATAAGTATGGGATCATCAAGATGCCCATGAGGGGTAGTGATGTGTCCTAAGGATCCTAGACGACCCGATGAGTATAAGGGCAGATTGTCGTTCCAGGTGTCTGTGTGAAATTTGGAGTAGCACCAAGTAGCTAAGACCAGGGTGGGGACAAGATGATGTCTCTGTCCTCATATGGACATGAAGAAGCGATTTCGGGATTGAGGGTCGAATGTCGCGAACATCCACTCATTCTTAGGGTATAAGTGGTTGTGCTTCTATTTGGGTGGCAGGAAAAGTCGCTCCGAAGCCACTAGCAGATTCAGTAGTGATACTAACTTGTGAATGTGTGTAACCTTCATGATGAAGGATGTGTGTTGGGTGATGACACACTAGTAACTATGAAATAATGGAACCCGAGAGAAATTTTAAATGAAGGGATTTTTGAAAAGAAAGGAGTCTAGCACACTCCATATAAAATATTTTTCTTATAAGTTGAAAGTAGACCTTTGAAAACCCATTCACTGAGTAGTCGTACTCACCCCTCCCTTATGTCCCTTTCAGGAAATCCCGAAAAGCCTACCTTGAAAGACCATCAACTAAGATGCCTGTAAGACAGGTATATAAAGTTTAAAATTTCATTCAATTTTGATTATGCTATTCGAAGAAATGGTGCAGGTTTAAAGGACGCCTTACTCTTTACGGTGTATATAATAAGGGGAAACCCTTTAATAAATCGGGAGAGTGGCGGGTTGTTCACGGGGATCCGACCAAACCGGATCGGGGCGTGACAGGCCAATTCTTCTTGGCTTCCTAACTTTCATATGGGGGCTCTTTCTTAACTCCTTATGGTCCTTAAGTTTTCCTTTACTACTACTACACCTTTTGATGCTTACTTCCTTTACACCGGACTTCACACTCTTCCTCTTCTTCCTACCCTTAATTAGGGTATATCATTCCTAGTGTTTCTAGGCAGACTCCTCTGGAATTTCTTTTCCAGTCTTGTTGTCTTGTTACTCCATATTCTTGGTTTTTGTGGAGAATTTATTTGGCTATCTTAGGGTTATCTAGAGGTAACCCGTAATTTTTCCTCCTTAGATGGTCTTTTCTCCATCTACTACCCTGGTCATGATTGGTATACTTCCAATCTATTATTTGTACTTATCCTTATCAGGGAGATTAAATTTTAAATAAGGAAAACTGAACTTTCATTCATTTAAAGAGATAGTTCTTGTCGTACTCAGCTTATTACAGGAATTCACTACTTCCTAGTCCCTTGGGGTTATAGACCGAGATTTAGCCTCTGAACGGTTGCGAGATTCATGGTCTGAAGGTTATGATGAACTGGTTGAAGTCCATCCATATTACCTTTGGATTTCCCTAATAGGACGAACCTCATGAATGGCATCTAGTCCATACCTTCTCAATACCTCAGCCTCACACTCGTATGTCCACTTCATCCATTGGGAAGGATTGAAGTTGGATTGAACTAATGGAGGTACTTGGTGGACTTTTATAAAGGTGGTGTTTGCATCCCAATAGTTGTCCCAAGCCTCCTTCTTAGTAGGAGTCCCTATTGGTTGTTGTGGGGCTGGAGGAGGTGTTGGGCTCCTTGGAGGAGGGATAGGTTCTTCTTGCCTTGGAGGAGGATAGGTGATGCCTTCTGTCTCTAATAAGGCTCCAATGAGTTTCCTATAATCCTCGACCATGTCGTTGGGCACTCTTCTCACCCTCCAAGAACCATTGAATGGTTGTCTCTCTAGGGGTAGGCGTCTTTTTCATGATCATGTGTGGGTGTTTGCTTCGTACGACAAATTTCCTAGGAACTCTCCTTCCTACACAGTAATTAAGTTTTCATTAGTGTCAGGCCATAGTATTGATAATGCTTCAAGGGAACCAGGCTCTGATACTGCTCAAGTTGTCACGCATCGACTCGGTTTGGTCGGATTCTTGTGATCAACTCACCGCTCCCTTGGTTTAAGAAGGGTTACCCCTTTTCTTTAATCAAGAGGAGCTAGGCATAATTTTAAACCTTGTTCACTTGAATAACATAAATCAATAAAAATGCAAGCTTAAAATAACTTTTAAGCATACCTAACAAAGGGTAGATCCAGGTATTTTCTTTAGTCATGCTTTCTCTACTCCTGGAAAGGGATATAAAAGATGGGTGAGTTTTTACAACTCAGTGAATGGGTGTTGGGAGTGAGTTTTCATAAATAGCTTAAATCAAAGTGTGCCAAAACTATTTATTTCCTTTAAGAATAATCTTTCCTCAAATTCCAGTTTTCAAAACCCTTTTTCCTCATTTTTCACATTAAGTGTGTTTAACAGTCAACAAACGCCATTAATCAGGAAGGGATCACACATTCACAGGACAGCCCATCCACTGCCCCACTTGTGGCTCGGAGCGTCTTTACCGACCACCAAGATAGAAGTCCATCCACTTCTATCCTGGGTCTGAGTGGATGTTCACGATATCCGACCCTCAGACCAAAAATCAACTCTGTGTCCATATGAGGACAAAGACCTCATCTCGACCCCACCCCGGTCTCAAGCACAAGAAGCTAAGTTGAGCTTCACGACTATTGGCACGAAAAACTACCCTTATCTCTACTATGTTGTCTAGTAGTCCTTAGGATGCATCACTACCCCTCTTGGGCGCCTTAATGGTCCAGAACCTCAAGTGCATGCACAAATATAGTTTTTCCACATAGCCATTTATCTTTGGTGCCACTAATCCAACGGCCCCGACCCTCAACCTGAACTGCAGCTATTTGTCTAGGTCGGTCCGTCGACTTGGACTTAACGCACTGTCATGAGTCCATCGAGTATTATCTATCCTGTCTTAGTACCATGGCAAAATCACACATTCATTTCATTAGAAATTTTCATGGCTTTCATATCTTATGATTTCCTCTACTTACAACTCGTAAGTAGGTTTTATCTTTCTTTGCCCATCACCCCAACCGGGTATGATGTCAAAATTTCACTCACAAGTAATTTTTCTTTTCTAAAGTGCTCATCATCCCAACCGAGTATGATGCGAATAAACCCGCTCACCCGATAACTGAAGTGTATCCTTCTCTAGTCGATTTTCACTTTCACGCTAGCTTATCCTTGCTAGTGTTCCGGTCACTCATGTTCCTACACGATTTGGGCACCTTATCTATGTTTGACATAATAGCCTTTGTTTCTCACATATGAGCAACTAGGCTCAAAATTATTAGTTAATTGCACTTAGGTCCCTAAAGTTCATTTTTCTTTACTTTAGGTCCCTAGTGCTAACCTTTCCCCAAATTGAGTCCCAAAACTTCCAAAAATTCACTTTGGGTCCCCAATTTACTCAAAATTGTTTAAGGGGCTCAAGTTTTCCAAATTTCCAATTTGGTCCCCAACTTTTCAAAAATTATCATTTTTCCCCTACTTTCCAAAAATGGCAATTTGACCCCAATTATTTCAAAATTTGACCAATTGGTACTCTAATATCTTTTCTATGGTCAATTGACCCTCAATTTTTGGAAATTGCAATTAGGTCCCTCAATTTTACCAAATCCTCAATTTTCCCTAAAATTTCCTTTCAAATTGGCCAAATATGATTTTATCAAATTGACCATTCAATCGAGGTTAATTATTTCAATTGGAGGTGTAAATCAGTTCATACACTTCCACATGATTCAATTGAGCTTTGAATCACATGAATTGAGGTCGAAACGAACTCAAACGAAGATTCGCCAAAAAACTGTGCGTAGAGAAAGAAAGCTTTGAAAGCTTATCGTCGGAGGGGTGGCGGTCCCACCTTTCTATTAGGGCAGGTAGCTCTCGTTCTACGGTTTCTTCTAGTATTAAGAATTGCTACAATTCATATCAAATTGGTGGAGAATTTTGTTAGTGAAATTTTCACAGTTTCTCTCTCTAACGCCGATTGGAAATGACAAGGGGGTGCTGAATTGGCTTACCTTTCATCTCAATTGAGGTCATATGAGGGTTGTGGGGATATTGGGAGGGCTTAGTTTGATTAGAGTAGGGTTGAATTTGGTCAATTTCAGCTCGGTTGAAAAAGGGCAGCTTCAGTCCTTCGAAGCTGCTTCACTATTTGATTCTATTGGCGCTTCTCCGGCGGTCCTTGGGTCGAATGAAGATTGCCGTTAGGTAGCTGACTTCTCTTGGAATCTAAAGAACCTGACCTCGCCTTCTAAGGCTCAGAAAAACCCCTATGTTAGAGCTCTGGTTCGAGCTTTGCTGAAAAATAAAGTAGTTGAGAGGGAATGGAGATTTTAGTTGTGATGATAATGAATGGAGAGTAGCTCTTTATATAGGGAGCTCGGGGACTCTCTACCCAACCGTTTACAATCTTGGTCAAGCTCATTCATGACTTAAAACACCCTAAACGGAGGTGTTTTCTCTCTATCGGCACTGTCCGTTCAAGCACTGAATAAACAGTGTCATCATCAGAAGGAAGAAGATGACATTGTTCCGAACTGGACCGGTTCGGGTTCAATGTTTAAATCGGTCGGTTTAGGCCCAATTCAACCGATTTTCTCAAAATTAAAAATTTCTAAATTCATTCTCTATCCAATGGTGGCTTCAATCCCCCAATTTGAGTATTTTAAGCCACCTAGAAAAAATGAATTTAGCAATCCGTTCAATGATGGTTCAAACCCTTTCAATCCAGTTCAGGTCCGGTTCACCTAAACCTTTCTAGTTTTCTCTTCCAATTTATCCCAAAGTCCTTTTCCATAATTTTTATGACTCTTTAGGTCACTCGAGATTTGTAAATTTTCCATTTTTCCCTTTCTCTATTAGTTAAAGTTCATGAACCAGTTTGGTTTTCTCTCTTGAGTTGACCGGTTCTTTCCTCGATTTTCTTAACTTTAAGGGACGAGGTTTACACCCAAAGAATTCTGCTTCTGGGTAGACGAGCTACTAGCCTACAAGGGTCAGGTGGTGGTCCCAAATGACACCGAGTTTAAGAATGTCATACTTGAATAGGCAGACAACTCTATGTACGCAATGCACCCTAGTAGTACAAAAATGTAAAGAATATTAAGGGAAGGGTACTGGTGGTGGGACATAAAAAGAGAGATAGCATAGTACGTGGCTCGGTGTCTCTCTTGTCAACAAATTAAGGTCGAGCATCAGAAGCCGGCAGGACTCCTCCAACCGCTACCCAATCCGAAGTGGAAATAGGAGAAGATCACCATAGACTTCATGATAGGGTTGCCCCCGTCGGCCCAAGGACATGATTGTATATGGGTTATAGTGGATTGACTCACCAATGTTGACCACTTCCTGCCTATGTGACTGACCGACCTAATAGAGAAGTTAGTTAGGTTGTACATCTCAGAGAGAGTATGTAAACCCCATTTTTCAATGACATGTAATCTAGAATGGGAATTGGAAAATTTTGAAATGGAAACCGTAGATTAAAGTTGTGTAGAAATTTTGAAAAGAAAAAAATTGGAAATCCAAAGTGATTAATGAGGATCCAAGAACAAAGGAAAAGAACAATGAACCAAATAGGATGTAAAAATTGGACCGATTCAGGGTGAATCGGACTTGAACCAAAAAGAACTGGTTCAAAATTTTATTTTTCTAGGTGACTTAAAGATATTAATTTGGAAAATTGAAGTTACCATTGTGTATAAAATAAATTTAGACGAATTTAGAAATTGTTAGATTTTAGAGAACTCATCGAATCGGGCTTGAACTAGCCAGTTTTCGATTTTGGGTCACCGAACCCAGCTCGACCGAACCGGTCAATGGACCGCCTGCTAGATCAATGCACAGTCAGCACACACGACCAATTAGTACGCAAAGCATGGCGAAGCGCACCCAGTCAGCCACTCGCTCAGCGTTTGGAAGCATTGGAGAATTAGAGTGTGACATGTATCCTCGGTCAATAGTTAGAGGAAAGAAAAGCCATGTCACCAAAGATCGACCAGTGAGGGAGAGATGTATTCTTAGTCAACGATCAACTAAGGAGAAGCCTCATCAGCAAGGTTGACCGATGAGGTGTTGACATATGGCAAAGATGCGACGTTAGAGGTCGATTAGGATGCCGAAGAATGGTCAACTAATTAGAGGTTGGCATGAGATAAAGCCATATCAGATGGTCACAACCAATCAGAGACTGACATGTGGCTACAACACATTGTGTCAAGAGGGAAATTGACAAATTTAAATCAACCAACCTGAGGATGCCATGTGTCATGGTCAATAAAGGGTTAGATTCAGTCAACGACCAAGTTGGTTTAGTCAATCAATGAGAAGTCACCACATGTCTAGTCAACGAGTGACTCAAACGCTGAGTGAGCAGCCGCGTCAATAGCACTAGCCAATCACAACGTGACACATGGCAACACGCACGAGTGAAGCTCGCGCGCGCAAAATGTCGTCTTCTTCCTTCAGCTTTCTAAACAGGAAGGGAGAAGGACTGACACCTTAACTCTGGTGAGCCTTTAATGGCTCCCACAAGGCCTTAAATTGGCGAGTTAATGGCCAACCGATGGTGGGATGGCTAGAATGGTCTATCCCTGTGCTCCCTATATAAAGAGCTCCTATCCATTCATCCTTCTCATCCCTCGAAAGCCTGAAGAAGACAAACTGCACCATTTTCTAACAATCTCTAAACCAGAGCTCTGACATTGACCTTTTCCTCCACCTGTGTCAATGCAATTTATTTCCCTGGAATCCTGAGAGAGTTCTATACCTTACTCTATAATCCATTCAGCTCGAAGGTCACCGGAGAAGCTTCGGCGTGGCTACACAATACTTTCATTTCGGCAACAAAACTCGCACAAGAGCTATCGAGCTAATTTTCGACCACCACTAACCCCCTAAAACTAGGTCGACCCTTCCACGACCCTTTAAACCTTTGTTATAAGTCAATTTTGCCTCCCTCTATCAAAATAGTGAAATTATAGAGCAAAAGTGTGATAAAGTTTGTTAATGAAATTCTCCTTACCTAGTTAGTCAATTGACATGAAATTTGATCCTAGAAAGATGCCCTTGATAAGTACTAGTCATCTATATTCAAAGACCGACAATTGTCCCTTCCCTAGTAAGAAAACGAAGTATTCTTTCTTTAAAAATAATTTTTCGACGAAGCTCCGCTTGAGCTAGATTTTGGGTCAAATAAAGTGATTAAAAACTTAGCATGCTCATATGAAGATGGAGAAGGTGATTAGAAACATGTTAGGAGGAAATTAATAAGATTTAAGCATTCAATTTGATGAATCAATGATTCTTAGGGCTAAAGTGTAAATTTTAAAAATTTGACAATTTAGGGATTTTTCGGGAAATTGACATTAATTAAGGGACAATTTACAAATAAGAAGAGTTTTGGGATTTAATTACAATTGAAAATTATTTTTAAAAATTTATTTATAATTAAAAATATTTATAAGTATTTATTTACAATTTTAAATAATTTTATTTGATAAAATTATATGATGGGTGAAAATTGCAAATAAAGTGAACTTAGAAATTTTAGATAATTAATTGAGAATTAATTGTCAATAAAATAAATATAGTGACTTTTATTTTTGCTCAACAAAATACTATTTCATTAATTTATCAAATCAAATACAATATCCGTATAGTAATAAGATGAAAATGAAATAATTCTCTTATTCTCAATAATATATCTAACATTGTCGGGTACATTAGTATCCAAACCGCTTGAGCCCCGATTTTTCCTGTAGAAATATGTTAATGCATCTGTATAGGAGTTGCTTAATCGTTTAATTAGTGCACTTGACACTCTAAAAACCTCATGTAATGCAGCGATTCATCAATATAAGGGCGGACAATCCATATAAGTTCTAGTTTCTGCTTCTGAAATATAGCACATAGTATATGAGAGTCAAATTCAAGTATTATTTTGAGCTATACTTATTCTTGTACAAGTTTTAATACTTCTAATACAGTTCGTGCATCGGCTTCCAATGCATGTGTGCAGTAAAATAGGGAGCCACTAGCCCGCAATAGAGAGAACTGTTCATTCCTAACTATGATTCTTGTCAATGGATCAAATGAGTCATCCACATTAATATTCACAATGTCACTTGATGGCTGCTTCCATACTCCTTCAGTTTTCGTAGGCAAATTTGGCTCATTTCTAGTATAACTTTGATTATTATTGAAGCTCGCATATTCTCCAATCGAACACATGATGTTATCAATCAGTTACCCAACTTGTGGCAAGCGTCCTAGGAATATAGTTCTATTCCGTTCCTTTCATATCGCTAAACACGTTGTGGCAAATCTGCACTTCATCGCTTCCCTATCTTGTTTTTCCTATTTTAAATTATATAACCAATATTCAATCTATTCAATTAAGGACAAATCAGCAAACTATTCAATTATTATCTCGCACATTCCAAATCACACTAATATAGTTCATACGTATTTAACTAGTAAATAAATCTAAGGACTTAAGTAGAAAATTCAGATATTTGAATAAATCATTCTCTATGATAACGTAGCACGAGAAAGTCAAAATACTTTCCAGAAATAATCTTGTTTAAAATATTTGGTAGATATTTATGTAAAGAGCATGAATCATGTATCTTAAGAGCTATAATTGCTCAACTAGGCCCAATGCTTCAGTTTTTTGAACTAAAGTGAGTCCAAGGTCTAAGTTTTTGAACTAAAGTAGGCCCAATGTTATATTTTGGAAAACTTGTGAAATAGGTCCAATGCCAATGGAAACGGGCCTAAATCCATAGAAAATTTTTGATATATGAGCCTTATAAAAACTTTTATAATTGGTTAAATTATGTGATTTAGCTGCCGAGACAAAGCCGGATTGTCAAACTCGTTGGGATCATAGCACCAAAAATAAAGTTTTAACTAAAAATACTATTGGTTGTGCATATTGATATACAGAACCATCGAGACATCCGATATGAGATATTTTTTATTCTAAATGCTGTTGTACAAATCAGGAAGCATATAAGAAGATTTTCCATTCTAGTATATTAAGGAGCTAAAGAAGCTTAATGCATATGGAGATCGAGGAATAAGGGGAGAGTTCTAATCCCTCAATAGCGGACACAAAGTTTCAAATAAAATATAAGGGTTGGACATTGATGCTAACAAATCCTTGTAGTAGAGATTGCAAACTACTACTCGTGTAAACGGTAAAGTTGCTTCGCTCTGTGATCGGTGACTGTTTTTAGAGTTTTTTTAGGGTGTGTACTTATTTTTTAAATAAAAAAATTACCAAATAAAATAATTATAGGATGTAAATAATTGTACAAACTCCAACAAAACCCAATACAATCATGTGTCAATAGTTCGGTGCAAAACTTTTAGTACTCAAAATTTCTCTCAAAAAATAACTATTAATTAGAATGATATTTTTAGTTAGGTTGTTAACCCATTGTTAAAGTTGTGTAAACAAGTCATTGTTCAAGTTTTTTTCCACCATGCAGTCTAAGCATCTCTACAATTGCTTTTGTATTTAGTACTATTGGAATTATTTATGTATTTAGTACTATAACTATACATTTGTACAAATACCAATCATGGAATGCATTCATTTTAGTACTCTATACGGGGTTTTCTTCCTGTTACCAAGAAAGGAAGATTGATTGTTCTCTCCACCACGGTTATAAACTTTGGTTGTCTGTATGCACGTTGAGAATGTTATTTTTCTGAAAAAAATTGCACTCTGCCTTCATATCTCATTTTTCATATATGATTTCTAATATGGTATAGTATACTAGTCTACCATTATCCACCCTGCAGGACTCACCGCTGCTTACTTCAGGAGCATATAAGTAACCTGTTCTCCAAGCTAAACTTACCTCTCCATAAAAGAAAACAGCACTTGGAAGATAGAGAACCAATATTTTGCATCTGAACCTGCAAGTATTGGCGTCTTTTATAATGAGAAACAAAGATGAGAAATGGCCCCTTGAAAACTATATTAATATTTCCAAGGCCAAAACAACTGGATAGTCTTTTGAAGGAGAGTTTCCACAGTGGGACTCAGAGAATCAGCCCATATCCAGCAGTAAACTACAAGGAAAAGATCTAACAAATCGGCATTCCGACATTAGTAAAGAGAGGCCAACTTTAACTCTGATCCTGGGCAGTCACCTCGGGGTGCCATGAGATAAAAACTGGAACATTTGAATGCGTGAAATTATGCCCAGGAATGCAGGCTTGAACGATTGCTGCATTACTCGGAAGATATGTCAAACCCACATTTTTTACTGAAAATATTGAAGTCAGATACAAGAGGATTGTTTCAGTCTTCATCATCATCTTGATTATTCTGGTGATTGTGCTTCTGAGCATTATACATTTCTGCAATCTGTATGTGAGGGAAGAAGTTATTTTAAGTTTTCCGCCTGCCTATTATAGAAAGATATGGCAAACAAATGATGTTTATGAAAGTGATTAGCTTTTTGATGAACCTAAAAGTGATTGGTTGAATAACCAGAAAAAAGAAAAGCATATACTCACCTGTTCTGAAGATGTGGCTTGTTCAGGTGCTTTATCTTCCCGTACACGAAGTAACCGTGGAAACCGAAGAGAAATACCCTTATCCAATAAAATAATATTTCAATAAATAGCAGAGACAAATTTTATGATTTTCTCACCTAGGAAAGTATGAAAATACAGATGTGGTCTGGAAAAGCAATGAGCGTTTGGAGAATCAATCAGATGCTCAGACCTTATCAGAATCCACTATGCCCACTGCAGCACGATGAACAGGGCTAATTGTCAAGTCTGCAGCTTTCACCTCCCAAACCTGTAGAAAAAATGCGTCAAAGAATTGTCAAGGCAACTTGAAATCAATTCCAAATCAGCCAGTAAGCACAAAGCAGTAATTTCTCACACCACTGGTTTCTACCAAATAGGGGACTTTTGGCACTTACTTTTGCTCCCTTCAACCAAGAGTAAGTGCAGAAACAGAAAAAAGGTAAAGCACAGTGGTCTACCTCTGTTGGTTCAAACCACACATCTGGGCTGAGGGTATCTGAATATCGGAAGTATGGCTGCGATTGATAAGAGCTAAGGTTAGGAAGGTAAATTTATTATTTTCATGTTCAAGAGGAAACAAGTAGATGGACATGCCTTGGGCTTTGGGATAATTTTGGAGCGAAGACTGGCAGATCTTTCTTCAAGCATTGCTTCAGAGAAACCGGTGCCTGTCAGCATTAATAAACAATCAATACCCACAAGCTTCAACTTGCTCATCATTTGTTGCCAAAAACTAATTAATTACATTACCAATTTTGCAGATGCTCTGAAATTCTTCATTGTCTCCATCATAACATGCAAGGAGAAAAGCACCATATACTCCTGGAGAGATGCACTGATATGAATCAGACTTTACATGAAGTTGCACTAAAGATTTAAAACTGAAGGGAAAATGGAGAGCTCAAAAAACAAGCATGAGATACTGATGCAAAAATCATTGAATTGAAATTTTCAAATGTAATTATAGTACTACCAGTACGCTTCCCCCGGCCATGAAAACCAGCAATTGGTACCAAATCCACAGAATCACCAATACTGCAAATGATAATGTGAAAAACTCATAACCTCCAATCTCTAATTAAGTGTGAAGTTGTACTGTTGTAGGAAAGAAGAAAAAGAGCCTTACCTATCCATGTAATCCTTCTTCAACTTTAGCCAATTCAATGACCGCTTGGAAGGCTCATATGTTGCATCAACATCCATTGTTTTGATGATCAAGCCTTCACAACTGCAAACACCTCAATGATAGAAAACTAGATCATAAAACTTGAAATTCATTTCTCCTTGCTACATTGCCCACTGAAAATCACCAATTAATAGAGTGCAAACCTAGCATTCACAGCAGCTTCAAGGAAAGTCTGGATTTCTTCTATATCGTTCGATGTAATTGCAGTTGCAAACTGAAAATATCCAAGTTCTTCGTTGAATGATTCATAAAGGTTCTGCATAAAATAGTACAAACAGATCTGTTAAATGAATCCTTGGTTCAAACATCTACTAAATGTAAACTGCAATTTAAAGGGGAGAAATATTTGACAGATAATTAGAACTTTCACATCACCAGTGAGGAATATTGGGGATATTCCTTTTCAGAAATAAGGAAAATGTGTACCTCTCTGCGCACTTTGAGCTGTTCCTGAATAATTGGCTTCCCATTGAGATACAGCATATCAAAAGCATATATGCAGACATCAACTTTGATTTCACTCAAAACAACATTTTTCCGAGCCCGCGTACTAAGCACCTACCAGAACAGGTTACCATTTTCAACCATGTGATATTAGGCACTGATCTCCATACATAATTTATTAGTACATGAGAATTAACCAATCTTCAAAAGAGGAAAAAAATGATCCTTAGGACATGTCATAAATAACTTATCTCGGATTAAGGATAAAATGAACTACTAAGAATATGTAAATTTATCACCTGGAAAGGCAGGATTTTCCTTTTTTCCCTGTCAAAAGCCACAAGCTCACAATCTAAAACAAATGATTGAACAGAATCCTTCTTTAATCTGCAATAATGACATGCATGTCAGTTAAAAGACTTTTCTAATGCATCAAAGTCTAAATATAGAGTTGACATATGAATCTAACATCAATGTAAAAATAATTTATTTCAGTCTTCAAAAGCCAATATGTAATGCCAAAATACAATATCAAAGACCATGATCTAAGAGCCTACCTAGGGATTGCGGCCACAACATCCGGGAATTTACCGGTATTTCGTTCAGCATTTCTACTGTAGATCTCAATTGCACCATCCTCCATGTAATGAATCTGGACAGGTTGCATGGTTAATTTACATTTAATAGGGGTCAGATTTATCATAGTAATGCCTAAAGGTTATGTCTGCATAAAAGCACACCTGTGCTCTCTCTCCATCATACTTGTATTCACAGGTATACACTGTGTTCTGGAACTTGCTCAGAATTTCCGAGACACCTTTTGTTGGCTTTGCTAGCATAGGGCCAACTGGAACACCTAGAGTAAAGGTGCATGTTTCTGGAAGTTTCCACACACCATCACTTAAAAGAGCAGGGACTATTTTATCATAAACAGGAAGAATAGAGTAAACTTGCTTTACAATCTTTGCTGCCTGTTACAAACCAAATCAATGAAGTGGGTTCAAGGAAAACCTTCAAGTCAATAACAGTGACAAGATTAAAATGAAGATAAACCAGGGAAACATATCATTGAATTTACCTCTTCTAGAGGAGATTTAATATCTGAAGGTGGCTTAGAGTGTTTCTCAGCATGTACAGCAGCTTGTCCTAGGGCAGCTAACAGAGTCTGTTCAGCCAATCCGATCCGCAGCTTTGTCTGCAATGAACTAAAGTTCAGAAGATGGGTAATGTTAGAAAGCACATTAATTAATGAGCTTCAAAGCCCTAACCTGAAGTAGGCGGATCAAATATTGAGGTTCACAGTCAGTAGCAGCAACAAGAAGTCCCTTGATATGGTTCTTTTTCTTTTCCTGGCTATTCTGCCCGGACTCCTATATAAATAATAGGGAGTGAGTTAACAGTGTGAACCAAAAGATATTCTAAATACTTGATATCAGTTTTACAGGATTGACATAGGAATTTGAAGATGGAGGATTAGCACCAAGAGTCACGTAGATCAATGCAGGTATAGAGCAACTACAATCAATTAACCATACCTTAGCTATTAGCCGGAAGGTATCAAAAACCTTGGCTAGTGTTAATGGATGAGGCTTGCGCATCGTAGATTGAGATGATCGACTGGCTTTTGCAACAAGTCCCAAATCTCCCAGTTCCTGCAAATCAGTAAGATGTGATGAGAGGGAATGATGTTTGTTATATAACAAATAAATGCAGCACACCCACCTAAAGCCTTTTTGCGATGTCTGACTAAAGAGACGACAGATTATTGGGACGTTAATTCTTTGAAACTGAGCAAGAAACTCGTGACCACATTTTCTTGGCTGCATGACTGTGCAAGCAATTTAGGAGAATTTGACCCTCAAGCTGTTTATACATTCTATGAACAAGATAAGAATCCTTGCTTCAGGTCACAAGCAAACAAAGCACCAAAATTTCACCTTGTATTGCTTCTTAACCTGCACTTCCGTCCTTCCGCAAGCCTCTGCTAGCGCTTTAATGATGGAGGCATCCCCGATTCCCAGCTCCAGCCCCTCATGAGCAGGGGCAATCCGATTTGCCAACAAGTAAACAATGGCAAGGAGGTCATCCGGGGTAGTTTTCATCACACTCCTCAGCGCATTGCATACAATATCAGTGATCACGATTCTACCCGTCTCATTCGATATAAGGTCGAACGCCAAGCACAAGAATATGAAAGGGACCCTTTCACCTTCATCCCAAGAGGCCACCTTTTTGGGGTCGAAGTCCGCTGCCTTATTTTTCAGTAGCGGGATCTTGCTCTTCAGCTGGGAAACCCTCTCAGAAGCCGAGACTGAGATAGGGCTTTTCTTGATTCCACCACTGTCTATACCGAATTTCAATTTCTTAGCATCCGAAGAAGAATTGAGCTTCTGCTGCTCGGTCTCTGGGGCAGAAGACTCCGGAGCATTACTCAGAGACGGGACGGGATTAGGGTTTTTCGAAGCTGCGGATTCGGGGGTCTTACGCTTATTTGAGGAAGGGGACTGAGGGGGCTTCTTCTTAGCAGCGGCGGCGCGTGCGCCGGACATGAGAGCATCGAACGCCGAGGGCTTCGAGGACATGCTGATTCTCCAATTGGAGGAGAAATGGAAGGGGAGGGAAAAGGGTTTAGGGGTGCGACTGAGGGACCGGAAGTTGAGAGAGGAGAGTGTAGAGTGGCACAGGGCGCAGCAGCTTGAGCGAACCAACAACATGAAAATAAGAGAGAGAGAAAAAGAAAGGCTAGCTTAGAGATGAGAGATACATAGGGAGGAGTACGAAGAAAACCGCGAAGCTAAAAAATGGCGGGAACGTCCGAGGTGGACCGTAGAGCTATCGTCAGTGGCCGTGGACCCAAATTTCAGGTGTCCGGTCACCGGCGAAAAGAAAAAAAAATCGAGAAACCCAAATATTGAAAAAAAAAACAAGAATCAAGACAGAGCAGAAACTGCAGGTTTCCAATTTCCTACGTAGTATAAAATTCGAATTACTTTTTATATTTAAAAAAATAAAAATGTAGATATCTGAGCTACTGAAAAAGTCTAAGGGCCTGGAAATAGAACAGACTTCATTATTGTATTTATGACTATACAATAATGAATATAGTAAAATTGTCATGACAACCTGTTCACTTTGAGATTCATATAGAGAAGCAATAGATCGCATAATTAGTTTTGGAATTGGAGGGAGGAATAGGTTGACCTTCAGTTCAAGCTGGCTGCTGAAGTATCCTGAGGTGATCTAGACTGGATTATAACCCGAGCTCCTGAAGCAAGCCTGTAGATTAGAAAGAAAAAACTAATATCAGCCAACAGGATTCTGAAGTTACTAATGTGGTATATAAGTTATTCGGCATATTATACAATTGATGGAAAGAGCTCTGGGCTTAACTTTCTTCAATTTTAATCACTTTATCCTCATCCCTGAATGAGTCTAAACTCTTGGAATGCTTGTCTCCTAGCAAGGGCTCGGAGATTCTTCTGCTGCTGGCGTTGGATGTGCTGGGCGGTGTTGTTCTGCAGCCATCCCTTCTGTCAGAGGACTGCTGTGGTTTATCTGGGAGAGGCGATCTAAGGGAATCAGTTATGGGTTGTTTGGACTTGATTGAGAGGGGGGTACATTTTGATCTTCCAAAGGCTGTTTCGCCATTCTCCATTGAATCCAAGTCCTTACAAGTCCTGCAAATTTGCATAATTATTTTTGCAAAAGAAATTAGAGAACCACAAACTGCTTTTGCAGAAGCAGAAGCCGAAATTTTGTACAGAGAGAATAAGAACGTGAGAGCATTCAAAGTTGTTCCTGATCCTACAAACATAGGACTGATGGATTTCTGATTTACATTTACATTTACACGGATGAGAGGTGATTTGAAGACTAAATAAACCAAGGCTTGAGAGGGGCTAACAATTCTATTCCTAAATGAATGCGAGAAACTGTCATTTTTAAATGACAAATGAAGCAAGTGAATCTCACCTATCTGACCTGGCCAAGAAAAAAAAAGGGCACCTATTTGACATGTCACATTTACTAGTGATTACTCATAAAGAAAATTTTACTTCATGTGGAAGAGTATATTGTCAAAAAATAGATAATCAAGCATTGACCAAATAAGAAGAATACATGAGCTTATGGAGTCAAAATTTATACATAGCAATGTGTTACAGCAAGTGCATCAAGATATATTTCAAAACAAATGCTAAAACTTTTGGTCCTGTCTTAGTTTGGCATTGATGAAATGCATTTAAATAGTCATATTACATGAGGCAACTTCAGAGAATATTTGCAATAATTGAGATATGAGTCATGGTTTATGTTTCAAATAACCATGCTGATACATACTGGAGAGGGAGAGGTGATACTGACCTATCAGCATTAAAGAAATAGGGTCTCTTCAGAGCAACAAGGCCATCTCCATTTTCCGGGAGAACTTTGGTCTCAATCAAACTGCCACTGAAGTACTCCTTATCTCCGGGCCTCAGACCGATCGACCTTGGATTCTCAGAGATGCAATCAAGATCCCCCAACATTGAAGTAGAATACATTGGAGACGGAAATGAAGGGGAATACCTTGGACGGTAAGTTGGAATTAGATCAAAACTGTTGTCTTTCACTGATATTGACCCACATGAGATTAGTTGCAACAACATGTTAGTTGCTTTCATCCTAGCATTAGCTGGCATTCGGATTTCTTCCTCTCGAATAATTCTATAACTGTTCATCATGCTAGCTTCAGCTCTAATCAGTGATTCCAAAGTCTCATTCTTTCGACTGAAAGATGAAGCACCGGACGTAGTTGGTTGTGGAGAAACAGATTCACTCCGAACCTCCGAGCTCTTTTTCATGTTTGAGGAGTTATTTTGATAGGGCATAGATTGGTTGTCTAATGAAGCATCATCTGTCGAGATTCCCCTTGTACAAGTTTCTTGGATTTTAACGCTGCTCACATTTTCATCAGTCTGAGTAGAGGCATCAGCTAACCCATCATTTTTGTACACATTGTACTCAGTCAACCTTAAAGACCCATTCCAGGTGGAATTCCTTCCAGTTCCGGAATCAGGAGACACCCTTGAGGAACTGTGTAGATGGAGAGGAGAAGACTGACCATCCTCTTGGGAGTGCTTACATTCCTTCTCGTTCATACTAGAAGAAGATGATGAATCATCTTGGCTTTTAGAAGATGTTGGTGCAGGCAACTGTTTCAAGGCCTGTATTTTGATGTTTGCTATGGGACTGAAACTATCTGCAATGTGTACATTTGGATGCAAGCTCTTAATGTTACTATAAAAATTGAGTTCTGTATGCTACATATTCTTGAAGAATGCATATTTACAGTACCTGAATTTGACTCGTTGAAGAGCTCGGAGCCTTTAAGGATGTACTCGTTTCCATTAGATGGGAGAATTAAGTCATCCTCGCAGAGATCTTGCCAGACAAATCCATTCTTGTAGTTTCTGGAAAGTTCACAGAGTCACTAGCAATTCATCCCCAACTAGATCACAGCAATGATAGATTCTCACAAGGGTAAAATCCAAGTTAGTAAGAAGGGCAATTCAGGTTCCTGAATGGAACTGATACACAGTGTTGATGATTACCTCTTAGAAGACCACGAATACAAAGAGGCCATTCCTCTGCCTCTAAGAACATTGAGCCTTTCGATTACGTCTGCGCAGGGGAAATAATGGCACGCTTTTTTTAAATGTCGCAGATGCATCAGAGATTAGAGACAAAGATCCATATGATTTTGATACTTCACCTCTCAGGTAGAGACCTTCAGGGGAAGACAGGGGAACCTCGATGAAATGAGGATGCTCGAGCTGGCGATTTCGACAGAGATAATAGACCACGGCGACTTTCCTGTTCTGGTAGTACCTCGGTGACTTTTCAGTCCAAACCTTGGCTCTCTCGGGGCTCACTTGTCCATATTTCTTCATCCTGGCTTCCATTTCCGCTCCAAGCTCGCACGGAAGCCCAACGCCCGAGCTCTACCACAGGACACGATCCGAGGAAGTAACGCGCTCCACTTATTTCATTTCCTCCGAGAGAAACCCTAGAATGGCGACGAAATGACTTCGATAGAAGTTGGCCTCCACTCTCAGCCGATCCCGAGGATAACAAACAGATCAGGATGCAATATTGACAGTGATTGACAGGCGTCAAAATGAGCGACCTGCAACACCAAGCTCTGAAACTCCAAGAATTCTCAGCACATCTACATTCCTTCTATCGAGCAGATGAACGGAGAGGGATGAATGGGCGGGTGGACCAGAGCAGTTGACAGAAGATGAGGCCGATGGCAGATGTCGAGGTGGGCACACGCATTCATTGCTATGCTGTAGGGATCCTCGTCAGACAAGGGAAGATCAAGTATGAACCGTACAGAGACCTTCGACTCCGGGAATGTTGCGCCCGTATTAAGAGAGAGAGAGAGGGAGAAGACCAATGAGACAAAGACAATAACAAGACGAGACAGAGAAAACGAAGAGAGAGTATTTCCTTATTTTCAGATCAATCTTTTGGCGGATTCTCTGAAAAAGCTTTAATTGGCCAGTCGAGTCCAGCCACCATGGAAGCTCTGCTCAGCTTTATCTGACCCTCCTCCTGTTTCCCTTTCTTTCCCGAACCCCCTCAAAATTCGTCCAAAATTCCGCACCTACCCCTGTGGTGGGTGACAGTGATCGGGGGAAGTTGCGGTACTTTTAAAATTCCTCTGAGTTGTCGTGCACATGCTATCTATCTGCCATTGCTTTGCAACCACAGTTTTGAGCTCTGAGGACAAACAAAAATGTACATTATCCTTTTTGTTTTACGTGGAATAAGGATAAACAAAAGAGGGATCAAGCATATGAGATATTGCAAAAAACAAAATGAGCTTCCAAGAATAGGGAAAGGGAGAGAGCTGAGAATTTGTCATTTTATTTGAATATCATAGGAGCCGTGACTACATATCGAAAATATTTAACTCGTGATGAATGCGAGATAGGGGTAAATTGATGTAAAAATAATTAAGTGGTAAGGAGTATGACATTAATGTAAAAAATGGTATATTGATGTAAAAAATAGAAAAAAAATGAGTGTATTTACTATGAATGTAATATATATGAGTGTTTTACTTATTTGAATGATTATAAAATATACTCCAAGTTTATTGTTATTATCAATTTTGGTTCTATTAGTTTAAAAATAATTGAATTGTTACTAATCTTGATATAATATTAATGTTTATTGAAGTAAGTTGATATATTATAAAATAATAATTAATCTAATTTTAGGGTAAAGATTGGCATTTTTATTTTAATAAAAATATGATAATTCGGACCGTGATTATTTAAATATTTTTAGATGGCTCAATAAAATATTAATAATTTATAATTATTTTATGAAGTTGAAGATAATAACATACCTTCCACTTTTACAAGCATATATAGAGAGCACTAGTACACTTAGTTTCCTTCCTAACATTGGTAACATTTGTACTTCTATATATTATTATGTTCTCATACAATGGAGATTATCTAGTTTAATACATTCAAATTATTTGAGTTATTATTTTATATTCACTAGAATTCTCTTCATTGTATTAGAATTAGTATTTTCATTATATATCTAAATCGATATGAGAAACCTAATTCATTGTATACTCAAGTATAAATAAAAAATAAATAATTACAATAGTCATTTCTCATTTCACAATTCACATATAATTACACACAAATCATCACTTAAGTTCTCACACATAAGAATTCGGGATGTAAGGGGTATGTGCATTATATACTGCACTCCCAATGCACATCCTAAGATAATTGTCTACTTTTACCGTTGTCAATGATGAATACACTATTAAAACTTCTCACATGGTGGCCCCTCCACCACTATATCAACTAATATATCACACATGAGCAACTTAGGGCTTTGAGGAGTATGTGTGTTATATACTGTACTCCCAAGTCACATCCTATAATGATCGTCCTCCTTATATGATTTCGATGATGTGTCATCTCACATCCAACATACTTTGATCCACTCTACTGACTCCGGATCACAATAATGCCTAGACCCCTACCATACACCTCCCTTCGTGTCCGTGAGAAGCTCTAAAAGCTATGACTCTTCCCTTGTATCACCACTTTCAGTCTTCTGTATACGCTCGACATCACATCTAATATCAGGTGTTGTGTCGGTGCAATAACTCATCCACCCAAGCCAATCATATCAAGCATATGTTCACAACAATATATTGGTCATTCTTATTCAGGCATGTAGTATGCTATCTAACTAACCCTACTACTCATGTTCTTTAAGACGCATCACATTATAGCACATATTTCATTTCTTTAATTCTCAGGGCTTAGTATACTATCTTACTGACCCAACTATTCATGTTCTTATCCATCATAATGCATCACACATATTGTTTCATGGATTCTTAGGGCTCGGTATGCTATCTAACCAACCCCACTACTTGTGTTCTCAAAACACCATTCAAGTAGTTATGTGCTTAATTCATGGGATTCAGTTCTCTAACCCATTCTGTAAACCCCGCCCTTTTTAGTTAAGGAAAACTGGGAAAAGAATTGGTCAAATCGAGTGAGAAAACCAAACCAGTTCACAAACCCGATTATCAAGAAATGGACAATTTGGAAATTTACAACTCCCGGGTGATCCAAAAGGTTAATAAAACCTTGAAAAAGAACTTTAAAACAAATTATAATAGAAAAACTAGATTGGTTCAGATGAATTAGATCCCCCATTTAATACACAATTTTACACCTACTCCTCCCCATTCATTCTCCTCACACTTGAACACTTCTCCCACTGTCTCTACTACTTCATTTCTTGATGAAGCTCGAACCGAGCTTCGACTTGAGCATTTTTCTTAACCTTGGAAGAAGAGGTCGGGCTCTTTAGAAATGGGGAGAAGTCAACTACACACCTGTAGTCTCCGATTGCTTCAAGGGTCGTTGGAGCAGCGCCGACATGATGGAATAGTGAAGCACCTCTAGCAGACCGAAGTTGCCCTGTTTCGACCAAGCTGAAATCGGCCAATTCGAGCCCTCCTCAAGCCAAACCAAGCCCTCCCAACACTTCCACATCCCTCTCATGGGTGAATTAGGACTGAAAGGTAAGCCAATTTGGATCCCCTCTGCAATTTCCAACTGGTGCTAGAGAGAGAACCGACAGAATTTCGATAATGAAATTCTAACTCAATTAGGCATCAATTGATGAAATTCTTGATTCTAGGATGAACATCAGAATGAGAGCTACATGCCCAGATCGAAAGCTCGGATCGTTATGCCCCCGACGGTAAGTAATTGAAGCTTTCTCTCTCTATAGTCTATTTTTCGATGAAGCTCCATTTGAGCTCGTTTTGGCGTCAAAACTTGTGATTCAAAGTGCTATTGAATCGTATGAAGATGTAGGAACTCAATTTCAACTTCAATTTCAACAATTAGAAGTGTTTAATTGGTCAATTTGATAAAATTGAATTCAGCTATATTAAGAAGTTGAAATTGGGGACAATTAGGGATTTTTGAAAATTTGAAGGACCAAGATGCAATTTTATAAAATGAAGGGTCAATTAGGCATGATAAAAATGTTAGAGGGCCAATTGAGGAATTTTAGAATTTTTAGGGTAAAACTTACCATTTTTGTAAAGGAAGGGCAAAATGGTAAATTTTGGAAAAGTTGGGAGACCAAATTGGAAATTTGGGAAATTAAATGCCTTTTTGTGAAATTGAATAAATTGAGGTCTCAAGGGGAATTTTAAAAGTTTTGGGACTCAATTTGAGGAAAAATCAGCATTTGGGACTTAAAGTTAAAGAAAAATAACTTTAGGGACCTAATTGCAAATAAATAAAAGTTTGTTCTCATTCATTTGGAATGAATGAAGGCTATTAGGCCGAAGGATAATGAACCGAGATGTTCATATCGTGTAGGAACATGAAGTACTGGGAACGCCAGCAAGGACAGCTCGCGTGAATACAAAGAACCGGTCTAGTGGAATTCACTGTATTAACAGGGGAGTGGGATTTTATATCATACTCCGGTTGGGGATAATAAGTACCTCAAAATGAAAATCCACTACTAAGTGGTATTTTAAACATCATAACTTAGAGGAGTGATGTGAAAAACATGCGAAAAAACTACTTATCGGTTATAAGTAGATCATACCCGGTTGATATGATGAAACTTTGTCGAAGGAAGTTGAAAATCCGTTCATCGGTTATGAGCGGGGATGTCCTTATACCCAGTCGATATGATGGACAGCTGAAAACATATTTTTGTTAGAAATGCTCTCCCCTGACTGTGTGCCAATGCTTAAACAATTTGGAAGACCTTGATAGGAGCTCGAATAGCTCTTATAGGCTCGGGGCCTCAATTTTGGAACTTGGGGGCTAATATGCCCAATTTTGAAAATCTCGTACAGTGGGCCCAAGGCCAGTTGGCATGAGCAGGAGCTCATAAACAAACATGAGTTATATGCCATAAAACTTTAAATAAAGGAATTGTTTGGCCATGGTACCAAGATAGGATCAACATACTTAGTTAACTAGCGGTAGTGCGACATGACAGGTCGATGGACCAGTCAAGACAAACAATTACGGGTTGAGTTGAGGGTTGGGGCTGTTGGACCAGTGGCACCACAAATTATATGGCATGATAAGAAAATATAGATTGTGCATGCACTGTGATTACGGGACCATCAAGATGCCCAAGAGGGGTAGTGATGCGTCCTAAGGGCACTCAACGACCTGGTGGGTATAAGGGTAGTTCATCGTACCAGGTGACTGTGCGAAATTTGGAGTAGCACCAAGCGCATGAGACCGAGGTGGGGACGGGATGAGGTATCTGTCCTCATACAGACACAGATAATTGATTTCGAGATTGAGGGTCGGATGTCGTGAACATCCACTCATTCTCAAGGTAGAAGTGGACGTACTTCTATTTAGGTGGCCGGTAAAGTCGGTCCAACGCCACAAGTGGGTTTAGTAGATGTACTGACCTGTGAATGTGTGTTTGACCTTCATGATGAAGGATGTATGTTAGATGATGACACACCATGATTAATAAGAAATGGTGGTAAAAACCGAGATTTGAAATGAAAGGATTTTTAAAAGAAAGGAGTCTGTCACACTCCAATACAATTCTTTTTCCTAAAGGTTAAAAATTTTGAAAACCCATTCACTGAGTTGTCGTACTCACCCCCTCCCTTATATCCCTTTCAGGAAATTTTGGAAAGCCTACCCTTAAAGACCATTGACTAAGATGCATGTGAGACAGGTATGATAAATTTAAAATTTTATGCAGTTTTGATTTATGTTATTCCAGGAAAGGTGCAGGTATAAAGGATGCCTTACTTTTTACGGTTTATAATAAGGGGAAACCCTTTAATAAATCAAGAGAGTGGCGGGTTGATCATGAGGATCCAACCAAACTGAGTCGGGGCGTGATAACTTGAGTGGTATCAGAGCCTGTTTCCTCGAATACATAATTAAGACTAGAAAATATAGTAACTAATAAGGATTGATCTTAAAATTTTCAGATGGCTCCCAGGAGAGGAACCAAGAAAACTATTAATGACTCTATTCAATACCTTGTCCTCGTAGGAAGACAACCCTAGAAGCTTCCCAAATGCCTGAGGCAAGGTAGGAATCTCAAAAGACCAAATGGGAAGTATCCCGGAGAATGGTGCTAGGACTTATTGAGGGCACAACTCTAAGTATAAAGGAAGCCAAGCGTGAAGCTATAAATGCCAGCAAAGGATGTATAACCTTACCTAGGAGAATGCTTATCAAGAACCCCGTAGCTCCCTATTTATTTTATGACCACTTTCTGTAATAGGGCTAAAGCCCCCAACATACTATACTCCTCGATTAATAAAGTACTCGAAATTCCTAAAATTCTATGTCTGGATGAAGTGTTCTTGCTAGGAAGATGGTCCCAAGAATAGTAAACAAACAAACCCCTTCACCATTAAAATTAGGGAGAATCCCATCCTAGTTAAGTAAGCTGAATGGGGGAATCAAGAAATATAGGACTCCTAGAGTGACCATTTGGCAAAAAATACTTAACAAGAAAATTCTCAAGGTGATCACACTCAAGGACGGCGAAGCACCAAACTACCAGTAACCCCTAAAAAGGCCCCACAATACCCGAAGGAAAGGAGGAACCACAACAATCCATGTAAGGGAATAATTTATTGAAAGTGTGAACAATAGGGACACTATGTGAAGAAGTACCCAACCCTACTAAGGACAAGTACCAAACATGTCATAAGTGTAAGGGAATATGATAGGTAAAGAAGGACTGTTCCACACCTCATAGATTTAGGGCAATACCTCCTCCAAGGTCGTGAAAGACATGAAGGACTAGTGACCAAAACCATGGAGCAGGTTAAGTAAGCTATTCACAAGGAGGACAAGAAATAGCGAGGTAAAGGAAGGAAATTTGAACTTCTTCTTAAGAAGGTCAACCATAAAAGAATACCACAAGAATAGAGGTAAGGTATATGGGAGGTACGCCTAGAACCCCCTCAAAAAGGGGCAAACACGGAAAAACGTCCTCTGGAAATGTCAGGGTAGGATACAGTAAGAATGAAGAAGAGAAGAAAGGAGTTACAAAAAGGAACTCTAGAGGAATACATACAATTAAGTACCCTCTTGAAGGGATCATTGGTTGGCGGATGGACATAACATTGAGTGCAAGGAACCAACCCATCGTTAGAAGCTTCTTGAAGGAATGATGTATCGGAGGCCAAGTATTACCTGCTTTGCAAGAGTAATAGAGCCAAATAATAATTTTAGGAGAACCAAGTAGAAAGAAGAAACTAGTAGCAACGAATGGTTAAAGGGAATAAAAAAGTCCTAAGAAAGGCTGAGATGTAGTAAAGACCACACTCTATGAAGAACAAAAGGATGGGCATGAAGGATGAGTGATACAGCTGCCGAGACGATTGGACTAGGAAAAATAGAGAGAAAGAGACAGTTAAAGAACTGGTATTCGAGAGAACCATGAATTTAAACCATGACAAAGAATGGAGAAGTGAAAAGGGCTAAAATGTTGAAAAAAAATGGAGAAAGGAAATCCTTAAAGAAATCAATGACCATGACCGGATTTACTATCAAAAGGCCATGAGATGGTTAAGTTAGCCTCTTGAAAGACGATCAAGTGATTTTGAAACTAGGTGGATGTGAGATCTCCCTAGAAAGAAATAGACATGTACTGGGGTATGAGGGAGAATGAGGATGGAGTACAAAAGACGTACCCGTAAGATCTCAAGAGTAAAGGTAAACATGAAAGAATAGCATCAAGGGACGTCATCTAAAGTAAGGTATCTTCAAGATGAATGAAAAAAAATTATGGGAGAAAAGGGTAAGAATCCTCCCGAATAAGGAAATCCTAAGAAATGATACATGACGTAATAAACGGAACCAAGTGACGAGAGGTGAGGAGACGAATTCGCAAATAAAATGCATGTTAAGGTGAAAGAAACCCAAGGAAGCATATTAAGAGATGTTGTGACAAATAAGAATGAGTGCACTATCCTTAATAAGGTAATGAAGGAAAGAACATCTGAGAAACGTTGGGAAAGTAAGCCTCCAAATAAGATGTGGTTACGGAGGAATAACTACAATTAGTAAGACAGGTCGTAGTTCACACGCGCATAATGAAGCCTAAAAAGGGGACGACTGAGCATAGTATGAAGTACACGAATTAAAACTAATAAGTTCCTCAAATAAAGAATAAGGGTGGAAATGGAATTTTAAGATGGGGAAGGATTCTAAGTGGGCAAATGCCATAGTATAGAAGGAAAGTAAGGAAAACGGAGGAAGAAACCTTCAAGGAATGGTAAGAAAGTTGAGCATGTAGCTCCTAGAATGAAAGTCTCTACCTTGAGGGAACTCCCCGAATAAAACAATAGACTAAAAAGGGTCAAACGGGAATAATGAACTATGAATTGATTACGAAAAAGTAAGAGTGGATTAAGGCCAAAGGAAATCCTTGAGTAAAGGATGTTATTGGGATTGAGGATGGACCTAAGAAAGGATGAATCCCAGCATGTCAGTAAAACATCTAGAAATCAAATAATTGGAACCGAAAAGACTCAATAAGGAAGTTGAAAAAGGACGAGTGGGTAAGGAGAAACGACATAGTTTTGTAAGTTGATGTGGACAACGGTAAATATAGTCGAGGAATATTACAAAAAGAAAAGAGGGATGAAGTTATACAATCCCTGAGAGGTTGGAAAGTTAGGAATAATCCTAAGAAGGTGTTCTGGAAATCTAATGGACATAGAGACAAGATCTAGAAAATGTCATGTTGTAAAGGGCAGGTAAACCCAATAGTCCCGAGGAAAACATGACTCAAAATAAGGAAGAGTTAGTAAGTAAAAAAGTACAATGTCAAACATAAAATTTGGACTGAATTGTAATGAGCAACAGATAAAGGAAGAGTTGAAATAGGACAAAAAGGTGATGACAAGGAAATTTGTGAAAACGGGTATGTAACGCTTTAAAGGATGTCGAGCTAAGAGTTTCAACGACCAAGAGGTTAACTAGACACGAGAATGGTTAGGTATCTTGGAACTCCCAATTTTGAGTACGAGACCTCAAAGGGAAAATGTTGCTCTAAGCAAAGAAAAATGTGAATCTAAGGATATACCCGTAAGTAAGGTATGTCTAGTTATGATAAACTCCATGGAAGGAGTAAATAATATAAAGGGAAAGAAATTCCTTAAGTGAAGGATGTAAAAAGGGCTAGTTGAAAGAATAAGAGAAAAGTTTGCATGTTCAGCAAACAACAAATAGACATCAAAGGAAATGATTCCTCATGCAAGGTTGCTAATTAAGTTTTGGGGACAAAACTCCTAAAAGGAGGAGAGAGTTGTAAACCCTACCCTTTTTAGTTAAGGAAAACCGGGAAAAGAACCGGTCAAACCGAGTGAGAAAACCGAACCAGTTCACAAACCCGATTATTAGGAAATGGACAATTTGGAAATTTACAACTCTCGAGTGATCTAAAGGGTTCATAAAACCTTGGAAAAGAATTTTAAGATAAATTAGAAGAGAAAAACTTGCTTGGTTCTAATGAACTAGATCTCATCAAAACACCGAAGTTAAGTGTGCTTGCGTGAGAGCTCAACCCCATTTAATACACAATTTTACACCTATATAAAGAGCTCAACCCCATTTATTCTCCTCACATCTGAACACTTCTCCCTCTCTCTCTACTATTTTATTTCCTGGTAAAGCTCAAACCAGAGCTTCAACTTAAGCATTTTTCTTAACCTTGGAAGAAGAGGTCGGGCTCTTTAAACCGGGGAGAAGTCAGCTACACGCCTATAGTCTCTGTTTGCTCCGAGGGTCACCGAAGAATCACCGACATGATGGAACAGTGAAGCAGCTCCAGGAGACCAAAGCTGCCCTATTTCGACCAAGCTCAAATCGGCCAATTCGAGCCCTCCTCGGGCAAAACCAAGCCCACCCAACACTTCCACAGCCCTCCCACAGCCGAATTAGGACTGAAAGGTAAGCCAATTCGACTCCCCTCAGCAATTTTCGACCGGTGCTAGAGAGAGAACCGACAGAATTTTGATGATGAAATTCTAACTCAATTCAGCATCAATTGATGAAATTCTTGATTATAGTATAAACCTTAGAATGAGAGATACCTGCCCAGATCGAAAGCTCAAACCGTCGTGCCCCTAACGGTGAGTAATTGAAGCTTTCTCTCTCTATACTCTATTTTCCGGTGAAACTCCGTTTAAGCTTGTTCCGACGTCAAAACTTATGATTCAAAGTGCTATTGAATTGTATGAAGATGTAAGAACTCAATTTCAACTTCAATTTCAATAATTATAAGTGTTTAATTGGTCAATTTGATAAAATTGAATTCGGTTGTATTAGGAAGTTGAAATTGGGGAAAATTAGGGATTTTTGAAAATTCGAAGGACCAAGATGCAATTTTATAAAATTGAGGGTCAATTCGGCATGATAAAAATGTTAGAGGGCCAATTGAGGAATTTTAGAATTTTTAGGGTAAAACTTACCATTTTTGTAAATGAAGGGCAAAACGGTAATTTTGAAAAAATTGGAAGACCAAATTGAAAATTTGGGAAATTAAACACCTTTTTGTGAAATTGAATAAATTTAGGTCCCAAGGGGAATTTTAAAAGTTTTGGGACTCAATTTGAGGAAAAACCGGCATTTGGGACTTAAAGTTAAAGAAAAATAACTTTAGGGACCTAATTGTAAATAAATAAAAATTTAGTTTTCTCATTCATTTGGAATGAATGAAGGCTATTAGGTTTAAGGATAATAAACTGAGATGTTCGTATCATGTAGGAACACGAAGTACCAGGAACGCCAGCAAGGACAAGCTCGCGTGAATACAATGAACCAGTCTAGTGAAATTCACTACATTAGCAGTTCAGTGGGATTTTATATCATAACCGGTTGGGGATAATAAGTACCTTAAAATAAAAACCCACTACTAAGTGGTATTTTAAACATCACAACTTCGAGTAGTGATGTGAAAAACATGTAGAAAAACTACTTACCGGTTGTAAGTATATCATACCTGGATGGTATGATTAAACTTCCTCGAAGGAAGTTGAAAACTTGTTCATCGGTTATGAGCGAAGATGTCTTTATACCCGGTCGGTATGATGGACAGCTAAAAAAGATATTTTTGTCAAAAGTGCTCTCCCTTGACTGTGTGCCAATGCTTAAACAATTTGGGAGACCTTTTTTTACGGTAACAGTGGGCGAAGATGTCTTTATACCCGGTCGGTATGCCGACCTTTTTTAGGTCGGGGGCCTCGGTTTTGGAACTTGGGGGCTAATATGCCCGATTTTGAAAATCTCGTACAGTGGGCCCAAGGCCAGTTGGCATGAGTAGGAGCTTATAAACAAACATAATTTATATGCCATAAAACTTTGAATAAAGGAATTGTTTGGCTATGGTACCAAGATAGGACCGACATACTCAATCAACTAGCGCCAGTGCAACATGATAGGTCGACGGACCAGTCAAGACAAACAATTGGCACCAAAGATCATATGGCATGGTAAGAAAATATTGATTGTGCATGCACTGTGATTATGAGACCATCAAGACACCCAAGAGGGGTAGTGATGTGTCCTAAGTGCACTCAACGACCTGGTGGGTATAAGGGTAGTTCGTCGTACTAGGTGACCGTGCGAAATTTGGAGTAGCACCAAGTGTATGAGACGGGGTGGGGACGAGATGAGGTCTTTGTCCTCATACGGACACGGAGAATTGATTTTGGGATTGAGGTTTGGATGTCGCGAACATTTACTCATTCTCAGGATAGATGTGGAGGTACTTCTATCTAAGTGGTCGGTAAAGTCGCTCTGATGCCACAAGTGGGTTTAATGGACGTACTGACCTGCGAATGTGTGTTTAACCTTCATGATGAAGGATGTGTGTTGGGTGATAACACACCGTGATTAACAAGAAATGGTAGTAAAAACTGAGATTTGAAATAAAAGGATTTTTAAAAGAAAAGAGTTTGACACACTCCAATACAATTATTTTCCCTAAAGGTTAAAAATTTTGAAAATTTATTCATTGAGTCATTGTACTCACCCCCTCCCTTATACCCCTTTCAAAAATTCTGGAAAGCCTAACTTTAAAGACCATTGACTAAGACGCATGTAAGACAAGTATGATAAATTTAAAATTTTATGCAGTTTTGATTTATGTTATTCTAGGAAAGATGCAGGTATAAAGGATGCCTTACTCTTTACGGTTTATAATAAGGGGAAACCCTTTCATAAACTGGGAAAGTGGCGGGTTGATCACAGGGATTCAACCAAACCAGGTCGGGGAGTGACACATTCGTTCATCCTTGTTCAATTTATAAGTATTATCTTAAATAAAGCACACGGAGTCTTACTCCCTTTATAATTTAGAGAATCCTAGCTAATTAGCCCTCCTGTTATGTTCGGTTTAGGTCATAGCCCTGTTTGGAAAATCTCAGACGGGACATAGTCCATGTTTTCTCTTATATAGCCATAGTGGGTTCATAATCCAATTCATGTCTTATCATGCTAATTGTATCTCATTCCTCATTTAAGTGAAGCCTATCATGCTCTCTACTTTCAGTAGTACAATAAAGCTTTGTAAAGAACCACAATCGGTCCAATAGGATTCGTCATTTATAAATCCACTCACCCGAGTATCCGGTAACGTGTTTGTTTTGGTGTTTTTTTCGAGTGTCTCTAATTGGAGATTTCACATGGCCATTTGCAGCAACTCAAGCTACATTGACATGCCCCGATCTTGTTTTGGTCGGAACCCCATGAGCAACTTGCCACTCCCTTTGGTCTGGTAAGAGTTTCCACTCCCAAGAATCACGATGAGTCAAGCGTACCTTATGTCATTGTTCACTTGAATAGCATTATACAAAACAAAAATATTAATAGTAAAATACCTGTTCTTTAGGACTTGGCGTAAAGATTTCCTAGAGTTCGTCCTATTTCCTAAAAAAAATTTAAAGGGAGGGGTGAGTTTCTAAAATTTAGTAAGTGGGTATTAGAATAAGTTTTCAAGAGGGTTTATAACATCTTTCATGTTCATAAATGGGTGGATTCAATCTTTCGCAATGCTTTCTCTTTTCTTTGGATTTGTTTAACAAACAATCATATGCCCTTTAACAAAAAGGGTTCAAATATGCATAGAGTAGACCCTGGCTACTCTACTTATAGATCGGAGCGTATTTATCGTACACCCTAATTGAAGTTCCTGATTTCTATGCAAAGTCTAAGTGGACATCAATAGTCTGTCCCTCTCACCCGAAAATACTTCGTGTCTGTAATGTGGGATGAGAACTCTTACCCCTTCCACCTTGGTCTCAGTGTTTAGGAAGCTACTTTGAGCTTCACGACATGCTGGATGACGAGCTTCCCTTATACTTCCTAGGTCATCCAACAACCCTTGGAACCAACACTACCCCGAAAGTACGCCTCGAAGGTTCCACAACATTGGTACATGCACAAACAATAATTTTTTATATTATATCCATTATCTTTGGTGCTACTGGCCTAACGATCCCGACACTCGGCTTCGGCTCCATAACTGTCATGCCCAATAGGTTCGACGACCTGGCTTTGGTTTAAGAGCTACTAGCCCAACGAGTTGGTGGACAAGTTTTAGCACGATAGCGATTCACACAAATAAAATTTGATTATGAAAATTTTCATGGCTCTTAAGCTTAATTTGTCTACGGGCTTCAGCTTGTGCCCACTGGCCTGGGCCCAAATAGTTCAAAATGGAGGCCTCCGGCCTATTGGAGCTATCTCAACTCTCGATAGAAACATCTTCCAAGATGTTTAAGCAGTTTCACACAGTTAAGGAAGACCATTCCTAGAAAAATAGTTTTCAATGCTTAAAACGATGCTAATCATCCCAACCGGGGATGACGTTAAAAGTCTCACTCAAAGTGGTTTTCTAATTGAAAATATGCTCATCATCCCAACTGAGTATGATGTTAAAAATTCCCACTCACAGGATATGCAGTGATCCGTTTCTCTCAGGCTAGTTTGCTTGTATTCCTGGGGCATTTCATAGTTGTAGGTTGATGCGCTTCCTCTTGGACCCACACCATCCCGAGTAAGAAATGTTAAGCCCCGATTTATTTCAAAATTCCTGATCTCTACCCTAATCGTAACTAACTTCCAGTTAAATACCAGCATTATGAATCGTTAGATCCATAAAAGTTCACAAATTCCCTTTTGGACTTTAAAAATCTCAATGTTCACTTAGTTGTACTTTAATCCCCAATGTTTCCCAAAATTACCAATTTGTCCCAAATTTTCCAAAAACTACCAATTAGTCCTCAATTTCTTTAAAATCACTAATTGGCCCTACAATTTCATCAAAATTTTCGATTGGCCCTCAATTGAGAGTTAATTTCATGAAAATCTCACAATTTTCCTTAAATTTCAATTGACCTTCAATTTTTCAAAAATCCCCAAATTACCCAATTTTTCAAAAAATTGTAATTTGACTCCCAAAATCTTATTTCATAAAATTGACTTCCCAATCTTAAACCACTGTTCCCTTTTTATCTGAATCATCTTCCATATGTCTCATTCGCCATTTTGAGCTATAGTATGCCAAAAATGGTTTAAGAATAAGCTTGGATGGAGCTTCACCGAAAAAATTAGTCTAGAGAGAGAGAGAGATTCGATTTCTTACTGGTGGGGCTCCGATTGTCACACCCCGATCTGGTCTAGTCGAAGTACTGTGATTAACCTGCCACCCTTCCTTGTACTAAATTAGTATTTCTACCAAATAATCCAAGGATGATAAAAGCATTGAAGTGTACTTGTTTTCCATAACAAAGTTTATAAAACAACTAAATAAAAGTTGCCTTCTTACGGTACCTTTGGTTTCTCCTCTAGCCTTTGCTCGTCGTGGCGAGGTGGTTCTCCTAAAAAGGTTTAATGGGAGGGGTGAGTTTCTACAACTCAGTGAGCGGGGGCTAGGAAGTGAGTTTTCAAAACAAACAGTTGATCAAAACATTTTATACTTTTATTTTATTATAATATGAATTCCTCTCTTCTTGAGCACTTTCCCTTGCTCGAGAGGCATTTCAACAAACATTCACACGCCCTTTCTATCAAAGAAAGGGATCACACATTTGCAAAATAATCCTTGACTATTCCACTGATGGACTGGAGCGCCTTTACTGTCCACCCGAGTTTGAGTGGACATCAATAGTTTGACCCTCCATCCCTAGTCCTATCCGCTTGGTGGGACGAGACCTCATTTCCCCTCTAGCCTCAGTCTCGAGACCTCCTTTCCTCTCCGGCCTTGGTCTTGGTGCTTCATCATGTCCACTTTGTGGGATTAGACCTCAGTTCCCCTCCGACCTCAGTATCAGAGCGTAGGAAGCCACCAGAGCTTCTCGGCCTACTGGACGCCAAACTGCCTTATGCACCCTTAGATCATCCAACAGCCCTTTGGACCCATCGACAACCCTTCTTGGGCGTCTAGATGCTCCAATAATTCTCATGCATGCATAACAACAGTTTTGATTCATCAACCATGATCTTTGTGTCAATGGTCCAACAGCCCCAACACTTGACGTGGCCTGTAGTTGTTTGCCTTGACCGGCCTGTCGACCTAGTATGGGCGCACTGCCACTAGCCCATCGAGCCTTGTCAGTTCTATCTTAGCCTCGTGGCAAGTCACACAATATTTCCAATTTCGTGAGAGCTTTCATGGTTCTTATTATTCACGTTTTTCTACGGGTCAAACTCGTGCATACTGTCCTTGGGCCCATTTCACGAGTTTTCTAAAATTGGGCCTTTAGCCCTAGCATTTTCAAATCCGAGGCCTAATGCCTGTTGGAGAAATTATAGCTCCCATATGGAATGTCCCCCAAAATGTTTAAGCAGTTTCACGTAGTCAGGGGAGACCATTACTAGAAAAATGACTTTTAAAACTTAAAAACGGTTCTCATCATTCCCAACCGGGTATGATGCTAAAAATCCCACTCACTCAATATTGTGACAGATTCGTCCCTGCTGGATTTCCAATCTTCAATGTGCTACTTGACATTCGTAATCGTATGACTTGTGCCTACATGATTTGAGTATTCGCATCAGGATGGTTTGGCATAAAAGACCACTTACATATATTTGCATATAGGTCCTTGATTTATTCCTTATTGCAATTATGTCCCTAAAGTTCATAATTTTGACTTTAGATCCCTAGTACTCAACTTATTTTTAATTAAGTCTCTAGTACTTCCAATTTTCTTCACAGGTTCTTAAATTTTCCAAAATTACCAATTGGTCCTAAACTTCCAAAAAATTACCATTTGGTCCTTAAACTTTCAAAAATTGCAAAATTTCACTTCATTTCATTCAATTGGCCAATTGAGCCCCAATTGGAAGTTAATTTCATGAAAATGCCATAATTTTCTTTAAATTGCAATTCGGTCCCCAATTTTCCAAAAATCCCCAAATTGCCTAATTTCTCAAAAATTGCAATTTGGTCCCCGAATCAAAATTTCATTCAATTGACCCCCAAAACTTGGTTAATTGCCCTCATTCTTGCTTTGAATCATCTTCTGTATGTTTTTCTCATCATTTCAAGCTTTGAACCGCTCAATTTGGCTCAGAAATGAGCTCAAACGAAGCTTCGTCGGAAAATTCAGTATAGAGAGAGAAAGCTTCGACATCTTAGCGGTGAGGGTCCAGCGACCAGAGCTCTTGCTTTCTCTTAATTGCTCTCCTCCCGAGGATTCTCCCTGGATCAAATTGTGCCTCAATTGGTGTTCAGAGCAGTGTGAATTTCTTAGTTTCAGTTTTCATAGAAATGCACCATTAATAGTGTTTTCCGGCAGAGGGGCTTACTGTACTATCTCAGGGGAAGGTTGGGGCACCTCTAGGTGGAGTTTAGGAGGCTTGGTTTGGCTGGAATTGGCCTAAGGAAGGCTCAAGTTGAGCTCGAGCAACTTGGGCTGCTAACAGCCGAGGAGCAACATTATTGTTTGAGCTTCCTCGCTCCTCCACTATGTAGAGGTTGTAGCTGTGTAGAGGACTTCCTCGCTGTTCTAATGGTCCTCAATGCAACTTCACCCTGATGTCGGAGCTTTGATTTGCAGCTCACCTAAAAACTAAGCACTTCTTGTTCTTCGATTGATTGTGGGATGCTAAGAAAGAATGGAAGGGTGCTCTCTATATAAGGAGCTTGACAACTAACCCGGCTACTGGCCGGTGTAGGACTCGACCTCTGACTCGGTCGCGAGTGACCTAACCAGAGCAATTTACAAGTCGTGAGAGAATCCTCTTTCTTCGCTCTCTCTCTCCTCTATGTTCTCTCTGTTAGCAGTCGAAGGTTCTAGACAATGATGTGGCATGTGTGCCATGTGGCGTGTTGTGATTGGTCAATTTTTTTAACGCGGCATTCCAACTCAGCCGCTAGCCATTGACTAGACATGTGGCACCCACCCATTGGTTGCTTGTTTTTGCATGGCAAGGTGACCAATCATCTGCTGACCGTTGACTGGACACGTGGCAGTCTCCTATAGGCTGTTTGTGCATGTGTGGATGCTGATTGGGCTTTGTTGATCATTGACCGATTGGACGTTGACTGGTCTAGTTCATTGACCGGTCCATTCCAATCTGGTTCGGTAACCCAAATTCAAAAATTGGCTGGTTTGGACTCGATTCAACCGTTTTTCTGAAATTTAAATTTTTCTAAATTCATCTAAATTTCTTTTCTATTTAACGATGGCCTCAATTTCAAAAATTAACATTTTTAAGCCACCTAGAAAAAGAATCATTGAACCAGTTCACTATGGTTTATTCTGGTTCAGTCTGGTTCGGGTTCATTTCACCCTAAACCGGTCCGGTTCTCCCATCCAATTCACTTCATGGTTCAACACCATGATTTTTGTGAATTTTTTTTATCACTTGGGATTTTCCAATTTCCCATATTAATCCTTCTTTATTATTTTTTGTTCCTTTTTCGGCTCGATTTTCTCAAAACCACCTGTTCTTTCCACAATTTACTTGGTTCGGGGGACGGGTTTCACAACTCTCCCCTCATTTTAGGAGTTTTGTTCTCAAAACTTAGTTGTCCATGCCTTACATCGGTAATGAATTCTCTTGCGATTGACATGGGCTCTGGTTACCCCTTTATGCTCATTCATTTACTCACTTGGACTTAGTTCATTTGACTTGCCTTACCCCTCCCCCCCCCCCCCCCACCCCCCCCAATGTCCAAGTGATTTCTTATATAAACCCCGTCCTTTAAAAATAAGAAAACTGGGAAAAAAACAGATCAATTCAAAAGAGAAAACCAAGCTTGTTAATGAACCCAAACCGATAAAGAAAGGGTAAAATAAAAAAATTGGCAAATCCCAAGTTACTCAAAAAGTCAAAAAAATCATGGAAAAGAACCTTGGAACAAATGGGAAGAGAAAACCTGATCGGTTCAAGGTGAACCGGATTGAACCATACATGAACCAAATTCTAAATTCATTTTTCGTGGTGGCTTAAAGTGATCAAATTGGAAAATTGAAGCCACCATTGGATAGGAAATAAATTTAGATGAATTTAGAAATTTTTAGATTTGAGAAAACTAGTCGAATCAAGCCTCAACTGGTCGATTTTCGCCATTAAACCAGGTCGGACCGGACCGGTCCGAGTTCGGAATAGTGTCATCTTCTTCCTTAGGATGACAACATTGTTCATTGGTTCATAAACTTTCCTTCCTTAGCGAAGGAATATTCGCTTTGATCAGGGCATTTTTGGGAAAGGATAAGCTTGACCAAAATGGAAAGTGGCTGGGCACAAGGTCCCCGAGCTCCCTATATAAAGAGCTCCTCTCCATTCATCCTTAGCACACCTCAAATCACCACTCTCTCTCAACTGCTCCATTTTCCGATGAAGCTCAAACCATAGCTCTGACTTGGGCATTTTTCTTAGCCTCAGAAGGCATGGTCAAGTCCTACACTCTCCGAGGAAATTAGCTACCAGACACCAACCTCCTTTCGACCCAAGGACTCCCGGAGAAGAGCCAGCGGAATCAAAAAGTGAAGCAGCTTTGATGGACTAAAGCTATCCTATTTTGGCCGAGCTGAATTCGACCAAATTTAGACCTCCTTTGGCCAAACCAAGCCTCCCCAATGCCCACACGACCCTCACACGACCTCTAGAGAGGTGAAAGGTAAGACAATTCGACACTCCTCCGTCGTTACAGATCGATGTTAGAGAGAGAAAGTGCTGAATTTCAATGATAAAATTCACCTTCATATGGCCTTCAATTGTAGCAATTCTTGAACCTATAAGGAACCTAAGGACAAGAGCTATCTCCCTAGATCAAGAACTTGGACCGTCACACCTCCGACGGTAAGATTTTGAAGCTTTCTCTCTCCATGAACAGTTTTTTTGGCGAAGCTCCATTTGAGCTCATTTCGGACCCAAATGTTGCGGTTCAAAGCTTAATTGAATCATATGGAAATGTAAGAACTGATCCATACCATCAATTGGAGCAATTGACCCTGATTGAATGGTTAATTTGAATAAATCAAATTTTGCCAGTTTGAAGAGGAGAAATTAGGGGATTTCAAAAAATTGATAGACCTCCATGCAATTTCTCAAAATTGAAGGCCAATTAACAATGATAAAGATGATGGAGGGAGGGGGCAATTGGTTTTTTTTTTAACATTTGGGGCCAAATTGTGTTTTTGGAAAGTACGGGCAAAATTGTAAGTTTTGGAAAATTGGGGGCCAAATTGGAAATTTGGAAAACTTGAGCCTCTTACATAATTTTGAGTAAATTGAGGATCCAAAGGGGATGTTGGAAACCATGGGACTCAATTTGGGGAAAAGTTAGCATTAGGGACCTAAAGTTAAGAAAAATGAACTTTTGGGACCAAAGTGCAATAAACTAATAATTTTGAGCCTAGTCACTCATATGTGAGAAAACGATGGTTGTCATGCCAAATCTTAATTGATAAGTATACCCAAATCGTGTAGGGAAACGAGAGATTAGAATGCCAGCAAGGAAAAATTAGCGTGAACTTGGAAACTAACTATGGAGGAACGTGTCACGATCACCGGGTGAGTAGGCTAATTTTATAAATCATACCGGTTGGGATGATGAGCACCCTTAAAAATGGAAAATCCACTTGTGAGTGGGATTATTTTACATCATACCTAGTTGGGATGACGACCACTATTTTTAATGGTTAAAGCCTACTTACCGGTTGTAAGTAGGAATAAATGAACACCATACCAGGTTGGTATGATAAGTTTCCTTAAGGAAAGGAGAAACCAGCCTACCAGTTGTAAGCAGAGCTATCATTACACATGGTTGGTGTGATGAGTTAAAAGGTAAAATTTTGTCAGAAGTCTTCACCCATGATTGTATGTCAATGCTTAAAATATTTGGGAGGCCTTCTTGACGGGAGCTAGAACAGCTCAGATAGGTGAGTGGTCTCAGTTTTTGAACTTATGGGGTTAAATGCCCAGTTTTGGAAAACACGTACAGTGGGCCCAAGGTTGGTGGACACCAGTAGAAGCTCGTAAACAAACTTTATTAGGAAGAGCCATGAAAATTCCTAATGAAATTGATTGTGTGTTGCGCCACGGTACCGAATCAGGACCGATTGTGCTTGATGGACTGGTGGCAGTGCATCAAGGTCAGGTCGACGGACTGACCTAGACAAACAGCTGTAGGTCAGGTTGAGCGTCGGGGCCGTTGGATCGTTGGCACCAAGGATGATGCCTAATATGTGAAAACTCTTGTTTGTGCATGCACTTGTGGTACGAGACCATGAAGACGCCCTAGGGGGTAGTGATGGGTCCTAAGGGCTACTAAACGGCATGGTGGAGATAAGGGAAATTCATCGTGCTGGTCAGTCTTGAAGCTCTGTAAGCTTCTTACACATGAGACCAGGGTGGGGTCAAGATGAGGTCTCAGTCATCATACGAAAATGAAGTGGCACTTGGATCTAAGGGTCAGACATCTAGGACGTCCACTCAGACATAGGGTAGAAGTTGATGGGCTTCTATCTTGTTGGATGATAAAGACGCTCTTATCAACAAGTGGGTGCAGTGGACGGGTTGCACCTATGAATGTGTGTACCCTTCCTAATGAATGATGTGTGTTTATTTGCTAAACGCCTCCCGAGGCAAGGGGATGGGCTAAGAGAGCTAAACACAGCTAATATGCCCAGTTTTGAAAATCTCGAATAAGTGGGTCATAGGCCAGTGGGCATGAGCATGAGCTCATAAACAAACATGAGATATGTGCCCTAAAACTTTAATAAATGAATTGTTTGGTTATGGTACCAAAACAAGACCAACATATTCAGTCAACTAATGGTAGTGCGACATGACCGATCTCCGGACCAGTCAAGACAAACAGCTGCAAATTTAGTTAAAGGTCGGGGCCATTGGACTAACGGCACACAGATTACATGACATGATAAGAAAATACCATTTGTGCATGCACTATGATTACGAGATCATCAAGACACTCATGAGTGGTAGTGATGCTTTCTAAGGGCCCTGAACGACCTGGTGAGTATAAGGGTAGTTCGTAGTACCAGGTGACCTTGTGAAATTTGGAGTAGCACCAAGCGCATGAGACCAGGGTGGGGACGGGATGAGTTCTCTATCCTCATACAGACATGAAGAATTGATTTCGGGATTGAGGATCGAATGTCACGTACATCCACTCATTCTTAGGGTAGAAGTGGACATACTTCTATCTAGGTGGCCGGTAAAGTCGCTCCGATGCCATAAGTGGGTTCAATGGACGTATTGGCCTGCGAATGTGTGTTTGACCTTTATGATGAAGGATGTGTGTTAGGTGATGACACATCGTGATTAAATAAGGAAATGGTGAAAAATCTCGAGATATGAAAATGAAAGGATTTTTAAAAGAAAGGAGTAATGCAGACTCCAATACAAATATTTCTCCTAAAAGTTAAAAGTTTTGAAAACCCATTCACTGAGTTGTAGAAACTCACCCCTCCTTTCTATCCCTTTTTTAGGAAAAGAGAAAATGACTATGAATAATACCGAGCCTTACCCTTTGTCAGGTATGCTTAAATTTTCCTTAAGCTTACATTTTATTTGATACATGTCTTTCCAAGGAACAAGGTCGAAATTACGCCAGGCTCATCTTGAGTTAATGTCGAAGGAAACTCATTTTGAACCGAGAGAGCGGCGGGTTGTTCACGGGGATCCAACCAAACCGTGTTGGCACGTGACAGGCGCATTCTCCAATGTTTTTTTTTTTTTTTCAGATCTCCCTTCCTACTCTTTCCTTATTATGGGTATTCCACCCATTTCCACTTGTTACGGTATTACTTGAGTTTATTTTCCTACTATCCACTCCTTAGGTTTTGTATCACTCCTCAGGCTTTGGGTACACTTACTTTTTGCATTCGTCGTTGAGGGTATCAGACCTTTAATCAATTTAGTGACATCCTTTGATGCCTATCATTTTCTGCTTACCCTTCCTTTGTACCCTTTCCTTATACCTACTTGAAATTTTTACATGTATACTTGATTCAGGGAAGTTCAAATCCTCCTTGTGTCGGGGTCTCATGATCGTCTTGCGGGAGCTCACTTACTCCTTCTTGTGTCTCGAGGGTGCTCATCAATCTCTTTTGACCATTGATTTCTCTAAGGGTTTCCTTCACCCTTCTTTTTCCAACATTTGACCTTTTCACTTCTCCCTTCTCAGTCGGGGTTTAAATTTGTGATTCTCATGAAGGTCGGTTCGTTCAACCGACTTGTTCCTATTGCTCTATTTGTGTCGTGTGATCCTAGGTTTCCTTAAGTACATGGGGTTAGAGACTAGTCTCAATGTTCATTGTTTCTTAGTATCCTTCCAAGATTCCTCTCTCCAGAAAATTTCATTCCATTGTTTCAAAGTTATGGTTACCTTATGTAAACCCCGTCCTTTGATAATAAGAAAAATTGGGAAAAGAATCGGTTATTTCTAAAGAGAAAACTGAGTCTATTCATAAGCCGTAACTGAAAGAGAAGGGATAAATCGGAAAATTAACAAATCCCGAGTGACCTAAAGAGTCACAAAAGTCATGGAAAAGGACTTTGGGATGAATTGGAAGAGAAAACCAAACCGATTTAGGTGAACAGGACCTTAACCGAATTGAACCACTATTGAACCAGTTTCTAAATTCATTTTTCTAGATGGCTTAAAACATTCAAGTTGGAGAATTGAAGCCACCATTGGATAGAGAATGAATTTAGAAATTTTTTATTTTAAAATTTTCAATCGAATTAGGCTTGAACCGGCCATTTTAAGCATTGAACCCGGCTCGAACTGGTCTGGTTCGATTCGGAATAGTGTTGTCTTCTTCCTTCAGATGACAGCATTATTCACTCACCAGAAAAGTGAGCAGCACCAACGAAGATGAAAAGTCTCCCTTCAGGGCATTTCTGGCCATGAATGATCACAATCAAGGTGCCAATCGGACGACTAAGGAATCTCTGAGCTCCCTATTCAAAGAGCTCCTCTTCATTCATTCTTTTCACACATAAAAACTCCTCTCTCTCTACTGCTCCAATTTTTGGTGAAGCTCAAACCAGAGCTCTGACTTGGGCATTTTTCTAAGCCAAAGAAGGTGAGGTTAGGTTCCTTAGACTCGGGGAGAAGTCAGCTATCCGATGGTGGTCACCATTCAATCCGAGGGTCATCGGAGAAGCGCCGACATAATCAAATAGGGAAGCAACTCCTGCGAACCGAAGGTTCAGCTGAATTGAAAATGGCCAAATTGAGCCCTACTCAGGCCAAACCAAGCTCTCCCAACACTTCCACAACCCTCATACAACTGAATTAGAGTCGAAAAGTAAGATAATTTGGCTCCCCTTTGTAAATTATGATCAACGTTAGAGAGAAAAATGGTGAAAATTAAATGACCAAATTCTCACTCAATTCAACATGAATTGTAAACCACGCACTTTTGAGTTAAGAAAAATCAGGAAAAAGAACCAGTCAGACCAAGTAAGAAAATCGAGCCGGTTTACAATCCTGATCATCTGGGAACAAGCAATTTGGAAATTTACAGCTTCTTGATGATCCAAAGGGTTCATTAATACTTGGAAAATAAACTTAAGACAAATTAGAAGAGAAAAACTAAATTGGTTCAGGTGAACGAGATCCCATAAGAACTCTAAATTTAAGCAAGATTGCTTGAGAGTAGTGTGAGGATGGGTGACCTCCTCGGAAGTATAATTTTATTGTAACCCAAAATTTCAATCAAAAATTTTTATGCGTAAGCCTTATCATAAATAGCCATAAATTAATATATATTTAATTGTTGGAATTAATACCAATAATTTATGGTAATATTAATACTAGTAATAAATCTCTCCCATTTAATACACGATTTTACACCTATATAAAGAGGTCATCCCCATTCATTCTTCTCACACCCGAACACTTCTCTCTCTCTCTCTACTACTCCATTTCCCAGGGAAGCTCGAACCAGAGCTTTGATTTGAACATTTTTCTTAACCTCGGAAGGAGAGGTCGGGCTCTTTAGAATCGGGGAGAAGTCAGCTATCTTATAGCAAACTTCAGTCAATCCGGAATCGTTGGAGAAGCGTCGGCATGATGGAACAGTGAAGCAGCTCCGCTGGATCGAAGCTGCCCTATTTTGGCCAAGCTGAAATTGACCATTTTGAGCCCCCTTCAGGCCAAACCAAGCCTTCCCAACCCTTCCTCAGCGCTCCCATGGCCGAATTAGGACTGATAGGTAGGCTAATTCGGCTCCACTCTACAATTTTTGGCCGGTGGTAGAGAGAGACCCGATAGAATTTCAATGATGAAATTCTAACTCAATTCGGCATCAATTGATGAGATTCTTGATTCTAAGATGAACCTCAGGACAAGAGCTATCTGCCCAAATTGAAAGCTCGAACCGTCGTCCCATCACCGGTGAGTAATTAAAACTTTTTCTCTCTTTAGTTCATTTTCCAGCAAAGCTCTGTTTGAGCTCGTTCCGGCGTTAAAACTCCCGATTCAAAGTTCTATGGAATTGAATGAACATTTAGAAACTCAATTTCAACAATTGGAGACGTTTGATCGGTCAATTTGATGAAATCAAATTTAGTTGTGTTAAGAAGTTGGAATTGGGGAAAACTGGGGATTTTCGAACATTCGAACAATAGAAATGCAATTTCCTAAAATTGAGGGTCAATTGGGCATGATAAACATATTAGAGGGCCCATTTGAGGAATTTTAGAATTTTTGGGGTGAAATTTACCATTTTTGTAAAGGAAGGGCAAAATGGTAATTTTAGAAAAGTTGGGGGACCAAATTGGAAATTTGGTAAATTAATCCCCTTTTTGTGAAATGGAATAAATTGAGGTCCCTTGATAAATTTTAAAAGTTTTGGGACTCAATTTGAGGAAAAACCGACATTGGGGACTTAAAGTTTGACTTTCTCATTCATTTGGAATGAATGAAGGCTATTAGGCTGAAGGATAATGAACTAAGATGTTCATATCGTGTAGGAACACGAAGTACCGAGAACGCCAGCAAGGACAAGTTCGCATAAATACAAAGAACCGGTGTAAGTGCAATTCATGACATTAACAGGTGAGTGGGTTTACTAACGTCATACCCGGTTGGGATGATGACCATAACTTAAAGTTAAAAACCACTTACCGGTTGTAAGTGGGATTTTTATATCATACCCAGTTAGGAATGATAAGCATCTTGGAATGAAAACCCACTATTTCGTGGTATTTTAAACATCACAACTTAGAAGAGTGATGTGAAAACCATACTGAAAAACTACTTACCAGTTGTAAGTAGATCATACCCAGTTGGTATAATCAAACTTCCTCGAAGGAAGTTGAAAACCCATTCATCGGTTATGAGCAGAGATGTCCTTATACCCTGTCGGTATAATGGATAGTTGAAAACATATTTTGTCAGAAGTGCTCTCCCCTAACTATGTGCCAATGCTTAAACTATTTGGGAGACCTTCTTGACGGGAGCTCGAATAACTCTTATAGGTCGAGGGCCTCAGTTTTGGAACTTGAGGGCTAATATGCCCGATTTAGAAAATCTTGTACAGTGGGCCCAAGGCTAGTTGGCACGAGCAGGAGCTCGTAAACAAACATGAGTCATATGCCATAAAACTTTAAATAAATGAATTGTTTGGCCATGGTACCAAGATAGGACTAACATACTCAGTCAACTAGCGGCAGTGCGACATAACAGGTCGACGGAAAAGTCAAGACAAACAACTACGAGTTGAGTTGAGAGTCGGGGTCGTTGGACTAATGGCACCACAGATTACATGGCATAATAAGAAAATATTTTTTGTGCATGCACTATGAGTACGAGATCATCAAGATGCCCATGAGGGTTAGTGATGCGTCCTAAGGGCCCTGGACGACCTGGTGAGTGTAAAGGCAGTTCGTCGTTCTAGGTGTTTGTGAGAAATTTGGACTAGCACCAAGCACATGAGACTGGGGTGGGGATGGGATGAGGTCTCTGTCCTCATACGGACACAAAGAACCAATTTTGGGATTGAAGGTCGGATGTCGCATGCATCCACTCATTCACAAGGTAGAAGTGGTCGTGCTTCTATCCGGGTGGCCGGTAAAGTCGCTCTGAAGGCACTAGTGGGTTCAGTGATCGTGCTGACTTGCGAATTTGTGTAACCTTCATGATAAAGGATGTGTGTTGGGTGATGACACAACGTGGTTAAATAAGGAAATGGTGAAAAACCCCGAATTTTTTTAAATCAAGGGATTTTTTAAAGAAAGGAGTCTGGCACACTCCAATGATAAATATTTTTCTTAAAAGTCAAAACTTTTGAAAAATCCATTCACTAAGTAGTAGTACTAACCCCCTCCCTTATATCCCTTTCAGAAAGCCTACCCTTAAAGACCATCAACTAAGACGCCTGTGATACACGTATGATAAATCTAAATTTTTATGCAGTTTTACTTATGTTATTCCTGGGAAAGGTGCAGGTTTAAAGGATGCCTTACTCTTTACGATCTATAATAAGGGGAAACCCTTTAATAAACCAGGAGAGCGGCAGGTTGATCACGGGAATCCAACCAAACAGGGTCGAGGCGTGACATGAATAGTTGCAATTCTTGATCCTAGAATGATCCTCAATACGAGAGCTACCTACCCCAATCGAAAGCTCGAACCGTCACACCTTCAACAAAAAGCTTTCGAAGCTTTCTCTCTCTAAGTTCAGTTTTCCGACTAATCTCCATTTGAGCTCAATTCAGATTCAAATGATGCAATTCAAAGCTCCATTGAATCTTATGGAATTGTAGGAACTCATCCATACCTTCAATTGGATTTATTAAGCTTGATTGAATGGTCAATTTGATGAAAACATATTCGACCAATTTAAAAGGGGTAATATTAGGGATTTCGTAAAATTGAAGGACCAAAGTGCAGTTTTCCAAAATTGAGGGTCAATTGGCCATGAAAAGGATGTTGGAGGACCAATTGGTCAATTTTTTAAAATTTATTCAAGTCAAATTGTAATTTTTGTAAAGTAAGGGCAAAAGGGTAATTTTTGAAAAGTTGGGGACCAAATTGGAAATTTGGGAAACTTGAGCCCCTTAAGTGATTTTGAATAAATTGAGGACCCAAAGTGAATTTTAGAAGTTTCGGGACTCAATTTGGAGAAAAGTTAGCATTAGGGACCTAAAGTCAAAGAAAAAGAACTTTAGGGACCTAAATGTAATTAATTGAAAAGTTTGGGCATTTTTGTTAAAACATGAGGAATGAAGGCTATCATGTCAGATGTTAATAAACAAGGATATCCAAATCGTGTAAGGATACGAAGGATTAGAACGCGGTCAAGGATAAGCTCGCGTGGTGGCAAAAAGCCAACTAAGGAGGAATACACTACGAATATTGGATGAGTGGGTTTATTCACATCATACCCGGTTGGGATGATGAGCACCTCGAAAATGAAAAGCCACTACTTTGTGGAATTTTAACATCACACCTAGTTGTGATGATGTGAGAACTACGCGGAAAAACTACTTATCGGTTGTAAGTATATCATACCCGGTTGGTATGATGAACTTCCTGGAAGAAAGTAAAAAACCCGCCTACCGATTGTAAGCAGAGATGTCATCACACCTAGTTGGTGTGATGGATGAGTTGAAAAGTTATTTTGCCAGAAATGTTCTCCCTTGAATGTGTGCCAATGCTTAAAACTTTTGGGAGTACTTCTTGATGAGAGTTGGAATAGCTCAGATAGGCGAGAGGCCTCGATTTTGGAACTTGGGGGCTAAAATGCATGTTTTTGAAAAATCACATATAGTGGGCCCAAGGCCGGTTGGCACGAGGAGGAGTTTGTAAAAAAATATGATGTTAAGCCATAAAAAATTCTTAATGAATGAGTTATATGATTTGGCCATGGTAGTTAAGGGTGAGGGTCGTTGGACTAGTGGCACTAAAGATAAATGGCTTTATGGAAAACTTTGTTTGTGCATGCACTTGAGGTTTGGGACGATCAACATGCCCAAGAGGGGTAGTGATGTGCCCTAGGGGCTATTGGATGGCATGGTGGATATAAGGGCAGTTTGTCATGCCAATAGTTAGGAAAGCTCGACGTAGCTTCATGCACATGAGACCGGGAGGGATGGGATGAGGTCTCTGTTCTCATACGGACACGGAGTTGATTTTAGATTTGAGGGTTGAATGTCACGAACATCTACTCATTCCCATGGTAGAAGTGGACGGGCTTCTATATAGGTGGCCGGTAAAGTCGCTCCGATGCCACAAGTGGGTGTAGTGGATGGGTTGTCCTGCGAATGTGTGATCCTTTCATGATGAAGGGTGTGTGTTGATTGTTAGACACACTTTATATGGAAATGAAGAAATGGTTTTGAAAAACCGGGAATGAGAGGAAAAGAATATTTTTGAAAGAAATAAGGAGTATGGTGCACTCCAAAAAAAAATAAATATGTTTTGTATACTCTCTCCCAACACCCATTCACTAAGTTGTCGAACTCACCCCCTCCCTTTACCCCTTTTCAGGTAACCAAGGGAAAAAAACCACACCAAAAGACCTTCTAATAGCTAAACATGCAAGATAGGTATGTAAGTTTAAATTCATTCAGTTTTGATTAATGTTATTCTAGGAAAGGTAAAGATAAAAAGGACGTCTTACTCCTCACAGTTTAAAGAAAGGGAAAACCCTTAATAAACTTGGAGAGTGACAAGTTGCTCATGGGGATCTGACCAAACCGGGTTGGGGCGTGGACACCTTACCTATCCCAATTGAGTTATCGTCTCCTCGTTTGCCCATTCTTTGGGTTTAGCTCTATACATGTTCCTACCTTCCCACTTACATAGGCTCTTCTTTTGGGGAGGTCAAAGTACCTTGACCTCTTTGTTATTTGTCCTTATTAGGTTTGTCCTTCTCATTCCTTATTTGTCCTGGGGCATGTGATCTTGATTGGACAGGAGTTTATGGAAACTTGAGATTTTATTTATTGGGAATGGAATACAGTACATTTGGGGACCTTTTCCCTCTAAGGGAGATGGTTAAAAGAAAGGTCGGGAAGCTCTATGCTAGAATTTTGTAGAACTCTCTCCAGGGTGGGTTTGAAATCCACATTTGGAGTTGTGGCTCTTGGGGCGGCCTCCTGACTTCCATCTCCTTAGACTCCGGTAGTCAGGGAGGTACTTCTCTTAGGAGGTGTTACCACCCATCTTTGTGGTGTGGGACATTTCCTTATCATATGTCATATTCATCCACACTTATAATAGGTTACCCCAACACCGGCTCCTCCGTGGATCCTTCGGCATCTATGTGATGGAGAGGCTTCATCTGCTCTCTTGTTCTTTCTCTTCCTTTCTTCATGTCCTTGCCTGCCCATGGAGGTAGTGATCCCAGGAGTGGATACAACATTCCTTAGTGGTTTTGGGCACTTTCGTACATAGTGTCCTCTCTGTCCAAAATTGTAGTAGGTTGCTTCCTTGTGTGGACCTTTATAGCTCCATCCCGGACTTTGGGGGATTTTTCTTGGTGGTTATTAGTGGTTTATGTGTTTCACCGTCCTTGGGTGTGTACATCCTATGGTACAGTCCCCCTTCCTAAGCACGAAGCAAGGTTCCTCAAATACCTTGACGAATTCCTTGTAAAGTCTCCTTGGCTCAAGAGACATCATTGATCTTGTGGGTTGGATCCTCCTAGAGTCTTGAGCTCCCAAGCTAATTCCGTCGCACAGGGCAGGATTCCTTCCTGGTCCTAGGGTGGCCAAGATAGTGGGTTTGTTCAGTTTCTCTAGGAGTGGTCATATATGTTCGATAGAAATTGATCGTGGGTTAGGGTTCTAGGGGTTTTTGTTTTGAAATTTTGTTTGGAAAACCATACTCTAATACCACTTAAGTTGTCACACCACCACCCCGTCAGGTCGGAGTCCTGTGATCAACCCACCACCTTTCCTTATACTAATTTAGTATTTCTACCAAATAGTCCAAGGAAGGTAAAGGCATCGAAGTGTACCTGTTTTCCATAACAAAGTTTACAAAACACTAAATAAAAGTTATTTACTTATGGTACATTTGGCTTTATCCTCTAGCCTTTGCTCGTCGTGGCGAGGTGGTTCTCCTAAAAAGGTTTAATAGGAGGGGGTGAGTGTCTGCAACTCAATGAGCGGGCGTTGGGAAGTGAGTTTTCAAAAAAAAATAGTTAATCAAAATGTTTTATACTTTTAGTTTGTTATAATATGAATTCATCGCTTTTTAAGTCCTTTCCCTTGCTCAGGTGGCGTTTCAGCAAACATTCACACGCCATTTCTATCATAAAAAGGGATCACATGTTCACAGAATAATCCTCGACTATTCCACTTGTGGACCGGAGAGCCTTTACTGTCCACCCGAGTTTGAGTGAACATCAATAGTCCGACCTTTAAACCCTAGTCTTGTCTGCTTGGTGGGACGATACCTCATTTCCCCTCTGGCCTCAGTCTCGAGACCTCCTTTCTGCTTTGGCCTCAGTCTTGGTGCTTCATCATGCCTGCTTTGTGGGATGAGACCTCATTTCCCCTCTGGCCTTGGTCCCAGTGCGTAGGAAGCTAGCAAAGCTTCTCGGCCTACTGGATGCCAAACTGCCTTATGCACTATGGGGTCGTCCAGCAACCCTTGGGACCCATAGACTACCCCTCTCGGGCATCTCGATACTCCTAAAATTCTCATGCATGCATAACAACAGTTTTGATTCATCAACCATTATCTTTGGTGCCAACGGTCCAACGAACCCGATATTCAACGAACTTGATGACATGGGTTTTCCTCCTTTGACCATTGACCAAGAACACATGTCACATTCTAATTGGCCAATGCTTCCCAGTGTTCACTATGTGGCTGATTGGGCGTGCTTCACCATGTGTCGCACGTTGATTAGTCACGTCTGCTGACTGGTGTTGACCTGACAGCGGACCGTTGACTAGTCTGGTCCGACCAGGTTCGATTATCTGAAATTGTAAATCGGTCAATTCATGCCCGATTCGACAGGTTTTCCAAAAATTAAAATTTTTTAAATTTATCTAAATTAATGTTCTATTTGATGGTGGCTTCAATCTTCCAATTTGATATTTTTAAGCTACCTAGAAAAATTAATCTTTGAATCGGCTATTCACAGTTAAACCTGATTTAATTCAGTTCACGTCAAGTACACCCTAAACCAGTCTAGTTTTCACATCTAATCCACTTCATGGTTCTTCTCCATGATATTAGGGATTTATTGGCCACTTGGAATTTTCCAAATTCCCATTTTAACCCTTCTTCACAAATTTTGGTTCACCTAATGCTCGATTTTGTTTTGAAATTTTTCGGTTCTTTCTCACAGTTCCTTATTTCGAGAGTATGGGGTTTACAACATAACTTATATAATATAAGTTGGGACAGGTTAGGTTATAAATGGTATATTATTGTATTATCTCATAATTTCTCAAAATTATGGTTTTTCCCCTTGGGTTGATTTACTTGAATTGAGTATTGGCAACCCGTTCACATGACTATCATGTGTATATCATAAGTCACCATATTTTTCCCACTTTTTTCTTGGTCATTTTCTCACTGGGGCACCTATACTTCCCTCTTACCCCTTTTCGAACTTTAAATTTGGATATATTTCTATCTTAGGTCCTTTGACTTTTCCTAAGTTCAGTTGGGGTCTCTAACTTCTTATAAATCCCATTTTGTTACTCCAACTTTTCAAAATTACCATTAGGTCCCTTAAAATTTTCAAAAAGTCCCCCTTAGGTCCATAGCCTCTTTTAAGCTACCATTTCAAGTCCCTAAGTTTTCCCCAATTTTCCTTTATGTCCCTAAACTTCTACTAAGTCTCATTTAAGTCCCCATTTATATGAAATCATAGTTTGGTCCCTAAACTTTTTGAATATTGTGATTGAGTCTCCAAACTTTTATCTCTTTCAAAATAACTCCATAAATCTTACAAAAACTCTTTATAGGTCCCTCATCATCTTCCCTAGGTCTCCACAGACACTTTTTGGACAACCTTATCCAGAATAGAGTCATTTTGGCTCTGCTTAGACTCTTGCCATAAAACAGACATAGAGTCAGGTTTTGGTCGGGAACTCACCAGAGAGGAAGTGGTGATAGCCGTTGTTGGTGGGGTTGGATAGCTCACTTCCCCATGAGTTCGTTGACAACTTAACCACCCTCTCATGTGGTTGGAGTCACCTGTAACACCCAATTTACATAGCAGGGTAAAAAAACAAAGAGTTATGAGAGTTTCTCAGATTTTTCATGGTCACGAGGCTTACCTATATCCCATACAACCACCGTGGTTAGCAAGAGGGGTCGTGAGGAGCTTCTAGAATAAATTTGTGTTGTGGTTGGTCATCAAGTAAGTCGAATTGAGCTCTTAAAGCTTTTGCCCTCTTTTTGACTAATTGAGTCAGGTTGCTATTCCATCTTACTCACACTGGTAGCAGGCATGTCAGTATCAGATAGGTATACAGATCGAAAGCAAACCTCGATGCAACACCAACACAATTATATGAATAGGTTTGGTGGTCGTATAGAAAAATGGGAACCTCTGGTATGAAGGTCATCGAAAAACTGAGTGGTTGGATTGTAGAGAGAATTTCGGCCAATAATCAACTAGGGAGAGGCCGAGCTTTATATGGACAAGTTAGGGGATCAAACTTCTATCACATTATGTCCATAGTTGGTCACATGGGACCAACTAGACCTCACTATGCATTTAATTTCCCTCAAAGACAATATGCTAGAAATCGCACTATGTATCAAGTTATTTCTAAGTCAAAATTGAATATTTGGGTTAAAGGTTGGGTGAGGAAGATCATCACACAAGCTCATAGGTGTGCCATGTGCCCCACACATGTGGCGCATGTGTGCGCCTGGCACAACACGCCGCTCAATTCGCACCATTGCGAACTAGTTTTGCTAAATAAATCTACTAACTCTATAGTTTCTCAGTTGATTCACCCGCAATTATGCATGTTCTTGGCCTAGTTTATTTTTCTAAAAATTCTTAATTCAATTATCTACAATTTGGACTCAAGCATGACCACATGCTGATTTATATTGCTCATTATAAAAATTGGGGGTGTTAACTACTACAAATCAGTTTGACCAATTTTAGATATTTCTTGGTAGGTTCGTCTCAAACCCGACCAGTTCTTGGTACCATTATTTTCCCATGGGTTTTTCCTCCACTTCCACATTATTTGGGCTCACGAGTTTCTAATTCTTGATTACTCGAATACTCCTAAAAGAGTTGGATCCCTTTGCCCTAAAATAGTTTACTTTTGATTCAGACCGGTTTTCACTCATAATTTTCCCCATCCTTAGATTTTGATCATTTGTGGTTGATATCTTGCACTTAATTGAGTATTGTCTCGTTGATTAAATTCATTCCCTAATCATGAATCAGTTCGAATCCCTATTTGATTTCTTTATTCCTAGTCCAGCGTCAATCGCAATCGATTTTAAATTTTTCCAGCAACCACGTTTTGTAGTGGAGGCTAGCCAAGTGGTTGTCGGAGCAGGGATAATTTGGGTCTGGCCACAGTCGAGTGGTTCCGAACAAACCTGATGGTGGAAATCGACTCGTGGTGGCATATTTTTTCATTTCCAAAGATTGGCCCTTACAAGTGGTATGTTGAGGGGAGGTAGTCGATCACTTTGGGATCGGTGACCATTGAAGTGGTGGTCGAAGGTGGCCAAATTTGGCCCCGAAAGGGTGGCAATAGCAAAAAGATTTTCTGTCTCGAATCTAGATTGCCCAAAACGGCCCTCATGTGATATTTTTTGGGCACTAACAAGTTGGGACCCAACTACAAAACTCAATAGGAGTCCAATAGCAAAATTTGGACACCGAGATTATTTCATTTGGTGGTTGGATGAGGGAGAATTACTCGGTCGATCCTACGATGGTCAAGAGAGGTTCTGATATCGGGTTTTTAAACTTAGGATTTGAAATTCGATTTGTTTAGAGAAACTAAAATAAATTAACTTCGTAGGGGGCCTGTAGATTAGTTATCAGTTTATCTCTGCATTTTATGGCATGAAATTTGGTCCAAAATTGAATCAATTCGACTCATTTCTTTGAAGGTGTGCGACCACAATCCGTCGGGTGAGAAGGGGCGCACAGAGGGGTAACATAAACCATATAGACATGTTGGTCTAGTACAGGGGTGTTTGGTATGGTTAACTTGACCAATACATGCAATATTAATATGATTGAAATTATTAATCTATACTTCTGGGTTTTAAAATAAATTTTTAAGAAGATCAACCATCCTTGAAGTTATAACACACAAATTGAAGGCATGAAGTCTTGAACTTAAGTTTTGAAAACTTAAATTGAACTCGTGGGTCTTGAAACTACGATACCTCGTATAAATAATAAAATATTATAGGTTTAAATTTTACAAGTAAAATAATATCCATGTAGATATTTTTGAGTATGTGATGAACTGTAGACATGATGTCCTAATGTCAGATAAATGTATTCACTAGGCTTTATAGCTCACCCCCTCCAGCATCCTTTTTAGGAAAAGCATGGAAGAGGTATGATAGTATTAAGGGAAGTCATGATGGATTAATTAAAGGTACACCCTTTTATAAAGATTCAATACTTTTATTCCCGGTATTATTTATTGAAACAGTTTTCCATATTATTCGAAATTTATATTTTGAAAAGATTGTACTAACAGGTTTTATTATGAGCTTTAAGTTATGTTTAACCTAAAGTGGTGAAGGCACTCACTATTTTAATATCAAGAGCATATGACGGGTTGCTTGCAGGTTCGACCACGAAACCAGGTTGGGGTGCGACACAAATTCTCCCTCACCTGACCACCAAAAGAGGTGTTTTTTATATCAAAATGCTACTAAGGGATTCCTCTTGAATTCTGTGCTCTGACACTAACTTGAAAGTGACCAGAAAATGTCGCACAACAATCGTTTTGGCCAACCACAATCCAGAATAGAAGAACTATTTGTGGTCGTTGCACTTTTGAGGCCAAATTTGGTCACCTCCGGGCACCAATGCCAAAGTGAATGCATGCCTTCCCTCTACCTCCCACCAACAAGGGTCGGCCTCTAGCAAGGGAAGAATCGACCAACACTAGCCAATTTTCATAGAAAGGCTCATTCGGCTGCACACAAACACCACCATTCAAGTTGAAAATTTCCCCGACTCTAGAGACCACTTGAGCGGCCACCACCATAGAACGACTCGCCTAGATCTTATCTTCAAAATGCCTCAACACCGGGCAACTCTCTCACCCTCTCTGGTGAGAATTTTTGACAACTCTAGTACCTCCCTTTCGACCACTTTTGGAAAATGACCAAATTCAACTAAGGTAAGACCCCCACTCCTTCCATAAGCCTTTAGGATTAAATTATCATATAGGAAGAAGAGTCCCTAGGAAATTCTCTGTGGGAACTAACCCCACCCAGGACGCTTAAAAAAGGCTCCTACCTCAAGCAAGATCAACATCCAGAAACATGTTGAATTTGAAAAGAGGGCACCAAAGGACATGGTTGAGGACTATAGGAAACTTCTTGGGGAGATATTGAAACTGGCCAACATACCATATCCCTCCCCAAGGCAAGAAGAACCCATAACTCCTCCAAGGGACCTGACACCACCTCCAACACCACGACAACTGGAAAGGACCCCAACTCGAAGGGAGGCCTGGAACAACTATTGGGATGCTCACACAACCTTCATCAAGGTTTTCCAAGAACCCCCACCCGTCAATACAACTTAGACCCCACCAAATGGATAAAGTGGGCCTACGAATGCAAACATGAGATGCTAGGAAGATACGAGCTCAAGGTATTCCATAGAGTCCGTCCCATCAGGAAGGTCCACCAGGAATATGGGTAGACATCTACCATGTCACACCCCGACCCTGTTTGGTCGGATCCCCGTGATCAACCCGCTACTCCCAGTTTATCAAAGGGTTTCTCCTTATTATAAACCGTAAAGAGTAAGGCGTCCTTTAAACCTGCACCATTTCCTTGAATAGCATAATTAAAACTGCATGAAATTTTAAACTTCACATACCTGTCTTGATGGTCATTAAGGGTAGGCTTTTCAAAATCTCCTAAAAGGGATATAAGGGAGGGGGTGATTACGACTACTTAGTGAATGGGTTTTCAAAAGTTTATACTTTTAAGAAAACACTTAGTATTTTGGAGGGATTCATGAAAATTGAAGTTGGTTTGGTTGATTTTTAAAGTTCAAGGACTAAAGTACAAACTTTAAAAAGTTTGGGGCCGATTTGAATAATTTAGGAAACTATTGAAATGTTCCACAAGGGTAGCCTAAGGGGCTAGGAGGTGATTTTGGAACAAATGGAGATTTTCAATGAGATTTTTAGAAGTTTAGGTGAAAAAGCATAAGTTTCAGTAAATGAGGGGAAATGGTATTTTTTTTCTCAAAGAGGGGCAAAATGGTCATTTATGCCCAAGAAAGTGTAAATGATCATTTTTTGATGAATGGTGGACAAAATGGTCATTTATGCAAAAAGGAGGGGGAAATGCTATTTTTTGCAAATTTAAGAACCATATTTTGATTTTTCGAGAATAAAGACCTAAGAACCATTTTGATAAGTTTTGGAAAATTTTATAAATTGAAATAGATCAAGTACATGATAGTTTAAAGAAATTTGTTGGTACGTAAACCGAGCAAACCATGCCATAAGGGAAAAAGCATAATTTTTGAAAAATTATAATGCAGTACAACAAGTACCAAGGTAAACCAAATCTAACCATGGTGATATAGGTTGATTCATGTAGAGTAATCTGACAGCTATCTTACGAGGATCACATTTCCAAGATAATTGGAAATTTATCAGGACGAACAAGTCTCGATTAAAATAGTGAGTGAGATTACTAATGACAAGTTCGATTGAGCCAATCACTACACTTTATGAAACATGAATATGTGTGTGTGTATTTTGAAAAGTATTATGGAAACTAGAGGAAAACTATATGTATGGATGCACACATAGGTAAATAAATAATTGATAATACTGGTAGAGGTGTATAAGGGGGGCGTGATAGCTTTCAGGTCACCCATGGACTTATTAAGGGTCCAAGTATATCGTTGAGTGTGGATAGCAGGGATTGTCATGATATACATATATACTTGTTGCGTGGATTTCATGGAATGCCAAGTACACAAATGATTAAAGACACATCATTGATATCTATATGAGTGTTCAGACTTTTTATAGTATCAAGTGAGTGTGGGCACACAACTCACATTACACTCATATCCAGATTGCGCATGTGTGCAACTTTTAGGATCATGGCAAGGGCATGTTTATTGTTTGGAGCATGGTTGGGCCATGACTCTTGTATGGATCATGGTGGTGTCATGTTTGTTATATTTGAACCTATGTTTGTTGATGATCGTGGATACGACCCTGATATCCTTATGAGGGTGCGAACTTCTATAAGAGTTGAGTGAGTGTGAGCACACAATTCACAACCCCTCATATACCCAATTATATGTATGTGTAGGTTTTGAGACATGGTATGGCCGTGTTTTTTTATGTGAACATATGCTAATTTTATTATTGTAAATTGTTAAGCAAAGCTCTACCAAAATATACATGAATGTGAAACCCTAAATCTGAGTGATATTGGGAAACATATTCAAAATACCATGATATAAGAATCACAAAAGAATTGTCTATGTATAGACATTTGAGTGAAGTATGAGGTCAACTCCATAAAGTAGTTCGACAACAGTAACCTCATTAACTGAATTGTGAGTTCACCCCTCCCCAAAAAATTACAGGTGATGGCAAAAGCCCAAGGAAGCCCGGTGAGCAGGACACCACCAACATAACTCGTGAGACTTGAGGTATAAATCCTGAAGTACACATACAAAATTTTAATTATATTCATATCAATTGTTGTATTATCGGGGATTTTGTACGAATTTTTTAGGCATGTTACTTATGAAAGAAATTTTGAATTTTCACTGCAAATTTAGAAGTCTTTTATTTTGAGCCTTCATTTTTTCTGTCATGCCCCGACCCGATTTGGTCGAATCCCCGTGAGCAACCCGCCACTCTCCCGGTTTATTAAGGGTCTTCCCTTTCTTTAAACTGTGAGAAGTAAGGCGTCATTTTTACTTGTACCTTTCCCGGAATAACATTAATCAAAACTAAATAAATTTAAACTTACATATGTGTCTTGTAAGTTTAGCAATCGGAAGGTTTTTAGGTGGGTTTTTCCCTTGGTTACCTAAAAAGGGGTAAAGGGAGGAGGTGACTCGACAATACAGTGAATGGGTGTTGTGAGAGAGTATACAAAACATATTTAATTTTTTTTGGAGTGTGCCACACTCCTTATTTCTTTCAAACATATTATTTTTCTTTCATTCCCCTTTATTCAAAACCATTTCCTCATTTTTCATATCAAGTGTGTATAAAAATTCAACACACGCCCTTCAATAAGGGATCACACATTAGTAGGGCAGCCCATCTACTGCACCCACTTGTGGCGTCGGAACGACTTTATCGGCCACCTAGATAGAAGCCCATCCACTTCTACCATGGGAATGAGTGGATGTTCGTGACATTTTACCCTCAAACTCGAAATCAACTTTGTGTCCGTATGAGAATAGAGACCTCATCTCGACCCCACATCGGTCTCATGCACATGAAGCTATGTCGAGCTTCCCTGACTGCTGGCACAACAAACTGCCCTTATCTCCACCATGTCATCCAGTAGCCCCTAGGATGCATCACTACCCCTCTTGGGTGTATTGATGGTCTCAAACCTCAAGTGCATGCATAAACAAAGTTTTCCATAAAGCCATTTATTTTTGGTATCACTGGTCCAACGGCCCCGACCCTTAACTTGACATGCAGTTGTTTATCTAAACTTGTCCATCGACCTGGTCCTGTCGCATTACCGCCAGTCCATCGAGTATGTCAGTCCTGTCTTGGTACCATGGCCAAATAATATAACTCATCCGTTAAGAATTTTCATAGCTTAACATCATGTTTGTTTACGAGCTTCTGCTCATGCCAACTGGCCTTGGGCTCACTGTACGTGATTTTCCAAAATCGGGCATTTTAGCCCCTAAGTTCCAAAATCAAGGCATTTGGCCTATCTGAGCTATTCCAGCTCTTGTCAAGAAGGTCTCCCAAAAGTTTTAAGTATTGGCACATAGTCAGAGAAGAACACTTCAGACAAAATAACTTTTTAACTCGTCCAACCCACCAACCAGGTGTGATGACATCTCTGCTTACAACCGGTAAGCGGGTTTTCTACTTCCTTCGAGGAAGTTCATCATACCAACCGGTATGATCTATTTACAACCAATAAGTAGTTTTTCCGCGTAGTTCTCACATCACCCCAATCAGGTGTGATGTTAAAATTCTACAAAGTAGTGGTTTTTCATTTTCGAGGTTCTCTCACCCGATATTCGCAGTGTATTCCTCCTTAGTCGGCTTTTTGCCTCCATGCGAGCTTATCCTTGCTGGCGTTCTAGTCCTTCATGTCCCTACATGATTTGAACATCCTTTTTTATTAACATTTGGCATGATAGCCTTCATTTCTCCCATATGAACGAAAATGCCCAAACTTTTTAGTTAATTGCATTTAAGTCCCTAAAGTTCTTTTTCTTTGACTTTAGGTCCCTATTGCTAACGTTTCCCCAAATTGAGCCCTAAAACTTCTAAAATTCACTTTGTGTCCTCAATTTATTCAAAATCACTTAAGGGGCTCAAGTTTCCCAAATTTCCAATTTGGTCCCTAACTTTTCAAAAATTACCATTTTGCCCTTACTTTACAAAAATGGCAATTTGACCCCAATAAATTTCAAAAATTGACCAATTGGTCCTCCAACATCCTTTTCATGGCCAATTGGCCTCAATTTTTGGAAATTGCACTTTGGTCCTTCAATTTTATGAAATCCCCAATTTCTACCAAATTTTCTCCAATTTTCCCCCTTTTAAACTAGCCGAATTTGATTTCATCAAATTAACCATTCAATCGGGGTTAATTGATCCAATTGAAGGTATGGATCAGTTCCTACACTTTCACATGATTCAATGGAGTTTGAATCGTGTCATTTGGGTCCAAATTGAGCTCAAACGGAGCTTAGTCGGAAAACTGAACTTAGAGAGAGAAATCTTTGAAAGCTTACCGTCGGAGGTGCGGCAGTCCGAGCTTTTGATCAGGGCAGGTAGCTCTCGTCTTGAGGATCCTCCTAGGATCAAGAATTGTAACAATTCATGTCGAATTGAGTGAGAATTTGGTCAGTGAAGTTTCACAGTTTCTTTCTATAATGTTGATCGAAATTTACAAATAGGAGCCAAATTGGCTTACCTTACTGCTCTAATTTAGTTGTATGAGGGCTATGAAAGTGTTGGGGGAGTTTGGTTTGGCCTGAATAGGGCTCAATTTGGTCGTTTTCAACTCATCCAAAACAGGGCAGCTTCAGTCCACTAGAGGTGCTTCACTATTTGATTACGTCAACACTTCTCTAGCGACTCTCGGAAAGAATGGTGACCACCGTCGGGTAGCTGACTTCTCCCTGAGTCTAAGAAACCAGACTTTGCCTTCTTTGACTCAGAAAAATTCCCAAGTCGGAGCTCTGGTTCGAGCTTCACTGGAAATTGGAGTAGTAGAGAGAGAATGGAGTTTTCAAGTATGAGTAGGATGAATGAGGAGAAGCTCTTTATATAGGGAGCTTGGGGACTCCTTGTTCGTCTGATTGGCGCCTTTATGGCGATCATTCATGGCCAGAAACGCCCTAAATGGAGACTTTTCATCTTCGTCGGTGCTACTTGCTTTTCCGGTGAGTGAACAGTGTTGTCATTTGAAGAAAGAAGACGATACTGTTCCAAACTGGGTTCAATGCTTAAATCGGTCGGTTTAGGCTTGATTCGACCGAGTTTTTCAAAATTAAAAATTTCTAAATTCATTCTCTATCCAATGGTGACTTCAATTCTCCAATTTAAATATTTTAAGCCACCTAGAAAAATAAATTTAGAAATCGGTTCAATAGTGGTTCAAACCGGTTCAGGTCCAGTTCACCTGAACCCATTTGGTTTTCTCTTCAAATTCATCACAAAGTCTTTTTCCATGACTTTTGTGACTCTTTAGGTCACTTGAGATTTGTTAATTTTTTTATTTACCCTTTCTCTATAGGTTATGGCTTATGAACCGACTCGGTTTTCTCTTTAGAAATGACCGGTTCTTTTCCCAGTTTTTCTTATTATCAAAGGACGGGGTTTACATTTTCAGTACTACTTTCATGAATGTATTCACTATTGTAGTATCGAGTGGATGTGATGAGTTGTTATTGGACCCCCAATCCTAAGATTGGGTCAGGGTATGACATTTCTAATCTTCATTTGCAAGAGGATCCTAAAACCCTCGAGCACCTTATAATCGGTGATGGTGAGGATTTACCTATTCTTTCCTCTAGTTTCGCGATTCTTACCACCCCACTTCCCAATTTGCTCTAAAAAATATTTATTATGTAGCCATGATAATTCATGTTATTTTGAGTTTCACCCATCTTATTTTCTTATTAAGAATCTTCACACCCATTGGGAGTTGTTATGCAAAACTCATAAAATTAGCATCTGATATTTGTCAATCGGTTAATTTTCTTCCATCCCATCTCGTGCACTTGTTAGTTATGTATTTTCCAATTATCTATGGCACCAAAGGTTCAGACATCCAGCCCCCTCTATTGTTAAGTATGTTTTATCATTGGGACTCTCACGCCCCCTTAGGGATAGGATGTCTGAAATCACACTAAGAATCGAGTTATTTCTGAGTTCGGATCGGGTTTCCAAGTCATAAGTCGAGTAAAGGAGATGAAACACGTGTGTGTGCCCGCCGTGGCGCGCCAATCAATCTGCACTGTAGCAAATCTATTTTTGGTGAATAAATCAATTGGTTCAGGTTGATTTTAATTTTTTCTTTGTAGGTTCTTGGCCCAAATTATTTTTCTAAAAATTTCATATTCATTTTTCTACAAATTAGACTAAATAATTACCATTTTTTAATTTATTTATCTCATTCTAAAAATTAATGGGTATTATTGCTCTAAGCCGGTTCAATCGATTTCAGTAGTCTTTTGGTCGATTCACCTCTTATTTGACCGATTCTTGACCCAATTACTTTTTTCTAAAAATTTATTATCACATTACATATGGATTGGGCTCAACTTTGATTATTCTAATCCATTTTAAAAATCGGGGACTTTTACCTTAAGCCAGTTCAATCCCAATTCAAACCAATTTTCACGTGACCTTTTCCCAATCATTTATTTTCAATTAAATAAGGTTCTTTCATAATAATTTCTTAAACTTACCCATTGTCAAAATTTAGGGTCTAAATCGGTTTTCAATCCAATTCGATTTCAATATCGAATCTTGGGTTTTTAATCTTAGTTTAACATCGATCCAATTAGGTTTAAATCTTAGTTTTGGAAATTCTAAGTTTAGATGGATTTTTAATAAAATACAAGTCATATATTTCATTTTGTGAATCATGTTGTCTTGGTAAAATTACTCTATTCTACTTATCATGGCTAATTATATAAATACTTCTACTCTTGAGCTAATTTATACAAATATTAGGGTATTGTTTTAATTAATTCACATACTTAGTACATTTACTATATTAATTTTTTTTATAACTATAATAATTTTTTTTAGTTTTTATCATCCACATTCCCACGATATCTTGCCAATTTCCTGTTGAAACATTTTTTAACCTAAAAATTCTCCAATGAGATGGGGCTAAAAATTTTTTCTCATTAACTTTTTAGTATGAACTTTAATAAAATGATATTACCCATAATTTATCATTGGGAAATTATCAAAAGTACCATTCTATACCTGTGTGGTACTTCATATTAAGATCTTCTACTCTAGTGTAATTACTCTCATGATCTCCCATGCTTCTTGGATACCGATTGTGCAAACAATCATGATAATCGATATCAAGTTAGCGATTTTGTTTTCTGCTCTCACAATCTCATGTCATAGATCTCAAAGAAGCATTGTATTGTCGTTTGTTCTAGCCATGGAGCTGAGTACGAAAGCCTCGCAAATAGCACTACTAAACTCATCTATATACAATCGATTATTTATAAAATTATTTTTCCGTTTATATTTATCACTTTTTTGTACAATAATCTCTCCATTATCTATTTCCCAGTAAACCTAATTTTCATACTTGTACTAAAATATTAATATTGATTATCAATTTATCTATTTTAATACTGAATAATTATACATCCAATTTTTGTACAACAATCTCGATTATCTATCTGCCAGTCAACTTATCTTTCATACTTGTACTAAAATATTAATATTGATTATCAATTTATCTATCTTAATACTCAAAAATTATACATCCAATTTTTATACAACAATTTCTCGATTATCTATCTTACCGTCAACCTCACTTTCATATTTATACTAAAATATTAATATTAATTATCAATTTATCTGTCTTAATACTCAAGAACTATATATCCAATTTATTAAAATGTACGTTCAAATTATTGATATTCTCATGGAAAATTTACCCATTGAATATTTCTCCTTTTAATAATTCAAACTCAATATTCGAAATACTTCCTTAATTTTGTAGGAAGTAATATGAGAACTACTGCTTCTACTAGCATACGTGCAAATATTCTGAACAAACTATACTTCTCATTAATCAAACCAGCATGCTCACAACTCTTAGTACACTCTATAATTCTCGTGCATTTAATATTTGTAATATTTGTAATATTTGTACTTTTATATATTGCTATTTATCGATATATAAAATTTCATCAATACTATTACTAACGGAAGGATATCATGGAAGGGAATTTTTATTTGATCCTGTTTGGAACCATAGTTTGTTTATTTGTTAGTTTATTTTACGGTGACAATAGGATGTTTTAGTAAGAACGCCATTACACAAATGAACGGTCAATGTTTTAGTAAGAGCTCCATTACACAAATGAACAGTGGTTTATCAATACTCTGAACCAATTCATTTAATGTTTTGACAAGCCTAGACTTACAAAGTTGAGAGGCATGATAATCAATTTTTTTTTTTGCACAAGAATGATAATCAATTTAGCAAATAAGAGTTTGGTCGCAATAAATATTAATTATATGAGAAGATTTATCTGTTTAGTTCAACTTTGTGGTGCAAAATCTAATAATAAAGAAATTGATATTCATGATATCTCGTAATATGTTTTTACTAGAAATTCAAAAACTAAAATTATAGATGAAACTGAAATTGGAGAGTTAAATTTTGAATACCTTTATTTTTTATAATAAAATGAATTTATTTCCAAATGGAAATAAAAAAAATAGTATCAATTGAAGAAAGTGTATAGGGAAGCTAGTTTTTAGGTGATTTATCCTTAATTATAATATAATATAAATGTGAAGACAACATGCAATTTATTATTTTTTAAAATAATTTATTAAATAATATCATATTACTATTTGTAATTATTTATGTATATGAATCTAATCCGTTGATAGTAAAATTTCTTAGATACTATTTTTTATATACAATAAATTTTTTTATATATCATAAATGATATTTGTTTTTCATCTAATAAAATTATATGCTTATAACATTTTTAATATCATATTACATATTCTTCTAAAATAATATTTTTATATATTAAACTAATATAATCATATTTCTAATAAAGTAAGTACAAACACAATAAAATAAATTTTATTCAACAGAATTTTTTGTTATATATAACATATTTTTATTTATTATATTTTTATCATATATTATAAATTTTATATAATTACCATTAAACTGATATAATCATATTTCTAATATAATCTTTAAAAATGGCTAATATAAATATAATATTAATAATATGATTTATATAAGTATAGATATTTATAAAATGATATTTAATCAACATATTTTTATTAGATTTAACTTAATTTTTTATGCATCATATTTTAATCAAATACACTTTTTATAGTATTATGTAATTGTCATTAGATTAAAAGTGTTTCTTACTTGCAACATAATTAATTTTATTATATAATCTTATCATTTCTTAGAAAATTTCTTCAATTACTGCATAGTTAATTTTATTGTAGAATTTTATTATTTTTTTCTATCTTATATGATATTACGTTATACACTCCCATTATACATTTTAAATATATTTAAATTAAGGTAAACATATTTGTAGTTATGTAGTATATTGATAAAATAAAATTTATTTGATATACATTCTTATTATATATGTTATATATTTTTATATATATAATTTGTGTCATATAGCCTTATAATAAACAAAATATTGTTAATATATACCTTTTATTGTATACATTTTGACAAGAAAATAAATTTTAAATTAATAATATCATTGTAAATAACTTGATAAAAATTATTTTCTAATTATACACAAACTACAAGAATATTAATGACATTTTGATATAAAATGTCAATATGGCTCCTTATGTGCAAAAGTGGGGATGATGGGGTTTTAATAAAGAAATTTTGATATAAAATGTCAATCACAGGGACCAAAATAAATATTTGAAACTTGAAAGGGATAGCATATTATGAGTGAGAACGATGCTAAAAGGTCTGAGGTAGAGACAATGGAGAAGGCCAACTACACCATCACGAGAACAAAATAACATCAGTCATGATGCACCAGCGAATTGCCTTATCCGACTATAATGGCCCCATCCCCAGGGTCCAAAAGTTGAATTGTCGATGAACTATCCATAAATCATCCAAACTGACGCATAATAGAACTAGGATCATGATCATTTCTATTGACACATTTACTGAAACCATCAAGGCTGAGTATTACCTCGCATATCTCCATGCTTTGCAGCAATAAAAGGGCAGAATCTTTAGTTATAAAGAACATTCTACTAGACCTACTGCTGATAGTTGAGGGGCCTCCTGAAGAGCATGATGTGTGGCTCAGGACGGTGGATGGCGTAATGCACCCATCCTCTGCTTTGTTGAACTCCAATTGCACGCCATTCATTCTGAAAGATAGATGACACGCAAAGTTATTGTAGATAGATCAGCGGAGATCCATATCACAGGTTTTAAGGCGGAAACATAATAATCAGTGGGGAGGGCTTTCAGCAGTTAATTCTGGCAAGTAAAGTTCCCCAGGACACACAAACAGTCAAAGACGTTCATGGTGAAACTAGCAGAACAACCTGTATTGTGGCTATTATGTACCTGACAGTTGTTTGCAAGAGTAGCAAAATAGAATAACTAGCTTAGTAAAAAGTACAGTTGGTTGGAACTTTGAACTTTCACAAGGACCAGTTCGTGCAATGATTTATGAAATGGAGCAAATTCGATAAATTAATCGGCTTTACAGCTGAGGCGAGCATAATTTAGCGGTAGTCCTTGGTAACCGAGGCTTTCCATGCTCAATAGTTGGATTGATTTATCCATTCTATGAAATCTGGTTCACAAGTATGGCAGCAGGCAAAGATATGATCGGCTTCCACAGGCATGCTATTCACTGACTAACCTCAGAGAGAAGCCGATTCTTTGGAAGAAGTTTGGCGACCTCCGGAGGGAGGACAACATGTCTGTCCAAATAACAGAATCGCCGGTGGAAGTCAATTCCAACGCGAAGAGATTAAAAGAAGTACATGAAAATAAAGGAAGTAAGGACTATAATTTACCGATACTCGTAAGTATCATCAGCATACTTCTCAGAATACTGAATTCCCATCTTATCGTCGATTAACGAGCGTTTTCCTGCAACTAGCACAAGTACAAAGAAGTTCTCCGATGAGGCTGAGACGAATCAAAGTGCCGATGAAAATGGCAATCGACGAAATAGAATCCGTACCTGTGGATTAGTAGATGGCGCACCAGATAGCACAGAGAAGAGTGCGCGTCGAAACGAGACGAAAAGAAGAGAATCGATGCCTCCGGCAGAAAAGGGAAAGAGATCAGCGGGGCAAAAGAGAAGGGCATCAGGGGTAGGATAGTAAATCAGCCTATCCTTGTTTTTGCACAGAATAAAAATACGTAGATTTTGAATTTCAAAATTTTGGACACATCCCACTTAGTTTTACTAATTATCATTTAAATTATATTGATAATAATAAACATTTGTAAAATATGATATATTGATATTAAATATTTTAAAAATATTATTTTATGTCATTTTTTATAAAATAAAAATATTTAATACTAAAATAACTTTGTTAGATTTTACTATTATCTTGCGCAAAAATTATTTTACCATTGTATCCCTTCATGAATTTTTATAAGTATGTTTTATATTAAATAATTATATTTTATTAAATATTTAATATCAAAATGTCACTTTTTCAAATATTTTATACCGTAAGCTTAATTTAATCATTAATTATCTAAAATGGTTTGGTGTGATGTAGATTAGCTGAAAATAAGTTAATTTTTACACTAAATAAGCTTATTTTATTAAATATTTAATATTAAAATAGTAATTTTGAAATATTTAATAACAAATTGCCAGTTTTTATAAATGTTTTATATCACCAACTTAATTTAGTCATCAATTATCTAAAATAATTTGGTTTCAACTTCACAACTCACTAAAATAATTATCTATGTGGGCCTTTTTAGGTCGAGCAAATCTACCCTCCATCCATAGGCCCATTCAGTTGCAAACTTGATAGTATTGATTGCCTATGAGTGCAAAAGGAAGATAAAAACGGGCTCTCCATGGCTTTGGTGGTACGGATGAATGGTCCAAAAATGAAGGTAATCATAGAAATATATTCACTTGTACATGAAAAAGTTGTCACGAATCATGGAGGAAATTTCAGAGGAGGAGATAAATTTCCACTTGTTTTGTTAGATGCACCATCCGTGTATTATTAATTATATAGATATTTGAAAAAAATTATGAAATTATAATGGATTTTAAGAATGCATAATTGCAACCAAAATAACGAATTGATACAATATATATTCCTTATAATTTCTAATATCGATGGATTTTCCTCTTAATATAAATTTCGTTGTTCTCGGTATTGATATGTAAAATGGGACTTTATCTTTATTATCGTCCAATTAATTAGTTCTTGAAAAGATTTATCATATCGCAAAATAATTAATTTAATCAATCAATATTCGATTTTTTTTTTAGAATTGATTCACAACCATTCTTTCATTTTTCATATAAAAAATAGAGATTCGCACCGTTATTAATCTCAAATGATTAATCATTTAAGAGAGTATTCAGTACCTTATAAAATGTTGAAGAATGCATGCAGTAAGTAACTAGGAAGAGCCTCGCCATACATTATACTATATATATGTGTGTGAATGAATATATATATATATTGCTGGTCGTGATTGCATTATTTTTCATACCCACGCTCAATCAATAATGCAATAAAGGAAGACACGAAGATTGTACACAAATCCGATGATCATGCGGCATGCCATCGGCCGCACCTAAAACCCTCTTGAATAAAGGTGAATCAATGACTATTATCTCAACAGTGTCATTATCCTGCCGTTCTATTCCCCAAAGAGGAATCAATAAAGGAGAATTGGACCCGCGGTAGGATAAGGCAAGGGTCTGGGCGTAGAATGGCATCAATTGCCAGGATCTTGACGAACACGAAGTGGGACAGCCTCTGCCCTAATTGATCATCAATGGAGTCCCCCACGTAGAATTATAAAGGAAACCCTATAGCTAGCTAGTTAGTTAGATAGATAGGCCACATAAAGAAGATGCAAGGGAAAGCAACAATATATCCATATATATGTAGGACATGCCCAGAGACCAACTGAGCAACAAAAACCAAACACATGCATCCAGCAGCGCAGTTCCATCCCCCCCTTCTCCACTTATCTTCTGAGGCATGTCCGTGTCTTAAGGGACAAGCTTATTGCATGCATCCAAACACTTTCCGGCCGACATCCAAAGACTAAAGTGTAATTAATATATATATCCTAGCTAGCTAGCCCTATGTGCAGGTGCTTCAGTCTCCTAATATATTGTATCCCTTTCTCTTTGGCATCCTACTGATTGCACTCTTGTGCTTGACTGATCTGTATGTACACTAGAAATGGGTCCATGCACGAATGCATGATGGAGCGGAGTATATGGAACTTGTATAAGCTCGGTCTTTGCATGGTCCCGCTCCTTACGTTGCTAGTTTTTCCCCTTATAATAATATTTCATATTTAGGGGAAAGCACATAGTCTCTAGATTCATCTATCATCACTCTCTGTCACCTTGATCAATTATGTATGTGTGTTGATCATGAGTGGTAGTATCAATGATGATGACTTTTTAATGGGTTGGTTAGAAAAAAATTTCTACTCAGATTTAGACTTTATTTTAAAAAAAAATTAGTGGATTAAATATAAATTAATTATAGTGGGCATCATATACTATATATCAAAATAAAAATTAATATATTTACAATATTCTCTCACATTAAAAAAAACCAAAGTTATAATTATCCAGATTGATCAAGCATAAAATGATATTTTTATATCTATTATAAAACAAATTATTCTTTTTAATTATTATTTTCCGAGTTGTGGGCCGCACGTTCCTTCCTGCCCCAATCCAACGGCTGGGAGGTCAAATCCTCAGGTGCATCTCCATCCCGGCGAAAATACGACGCCGTGTCAAAGAGTTAAAAAAAATTAAAGAGAGGAAAAAAACGCCTTTTATGCTTCCCCGCGCCCGCTCCCCCCTTACATTCAAGAACGAGGGAAAATCCGACGATTTTACCGATAAGCCCCTGTGGAGTGTCGATAGGGACATCATCCGTCACCCGCCGCACCTCCGTCAAACATTTATAGACGTTAGCGTCAAGGCAAAATTCACGACCAGTAACCTGTCTGTCCGCATTCAATATTTCCCTCTCCCTCTCTGTATTTCACTCTCGACCGAAGCTTATGCTGCTGTTGAGTCATTGACAATTCTCGTTCCTTCTCGCCCTCTTAGATTACCTTAATCGGGTCTACACGGCTCTGATAGGGCTCCCTAGGATTAAAAAAAAATGAGGAATGAACTCCACAGGTGACTTTTCCTCTTCATTTTTAGTGGGATACTTATGTACCTTTCAATTTGTTTCGCCTGGATGAGCAAAAAAAAAATTGTTTTCGCCTGTGAACGCCCCTGTTCAGACTCTGTCCTGCTTCCAGCTGTTATGCGTTTTTGGTTTCGGAGCTGAAGTTGATATAGCGCGCGATTTGGCTGTTGAATACCGTGTTCGCATTTCTGAGGTGGGGGCGTCTGTCTGAGCCATGCGAAGTAGTCCGATTTAGCTTGATTGCTGATTCTCATTTTAGGAGTTTGATTGCCGGTAAATCTGAGAAACGGAATCCGGCATCTCAAATCGACGAAAAAAATTCTTTCAAAGAAAAGTTGATCAATAAATTTATAATCCTTCCATCTACTTTTGGAATTTGGTGTGCTTTCTGCGTGTTCATATATTCTTGTTGACAAGCAACAGTTTTTGTTCCGTTTCTTCGTTCAACAGGAACAAGATAGTTTTGGACTTGGAGTTAATTTATTTGTGTCCCAGTGAATTTGATACATCCTGAGCTGCATAACTGAGTCTGCTGCCTCCCTGCATGGAATTCTGACGGTCTCAAAGAATCATAAAGGTTCTGGTGATGAAGAGTGCCCAAACTGTAGCCACTTGCACTTAAAAGCCACAATATTGTCCAAGAGGCTATCTACTGGAAAGGTTCTTGCCCAGTCTCTGCAAGATGTGTTTTGAGCATATGGGTTGAAGAGAAGGTTTCTCTTTTCTAGAGCAATGGTAATTGTAGGTTCGCACAATCTCTCTGTTGTTGATTCTTCTCTTCTTGTAGAACCACAGACCACTGTATCTAGTCAACATCTAGATCCTGGAAGGTCTGGCAACAGGGCATCTGCTATTCTGCAGATGTGGCGGGAGATGGCAGATGAACACGGGCTTTGCCATCGTGATCAGGTCAGTGAAGGGCTGTTTCAACAAGGAAATACTGCATCCAGTGGCAGCTCATCCGGTATGAATGCTTCTGAAATTAGTTCCAGCGATCATGAGGTTGCTATGGGGGATTTACTTGTGAGTGATGATGGGCAGAGTGAGTTGCAGGGTACGACGACAAATCAACATAATATTGACTGCACACAATCTTCTGATTTAGGTGAAGTTGAAAGGGAGAGAGTGAGGAAAATTTTCAGGGAGTGGATGAGCAATGGGGCAAGGGAGTGTTCTTCTGATGTTTCTTGCACCAGCAATAATTCAAGGATTGTGCTTGGTGAGAGGGATCCTTCTGGTGACATGAGGGAAGATCAAGCTGCCCAAATTGAGCAAGTACGCCATGGCTTGATTTCTAATAAGAATCAATACCCTCCTGGTACTGGAAGTACTGGGAGAGGCATTCGAAAAGTATGTGGCAGGCAGGTTTTACTTGATATGTTGAAAAAATCTGAGAGGGATCGACAGCAAGAGATCCAAAGTTTATTGGAGCATCAACCAGTTTCACAGTTTGCTCATCGGAACCGCATCCAGGTACTGCATCAAGTCATGGAATCTGGTTAACTGTCTCTCCCCTTGTTACGGGTCCTTTTCTTAGGCTGGATTTTATGCTTAGAAGAAAGGGGTTGCTGCATAGATACTGGGATGAAGCAGCTGTAAACTATGCCGTGCTAATTGTCTAACATTTATTAGAAACCACCAGTTCTTTTACTGAAATTGTTACCTATGATGTTGTATGCATCATGCCACTGGATTATGGTATGATGTAATAGATGTTGGTGTGCTTATGTCTAGAATTTATTAGAACTAACAACATTTTTTCTTAACAATGGAAATTTATGATGCTGTGTACTTGCCTTGATTGATTACAGCAACAACTCTCTAGTCATGTAAAATAACCATTGCATACTTGATAACTGCAGTCATTGTTATCCCTATAATTTACTTTATTACGGTCTCTCATTATTGTATCTCTGCAGTCATTGTTGAGAGGAAGGTTCCTGCGGAATGAAAGTTATGTGGTGGGTGAGAGATCCTGTTCTTCATCTGCCAGTGAACTAGGATTGTTGAGGCAGAGACAGACTGTTTCTGGTCTCAGGTATTCTTATAGTGTTCCTCTTGTTATGAATTCTGGCATTTGCTTTCTTCCTAGTCTCTCTTTTTTCTAGCTTCTGCTTTTTAAAGTAATTCCTCTATTGTTGAAGATGAAATTCAAACTGAATGATTCTTTCAACTATTCTAAGAACGTTTTCACAACAGCTTTTCTTTTATTACTTTTCTGCATTGAATGTATTAATTTATTTTGTTGATATGTTTTGTGGACTTCTCTGTCTAAATATAATGCAGGGAAGGATTTCTCTCCAGAATGGAGACTCGCAGTCGAGCAAGCAGCAGTCTTTCTCGTACATCTTCCAGTGTTGACGTCAATGATAATGGAAGTGATCAGGGTCATCTTATTTGTCTTGATGACTCTTTGAATGGAACTTCTGAAGAATCTCGGCCTTCTAATATATACAATAATACTAGTGAGTTATGTGATATTGGGGATGATTCTGAAGTTAACAGTGGGGGCATCACTGTACTGGAATCCACTGATGGAGGTGAAGGCAGGCAGGATCCAATTGTAGAAAATGAATTATCAAGCCACCAACGTTCTGGCAGTGTCAGGGAAGGAGGTGGAGTCTCACAAGATAGAGCCACCACTGGCCTCTCCCATGAATCTATACTAGATGAATCTCCATATCACAGCCATCAAGTTACTGAGGCTCCTCTAGTTTTTTCAGCGTCTCGAAGGGAAGAAACATCCTCCAGTAACCTTTTGCAACATGCTGACGATCTAGGAGGCAGCATTGCACAAAATCTAACAGGCCAAGATTCTGTTGATGTAGTTCAACAGCCAGACCATGACTTTGAGAATGGAGACCACCATGAAACCACTGTCGAACCAGTTGAACAGATTGATGCTACTGATGAAAATGTTAATGTAAATCAATTTGGGAGTTCATGGCTGCAAGATCATTATGTCAATGACGATGTAGAAGGTAGTAGTTACCTTTTTGAACTCCCAGATGATGGGAATCAAGATGATGATTTCCAAGAGGCTATTCAGAGTTGGTTGGGGCAGCCTTCCAGTCAGGATATTGTTTCCAACACACAAGTCAGAACATTCTATCTACCAGATGACAATAATGTATATAATGGGGAACTTCAAGAACTTCTAAGCAGGTAATAAAACTTTCTGCTAAATGGGAAACATGCATACCTTGGCTTGTACTTGCATTCATTAGCCATCTTGATTTTCCATTGTGGAATCTTCTAGGAGGAGCGTGTCCAACCTTCTGAGCAGTGGATTTCGTCAAAGCCTTGACCAATTGATCCAATCATATGTGGAGCGGCAAGGTCAAGCTTCTGACGAGCCAGGAATTCATGAAAATTCTTTACAAAATTCAACAACAGCCGAGCACAATCTAGAGCAGTTGGATGGAGATGATGGGTCTCAGACGGATGCTATTGGAAGCCCCCAGGCTTCATTTCCAGCTCTCCCAGTCCCCTCCATGCCAATGCAGTTGCATTGGGACCGTGACTTGCATAGGGATAATTGGTCTCAGCATGACGGGCACCGGCACCTTGGATTTGTAATACATACATTTCTTGTTTCAACTTTCATTTAGAATTCTCCTTAAACTCAAATTTATCAGATTTGACTTGGTTCAGGAGTGGGACACTATCAGTGACTTGAGGATTGACATGGCAAGGCTCCAGCAGAGGATGAATGACATGCAAAGGATGTTGGGGACCTGTATGAGCATGCAAGTCGAGTTGCAACGTCTGATAAGGCAGGAAGTGTCTGCTGCCTGTAGTCGGTCTATGGCATCACCAGGTTAGGCCAATGAGTATTTTTGTTACATGATCATCATCGACTAATGAACTGTCCCCAGATTGGAGGAGCTCTCATGTACTTTAGGATCAAATCTCATTTTTATATTCTTTTTTCATTAGTTGATAGCCTCAACAGTTCCAGTGAATCTGCATCAGATGTCTGTGAAACCAATAATTTGGCCGATGACTCCAAATGGGAGCATGTGAGAAAAGGGGTCTGCTGTATATGTTTGAGTAACAATATTGATTCTTTGCTATACAGGTAAAAGCTCAGAATTCTAAACCATAGGGTGTGATTGCCTTTTAACCAAGATTTATGAGGGCCACTTTATTATCTGGCTGGCTTCTTCATGCAGATGTGGTCACATGTGCACATGCTTAAAATGTGCAGACAGATTGGTTAAGAGCCAAGGAAAATGTCCAATGTGTCGGGCACCCGTTGTAGAGGTGATAAGGGCATACTTCATTTCTTAGAACTCTAGAAAAATATGGGAGGAGGTTCAACTAACAACAGTAAGCTAAACATCTTCTCTGGGGCTTTCCCTCTCACAGGCAATCAATCCTTCAATTTCGCTTCTGCTACTATTAGAACGTCTCGAGTTCTTGTACATGAATGTGTTCACATCTTCCATGCAGGCTTCGCCCTCTCCATATCAATTGAGGCTCATTGACGCAGGTGGTGCACCCTTCATCTAGAGGATCAACCTCATTGTTGGTGTAAAATATCTTGAAGGTCAATGTTTCATGGATTTGCAATGGCATACTGCTAATGGTTGGGACTAATTTGAACTTGAAGTTCTGATTTCATGATGACCAATGCAATGGACAATTTGTGTACTAATCATATAATTAAAATTTGTCAAAGTTTACAATTTGTATCAACCACATGCACCTATACCAAGATATTTTGATTTTATATAACATTTTGGTATTTCAATTAAAAATTCTAAGAAAATTTGACATGATATACAATGATAACAATATACGAAGATATTTGTAGATCGTAGTAGTCTAGTCAACGGTTGAGTTGGATTACATGACATTGCATGATATGACATGTTTAGAAAACTAAGGTGATACGTGGGTGGTTTGTGGTGGACACGTGTAACCCAATAATGCAATGGCGGGACTAAAGGCTGATATGATGCGAGTCTACATGAACAACACCTCATTCTCATGATGCTTGTAGATGTGCTGTCGGAGTGGACTGACCGGTCGATTCTTTCGGGCAGGGAGATCAACAGAACTATTTGCTGCAGTAGCCCTAGCTACTTGCTAACTTACAGCAGAGAGTTCACCTTGAGTGGCGATTCAGATCAAATTTCAATTCACAATTTGGTTTTGGATCATTAATTTACGGCTTAGTACTGCATCAGAGATCATGCCCTAATTAAGTAATCCTCCATGATCATCATAAGACAGTATTATCTATCTGACCGGCCAACCATCCGCTTTGCTGAAAGTCAGAATCCAGAACAAAGACCGTGCATATGAGTTATGACCTTACTGGCTATTAGCTATAACGCGAGAAATCTGTTATTCTTTCAAATGGGAAAAATTACTTCACAGCCTATGTGGATGCACTATTACTTAATCATACACTGGAGCATCTTCTCTTATCAGCCTTCTTCTTCGATGAGAGTTCGAGGAAGTTATACATGAAGAACGACTCCACCTCCTCCAGGCCTGAGGTTTCGAAGAAGCCCAACTTCCTCTTCCGGGAAGTTGCCGGCAGAGCCTGCTTCTGAGGTGTTGGTGGGCAGCTACGGACAGTCGGGATCTTGTGGTCCTCGGAGAGCGGTGTGCGACACTCGCTGTAGTCTTCACCAGGTGTCCGTGACTCGCAGTTCTCGCCGGTGCTGTCCCTCGATTGTTCTTCTTCGTGGAGCTTTGGGGAGAGATGGCCATGGCGCCGATGCAGTTTTTGATCCTCAGACATGTATAGGGAGCTGGTGAGCTGATAGAGAAGAGGAACAGCTAGGAGGGATCAGGATGGATGTGTTGATTCTTTTCTAGATCTTGAAAGCTGTTTGTGGACTATGCAGCTTTTTTTATGATGTGTTTTTCCCTTCAATTTCTCCTTTTATAGTGCAAGACAAGTCATGATATGGGTGAATTAAGTGTACCATGAAACAAAACTATAACGTAAAATATGTGGAGAGAAATGTGAAGTGTTCTCTATCATTAATTTATAATTTCTTGTCATGAAATATAAGTCTGTGTAAATTCTCAAATAAAATATTAAATAATATTTTCCGACGAAATTTTACTTAAAAAGGTTAATATTGTGCATGTAATTGTCCTTTTCTGCACCGCTCAATTGTCTGTATCTATTCCTTCCATCCCCACCATTAGGGATTGCATTGGATACCCCATCCCAAGATCTATGATGGATTTTCTTGGACGCTCTAAATTCAAAACCCCAATAACATGCCAGATTCTGATTCTGTGGTCATCATCAATATTGGCTTCCACCCTGCTCCCATATCCTGCCTTGGATACTGTCCCCTTCCAACCATCCATGTTTCCTTCTTTGAGTCATTCATGAGTCCCTTATCATTAGATTGATATTGGCACCATAAATCCACGGCTAAATTTTACAGGTACAATAAAGTATGTTTAATTGAGATGTCATATTTGGCTAAGAAATTGAAATCATAAAATATATTTACACATTGAAAATTTCATTTTAATCACTGTAGCAGGGTAGAAGGCTGGTGCCAGTGCCACCACATCAACTCCCAAATGGCCAAGTTATAGTGGGCAATCAAGTGACAAGAAAGATTACTGTTTGGGTGAAATGGGACCTAAACCCGTCACATTTCCTATGTGTCTCAGCTCTAAAAGATAACCTCCGACACTTAAGTATGTTGACTAATCTACCACAAGGTAATAAATATATGATAAATTGTTAGCTCATAAAGTAGACGCTATAAATGTCATTATTCATTATTTGAAGAAGTGAGTACTATTAGATTATTATTTACATCCTCTTCAAGAATAATTAGGAAAAAATTGAGTAATTTTTTATTTGAGAAAGTTAAAGAGTTGATCGTAAAATGAGATTTATTAATGATTAAATTGAGTAAATTAAATTAAAAAGAATTAAAATGTAAATAAAATAATGTTAAAAAATAATAGGAGTAGTAGCCATAAAACCTTAATTAAAATATTCGAGTAAAATATAAACACATACATTTAGTCGATTATATAATTAAAACACAAATGTAAAAAAGAGGTGAGTGACATTATTAAAGTTTGATTTACGGATAAAAGTTTTTTTATAAGTTTTATAAAAATGTATTATGGAGGCTTGTAAAATGAATGTAGAAAAATAGTATAAAAATAATACATAAGTTATTTATCAAAAAATAGGTAATATTTCAACAAATTACAGAATGTGAGTAGTAATTTAATGGTTTATCAAAATACGTGTAGTAATTAACACCCTAAAAAATTATAATTAATAAATTTTAAAAGAACAATAAAAACTCAATATATTATTCAAATCTTAAAAAATCTTAATTAATAAATTTTAAAAGAACAATAAATACTCAATATATTATTAAAAGATGGATAATAATTTCATCAATTTTAAAAGATAATTGGTCCTCGCCCCTTTGTACAAATACGACAACTTAATAGTTTATAAAATATGGATCAATATCTAATAATATATAAAATCTGTGTTAATATTTCATAGGTTATTAAATGTGAGTTAATATCCGATCGTTTACAAAAAAAAGGGTGAGATATAAAGTTAAACCCAAGCTAATACCCATTAATTTACAAAACATGAACTAAAAACTTGTGGTTTATAAAAAAAAGAGGTTGAGTATGAATAATTTACAAAATATGGGCTCAATTCCAATAATTTATAAAATATTGATTGAGTTCTAATTATTTACCAAAAAAATATATACAAACTTTAAATATTTATAAAAAATATATTGAAACACAATAATTATAAAATATTAAAATGTATGAAATACGGAACAAGTTTCCTTTGTATATAGGCAAAGTTCTTAAATTTTACTAAAAATGAGTTAATCTCGACTTTTTAAAAAATGAAATAAGTACCCACCATTTATAAAATATGAAATAAATTTATAAAAGTATTAGTCAATACAATTTATAAAAGTTGGGGTGAGTTTTAATCTAATAAAATTAATATTCTTTATACATGGAAGAAATTTTAGAATTAAAAAGTTTTTTCAAAATTAAATAAAAAAAATGAAAGAGTTTGATGGTTGATATATTTCCCATTAAAGAGGAGTATAGCTGACCAGCCCAGAGATATGGCATAAGGTTTTTGTATTGCTCTGACGGACAGAATGAATCCACTAGATACGTGTCAACTCAACAGAAGGCCTTTCCTTCCTCTTACAAAATGCTTCCATAGACACCTAACCAGGTGACAAATGGGTAGTATAATAACAATATCAGACTTACCTAATAATGCGTCATCTTTACGCATTATTTATAATCTTCACCATAAGACTTATTCTTAGCAAATATCATATTGACATGTTTCAATCTTACACGTAAACATACATTTTATCATATTAAATTTAGTTGGACAAATTGCTGCTGAAGGATTTATGCTATCAATCCCATAGTTGACCTTGATGAAGGGCATGGGGCATCGGCCATCAATGCTCATTGCGTACATTGGCTGGTGGGCCTAGAACACAAGCAAAGGACATGAAGAACAGTGTATTTACACGTGGAAAAAAGAACAACAATATTATGTGTGTTTACTGAAAAGGAACAGATGGGTTTGTTCTATGACTCGGAATATGGATGGAATATTGCAATGTCAACTACAACACACCTCAGCCCGACTCTTTGAAACTTCTTCCAAGTTATCCTCTCCGGTCTCACAAATCTGATCGGAATCCGACTCAGCCTAAGGCTTCTCATGGCCCGGAGTTTCGCCACCGGCGGGAAGCTACCAGTCCTTGCAGCGCTGTTGTTCTCTCTCATGGTGGCGTTGTGCGATGGACTTCCGGTGACCATGACTCTGGAGCGGGCTTTTCCCATGAGTCCAGACGTTGACCTGAGCCAACTCGTGGCTTGTGACATGGCCAGGCACGGAAGGAGGCTGCAGTCAACCACCGCCGGGGCTGTCAACTTCCCTGTCTTCGGCACCTACAACCCCTTCATCGTCGGGTACCTTATTGATCAATTAGCTCTCCTTCCCCCATCAACCCATTTGAAAGAACCATGTCAAAGTGATGATCTTGATCTCACTTTCCTGCAGGCTTTATTACACGAAGGTTCAGCTTGGCAACCCACCAAAGGATTTTTACGTGCAAATCGACAGCGGCAGCGACGTCCTCTGGGTTGGTTGCAGCTCCTGCAGCGGTTGCCCCTCTGAGAGCAGCCTCAAAGTACGCCTTTCTATGATACGTACCACACGTTGGCTTTGGATATCACACAAACTTTAGCCCTCTCTCTATCGTTCCATTGATCAGATTCCTCTGAAGCCCTTCGATCCCAAGAGCTCTTCGTCGTCCTCGAGGGTCCCGTGCTCAGACAAATTTTGCACTGATGGGATGAGATTCTCTGAAGCCAGCTGCTCTGTACAGAACAACCTCTGCAGCTACTTATTTCAGTATGCCGACGGGAGCACTACGTCGGGATATTACGTCTCGGACACGCTGCATTTCGACAAGATCCTAGGAGGATCCGCGACAACGAATTCATCCGCCAACATTGTCTTCGGGTAGTAATCCAACGCCACATAAATCCTTTTAGATATTGTTCGGAAGAGACTGATTGTTTGATCTGATGGCGATCATCTGAAACAGGTGTAGCACTGCAGTGGGCGGGGGTTTGAATGATACTGACAGTGCAGTTGATGGCATTTTTGGATTTGGGCCGCAGAATCTTTCGGTCATATCTCAGTTGGCTTCACAGGGACTGACCCCAAAAGTCTTCTCCCACTGCTTGAAAGGAGACGATGCCGGTGGAGGAATACTGGTCCTCGGCGAGATTGTGGAGCCTGGCATGGTCTACAGCCCTCTAGTTCCCTCACAGTACGTTCCTTCCCTCGTAAACATCTCACATTTGATTTTGAGCTGCCATTTTTCACGTTGAAGAGGATTTATTTCTATTCCAGCATGCTCTGAGATCGAGAATATATATTTCTGCAGGACTCATTACAATCTGAATCTGGAGAGCATTTCAGTGAACGGGAAACCACTGAACATCGACCCTTCCACGTTCGCCACGTCCAACAATGGGGGCACCATAATCGACTCCGGCACTACCATCGCCTACCTTGCAGAAAAGGCTTACCAACCTTTCATCACTGCTGTAAGTCTTGGCTCCACCCGATGACTATCGATAAGAAAGAAAAAAAATCAGATCTAATAATGAGGGCTGCTGTCTTCAACGCAGATTGATGCGACTGCCACATCTAATTCTGCACTGCGAGTCCCTGTTAAAGACTTACTGTGTTACTCGGTCACTTCCAGGTTCTTCTGTTCCAGCGGCAGCACTACATAATCTCTGTAGCTTATCGTAGTCCATCTTCGTATTTAATGTTCCCTTTATACTTCATGCAGTGTCCAGAATGTGTTTCCACAAGTCACTCTAAATTTCGAGGGGAATGCCTCCATGGACCTCAGCCCTCTGAGCTATCTTCTAAAGCAGGTTTCTTCAGTAAGTGTTTCAGGAAAAAAAAACCAATATGCACTTTGAAAGTTCCTTCCTTTTCCGGCTCACTTTGGGTACTACAAGAACAAACTGTCCATCGGATGCATCCTGCAGAGTGGCGCTTCCATATGGTGCGTTGGAATTATGGGCATTCAAGGAGGATTGTCGCTAATTGGAGGTTAAAATCATGGAATCCTTTTCTCATCGCCCATGTCACACTAATGCACAAGATCACCGTTCTTCTGTTTCTTGCAGACATTGTTTTGAAGGACAAGATCATCGTCTACGATCTTGACAAGCAGCGGATTGGGTGGAAAAACTATGACTGTAAGACTTGACAATCATTCCTTTAATCCCAACCAATGCAACTCTGTTATTAGTACGATGAATTCATTTCGGGTCATCTTCAGGCTCACGGTCCGTTAGCGTCTCCACGTTAAAATCCGGAGCAACGGTAACCGTCAAAGCAGGTCCATCGAACGAAGTGAGCACCGCCCTGAGGACCTTGCCTGAGAAGTGGACGTTGTGGATTGTGCTGGCGTGCATAATCTGCACATCTGTTCTAAGCAACTGCAAGTTTATCTAAAAGTATAAAGATACAAAATAATATTGTAATAAAAATAAATTGAATATATAAAAATATATTATAATGATTTAAAAAAATTATAATCTTGCCAAATCCCAAAAAAAGTGAGTGAATTAATTTTAAATTTAAATGGCTGAATTTAAAAGGATTTGAAAATATTCATGCATTCCTCCCAATCGTCAGAATATAATATTTATACAGAGAAAAAATCTATCAAAGAAGAGAATCATTAATCCTTAAAAAACTCTCCTCCTCCGAATTATTACTACTACGTGCAAACGTATCCTTAGTGATCAAAATTAGGAAGAGTTTAATGATTTAAAATATGGCGCGATAATCATGGGCCGGACCGGCCTGTTTAAGTGCTCGATTGGAAGTAATAGTGGGCCCTTGCACACCATATTCAGCTGAATTGTACGGACGGATCAAATGGGCCCGATTCTTCAAACCGGCAGATCTGGAGGCCCGTAATGTGCGAGGTCGACAACACGCGTTATCTCGCGTAAGCGAGTGAACTAATGTTTTTCTTTTTCTGGAAAGTGTATTATACGAGTAATTTCTCTCCAGGGAGTTTAATTTATATCAAATTAAAGATTGATATGTCAAATTTTATGTAGTTATATACCCAATATTTCTCTCAACTGCACACGCGCCACTCACGCGCCACTGCCTCCCCTCAAAAGCCCTTGGGGCCTTATAACCCCCGTAACTAGTCCCAATCTGGATCCTTGTACATTTCTCTCCTCAACTTCCGGCAGTAGCACCAATTACGGCGGCGCGCCCAAGACTCGAATTCTAAACCCTAGACTGAGCTTCTGCTTCTTCCTTTCTATTCCCTCTGTTCCTGGAGAGCTAATCCTGATCGAGTGGGTTGATTGCATAGCTGGTCAACAGTCGGTTCTCACCGATGGCGGAAGAGGAGAAGAACGGACGCGAGTTGACGAGCGAAGGGAGCGATTACACGTCGGAGGACGAGGGGACGGAGGGCTACAGGAGAGGAGGCTACCACGCCGTGCGGGTTGGAGACACTTTCAAGGACGGTTGCTATGTTGTTCAGAGCAAGCTCGGCTGGGGACATTTCTCGACCGTTTGGCTCGCGTGGGATACTCTCAAATCGGTATTTACTCATCTTCTGCTTTTTTTCCTTTTCTCCTTCCCCTAATTTCCCCCTCTGGTTGCCGAGGTATACTGATGAATCTGGAAGTTGCGCTTTGATATTCATTGTTCGACTGTTAACCGCTCGAGAAATTCATTGTTTGTAGCGTTATGTAGCTTTAAAAGTCCAGAAGAGTGCTAAGCACTATACTGAAGCAGCAATGGATGAGATCAAGATCCTCAAACAGATAGCAGAGGGTGACCCGGAAGATAAAAAATGCGTGGTGAAGCTTCTTGATCACTTCAAGCACTCAGGACCAAATGGTCAGCATGTGTGCATGGTCTTTGAATACCTGGGAGATAATCTCTTGACACTTATCAAGTACAGCGACTATAGAGGGGTTCCACTCCACATGGTTAAAGAACTTTGTTTTCATATTTTGGTGGGTCTAGACTATCTGCATCATAAGTTATCAATCATCCACACTGATTTGAAGCCAGAGAATGTCTTGCTTTTGTCCATGATTGATCAGAATAAAGATCCTAGGAGGACAGGGGCTCAGCTTGTACTTCCAAGTGGAAGAAACAAAGTTGATTCCGTGTCTTCTTCTGTAAAAGAGAGCAGGAATCTGAATGGAGATTTGACTCGGAATCAGAAAAAGAAGATCCGAAAGAAGGCAAAGAAGGCTGCCCAAGGGATTGTTGCAAAAGAAGCTCAGGAGGAAAATGAAGAAGTTTCTGGAGCGTCCAGTCCTGGAAATTTAAGTAATCAGAGTTTACCTAATAATGATACGACTGAAGGGCAGACAAGTAATTCTCTGTTCAAAGATGAAACCACCAAGGGCTGTGATCTCAAAGATTGTGGCAATGGGAGGAGTAAAGGAAGGGGGAGCCGTTCCACAAGGCAGAGGCTTTTGACAGAGCTTTATCTCAATTGCAAGTTGGTTGACTTCGGGAATGCTTGTTGGACCTATAAACACTTCACAAATGATATTCAAACCAGGCAATATAGGTGTCCAGAGGTTATTCTGGGCTCAAAGTATTCAACTTCCGCTGATATCTGGTCCTTTGCTTGCATTTGCTTTGAACTTGCTACTGGTGATGTCCTTTTTGATCCCCACAGTGGAGAGAACTATGACAGGGATGAGGTGCGTGTTCTTATTTTCTATAATCCATTTTTTGTACTGTGTAGACTTCAGAGCTATGAATTTCACCTTGATTGTTGTGTGCTTTATAAGTTCTTATATGAGGCAGTTTTCCAGTTCGAGTCTATTTAGGTGAAATTGTGAAGTGAGAGAAGGCTCCTCTTCTCTCGCTGTTCATTAGCTCAGTTTCTGTTGTTAGCGTCAGTAGCCATGTTAGAAATCCTTTATAAGTTAAATCTGGAGGATAATTCATGGGCTCCAGAAATTTGTGTGAAATTCAAGTTCTTTGGGGATAATCTGGGAGCTATTTTCTGTGAAAAAAAATAAATTGAGATGCTATTTTCACTGTAATTATTGGCATTCCTCTTGGATAATTGGTTACACTCTTGGTCTTGAATTTTCTTTCTTTTTGATGCAGGATCACTTGGCACTGATGATGGAACTATTAGGAATGATACCAAGAAAGGTAGTGAGTATGGAGTCATTTATAGATTTGCTTTTCACAGTTGCACACTGAAGTTTGTTATTATCAAACCTATGCTATGGTCTGCATCTGTAAATCAATTCTTTTATTTTCCCTAGGTTGCCTTAAGTGGCCAATATTCCCGGGATTACTTCAACCGTAACGGGGATTTAAGACACATCCGGAAATTACGTTTCTGGCCACTGGACAAGGTTCTCATGGAGAAGTATGATTTCACTGAGCAAGACGCAAAGGAAATGTCTGAATTTCTTGTTCCTATACTTGATTTTGTGCCTGACAAGAGGCCAACAGCCGCTCAGTGCCTCACTCATCCCTGGATCTCCGGTAGGCCAAGACTGCTTCAGCCTCCAGCTGTTGACACTCAGGTAAAGTCATCTGTTGGGAATGTTAAGGAGGGGAGAAGAGACAAGGATGAGACTGAGGCAACAGCAGACAGGGTGAGCAACATGGAAATTGCTGGTACACCAAAAGTGAAGAAATGAAAACAAGCTCATCTTACCCAAGCCCATGTTAAAAAGGACAAGCTCATCCAGCAAAGCAGTTCTCAAACTATTTTATTGCAAATGTGTCATCTTCTCGATTCTTTGGAGGTTATTGATGTCTTCAATAGTCACCTGCAACCATCCCGGAGTGGTGCAGCCTAGGGAGAAGAAGGCATGCATGCTGCACACTTCAGTTTTGAGTAGTTGCTCTTGCTAGGCTCTGTTATGTACGTTTGAGGAACTGGGTGACTCATCTGCTGTAATCGGTTTGCTTTCCTCATGAAATTGCTTCTTTTATTTTATGATAATTGGATTTCTTCTTCTTTCATTACCTTGGACCAAAGGTGCTCAGGTAATGTGGATTCCATGATCGCCTCATATTGAGATAAGGTGCCATCACCCCCTGTCCAACCCCTTCAAAAGACTGGATCAGGAAAAGCTCTGCTACATCAACCATGCTGCAGTAACTTAGCCAAATAGTTTCATTTTGCATCAAGTTTGCACTTGACTGAACATCATTTACACTTTACAGTTAAAAAAATAGTTTTTCTGTGACATTCATTCTGCCTAATCTGGTTTGGTCCTGACAAAAATGGCAAAAACCCTCCAAGATCAACCCATTTGCAGATTTTTTCTGTTGAGCATTTATTAGAACCATGCTATGCCTGCTAACTAGAAGAGGAGTTATCCTTGTTCTATTGCTGTGATCATTAGCCCATTGTCAGACCAGAAGAGGGATAGAATCTAAGAGTAGTTTTTCAGATATTCTAGATATTCAATTCTCACTAAAAGGGCCAGTCAGAGGGAAGGAAAATAGTTTGCTGTATAATTGATTAATCAATTAAAAAACATTGTTGAATATAGAGCTGGCAAGAGAATTATTGGGCGGAATGATCAATATTTGATCAATTCAAACACTCATGCCTTTGTTTAACCAGTCATGTGCTGTTTTGAAAGCAAGAGAATATCTTGACAAGCCTGTGCCATGCATGAGACCATAGTCAATGTTTGGTTTATAGCTCACAACCAATTCCATTTCTCACACCATCTTTTCTAGATTTTTTTAGTATTATCATGGAAATTGATCATATTTGCAGGATGTTCATCATTCCTTTTCCACTTTCCACTTGATAAAAACTTGATGAACACCCAATTCTCAGACAACTTCAGAATCAGGTTATGGCCATTTTCCACAAGTGTGTTTTCTTCACATATCCCATTCTACATTGTGTTCTCTTGACATGTTTCGTAAATTCTTTAAATTAATTCATTTTCTTTAGATAAGAGAGCTTCTCAGTTAGTCCATGCTTAAGCTAGAATTATTCTTGTTTTCAATGTTAGTAACATCAGAATTTATAATTATATTACAGAATTAATGTTATCTGACAATATTGACATGCTTTGTTCTTAAATTGCTTGTGTGGGGTTTTCAACTGGCTGAATGGAGGTTGAACATGAAGGATTTAGGCTGAACAAATGAGGCAAAGTGAAGGTTCATCCAATTCATGTAAATTGTTCTCTGCACAATGAAGGACTTAGTTAAGGTCTAGCTGTTAAATCAATTGAGCAATGCTGGCTCGTCAGATTATAGCATTTAAGATAGGTGTAGACACTTATATTGGGTTAGTTGTGTAAGGAAACTAGTCAGTGTTGTCCTGAACTTGCTGGTAGAGTTAAAGGGAGTGATCATGTTTGACAAGATTGGCTGTCCAAATTATCTCTACACAATTTCTCTAAGGGATGTTACTGTTCAATAAGTCTAATATTTATGGTTCAAATTTAGTCTATCTTATTGTTTCTCTTCATAGATGGAATCCATGTGTTGGAGGTAATGGAATATCGGATTTCTTGCAGGATTTCTTGAGACCCGTGAGAAACAAAAGGCTCACATATGGAAGTTCCCGTTGCCACCTAAGGAAGCTTCAGCTCACTGGAGAACATTGTAGATGAATCAAGACCAGCAAAAGGCCGGAAGTAGCTGCTGTCTGAAATATCTCATTTACTTGCTGCTGCTGAGTTCATTATGTCAAGTATGTGAGCTCTCATATAGAAGATATCCAATTTTATCTTTTCGAATAGTAATATATATGTATATATATATTATTTCCATATGATGAAATCAACTGTTGGTATGATAGGTCTACAAGGTACTCAAGCCGGTTGCAGAAGCAGAATTTGTGAATGATGCATATCAGTGGAGCATCCTTACTTCTTTCCATCAATCTTCTTCATCAAGAGAAGCGAATAAGAATCCCATCAAGTTCTAAGTTGTATGATTGGTACAATAATATTCTCCACCCTATATAGATTATGTTTGGATTTAGGAAGTGTAACCCTGCAGACCATTTTCTAAGCTTTCCCATGGTAGTGTTTTACCATTTCACTCTTCTCCAAGTGAAGAAATGACCCCTTACTGTACCTAACCTACTCTGTACCAGAGAGTCATTGTAGAAGAGTTCCTGGACCAATTTCTGGGCCAGGAACGATGCAAAGGTTTGGGTTCTTGTGAATCCGACATCTCCTATTAATATGAGTTTCAAAATCTTAATTAATTAATTACAAGCCTTATGATTATCTCCTAATTATGCTTCTTAAATTATATGCATTCTCTTCTATATAAAAGTGCATGATTACATTATTTTTCAGAGAAAGGTAAGCTACCACCCAGCCAGCCAGAGGTTGACCGACCAGCTAAATTCGCTTCAAGATTTATACAGCATGAGGTTGAAGAAAACTTGCTTATCTTTCTCATACTGTACTGAATAAATTGTTCATTAAATAAAAGAAGCTTTGATGTTTCATCAACATAATTACTCATTTTTTTCCTTGAAAACCAAGATATCTAGTCATCTCATCCCTTTTCACGCAATATATATATATATATATATATATATATATATAGCACATTGACAACACATATGTGGTGGGTGTGGGTGCGTCATAATATTTGACTAATGTATCTAATAATGTATTATATACTACATTATATATTATTAATGCTCTCTTTGACATAGATTTTTTGACAGTCTTCAATAAATTTACCCAAAAAATAAGCTTTTTTATAATGCTATATAGTATATCTACCTTGTTTAAACTCGTCAATTTTTATATATGCTTATGAAAACTGAAACTACACCTTAAAATTACCCTTAAATGAACTTACATGAAAATATTTAGTTCATTTTTTTATATTTACTCTCTATATTTGTATTTTATTTGTTTCATTTACGATCATTTTACATGTAAAGTAAACCCTAATAAGATATAATAGGTGGAACACTCATAAAATATGAACTTTTAATTTTATTTAACATTTTCAACTAGTAATATAGTTATAGTATTATTTAAGTTCACAATTCACCAACCCAACCTCAGATAAATGATCACTTCATCATTTTTTTTTACTGCATTTAATGGTATATTTCACCATGCTAGCAAAACAAGCATCAACATATCACCTCAGCCTAACCAAGAATGGTAGGTAATCTGCACACTTTAATGGCGTTTAATATATTGGCCTAGGGTTATAAGGGAAACATACATTTATTAGTATTGAATATGATGCTTTGAGATCTTTGGAACTCACCTATAACATTACCATATCTTTGAGATATCCATTAGCTGTAAATTAGCCATATTTTGATTTCATCACCCTGCATGAGTGTTCTTTGCATATTATGTATGAATTGTGTTTTTGAGGTGATCAATCTAATTATATTTGACTTTCATTTCATCACTCCAAGTGGATGCCCACCTTTTAAAGTCCAATAGTCTCAATACTATGTTCCATCAAAACCAATGAACAACCAAAGGATAGTGATCTCTACAAACAAACAAAATAAATAAATACTTTATATATTTATGTTTTGTAATTTTATTTCATGAGGGTATAAATAATTATATATAACTTATTTAATGCACAAGAATAAGATATATACCCATCACATTTGCTAGAAAACCATAAGATTGTCCATAAGAGAAACCTATAATTCTTTGCAAATATAAGATTGGCATAGGGCATTGGTTTAAGTATGATAATGTGTTTAAACTAGTTAGATAATGACTTCATAAACAAAATAAATAAGAATGGTGATAGTGAGCCTCATTGACCCAGCTAAAGAATTTTACTAAGTAAATGGTTCATGGATATTGATAACTTCTAACATTTAATAAGATTCTCATATAATTCCAATAAACTGAATTATAAGTTTTTTTGAAAGAATTTTAATAGTTATTGGTCATTAATCTCATTTTGTATGATAATTATAAATTTAATCTTAAAAAATATTTTACAAAGTTGTCTATCATTTATTAAATATTTTAGGTAAAATCACAACTATTACCTAACATGAACCACCACAATTAACTTTAAGGATCACCACACCACCATATGATATCATTATCAATTGTTCCATTAATACATGATCAACTATATTAATTGTACAAAATATTCATTTTACCTGTATTAATGTACATACTACAACGGTACAAAATATTTATTTTACATGTATAAAATTACACACTATCAATTACACATTTTTTAACTCTCATTCTTTTTCCTATCTTTTGCATTTACTTTACTAGTAAATATATATTCTTCATTTTGTATGCAAAAATCTTAAAATTCACTTATATATAACATTTGCATCAATATATTATGGATAAGGTAATTCTTCTTATTGAGAATTAATGTAATAAATGTGGCATTAGTTTAACAAGTAATGGAAGAAGTGAAGAGCCTATGGACTTACAAATAAGGCCAGAATTAACAAGGGGTCCTTTTAAACTATAAAATCCTAGAATTATGTTTCTTTTCAAAGAGAATATATATGCTTTAAGTTCCTACTTAGAGACTTGTGGTACCAAATAGTCAATTTCTATGGGCTAGATGGTTTGATTAAATAGACTTAGTAACTTGGGTACATGTTTCTCTAATATAATTTTATAAACAATACTAATCCCTGCTTTATAATTTATATGCTGACACAACTCTCTTAATTCATATATTCCAATTTCTAATTAATATGCATATCCTGAAATAGAGATGATTAGTGAGGTGTTCTAAGTAGAGTTTAGTCCATGCTTTAGCAAGTTGAATCCATTAAGGGGTCTACCCAAAAGGACTAAATCCTTTAATGGTCATCTAACCATTTCCTTAATGGGTATGAAAGCTAATTATTTAGCTAATTAAAGTTACTATTGAATCAAATTTATAGTAAATAATGGCTAATTGTGCAATGCAAATGATTGGAAATTAAACTTTTAACTTGGAAAATAAACTTATATTTAATTATTATTTGTTCAATATGTAAATTGGAAAATAAAAGAGAATAATGATGCATTTTATATGACAGGCCTTTCTCTTGCCTGCCTTTTTTTAATTTATGAATGCCAATTAATTCATCTTAGCCTACCAAACTTGGAAGTTGTGGATTACTTAATCATGAAAGATGAGAAGTCTAAATATTTTTATCTAAATGCTATGCAATGTTGAGGTATACCATTTGAATTCCATTGCATGAATTATTTATGGCTCACAACCCCTAAGTAGTCTCACACGTGAACATGATTGGAATTAGTGTACTTGCATAAACACATATAATCACTGTGAATTAAAATGGAGAGTGGGCACAACCACAGAAAGCGAAGCTGCAGCAGCAGCAAGACGACTGAAATGAGGTGCCAACTTCCTTCCTTACAATATTGCAGGTTATGTGAACACCATCCATTTTTTGGTTGGTCGGCTAGCTATTAATGACAGTCAACATATGAAATGTGACAGGGCAACTTTTGGTATCTAGATACACACTCATATCAATTGCCCTAAATTTAATAAATTCATATGCTAATTACCTGAAGTAACACACTTAGGGTCTGGGATTGGTCTGAAAAGGTTGTTGTTAAGTAAGATTCACTCAAGTCAGAGATAACTAAGGAATTGGATAAGATCAGTGAGTAAAACTGAAGGAATTCATGCAAAATAAAAGAGGTAAAGAGGGCCTTTCTTTTCTTTTAGTAGCAAGCATTGGTTGTCTTCTGTCAGTACTTGGTGCGTGTGACGCTGAACTAATCTAATCAGCAGAAGCGTCTGTGCCCTCTATTTCACCCGACTATAAAATTATCAAAGATTCAAGCAATGACAGGTCCCTTTTTTGGCCGCAGATTTGTTGTTTTATGGATTTCAAGGTCTACACATAAATATCCTGCTATAAGTTGGTAGATGTGGGGCATCCTACACCCATCTACACATAAATATCCAAGAGCTGACAACTTTCATTTGCCAATTGTTATTCCCTAAAACGAGAAAATGAGTAAACTTGCCAGAAATCTCTTTTTTAGGAAGGGGGCTTGAACGCAATTATGGGCACCTCTTGTCATTCACACCATTAGCAAACTTCAAATCCAATGAAAATCATGGGATATATCAGTAAAGTACACTTTAAACAATATGAAATAAGGCACACATAAGTGGACCCATTCAAACATCTCCAGCTCAAGTTGATCATTCCTGGGCTTTAACAAGTTGAAATAACCTGATGGCGCTTGATTAGGATTGGACAACAGATCCAAAAACAGGTATATTATATATATATATATATATATATATATATTCCCACCACTGTAATGAACTGGGTGCTATTAGTTTCTTCCTCATTCATTTCTTGATTTTCTAAATTAAGTTGAGGGTCTGTGTTAAAAGAAAGGTAATCTCTTTTAAATTATAATTAATTAAAATAAATAATTAAATACTTGAAATTAGTACGGTAAAATTAACATGATAAAATAACTCCAAATATGATTGAATTTGTTTAAAAATATAAATAGTATAATATTTACTATCATTAATATTTATGGTGTGAATGACCGTAGTTACCGTGGGTACGAATCCACCGTTTTAGATGGTGATTTTGTTGTTCTTTGAATGAAAGGATATGAAGTAGAGATGACGAATGACTTGAAAGGGTATGTATGGGTAGCAATAGCATTCCATTGGCACCGCTCTCACATTGTGCAAAATAGAAAAATAAATTTATGTCTATTTTTTTTCACACTCAATAAACCTTCGTTAAAACTAAATATGTGTATTAGTTCTTCCAAAACATCCCAATAAATCTAACAATGATTAGGTAAGTAATACCATACTTTATTATTGTGCAAAAAAAAAAATACGATACTTTATTATTCTCGTAAATGTGTGCTAATATATTTGCACAAAATGTATATGTAAAATAAATAATAAAAATCGAATTTCTATAATATGAGAGTGTATTTGGGAAGTGAGATATTTCGACATATCTCAAAATAACAATAATATACTATGAATGTGGGGATATATTCTTAGTTAGCTTTATGTCAAACAATACTTCTCTTTTCTTGCCTCTTCCCCATGCATTTAGTAGAGATAATTTGTATATGGAATCATTCCAACTCACATATTCAAGGGCCACAGTTGAACATTGGAATCACTTGAGGCAAACAATCACTTCAATCCTATCTCTAGTGGCGATCTCTTTATCTTTTAAAAAATAAGGACGTGCCCATGTAGTGTAATACATATTTTTACCTTATCTTATGCCAATTGTGAGGTAATGCAATTGTCAATTAGAGGTTAGTATATCCTCGTAGTCTTGCCTCACTTTACATATTAGGTAAGGACACAAATAGGCAAGTGGTAGCTATTTATTCCTCTAAATAAGAAATAAAATTGTGTATCTCAATTGGTCAATCCACTCTATTTTGAATTAAAATTGTGTTTTTTTCCTCTAATTATAGATTATGCGACTATTGATATCATGCTCCGACCCATTTTGGTTGGATACCCAAGATCAATTCGCCACTCACTTAGTTTAAGAGTGGATTTTCCCTTCTTTTATACAAGAGTAGCCAGACGAAAATTCAAACATTATTCCGTACAATAAAATAAATCAATCTAATACAAGTTTTAAAGGAATTTTAAGCATACTTGACGTAAAGTATATCTTCACGCTTTCTTTCATTCTATCTAATTATTCCTAAAAATGGGTAAAAGGGAATGGGTGAGTTCTACAACTCAGTGAGTGTGTGTTGGGAGTGAGTTTTCGAAATAGCTCCAGTTTATCTAAACCATTCAAGATTATTATTTCCTTAAAAAATTTTTTTTCCTCAATTTCGGTTTTTAAAACTCTTTTCCAATTTCCATATTAGGTGTGTTTAGTTCTCTTAGCCTATCCCCTTGCCTCTGGAGGCGTTTAGCAAACAAACACACGTCCTTCATCAGGAATGATACACACATTCGCAAGTACAACCCGTCCATTGCACCCACTTGTAGATCAGAGCGTTTTTACTGTCCACCAAGATAGAAGCCTGACTACTTCTACCCTAGGTCTCAATGGAACGTCCGAGACGTTCGACACTCAAACCCGAATGCCACTCCGTGTCAGTATGAGAATGAAGACCTCATCTTGACCCCACCACAGTCTCATGCGTAAGAAGCTCCTAGAGCTCCATGGCTGACTAGCACGACAAACTGCCCTTATCGCCCCCTCCCCCCCATGTCGTTCAACAACCCTTAGGATCTATCACTACTGTCACGCCCCAACCTGGTTTAGTCGGATCTCCATGAACAACCCACTACTCTCATGATTTATCAAGGGTTTCCCCTTTTCTAAATTGCGAGGAGTAAGACGTCCTTTTACCTGTATCTTTCTTGGAAAAGCATTACAAAAAACTGAGTAATTTAAAGTAGACATACATGTCTTGATTGAATTAGTAGGGTCTTTTATGGAGGATCTTTCCTCGATTACTTGAAAGAGTAAAAATGGAAGGGGTGAGTTCTACAACTCAGTGAGCGGGTGTTGGGAGTGAGTTTTCAGAAATAACTTTGTTCAAAATGTGCCAATATTATCATTTCCTTTAAGAAAGATCTTTTCTCAAGTTTCAGTTCTAAAAATCTCTTTTCCCCATTTTCACATTAGGTGTGTTTAGCGGACAACACACGCCCTTCATCAGGAAGGGTACACACATTCGTAGGTACAGCTCGTCCACTGCACCCACTCGTGGCTCAGAGCGTATTTACCGGCCACCAAGATAGAAGCCCGTCCACGTCTACCCTGGGTCTGAATGGATGTTCTCAACATTTGACTGTTAGACCTGAATGACACTCAGTGTCCGTATGAGGACAAAGACCTCATCCCGACCCCATCCCGGTCTCATGCGCAAGAAGCTACTTCGAGTTTCCTGACTGTTGGCACGACGAACTGCCCTTATCTCCACCATGTTGTCCAATAGCCCTTAGGACCCATCACTACCCCTCTCGGGCATCTTGATGGTCTTATACCTCAAGTGCATGCACAAAATAATAGTTTTTCATATCATAGCCATTATCTTTGATGCCACTAGTCCAACGGCCCCGACCCTCGACCCGACCTGCAACTATTTGTCTAGGCCGGTCTGTCGACCTAGCCCTGACGCACTACCGCCAGTCCATCGAGTACTGTTAGTCGTGACTCAGCACCATGGAAAAATCACACACCCATTTCATTAAGAATTTTCATGGCTTTCATAACTCATTTTGTTTATGAGCTCCTGCTCGTGCCCACTAGCTTTGGGCCCACTACATGTGATTTTCCAAAACCGGGCATTTAGCCCCACAAGTTAAAAAATCGAGGCATCTGGCCTATATAAATAGTTCTAGCTCCAGTAAAAAAGGTCTCCCAAATAGTTTAAGCATTGACACACAGTTAGGGGAGAATACTTCTAACAAAAAATTTATTTTTACTCCATCCCACCAACTAGGTGTGATGATATCTCTACTTACAACCGACAAGCGGGTTTCTCCTTCCTTCAAGGAAGTTTATCATACCAACCGAGTATGATTTCCTATACTTACAACCGCTAAGTAGGTTTTAGCCTAAATCGCTCATCACCCCATCCGGGTATGATGTTAAAATCCCACTTAGAAATGCTTTTTCATTTCTAAAGTGCTTATCAACCCAACCGGTTATGATGTAAATATGCCAACTCACCCGATAATCGTGACGTGTTCGTCCTCGATTGGTTTTCCCACTTTACGTGAGCTTTCTCTTACTTGCATTTTTCTCACACTTGTCCCTACACGGTTTGGGCAGCCTTATCAATTGCGGTTTGTCATAAAAGTCTAGACTCACAATTTATCGATAAATTGCACTTAGGCCCCTAAAGTTCATTTTTCTTAACTTTAGGTCTCTAATGCCATTTTCCCCAATTTGAGTCCCAAGATTTCCAAAATTTCCCTTTAGATCCTCATTTTACCCAAAATTGTATAAGGGGCTCAAGTTTTCTAAATTTCCAATTTGGTCCCCAACTTTTCAAAAATTACCATTTTGCCCCTACTTTCCAAAAATGGCAATTTGGCCCCAATTGTTTCAAAAATCAACCAATTGGTCCCTCAACATCTTTTTCATGGCCAATTGGCCTTCAATTTTTGGAAATTGTAAAAAGATCCCTCAATTTTACGAAATCCCCAATTTTCCCCAAAATTTTCCCTCAATTTCTTCCCTTGAAACTGACTGAATTTGATTTTTTCAAATTGGCCATTCAGTTGGGGTTAATTGCTCCAATTGAAAGTATGGATCAGTTCCTATACTTCCATAAGATTCAATTGAGCTTTGAACTATGCCATTTGGGTTTAATTTGAGCTCAAACAGAGCTTCGCTAGAAAATTGTGCGTAGAAAGAGAAAGTTTCGAAAGCTTACCATCAGAGGTGCGGCTGTCCGAGCTCTTTATCAGGGAAGGAAGCTCTCATCTTGAGGTTTCTCCTAGGATCAAGAATTGCTACAATTGACATCGAATTGAAGGAGAATTCTATTAGTGAAGTTTCACATTTTCTCTCTCTAACTTCGACCTGCAATGACTAAGGAGGGTCGAATTGGCTTACCTTTTAGCTCCGTTGAGGTCGTATGAGGGCTGTAGAGGTGTTGGGGAGGCTTGGTTTGGCCAGGGGAGGGCTGAACTTGGCCGATTTCATCTCGGCCAAAATAGGGCAGCTTCGGTCCGTCAGAGCTGCTTCACTATTTGATTCCGCTGGCGCTTCTCCGGCGGTCCTCGAGTCGAAAGGAAGATGCTATTAGGTAGCTGACTTCCCCCAAAATCTAAAGGACCTGACCTTGCCTTCTGAGGCTAAGAAAACTGCCCGAGTGGAGCAGTTGAGAGAGAATGGAGATTTGAGATGTGTGGAGAATGAATGGAGATGAGTTATATAGGGAGCTCGGGGACCCTATGCCTGCCAACTTTCCTTTTTGGTTGAGCTCATCCTCACACTGAAACAGCTTGATCGGAGCTGTTTTCCTCTCACCGACGTCATCCGTTTCTACATTAAATGAATAGTGCTATCATTTGAAGGAAGAAGATGACACTGTTTCGAACTGGACCGGATCAGTTCGACTGGTTCAATGTGTAAATCAGCCGGTTTAGGTTTGATTCGACCGATTTTCTCAAAATTAAAACTTTCTAAATTCATTCTCCATCTTATGATGGCTTAAATTCCCCAATTTGATTATTTTAAGCCACCACGAAAAATAAATTTAGAAACTGGTTCAAGTATGGTTCAAACTGGTTCAATCCGGTTCACCTGAACCGATCTAGTTTTCTCTTCCAATTTGTCCCAAGGTTCCTTTCCATGGTTTTTATGACTCTTTGGGTCACTTGGGATTTGTAAATTTCTCAATTTACCTTTTCCTTATCGTTTATGGTTCGTGAACCGGCTCGGTTTTATCTTTTGGAACGACTGGTTCTTTTTCCGGTTTTCTTATCTATAAAGGGACGGGGTTTACAACTCTCCCCCACTTTTAGGAGTTTTGTCCCCAAAACTTAATTAGCATCCTTTGCATCGAGAATAATTTCCCTTGATGTCAACTTGCTGTTTGCTTGACATGCTAACACTTCAGTTGTTCTTTCACTTAGCCTCTTTAAATCACACACTTAGGTAATTTTTTTCCTTTCTATTGTTTACTCACTCCATGGAGTTTATCATAACTAAGCATGTCTTACCCACGAGTCCAAAAGCATATCCTTAGGTTCACATCTTCCTTTGCTTAGGGCAAGATTCTTCCTCTTGAGGGTTCTTGCCCAGGATTTCAGGATTGGGAGTTCCAAGATGCCCAATTGTTCCCGTGTCTAGTTATTCTCTTTATCGTTGAAACTTTTAGCTCGATGTTCTTTCGAGTGTTATGTACTTGTTTTCACGAGTTTCGGTGTTATCACTTTTTCGTCCTATTTTGACCCTTCCTTCATCCGTTGTTTATTACATCTTCGGTCCAAATTTAATGTTTGACCTTGTCATGCTTAATTAACTGACTTTTCCTTACTTGAGTCATATTTTTCCCTAGGGCCTATTGGGCTTACATATCCCTTATAAAACAACATGCTCTAGAACTTGTCTTTGTCCATTAGAATTTTAGAATACTTTCTTAATGGTTGTTCTCAACCTTCCAATCTTTTGGGGATCGTATACCTTTGTCCCTCTTTTCGTCTGGTAGTATTCCTTGACTATCTTTATCATTATCCAATCATCCTTCTTGCCTTTAACGTCATGTCTTACATAACTGTGTCGATTTTCCTTAATTACTTGTCCTTTCCCAACTTCTTTATTGGGTTTTTTCGGTTCCAATCATTGGGTTTCCCGATTACTTACTGACACGCTGGGATTCTTCCCTTCTTACGTCCTTCCTCATTTCCAGTGGCATCCTTTCCTCAAGTACTTTCCCTTTTCTTAATCCACTCTTACTCACTCGTGACCATTTCATGATTCTTTATTTCGAGTTGATCCCTTTTGGTCTATGTGTCGATTGATTTGTTTGGGGAGTTCCCTTCTTACAGTTTCTCAAACTAGAGACTTTCACCTTAGAAACTACATGCTCAACCTTCTTACCATTCCTTGAAGGTTTCTTTCTTCATTTCTTCACACCCCTTTCTATATTGGGGCATTTTCCCGCTTTGAATCCTTTCTCATCTAAAAATTCCATTACACCCCTCATTCCTTATCTGAGGAACTTATGATTGTTGGTCTTATTTCGTGTACTCCACCCTATGCCCAATTGTACACTCCTTAGACTCCATCAAGTGAGCATGGACCACAACTAGGCTTGATGTAAGTGGTCATTTCCTTTAATCACTTTTTAACTGGAGGACTTACCTCTCTAAGGTTTCTTAGATGTACTTTACTCTTTTTCCTTTTCATGGACAATCCACCCCTTTTTTACTCATACGACATCTTTTAATGCTATCCTCCTACTTACCCATTCCTTGGGTCCTCCTAGTATGCTTCCCTTGGTTCTTTCACCTCAGCATGCACTTCTTTTGAAATTTCATCTCCTCATCCCTCGTCAATTGGTTCCATTACATCTTAGTGAGGACATGTATCCCTCCCCAGGGTTTCCTTCCTTGGGAGGATTCTTAATCTTTTCTCCCAGAATTCTCTTTTCATTCATCCTTGAGGACATCTAACCTTAAATGACATCCTTTAGCGCCATCCTTTCCTGCTTACCTTTACTCTTGAAACCTTGCGGGCACATCTTTTGTACTCTATCATCATTCTCACTTGTACCCCAATACATGTCTATTTCTTTTAGGGAGAGCTCACATCCTACTTGTTTCAAGATCTCTTGATCATCTTGCGAGAGGCTTACTTAACCATCTCATGGCTTTTGGTTGTAAATTCGGCCTTAGCCATTAATCCCTTTAAGGATTTCCTTCATCCTTCTTTTCCAATGTTTTGGCCTTTTCACTTCTCCCTTCTTTGTTGGGGCTTAAATCTATGGTTTTTCTGAAGGTCGGTTCGTTAACTATCTCGTCCCTACTATTTTCTTGTCCAACTATCTGGGGCAGCTGTCTCTAGAATTTGCTCATCCTTGATGCCCATCCTATTGCCCTTCTTAGAGTGTAGTCTTTACTACTTCCTGGTCCTTCTTAGGGCATCGTTTATTCTCCTTGACCATCCCATTGTTACTAGTTATTTCCTTCTGCTAGGTTCTTCTGAAATTCCTACTTGGCTCATCTGCTCTTCTAAAGCAGGTCACACTTGGCCATCCCGATACACCCTTAACCACTTATGCCCCTTTATGATGTTCCTTATTTCGGGTTAAGCCTCTTACAATCCATATGTCGGTTCCTTAGCTTGGGAATTTCTTTTTTATGGTTTCACTTCCTACCTTTGTCCTTCTACCTAGGGACTTCCATCTTGGGAGTTTCACGTTCAACCTCCCTAACGTTCCTTGAAGGCTTTTCCTTCTTTCCTTTGTTACACCCTTCTAATATTTGTATGGTTGTCCGCTCTTTATCCTTCCTTGTTCTCCAACTCCCTTTTTTTTTCCTTATCCTCCCTTCGAGGAACTCTTGATTATAGGTTGGTCCCTAGCACTCCGTTTTATATCCAGCTGCCCATCAATGGTCCATCCTTTCTTCACTCTTATCGTGTCCTACCCTCATGTTACGAGAGGATGCTTTCCGTGTTTGCCCTTTTTGAGGGGTTCTAGGTGTACTTCCCATGTGTCTTACTTCCTCTCTAGTTGACCTTCTTAAGAAGAACAAATTTTCTCTTTACCCTGCTATTTCTTGACCTCTTTGCGAACATCTTACTTGACCCGTTCCTTAAGGGAAAATCTACATTCAACTATGTTTGGGTTTTCTTAAGGTCCTACCATTGGTCTTCTTCTCGTGATCCTTCCTCATGTAATTGAGGCACACACTCACATTACTGAGGGTTAGAATTTTCTTTAGGAACTCATAATTTTCTTTATTCATCATTGACGTAAGAATATGGTTTGAGGTTTTAACTTCCCTTAAGAGAGATTGTTACAATGACAGGTCGGGAAGTACTCACTACTATGCTAGGGTCTAGAAGAATTTCTTCTTGGGTGAGGTTGAAATCCCTTGCTGAAATTGTGGTTCTTGTGGTGTTATCCCTTTGATCTTCGGTAGGTGAGGAGGTGTCCTTATTGGAAGGTATCTCTTTGATTCCTTATGGTGTGGGACATTCCTTTGTTATATGCTTACTCTTCTACACTCATAACAAGTTCTCTTAGGACCTGTCCTCCGTAATGTTGGGCTCCTTCTCACGTAGTGTCCCCATTGTCCACATCTATAACAGGTCATCTCCTTGCGTGAACCTTTGTGGTTCCTCCTATACTTCGAGCATTGCAGGGCCTTTTTAAGGGGTTACTGATGGTTTGGTGCTTCACCATCCTTGAGCCCAAACACCTTGAAGGTTGTCTTATCGAGTCTTCTTCTACTAAGTGTTACTCCAAGAGTCTTCTTCTTCCTAGTTTCTAGGGTGGCTAGGGTAGCGCAAGTTTGTTTGGTTACTTTTCCTGGGGCCATCTTCCTACAAGTAGGTAGTTTTCAGTTAATTCTTATGTTATATAGTCTTGATAATGTATTCGAGGAAACAATCTTTGATACCACTCAAGTTGTCACGCCCCGACCCAGTTTGGTCGGATCCCCGTGAACAACCCACCCCTCTCATGGTTTATCAAGGTTTCCCCTTTTCTAAACTGCGAGGAGTAAGGCATCCTTTTACCTATATCTTTCCTGGAATAACATTATACAAAACTGAGTAATTTAAAGTAGACATATCTGTCTTATTCTGAATTAGTATGGTTTTTTAGGGAGGATCTTTCCTCGGTTACCTGAAAGGGGTAAAAAGGAAGGGGTGAGTTCTACAACTTAGTGAGCGGGTGTTGGGAGTGAGTTTTCAGAAATAACTTTGTTCAAAGTGTATCAATATTATCATTTCCTTTAATAAAGATCTTTTCTTAAGTTTCGATTCTAAATTTTTTTTTTCCATTTTCACATTAGGTGTGTTTAGCAAACAACACATGCCATTTATCAGAAAGGGTACACATATTTGTAGGTGCAGGTCGTCCACTGCACCCACTTGTGGCTCTAAGCATCTTTACCGGCCACCAAGATAGAAGCCCACCCACTTCTACCCTAGGTTTGAGTGGGTGTTCTTGACATCTGACCCTCAGACCCGACAAGCTCTGATACCACTCAAGTTGTCACACCCTGACCCAATTTGGTCGGATCCCCGTATGCAATCTGCCACTCTTCCTGGTTTACTAAGGTTTTCCCTTCCTTTTAGTCCAATAGGAGTATGACGTCCCTTTAAAATTATACCTTTCCCGGAATACATAAATCAAAACTGCATAAAAATTTTAACTTACTTGTCTTGCAGGTGTGACTAACAAGATGTCATTGGGTAGGTTTCCCTTGGTTATCTGGAAAGGAATATAAGAGAGGGGATGAGTTCAACAACTCAGTGAATGGGTATTTAAAGTTTGACTTTTAGGGAAAATATTTGAATTGGAGTGTGTCAGACTCCTTATTTTCTTTTAAAATAATTCATCCTCAAAATATCGGCTTCATAGCCATTACTCACTCCTCAACCATAACCGGTGTGCTTATCAACCAACATACGCCCTTCATCATGAAGGGAACACACATGAATAAAACTATGTGTCCGTATGAGGACAGAGACCATATCTCGGTCTCGTGTGCATGAAACTCGAACACAGAAGCTTTAGGAAATCCCAAACGCAGTATTTTTGTGGAGTTCAAACACAGAAACTCCGTGGAATACAAACACAGAACTCCATGACTAACTGGTATGATGAGAAACACAAACCCAGTAGCTTCTCTCTTCCCTTATTGCCACCATGTCATCCAACAGCCCTTAGGACGCATCACTACCCCTCTTGGGCATCTTAATGGTCCTGAATCTCAAGTGCATGCATAAAAAAAGTTTTCCTCAAAAGCCCCTTTAATCTTTGGTGCCACAAGTCCAATAGCTCCGACCCTCAACTCAACCTACAGTTGTTTGTCTCGACTGGTCTGTTGACTTGTCATGTCGCACTACTGCTAGTCTATTGAGTATGTCAGTCCTATCTCGGTACCATGGCCAAACAATTCATTTACTTAAGTTTTCATGGCTTAGAATCATGTGTGTTTATGAGCTCCTACTCATGCCAACTGGCCTAGGGCCCACTGTTTGAGATTTTCAAGATAGGGCATATTAGCCCCCAAGTTCCAAAATCGAGGCCTATAGTCTAACAGAGCTATTCGAGCTCCCTTCAAGGTCTCCCAAATTGTTTAAGCAGTGGCACATAGTTAGGTAAGAGCACTTCCGACAAAATATACTTTTCAACTGTCCATCATATCAACCGAGTATGAGGACATCTCCTCTCATAACCGATGAATGGGTTTTCCACTTCCTTCGAGTAAGTTTCATTATACCAATCGGGTTTGATCTACTTGTAGTCAATAAATAGTTTTTTCGCGTGGTTTCGACATCACCTCTCTCGGATGTGATGATTAAGATACCACTTAGTAGTGGATTTTTATTTTCGAGGTGCTTATCATCCCAATAAGGTATGATAATAAATTCCCACTCACATGTTAATGTAGTGAATTCCTCTTGATTGATTCTTTGTATTCACACGAGCTTGTCCTTGTTGGCGTTCTCGATACTTCATGTTCTTACATGATATGAATATCCTTATTCATTATCCCCCTACCTAATACCCTTCATTCACTCCAAATGAATGAGAAAACCAAACTTTTTATTTATTTACAATTAGGTCCCTAAAGTTATTTTTCTTTAACTTTAAGTCCCTAATGCTGATTTTTCCTCAAATTGAGTCCCGAAACTTTTAAAATTCACCTTTAGACCTCAATTTATTCAATTTCACAAAAAGGGTTTTAATTTCCTAAATTTCCAATTTGGTCCCCCAACTTTTCCAAAATTACCATTTTGCCCTTACTTTACAAAAATGGTAAGTTTTGCCCCAAAAATTCCAAAAATTGCCCAATTGGTCCTCAATTTTATGAAATTACACTTTAGTCCCTCAAAATTTTAAAATTCCCAATTTTTCCTCAATTTCAACCTATAACTCAACTAAATTTGATTTTATCAAACTGACCGATCAAATGAGTTTAATTATTGAAATTGAAGTTAGATTGGAGTTCCTACACCTTCATACAATTCAATTGCCCTTTGAATCACACGATTTTGTGCCAAAATGAGCTCAAATGGAGCTTCGTTGGAAAACTGGTTTTAGAGAGAGAAAGCTTTGAATGCTTACCGCTAGTGGCATGACGGTCCGAGCTTTTAATTTGTGCAGATAACTCTTGTACTAAGGTTTCTTCTAGGATCAAGAATTGCATCAATTGATGCCAAATTGAGTGAGAATTTTATCATCAAAGTTCTGTCAGTTCTCTCTCTAGCTCCGGTCAGAAATTGTAGAGGGAGCCAAATTGGCTTAACTTTCAGCTCTAATTCAGGTGTAGGAGGACAATGGAGTGTTAGGAGGGCTTGGTTTAGCCTGAGAAGAGCTCGAATTGGCCAATTTCAGCTCGGCTGAAATAGGGTAGCTTCGGTCCATGGGAGCTGCTTCATTGTTCGTTCACGCCGACGCTTTTCCGGTGACCCTTGGAGCAAATGGAGACTACAGGCGTGTAGCTGACTTCTTCCTAGTTCTAAAGAACCCGACCACGCCTTCTTTGGCTCAGAAAAGACCCTATATTAGACCTCTGGTTTGAGCTTCACTGGAAATTGAAACAATTGAGAGAGAATAGAGTTTTCAGGTGTGGAGAGGATAAATAAGGAGAGACTCTTTATATAGGAAGCTCAGGGAATTCTTGGCCATCCAATTGGCACCTTAATGGCTATCATTTATTACTTGAAACTCCTTGGCCAGAGATTTTTTTGCTTCGCCAAGGCTGCGCGATTTTTTGACGAGTTAACAGTACTGTCATCTGAAGGAATAAGATGACATTGTTTCGAATAGGACCGGACCGATTCAAACTGGGTTTAAAGTATAAACTGGCTGGTTCACCCCCAATTCGACCAAAATTTTTAAATCTAAAATTTTTAAATTCATCAAAATTCATTTTCTATCCAATGGTGGTCTCAAATCTCAAATTTGATTTTTTTAAGCCATCTAGAAAAATGAATTTAGCATCTGGTTCAATAGGTTTAAAACCGGTCGAAACTGGTTCAATCCAGTTCGAATCCAGTTCACCTGAACCGGTTTGGTTTTCATCTCCAATTCATGCATAAGTCCTTTTTCATGACTTATGTGACTCTTTAGTTCACTTGAGATCCATAATTTCCCCAGTTTTCCCTCTCTCTATCGAATCCGGTTCATAAACCGGCTCGGTTTATAAATTGGTTCAATTCGGTTCAGATCCGTTTCACCCGAACCAGTCTGGTTTTTCTCTTCCATTTGGTTCTAAAGTTCTTTTCCAAGTTTTTTTGAATCTTTTTTGGTCACATGGGAGTTGAAATTTCTCCAATTTGCCCGTTCCTCAATAATCGGGTGTAAACCCCATCCTTTCATAATAAGAAAATTGGGGAAAGAACCTGTCATTTTTAAATTGAAAAGCGAGTCGGTCTACAAACCCGAACCTATAGAGAAAGAGTAAACCAGGAAATTTATGGATCCCAAGTGATCCAAATAGTCCCAAAAGTCATGGAAATGGACTTAAAAATGAATTGGAGATGAAAACCAAACTGGTTCAGATGAACCGGATTTGAACCAGATTGAACTAGGTTGGACCGGTTTGCACCACTATTGAACCAAATTCTAAATTAATTTTTCTAGGTGGCTTAAAAAATTCAAATTTTAGATTTGAGGCCACCATTAGATAGAAAATTAATTTAGAAATTTTTAGATTTGAAAAATTTGATCGAATTGAGGGTGAACGGGTCAATTTAAGCTTTGAACCCGGTTCGGACTGGTCCAGTCCAGTTCGGAATAGTGTCATTTTATTCCTTCAAATAATAGCATTGTTCACTTGCCGGAAAATCGCGCAGCACTGGAGAAGCTAAAAATCTCTGGCCAGGGAGTTTCATGCAATGAATGACCGCTATAAAGGTGTCAATCGGACGACGAAGAAGTCCTGAGCTTCCTATATAAAGAGCCCCTCCACATTCATCCTCTCCACACATGAAAACTCCATTCTCTCTCAGCTTGTTAGTTTTCCAGTAAACCAGAGCTCCGACTGATTGAATAGTGAAGCATCGTCGGCGGACCGAAGTTACCCTGTTTCGATCGAGTTGAAATTGGCCAATTCGAGCCCTACTCAGGCCAAACTAAGCACTCCCAACACCTCCTTAGCTCTCCTACGGCTGAATTGGAATGGAAAGGTAAGCCAATTTGGCTCCCCTCTGTAATTTATGACCGGTGCTAGAGAGAGAACTAGCAGAAATTTGATGATGAAATTCTAACTCAATTTGGCATCAATTGATGTAATTATTGATCCTAGGAGTAACCTTAGGAGGAGAGCTATCTGCATCAATTGGAAGCTTGGACCACTGCGCCTCTACCGGTGAGCAATTGAAGCTTTCTCTCTCTACATTCTATTTTGCAACGAAGATTCGTTTGAGCTCGTTCCATCGTCAAAACTTACGATTCAAAGTGCTATTTAATTGTATGAAGATGTAGAAACTCAATTTTAACTTCAATTTCAACAATTAGAAGTGTTTGATCGGTTAATTAGATGAAATCAAATTCTGCTGTGTTAGGAAGTTGAAATTGAGGGGAAAATTGGGGATTTTCAAAAATTCGAAGGACCAAAATACAATTTTATAAAATTGAGGGTCACTTGGACATGATAAGAATGTTAGAGGGCCAATTGAGCAATTTTAGAATTTTTGGGGTAAAACTTACCATTTTTGTAAAGGAAGGGCAAAATAGTAATTTTGGAAATTTTTTAGAAGTGCTCTCTCCTTACTGTATGCCACTACTTAAATCATTTGGGAGGCCTTCTTGATGGGAGCTCGAATAGCTCTATTAGGGCGGAGGCCTCGGTTTTGGAACTTGGGGGCTATTATGCCTAATTTTGAAAATCTCGAACATTGGGCCCTAGGCCAGTTGGCACGAGTAGGAGCTCGTAAACAAACATGAATTATATGCCATGAAAACTTGAGTAATTGAATTGTTTGGCTTTGGTACTAAGACAGGACTGACATACTCAGTCATCTAGCGGTAGTGTGACAGGACAGGTTTCCAGACTAGTCAAGACAAACAACTGTAGGTTGTGTTGAGGGTCGGGGTCGTTAGACCAGTGGCAACACAGATTATATGGCTTGATGTGAAATTCTGATTGTGCATGCATTGTGTTTACGGGACCTTCAAGATGCCTAAGAGGGGTAGTGATGTGTCCTAGGGCCCTGGACGACCTAGTGGATATATGGGAAGTTAGTTGTATCAGGAGGCCTTGCGAAGCTCGACATAGCTGCAAGTGCACAAGACCAGGGTGGGGCCGGGATGAGGTCTCTGTCCTCATACGGACATGGAGAATTGTTACGGGATTGAGGGTCGGATGTCGCGAATATCCACTTATTCTCAGGGTAGAAGTGGGGGTGCTTCTATCTAGGTGGCCGATAAAGTCGCTCCGATGCCACAAGTGAGTTCAGTGGATGTACTGGCTTGCAATTGTGTGTTTGACCTTCATGATGATGAATGTGTGTTGGGTGATGACACATCGTGATTAACAAGAAATGGTGATAAAAACTGAAATTTGAAATGTAAGGTTTTTAAAAGAAATAAGGAGTTTGACACACTCCAAAATAATCATTTTTCCTAAAAAGATAAAATTTGAAAACTTATTCACTGAGTCATTGTACTCACCCATCCCTTATATCCCTTTCAGGAAATCTCGGAAAGCCTACCCCAAGTACCATCAACTAATACGCCTGTGAGACAGGTATGATTAGTGTAAAATTTTATGCAATTTTGATTTATGTTATTTTCGGAAAGGTGCAAGTTTAATGGACATCTTACTATTCATGGTTTATAAACAAGGGGCAACCCTTAGTAAACCAGGAGAGTGGCGGGTTGATCATGGGGATTCGACCAAACTAGGTCAGGGCATGACAACTTAAGTGGTATTAGAGCCTGTTTCCTCAAATACATAATTAAGACTAGAAAATATAGTAACTAATAGGATTAATTTTAAAATTTACAGAATGGCTCCAAAGAAAGGAACCAAGAGAACTAGGGCGATAACCTCTAACACTGCCTAACCACCGCTGTCGGTAGAAACTCCCACAGAAGCCCAGACAACTCCTCCCGGACTTAGTAGAGAGCATCAAAGATTGTACGGGGAGTTCACCGTGTATTTGGACAACCTAACCTCGTCCCTAAGACAAGCACCAATTCTCGAGTTGAACTAGAGGAAGTACAATCCCATCCTCCCCTTGTTACCCATCCCACTCCAATGGTCATCCCTAAAAACCTCAAGACTCTTTGGCAACTAGAATGAAACCTTTCCTCGAAGAAAAGGATGTTGGAGCCTCCATGGATTGGCTAGCAAACATTAAGAAGTTGATGGGAATCGTCAGGATACCACCAAAGGATATGGTGATCCTGACAGATTTTTTCCTAAAAGGAAGCGCCAAATGATGGTGGGACAATGTCTAAAACCTACATACCACCATCCCCACATGTGAACAGTTCGAAGAGAGGTACTCGAAGAAGTACTTGGTGCCCCATCTGATAAACGAGAAGAAGCAAGATTTCATCCGGCTTCGACAAGGGCTTAACTCCATATTAGAGTATGAGACAAAATTTAACGAGTTAAGACCCTTTGCTCCTAACCTAGGTGGGCCGACAAACATATGCGAAAGGTTCGTGGATGGTCTCAATATGGCATTCGAGACCGTATGGGAGCACTGTGACGCCCCACGGACTTAGCAGTCGTAATTAGTATGGTCATGAATTTGAGCGATTGGTGTAGACCCGACGTCGTCGAATGGAGCAGACGACCAAAAAAGGAGGATAAGGGTCCAAACCGTTAAGGAAGACAAAATGAGCATAACGGTCCAAGATGGGGAAACAAAATGGCATTCCAAAGGAGAAGGGACATGCCACCACCTCCTCCTAGAATAGTCCCCACCTTACCTCAAGGAAACCCTTGTTGTCCAAAATGTCAAAGGAACCATGAGGGTGCATGCCTTACCTGCTTTGCATGTGGGCAAGTGGGACACTTCGCAAAGGACTGTCCCACCCTTAGGGAGAACATGCAAAGGAATACTCTTGGACCACCTCAAGGGAATCCTAGAAACCCTAGGCCAGGCGCTATAGTAAGAGTACCAACTAGGGTATACAACCTCACCTAGGAGGAGGCTAGAAGAGACCCTAGTACTGTAGCGGGTACATCCCAAAACCTGCCAAATTAGTGCAAGAGAGTCATGTAAATTGAACATCTTTTGATCTAATAAAGGAAATTTTCTTCTAAGCAATACGTTTCTTCAATCAGTGTATATACATCTATGGGGATAACAAGTCTATGCCCTCTTTAACTTTGGAGCAAAGAGATCATTCATCAAGAAAAAGTTGGTTTCAAGAGTACCCCTTGAACTCACTCCAGTAGAACATAGCCTTAATATCCTTGCACCTTTAGGAGAAGGCTTAAATAGGAATAAGCCATTAAAGGGATGCGAGATAAAGATTGGAGGAATCTAACTTGAAGCTAACGTGATCCCATTACCCTTAAAGGAGGCATGGTCGGCTTCTTTAGAACCGGGGAGAAGTCAGCTACATGCATGTAGTCTCCATTTGCTCTGAGAGTCATCGGAGAAACGCTAATGTGATCGAACAGTGAAGCAGCTCTGGCGGACCAAAGTTGCTCTATTTCAGCCGAGCAGAAATTGACCAATTTGAGCCCTCCTTAGGCCAAACCAAGCTCTCCCAACACCTTCTCAGCCTTGCCACGACCAAATTGGAATAGAAATGTAAGCCAATTCAGCTCCGCTCTGCAATTTCTGAATGATGCTAGAGAGAGAATCGACATAATTTTGATGATGAAGTTCTAATTCAATTTCGCATCATACTGAATTAGGGCCTAAATTAAAAGGAAAAATAACTTTAGGGACCAATTTGTAAATATTGAAAAAGTTATGAATTTAGTCATTCATACTGAATGAGGTGATCAAGCCAGATGATAATGAATAACAATGTTTATTTCGTGTAGGAACATGGGACATCGGGAATGCCAACTAAGATTAAGCTCGCAAGGGAGGAAAACCGACCAAGTGAAATTTCACTGTACGATCGGGTGAGTGAGATTTTTATATCATATCCTGTTGGGATGATAAGTACCTCGGAAATAAAAACCCACTACTAAGTGGTATTTTAAACATCACAACTTAGAGGAGTGATGTAAAAATGACGTGGAAAAACTATTTACTAATTGTAAATAGATCATACCTGGTTGGTATGATAAATACTTCCTTGGAAGAAGTGGAAAACCCGCTCATCGGTTGTGACCGAAGATGTCCTCATACTCGGTTGGTATGATGAACAGTTGAATATATATTTTGTCGGAAGTGCTCTCCTCTTACTGTGTGCCACTGCTTAAACCATTTGAGAGACCTTCTTGACGTGAACTCAAATGGCTCTATTAGGTCGGAGGCCTCGATTTTGGAACTTGGGGGCTATTATGCCCAATTTTGAAAATCTCAAATAGTGGGCCCTAGGCCAGTTGGCACGAGCAGAAGCTCATAAAAAAACATGAATTATATGCCATGAAAACTTGAGTAATTGAATTGTTTGGCCATGGTACCAAGAAAGGATCGATATACTCAGGCATCTAGTGGTAGTGCGACATGACAGGTCTCCGGACTAGTCAAGATAAACAACTACAGGTTGAGTTGAGGGTCTGGGCCATTGGACCAGTGAGACCACATATTATATGGCATGATGTGAAAATACTGATTGTGCATACACTGTGTTTACGGGACCTTCAAGATGCCTAAGAGGCATAGTGATGTGTCCTAAGGCCTTGGACGACCTGGTGGATATAAGTGCAGTTAGTCGTACTAGGAGGCCTTGCGAAGTTCGACATAGCTTAAAGCGCACGAGACTGGGGTGGGCCGTTTATAAAAGCTCGACATAGGAGGCCTTTCTGTTGTTTACTCACTTCCTAGAGTTTATCATAACTAGGCATGTCTTACCCACACGTCCAAAAGGATATCTTTATATTCACTTCCTCCTCTACCTCGGGTGGTTTCTTCCTCTTGAGGGTTCTTGCTCAAAATTTCAAGGTCGAGAGTTCCAAGCTGTCCAATTATTCCCTTGGGTTTAACTTACTTTCTTAGTTCATCCTAGCATACATACTTTAATTCTTTCACCCCATCATGCACTTCCTTTGCAACCTCATCTCCTTATCCCTCATCACTTGGTTCCATTACCTCTTAGTTAGGATGTGTATGATTTCCAAGAGTTTTCCTTCCTTGGTAGTATTTATCATGCCCCGACCCGGTTTGGTCGGATCCTCGTGATCAACCCGCCACTCTCCCAGTTTATTAAAGGGTTTCCCCTTATTGTAAACCATAAAAAGTAAGGTATCCTTTAACCTGCACTTTTTTCCTGGAATAGCATAATCAAATCTACATCAAATTTAAAACTTTACGTACCTGTCTCACAGGCATTTTAGTTGACGGTCTTTAAGGGTAGGTTTTCCGGGATTTCTTGAAAGGGATATAAGGGAGGGGGTGAGTACGACTACTCAGTGAATGGGTTTTTAAAACTTTTTACTTTTTAAAAAATAATTATTATTGGAGTGTGCTAGACTCCTTTCTTTTTCAAAAATCCCTTCGTTTAAAAATTTGGGTTTTTCCACCATTTCTTAGTTACCGGTGTGTAATTACCCAACACACATCCTTCATCATGAAGGTTACACATATTCACAAGCCAGTATCACTACTGAACCTGCTAGTGGCTTCGGAGCGACTTTTCCTTCCACCCGGATAGAAGTACGACCGCTTCTACCCTGGGAATGAGTGGATGTACACAACATCCGACCCACAATCCCGAAATAACTTCTTTGTGTCCGTATGAGCACAGAGACCTCATCCTGTCCCCACCTCGGTCTCATGCGCTTTGTGCTACTCCAGATTTTGCACATATACCTGGAACGATGAACTGCCCTTATAGCCACCAGGTCATTCAGTGCCCTTAGGACGCATCACTACCCCTCATGGGCGTCTTGATGATCTCGTACTCATAGTGCATGCACAAACAATGTTTTCTTATCAAGCCATGTAATATGTGGTGCCCCTGGTCCAACAGCCCCGACTCTCAACTCAACCCGCATTTGTTTGTCTTGACTGGTCCGTCAACCTGTCATGTCGCACTGCCGCTAGTTGACTGAGCTTAGAATTGTATGAACATGTAGGAACTCAATTTCAACTCCAATTTCAACAATTAGAGGTGTTTGATTGTCAATTTGATTAAATCAAATTCGATAGTGTTGAATAGTTGAAATTGGGCGAAATTTGAGGGAAATTTGGGGATTTTTGAAATTCGAAGGACCAAAATAAAATTTTATGAAATTGAGGGCCAATTGGGTATGAAAATAATGTTGGAGGACAAATTGAGAAATTTTAGAATTTTTGGGGCAAAACTTACCATTTTTGTAAAGGAAGGGCAAAATGGTAATTTTGGAAAAGTTAGAGGACCAAATTGTAAATTTGAGAAATTAATCCCCTTTTTGTGAAATGGAATAAATTGAGGTACTATGATAAATTTTAGAAGTTTCGGGACTCAATTTGAGGAAAAACCCACATTTGGGACTTAAAGTTAAAGAGAAATAACTTTAGGGACCAAATTGCAAATAAATGAAAGTTTAACTTTCTCATTCATTTGGAATGAATGAAGGCGATTAGGCTGAAGGATAATGAACCAAGATGTTCATATCGTGTAGGAACACGAAGTACCGGGAACGCCAGCAAGGATAAGCTCGTGTGAATACCAAGAACCGGTCTAGTGGAATTCACGGCATTAACAGGTGAGTGGGTTTACTAACGTCATACCCAGTTGGTGAGTGGGTTTACTAACGTCATACCCAGTTGGGATGATGAGCACAACTTAAAGATAAAAACCACTTACCGATTGTGAGTGGAAATTTTATATCATACTCAGTTGGGGATGATAAGTACCTCGGTATGAAAACCCACTATTAAGTGGTATTTTAAACATCACAACTTAAAGGAAGTGATGTGAAAATCATGCATAAAAACTACTTACCGGTTGTAAGTAGATCATACCCAGTTAGTATGATGAGACTTCCTCGAAGGAAGTTGAAAACCCGTTCATCGGTTATGAATGGAGGTATCCTTATACCCGGACGGTATAATGGATAGAGAAAACATATGTTTTGTTGGAAGTGCTCTCCCCTGACGATGTGCCAATGCTTAAACAATTTGGGAGACCTTCTCGACGGGAGCTTGAATAGCTCTAATAGGCCAGGGGCCTCGATTTTGGAACTTGAGGGCTAGAATGCCCAGTTTTTTAAAATCTCGTACAATGGGCCCAAGGCTAGTTGGCACGAGTAGGAGCTCGTAAACAAATATGATATATGTGCCATAAAACTTAATAAGTGAATTGTTTGGTCATGATACCAAAATAAGACTGACATGCTCAGTCAACTAGCGGCAGTGCGACATAATAGGTTGACGGACTAGTCAAGACAAACAACTGCAGGTTGAGTTGAGAGTCGAGGCCGTTGGACCAGTGGCACCACAGATTACATGGCTTGATAAGAAAATATTATCTATGCATGCACTGTGAGTACGGGATCATCAAGACGCCCATGAGGGGTAGTGATACATCCTAAGGGCACTGGACGACCTGAGGGCTATAAGGGCAGTTCGTCGTTCTAGCTATCTATGCAAAATTTGGAGTAGCACCAAGCGCATGAGACCGGGGTGGGGATAGGATGAGGTCTTTGTCCTCATACGGACACGAAGAAGTGATTTCAGGATTGTGGATCAGATATCACGTACATCCACTCATTCCCAGGGTAGAAGCAGTCGTACTTCTATCCGGGTGGCAAGAAAAGTCGTCTGAAGCCACTAGCGGGTTCAGTAGTGATACTGACTTGCGAATATGTGTAACCTTAATGATGAAGAATGTGTGTTGGGTGATTACACACCGGTATCTAAGAAATGGTGGAAAAACCCAAATTTTTAAACGATGGGATTTTTGAAAAAGAAAGGAGTCTGGCACACTCCAATAATAATTATTTTCTTAAAATTCAAATGTTTTTAAAAACCCATTCGCTGAGTAGTCGTACTCACCCCCTCCCTTATATCCCTTTCAGAAAATCCCGGAAAGCCTACCCTTAAAGACCGTCAACTAAAATGCCTGTGAGACAGGTATGTAAAGTTTTAAATTTGATGCAGTTTTGATTATGCTATTCTAGGGAAAAGGTGCAGGTTAAAGGACACCTTACTCTTTACGGTTTACAATAAGGGGAAACCCTTTAATAAACCGGGAGAGTGGCGGGTTGATCACGGGGATCCAACTAAACCGGGTCGGGGCGTGACAATATGTCAACACCATCTCTAATCATAGGTGTCATGTCCATGCAGTAACACTCAGCTCAATCCACAATCAAAGGTACATATCATACATTCACTTAACATGCATATTACACTTTGATTTCTTGGGGTTCAATTTACTAATTAACTGATCCCACTACTCATTTTTTAAGCAATTCCATCACATACTTATAAGTCAAATGGAACTTAGCCTACTTCTATTTACACAAGATTGCCTTGGCCTTACTTTCTTTATAATCTTATATGTGGGTCTTTGCTCATCTTCTTTTTAAACATTATGGGTGGGTCTTAGACCATTTTCTTTATAAACATTATATGTGTCACACTCTGATCCGATTTGGCTGTAACCTTGTGATCAGCCCGCCACACCTCTCTGTATCTATATGGTATTGTCGACCATGATGATTCAAATAGGCTAAAAGCTCACAACAATATTGTTTTCCCTAACAAAATTTCATAAAATTAGCTCAAAAATCTAATACATTTCCTTGGAATTTTGGATTGATGAATCCTAGTATTCTTACTTTTTCGATTGAAAGAGATTTCATGTAAGGGAATTAGGGAAAATGGGTGAGTTCACAACTTAGTGAATAGAGTCTTGACTTCATGTGCAATTCAGCATATACTCAAAAGGCATAAGATTTTTCTTTCCTTAAATCAAAGGGGTTTGAATGACCAAGTAAACAAGATACAACTTATCTTATCATTTAGAAAAGATTTTTCGATTAAATCCACTGCTTGCATCTCACAAGCTCAAAATAGGTTTCTTTCTACCCAAAATAATTTTTTGAATATTGCATTAAATTACTATTTAATTTTCATAGCCTACTTGTAGGGTTGTTTCATCTATTGGCAACTTAATAATGACATAAATTTCATGATAAATATTAAGTTTGATCGATTATATTGAATTATATTCAAACTTGGGAAAGAGTACCCATTGAAGAAAAAGTTCATAAAGTTCATGGCCATTTGGGATCTCTCATATTTATGGGCTCAAAAAAGAATGGTGTTGTTGGGCATGTCTCTAAGACGAAGAGATATAGGTTTTTCTCTTATCCTATCAAGCTTGCATTCCATCTAAACTCACAAGTTTGTTACACTCTTTTCTTTTTTTATTTTTCTTTTATGAGCATTTATAAGGGATACTCATAATGAAAGTCCACCTTTTATTAAAATAAAACCACTAACCCATTAGTTGAGATTCCTAAGTTCTTATTTATTTGTCATATCTTGGTTAAACATCCAACTTCACCCTTATTTATTTATATATATATAACATTAATTTAATCTCCTTGATTTAAATTAGACCATTTCAGCTTAATTAGCCTGATGTGATTATGTGTAATTAAATTTATTTTATGATTTAAATTCAATACAATTAAATGAGATTTTTTATATCCTAATATCTGATAAAATATATTATATATTTTATTCTAAAATACGGTGTTAAATAGTGTATAATTATAGATGTGTTATTTAGTTTGTATATTTAATATAGTTATGTATGTGATAATTAACTTGTGTATATGATCTTGCTATGCATATGTTGAGTAATTAAGATTATAAATGAAAACTAAGTTCATTTACGGAAATTAATAGGCTTAAAATGATGAAATTATCCTCATGAAAAATTTTACTCATAAAATAATAATATTAATAGATATTTATATTAGATATTTTAAATAAATGTCAGAGTCGAAACGATGACGGGGTAGGTTTGTATGTTGTAAGCATATTCTACTCTCAAAACTATTAAAGTTGGAAATAATAGCATAAAAAAAATATAAAATTGTGAAATCACTTTTATCACTATATAAATTGAGGTATGAATCTGGAATTTAATATTATACAATTATTTGATAAATTTACGAGAATTTTATATAAGTTTTCAACACACTAAGAAAAATTTTAAATTTATATTAAAAATCAGTATATATTTACATTTTGAGTATGGGGTATATCATTAATACTATAGTAAAAATATCTATATTGTATTATGATGGGATATTGGGGTGGTTATTAGTTTTGCCTTTAGATAATTGGGTTGCAAAATGCCTCCAACCCATTTGATGCCAACCTACCCTAAGCTATTCTTTTGATATTGACTTCGACTTAAATTAATGTTAGGAAAATCACATTAAATCCAAATTTATATGTAAAATTGATAAATTCATATTGGTCTCTATTTATATTTACATAAATATTTTTAAACAAGAATTTTTTAAATGATAATACAAGGCAAAAAAAAGAAAGGTTAAATTACATTTATCTTATCAAATATATGTAAAAAAATGTACTTTGATATTAAATATTTTTAAAATATTTTTATGGTACTAAACATTTTTCAAAATTAATAATATGGTATCAAACATTTCAAAATAATTATTTTAGTATCAAATAAAAAATATACTCATTTATTGTTTACTTCTAATCCTAAATAAATCAAATTTATTAAATATTTAGTATCAAAATAGTCATTTTAAAAGATTTAATATTAAATTGTATATTTTATAAATGTTTAGTATAATAAATGTAATTTAGCTAAAATGTTGGATATCAAATGATACTTTTTTAAATAGATTAATAGTAGTCCATTACTTTTACAAAATCTATGATACCATTAATCAATTTTATCCGAAAAAGAAATGATGTGATGAAAACAACTAATGAATGGGAAATTACCCATTCCATTTTTTTTTTTTTGCCAAATTTTAATTTCTAGTTTGGACCCATATTTTTACCAAAAACTTTTATTGGACCCAAACTGATTATAAAAGAAAGATATGGTCTACTATCGGTGCCTCCATTGCTCTGTCCTCCCATCTCTCCCTCGTTTTTTTTTCTTCTTTGTCATCTCTCTCTAGATTTGCTTCAGTTCACTCTGGCCCCATGGGGCAGTGGTTTTGTTTGATCTCCTTTTGATTCGGAGGAACCAAGAGTCATTTTTTGGTAAAAAAAAGTTCTGGGAGCTGAGCAATCTGTTTTAGCATTGATAGCCAGAACATTCATTCCTCTGATCAAATTTCAGGCAGGGGAAGATGAAAGGTTGAGAGATAGAGAGAGAAGAGAGATCTCAGCTGGTTGTAACCTGAGTTTCCATTGCAACCCAATCAGAGAATCTTTTTGCTCTGTTTGGTAGGAGAGAGAGAGGGCAGAGGAGGCGAAAATGACAGAAACGTCGCCCAGGGCGCTGATGCCAGATTCGTTACTGATGGGGAGAGAAGAGGTGGCGGGGCAGATTGGGATGATGTGGGAGATAGTGAAGACCCCGTTGATAGTGCCCCTGCTGAGGCTGGCGGTCTACATTTGCCTCGCGATGGCTCTCATGCTGTTCGTGGAGCGTGTATACATGGGGGTCATCATCGTCCTCGTGAAGCTCTTCTGGAAGAAGCCCGAGGATAGGTACAAATGGAAGCCATACGAGGAGGATTTGGAGTCTGGCAGCGCTGCCTACCCTTCTGTCCTCGTCCAAGTCCCCATGTTCAACGAGAAAGAGGCATCCTCCCTTTTCTCTGCCTGCGATATGATCTTCTTAAAACTTTCCTCTCTCTTCTAGCTGCTCTTGCATGATGGGTCTGTTGACTCTGTGGCCTGGCCGCCCTCTGTTATGTACATGCATACAGGTGTACAAGATCTCCATAGGGGCAGCATGTGGACTCTCATGGCCTGCTGATCGTCTCGTTATCCAAGTCCTCGATGATTCAACCGACCCCACCATTAAGGTGAAAAGCTCGGCCATGTTTCTCTTCACCTCCCCTGTTTTCAGTTAGCTCATTCGTCCATCATACTGACTAACTTGTTGATATTCTGTCTTTGGGATATGATCTGCTGCAGCAAATGGTGGAGGAGGAGTGCCAGAGGTGGGCGGCTAGGGGGGTGAACGTGGTGTACCAGATAAGGGAGACCAGGGGCGGATACAAGGCTGGCGCCCTCAAGGAAGGGCTGAAGCGGAGATACGTCAAGCACTGCGAGTTCGTCGCCATCTTCGACGCCGACTTCAGACCCGAACCCGACTTTCTTAAACGGGCCATCCCCTTCTTCCGCAACAACCCCGACCTCGCCCTCGTTCAGGCCCGATGGAGATTCGGTACCCACCAGCCCCACCTGACTCTTCTTCCCTTTTCTGAAGTAAAATCTCTGCTAAGAATTCTTTTATTGCCCCAACTGCTAAGAAAGAAATCATTTGGCACTTTTCTCTTCTCTTGATAAATTACACATGATAAATAAAATATCTGCCTTTTCTTTTTAAAAAATATTCTTTTATGACAATTTAAACTTAGTAGCATATAAGACGAACCAAACAACTAAGTGGTCTGCCTTTTACTATGTTTGTGTTTGTGTGTTGCAGTGAACGCGGACGAATGCTTGATGACGAGGATGCAGGAGATGTCACTGGACTACCATTTCAAGGTGGAGCAGGAGGTTGGGTCAGCTACTCATGCATTCTTCGGCTTCAACGGTAAGTAATATACCTTTTAAGATTAAGATATCAGTAGATAATGTTAGCATGAAGGGGGGGGGGGGGGGGGGAGGTAGGTAGCAGAACTACGGACACTTTTTCAAGATTGGGTTGTGATGATGAAAAAGATGGGTAGAGTTGATCATCTCCACTAGGGTTTGACTGTTTGAAAAGATATTGCCCATTATTGGTTAGGAAAAAAAAACCAGTACCCCAGGTATGGGGTGGTGTCATTTAGACATTGAAAGTATGGAACTTTGCATTCTCCAGATGACAGCTCATAACCAAGGGTTGGAAGTTCAGAAGAACAATCTTCAGTTTTTAGGATGTATAATCTGACTGACAGAAGACACAGATGCAATGTTGTAGTAACGGGAACCAAATTGTATTTTCAGGGACTGCTGGGGTGTGGAGGATAGCAGCCATCAATGAGGCAGGTGGGTGGAAGGACAGGACCACGGTGGAAGACATGGACCTCGCCGTCAGAGCCAGCCTCCACGGCTGGAAGTTTGTTTACCTCGGTCACCTTCAGGTATACCCAAAATTTGTGAAGCATTGTCCTTCAAGCAATCTGTCTTATGGTTGCTTGGTATCATAGATTGACTTTATTGGTCCTCTTGAGACAAAATGACATCTGCAAATACTAATTTACGTGAATCTTGATGACAAATTCTGAACAATGACAGGTGAAGAGCGAGCTCCCAAGTACCTTCAAGGCCTTCCGGTTCCAGCAGCACCGCTGGTCCTGTGGACCTGCCAACCTCTTCAGGAAGATGGTGATGGAAATTGCCAGGAACAAGGTCGGTTTGCCTCTGCACATCACATGTAAATGTAAAGCAGGCAATTTTGCAAGGAGTTTGAAATTGTGTCTTGTTAACCTTTCTTCTGGCCACTGGAAATTTGCTGCAGAAAGTAAAGTTCTGGAAGAAGTTGTATGTCATATACAGTTTTTTCTTCGTCCGGAAGATCATTGCACACATGGTAACCTTCTTCTTCTACTGTGTGGTGCTCCCTCTGACCATTTTGATCCCCGAAGTTGAAGTTCCTATCTGGGGCACCATCTACATCCCCTCCATCATCACCATTTTGAATTCAGTTGGAACTCCAAGGCAGGGCCTCATTCTGTTGAATCAAAAGAGAACTTCATTTGTTTTCAAAGGTTACCAATATACAGGATATTGCAGTTACAGCTAGTCCTTTACTTCCATCTGTTAATGCAGATCGCTTCACCTTTTGTTCTATTGGATCCTTTTTGAGAATGTGATGGCACTGCACCGAACAAAGGCAACATTCATCGGTCTGCTGGAAGCTGGGAGAGCCAATGAATGGGTCGTCACCGAGAAGCTTGGGGATGCTCTCAAGAACAGACCAAACAGCAAGACTGCCATCAAAAGACCCAGATTTAAGATAGGTGACAGGTAAAAACTCTTGCCCTCTTCAGGCATTACCTATTCAAGACTGCCCTGCGCAGCATTGTCAATATTCAAACTCCTATTTCACTGTGGTAATGTTCCCTTATTTCCATATCCACAGGATCCATGTTCTAGAGCTCTGTTTTGCCGTATTCCTGTTCATTTGCGGGTGTTACGATCTTCTGTACGGGAAGCACTACTATTACATATACCTGTTCCTTCAGACTATCACCTTCACCATCACGGGGTTCGGTTACATTGGAACGATTGTCCCTTAGTTTAAAAACCAAGAGAAGCCTAAGAATTGTGCCACATAACCCCTCTTCTTTTTCTTTTTCCTTTCATACGTTGTATCTCTATCAGCTCGATCAATTTCAGGTAGGTTCACAACGGGTCATTTTGCCTCCCGCAATATCATTCATGTAACAGCTTGATGATTCTCCCGCATATATTGTTTGAATATTAAATGATAGGACAAATGCGTGAATAAATGAATGAATGTTTCTTTTAAATTAAATAAAATATTATATTTAAATAAATTCAGTTGTTAAATTACTAAAACTTTTATATTCAACTTATTTACTATAATGTGCAACTATGCGTTTGTTCTTAAAACTCAAGTAAATAAAAAGTAATTAAAAGTTGTAGGGGACTAGCCCTAAAAGATAAGACCAAGGTTAATAGTTCCTTATAGTGAATTATATATTTGATAATAATCTAATTAATATCGGTGGATTGATATATAAATTAACATACCTTATACATGGCGTAGGAAAGATTAGGTCGAGTGATAGTGAGATACTTAAAAGGAACCCACAATCCGATGATATAAAGTGGGATCCAAAACAGGTGTCCCAACATTGAGGGAGAGCAATGATCCAAGAGCAATAGGGTATATATAGACTTACAAGTATTCATGACAGATTTAGATAAAGAGCAATAGGGTATATATAGACTTACAAGTATTCATGACAGATTTAGATAAAAAGTTCTAAATATACTTATATTGAGTGAGTATAATTGTATACTTTAATACCAAGTAAATTATGGAGAGTTCCCAGATATTTGATGGAAAATTCATATTGTAGAGCATGTATAGTGGAGTTGAGAGTGGCATTGGGAGATTCAGTAATAGTGATATGATCGACATAAATTAGTAAACATATAAATGTGGACGTAGGATAGATGAAAAGACGGCTATCTGCAATAGAATTATAGAAGTCCAATTGAGATAGAAAAGAGCTAAGGTGCATAAACCAAGCACCGCCCCTACTTGATACCATAAAGTGATTTAGGAAGTTAACAAATATAATAAGGAAAAAGAGAGTAAACAAAACTTGTTGATCGTTGCATGTAGACTTCTTTAACAAGATGACTATGAAGAAATATGTTATTGAAATCCAACTAGCAAATAGGCCAATGAAGTGAAATTGCAATAGAAAGAACTACTCGAATGGTAATCGATTTAATAACAAAGCTGAAGGTCTCATCATAATCAAGCCCATGTTGTCATTTGGCAACGAGACGAGCCTTGTATCAACCAATAGAATTATCAAAATTTTCTTTAATTTTGTATACCCACTTGCAACTAACAATAGAATTCTTATTGCATGACATGCATCCAAGGGGCATGATGATAGGCATGTGCATAAGTGCAACGTCGCGGGGGTAGAGAGTCATCTTATAAGCGAGTGACCATACGAGGAGGCACCACGACATGGTCTTGGTCGGTAGGAGAGATAGTTGGAGAAAAATGGTCAACATGTGTAATGGAAGAAGAGTGAGGTGACATACTTATGTCTAAAACTGGGGTAGGATGAGGGACCGAGAGGGGAACGTTAGAGCGCTCCACTGAAGCGGAGGAAGGTGTACTATCTGCTGAGAAAGGAAATATTGTTTCGTTAAAAAGAACAGTGTGATAAGTGAATATGCGATTAATACGAGGATCCAAAATACAATACCCGGAATAATGTGAAGGATAGCCAAGAAAAATACAAGTAACATACCATGACTAAAGTTTGTGAGACATGTAGGGAAAATAGAGACATCTAAATACACACATAGATTTATAATCAGGAGGACTATGATGAAGTATCTCATAATGAGAACGAAACTCAAGGACCGAGTAGAAAGTTGGTTAATTAGATAGAAAATGCAAAATCCCAAAATTTTGATGGAGGCTAATGTCCATAATATGATGATGTTTAGGCTAAGCTCATTCACTTTGTTGGATGAAAGGTTGACTGATGTCAATAAGCTGAAATTCAATTTGAAATGAGGTAGAAATAAAATTTTTGGCACTATATAAGTGAAAAAATTTAATTTTGCAATCAAGCAAATTTTTAACTTGCAAACGAAAATATCGAAAAATAGATAGAATATTCGAATGCTTTTTCATAATAAATAACCATGAGAACTTACTATATTAATCAAGAAAATAAATATAGTAAAGATGAACCATATGGGATGTAACAAGAGCAAGTCCGATGATGAGTACTGACATGGTGAGTTAAAAGGAAAGAATGATAAGAAATATGAATTAGATAATGATAAATGTGAGATAATTTTTATTGATAAATGTTTAAAAAACACAGGATTGATAATAGGAAAAGTGGGATTTCTTAAATGTTGTTGCCATAATAAAGTAGATTTATTACTACTTACACAAGCAATTGGAAATAATGTAGAATAATTATAACTTGTACAAAGATAGTATAATCCTCGTTTGCGGCTTACGTGCAACAACTCTTGGTGAGAAACATCTTTGATAAGGAAGTGAGTAGGGTAAAATTTAAAATATCAAGCATTATCATTAGTAAAGTGGGAGACATAAAGTAAATTAAGAAAAATTTAAAAAACATAATAGATATTGTTGAGATGAAAGTGAGAAGTAGAAAATCTAACAGAATTAGATCAAGAGATAAAATGGGTAAATTTGTCTAATCTCCAATTAGCTGATTCTTAGGAAGTATCTTATTCTCCTAAATATACATGTGAGATAAATTATTAGTGTATGAATGGTCACTCCTGAATATACTAGTCAAGATGATCGAGACTAGCTTTGTTGCCACAAGCAGGGAGAACTTGAGTAGTGGGAGAGAGAGCCTTGAATTCATAGGAAGGATAATAATGAGTTGAATGTTCATGTTTGTCATAAAATTGACAAATGGGCTCCAAATATTGAGAAGTGGGTCGAGTGGTCTATTGTCCTATGATGTCAAAGGAAGTGGGCTGATTAAAACTAGTATTACGCAAATTAAAGTATTAGTGCGACCACAGTCCATAATGTATTAGGGTAGATCTAAACTGATAATAAGAGTGAGGCCCAAGTCCATTTGAACTTGTCTGCCCCCACACGCACGCAAGTTGTAATTTACGCTCATTCTTCAATTAGGGTTGAGTGAAGCTTCAGGGCAAGATGAGGAAGAGTGATCAAAGTGTTGAGCGTGCACGGTGACACGAGTGGGGAGAAGGCCAAGGAGATGGAAAGTAGTGTTGGAGCCATATTTTTAAACACGACAATTCATATTAGTTTGTTTGATTTGTAGGTTGCACCCAACGGTATTCAACAAATACTTAAAGAAAAATAAAAATTATGAGTCACCGGTCATAGAGTTGGTACGACTAGGATGAATAGAGGAGATGTGATACAATGCCTCTAATACCATGTAAAAATGTAAAATAGGGGAGTAGAATATTTTGGAAGATAGAATTGGTAGGTAATAGGCATATGCTACGAGAACAACTGTTTATTGATAAGCGACTTAATAAATTACACATAGGCTAATGATAATATTAATATAGAAAAAATAATATGAGAAAATATATATATGATATAATCTTAACTATTTAAAATTATATAATATATATATTATAACTACCAAATATAATATATTATAATATTTTAACTTTTCTTCTCAAAATTAGTATGACTATTAATCTAGCTTAAAGGGAGTTCACAAAAATTGAGTTTATCTCAAAAAAATGGAAGCGAGTGAATGATAAATTTTTGGTACGTATATAGTCTATTTGAGTATCAGTGCCAATAAGATGAACATTAAAAAGACTATGACTGACTTATTCACGAACAAAGTTACAGTTGATCTTGATGTGTTTGGTGCAAGTATGAAAAATAGGATTTGCTGTGAGATAGATAGTTGATAGGTTATCGCATCAAAGTGTAGGATAAGTGTAAAGTGATAGATCAAGTTCTTGGAGAATAGATCAGATCCAAATAAGTTTAGTTGTTTCATTACCAAGACTCTTATTGTAAACCCCATTCTCTCATAGTAAGAAAATCGAAAAATGAGAGCCGAAAAATTTCAAGAGAAAACTAAGGTTCAAAGTAAATCGGAATTGGTAAAGAAAAGTCAAAACGGGAAATATGAAAATCCCAAGTGTTCAACAAAGATCCAAAAATAATGGAAAAGGATCATAAACCAAATTGAATATGAGAACCGGACCGGTTCAGTGCAAATCGGACTTGAACTGAGTTGAATCGGGATGAACCAAGAAGTATCGATTTAAAGAGTCATTTCTGTAGATGACTTTAAAATATTAGTTTGAGAAATGAAAGTCACTAATGTGTAGAAAATAATTTTAGAAAATTTTAATTGTTAAAAAATCGATTGAATCAAGTCTAAATCAATCTATTTTCGATTTTGGGTCATCGAAACCGGTCAATAGACCACCTGCGAGGTCAGTGCCTAGTGAGTGCACGTGACACGTGATGAAGCATGATTAGTCAGCCGCTCGATCAACATTTGGAAGCACTAACCAATGAGAGTGTGACACGCGTACTCGATCAATGGTCATATGAATAAAGTCCACATCACCAAATACTAACCAATTAGGAAGCGACACATGTATTCAATGCATGGTTAACTAAGGAGAAACCTCGTCAATGGAGTTGACTAATGAGGAGTTGACACGTGATAAAAGTGTCACGTTAGCGACCGACTAGGATATCACGTAACGATCGACCAATCAGAGGTTGATATGTGATAAAACCACGTCGTATCAATTAGAAGAGTCAGGTGAAAATACTAGCCAATCACAGGATAACACGTGTCATAGTCAACAGTCATATATGGTCAAACACCATGATGGACAAAGTGACCAATGGGAAGTCACCACGTATTCAATAAACAACTCGTACGTTTAGTAAGACGTCGCTTCACCAAATCTAGCCGATCACAAATCACCTTGTAGCATTTCACACGTGCAAACTCCTGTGATTTTGTGTCAAATTAATTTTTAATCCAATTAGATTTTAAATATAGGAGAGTCAAGAATATGAAAACGTCCTATGTAAACATTAAGAAGTGAAGCAAGATAGCTATGGAGTTGGGAAACTATGAGATTGCAATTGAGGTTTCACGGCTCGAACCAGCCATCAGTGGGTTGAAGGAAGAGGTTGCAAAAAAGAGCAGTGCATTAGATCGATAGATTAAAGAAAATGAACAAATTGGGTCACTACTTAGAAGTGCATTACCAAATAGGAAAAAGCTCGATGATCCGAACCGGGCAATGCGACAGTCAAAGAGGGATGCAATGATGGCCAGTCAGATGAGGAACTCATTTCAGGAGGTGAAGAACGATGGATTAACGAGGTCGATGCATAGTGTGATGGGATTGCTCTCTGTATTGCGTGAGGATGGGAATCTGACAAGGAGTAGGAATTCCTATCAATCGAGATAGATGGATAGATAGATCCCTTCTTGATCTGGTAATGGGAGACGAGCCATGGGTCTTTCAGGCCATCTTGCATATGGTAGGAAATTTACTGATGGATAGTAATCAAGGAGGGTTAGTTATGATGAGGATCTTGTCAGATAATGGGAAGCAAGGGTTAGGAAGAGGAGCATGTGATCATCTAAGGTGGGCTACTTGGAGATCAAATGCACCAGATGGTTTCGTTTAGATCAGGTTTGAAGGTGGGATTAGCAACCACATTTCTCATTCAGAAGGCTAGCCCAGCTGACGCAACTGTAACGGGGTTAAGGAAATATTGAACTTCAGTATCTACAAAAGGCTAGCCCAGCTGATGCAAGGCAACAACTGAGTGGTTCCAAACCGGCATGGATTTGCCCATAGCATGAACTTATACTCCTTACCACACAATCAATTAACATTCCTCTCACCCTCTTTAATATCAAATTGATGTCCAACTTATGTTTAGAGTTGGTAGCTATTTTGATTGAGGGTTTGTTGGTGAGAGTTGTTTCTGTCTGTGTTTGGTTAACTCTGTTTTTGGGTATAAATATCGTAAAAGGTGAGTTATCCGCAGAAGAGTGAATGGGCGTATGGATGATGATGATGGGCCGAGAGGTAAAGATCACAAGGAAGAATTTGCCAATAAATAAATGAAAACTTGGAATAGCATGCCATGTATTGCCAAATATGGTCCTTGGATTCCCACCAAACAACTAGAGGGTAGCATTCTAGGTGTAATTTCCCCACACTTTTCAACAAGAAGAGAGAATAATTCCATAATTAAGTGAAATACTACAAAACAAATAGGTATAGTTTAGGCAATATACTATAATTTACCCCTTCTGCATAACAATATTTCAACCATTCTGACCATTTTCAGAAACGATCATGCTTCTCCTCAGTGAGCGCGTCATGCTAGTCATTCAAAGATTCCATTTGAATGACAGACCAAGGGTCAGATCAGCTGACAGTGCTGCCCTCCAAAGTAGGATCCCATTAGGTCTGATAATCTTTTGTCTATTAGCTGTACTTACTGTTCAACTGCATGATTGATGAGGAAAAGTTAAATCACTGCCAGGACAAGATTCGCTTTAATGGGACCTCAATGATAAGCACCTAATGGTAATTTTTTCCTTTAATAATACATTCTTTGAAAGGGGAGACTCCCTCAAGGTGATTTCATGGCTTTTGGTGTTTGTGCCTCCATTGTATTCTGATTGATGATTGCAAGTGACTCAATAAAAAGTTTAATGGAGTTAATTAGATACAATCTGTAAGTTGGGTTTGATATTCTTCCAGGAAGCAGAAGCTTGAAACAACATTGTTAGTGCATCCAGCATGGATGATCCAAATCATATCTATCAGAATTGAGATCCACACTTTGCCCAGTAGAAAAAGCTGATATTACAGAGTTCACAGCAGATTCATTCTGAAATGGTACAAGGCTGAGTAGGCAATACAGAAGAAAGTGTACATAGAAGATGCTGTTGTACAGCCACCAATAAAATAGAGACCATCCATCAATCACATCTTGCATCTAATAGGTGTTCTTGTGAAAAAAAGGATACTTATGGGATCCATCATGCAGCGGGTGGCTTGACAAGTGCGGCTGGGAAGTCGAGAAGAATGACTTTCTCAATAGCTTCTGAGAACTTGGAGGAGAATTCAAGGTGGTTGGGGTGGGTCGCAAAGGCAGTGAAGTCTTCCTTCTTGTGGAAGGTCATCATGAAGGCGTGAGTGAAGCCTTGTGTTAGCATCTCAGGGCTCTCTATGTCATGTCCCCTGTTCAGAGCAGGATCAATGCAGATCAAAGGATTCAAATGTATGGTCTTACTAAACCAGAGAAGAATGAATAATTTGGAAATGCATTCGTGAAAGAAGGGTTAGCATACTCACCATTCGAAGGACTTCACAGCATCGATCTCTGAGGCAAGCTTCTCCAATCCCTTCAAGATGTCATCTACCCCTGCATCTCCCTTGAACTTCACTATCACCAAGTGCTTAAACTCTCCCATCTTCCTCCAAGCTCAAAGAGGAGTGATAAGCCTCTTTAACTGAAGGGCTTTTATAGAAGCATCATGCACAGTCGGTCTCTGTAGCCACGTTTGGCTCATCCCAACATGTACTCGTGTTGTTGGCCATATGGCCCTTGTTTTCTTCCTTTCGACAGGATCTGCAAAGAAATGCATAGAATTGTACGGATGACAATAACATTGCTCTTTGAAATTGACTGATACCATACCCGTGGGCCTCATCCCACATGGTCATTATTTGATCTCCGTTTGCTTTCTCCTAACTTTCATTGAAGTCCTCGAGATGATGGAGAAAACATGTTGGAGAATGGACCCTTCATCCTTCAACCTGATTTGATTCAAATCCTAATTTTAGCTAAGAGATGTTACTATCATCATTCCGATTAGAACAAACCTTCACAGGGCCTGAGACCCACAAAGCCTGCACAATTACTAAAAGGTAAGACACTCCTTGAAACTCCAAGTTCCATTCCAACAGCAGATGGCCCAATGATATATCCCACTGGTTTGGTTAGCACAGCCAGCACATGGATAGAAAAACATTTAAGTCGCTTTAAAGAAACTCAGCCACCTTCCACAGTAGTAGTCCACAAATCCCTCTTCAACTGGCCAGCTACGAAGATAGCTGAAGAACTTGTGGTGACTTGAATCAGTAACCCAAGTATCAACTTTTATGAACATTGATCCCAATATCATAACAACCTTATGCCTAAGCTCTCATCTCTAATATCCCTACCATGGCAGAAAGAAAGCTGTCGCTTCAATTGGACAATATGGTCGATCCAATATCCTCACTTCAAATGGGTTCTCATAGAATCTTCCATCTTTCCATCTGAATTTCAATGAACAACTAAAAATTACATCCTCGGTGGATGCTATTTGGTTGAGCCAATATCCAAGTAAAGTTCACAGCGGAGAACAAGGCCAATATCTTTAGCATGTCATTGAAGTTCCTTAAAAATGTTAAAAAAGAACTAAAGATAGCAAGCATTTGGGTGGCCCATCAAAGAGTATACAGTCATCTTCCATCCAATGGAAGCATGTCTCCAACTATGCAATTATTAAACAGAAGGAAAAATAGAGGGTAGAATTTGTTCAAGAAATAGCAAAAACAACAGCCAAGAGTTACTCCTTCTTCCCAATCCCATGGGACATGTTATAGATCCCCCTTGCCTGCATTAAGTCCGTCATTTGTGTAAGAGTGGGTAGAAGGTCCTTGATTGAATGAGAAAAAAATTCTAGAGTATCTTTTTTTTCTTGGTTCAGAAATTTTGTAGCTTAATGTGTAAATTTTACTCAACAGAAGCACATGAAAGCAATGATACAGAGAGCTACTCACAATCATGAAGGTTACGGTTCCTGCCAGAGCCAGAGGAATTGCGATGGAGGTTATCTTGTCAAAAGGTCCCTTTAGGTATGTGTGCTTGTGAATGTTTTGGAAATACTTCTGCTTCTCAACAAGCTTCTCCCTTGGTCTGAATGGTGTCTCTGTCATCCTGCAGAGTATGCTAAAATCTATGTGAGGAACTTGTTAGCAAGACAGTATAATGGGAAAAAGGTTAGTAAATAATATGATTATAGAAGGAGCAGATTACTCTTGCACAAGAAACGGAACTCAATACTTTGTTAACTAACAAAACCTACATGCAGTCAAAGTTAATAGAAAACTGGCAGAGAGAGGAATTAAAAAGTGTTTCAGAGTAATGTACAACTGAATTTAGATTCTCCATTCCCCTATCTGATTGCCTCACTAATAACAATTAAGATCAGTCTAAGGTTAGAATATTCCCATCAATCTTACAAATGGGCTCTCATGTTTTCATCTTCCACTGGAAAAATCTAGAAAACCAACTAAAATATAAATGTTGAACACAATAACAGATATTTACACAAGGATTGACAAGAATGGGATGTTTAAGTCAGCAAAAGCAAACCATGATGACATGCAAGAATGATTAATTTCCCTACTCCAGAAGACATGGCCCGTTGACCATCTAGGAGATGTTAAAATCCCATAAGAAAAATGAATAAAGCTTGCTCAGTAATGGATTATCCTAAATCTAGTACAGCTCCACTAAGCACTCGACCAATTCCACAGGGAACCATTTGTAGTTCCATTATTTTCTTGATTGAGATTTGGGAATCTCAACTATGAAAGAGAAAAAAAAATCAATACAATCAACAGGCATCAAGAGGCCAAACTTAGGTTCTGGTCTCACAAAATCCACAATAACCTCTCCATGCCAATCAAGTAATCATTCCAAAGTAATTGGATGAAAGTTGAAAAAAATGAAGATCATAAATTCAGACGAAGAGGGGAAATTGAAGCAATCAGATGGCGTGTAATACGATCGCTCTGGAATAAAAATGAGATTCATCCAGCAAATCAGAAACACGATTAGCATCGTCGAGTTCAACGCCAGCCGGGACTCGATCGAGAGCACATAAATCTAGCTCGTATGCTTATGTAAACAGAAACTAATACAAGTGAACCGCTGCTTACGTTGATCTGAGACTGGGAGGTCCGAACTGTTGAGCTTCGCCTAAGTTCAGAGCTTTCTACGGTCGACGAAGGAGATGGCCAAGGTTGAAGACGAAAATGAGGGCGACCTGACGGAGGGGTAGTTAGGCTTAGGGATGGGGTCGGCCATAAAAAGCGACAACGTTTAGGCTATTGGTTAGGCCCATGAACTAATTAGGCCCAAATAGAGCCCGACCCATTTAAATATAAACAAATATCCATATTAGACCGTCGACGCATTTCCTGATCCTATGAGAAACACAATTGAATACGGCGGTAGCCGTTATATTCAAACAACATGCATAACAAGGCAGGCAGACATGGCCCATGAATCTAGACACAAATGTCAAAGCGAGCTTCATTACATGCTAAATGGTTTTAATTTAACCATGGAAAGGATAGTGTTTGCCATATATAATGGATGTCCAACATCTAATTCACCCATTTGAGAATCTGCTCTTCTCTGCCAAGATTCTATTTAACAATGATTCACAGGCATCTTCCAGCAGATCTAATACCTGCAATAAGCCAAGGGAAGGACCCATCAATTCTGCTGGTGGTGTAAGCTGTATTTGTCAGAAATTTTCTCTCGATTTCCAATAAAGAAATACGAAGGAAATCTGTAGTTTATATCTGATTTATCAGGCTGCCCTTGCAGCATTACCCTTTCAAATCCCTCGGGTCCTCCATAATAAGGATCCGGCACTTCTGTGTCATCGTACTTCTTGCAGTAAGAGCACATCAATTTAACCTGCATAGATTCATCATAGAGAACCCAGTTCAATTCACAGATTCACAAAATGATGCCAGTACCTCATCTGTGACTTTTTCTCGACTAACCTTCTTGTGCGCATCTTCTGGAAGGTTTTCTTTGGATTTCCACTGATGGAACGCATGCAGAATATCCTCTGCACAAAGCAAGAAACAGTGAGTTAGAAGTGAAAGGGTCACACGGCAACATTCTGTCCCAAAATTCCATCAAGGCGTATCTTCAAATTGTGCATACTCCTGTTCTGATTATCCATGGCAAGGATGAGATCGAAGTTCTGGAAATCAGTGGGCTTAATTGGCCTTGATTTGGATGTTATCTGAACTCCTCGCCTTTTAGCTGCTGCCCTCATCCTGGGATCTGCTAAAGCACCCTTAACGAGCAAGACAAATCCATTAGCTTTAAGGATTTGTGGGCACATCGTCATGATTTAATTTGAGCTGCATACTTATTACAGCTAGTGATGACCTAATGTTCAGCTTACATACGATGATAAACCCTTTCACCATATTTCAATTTCCATTCTAATTCGAATCACAATTCTCTAAAACCCTCGCATAGCTCAGGAACCTTTACCAATCACATCTTATCGGTCTATCTACAGACCTCTCAACAAGATTACAATACTTCCGCACCAGAAATTATCTTCCGGTCCTTACCGACTCCCTCAATTAGGCACACAATAGACAATACAATAGCCTTGTTTGATCCCTAAGAACTAAGAAGATTACTGCAAACAGAGCACATGCGCGCATCGAATGAAGGCCAATTAATTATCTAAATATTGATGGAATTTACGCTCATATTGATAGACGTACATTTCAATGACTACCTACCTCATGGTACCCGATTGTGCCCGCAGAATCGATCTCGAACATGGAGTCGACGCCCCTCTTATTGACGATATCCCTAAAAACTCCCTCAGCAGCGGGGCTCCTACAGATATTCCCGAGGCAGACGAACAAAACCGAGAACGGTGTCACCGTTGCTTCGTTAGGCGGAGCTGAAGAAGCCATTGGAGAAGAAATCGAGAAACCCCGAGACAAGAAGAGTTGGACTTCCTATGTCTTCCAGGAGTTCTTAGAAATAAAAGGGATGGATTGAGGGAAATATAATTTAAGATCAAATCTATAAAAAAAAATATTGTTATTTATGATTTAATATAATTTTTAAATATAAATAAACATATAAAAAATATTGCACTCATGTGAAAACATAGTATAATATGCCATGTAGATCTTTGAGTATATAAAGCATCTTATGCTTATGTTGAGAGTTCCTTCCATGAGGTAAGTACTAATTTAATCTAATAAATAGAAAAAAAAAATGAGAGGGGGTATTTTAAATAAATAATTTTTTTCAATTTTATATATACATAAGAATTATTTATTTTATTTTAATATTTATTTTTTATTATTTGTTTTAATATGTAAATTAAATAACATGTTAGGTACATTTTAATTTCTCTCTTTACTTCTCAAGGTATCAAAGAATAATGAACTCGATTTTTCTATGGTATTGTCTTGATATACCTTCCATAAAAAACCAATTATTGAGCATATTTAAAAATGAATTTTGTGATTCCCTAAACAACCACATCTCTCAATATTTGCATGATCAGGAAAAAATTGGTGGGGGGATGAAAGGGGTCATGGTTTTAGGGTGCCACAAGACTTTTTATAAGGGCCATCCCCATTGATCTGACCCTTAGTTTAAAGGTAACTTACCTATATTTATTTATAACTAATAACTCATTTAATAACAACACGAATCAATATTTTTCACTTATTCTATTTAAATACAATATTTGTTTTTTTATCAAATTAATATAGTATAAAAGATTTTTTTTATCAAAATTACACGCATAAAAAATAATTAATTTCATATGTAAACTAATATAAATATCATTGAATTATTTTACATAAACTACTTGTGTATTTTTACAAAAATAATATTATGCTAAATTTAATAGATCGAACAAAGTTTTGTTAAATTTAAAATATTGATGAAATGTTATGATTAAATAATTTATTCATCTTTTATTTATAAAAATAAAAATACAAGTTGAAAAATACCTTTCCACTGCTAGATTTTCCTTTTTTTTCAATTAAAATAGTTTAATTTTTGTTAATTCCTTTTTATTATTTTTTATGGATAAATATTATATTTTAAAAAATATAAAAATTTATACATTGAATCTATTAGACAATATGAACTCTTTTTATTGCATAATAATTTTCATATTATAAGTATAGACATAGCAAAAGTCTGGACTTTTATTGACAGAAAAAATAAGGCTCAAAAGTACCAAATTTTGTTGCAATTAACCTATTTATTTACGCCAATTTGGAAATAAGGATATCTCCGGGGCTTACATGCACCGGGAGCATCTACAATCTGTACCAAATACCATTACCTCAATTCAATAACACGTTAATTTTATCATTTTAATATTATTTTTAATATATTAACCTCTAAATATTTAATTTAATATATTCAGTTAAATTAAAAATAAATATTACATCATAATTAATATCAACAAATATTTATCTACTAAAATTTATATTTTTATTAACGAACATACATATATTGATATACTTACATGTGATCTATAACTTTTTACTAATATTAATATATTTTTTGGTTATTTAATTTTTTTGCATATATAAGAAAATTTATTAATAGTTTATGACTCTATATTGACACCAGTTAAAATGTACTAATTATAATAATAAACATATTATTTGAGTCATGATATTTTATATGCATATGTAAAATTGCATCCACACAAAAATATGTTAATATATTCACTAAACTCAATCAATTTGGTGAAATTTTCAAGCAATTAAGAAACCCCTTGGCATGGTATGTATCATGTACTGGGCATATTATTTTATTAGTATTAATTAACATATTTTTATTTACCTTATATTATGTGCAATGTATTAAGTGAGTGATATTTTAGATTCAGTTAAATTAATATAAAAATTAAATAATTATATAAATTTTTAAGAAATAAAATTATTAAAACACAAATTAAAGTAGGAAATTATTAACTACTAAAAATACTTGGTCGACTATTTCTTCATTCGTTCGCATTTTTTCGTCTCTTTAAGTAGTATTCAGCCATTAATCTCTCTCTCGGTATGAACAATGGAGCCGTGGCTAGACGACTTAGCAGACGAGTTCCAGAGCCTGAGCTTCACCTCCACAGTCACTAACACAACCGCAGCCGAGATCCGTCCCAGTACCAGCTCCAGCTCCGAGGCCACGTTCACAGTCGCTTCCTCGTCCGCCTACGGCTCTTTCTCTTCCATCGCCACCAGGTCGCATCGCCTCCTCCGCCCACAGCTCTCCCTCTCCGACCTCCGCTTCCTCCAACGACTCGGCTCTGGAGATATAGGCTCTGTCTACCTCGCCGAGCTCAAATGCTCGCCAGCGCCGACCTCTGATGACTCTGCGATTCCTCCACTCGCGGCCAAGGTCATGGACAAGCGGGAGCTAGCGAGCCGGAGCAAGGAAGGGCGGGCCAAGACGGAGACGGAGATTCTGGCGATGCTAGACCACCCGTTCCTCCCTTCTCTCTACGCATGCGTGGACTCCCCGAAGTGGCTCTGCCTGCTCACCGAGTTCTGTCCCGGCGGAGACCTTCACGTGCTCCGTCAACGCCAGCCTTTCAAGCGTTTCGCCGAATCCGCGGTAAGGTACGCAAATTCGCCATCCTTCTCACACCTCCCCGCCCTCCCTTCCCCTCCCTTCGTGAGTCGGGTCGATTAGAAATTACAGTTAATGTGATAATTGATGAATTATTTTTTTTTTTTGCTGCCAGCCAATTAATTAATTACTATGCTGTAGCAAATATTACCTCTTATTGGCAGATTGTATATAGATCTAGCTATGGATGTCTTGTTTTGTTTCTGATTTCATAGCCAAGTCTGAAGAGGGGAAGCGAGGGCAGGGGCGGCAGTTTTGGGGGGCGAGGTACGTTTCATAGGCTTGTATTGATTTTGAAACGTTAGCTGATAGGATTTATAATGGTGAGAGCGATGGGTCGTACGACGGGGGCCCGTAGCCTGACAAAATCGGTGGTTGCCATCGTCATACAGTGGGATCTCACCTTGTACAATGTCTACACTGCATCATTTCTTTTCGTATAGGGGGCGAAGGGCATTAATAGGAGCATTGAATTTTAATGATAAGGTGGGAGAAAAAAGGCCATGCTTGAGCTTTCAAATTTTTTCTAGTGGGGGTAATAAATGGGGACTGGGATTTTGGTCCTTCAGCTTTGAATTTGGACGCATTAGTGTGGGGTGATTATTTTGGGGTACCATCTCTGTAGTAGCATGGATTTTCATTATTATTAATAAGAAACTGCCGACACAGCTGGATTGGATCGACGTGTTTAAGGCTGGATCACTAATGTATAGGGTTTTTTATGGTTAAATAAGTATACAGGTTAAAGTGGAAATCTCGAGATGGTTTATCAACTTGGGACTTGGGAGTGTTATTATATCAAGTAACAAGCCGTTTACTTTGTGTTATTTAAGACTGATCCCATGTTGAGAGGACAAAAAATCATTGATGAGTTGAGCTTTTATATGCACTTGTTTTATTGCATATGTAGTACAGGTTGTGGCGTGTATTTAAAGTGACTTGTGTTGAACACTGAGTGATGGACTATGGAATAGTTTTTTTTTTACAATGTACAAAGGACCCAATCTGCTGGACTATGGAATAGTTTTTTTTAACAATGTACAAAGGACCCAATCTGCAGTCGATGAGCTGGGTTACTTGCTCCTATAGCTAAATATTATCATGCTATGTTTTATGCTGAAAAGTGAAACATATGAACCGGCATTTAACTGGCTCACAGTACTACTGTTGGAGAAGTCAATAATCAACTACCACTCTCACATGGGATGTGTATTGTGCTATTGTTTTGTCATTTTTTTTATTAAAATTCATGATGCCCACATACTATTGTGTTAGCTCTCATGTTGTTGAAGCCTTCCTTTTGTCTTATTTTTAGGGACGCTTTCCAAGCACTACTCATGGGCCACCATGTGATCCCTAAGTTTGACTTTAAAACCCAAAAGCTTTTTTCTTGACTTGTTCCTATTTTGGATGAACTTGCAGCTGAAATGTTTTGCTTAACCAATGTTCCTTGTTCACCTAGATCTCGACCTTCATTGGTAGCATCCATTTGATTTTTTCCATGAATTCGGGCATCCATTACAATGTGTTAAAATAGTATATAGGGTTGGTAGTTCATGGTAAGGAGGCATTCTCAATTATTTTAGCATCTATTTATCCATTACTGCACTCCATTTATCCTTAAATCATGTAATGTGATTACCTCCCCCTCTTTCCTGTTGACTCCAGGAACTATGGCTTAAAATTTGTACCCTTCTAGTTGTCTTATTGGCACAGCTGTTATTGGAGTCCTTTATTAGTTTGGACTGATTATCTCCATGTCTCCAGGTTCTACGCTTCAGAGGTTGTGGTAGCTTTGGAGTACCTCCACATGATGGGGATCATCTACCGCGACCTGAAGCCCGAAAACGTGCTCGTTCGATCGGACGGCCATATCATGCTAACCGACTTTGACCTCTCATTAAAGTGTGAAAGTGACACATCGACCCCGCAGCTCGTGGCGAATCACAACCCGCCTACGGCAACCCCCAAGGCGGACCGCCTCATTGACGCCCCAGTATTTGCCTCGTCCTCTTGTATCCTCCCCAGCTGCATAGTCCCCGCTGTTTCGTGTTTCCGTCCCAAGCGGAGGTGGCGAAAGAAGCGGCCCCACAGCTCTGACGTGCCCGAGTTCGTTGCTGAGCCCGTCGACGTGCGGTCCATGTCGTTTGTGGGGACCCACGAGTACCTAGCCCCGGAGATAGTCTCGGGCGAGGGCCATGGTAGCTCGGTCGACTGGTGGACCCTCGGAATCTTCATGTTCGAGCTCTTCTACGGGGTCACCCCCTTCAGGGGCTTGGACCACGAGATGACCCTAGCCAACATAGTGGCCAGGGCCCTTGATTTCCCGAAAGATCCGGTGGTCCCAGTCCATGCCAAGGACCTCATATCGCAGCTCCTGGCCAAGGACCCGGCCAGGCGGCTGGGGTCGACAACGGGCGCATCAGCCATAAGGCGTCACCCGTTTTTCCAGGGAGTCAACTGGGCTTTGCTGAGGTGTACGAACCCACCGTACACTCCGCCACCGTTCAGCAAAGATGATGTATCGGAGGATAGCTGTCCCGACACTCCCGTCGAATACTACTGATTTTCCGAACATCAATCAATCACAGGGAAGAAACAATTATATTTCAATCTCAAGAATGTAAATACTCGGGTGGAGTGCTGCCTTACCTTTACCTAGTTGGCGATCAAATTATCATCGAATGATGTCAGATCGGACGTTAGTATCATGGCTATAGGCGGAGGACGGGATCACGACAGAGGGGATGCAAACAAATTGGGATGGTTGCCGCCCTAACCGGTAGGAGAAAGAGGGGGAGTGGTGGCTCTGTCTGTCGGGCCCGCCACGATGCGAGGGTAGGCCTGATGAGGGGCTTGGTTGTTTGTTTGCGGGAAAAGGACTCGGGACTTTTGGATCCCACGCCACGTGCATCTGTTTGCTCTCCGGGTGAATGGCAGACCCTCTTTCCCCCTCTCCTTCCACCCACTCGTTATGTCAAAACCGATGAATATACTAATTATTTGATGTCACTATAAAACCAGTTTGTGTGTAATTTGACTTTTTTAATATTTTATTCAACTAAATAGTCACAACAAAACCAATGGTAGGAATGCTTTTAAATAGTCATCATGCCGGTCTGAGTCCACCTGCTTTAAATTAATATTACCTGAAATTTAAATATATTTTTATAATATTTCATATATATTAATTAATATAATAAATTTAAATTATATAATAAAAATAATCAATATTAGTATAATAAATAATTATTTTTATTTTTATTTTTATACTTTGTTGAGTTAATAAATGGGCCCTACATGGTAAGTGGATGATACAAGGACTTCATTATAATTATTGATATACAAGGCACATCAAATTTACAACTGATAAATATTGACTCAAATAGATAATTATGTGGTTTGTGTCGGCCAATGAAACCTATCTCATTGGTGTCACACCTATTTGAAAGAACATTACTCTCGGTATACTGTAAAAAAAACTAATCAACGGAATTGGGCTAGATTTGAATATCTAGGCCCATGAAATGCCGTGCGTCCATGGCCGCAGGGCCTAGTAGGCCCAGTTCGACTTTACGAGGGACACGGAAAACTTAAAACCTCAGTGCATAGGGTTTCTGCAGAATGTAACACATTATCCACTCCACTTCCATGGAGGAAACTCGGAATCAGGTTAACCGCCCTAAACCCGCCAACAACAAGAAGATCAAGAACCATTCACCTGAAATCGCATTCCAGTTGGACCTGAATGCTTGCTCCAAACACGGGGACTTGAAGGGCGCAATTGCCCTTTACGAGAAGGCCACCTCCTCTCAGAACCTCCGCCTCAACCTACAGCACGTGAACTCCCTTCTCTACATATGCTCCAATTCCGTCTCAGACCCTTCCCTGAAGGAATCGGCGGTTCAGTTCGGTTTCTGTGTATACGACCGACTTCTATCCTCCAAAATCGACCCCAATGAGGCCACCATCACGGCGGTTGCTCGGCTTGCCGCTGCGAGTGGGGAAGGCGATCGAGCGTTTGCATTGGTTAAGTCCATGCGGGATCTCGGTGTCATACCAAGGCTGCGTACTTACGATCCCGCCTTGTATTGGTTTTGTAATAATTCCGAGCCGCATAAAGCTTATGAGGTGGAGAAGCATATGGCTGTCACGGGTATCACCCCCGAGGAGCCTGAACTGGCAGCATTGCTGAGAGTGAGCGCTGAGGCGGGCATCGAAGAGAGGGTTTATGAGTATTTGCACAAGCTGAGGAAATGCGTTAGGTCCGTTGGTGAAGGGACAGCAAAGGCAATTGAGGATTGGTTTCAAGGAGAGAGGGCCTCTGAGGTTGGTAATGCAAATTATGATCATGTCCTCTTGAAAGATTCCATCTTGAAGAATGGTGGAGGATTTCATGGGCTTGGGTGGATCGGGAAGGGCAAATGGACTGTGAGGAGAGGAAATGTAGATGAATTCGGAGTTTGTGGGTGCTGCGGAGAGACACTTGCTTGTGCTGATATTGATGACTTGGAGACCGAGAGGTTTGCAGATTCCGTGGCTTCTTTGGCCATGGAAAGGGAGGCTAAGGCCAATTTTGGCGAGTTTCAGGTCTATCACAACCCAACATTTTTAGTAGGATCTTGTATCTATAGATGTTCCTTTCAGTTCAGTGGATTACACATCATTTAAATTAGCATTGCAGAATCTTGCAAGTTGGTATGGAGTCCAAAAGTTAGCATATTGCTTAAATGTAACAATAGATATTCTGTATCTTCTTCTTTTTCAAACCTACTGACCTTAGTTGATCTATTTATGCAATACCAATTTTTTCAACCTTTCTTTAACCATATCCTTTCTTAGTAGTTTTGGTTTCCTTATATAGGAATGGCTCAAAGAGCACACCCACTACCAAGCTATTGTTGATGCAGCAAATATTAGTCTATACCAGCAGAATTTTGCAGATGGTGGTTTCTGTGTTTCTCAGGTTGTAATTTCTGCTGTTTTTCCTCCATGCCAGCGGTCTTATTTTACTAGGTTTCCTATCAGCTAACTCACATGCACATCTTACCCTCATTGCAATAGAGCAGCTTGATGCGGTTGTGAAAGAACTGTGCAATAGGAGTGGAGGCAAATGGCCACTTGTTGTGTTGCATAACAAACGCCTTCGTGCTCTACGAGAAAATCCTACTCATAGAAGGCTGCTAGAAGAATGGGTGCATAAAGGAGTTTTGTATTTGACACCTAATGGATCAAATGATGACTGGTATACATGTCTTTAAAATACTCTACATAGCCACCATGCTTGTGTTCTGAAACCGGTATCCCTTTTTAGGTATTGGCTCTATGCTGCTGTGAAACTGAGATGCTTTCTTGTGACAAATGACGAAATGCGAGATCACATATTTGAGCTCATCGGAAGCGAATTCTTCCTAAAATGGAAGGAGAGACATCAAGTATTTGCTCTTAATTTGCATAATAGTTTCTTTGTTGTATGGTCATTTGTAGAATCTGCCTGGCATCGAAGTACCTGCTCTCCTGATGGATTTTCATAAAACTATGTGCTTTCACAGGTTCGGTATACATTCACAAAAGGATGTCCAGTACTTCTTATGCCACCTCCCTTCTCTAGAGTCACTCAGGTGGTATATATTCTTTTGTGCACATCCTATCTCTGCTTGCATATATTAATAGAATTATGGTTTCTCTCTCAGGAATCAGAAAACGGATCATGGCATGTGCCAATCTCTGATGGAAAGAATGAGGAAACTGCAATAACTTGGCTTTGCATTACAAGGCCAAACTGCTCTCAAGCCTTTGATGGCAAGAATGGTGCCAAATCAGTGGCTGTCACCGGTAAAAGGAAAGAGAGGTCTCCGTCTCCTTCGCATCAGCACTCAGAGAGATGATTATAAGGATGGAAAGAGAGGTTAGTTTCTCAATGCCCTCAGTCACCAGATTTCCAGATGAGAATGATTTCTTGTGAAAGGAATGTAGTTCAAAGTACGGTGCCCATCTATTGATGGTTGTTTCTAAATTCCATTAGCAAGAAGTTTTGAGGACGGTTTCTTGTACCATTTTACACTCTTTACAAGAAAAAAGCTTTAGGAAGGTGAAGTTGATCTACTACCCTAATATCGTAACATGGACTTTTTCCTAAACAGACCCCAACTTTACTAACAAAATTGGATGTGACAAAAAATAGAAGGGTCATCTACCAAAGAGGAGGAAAAAGAAATAGATTATAGGACAAAAAAGAAATGAGTTTATATCATATAATTCAAAAAACTTAGTATAGTGATTGTGTTTTAGTGTATAAATAGCCTAGTGATAGTTATTGTGTTTTAGTGTAAATAGAAGAACAAATCCCTAATCCTCTAAATTTTGCAATACAAATATAGTGTTGATGGGTGGCAGGAGCACTTGCAAAACTTTGCAAATTAAATTTTTGTAGTTGCATGCAATAATCTATAGATGCAAAAAAATACAATATTTGGCTCTAGCCACCTATAAGAATGCTCCTTTGATTTGATGATAGGAGAGGGAATGACTAGTAAGGTCAATAAAAATTCCGTAAGCTGATCTGGCTTTTGAGAACAAGTTTGCTAAGGATGAATATATGGATCCTGAGAGAAATAGATTGTCTCGTATGTGCTGCCATCATGGAAATTGATGGAATTCACCGCTATATTTCATGTGCCATAAACCAACAACTACTACGCTTGGCTGTACTTTCAATTGATCTAAGCCTGATCATGGCTATACTTTATAAACCAACAACTACTATACGCTTGGCATGCATACCTTATGAACAAATTAACGTTGAAACAGCGTTCATTTCTTTAGCAATAAGAGCATTTCTTTATACATATTGAAACAAGGAAGAAGCAATTCTATCACAGTACCAAGGTCCAGTCTTTCCATCTCAAGGAGCATGTGAAATGTAAAAGAAGCCATCTTCCCATTATAAAGAAGATGAAAAAGATAGTATGATTCCTTGAATTCAGGAAACGGCCAATCAACAAGCATGGCTATCAAGTCCGCAGCTGGGTGAAATCTGCAGAGAGGGAAAGACCCATCCAGTCAATTAGCCTTCCTCTCCAAATTCCTTGGTAAATCTCTCGTGCACTTCTAGATCTGCCTTGCTCACTGTCGGCCTCTGCCTTGCCAACACTTTATCGAAATCTGTCTTCGAGATTGGAGGAGGAAGGATCTGTATGGCACCCAATTTCATGCATAAAATAAAGAATCACCAAGCACAACACAGCGCAACTTCTGACATGTCCCTTTTAACAAGGAAATGAATAATCTCTTATAGGCTAGAAAGATATAAAAAAAAATTCTCTTGTTTTAAAATAGATAGATGTGTCCAAAGATCTTAATGACAAGCACCTTAGGACTAACTAGTCAACTGCAGCGGTCATACCTTAGAAGCCTCTCCTTGGGCTGCTAGCTCCTGCATAGTGATTTGCACAGCACCTGGTTGTTTGGGCCCACATGGGACCCACATACCATTTGGAGTCTTTATAAAGAACATAGCATCCTGTGTCTTACGGACAGGTTCAAATAGGACATCCTTAACCTGAATATTGAGACGTCAAATGAGCAAGCTGTCAAAGAATCTGAAGAGGATGACAAAGAATAGCAAAGGTTAAGGCACTTATGACTTACACAAACAGATACATCTGAACCAGAAAACCCCTCTGTCCTCCGTGCTAAGCTTTCAAAATCACTTTCAGTTAAATTGTGAGGAGTATCTCCCAAATGAACCTACAAAAACTTAAGATCATTACTCTGAATTTGAAGTAATTAAGATTAAATTCTACAAGAAAATTATGTACCTTGAACATATGCTGACGAGCTTTTGTATCTGGTAGAGGAATGTATATACGCTTGTCAAAACGCCTCCTGATGGCCTACAGTGCACAATCTACATAAGCAGCATACCGCTAGGAACTTATAAGTATGAAGCAAATAAGCCTTTCGATCTCCACTTACCTGATCAAGAGCATAAGGAGTATTAGTTGCTGCAAGAACAAGAACCTTCTCATCATTATGTCCTACACCCTGTTTGGCAAGAGAAGTAAAACCTTGTGTGTCAGAACAAAAAACAAAATGTGAGATCTTCTGAAAATTGAAATAAGAACTTTATTGGTCATCATACTTAATGACCCTAAGAACATATGAATCACTGGCCTAAACCAAATAAAAGCAGCTTAATCATATACTAATGAAACAATTTGCTATGAGTGTTATAGCCAACTTACAACCAATAACAAAATGACAGCCTTCATGAACATAGACATATGATGGCAGATCAAGATGAAAAAGAAGCCAGTACAAACATCAACATTTCCATAAGTAGGTCAAAAAGGAGACCCTGCCCTTATCCCTTATTTAGGTCAGGATAAACAGAGGTAAATGGAAGGGAACCTTTCTTCAGCTTACAGCCACTTTTCATTCGACCATGATCCGGGTTGCATTGAAGTGAGACAATTTAAGATAAGTTTCTATAAAAATTTACTAAGTCAGCCTTTTAGGTTTTATTAAAAGACATTTACCATCTCACCATTATCTAATCTCTTGCACACAAAAACTTACTTCCAGGATCCATCAAATGTAATAGATTCACTTTTTTTTGCTCAACGTAATAGATTCACTTTATATTATATTGGCGACTGATTACTTGTAAAAATAATATCCGGGATATGTTTGTCAGATTAATTTTTTTGGAAGACACTTGTATGATAATGCATGTGTTTGATCATGTTCTATTTACATGATACTATTTTTCCCTTCCATTCTCCCTAGCCTTGTTTAGCTTGAAGTAAATGGAGGGGAAGAGAATGGAAGTAAAAAAAAAGGGAGGGAAGGGAAAGGAGGGGAGAAACCAACCTTTTATAGGTATATGTTTGCAAGGGGAATGTAGGGGAAAAACTAACCTCATATGAATAGAATTTGACAAGCACAAAGGCTCATTTATTTACTAAAGAATAAAATATATGTCTACAAAAAATAAATATATATAATCATAATCCAATGAACACACACATACAAAGAATTCTACACTTAATCAATAATCAGCATGATGTAAAGTGAATCAGCTGGGAAAAAAACCTTTCGAGTGCAACAAAGATTATACAATGAGGAAATAAGAATTTGATTATGGTTTCAAAAAATTAAATGGTAAATTTCGTAAATTTGTTTTCTAATTCTTTCTTTAAATTTTCCGCCTCCATTTAACTCCAAATCGGGATTGGTGTTGAATGAAAAGTGGCTACTGGAGGGGAATCAAGGCAATAAATTCCCCTCAATTCCCTTCCGTCCACAAAAATTTCGAACTGAAAAGGTAAAAAATTTCTCCTCTTTTTCCGCTTCCTCTATTCACCTCAAACCAAACAAGGTACTAGTGATTGCATTGAAACGGGTTAATTTTTCCCTAATATCCCCTTTATTCCCCTCCCCTCATCCACTCCATTTAATTCAATCCAACCAATTGATTAAACTCAATAGCATTTAAATCAGCAAACACTAAGAAATCACAACTCAAGAACTTAAAATTGTTCCATGATCACCTGCATCTGGACAAGAAGTTCCGTCTTGATACGCCTCGAAGCTTCACTTTCATTGCCTTCACCACGCTGGCCACATAAAGAATCTATTTCATCAACGAAGATAATGGATGGGGCACTTTCACGGGCCATTTGAAAAAGACTGGAGACTAACTTCTCACTTTCACCCATCCACTTTGACACTAGATCTGAAGAAGATACACTGTCCACAAATAAAAATTGAAAGAAAAAAAAACATCAGATGCTTTATTGTTGTAACAGGTAAAGCCAGAGTGAGTGACTATTAGGTGATACTCTTAACAGGTTTTGTATTTAGAAAGTCATGTTTTCATCTTGAAGACCGGCTAAGCTAAAGCAACATACACAAAGGATATCTGTTTGCATTTCTTTTGTATAAAATCCTGGATGATATACATACTAAGAAATGCATAAAAATAGCTCCCTGGTTAAGGTTTTGCATGGAAGGAAAAATATGGTTTGGTGTAAGAAAAATTTCAATGAAAGACATAAATTGGTTAATGGTCAGGGAAGTTTTATTGATATAACATTAGAAGTCCCACAAAAGAGAATATGGAACAATTTTTCTACGAGGAGATCACCTGAAAAATGTAGAGTCTGCTTCAGTAGCAACTGCCTTTGCTAAGTAAGATTTCCCCGTCCCAGGAGGACCATATAATAGAAATGCCCTCCATGGCCGCCGCTTCCCTGAAAAACATTACAACAGGTAAGAATTCAATCACTGCATGGCTAATTCTGTGCTAAATGAAGTGATGCCTTTAGTTGCCTCAAGAAAGCAGAGTGAGCTTGAAAACCACCATAGATAACTAGAAGATCATAGCGGTCTTCAACCAACACAGGACATCAGCAGAATCACTAAATATCATACATGTAGTCCATGGAATTTTACCCTGAACGAGCTACACTATGAAAAATAAGCAAAACCAGCAGCAAAGGGAAAATAAGCTTTAAGCCCAGCGTACCAGTGAAGAACTGTGGAAACTTCACAGGCAAAATAACAGCCTCCTGAAGTGCCTGTTTTGCGCTCTCAAGCCCTGCCACATCGTTCCACTTCACATTAGGCTTCTCCCTGATGATAGCCGAATTCAATCCAGCCCTGAGCTTCTCCTTTTCCGCATCATCCCCATCGCCACCGGTTCCATCCTTGGGCTTCGTCTTAGGGCGGGTGGCCACCGCAGCATCCCCATTGGAGGCTGGCCCGGGGCCTCCCTCATCGAGTACGGCCCTGATCTCCTCAGCCCTGCGGAGATACTCGGTGAATTTCTGCGTTATGGCCTCCCGGATCTTCGGGTTCTTCTCGTACTTGAGATGGGTCTTGAAGTACTCGAGTGCGTTCATGTACAAGGGGAAGGCCTTGGCGTAGTTCCCGGCATTGTCTTCCTGCACCGCCTGCTTGACGTACTCGATTGCCTGCTCCTTGAAGTTGCTGTACATCTTTCAGCCGCGTAAGCTAAAGGATCGCATCCAAAGAGTGGTGGCAAACGGGTGGGGAGGAAGTCCTAGAATCGGAATCAGAAAATTCGCTGCGATTGGACGAGAACCGCGGAAAGATCTGATTCGAATTGAATCGGAGAAGTTCTCCGATCAGAGGGATTCCCTTCTCCGACGAGATTTAAGCGCAAATAGAAAGGCGAGATGAGGAAGTGGAAGAGGAAGAGGAAGGGGAAAAGAAATTAAGCTAATTTTGAATGGTCAACGTAAAGAAGTATAATAAATTCTACACGAGCCGGGCGTATACTCCCTCTTTCCAGAACAACGAACAAGGTGCGCAAGATGCAGTTAAACCTCCATTAACAACTCAGCAAACACGAGCAGAGCAGCTCCATTGATGACGCACTTCCAAGAGTCTGACTACGAGGGGTTATTCATATGGATAATGTTATGTACAAAGCAAAAGCCATCACCTTATCCCTCTGCAACACCCAGCCAAGAAGTTCCGCTCCAAACAGAGAACCCACAAGAGATCAGGAAGCCTTGTAAGAGCTCTGCACTTTTTTGCTTCACCCAGATGAGGCTTCCGAGGTTTTTCAAGCCCCTTCGAGTCCTCGGTATTCCTCGTCTTCCATCATGAGCCCCTTCTCCTCGTACTTAATCCCACCAAGAACCTTATGCTGCATGGTAAATGCAGATGAAAAGAACAGTGTCAAACGAACTACTGTTTTTACCTGCTAACTATATCTGAACTTTCTGCTAGCTATCTTCCGCAAACTTGAATCAATACCTGTTTTGTTTAGGATCGTAGAGAGCATACTCGGTGAACTCGAGTGGGCTGTCTTTGTGCTCTCGAGAAGAAATTAAGATGATCGGATCGTAGAGACCAGTCAGCTTGCAACCAGGTACAGTGATCAATTTCTACTTTTCAAGGGAAAAAAACACGGAAATTTACGTGTTCAATCCTCGCCCCAGAAAATAAAAAGCACAATTGTATATTATCCCATCTCTCTCAAAAAATCTGTCCTCCCTGCTCTTGTATTATCGCTTCTATACCTGCATTATTACGTTGTAATGTTAGTCGTCTTTATTAATTCTGGTAGGTCAGTTTCTGCCCTTTTTCTACACGGATTTGCTGGAAGAATCCTAATTTGAATTCTCACATGGGTCCTTCTTTTCTTCCAACCATCTGCTGCTTTTTTATTTGCACACTTCCAATCATCTGTTTGAGTATGAATAAAACCCTACAGGCTGCAAAGGGCTGTTGGACCCGATTGATCTTTAGATAAATCAGGGAAGGTTAAAAGGGGGGCCAAGTTCCAGAGTTCATGGCTACCATGCTGGCCGTTTGCAGCCCAAGAGAAGTGACAAAATCAGGCCCTGTATGCTGACCGTTTTCAGTGAGAGATGGACCATCAATGCCGTGAACTCACGCACCATCACCTGCCCTCCTGTTACCAGGAAATCTCCACTGGGTTGGTTGGGTAGTATATACATAGCCCGAGACTATATTTTGGAATCTTCCGTATAATTGCATTCACAATTTTGAAATCTTTACCTAATTAACCTTAAACATAACACAAGTACAAAATTATTAACGAATAATCTCTTACCCATACTATTCGATGCTCTCTAAACCCGGTTAAATTAGTGAAAAAATGTATTGTATATCAATAAATGGTAATAATAATATATACTTAAAATTTATTAATTATAATTAGTATAAATTTTATAATATTATAAATTCATACTATTTCTCTATTTCATTTTTAAAACAAGTACACTTATCACATGCTATACTTAACAGTTATTTATAAATATTGTTATAGATATAAAATCAATTAATTTAATACCATTTGAGATGTGATTACAGAATTATATAAGTTAATATTCATTTGTAATTAAAAATTATAATTTTAAATAGTATAAATTTTATAATATTAAAAATTTATATAAATTATTTATTTTATCTAATTTATTATTGTATTTTTACTTAAATATATAACAATTATACTTACAATTTAAATTCGAGTAAATAAACCCTATATTGCTCTCAAAAAGATACTAAACATTATCATATTACTTAAGGACTAATGGGATATAATTTAGGTTTCATTACATAATTATAGAGTTGTAATAACGTACAACGATAATGATCTAATTTATTTATTAAATTCTAAATTTTTTTTGCTCAATATCAAATTCTGAATTTATCCGTTGTACAAGCGCCCTTTCATAGTAATTGACTTCACAACTCATATATCCTAACCTTACCCATCCTCCAACATTCAACAAGAATCAAACCGCCACACATTTCATACGACCAAATCTTATAACTCAACACGCATTTTCACAGTATATGCCAAGCACTTATCCAATTCATTTGTTAGATAATTAGCAACCCGAACTACTACTCCAGTTACCTAGTGGATCATTTTTACATAATAGTATCAATATAATAAAAAAATATAACCTAACATAAATCTAATTTTTAATAAAAATTAAAAAAAATTTACGTTTAAAACAATAGGAAAATCATATGGTTCTTAATGTATATTCTTTTTAAATATTTCTATCTCCATATCACTTTTAATTAAAATATAAAATGTGACCGGAAAGTGGAGAAAAAACGTTAAGTAAATACAAGTACCAGTATCCACTCATTCAGAAGTTACGTGTCATCTAAACTTAATGGTTAATATAAATTTTACACATTTATTTTTTTAATTTCTTAATATCAGTTTGAAAGACTAATAATTATTATTTATGAATATTTTTAAAACTAGATCTCATAAATAAATATTTGTAAATAATTTAACATAATTAAATTTAATCATAAAACACCCATCAAATAACAAATATGCTAAGCAATCAATAATATTCAATAATGTTCTCAAATTTCTCATTTAACTATCATTCAAGTTTATTAAGGTAGGAGCGTGTACTTGGAGAATATATTATAAGATAACTACTAATTTCATAATTTATCAATGATGTGTTATATATGATAAACATGGGGGAGTAACCTTTGGTTTTTAACATTTTTCTTAACTTTGAACTTTAATCCTATTTACAAACATGTATGTTAGCATTCTTTCAAAAATATAATAAAAAATTAGGTTTTTACACTTTTTAAACTCTTATATTTACGTCCTTCTATTCTAAATTATTGGATCACAATATATTTTTAAAAATATTTGTATTAACTTTTTTATGTACTTCTTTAAAATATTTTTAAAACATACCTATTTACTATAAAATAAAACGAGAATTATTGACTAAATTAATTAAATTGAATACAAAGTCGGAAATTACACTAATTTAACATTTGTTTTGGATGTATATGTGTTCATATAATAATATACATGCATAAATATAATATTAAAAGCTATATTTAGTTTGTATATTTCAGAATATCTTATATGGTTACGTAATTTATTATAATCATAATTTTACCACTAATACATTATTAATCCGATTTGTATATGGGTGAAGCCTTTTTCACTAATATTTACTCCATCTTATTTAGATGGTAATTTTTTTTCAAACTTATCCAAATTACTCTTATATTCTTATTTTTTGAGAAAATTACACTAAAACAATCATAAAATTATAATTTTATCATTTCTTATAAAAATATTTATTTTTATTTTTTAAAATTATTATTTTCATCAACCATTTATCAAGTATTTGTTTAATGCAATTTAACTAAAATTGGATTAATTTAGCCAAATTTTCAATGGTGTGCTACAAACTTTTAAGAAAGGAGTGATTCCAGGGGTACGTCGGATGAGTAGGGAAGTCACATGGGTCTAATCTGATTAGGTGATTTTTTTTTATAATTTCACATTTTTCAAAATTATCTTTTTATTCTAAAATTATACTCAATTTAATTTTATCTAGTATAAATTGACTTTTTAAAAAAAAAATTGTTAAAAAAATTAATTTTCAATTTGATTAAATAAATTTAAATTCACACTCGAAAAATTGCGATGTTACAATCCTAATGCTGCTTTATTTGAATTCACCTCTATTTTTCAAAATAAGGTCTGTATAGAAGATTTAGGTGCTTTAAAAACTTTATTGGGACAGAAGGTATCCTATCATCCAACAAGTTTCTATCTCACTAATATTAAATATATAACGGATCTCTTTCAGAATAACAATATGGTTAATTCTCGTTCTATTTCCACTTTCGTGGTGAATAATCTCTCTAATGATAGTATCATCAAATTGTAAGGTCCTTACAATTATTCAATATTACTCATGCGGACATTTACTACATTGTTGCATGCAAAAATTCTCTTATATCTTAAATGTACTTCTAATCTTAGTCTTAAAATTGAGTGATATTCAACCATTTTTCTCGTATCTTAAATTTATTTCTAATTTTAATTTTGAAATCAAGTGAGATTCAACCATTTTTCTTTTATTTAAGCACAGTTTGTACCGATATTTCTAATAATAAACACTCCATAGTATATAATATTTTTCTGAATCGTAACCTAATTTTTTAAAGATCTAATAACTCAATTTTCCTTGAATATCACAGTCTACTATTTGATAAGCATACAAAAATTTTAAAATTAATTATTATTTTATTTGAACGTAAATACAACATAATTAACTACAAATTTAGCTCGTTGGTAGGTATGCTCGATTTGGCTGACAACTTTACCAAGGTCTCTACCGTGCTTGGTTCACTAGACTAGAGGCTCAAGATTCGTGTACTCTCTCTTATATTGTGTCTTGATGAGCTTGTAATACTACCTCAACCAATAATACAATTTTGTAGAACGATAATTAGAATTATCTAATCTATCTATCAAATTCTCAATTTAACACCTCATTCTTTGTACACACAAATGTATAACTACACATAAATTTCAATTGCAATTATACTTATCACCGTAAGAATTGGGTTCAGACTTTCCCATTCCTTTCTTATCAATAAACTACTCACGTGTACATAGGAGTGCAATTAATACGATAAATTACTATCTATATCTATTTTTGAGATAATTTAAAATTTTAAAACTGTAAAGAAATACTATTCCCAATGGGATTAATACATAACTTTTAGTTATTCAAATAACAATTAAGGTAAACTAACCGGTGTTCTTTCAAATGTGAAGGGACAACTAAAGATGGCAAAAAAAGACAAGTAAAGAAGGGCAGAGAGAATTTTAACTACATGTGAGAATCTATATATCAACTCAAAATTTAGATACCTTAGTATTTTTGGGCCACTGAAGCTTCCCACTAGTAAAATGATGTCTAAGTGAAAGTGGGAGTTGCTGAGGAGATTCGGCTTGAGATATCTATTGGGGAACACCTTGCAAGTATGAGAAAAAAATGCTTTTGTTAGTGGGAGTTTGACTTGATACATTTATATTAGGATTAGTAATAACATACTTATCATAATCTTTATTAATATTTTTCAAATTTATCATAATATTTTTTTTCATTTTATTAATTCTAAAAGCATCATATTTTTTTTGTAAATATATATTATGAAAAATATGTATTAAAAAAATAAAATAATACGATATCTGATTTAAAATACAAGAAATAAAATTTACCATAGTATTAATGAATTATCTTATATATTGAGAAAAAATAATGCCATGATATATTTGATAAAACAATTTAATATGATGCTGTTAAATTTAATAAAAATGAGAAATGATATATTTATTCAGAATATATATAAAAACTTATAGTAAATTTGAAAAATATTAAATATTAAATATTAATTATTGACATTAAGTTTAGCACAACAAAAATAATGAGGTTTTAGTAATTTTTATAATTTTAATATACCAAGTGATTGAACCAAATACTTGGAGGACACCTACAAGTTATTAGCTTTATATTGACTAAACTATCCTGCTTTAATTTGACTTTTAGTATTAAATATTTCCAAGTATATGAGTGCACCTATGACGGTATTTTTTTCAGCAGAAATACGATAATAATTAATCAATAATTAAGTGCTAATTACGTATTGTAATGTGAGAGAGATTTTAAATTTGACTTGCAACCTCCCCAAATAAATTCCAACTAGGATGTCTTCTTCTTGAACAATGATATGCTCTTAATAGTGCTAAGTTGATGGCACATGTGACTGGATTTTTCAGGTTGTGTGGGATGTGAAAAAGGAAAGAGGGATCATTGCTTGGAATTTATGATTAGCAGCAAGTTCCAAGAAAGCTTTGATCCTTTTCAAGGCTAGGCGTCGATACGTCCTTTCCCATTTCAGGCTGCTTCTGTTCATTGGGTCCTGTTAAATTGTGGAATGACGGCGGCGCTGATGAACAATCAAAAAGCATAATCTTTTCATGCTTCACAACGTCAGGCATTCAACCAATTGATGGATGCCATGAGTGCTTGAGATTAGCTATGGCTACTAAATAAGGAGAAGTGATGATGTGCTCAAGCTCTATCATTTAGTACCGAGTATTGGTCGTCTGCTTCTTCAAGCTTCAATTCAATGTGCTCACACTTTTTGTAGCTTCAATATAAATTTCTCTGATTCCTTTGATCGGTGAATATCACTCCAAGGGGATACATAGTAGGGTTTTCCTTTACCAAAGTGTGGATCCCACAACGATTATGGAATCGAAAAGTCACTGTAGTTAAGCATGTTCGCCCGACTGATGTGACAGGGAGGGCTGCCGGTCAATAATTCTCGGAGATAAAAAGCTCGCATCTTTATTAACGTTAACGTGTCGAATCCCCGGAGGCTAAAATGGGTGCCCACCATCTTCAGATCACTTCCCATATTCTCCTTCTTCATGCTCACAGCTTTAGTGTCAGTAAAAGAAGACAAGGGGGGAGGGAGGTCTTCTTGAGTGGTGTGCGTGTGTAGTGTAGATGGGGGTCCTGCCACAAACCAAACCTACGTCAAGCTGAAGCTGTAGGCTATAGCCCTCTGTTTTTTGATGAGGGTAACATTGAAAATCTCGTACTCTTTTTAGACTTTGTGCAAAGATAAAAGGCCATAATCCATCCATGCATTCCTTTTCAAATGGTAGTCATTGATAAAATTGACCCACTTAGATACCCTCGCAGTAGCAAAGTGCTCATATTTGCAAGCATTTTTTTTGTGCTTGAGATCCCGTGAACTCCTTGGAGAAGAAGTCTGAGACTTAAAATCAAACTAGGCATGGATTAAGGAAGATGATCCATACATGTTGGCATATTTTGAACATGCATCTTGTAGTAATGCCTAAGCTGAACAACTTGGATGAACTAACTGTAGTGCCCAGGCTTCTGGTTTGATTGATCTTCACCTCAAGTGAAGCTCGCGGGTCGAGATTTTTCTTATTCGTATACGGCTCCCATGGGCAGATCAAAAGTACATGAACATTGAAGCATCTTCAGACAGAAGATTTTCAGCACAGTCCTGAGAATATTTCCCCAACTGGCCACCCTTATTGATGGCTAACCGGTGAATACATGCCACTAACTTACTTACTCCCCCATAATCACAATGGTTTGACCACGTAAAGTAAAATCACACGACACCAGTGGAATCCAATGGCACCCACAGACATTTGATACAGTCGATGGTGTTCGAGTCATACTCAGCATATTAGCGTCTTCTAGCTGCGGTTTCTCGCTGAGCGTTGAAGAAGACGGCTGCCACCGGAAGCCCCAGCTCGTTCTCCTCGGCGAACTTCCTCGTGCTGAAGCCGTCTCGGACATCCGGGGGCTTCACTCCTTGTCCTTGCCTCCTCTTCTGCTTGAAGAGAACGAACACGAACCTGTGGATCCCAATGTTCGGCCTTGGCGTCTCATAAGACACCATCTCTTTCCCTGTAGGGATTTACAAAACTTGTCATTAATTGATGAGCATAAACAGGTTATATATACATATACAAAGCTGCACCATCCAATTACCGAATGTGGCATCAGTGGTCCCCGGGATGTCAGTGACGATCCTGAAAGATTGATTGTGTCATGGCAAGATAAGATCGAACGATATCAGAGTTGCTGCCATATATATATGCATCTATATATGAAATGCTCAATGTATGTGTATATACCAGTGCAGGTGCTCCCTCAGGTACGGATCGCTGGGACCTGGAACATCAGGATCTATCATGACCTGTGAGAAATACGAACATGTGATCGATTATAATAACGAGGCGAGAAAGATGCATAGATTTATAGCACCTGACATGTAATATATATATATATATATATACATACCAGAGTGAAGAAGGACCTCAGATCACCCCCGAGAATCTCGACCTTGGGCTTGAGGGTGATCCAGGAAGGGAAGAGCTCGTGGCCATTGAAGACCCGGCGGTTGGAGCTGAAGATGACTGTCATTCTCATGCTGGGGGTGAATGAGTCGATCACGTCCCCTATCACCCTCCCTACGACCAGCGGGTCCGAGGACGACAAGAACTTCGCCATATCTCTCCTCTAACTTGATCACCTGTGGAGGAAGCGGGTCTAAGTTGAATGCAGCTTCTTCTTCTTCAGTCTTTGTGTTATTGTGTGTGGATAAACAAATGAAGAACTCCCTTGTATTTATAGTGCGCCAACCATCCACATACACACCCAGAGGTCTTAAAATAATCCTGCGTTAAAAAAAAAATTACAAGAATTAAAGTAGCGCTGTGGCTTTTGGGAGGAAAGAATACGATAAAGAAGCTCTGCACAAAAAATATATTGACATTTCAGGAAATCTTCACCACAGCCACTTGCTCTAAGCTGCTAAATTGTTCATTGATCACCTTGTCTTATACCCAGTTACATGTCAAGTCATGGTTGATACTTCTTGACCCATATATAGATATATGTGTACATCACGAGCCACTTATCCATTCATCTATGTGTGGTTATTATTGCAAATGTAATTAATAGTTAGAGAGAGTTATAGATGGTCTCTCATTTGCACCCACTTAGCTTCATTTCTACATAGGTTTCATTAAGCATGGATGCAGATGAACATGGATGATCCTAGGGCTCTCAAGCCTCCCTGGTAAAGAACAAGAATATGTGGGTGCCCATGGGAAAGTGCTGGTCATTTTCATTGATTAAAAGGGAATAAAGATAAATAATCTCAAGGCCAAAGGATGACAATTAATGGACATCAATTGCATGGTTGAATACACTTTTTTTTGTAGTATGATATGTGGTTGAATTTTATAAAATTTTAAATAGTCCTTCCAGGAAAGTATGCCGATACAATTCATATATGGATGAGAAGGTAGTGGAATGGTTTATACTTAAAAGTTATATATGTTAATAGTGTAATTTTTTTTATTTTATAAAAATATAACTCTTATTTATTTTATCAAATTTCTTTTTGTATAATTTATTTTTATAAATACCACTCTTTTCTTTATTTTATCTAATATATTTTTATATTTTCAATCCCACCTAATATATTTGATATATTCAATTTTAAACCTATACTTAATAATTATATACAATCTAGATATTATTTTTTCGATCTCTTATGATAAATAACAATAATATCGACAAAACACGAGTTAGATTTTCAATTTGAAATCGAATACTAATACGAGTACACACTAACTCTAATATCATATAAAAAATAAATTGTTAACCGATGATTTATTAAACTTATATCTAATTAAAAGTTATAAATTGTTAGTGGTAGTAAATTTTCAACCTTATAAATAAATAATACTTATTTATTTTATCTAATTTTTAATAGAATTTATTAAGTAAAATATTTGGTAAAAAAATATAAATTAGATTTGATGGAAAGAAAAAAAAAAGGAAGCAAAGCATAGAGAATCTTTTTTTTAGTAGATCTGCATAGACATGCTCTAGCTTGGTAGGGACTAGAGGAGGACTAAAACGAGGCCTTTGGTATTTAAGGGAAACAAAGATGACTAACTTTTTATTTACTTCTTGGGTGAGTCATCATAACATTGCCCCTATTGGAACATCCACATGAGAACTTACCATTTTGAGAAACCAATGAATAAGAGTAGAATTAAGAGAGGGGTGCAATGAGTGGCATAGAGCATCAATCTCCACTCCATGCTTAGTGCAGATCACATGGATGGGGAGTTGCTAATGATGAAGGGTAACCTCACTTTAATAAAAAAAAAAGGGCATGTGCCCTTTAGAATCACTTCATTCCACAATTGGAAATATGTGGAAGTGGGTTTCCTTCCATGGAAAGTGAAGCATCCTTGGCTCTTTTTTCCTTCACCATTCTCCTTAAATATGATGAGGGAATGAGCTCTCAATACATTAAATGTCTTCTTTACACATGGCCAATCATATAATTTGTGTTGATGGCATATTAAGAGACATTATATACTCAATAAAGTGTTGGAAGGGACCAATATATTATCTTACTCATCTTGTATTTATATAGTGAGTCAGCAATTTAATATGTTTGAATTCTTCATTATCCATAATCAATCATATGAATCTTTCTTCACAAAAGAAACAATCCTCTTGTTGTATATGATATCATGTTAGGGGAGGGTTAAAATACATTCAAGATTTCAAAATGTGCTTCATTTGTAGGGTTAATTCAACTTGCCAAATTCTTATTAAACAATTTATTCGAGCTATTTCCCTATTCCTAGTTGAAGAGATTCTCCTGCTGTGCAACTGGATGAACGAATCGCTGGGCTTGTTCGAATGTTAGAGCTTCGGTCCAAGGCTTCGAAAAATATGTAAAAATAACTCTATGTCCATCCATAGGTTTGGGCCGAGAGTTTTCAAGTTCTGTCCACATCTTCCAATCATGGAGGAGGAGGAGGGGTGGAACAATCAGTAGAAGGAAGCCATCCTAATTCAGCAAGGAACTAGAAGAATATTCTTTTTTTTGCACTCAAACTAGAAGAATATTCCAAACTATGAGTATATACTGTACCTAGTCCAATTGTTGTTGTTGGACAGAGTCAGCTTCCTCCTGCCATTCACCTCTCAAAGAATATGCTTGGGTGGCTATAGGAACTCGCCGGAGAATCCCCGACTCTACATTTTTCTGTTATCATTCCTCTCTTTTTTGTTATACTAAATATATTATATTGGCCTGAGAAAATTGTATACTTTTTTTTTCGAAAAAAAGTATACAATTTTCTCAGGCCAATATAATATATTTAGTAGATAAAATAATATTGTACAAGATCCCATTATATAGAGTAAATGTAAATAAAATATCTAACATAAATGTTAAAAACTCTTAAATTATGTATTATTCGAGGTTTCTATATTTTTTTATAACAATTTTCGATAATCTTTATTACTATTAATCCACGCAATATTAACCCTCGTATTGCAAATAAGTGCATGAAAATGCTGGGATGAAATGCCCTTTATTAATACATCAACTAATTGTGCATTAGTATTAATAAATCATATGAGAAGTTGCTTTTGATGAAAAGGTTATTGAATAAAATAATAGTCAATATTTATATCTTTGTAGGAGAATGAAAATAAGAATATTCCTAAGATATATTACATAGAGATTGTCACTCACTATAGTGCATTAAGTGGATGAAATACAAGTTGAAGTAGAAAATATATCCGTATTACAAAACTTTTGTATTCCATTTTAGAATTATATTATATAATAGTATGTTTTTTTTCTCGAACTCTAAAATATAATATTGTAACATGAAAAAAATATAATAAACCGACTAATGTAATATTTGTTATTTGAATTATCGATCCAATTAATATTCAAATAATAATTAAGTTGATATCGAGGATCACATCATAAATAGAGTTCCATAATAGATAAGTCTCAAATATAATGAAAAATATACTTGATAGTGATCTAATGTGTTGTATTCTATTCCCCGATAAGAAGCAAGCAACTGTACAAATTATTTTGATATTAAAATAATGGATTTCTTCACTAATTTAGGATAAATATTATTTAAGGCCTAGATCAATTTTAAAACTCATCATCATTTTCTTTCACTTTTAGAGTTAAAATATAGATTTTAAAGAAAATAGCTTAAAAAACATTGAAGAACATAATCTCATAGTTATTAAATTATGAAGGAACTGCCTCTTGACCCTACAAACATTCATCCTTTCCTCTTGGGTGATTTTTGAAGCCGAGTAATTATGTATATCTAACACCAATATTATTTAGAGTCAACCCATATTCAAAATATTTACACGTCATATTGTTTTCCTTGTAAAATTAAGTTCACCATCTTTTTCATATTTTTACAATGTTTTAGTTTTTAAAACTAAACTTAAGCTTAAAATTTCATATATTCAATTAATATGTTATAACTTTTAAAATATATATATCTTTTAAAAGTTTAAATAAATAACATATTAGTATAAAACATTTTATCAATTACAGATATATCCATTTAATTATTAAATGATATATATAATTATATACAAATCTATATAAAATATGATATCTATCACATGTATATTTGTTCCATCATCTAATGATATCATATTCCAAATAGAGTTTATCTATTATTCACATGTGGTTCAGAATAATTTTACAAACTAATTTAGTATAGAAACACATCCCCGACTATAAGTTTATATGAAACAAGTTTTTCATATCAGATGATCCTTGAAAGGGTAACACCTATTAACTAACACTAGTTCAATGCACATTGGACTTATTATTGAGCTTTGCGTACTAGAACAAAGTATCTACCCTTATTTTGTCCAAAATTTTCAATAGCATTATAAAATTATTACTACCTTTCATTAAACATCTTATAATCTCACACTTACCATCGTAAACAATTGTTCTATAATTGAGACTTTACTTGCTATCTGACAAATCTCATTTTATAAATATTATTTAAAAACAAGATTATAAGATTTGTCAAACGTGCTCTCCTGTTATAGTGTGCCACTACTTAAACATTTTGAAAAACCTTATTGACGGGAGTTCGAATAGCTCATATAGGCCGAAGGCCTCGGTTTTGGTACATGGGAGCTAAAATGCTTGATTTTAAAAATCTTGTATAGTGGGCCCAAGGCCAGTTGGCACGAGCAGGAGCTCGTAAACAAACATGAGATTTAGTCATAAAAACTTTAGTAAATTATGTGTTTGACCATAGTACCAAGACAGGACTGACATACTCGATGGACTGGTAGTAGTGCGACAAGACAGGTCGACAGACCAGTCGAGACAAACAGCTACATGTCGAGTTGAGGGTTGGGGCCGTTAAACCAGTGGTACCAAAGATTAAATAACTTATGAGAAAAACTATTGTTTTGTGCATGCACTATGGTTCGGGACCATTAAGACTCCCAAGAGGGGTAATGATGCGTTGTAGGGGCTACTAGTCGACATGGTGGAGATAAGGGCAGTTCGTTGTGCCAACAGTCAGGGAAGCTTGACGTAGCTTCATGTGCATGAGACCGGGGTGGGGTCAGAATGAGGTCTTTGTCCTCATACGAACACAGAGTTTCTTTTCAGGTTTGATGGTCGGATGTCACATACATCCACTCATTCCTAGGGTAAAAGTGGACGAGCTTCTATTTAAGTGGCTGGTAAAGTCGCTCTGACGCCACAAGTGGGTGCAGTAGACGGGCTGCCCTGTGAATGTGTGATCCCTTCATAATGAAGGACATGTGTTGATTATTAAACACATTGACTATGGTTAATGACAAGTAAAGATTTTGAAAGGGGAAAAATGGTTTTAAAGAAAATAAGGAGTCTGGCACAATCCAATTCAAACTATTTTTCTGAAACTTGGGTTTCAAACACCTATTCACTGAGTTGTAGAAACTCACCCACCTTTTTATCCTTCTTAAGGAATAGAGAATGACTAGGGATAACATCAGGCCTTACCCTCTATCAAGTATACTTAATTTTCTTAAGCTTGCATTTTTATTGATATATGTGATTCTAGGGAACAAGGTGTAGATTACGTCTGGCTCATCTTGAATTAAAGAAGGAGGAAACCCCTCTTGAACCAAGGGAGCTGCGAGTTGTTCACGGGGATTCGACCAAACCGGGTCGGGGCGTGACAACTTGAGTGGTATCATAGCTAAATTCCCTTGAAACATTATCAATATTATGCCCTAACATTAATCAAACTTTAACTATCGTGTAGGAAGGAGAATCCCTAGGAAGTTCGTTGTGAAATCCAATCCTCCACCCATAACTTTGAAAAAGACACCTATGCCAAGGGAGGCAGCTGTTCAACGGTTCTAAAAGGGTAATAAAAGAGTACCCAAGGACATGGTAGAAGACTATTAGAAACTTGTGGGAGCCTTACTAGAACCAGAAGGCATCACATACCCTCCTCCAAGGTAAGATGAACCTATACCTCCTCCTAGGAGCCTAACCCCTCCTCCAGTCCCACAACAACCGAAGAGGAATCCAACTAAGAAAGAGGCTTGGGACAACTACTGGGATGCAGATGCCACTTTCATGAAGGACCATCAAGTACCCCCACCTACTCAGTCCAACTTTAATCCCTCCCAATGGATGAAGTGGACATATGAATGCGAGGTAGAAGTATTAAGGTGGTATGGATTGGAGGCCATACATGAAATTCGTCCCGTAAGGAAATATGAATGGACCTCAACTAGTTCCTTAGAGCCATCTGATCAAGAGTCCCACAACCGTTCTAAGGCTAACTCTCAGCCTATGACCCCAAGGAATTAAGAGGGTAGAAATTTCTATAATAAGCCAAGTATGGAAAGAAAATATTTCTTGAATGAGTGAAATTTAATTTTCTTGATATAACTTTTGAGCCCACTTGATAAATCCATGTAATAAGAGTATACTAATAAAGATCAAAGTAAAGGGTAGAAAATCACCTAAGGAAGGAAAAATAGATTATTTCTAGTTAACCTCAACTTTTAAACTTTTCCCTCTAAGGTACAATAAAATTTGACAAGGAAGAGACTCTTAGAGTTCACCCAAGGGAGACAAATCCTAACTAAGGAAAGGAAGGAGAAGTTTAGAACAAAGGAAGTGAGCATAAAAAAACATGGGATTAGTGAGTCTAAGGAGTTAAGGGAAAGGCTAAAAGAATAAGAGTAAAGAAAACAAGAAGGAATAGACTATTCCAAAGGAAACTAAAGGAATGGAAGCAGATCGGGATGAAATAAAGAAGGATATAGGAAGCATTGAGGATGTTAAGACAATTAAGATAGGATAAGGAGAAATTACAATAGCAAGAAAGCCCCATGAATAATGCTTACTTGGAAAGAGTTAGGATACAATTTCTTAGGAACTACATAAAATAAGTGGCTAATGGGAAGTAGAGATATGACACAAAAAGGGAGAAATCCAGTGTGAATAAGCCATACAAAGATCCGTAAGCATATGAAAAGAATGAAAGAAGAACTTTTAAGGAGCATTAGGGAGATTGAACGTAAGAATCCCATAACGAAAGACTCTAGATGAAGGATGAGAATAGGAAGCGGGATCGTGGAAGGGGAAAGCTCAAAGTTAAGAAAATCAATAGAGGAAATATTGCAAAACTGAAGCCAAAATAAGGACTTCAGTGAAAAGTACAAGTGGCTAAGTGAGTGCTTGGAGAGGTTAAGTATGATATACTTGCAAGGAAGCAGGAAAACCAAATAGGGATTCTAGACGAACCTAGTTGAAGGAAATAACCCGTAACAACCCGATCATCCGGGAGAATAAACTACACTCCAAGAAGGATTGGTGAGTAGTAAGGACTATAACCTAAATAGGGCAAAGGGATGGATACTAAAGACAAGAGGATTCAAGAGACAATCCTCTCAAAATAATTAAACTAAGAGGATAAAATGAGCAAGACAGTTAACGAATTGACCCTTGTGAAGGTCACAATCCCAATAAAGAAGGAAAAGATGGATAGGCCAAAACCTTTGAGAAATAAGGATAGAGGAAAGCTATAAAGAGATCAATGGCTAAGACAGGAGTAACGACTTAAAAGCTATGAGAAGGTTAAATAAGCTCTCCACAGGATGATCAAGAGAATGTGAAACGAAGGAGGATGTGAACTCCACCTCCAAGAAATAGATGAATACTGGGAGCAAGTGAGAATGAAGAGGAGGTATACAAAAAGTAACCGTAGGGTCTCAAGGGTAAAGGTAAACAAGAGAGGATGGCATCAATGAATGTCATTTAAGGTTGGACATTCGCAATGGTAAAATTAGAATAGAATTCCGGGAGAAAAGGAGTATAAAACTTACCAAGGAAGGGAACCTTGGAAAAACATATGTGTCCCAATTAGGAGGAAATGGAACCAATAGAATTGGAAAGAAGATAAGCTTCTCAAAGACGAGCTGTTGTAGATGAAAGGATCAAGTGTAAAAGAAAAGTAATCGTAAGGGTACAAGGGGTAAGTTAAACCCATGTAACGGGAAAGTAGGAAGACAACATCAAAAGATGTCGTATGAGTAAGAAATGAACTAACTCGGAATAGAGAATCGTGAAATGATCACGAGTGAGTAAGAATGTATTAAAAAAAAAAAAGAAAAGTCCTTGAGGGAAAGGACACTACTAGGAATGAGGAATGACATAAGAAAGGAAGAGTTTCAACATGTCAGCGAGAAACTCAAAGACTTGAAATTTGAAAGACCCAATAAAGAAGTTGGGAAAAGATGAGTAAGTAAGGAAACCAATACGATTATAAAAGATATGACATCAAAGGTAAAATGGATGATCGGATAACAATGATGATAGTTAAGAAATACTACCAAACGTAAAGAGGGACGACGTTATACCATCCCTGAAAGATAGAAAGATTGAGAATGACCATTATGTAAGTACTTTAAAAATGTTAGATGGTTAAAGATAAAGTTCCAGAGAATGTCGTGCTGTGAGGGATATGTAAGCTCAACAGTCCCAAATAAATATGACTCAAGTAAGGAAGAGTCCGCTAATTGAGCATGATAAGCCATGTATTAAATTTGGAACGAATTTGTAATAATCAATTAATGAAGGAAGGATCAATATAAGACGAAAAGGTGAGAACACCGACACCTGTGGAAGCATGTACATGGTGCTTGAATAGACACTGAGTTGAGGTCAACAATAAAGAGAATAACTGGATACAAGAATGACTGAGTATTTTGGAACTCCCAATCCTAAAATTTTAAGTAAAAAATCTTGGGATGAAAAAATTGTACTTTAAGTAATGAAGGATGTGAATTTAAGGATATGACATTAAATGTTCGAGTGATATATACTTAGCTAAAGTAAGCTACATGGAATGAGAAAGTGATGGGAAGGAAAAGAAAATCTCAAGTGTATGTTATATAAGGGATAAATGATAATAACCGAGAAGGTTGAATGTATATGAACAACAAATTGACATCAAGGGAAGTTACTTCTAGTACGAAAAATGTTGAATAAGTTTTGGGGACAAAACTCCTAAAAAGTGGGGAGAGTTGTAAACCCCACCCTTTGGAGTTAAGGAAAACCAAGGAAAGAACTGGTTAAACTGAGTGAGAAAATCGAACCAGTTCACAAACCCCGATCATAAGAGAACGGGCAAATTGGAAAATTTACAACTCCCGAGTGACCTAATCAGTCATAAAAACATTGGAAAAAGAGCTTAGGACAATTTGGGAGAGAAAACCAGACCGGTTCAAGTGAATTAGATCCGAACTGGATTGAATCAGTTTGGACCGGTTTAAACTACTATTGAACTAGATGCTAAATTCATTTTTCTAGGTGGCTTAGAAAATTCAAATTGGAGAATTGAGGCCACCATTGGATAGAGAATAAATTTAGATGAATTTAGAAAATTTTAATTTTAAAAAATCGATAAAATCGAGCCTGAACCGATAGGTTTAAGTGTTGAACGTAGTTCGAACCAGTTCGGAACAATAACGTCTTCTTCTTTTAGATGACATTACTATTCACTCGCCGAAAAATCGAACAACGCCGACAAAGAAGAAACATTTCCATTTAATACATTTCAAGCCATCAATGACTGCCATTATTGTGCCAAACAGACGGTTGAAGAATCCTAGAGCTACATATATAAAGAGCCCATCTCCATTCATCCTTCACACACCTAAAAACCTCACTCTCTCTCGTCTACTCAGTTTTTCGATGAAGCTCGAACCAGAGCTCTGACATAGAGTCTTTTCTGTACCAAAGAAAGCATGGTCGGGTTCTTTAGACTTGGGGAGAAGTCAGCTACCTAACAGTGGTCTCCAATTGCTCCGAGGATCGCTAGAGATGCGCCGGCATAATCGAACAATGAAGCAGCTCCTGCAGACCGAAGCTGCCCTGTTTCTATCAAGTTGAAATCAGCTGATTCGAGCCCTACTCAGGCCAAACTAAGCTCTCCCAACACTTCCTCAGACCTCATACGACCGAATTAGTGCAAAAAGGTAAGCAATTTGGCTTCCCTATGTGATTTCCGATCGGTGCTAGAGAGAGAACCGATGAAACTTTATTGACCGAATTCTCCCTCAATTAGACATGAATTGAGGTGATTCTTGATTCTAGGAGTAACCTCAAGATGAGAGCTATCTACCCAGATCGAAACCTCGGACCGTTGCACCCCCGACGGTAAGCTTTCGAAGCTTTGTTTGAGCTTGTTCTAGCGTCAATTCATGCGATTCAAAATGCAATTGAATCGTATGAAGATGTAGAAACTCAAATCTACCTTCAATTTCAACAATTAACCTCGATTTATTGGTTAATTTGATGAAATCAAATTTAGTGAGGTTGAAAGGGGGAATTGGGGATTTCGAAAATTCGAGGGACTAAAGTGCAATTTTCCAAAATTGAGGGCCAATTGGCCATGGAAAAGATGTTGGAGGATCAATTGGTCAATTTTTGAAAATTTCGAGATGAAATTTACCATTTTTGTAAAGTAGGGGCAAAATGGTAATTTTTGAAAAGTTGGAGACCAAATTGGAAATTTGGGAAACTTGAACCTCTTTTTGTGATTTTGAATAAATTGAGATCCCAAGAAGTTCCGGGACTCGATTTGGGAAAAAAATTGGCACTAGGGACCTAAAGTTAAAGAAAAAGCACTTTAGGGACCTAATTGCAAATAATTGAAAAGTTTGGGTATTTTATTCATTTGTAATGAATGAAGGCTATTAGGCCAAAGGATAATGAATAAGGATGTTCATATCGTGTAGGAACATGAAATACCAGAAACGCCAACAAAGACAAGCTTGTGTGGAGGCAAAGAGCCGGTTAAGAGGAATTCACTACATTAGCAGGTGAGTGAGAATTTTCACATCATACTCAGTTGGGATGATGAGTACCTCGAAATGAAAAACCACTACTAAGTAGAATTTTAAACAACACACCTGGATGGGGGTGATGTGGAAATTACGCAAAAAAATTACTTACCGGCTGTAAGTAAATCATACCCGGTTAGTATGATTAACTTTCTCGAAGGAATTAGAAAATCCGTTTATCGATTATGAACGGAGATGTCCTCACACCCAGTTGGTGTGATGGACATATGAAATGTTATTTTTGTCAGAAGTGCTCTCCACTAACTATGTGCTACTGCTTAAACATTTTGGGAGACCTTCTTGACGGGAGCTTGAATAGCTTATATAGGTTAGAGGCCTCGATTTTGGAACTTGGGGACTAAAATGCCTGATTTTGAAATCTCCTACAGTGGGCTCAAGGCCAGTTGGCACAAGCAAGAGGTTGTAAACAAACATGAGATTAAGCCATGAAAACTTTAATAAATGTTGTGTTTGGCCATGGTACCAAGACAAGACCGATATACTCGATTGACTGGCGGTAGTGTGACAAGATAGGTCGACAGACCAGTCGAGACAAATAGCTGTAGATCAAGTTGAGGGTCGGGGCCGTTGGACCAGTGGCACCAAAGATTAAATGGTTTATGAGGAAAACTATTGTTTTGTGTATGCACTGAGGTTTGGGACCATCAAGACACCCAAGAGGGGTAGTGATACGTCATAAGGGCTACAGGACAACACGGTGGAGATAAGGGCAGTTCATCGTGCTAGTAGCCAGGGAAGCTCGACATAGCTTCATGTGCATGAGACCGGGGTGGGGTTGGGATGAGGTCTCTGTCCTCATACAGACAGAGTTTCTTTTTGGGTTAGAGGATCGGATGTCGCGTACATCCACTCATTTCTAGGGTAGAAGTGGACGGGCTTCTATTTAGGTGGCCGGTAAAGTCGCTCCAACGCCACAAATGGATGCAATAGATGGGTTGCCTTGCGAATGTGTGATCCTTTCATGATGAAGGGCGTGTGTTGATTATTAAATACACCGACTATGGTTAATGACGAGTAAAGATTTTGAAAAGGAAGAAATGGTTTTAAAGAAAATAAGGAGTCTGACACACTCCAATTCAAACTATTTTTCTAAAACTCATGTTTCAAACACCCATTCATTGAGTTTAGAAACTCACACACCTTTTTATCCCTTTTTAGGAATAGAAAATGACTAGTGATAACACCAAGCCTAACCCTCTGTCAGGTATGCTTAATTTTCTTAAGCATGCATTTTTATTGATATATGTGATTCCAGGGAACAAGTTTGAGATTACGCCTAGCTCCTCTTGAATTAAATAAGGGGGAAAACCCTCTTGAACCAAGGGAGGGGTAGATTGTTCACGGGGACCTGCATGACACATACGATTCAATTGAGCTTTGAATCACATGATTTGAGTCTGAAACGAGCTTAAACGGAGCTTCGCCGGAAAATTGTTCGTAGAGAGAGAAAGTTTCAAAAGCTTACCATCGAAGGTGCGACGATCCAAGTTCTCTATTTGGAGAGGTGGCTCTCGTCCTAAGGTTACTTATATGATCAAGAAGTGCTACAATTGATATCGAATCGAGGGAGAATTTCATCAATAAAGTTTAGCACTTTCTCTCTCTAACTCTGATCGGCAATGACATAGAAGGGCTGAGTTGGCTTTCCTTTCAGGTCTGTTGAGGCTGTGTGAGGGCTGTAGGAGTGTTGGAGAGACTTGGTTTAGCTAGAGGAGGGCTGAATTCGGCCGAATTCAGCTAGGCCAAAATAGGGCAGCTTCAGTCCGTCAGAGCTACTTCACTGTTTGATTCCGCCGACGCTTCTTTAGCGGTCCTTAGGTTGAAAGGAAGTTGCTGTCAGGTAGCTGACTTTCCCCAGAGTCTATAGGACTTGACGTTGCCTTTTGAGGCTGTGAAAAAGGCCTATATCGGAGCTCTAGTTCAAGATTCATCGGAAAATGAAGTAGTTGAGCGAGAATGGGGATTTGAGGTGTGTGTAGAATGAATGGAGAGGAGCTCCTTATATAGGGAGCTCGGGGACCTCTGCCCGACCATTTTCCATTTTGGTCGAGCTTATCCTCACCTTGAAATGACCTGATCAGAGTCATTATTCCTTCGCCGACGTTATCCATTTTCTACATTAATAAACAATGTTGTCATTCTGAGGAAGAAGATGACACTCTTCTGAACCAAACCGGACCAGTACGACCGGGTTCAATGCGTAAATCGACAGGTTCATGCCCAATTCGACTAGTTTTCTCAAAATTAAAAATCTCTAAATTAATATAAATTTATTTTCTATCTAATGGTGGCTTTAATTCCCCAATTTGGATATTTTAAGTCACCAAGAAAAAATGAATTTAGAAACTGGTTCAAGTATGGATCAAATCGGTTCAATCTGGTTCGCCTTGAACCGATCTGGTTTTCTCTTCCTTTGTCCCAAGGTTCTTTTCCATGATTTTTATGACCCTTTGAATCACTTGGAATTTTCCATTTTACCCTTTCTCTATCAATTAAGGTTAATGAACCGACTCAATTTTCTCTTTTGAATTGACCGGTTCTTTTCCTGGTTTTCTTATCTTTAAAGGACGAGGTTTACTCAACGACCTCGATACTCGACTTTGCCTGTAGTTATTTGCCTGACCGATTCGTCGACCTAGTCCTAGTGCACTGCCACTAGCCTATCGAGGCTTGTCAATCCTAACTTAGTACCGTGAGAAATCACATAGAATTTCTAGTTTAATGAGAGTTTTCAAGGCTCTTTTACTCATGTTTGTCTACGGATTCTAGCCCGTGCCCACTGGCCTTAGGCCCACTTCACGAGTTTTTCAAAACTGGGTCTTGAGTCCTTTAAGTTCAAAAACGAGGCCCCGACCTGTTGGAGCTGTTCTAGCTCTCGTCAGAAAAGTCTCCCAAATAGTTTAAGCATTTGCACAGTGAAGAACCTTTCAGATAAAAATTATTTTTAGCCTTGATTTTTCCTGTAGAAATATGCTAATGTATCTGCAAAGGAGTTGCTTAATCGTTTAACTAGTGTCACTTGACACTCTAAAAATCTCATGTAATGTAGCGATTCATGAATATAAGGGCGAACAATCCATGAAAATTCTCGTTACTACTTCTGAAGTATAGTAAATAGTGTTCAAGAGTCATATTCAATTATGATTTTTGGCCAACCTTGTTCTTGTGCAAGTTTTAATAATTAAAATACAGCTCATGCCTCAACTTCCAAAGCGTGTATGCAATAAAACTGGAAGCGACTAGCCTGCACTAAAGCACCCTGTTCATTCCCGCCTTTGATTATTATCCCTACATTTCTTGTTAATGGATCAAATGAACCCTAAAAAAACCCTAAAAAACCATCCACATTAATCTTTAAAGTGCCACTTAGGGACACTTTCATACCCCTTCAGATTTCGTAGGTAGATTTGGCTCATGTTTAGTGCAACATTGATCCTTATTGATGTCTGCATATTCTCAAATCTAACCCATAATGTTATCAATTAGCTTCTCAACTTGTGGTGGACGTCCTAGAAATAAAGTTATATTTCGTTCATTTCATATTGCCCAACACGTTGTGCCAAGTTTGCACTTTATTGCTTCCCTCTTATATTTTCCCTATTTTAGATTACATAACCAATATTACATCCATTAAATTAAGGATAAATTAGCAAATTATTCAATTCTTACCTCACATGTTGCAAACCACACTAATCTAGTTCATGCACATTTAACTAGTAAATGATGTATGATTTCGATTTCATCTCATATGAGATATTCATTAGAAAATATGAATTTTCTTAAAAATAAGTTGTCATGAACAAGTAAAGTATTCGACATTACTTTCTACAAAAAGTTTCTTATCTTCGGAATGCAATTTATATGCCAAAGTGTTGTCCACATTTTTTTGCATATAACTAAGGAGGATGAATGAGTTGTTATTTACTCACCATGTTTTTTATATAACATTAAAGTATACACAAACCTTACCGTAACCTTAACAGTACGTTCACAAGGCCATATCAACCTGTTTTTCCAGGTAGGAGAAATGAGATTAGTAGTGATAATAGCTTACTTTTCCCCTACGACAAAGTATATTTCGTTACTATCTAATTGTCATATACTTGTATTTTTATCAATGAGGGTATATAGATTTGGTTTGGGGAGGACAAAAATCCAGTTGTCATTCCAAACACGAGTCTGCTTCCCATTACCTATTTATCAATACAGACTTACACGCTCTTGTTCTTTACTTATACTTTACTTATATATAAACTATTAAATAACTAGGAGGTACAGTTAACTTGACCAGATAAAAAAATATTATTATGCATATAATACTTACCTTTTAAATATATAATAAATAATAGATAATAGTATAGTGTTGGTTATATATTATTTATACGTTTGTAATTAGTAATGCTAATTTGAATGTGGTTGAAAACTACTAAATGATAGAGAGGTAACATATATGAGCAACAAATAAGTACTAAGAGGAGCAACTCTTACTAAATGATAGAGAGGTAACATATATGAGCAACAAATAAGTAATAAGAGGAGCAGCTCTAACTAGAGGAATAGTGGAGTGCCGAGTGTAGAGAGTGAGGTTGTTCCATTATGTTAGTAAGATTGCTTTAAATTAGAACTTAATTAGTGGAAAATAATTGTAGGAATCGTATCCTATTAGGCGCATACCTAATGTATTTAGTAGATAAAATGATATTATATAAAAAACATTATATAAGGTGAATGTACAATGAATTAATTAAATAATATAAATATTAAATACTCTTGAATATTAAAAGAATATTATTAGTGGAATTGATGTAATATATATTTAAAATAAATAACTAACAAGATTATATACTTAAGATATTTTTCTCTATTATATATATATATATATATATATATAAATCATAAACCCATCCATTCAACAAGAATTATTTAAAAAATAAAATTTGTGTGATTTATACCCAAAAAATGGAGTTTGTGTGGGTTTTCAAGGGAAAGCATGCCCACACCACATCGCACAACATTAAACCATGGGATGACACTGATTGGTGAGGCTCGATAGGCACGTTAGGATGGAGAGAATGCCCGACAGCAAATGGATCTAACATTCTCGAATATCTCTCTAGAGGTGTTAACCTAAAGCTCAACATACGGAGGGACAATCCATGTTTTCTTCATCCTTCATTGTATAATAAATAACAGAGTTGAGCCTAATACTGACATAAGCCGACAATTGAAACTATGACTGTTCTATTTGATCGAATATAGGAATATAGGACGGATATATTCGATCGCATGAATAAGCTATTAAGTAATTTGTTGTTAGATACCATCTACTCTTTCATTTAGGAAAGAAGGTTAGGTCCCATGGAGAATGGAGATTGAGCAGAGCCACACCAGAGAGAATATCTGCATGTGATGTAATGCGTGACCAAGAATTTAATGAAGGCATATCATATTAGTCAATTCTTATTATGGAAAAATCAGTCAATTTCTTGCGGCACAAGATGGAAATATTCAGAAAATCTCAATGCTTTCAGAGCAGAGAAACCTCATTTTCAGGGAACTCTCCTTCCCCTCTCCTCCTCCCCGGGTCTGCCTGAGAGTGCCTAGTTAGTATTCTTTTTCTTTCCGGCTAAACTACATTTTCTTGTTCAAGATTCGATTTCTCGTCGATTTTACTTGTCTGGTTCAACTTTTATTTTTTTAAGACAATTATTTCCTTCTCCGGGGTCGGGATGTCCATCCGAACACGGAAACCTTGAAATTTCAGTGGATTTTGATTAAGGGGAGAGTGCTAGTGGGCCGTTGATGGGGATGGTCTTCTACACCCCTCAGCAGGTCCCTTGTTCCCCTGAGAACACAGAGCTCCAAGACTACCCTCCAATGGAGAACTCGTGCAGAATCAGGCTCCGTGACGGCAGGTACCTCGCTTACGCTGAGAGAGGGGTCCCTCGGCACGAGTCCAGGTACCGGATCATCATCGTCCATGGCTTTGGCAGCTCCAAGGAGATGAACTTCCCTGTCTCCCAAGTACGGCCACCCATGAGTTGGCCATGTTTTTCAATGCCCTTCCTAGTACCTAGTGCTATGTTTGATTAATCTGTTTAACGGATTGGAATAGATCTGAATCTCAAAACCCTATATAGGACCTGCATTTTGATGATATGGGCTTGCTGCAAAACTCTTCCTTTGCAAGCACCGTGATAGTTGTAGGAATTACTTGCCCGTAGTTCTCTGCTGAGGAAATTGAGCATATGTAAAAGATCTATCTGGGGTACTATGCATTATGCAATTAATTGGGTCAACTTATCTAGCTGTTTCCAAGTTTGCAGGATGTGGTAGAAGAGTTGGGGATATACTTCCTGCTGTTCGATAGAGCCGGTTATGGAGACAGCGATCCGAACATGTATAGATCGGTTAAGAGCGAAGCTCTAGACATCGAAGAACTAGCGGACAAGCTAGAATTAGGATCCAAGTTTTACATGATCGGTGTCTCCATGGGATCTTACCCTACATGGAGCTGTCTCAGATACATTCCTCACAGGTCCCATATTGCCCACAGATCTAATTCACCTTCTGATCCTGAAAAAAAATAGAAATTTGAGGTTTGTAACCAGGAAATTTCATTGGATTTCTGGTTGCAGGCTAGCCGGTGTGGCACTAGTAGTCCCTGTGGTGAACTACTGGTGGCCTTCTCTTCCGAAGAGCCTTACCAAGCTGGACTTCCGGAAGAAGGTCATACGATGGACATTGAGGATCGCCAGCCACGCCCCGGCCCTGCTCCGGTGGTGGGTGAACAAGAAGTGCCTACCTTCAAACTCTTCCCTAGAGAGGGACCCGACTTTCTTCAATGAGCACGACATGGAAGTCCTCAAGCATTCGAAGGGCTTCCCCATGCTCACAAGGGTAACTCGAAGAAATCATTCTCTACACTACTTAAGCCTCTTGTGCTAGAAATTTACAATTACTTCACTCACAGTGTTTATCAATGTCACTCCACTGGTTGATTTTCCAGGAAAGGCTTAGACAGCAGGAAGTGTTCGACACCCTCAGAACCGACTTCATGGTTTGTTTCGGGAAGTGGGAGTTCGACCCAATAGGGATGTGCGATCCATTTCAGGGGAGCACCGAAGGCTCTGTGCATATATGGCAGGGCCAAGAGGACAAGGTCGTCCCGGTGGAGCTCCAACGGTGCATCTCATTGAAACTGCCATGGATCCGATACCACGAGGTCCCTAAAGGTGGGCACTTGATCGTTCATTACAGTGGGATGTGCGACGTCATCGTGAAGGCGCTTCTGGTCGGAGAAGAGTCGCTCGCTCACGGAATATAGGAGCACAACCCAAGAAGACAGCAGTTAGCGGGTCATTGTACATAGGTGTGGGCAGCTCCTTTTAGGTTCCTGGAATTTGTTTTTTTTTTTTATTGTTTATTCCTGAATTAGATTGATTTTGCAAACTGTACATTACTACTGAAATAGATATATGTATCTATTTCTTTGACCATGCTCTTGTGCATTCCTCTTCACTTTGTGTATGAAGAGCTTAAGATCTAGATTATAGTTGAGGAAGATTTTGGCTATTGATTGTCTAATATAGGTAATCAAGTTCACATAGAGGTTACGAGGTCATTTTCCATGGGGCCACTCGGGATCATTAATGAAGATAATGGAGAAAATATGTCGGAGGTGGATATGATGAAACAACGTTGTACGAGGTGCTAGCATATATGAGAAGTGTAGATATGTGGTGATTGGGCTTGAGAAGAACAAATTAGGAGGTCAACGAGCATGGATGCATATATTTGTTGTGGTTGGCACTAAAGGAGGAGTAGAGGGTTATAAATAAAGTATGCTATTTTTGTATTGATTAATTTGGATGATAGGGTTTAAATGGTTAGATAAATTATTTATTTAATAAAAAAATTAGAAAGATTTAGAGAGAACTAGAATTAATTTCAACTGTTTTATTTTCGAAATAACACAATTATTTCAAAATTAGTGTATTTAAAATAATTGTATAATTTATTACTTAAATTACTTTAATATTATTTATTTATTTTTATATAATTTAAATAGATTTATATATTAATTTTATATTTTATATAAAATTATATATATAAATATTATAAATAAAAAATTATTGTACAAAATATTTTTAATATAATTTAATTATATATAATAGTTAATAAATTATTTAATTTAATTAAAATAATAAATTTATTTTTAAAATTTTTTCATAATAATTATTCACCTTAACTTATCTCAACCCAAACTACTAATTATTAAAAAATTTTAATATATTCAAATTCATCCCTAATACTTTACCTAAAAATTACTACTAACCTTTAAATACAAAAATAGCCTTAATTTTAAATTAGATGGACAAGTTTTATTAGGTTGTATACATATTAATTTATCATATTATCTTGATATTACAACCATTAATATTATAATACTGTATAATCAATAATTTGTAATCATCTTAATATAAAATAAAATTAATTTTAATAAAAATAATATTTTTTATAAATAAAATATAAAAGATCATGAATATTTAATTTTTTAAGAAAATATAATTAAATAAGTAATCTCATATTTTTTTAGTACTAATAAATCGATCTCAATTCTATTTAAAAATTTCATTCAACCGTCGAACACATTTTTATTATTTATTTTCTTAAAATAAGTATATCGAAAAAATTCAACTCTAATCTTTTATTTTTCAGTTATTTTTTAAAAATAAGAAGTAGTGATTAATAAGGGGAGTAATAAAACTCAGTGCTAATGCATTCCATCGTGACTTATACTCAAAATACTTAATTAAAATAATTTATTTAATAAAAATTCAACAAACTTAAAAAGTTATTGTTTTTCAAAATATGATGTTATCAAAAGTTTATTTGTTTATTTTCAAACCAAATCTTCCTAATAATGTTTGATTTATTTAAAATTATTCTTTCAAAATATATTATTAATTAACGAAAATTTTTAAAATTTTTTATACTAATTCAATTTCATTTTTAAATATTATATTTTTCTAATTTCGACTCTAGTCATTATTAGAAAGTATTATACTCCCATTCAATAAGATATTTGATCTGATTCATGATGCTCTTGGTCAATAAGATAAATTGACAGTAAACACTATACTTCTAATCAATTTTGAAATTAGAATTTGATCGTTACTCATTCATTCCTATTCAATCAAATCCAATATAGTTATTTAATCACAATTATAATCAATAACACATATACATAATAAACATTTACTTGTTCTCTAACCAATAATATAAAACATAGTAAAATATATATTAATGTATTGTCTTAATCTCTAACATATTATGTACATATATATCAATATATTGACTTGTTCTCTAACTAATTATACACACAAGAACATCTATACGATAAAACTAAAAAAATATAAAACAAGACCTAAACCCAAAACGAACAGGAAAGTTGAGATTGATACTAATGAATTAATAAGGAAATCAGGAAATCAAGTCGTATGAAGATTCCGTACAAAACTTGGGAGTGTGGAGTATACTTAGACAACCCCAAGGAAACTTGCTTGATCATGAATAAAGAATCGGGAGAAATCTAAACAAAAATCAAGCCAAAAAGTGTATATGGTAAATTAAGCAAAAAGTCTCTCATTTTTAGGAAGGGTTAAATAAATTTAAAAATAAAAATTATTGAGCACAATCAACTAAAAATGGGATATAGCCAAAAATCGGTCTAATCAAATGTGAACTGACCAAATGGAGGTCAAAACCGATTAAACTAACTTAGAGTAGTAAAACCCCCCGATTTTTAGAATGGGTAAATTAAATTAAAAAATGGTCGTTCATAAACTCAAATGATAGTAAATTAAATAAATAATTTTTAGAAATTTAGTTGGGAAAAAAATCGGTCGAATTCGAGGTAAACCAAGTAAAAATCGAAACTGGCTGAACCATATAAGAAGTTCATCGAAAATCGATTATGTCACACTCAAACCTGGTTTGGTTGTATCCCCTTGATCAACCAGTTATTCTTCTTAGTATAGAAGGATGCTCTCCCTCCCGTCACCAAGAAGAGTTAGACGTAATTCAATCTACTTTATTTTCCTATAATAACATTATTAAAAATAACTCAAAATAATAACTTTATACTAATTGTCCTTATGTTAGGTGACGGGTGGTGCCTTCTGGCGAGGTTGAATATTCTCGTCCTCAAAAAGGAGAAGGGGATGGGGTGAATTATAAAACTTAGTGAGTGGGGTTTTGGAAAAAATTTGATTGGATTTTCTTTTTTATCATCTCTCTCCATTTTCTTAAGTAGTTTTAGCATGCAAACAATTGCCCTTCATCATTGAAGTATTCACACATTCACAAAGTAGTTTCCGACTACTACACTTGTGATCCATAGCGCATTTACTAACCACCCTAGTAGGTCTCACCTTCTACCACAAGTCTGAGTGAGCATTATCGCCCATCTCTCATACCTCAATATCCTCTGTGTCTGCTATAGTGAGACAAGACCTCTCTCCCTGCTTCCTTGGTCTCAATGCTCATGAAGCTCCATGAGCTTCCCGACTTACTGGATGAAAAACTTCAATGGTTACGTATGCTCCCTAGGTTATCCAGTAGCCCTTGTCTAGGCGACTCAATGATTACGTATCTCATGCATGCACAAACATCAGTCTTTTAGTTAATACCTTTATATTTGGTACTACCGGCTCCCACGAGCTTGTTGACCAGGCTTCGGCTCGATAATTACCAGTCCAATGAGTTCAACAACTTGGCTTCAGCTTGGTAACCACCAGCTCAACAAGTTTGGCAACCTTGGCCTTAGCTTGGTAGCTATCACACACAATTTACCATTTATATGAGTTTTCATGGCTCATTACTCGTCTATTTGTCTATGGGCCTAAGCTCATGCCTAATGGCCTTTGGCCCGCTAGAGCATCTCTAGCTCTCTTCGAAAATAGATTCCAAAATGTTTAAGTAGTTTCACTTAGTCAGGGGAGACTATTTCCAAAAAATGAATTTCAAATTGAAAGCGTGCTCATCACCCCAACCGAGCGTGATGTCGAAAATTCCCACTCACCCGTATTCCGAGATGTGCTCATCCTAGGGAATTCCAAGCATGCGTGCATTTCCTATGTGTGAACTGATAGGTGATCCGTTACTACAGGTAAGGATAATTAAGTCTCGAACCATAAGGTATTTACACTTCAGAGAAATGCTCCCAGTCAGCCACTCATCAACTTGTAGAAGCATTGATCAATCAAAGCGTGATACATGTCACACCCTAACCTAGTTTGGTCGGATTCCCATGATCAACCTGCCACTCTCCCAGTTTACTAAGGGTTTCCCCTTGTTTATAAATCGTGATGAGTAAGACATTCTTTAGAACTGTACCTTTCCTTGAATAACATAAATCAAAACTACATAAAATTTTAAACTAAACTCACCTGTCTTACAGACGTATTAGTTGGTGGTCTTTAGGATAGGCTTTCCAGGTTTACCTGAAAGGGATATAAGAGAGGGGGTGAGTACAACGATTCAGTGAATGAGTTTGCAAAATTTATCTTTTTAGGAAAAATGTTTGATTCGGAGTGTGTCAGACTCCTTATTCTTTTTCAAAACCTTTCTTTTCAAATTTCCAGCTTTCATCACCATTTCTTATAAATCACGGTGTGTCATCACCTAACACACATCATTCATCATGAAGGTCAATTACATAATCACAAGCCAGTACGTCCACTAAACCTACTTGTGGCATCGGAGCAACTTTACCGACCACCAAGATAGAAGTATATCAACTTCTACACTGAAAATGAGTGGACGTTCGTGACATATGATCCTCAATCCCATAACAATTTTCCGTGTTCGTATGAGGACAGATACCTCATCCCGTCCCCACCCCAGTCTCATGCGCTTGAAGCTACGTCAAGCTTCGCAAGGTCACTTGATACGACGAACTGCCCTTATACCCACCAGGTCATCCAAGGCCCTAGGACAAATCACTACCCCTCTTGGGCGTCTTGAAGGTCCCGTAAACAAAGTGCAAGCACAATCAGTATTTTCACATCATGCCATATAATATGTGGTGCCACTGATCCAATGGCCCCGAGTCTCAACTCAACCTGCAGCTATTTGTCTTGTCTAGTCCAGAGACCTATCATGTCGCACTACCGCTAGTTGATTGAGTATGTTGGTCCTATCTTGGTACCATGGCCAAACAATTCAATTATTCAAGTTTTCATGGCATATAATTCATGTTTGTTTATGAGCTACTGCTCGTGCCAACTGGCCTATGGCCCACTGTTCGAGATTTTCAAAATTAGGTATAATAGCCCCTAAGTTCCAAAATCGAGGCCTCCAGCCTATATGAGTTATTTGAGCTCCTGTCAAGGTCTCCAAAAAATTTTAAGCAATGGCACACAGTCAGGGGAGAGCACTTTCGACAAAAATATAATTTCATCTTATCCATCATACCAACCGAGTATGAGGACATATCCGCTCATAATCGATGAACGGGTTTTCCACTTCCTCCGAGTAATTTTCATCATACCACCCGGGTATGATCTACTTACAACCAATACATAGTTTTTTCGTGTCATTTTCACACCACTCCTCTAAGTTGTGATGATTAAAATACCACTAAGTAAGTTTTCGTCCCTTGCGAGCTTAACATCAGCCAGTGTTCCCGATGTCTCGTATTCCTACACGAAATGAACATCATTGTTCATTATCATCTGATTTGGTCACCTCATTCAGTACAAATGACTTAATTCACAATTTTTCAAATATTTGCAAATTGGTCCCTAATTCACAATTGCCGGTTTTTCCCCAAATTGAGTACCGAAACTTTTAAAATTCCTCTTGGGACCTCAATTTCATAAAAAAGGGTTAAAGTTTCCCAAATTCCCAATTTGGCCCCCAATTTTTTTAAAATTACCATTTTGCCCTTCCTTTACAAAAATGGAAAGTTTTACCCCAAAAATTGCCCAATTGGTCCTCCAACATCTTTATCATGCCCAATTGGTCCTAAATTTTATGAAATTGCACTTTAGTCCCTCTAATTTTCAAAATTCCCAAATTTCCCCCAATTTTCCCCCCAAGTTCAAAATTATAACTCTACCGAATTTGGTTTCATCAAATTGAATGATCAAATGAGTTTAATTGTTGAAATTGAAGTTACATTGTTGTTCCTACACCTTCATTCGATTCAATTTCACTTTAAATTGCCCAATTTGGTGCCAGAATGAGCTCAAATGGAACTCCACCAGAAAACTGGACATAGATAGAGAAAGCTTCGAAAGCTTACCATCAGGGGCACGACAGTCCAAGCTTTCAATCTGGGCAGATAGCTCTCATCTTGAGGTTTATCCTAAAATCAAGATTTGCATCAAATGATGCCGAATTGAGTGAGAATTTTATCATCGAAGTTCTATCGATTCTCTCTCTAGCACCGGTCGAAATTTACAGAGAGAAGCCAAATTGGCTTACCTTTCAACTCTAATTCAACTATAGGAGGGTCGTGGAGGTGTTGGGAGGGCTTGGTTTGGCCTAAGAAGGGCTCGAATTGGTCGATTTTAGCTCGGCCGAAACAGGGCAACTTCGGTCCGCCGGAGCTGCTTCACTGTTCGATCCTACCGGCGCTTCTCCGATGAACCTCGAAGTAAACGAAGACTACAGGCTTAGAAAAGTGCCCAAGTGGGAGCTCTGTTTCAAGCTTCACCGGAAAATGGAGCAGTCGAGAGAAAATGGAGTTTTCAGGTGTGGAGAGGATGAATGAGGAGGGGCTCTTTATATAGGAAGCCGAGGGACCTCTTGGCCATCTGATTAGCACCTTAATAGTGATCATTCATTGCCTAAAACTCCCTGTTCGGAGACTTTTCGGTGAATGAACAGTGATGTCATCTAAAGGAAGAAGATGACATTATTTCGAACTGGACCAGATCGGTTCAAACTAGGTTCAAAGATTAAACCAGCCGGTTCACCCCTAATTCAACCGAATTTTTCAAATTTAAAAATTTATCTAAATTCATTTTCTATCAAATGGTAGCCTCAAATCTCAAATTTGAATTTTTTAAGCCACATAAAAAAAATGAATTTAGAATATGGTTCAATAGTGGTTCAAATCGGTCAAAACTGGTTCAATCCGGTTCAGATCCAGTTCACCTGAACCGGTTTGGTTTTCATCCCCCATTCATCCTAAAGTCATTTTTCATGGCTTATGTGACTCTTTAGCTCACTTGGGATTAATAATTTTCCCGATTTGTCCTCTCTCTATCGGTTCCGGTTCATAAACCGGCTCGATTCATAAACCAATTTAATTGGTTCGGATCAAGTTCACCCAAACCGGTCTAGTTTTTCTCTCCCAATTTATCCTAAGGTTCTTTTCCAAGGTTTTATGCACCCTTTGGATCACCCGGGAGTTGTAAATTTCCAAATTGCCCATTCTCAAATTATCGGGTTTGTGAATCGGTTCGGTGTTTCTCACTCGGTTTGACCGGTTCTTTTCTTAATTTTCCTTAACTAAAAAGGATGGGGTTTACCATACGTGTCCTCGTTTAACAATTAGACGAAGAAGAATACACATCACTGAAGAGTAACCAATGAAGGAGCATCATGTGTACTCGTTCAATGGCACACTGAGGAAAAGCCTCGTGAGGAGGACTAACTAATGAGGTGTTTACATGTGGCAAAGGTGTCATGTCAGTGACAGATTTGAATGTTGGAGAACGGTCGACCAATCAGAGATTGACACGTGGTAAAGCCATGTTAGATGGTCATAGCCAATCAAAGGTTGATACGTGATAATAACATAATGCGTTAGGTGGGAAAACTAACAAATTTAAATTAAACAATTAGATAACACCACATGTCATGGTCAACGTAGGGCTAGATTCAGTCAGCAACCACGTTGGTTTAGGAGACTAATGAGAAGTCGTCTCGTGTACAATCAACGGGTCAATGAGTGACTCGAATGTTGAGTGAACAGTTGCATCAGCGATGCCAGCCAATCACAGTATGACATATGGCAGGCCGCATGTGTAAATCTTGCACACACACGTACAATCTCGTCTTTTTCCTTTAGTTTTCTGAACAGGAGGGAGAAGGATCGATGCCTTAACTTTGAAGAGCCTTTATTGTCTCCGACAAGGCCTTAAATCAATGAGTTAATGGTCGACCAATGGATGGATGGTTAGAACGATTAGCCCACGAGCTCCATATATAAAGAGCCACTCTCCATTCATCCTCATCATCCCTTGAAAGTATGAAACATATGAACTGCTCTAGTTTCCAACCATCTATGAGCCAGAGCTCCAACATCGAACTTTTTCTCCACCTCCGTTCGCGCAATTGGGTTCTCTAAAATCCTGAAGAAGTCATCCACCTTCATGCATACTCCATTCAGCTCGAAGGTTACCAGAGAAGCTCCGGTGAGGCTGCACAATTCATCCACTTTAACGATAGATTTTGGGGAAAAGCTTTAGAGTTAAATTCTGACCACCATCAACTGTAAACCCTGCCCTTTTGAGTTAAGGAAAAAAACCAGGAAAAGAACCGGTCAAACTGAGTAAGAAAACTTAATCGATTCACAAACCTGATTATCAGGAAACATGCAATTTGGAAATTTACAGCTCCCGAGTGATCCAAAGGGTTCATAAAACCTTGAAAAAGAACCTTAGGACAAATTGGGAGAGAAAAACCAGACCGGTTTGGGTGAACCGAATTGAACCGGTTTATGAACCGAGCTAGTTTATGAATTGGAACCGATAAAGAGAGGGCAAACCGGGAAAAATATGGATACAAAGTGACCTAAAGAGTCACATAAACCATTAAAAAGGACTTTAGTATGAATGGGGGATAAAAACCAAACCGATTCAAGTGAACTAAATCTGAACCGAATTGAACAAATTTGGACCGATTTAAACCACTATTGAACTGAATACTAAATTGATTTTTCTAATCTGCTTAAAAATTCAAATTTGAGATTTGAGGCCACCATTGGATAGAAAATAAATTTAGAAATTTTTAGATTTGAAAAATTCAGTCGAATTGGGAGTGAACCGACCAATTTAAGCTTTGAACCCGGTTCGGAACAGTGTCGTCTTCTTCCTTTAGATAACAGCACTGTTCACTCATGGAAAATCGCGCAGCGGCGGTAAAGCTGAAAAGTCTCTGGTCAGGGAGTTTCAAGCAATGAATGTCCACCATTAAGGTGCCAATCGGATGGCCAAGAAGTCTAGGAGCTTCCTATATAAAGAGCCTCTCCCCATTCATATTCTCAACACCTGAAAACTCCAATCTCTCTCAATTGCTCCATTTTCCAGTGAAGCTCGAACTAGAGCTCCGACTTAGGCACTTTTCTAAGCCAAACAAGGTGAGGTCGGGTTCTTTAGAACCGGGGAGAAGTCAGCTACGCACCTATAGTCTTCATTTGCTCCGAGTATTGTCGGAGAAGTGCCGGCGTGATAGAATAGTGAAACAGCTTCAACGAACTACAGCTGCCCTATTTCGGCCGAGCTAAAATCATCCATTTCGAGCCCTTCTCAAGCCAAACCAAGCCCTCCCAACACCTCCACAACCCTCCTACAGCTGAATTAGAGCTGAAAGGTAAGCCAATTTGGCTCCCCTTTGTAAATTTTGATCGGTGCTAGAGAGAGAATCCACAGAACTTCGATGATAAAATTCTCATTCAATTCGGTATCAATTGATGGAATTATTGATTATAGGAGTAACCTCAGGATGAAAGCTATCTACCCAGATTGAAAACTCAGACCGTCGCACCCTTGACGATAAGTTTCGAAGCTTTCTCTCTCTAAGTCCAGTTTTTCGGCAAAGCTCCATTTGAGCTCATTTCGGCACCAAATTGTGCAATTCAAAGTGCAATTGAATTGTATGAAGGTGTAGGAACTTCAATTTAACTTCAATTTCAACAATTAGAAGTGTTTGATCGGTCAATTTGATGGAATAAAATTCGATTGTGTTAAGAAGTTGAAATTGGGGAAAATTTGGGGATTTTCCAAAATTAGAGGGACTAAAGTGAAATTTTATAAAATTGAGGACCAATTGGGCATGAGAAAGATGTTGGAGGACCAATTGAGCAATTTTTGGGGCAAAACTTACCATTTTTGTAAAGTAGGGTCAAAATGGTAATTTTGGAAAAGTTGGGAGACCAAATTGGAAATTTGGGAAATTAAACCCCTCTCTATGAATTTGAATAAATTGAAGTACTAAGATAAATTTTAAAAGTTTCGGGACTCGATTTGAGGAAAAAACGGTATTAGGGACTTAAAGAAAAATAACTTTAGGAACTAATTGCAAATAAAGGAAAAAAAAATGGTTTATCATTCATTTGGAATGAATGAGGGCTAATAGGCCAAAGAATAATGAATAAGAATGTTCATATCATGTAGGAACATGAAGTACTAAGAACGTCAGCTAAGACAAGTTCGAGTAAGGACAACAAGACAACTAGGAGGAATTTCACTACACGATTGGGTGAGTGGAATTTTTATAGCATATGCAGTTGGGATGATAAGTACCTCGGAAATGAAAGCCCACTACTTAGTGGTATTTTAAATGTCACAACTTAGAGAAGTGATGTGAAAATGAAACAAAAAAACTACTTACGGATTGTAAGTAGATCATACCTAGTTGGTATGATGAAACTTTCTCGGAGAAAGTGGAAAACCCGTTTATCGGTTATGAGCGGAGATATCCTCATACTCGGTTGGTATGATGGATAGTTGAAAATATATTTTTATCGGAAGTGCTCTCCCCTGACTGTGTGCCACTACTTAAACAATTTGGGAGACTTTTTTTATGGGAGCTCGAATAGCTCTGTTAGGCCGGAGGCCTCATTTTGGAACTTGGGGGCTATTATGCCCGATTTTGAAAATCTTGAACAGTGTGCCATAGGCCAGTTGGCACAAGTAGGAGCTTATAAACAAAAATGAATTATATGCCATGAAAAATTGAATAATTAAATTGTTTGGCCATTGTACCAAGACAGGACTGACATACTCAGTCAACTAGCGGCAGTGCAACATGACAAGTATTCGGACTAGTCAAGACAAACAACTGCAAGTTGAGTTGAGGGTCAGGGCCGTTGGACTAGTGGCAACACAAATTATATGGTATGATGTGAAAATACTAATTGTGCATACACTGTGTTTTACGGGACCTTCAAGACACCCAAGAGGGGTAGTGATGTGTCCTAAGTCCCAGGACGACCCGATGGATATAATAAGGGCAGTTAGTCGTACCAGGTGACCTTGCAAAGCTCAACGTAGCTTCAAGTGCACAAGACCAAGGTGGGGATGGGATGAGGTATCTATTCTCATACGGACACTGAGTATTTTTGGTCTGATGGTAGGACGTCAGAGACGTTCACTCAAACTTCAGGTAGAAGTCAGAGACTTCTATCAGGATGAATGGTAAAGACGCTCCAATCCACAAGTGGGAGCAGTCAGCATAACTGCATCTCGCGAATGTGTGTGTGATCCCTTCATGATGAAGGATGTGTTATTTTTTAAACACACTGAATATGAAAATGGGAAAAAAGGTTATGGAAACCTTGGAAAGGATTTGAGAATCCTTGGAAAAATAATTGGCAAAACCTTGGGAAAAGGTGTTGAAAACCAAAATTTGAGTAAATAATATTTTAAAAGAAAATAAGGAGTCTGGCACACTCCGAATTAAGCATTTTTCCTAAAAGATAAATTTTAAAAACCCATTCACACTCACCCCCTCCCTTTTCAATTAACCAAGGGAAACCTACCCAAATATCTCCTATTAGTCACACCTGCAAGACAGGTATGTAAGTTAAAATTTTTATTTAGCTTTGATTTATGTATTCTATGAAAGGTACATGTTTAAATGATTTACGGTTTATAAATAAGGGGAAACCTTTAATAAAATGGGAGAGTGGTGGGTTGATCACGAGGATCCGACCAAACTGGGTCGGGGTGTGACATCAACCCTCTAAGATCAGGCCGACTCTCCCACGACTCGACCTCAACCTCCAACCTTTGTGGTAATCCAATTCCACCTCCCTTCGCTGGAATAGTAAAATTACAAGCAAAAACGCAAAAAACTTTGCTAATGAAATTCTCCTTACCCAAGCAGTCAACTGACATGAAATTTGATACTTGGAGGATCCACTTAATGAGCACTAGCCACATATACTCAAAGCTCCGACAACTGTCCCTTTGCCGGTATGAAATCAAAGCTCTCTCTCTAGAAAAATTTTCGGCGAAACTTTGTTTGAGCTCAATTTTGGGTCAAATGAAGGGATTCAAAACTTAGAATGCTCGCAGAAAGATGAAGAAGATGATTATAGCATATTAGGAGGAAATTAACTAGGTTTAAATGTTCAATTTGATAAATTAAGGATTCGGGGGCTAAAGTGTAATTTTTTAAAATTGAGCAAATTAGGCATTTTCGATAGTTTGGGGATTTTTTTGAAATTGACATTAATTGAAAATCAATTTACAAACAAAAGGAGTTTTAGGATTTAATTACAATTTAAATAATTTTTGGGAATTTAAAATTGTAATTAAAAATAATTATAATGATTTATTTATAATTTTAAATAATTTTATTTTTATAAAAGTATATAAGGAATTAAATTGTAAATATATTTAAGTTAGAAAATTTTGGTAATTAATTTAGAATTATTTTCCAATAAAATAAATTTAGGGATTTTTATGTAATTAGGAGAAAATATAGGGATATAAGTAAAAAAATTAAGATATTTGATATAATTTAAATAATAAATATTATGTCATATATATATTTTCTCATTTTTTTCTATTTTTATGTTATTATTAGCCTATAAATAAGCGCGTCTCTATATAATTCAATGAGTTATTTATCAATAAAAAGTTGTTCACTTGGCTTATAAACGTAGCTTACCAAGTCTATCTTTCAACATATTTTCCTACACTATTTTAGATTTTTAAATGGTAACATAGTTATGACATGGCAACTGCTCTATTAATCATGGTGTTAAAATAGTTAATGTACCAAATATATGATCGATGACTCCTAATCTCTATTTGATTTTAAGTATTTTTTTAATCATGAAGTTTCTCTCAACCCTAATTGAAAATGGGCGCAAATGACAACTCGTGTGCTTGGGGGTGGATGACTTCACATAGACTTGGGACTCACTCTCGTTGAGTCGCATTAATAATTTAATTCAGGTAATACAAGTTTTAATCAGCCCACTTCCTTTGTCAAAGCAAGACAACATATCACTAGACCCACTTCTTGGCCTTTGGAGTGTATCTTCAACTTTGTGGTAAAAATGGACATTTAAATCATTATTGTCATTGCTATGAATTCAAGTCTCTCTCTATCCCCTCAATTCTCCCTACTTATGGTAATAAATCTAGTTTAGATCATCTTGATTGATATATTGATTGAGCGACACAACTAATATCACTAATAATTTATCTCACAATAAGCACTTTCTAAGCATTTGTTAATTGGAAATGGAAACTTTTACCAATTTTATTCTATGGGTCTACTTCTCTTACCTATTCTACTTGTTGTTTTCATCTCAATAATATCTATTATATTTCTCAAATTTCCCTTAATTTACTCTTTGTATCCTAATTTCCTTGGTTATCCTTCTTATCATTTTGGATACTTGTACTAATCGTATATTCATTTGTCGTAATGTTCTTTATAATGAAATAGTATTTCCCTTCTCAACAGATAGTATACCTCCCTATGATTTCATGTAGTGCTACGATGTTCCCCTACTAATTCAACATCCCATCACGACTCCAATTTCAGACTAAGGTATGTCATATCTCTCTTCTCCAACTACAAATGTTGATATTCCTTCTCCAACAGTCTCTCTTATCGATCGATACTCTATTGTGGCGCCTCCTACTCCTCATATGGTAACTCGATCACAGGATGGCACCTTGTACTCGCACATGCATGTCATCATGCACCTTGGTTTCATGCCATACAAGAAGAATTTTCTGCCCTTCTCCATGATTACACTTGAGATTTGATGCTTGCACAACATGGTCGACTTATTATTATTTGCAAGTGGGTCTATAAAATCAAAGAAAATCCCTATGGATTTATTGATTTATACATTGCTCACCTCATTGCCAAATGATTCTCACAATAACATGGACTTGATTATGATGAGATATTCGGTCCTATTATTAAGTTGGTTATCATTCGGGTGGTTCTTCCTATTGTTGATTCACTTCATTGGTTTATTCATCAGTTGGATGTGAATAATATGTTTCTTCATAACCATATTGTTGAAGAAGTCTACATGCGACAATCACTAGTTTTATTTACTCTTTTATAATATATTTTTCAGTTTCGTAAATCAATTTATGATATCAAGCAGGCATTATGCACTTAGTTTATGCACCTTAGTTCTTTTCTCACTCAATTGGACTTTCATTGTTCTATTATGTATAACTCTCTTTTCATCTATCGTACATCCACATTTATCATACTTCTACTCATCTATCGATGATATCATTATTACTATATCTTCTAATGCATCTCTCAGCTCCACTCTTCATACTCTATAACATGAATTCTCAATAAAAAGTTTGGGGACTCTCTATCATTTTCTTAACTTTGAAATTAACAATCATACTCACAACATTTATCTCACTCAATCCAAGTACGTTTGAAATTTATTATCTAAAGCTGGCATGGATACTTAGCTAGTATCTATACTTGTTGCTCATGGATCATGGATCTTCCTCAAGGTTGGGGCATCTCTTTTGGATCTCACTCCGTATCGTAAGATTGTGAATTTTCTTCAGTATCTCACTATCACCCATCTCGATCTTTCCTACGACGTGTATCAAGTATGTCAATTTATGCATAAACCCACCGATATTCATTGAATTGTTTCCAAATGCATCATTTGATACATTCAAGTAACTTTTTATCTTATTCTTACCCTTTGGCACAACTCCCCTACCTCTCTTCATTGTTTCTCTAACATCTACTAGGTTAGGAATCCTAATTATCGTCGTTCTATCAATGGTTATGCTATCTTTTTCGATCACAATTTTATTTAATAGAGTTCCAAGAATTAATGTATTATTGCACGTTAAAGTATAAAAATAGAATATAACAATATTGATAATGCAATGGTTGAACTTATTTGGATCTGATCTTTTATTAAAAAACTTGATCTACCACTTTTCACTTCTATCTCACTACTAACCATGTTTTTCATACCCACACTAATTATTTTAAGATCGATTATCATTTTGTTTGTAAACAAGTAAGTTCTAGTATACTTAATATTAATTTAATTAGTATTAATACTCAAATAATTGATTTACTCACCAAAGATTTATGCTTTACTGGATTCTACTTTTTTCGGGTCAATCTCAATTTTGGTATAGTAATAGTTATATTTATCTTTAAAATAAATTTTAAACTATTATAATATATTATTATGATATTATTTTAATTATCTATAATATATATGATATAATTTCAAAATAAAGATTATATCATATATATTTTTTATAGTTAGTTTCTATTTTTATGTTATTATAAATTTAAAAATAAGTATATATATATAATTTAATGAATGATTTATAAATAAAAAATTGTTTACTTAACTTATACCTACACCCTATCAATCTTATATTTAAATATATTCTCTTCTTCTATTTTAAATTTTTAAACAAATATTAAAATAATATTACACTTATTTTTTTATCACTATTTTATTGTTTTTCATAGTTTTATATCATTATAAATTATTATTTATTTTTTTGTTCTTTATGCTATGGTATGAGAATTTTATTGAGAAAAAACTCAAGAAATACAATCAATTTTTATATTTATATTATTTTTCAACTCATCAGCTATTTTATTTCATAGTTTCGTTGTAATATCAAAAAAAATAAGTTATAATTTCTTATAAAAACATAACTCAATCTCTTTTTTTCAAAATTTTAATTAATCTCTATTATATTTTCTTTAAATAATTTAAATTGTTTTTATATTATCTTCGTAATATTTAAATTAATTATATTTATTCAACATTTAATATTGTATAAATATTTAATACAAGTCATTACATTCATTATATTTTTTTTTCTCTTCTATTATTTTTCATGATATTATAATATTATGTATAATTCTTCTTTTGTTCTTGGGTATTGATTTACCGTGAGAAAACCCTAGAAAGGATAATCATAAAACTCCCATTGAGAAGCTAGAGACTAAGGCACTTCATTATCTTGAAGTAGAGAGAGCTACGAGGACTAAGGCACTCTTCTACCCCTTCAAGTAATCTCAACTTATCAAATAACATATGTACTGTAATAGTAACATACAGTATTATAATATTGTGTATACTTTATCTATGATTATTTAATAGGATGAGAAGTGGATTAATTTTATATATTTCTTTCATATTGGATTAATGTATATTTGGTTCAACAATCTACCATCTGGACTCTCTCCTTCTGCTAGTTCATGTTTGAACTAGAGGAAGCTCTTGGCACTCCAGAATACTCGTGATGATCAATATATGAAAATGATGCAGTGTATATCCCCCATAATTAATCGCATCCGCATTAAGTCAAGCCCGTTTCCTCCTAATAATCACTAGATAGATGATTATGTCCCGAGTGAACCATATGCAGATCAGTCGTCTGGCACGAGCTATCATCATGGATCATGGTCCTGAGTGACAGAAGAACTTGGCATGTTGTATTCAACACAAGCACGTTGATAGTAAGGTAGAAACTCCTTTAACATTTGGAACTAAATTGCTGATGTTTTAGAACTCACGACCGTCTTACTCGTGTGGACGCGTTGCCCATAGAGAACTCAATGCTCTCAGTCGCCCATAATATTCTCCGATCACAAGAAAGCACCGAACGGCTTGTCTCACAGTCAGTATCCGGCGCAGCTGGTGCAGCGTTTGCTGTCTGAGATTATCCGCCTGTGGACCAATTAGAAACACGAGAAAATCAAGCAGCCCAAAAGTGCAAAATATTGAAATAATGTACAATTAAACACCATTTTTCAAAGCTACCTTTTGACACTTTAACATATTTAGATGTTAAATCCCCATCAAGCCCTAGCAATTCAACTCTAGAGTCAGGCATGCAATGTGTCGGCGCGCATAGTATATATATGAGAGAGATTGAAAGATAGTAACCTGTCGAACAAAGCCTTCGAGGTTGGAAAGCTTGCCAAGGGCGATGGCCATCTGATGCATGCCGTCGATGGCCAGCCCGCCAGCAACTGTATCGACCAGCGAGTGCTGGAGCTGCTCCAGTCCCTGCGTCAGTGCCTCCTCGGCCTGCTGCGACGACTGCTGCAGGCTGTATATCCCCATCATTTGCTGCTCCGTCAGTGGGTCTAGCTGCGTTATTAACATCTAAAGGAAAGGAGAATATAATCAGGTAATCGAAGGGACACAAACTACACCAATAGATAGGTCAGATAGTAGTTATGTGTGGTAGCCAACAAGCATGTCCGAACCTTGATCAGCTCAGATGGCCGGAAGCCGCCCATCCAGAGGAAGCAGCGCTCGGCCGGAGTGGTCCACATTCCGGTGATGAGGTGAAACACGTCGGTTTTGGCGGTCGATCCCTTGAGCCTGAAGATGTCGTCGTAGTGGGAGATGTAGCCGTCCACTATCAGTCTCAGGTCACCGTCCGACAGGTGAGCCTGGAGGGCCGTCCGGAGATCTGAAATGTACCGGAGGTCATCCTCTAGCCATCTCGCGTACTCCATATCAAACATTGCGGCTCCTACACATAGATTAATGGAGTGTTTTCACTTGAGAATTGCCCGCTGAAGTCCAATTCAAATGTGTCATGGCATTTTTACACCCATTTGTAGGAAGATTAAGTTCTTCGGCGTTGACATAATGGCATTTCCCTTTGACTATTAATGGGCTACCAACCTTGACATCAGGAAAAGTTTTTATCCCTTTTCATATGAGTACATTCTTTCATGGCCTCCGATCCATAAGAAAATAACGACAAGAAATGACTGCAAAAGGACTTTTTTTCCAGGAAAATAGAGACTGCTGTTACCGGAGCTCGTGTTTCCTGCAGCAACGCCGCACCCACCTAATAGAAGACCCTGATGCATGCAGATGGATGCTTACTAATTTAGTTTAAAACTGAAGGGAGTTAAAAAGGGGATTTCTTTTTGTCTTGATAGTGGAAGTGAGCAACAACCTGAGACCGTGCCCTTTGAAGGTCTTGCTCCAATTGAGTAAGCTTGATTCTGCTTGATTCTAGCTGTTGCACATATGCCTGTGGCAGAGAGAGAGAGAGAGAGACAATAGAGAAAATTCAGAATTCAACAGAAAGAGAGCAATGTACTATTGTCATTTTTCTCGGTGGGGACTAAGGGTTGTAAGTGAATTAATTTGTCCAACCTTCTTCCTTAGTCGGCTTTTTCTCGCAGCTTCTCTGTTTTGTGCCAGGCGTCTCAGTTGCTGCAGCAGAAGCATTTTTCACAAGTATCAGAATATTTTGTAGTGGAACGTATTCAAAGAAGGAACATATATAGAAGCCATGATCATGACTATGGACCTTGGCATCGAGTAATTTCTCTGAGGTTGGGCATCCCTTCCTCTGCAAGAGATTTTTGGAAAACAAAAAAAAAACAGAAAGATCATAGATTGAAGATGGAAGATGGAAGATGATGAAATAATGACTATATTTAACGCCAAACTTCGGTTTAACTTGAACATGATAGTACTGCTAAATTACTATGATATTTGTGGTTAGCATCTTCCTTTTTGGGATTCAAAAATCGAGGAAATTGCATGCGTGGAGTAGCAGAAGTGACGATTAGTTCTCTCGTTCGGCCTTCTGGCCTGACAACTGTTGTTCTCTCTTGGAACCCTAAAAGACCCTTTTCACTGGGATCCGTACTGTTTTAGAAAGTTGAAGATGGAGATGGAGAGCCTGGATTTAATGCTCACAACCAGTTTGACACTACAGGATTTCCTTGCTTCGTTTTTCCATAAAAGAAAACTGAAAACGTGTTCAGTTCAGGAGAACCTTTTCTTGGGTAGACGGCTTTGGGGAGGTGAGATTCTGGAAAGTGGACGGTGCAGAGGCATCATTGGCCATCTGGCAGGAGGTGATATGATGGCCGCCGGAAGACCTCCGGCTGATGGGGGAGTCGGGTGCCTCTGCTTTGCTGGGCACAGTGCCGTTCACCGCCGATCCCGAGTCTGTGCTCGGGCTGTCCCCACCGGACCTTGTGTTCCCCTGGAAGTGCAATGAAGAAGCGGAAACTCATAAATGGCTCCCCAAAAATTGAGCTTTCTGGTTCTAATCGGTTTTACTTCATGAAGGGTCTTTCTATCTTTTTTGGTCAAATGGCCATGGCGGAGAGAGAGAGGGAGTGATAAATAAGGCAAATAGTACTCACTCTCCGGGTCTGCTGGAATCTCAATGACCAAGAAGGGAACATGTCCAGAGTCGGTGCAGGAGCCCTGCTGCCTGTTGCTGCAAATAAAGCTGCAAAAGAATCACACAAATCTCAGAATATCATCGACATAATCAATTACCCTTTCTAGTTTTCAACTTTTTCTCATATGCTGATGAACTTAATTCATCATCCACTCATCACCAGAGGAAAATCATGGAACTGCTTCAACCTACTCCCCATACTGAACAGTGGGTATCGGCAACAAAAAGAGTCCAAAAGTTTCCAACTTTATGGACTCACGCCATTAAAATCCTTCCTTTCGGAATCATTGCAGCTTCTGAAATGTCCCGCTCTGTATGTATGATCGCTTGGTAAGACCCTTTCAAGACCCCTCTCTCTCTCGATTGAAACGTCACCAGAAGATACAGATGCATTGAAAGGAAGATAAGAAATCGAAATAGCATACGTGGTTCTGTGGCTCCATCGTTTCTTATCTCGACTCCTTCCAGACCGATTGCTTCTTCTAGCTTCCCAAAATCAAACGCAGGGTCCTCTTGATTGCTGAAAAAAACAAAATACAGAGCAATTCAGAACCGAATGAAAACTTCTGATTTGAAGAAGAGAACAAATTGTTTCTGCTTCCGTATGAGAAGCGCGCTAGGGTGTCTTACATGAAACTGTTGTGGACGTTGAGCCCATGCAGGAGCCAGTATGGACCGTGGTGGGATGACGGCCCCGTGTCGGAAAGTCTTGTTTCTCCGATTCTGTGGCTCGCCATGCAGGACTCTCTTCTCTAGTACTTGTTTAACACGACAACTAGATGAGTTTGCTGCAACAAAAAATATTATAAATCAAACCATCGCCTGGAAACTGGTCTTTAATGGTGAAACAAAAGAGAAACCGAGATGAGGCTGCACTAAGACATATGAGGCCCACCTAAAATTTTAAGCTGTGTTCTCAACAAGGGAATTTAGATACAGCAGACTGACCAAAGGGTCAGAGCTTTCGGCGGTCAAAACTCATCAAAGGGAAAGAAAGGAAGGGAGCAAGGAGAAAACCAAGAGGGTTCCCTCCTTTTTTTCTCCTTTAAAATGATATCTATCAGATGAGGACTTCTTCTATTACTACTACTGCGCTACTACTGGTGCTACTCTGTTTGCCTCTGGTTTTCTCCATGATCCTTCTATACGAACCGGAATTGATCAGGTGATGAAGATGGGGCCTCTATCCCTCACTTCTTCTGCATCTCAACGAAGAAAGAAAGCTTCTGATTCAGCAGCTCTCCGTCCCATCTTTATTTAAGTCTCTCTCTCCCTCTGTGTCTCCCCAGTCAATGGCTCGGTAGAACACAAGCTCTTTCTATGTTACTTCTACTTCTAGTTCTATCATAAAGGGCCAGTGCTGGTCCTTGCTGCCTGTGGGCTTCAAGAAAGAAAAATCTGCAATATTAATTAATTAAAAAACAAACTTCAATGGTGTAGAGCGATGATGGATCGATGAGATCATTGCTATGTCCTCTCTCCCATCCTCCTGCATATGGGGACGAACCATGATGAGCATTTAAATGGTGCAGTTTGATTTTGTACTTTGAAAAGGCTGCATATGCACAAAGAAAGATGGAGGTTGGATTGCTCATATGAGTCTTGCATGAATAGGACACAGAGATCATGGATGGATCTCAACTCCATATGGGCCTTCAAGCATTTGGTGGCCAAATTCATGAGAAGTAGGAATGCTGCTCATAGGGTTCAAGATTAAGCCTTGGGAATAAGATTTGCAGTGAGAGAATAACATATATTATGCGCACTACTTGGCGTCTACTTTCTTGGGCCCTTTGGGATGGATTTGCTTGGCATTATCTTCTTCAGTTAGCATGTCAACATCCCTTCCTTGTCATCACCAAAACCCTCATACATGAACATTCCTTCCCATAATTGATCCAAGTGAATGAATATGGATTTATGTAGGTCCACTCCATGTCAATTTCCTATATATACATATATAGATATATATGAGTGTGTTGGACAAGTAGATACCCGTGGATCCATCATTAAGTGGGTGCACCCAAATTCCACACCCCCACATCCCATCTAATCCCCCTTAATATGTTGGCATTATGTACCTTTGGCCTCCCACTAATCACACTACCACCAATATAATATACCAAATAATTTTCTAATTATGAAGTCAATGAAAGGCCCAAGGAAAAGGGGTCAAGTTGAGATGTGGGTGGCTAATCTTCGTTTTGATCTATATATATATATATAGATAAATAGAGAGAGAGAGAGGAAGATAATTTACTTACTTATTAATGATTGGTGTGGATCAAATCAAGCCAAGTGTAGCTAGCTTTGATTATAGGTTGTTATAGCATCCATGGAGATGGAGGTTTGCATAAAGTCTACCCTGTGATGCCGTTATTCCTGTTTCAGCATGTAGGGTTTGTTTTTGGAACCAGACACCATGGTTGCCTTCCCTCAATAATTTCTTTATAGAAAACAGAAGGCTTGCTGTATGATTTACTGCACGTTAAGATGGAGCAGCGTGTCAACCCCATCTCACCGACTGGATTCAGTGGATACTTGATTACTGTGTACACTCAATCTAATAAAAAACTCTAAAAATACTAAAAAGTATATATATTAGAATATTATGCTAATCGAATTTATTTCCATCTATTCAATTTTTTTATAAATTATTATATTAATATTAAGAAAAATATTATAATATATTATTTTATTTAATTATAATATATATAATTATATTAACTCGTTAATATTATATAATATATATTTTCTTTTATTATTTTTTTATATTTATATTATTATAAATCTATAAATAATTACTATATATAAAATTTATTTAAATATTTATCAATAAATAATTTTTCACGTGTTATTAATATTGTTTACAAATTTTATATTTCAACTTGTTCTATTAGGTTATTTTAAATTTTTAAATAGTATTACAACAATTGTACTATATTGAGTATAGCAATACCAAATTTATAAATAGTAACTCATAATCTATATTTTTTTAATTATTTATTAAATATTCTTGGATACAATATACAAATCAAATAATATAATATAGTTTATCGTATTAAAAAATATTACTATAATACTATTATTAGTCACTCATAATTTATATTTTTATTTAATTATTTATTAAATATTATTAGGTGCAATATACCAATAGAATAATATAATATAGTTTATCGTATTAAAAAATATAAATATAATATTATTATCTCTCTCTTTTTCTCCACATTATTATTATTATCACGTGCACTATACACTTTTATTGCTATTATTAATTTATTTTGATAACTTTTTTCAACCTTAATAAAAAAAATAGGTGTAAATAACAAGTACTGATATTGAGGTGAATAATTTTAGATGATAAGGGTTTCGATTTTATTATTAGCATAAATTTACCCTTAATAAATTACGGATTGAGTTCGAGTTAATATTTTAATTTGGGTAATACAAACTTTGTTGTAAATATGAATATTTATATTATTATTTTTCTTACTATAAATTTAATACTCTCTAACTTCTCAATTTTTCTCTTTTAAGTTATCTTAATTTTAACTTGTATATTTATTTAGTAGCAAACACTTATTTTACTAATAATTTATCTAATATATCTATTATTGAGAATAATATATCCTATAAGTGACAAAATTATTTATTTTATTCTCTGTTTTATATATTCTACTAATAGTTTTTATCTTAAAAATATCTACTATATTTTTCAAATTTTTCTTAATTTATTATTTTTCTCTCAATTTACTTAATATTTTGAATTTCACCTTACTTTCTAATCAAACATATTGTTTCACAATATTTATCCCATTATTTTCTTGGTATTGAAGTACAAAATTATACTTATAATATATATCTCACTCAATCTAAGTACATTTGAGATTTATTATCTAGAGTTGTAATATATACTTATAAATTTGTATTTACGCCTATTGCTACTGAATAATGGCTCTCTCTTAAGGCTATAACACATTTTTCGTATATCACTATCACTCGTTTCAATTTTTCATATATCGTGCATCAGGTATGTAAATTTATTTATCAACTTACTAATATTAATTGGATTATTTTCAAACACATAATTAACCATTTTCAAGAACTATTCATAATGATCTTACCATTTAGTGTCACTCCCCTAACTCTCCATTACTTCTATCAAGTGGGCTGTAAATCCTTATTATCGTCGTTCTGTCATTGGATATATAATTTGTTTTGGTCGCAATCTTATTTGTTGGAGTTGTAAAAGGCAATATACCGTTGCACATTCTAGTACATAACTCGAATAAAATAGTTTTGATAATTTAACAATTGAAATTATTTGTATTCGATATTTTCTCTAATAACTTATTTACCATTTTCGAGTTATCGTACACTCTAGTGTGAGAATCTATCACGACAAATCATGTTTTTCATAATAATACCTCTAATACATAACCCGAATAAAATAGTTTTAATAATATAACAATTGAAATTATTTATATTCTATATTTTCTCTAATAACTTATTTATCTAATACACTCTAGTGTAACAATCAATCAACTATATAACTCACGATAAATCATGTTTTTCATAATAATATCAAACAAATTGAGATTGTTTATAATTTTACTGGTAAACAAGTTACTTATAGTATTTTTAATATTTATTATATTAATATTGAATCATATACTCATCAAAAGTTTATAATTTATTCACTTATAATTTATTCAGTACAAACTCAATATTTGTAAAGTTATTTTTAGATTATATAGAATGATAATGTTATTAATATTAATAAAAATTGTTAAAATATTATAATATATTATTATAATATTATTTTAACTAATTATTATATATATATTATATTAATATATTTTTATATTATTTATTTATATTATTATATTATTATTATTATATAAATATGTGATTATATATATAATTTATTGAGTTAGTTATTAATAAAATAAATTATTCATATCATATATAATGCTATTTTCCAATATATTATTCTACATTATTTTAAATCTATACATATCAATTTGATTCATTATTTAAATTTTAATTCACCCATTCCCTTGAATTAAATATTTATTTATCAAACCCGTAATCATTAATATATAGTTGGAATTAGGGTCACAAGGCCCCTTGGTATTGATTGGAAAGGTGTTAATATGAGATTATGAACTTCATATACACTCCATGTACGAGGCTATAATTATTTACACTCTTAACAAATTCTTTCTAACTGATGGGAAACAATTATAATGAGTCACTTAATTTTATTTTAACACTCATATGGGAGAGTAGGTTAATAAATTACCCCCAATCTCATTAGATCAGTGTAAATCAAAGTTTATCATTATACAGTTTAATATCATTGGCTCAGGTGTATATCGAACTTGATTATTATGCAATTCAACGTCAAACTCTAAATTTTTTAAATATAACTTATTTATTTTAAAATTATTAATAAATATATTGTATTTAAAAATAAATATTATAAAAATTTTAATTTATAGTACCAAATTTCTCAAATACTATGTTAAAATAATTTATAAAATGATAATAAAATTATATTTTATATTACAATTTAAAAAATTAAATTTTGAATAGATAATAAGATTTGATCTAATCAAATTATATTTAATTTAGCTTAATATTGTTCACTTCATTTAATAATCAAATATTGTAGTTGACCCATATGAGTCCCATTATAGACATTATTATTGGCTCAAGGTGGGTTCAAATCCACCATACCCGACCCATCTTTTAACATTGTGATAAATAAACTAATTTTAATGTTATGTAAAAAATGTTGTATGTATATAAAAAAATGAAATAATATACACTTGGAATTTAAACTAATAATCAATTTTAATTTGTATAATATATATATATATATTTCTTTATAAATATGTGATAATTATTTATGGAAACAATATTTTGGGCTATTTTGGAAGGCCCAGTGCATTTAGTAGTATTGGGCCGTGACAGGATGCAGGTGTTCCTGATGAGGCCACTCCATATTATGTAGGTTAGGGTTTATCTCAACCACCATCCTCCCTCCAATCGCGTAGGGTGTGCTTCGTCCGCCGCTGGCACGCTGCTTGTACTCTATCTGGGGCTGCCCTCTGCCTGTTTGTTTGAGGTACTCCTGGACACCATTCGTTGATCACGGCGCTGTATGTCTTTTCTTTTTATTTAGTCTGCATTCTCAGATGATTGTTTTCGTTCATTCTGAACGTCTGATATCAGGATCTGAGAGCATTTTCGGAGGTTCAAAATGAGGTACGTGAGCCTTCTGCATGATTCGCACTCGTTGTTTGCTTACACTTATTGCTTTTGTAGCATTGGTTTATCCATAACATGCTTGTTTCAGATGTAAACTTAATACCATTTTGTTCTGTCCCGTTTGTTGAAGAATGAAGATTGCACTACATAGTTCTGGGAATCAGTTTGATATTTAGGCTGGGAATTTCCTGGAGCATTAATTTACTGTTCTTTTTTTTATTTGGAAATTTTCTTTTGGGCACTGGGCTCATCTGAAAACATGAGCATGGTGATAATATTTTGTTGGTTTGTGATGATGAATGGTGGAAGTGGAATGAAAATTTTGGCACACTAAATATTTAAAATGAACATAATCATATTGTCCATTATTGCAGATGAAATACTCTGCAGTTTGGTCGGGTTTCATATCTTTTAACTGTAAATGTCGTTTTATGGCCCTATTGTCTTGTTAATCTGTGTAGTATGAAGAATTTCATTGATACTCATCACGGGACCTAATCATGAGTTCAATTCCACGGCTCTAATCATGAGTACTTGCCTAGGGATTCAGTAAGCTTCAGAGTGAGGCACTTAGAGAAGCAATCTCTGGTATCAAGAACGACTCCAATGAGAAAAAGAGGAAGTTTACAGAGACCATTGAGTTGCAGATTGGTCTGAAGAATTATGATCCACAAAAGGATAAGCGATTCAGTGGTTCTGTGAAATTACCGCATATCCCTCGTCCTAAGATGAGAGTCTGCATGCTGGGTGACGCCCAGCACGTTGAAGAGGTATGTTGAAAGAGTGTTTCTTTTGTATTGTGTTTGTTTTCTCCAGAAGGTTGTGATCCCCAAGAACAAACACATTTCTAAATAGATCAATTTTCCTTCAGACAACTCAATCTTTTACCATGCCTCCTAATACTGTACACATACAGGCTGAGAAGATTGGATTAGATTATATGGATGTTGAGGCTCTGAAGAAGTTAAACAAGAATAAGAAGTTGGTGAAGAAGCTTGCCAAAAAGTACCATGCATTTTTGGCATCAGAAGCAGTCATTAAACAGATCCCTCGTCTGCTTGGCCCTGGATTGAACAAGGCAGGCAAGTCTTAATCATTTTGGAGGGGCGCATATATAGTGATGAGCTTTGACTTTCTGCTGTTAGCTTTTTGTAGAAGTTCCGCAATTACTGAATCACATCTTCTTTGATCTGATGCTGCAGGGAAGTTCCCCACCCTTGTTACACACCAGGAATCACTTGAGGGAAAAGTGAACGAGACTAAAGCCACTGTCAAATTCCAGCTTAAGAAGGTGCTCTGCATGGGCGTTGCAGTCGGGAACGTCAACATGGAGGAAAAACAGATCTTCCAGAACGTACAGCTCAGTGTGAACTTCTTGGTCTCTTTACTGAAGAAGAACTGGCAAAATGTAAGTTGATTTTATTGGCATTCACTTGATAAACCTTAGGACGCCCCTTTTATGACCTTGAAATGCTTTTGGTCTCCTACTGATAGAGCTCCCTGGTATCTTGTATCAGGTCAAGTGCCTTAACTTGAAAAGCACCATGGGGAAACCATACCGCGTCTTCTGATTTTGTTAACATTGAATCTATCATCGAGGAAGAAGATACAGTGGGTTTTAGTTGCTTGAAAAAGTTGTTCTCTTGATGTTATTTGCCCCTTGGCTTTTGCTCTAAGTTTTTTTTGGATTCGGATCAAACTCTTGTATGCGCTAGTTTGAGTTTTGCCCTATATTTCCATGTGGATTCATATTCAATTCAACCCCTTATTCAAGGGTGTGCAACAGAGGAGAAGATTCTCGAGCCTTAACTAGTATTGAGGTAACCTTTGCAAATTGATTCGAGCCCCCAATGCGGTGAAGAAATCTAGCTTTTCATTGGAATGGTTGGGATCAGCCTCATGCTTGTGTGGAATGAAGTCTTCAGCACCAACACCCACTTACTCCAGATGGCACTCTCTAACCTGGGGAGTACAGAAACTGTATCGTGGAAAATGCAGTCTGTCTATTTAAAAATATAGTGAAACATGTTCTGGTTTGTGTTTTTCCCAACAACCCCAAGGCATGTTATAAATGATATAGAGCAAGCAAGCGCCATGAGTTCTTACATGATCATGGTTTAATGCCATCTGATGTCAACAGAACCGTGTACAGATCAGGCCTACGGTCTCGGAACACCCCCCAACTGTGTCTCTTGGTTTTGATCTTGTCGAGGTCAAATTCCGCCACGAGAATGTCTTCATTCTTATCGTCAGCAGAGGCCACAATTTCTCCCGTAGGTCCTGTTGAATATTATTACACATGACTCTCTAGTTCAGGGAATCTTTTGCAAGAAATCTAGGGTGCTCTCATTTGTGGTAGAAAGTTTGAACAAAGATGGAATGGGAAAGGAGAATACCTGCTATAAAAAAGTTCCCATAAAAAGTGATTTCACTATTCCCGTGCTCTCTTGTCTCCATTCCAATACGATTAGAAGCTACTAGAGGGGCCTGAAATGATGAACCAGTATGTGTGGTGCAAAAAAAGGCAGGAACCAATATTTGTTTTGATAAAGAATACTTCAAATATATTAAACTTGTTCAGGGAGGTTGGGAATCTTCCTCAAAATACAAGATTCTAGAAGGCATACTATCATTAGAATACCTAAAGTAGGGAAGCATTTCCTCTGCAAAAAGCAGGAACCAATAAATTATTAGAAAGTAGAGAGCATAATCTCCAGATTAGACATACCAGATTGGCTCCAGCATGGCCCTGCATGACTCTCTTCCAGTGATCACGCGAATCAAGCCCACCATCTTGAGGTTCGGAGCCATAGCAGTGGGGTACAACAGGATCTCGGTACCATGTAGAACCATTGCCCTCGCTGCCTCAGGAAACCACTGGTCCCAACAGATAGCTAGAAGGATGGATAAACAGAGTCAGGTTTCAAATATAGGTCTTTTATTAGTTGATGAATGGAATAAGCTGATTGAAGTTATTAGATATGGATAACTCGGTGAGCTAACATAACAAGTTTGTTCCACAAACAGAGAAAAAAATACCTAAAACCTAGCAAGTACTTACCAACTCCAATTTTTGCAAACTTTGTCTGGAAAACCTGCTTACAGTAAACATTGGCTTATTCAGTACCCATTAATTGGTGAAAACTATAAGAAGCGATAAGAAGACTACTGCTACCACCTTAAAGCCTGTATCACCTGGGTTGAAGTAGAATTTTTCCTGGCACCCTGAAAGAATCAACATACAATGTGAATTCTTGTCCATGGACCAAGCTATGCCAATACAGAATGAAGAATCCTTGTATTTCATGTACCAGGACCATCTGGGATATGGTCCAATGGGAGCAAGAATTTCCAGGAATATTTTGAACACCAAGCTCTTTTGCAAGCTTCTGCATCCTGCAAGTTTTGGATCAGCATTGCGAGAATGACAAATTGCCCAAAAACAATATTGCTCAATACACATCCAGTAGAATGAAATTTTCTCATCGCTTTCTTTTGTACTTATATTACCTCATTATAGTAGGATGGTTTTTATATGGCTTAGCACGCTTAAAGAAGTCCTCCCTCTGTGCTTGGCAGAAATAGTATCCCTCAAACAGCTCCTAGATACAACGGAGGAAAATTAACCTCACAACAATTGGATGATTTGAATCAAATACAGAAAGGCCAATTAAAAGTTTTTCATTTCCCCCTAAAATTCCATTTTCCTCAGGTCCATTCCTATTCATATCTAAATCCAAATAAATTTATGTGCAAGCATAGATGTGGATGGATTTGAATAAAGTTCATTAGAATACAAAACAAACCATTACCTGAATGAGTATGATGTTAGCACCTTTACTATGAGCAGCTCTAACAAGCCTGCAGAAGATGAATTCAGCCATCCGATTGAAATGAATTAAATACATCGCATGAGTAGTTTCAGAAAAGAAGATGCTGAATGGTGAAGCAATAAGTAATATCTCGAAAGAAAATGGATTGTGAAAAAGGAAATCGCGTGTATAATCAATTCTATAGAGAAGAGACGGGATTAGTCTACTGAAGGGGTGGGGAAATCGACCTTTCAACAGTGGTGACGTTGGTCGAGACATCGTCAGTGCAGGCGAACTGCAGAGCAGATACCACCACTCTCCTCCCCTCCATGGTTGACACCGGCGGCCAACTCTGCTTCTCCCCGTCTGTATAGAAGAGCAGGACAGATGGGTACTGCACCATGTTCCTAAGCGTATAGGGCGACAAACAGAAGCCAACTTTGCGCCGGTGCCAAATGATATAAAGTCGAAAATATCCCCAGGTATCCCAGAAATCACGGTTTTTCTCACTGAATAATCGGTGTATTTGTTTTTGGTGCTTTGAAGTTTGAAGGGGGTGGCCGTTCATCAGGTCGTATCCGGGTCTGATGTACCCGACCCCATCCGAGGTGATTGTCACTGAATTTGGACCTGCAGGACCGACATCCGAATCCAAAAGAGATTAATTGGACCCGGTCCTTGGGCCGACCCGAGGTGATTACATGTACCCGCCGGACCGACATCCAGGTTCGGGTTCGGCAAAATTGCCATCAGTAAGTAAATTTGAAGTCCTGTTTCTCTTCGCTTCTACTCGGTCAAAGTGAATAACCAAATGGTTCTTATAGAAAACTCATAAATTCGACGCATGAACAGCTGAATAATCGCTCAACACAGAGTGAGTCAGGAAAAATAGCATTAGTAGCACTGGAACAGCTAAAATCTTAGAAACAGTTTAAGCATGGGATCCACATGAGTTTGGCATGGATCAATTCCAAATCATCGGAGACAGCTGATCCGCCATCTCCGGTAGACTTCCCTTATCAAATGAATTCCCATCTAAGCAAAATGAAGCCACCTGCTTTGCTCATCATGGTGTCATGTCAGTTTCTGATATCCTAACTGTTGCTCAGGACTTTCCTTTACCGCCAAGTTTCTAGCATGGCCATTCTTAACTCTATCCGACTCAGACTGCTCATCACCTGACTCTTATCCAGGGTCACCGGTAACTCATCCATAGGTTGATTGTGCCCAACCATCTTCGAAGGATGACTCTCATTGGGCTCATCCCAAGGGAACCAGATCCTTTTTTCACTCTCTTCTTTGGTTCCATCAAGGCTATTTAACCTTTCTGGTTCCCTCTTAGGAATAAAATAGTTATCAGCCTCCATAACAGTCCTATTTTCATCCCCATCAGAGATTAACTGCTCAAATGAATCACTTTGACAGGTTTCCTGAGATACACTGCTAATGTTATCATCCCAGAGATGGGGGATGGGTTCTTCGGCAAAGCATGGTTGTACGATCTCCTCATCATCCTTTTTATCATCTCCCACACAGTGTTCTGAGGGGCTTTCCCTTCCATTCTCATCAAAATGTCCAAGATTGTGAGCAGATGCTGGGTCCACTCTAAAATCTTCTCTCTCTTTTAAGGTCCTCTCAATTAGTGCTTTCAGGAAATTCATCACCTGGACTGCATACATAAGAGCAGTAAAAGGATCTGCCATCTGCACCAAGTTTGAAAAGAATATAAGATCATGTCATAGGGCAAATAGCTATATTCGACTGGTATGGAAAATGCATGCTTTTCTATTTCCCTTTTTCAAGAAACTGAAGTGTGAAACCTGAGTCATATTTGGAGCAAAAACTACAGCTATGTTCCTTGCATTCATTTTGTTCAAGTGCTCCATCTGGGCAACATCAGTCATCAAGTTGATTGCCCAATCGAAGAGACAGGCTTCAGTCCGCGGTAAAAACCTCACAAGCTCCACACAGTCCTCTTCCGTTTGGCACTGCATAACTCGTTCAGGTGGAAGAGAATCAAGAATTCCCATTGGAAGTTCTCGGAACCACGTCTGGAAGTATTAAGATGTAATTCAATCAGTTTAGAATTTTATCCACAGAAGGAAACAATTAAACCTTTTTTATGGCGTTACCCAGTAAAAAATATTGGTTTTTTAGAGTTTATAGTTCTTGCTTGAAACATCAGTAACTCAACAGTTCATGCTTGACAGGAAGAAATACTATTAGGTAAGAATTATATCAATGAAATCAACAAAAAGACCTTGATCAGTCCAGCAAGGCAGTGTACATCAATACCCTCAGGAACAATTCCTCTATTCAGCTGGTCTCTGACAGGCTCCTCCTGACCATTTTCAGCATTAATTCTGAAAATCCCCTCTGCCTGCAAGACCAAATCTGGTAAATATATTATTCTGTCTAGTAGTAAACTGACTTGAAATCCAGATGGAACCATGCTGCTTAAGACAAGAACTGCTCTGAAAAAATCATCATATATGTAATCTTTCTATTAACGACATGAGTTGGTTTTTGTGATAGGGGCAAAATTCACCAGACTGTACATGTAATTTTACCTGTAATCCACCTTCTTCATACAAGCGTTGCTGCATCAGCAGGAGTATTGTTGGCACACTATTACCTCTAGAGTCGAAAGATAACTGCATTGATTCAGTGGAAACTCCAAAAACATGTGCACTGCATAAAAGACAGAAGGTCAGTAAGGAACCATTACAAGGAATGATGTTAATTGCTCGACTTAACACACGAGAATGAAACATTCTGAAAATGTTTTGGATTATCAGAGTAACAAGGCAGTGAAGACCTTAAAAAAGTAGATAAGTTGTGATCTGTCCACACAAGGGACATTTAGAGGAACAGAAGAAAATTAAATTCCATAACATTCAAAGGTTCACCTTTTGACTATGACCAGTTTTTGGATTAAATCATGAGACAGTACTACTAAAATCCAGCAAAACAAAGTCCTCGGGAATATGACACAAGAAAGCAAGGTGTACTAAAAGCACAAAATCTCAAAACCATTAGACTGGAAAAAGTGGGCTTGTAAATCCACCCCATTCAATTACCATTTTCCACATTGTGGATAAACTAATCTCAGAACTAAATGAGTGATCAAGACCACAATACCGAACTAGTTGTACATATACAAGATACTAAGAAATCAATCCTTTTCATTTTTCCACAAACAACGAAAAAGAAGCATGGAAGAAAGAAGAGCCACATTGGTCATCCAGACTTTGCACCCAATATCTAAACAAAATAAGGATCAAACTCCGTACTTCATTACTCACTTAAATCTATGCCTCCAAATGAGATTCCATCAAATTCATAAGAAGTTCTACAGATGGGGTAAACCCAGAGGTCTGAAATTATAAACTCCCCAAATTCTTATTCCCAGCGCTCCCATCCGAAAAAAAAAAAAAACGCACCATAGAAATCAAGAAACAAGCAACCCCCGTACCCGTATAGAGAATGCCGAAAAATTACCTCGCACTGGGAGCTCTTCGGATCAAATCGTGCTCCAGCTCAACAGGCAGGCCGAGGAATCCATTGAAGCGGTCGAAGGTGACATGTGCCACGTGGCGGACATTGCTGGGCCACCCGATCTCCACCTCGCAGAGCCGGCGGCGGTCGCTGTTGCATGCGATCCAAGATTTCCGGAATATGGTGAAGAGCAGCGCCAGGAAAGAGAGCTGATCTCCTCCTCCGCCACCGTCCCCCCGCTGAGCGTCAACGGCCTCCTCGTCGGCCACGTTGTCAGTGAGGGTACAGGACGGGGAAGGAGAGGCGGTGGAGCTCGCCGGAGAAGGGAGCGTGAGAACCTCAACCATTGCAGAGAGGAAGAGAGAGAGAGAGAGAGAGAGAGGAAGAGTCTGTTATTTCGGTTTATGATGTGCAGAGGATCGAGTTGAAATTGAAAGGATTATCATGCCAGGGCGTGAAGAACGGCAGGAGTAGGGAAAGTAGGAGACGTCGGACAAGGTTAGTTGTGGGCCGTAATCTATGGGCTTAGTTGGGCGTGCTTAGGGACAAGATGATTGGGGTCTGCGCATGAAGAAATGCTTATTAAATCAATCTTAAACTAACCAATATCCACATCAGTTATAGTAATTATCATCATTACGCTGGGATTAGTGCATTAATTTCTACGGTAAATCAATTTAATTACTTTGATATAGCATTATATCTTAATCAAATCTTTTAAATTAATAATATTTCGATATAAAATATTTAAAATATATTAGTTTGATGCACAATATTTAAAAAATTAATGCTCAATTATATAATTCATCGAATTCGTCCTAATACTGTTAGTAGACGCTGACTTGAAAGCGTTGAATTCAACAATTTTGATGATAAATAAATTAAAATAATATATATATATATATATATTTTTTAAATATATTATAAACATCTTGAAAAGTAGCCTATGAGAGGGAGGGGCTCATGAATGGGTTGTGTGTTGTAGTTATTTTGATGTTAGGAGTAGAATTTGGGTAGTAACATTGTCATGTCAATATTTACTAATAATATTAATACATATTTAATGATTTTAAAATATTAATAGAATATTGATATGTATGGAGGAAAGAAATTGGATAAATAAAGGCATTGGGAGAGGTGGATAATTTTATTGTTTAAATTATTTATATATTTATGCTATTTTTTATTTTAATTTATTTTTATATATTAGTTAATAAATTTATTATTTAAAATTTTTTATTAACAAACTCCCTTTTTAAGTGTTTTGTAATCCTACAATCCTTTAACTTCACTATAAATACCTATAACTTATAAACACCTTCTTTAAATCTAACTCAATTCAAATAAATATTTATTAACACACTATTTTGGGGTGGATCATAACTTATTAACACACTTAAGATCGGCCATATGTTAAATGTCATACATTTGATCATCTAGGTATAAATATATTACATAAAGAATAATATATGATTTATTTAAATTAAATGAAATTATAATGGTTGGATGGATGTGACTAAAGTGATAGTCTCTAAGAAGGTAGGAAGATTAAGGTAAAAAAAGGAAGGACAGGCTAACCACTCTAACAACTTTTTTTTTCTTTTTCTGCCGGGAGATGATTATGTTGTCTCATATCATATGTCTATTTCAGGTTGATCGATCCATTTTTTCCAAGCTGCAAATGTCTTGTTTTTTGCAGGTACGAGGACAAACAAAGGCGTTGATCACGGCCATATCCCTCTTTAATTTCCTCACAGGTCCTTCAATTCTCGCCACATCCGCGCCAGTCATGGCTATCGGTTATACATTTTCTGTTCATTCTCTTAAGTATATATGCCAAGTGATAAATGCAAAGAGCCTTAAGGGTAAGTATGAGTTAAACCATACTAATGGCCGCATTAAATAAGCTTTCAATGTTAAATCCATCATGTGTACATTCATATTTACTCATTCATTGATATTATAGATGTCAATTAATTAGATGGCCGCCCATATGTGTGCCCGACCCGAGTATAGGTCTAATATTCATTTGGTCGGGCCCAAACTCGACCCAAGTTTCGGGTCTACTATACTCGAGCCCAAGTGGACCCGATTCAGACCCTTTATAAAAGAAGTCTATTCATTCCCTTCATAAAATGACCCAATTCGAATCTTTATAAAATGACTCAAGTCGGGTCGTTTGACATTCCTAATTGCTACCTCTTATATGATATAATTATTATATACGATTAATATACTCTTTTAGAACATAAAATTTTATACATACGCTTAGTAATATTATATTATATTAAATAAAACAAAAAATATTATAAATATAATGTTGAAATTATTTCACAATTTACATTAATAATTTGTTTATTTATTCGAATGACCTGTTATCGGATCCGTAAGTTCGAATTTGTACCTAATCTTAACTCTAACCTGCATAAATACAAAATTATAGCAATAAAAAAAATATTGCGTCTTTTTATACCCGAATCCGAACAAGATGCAAGCCCTCCCTAAAATTGGGTAGACGAGACTGGAGTTGGAAAGAACCAAACCTTCACCAATAAAAAATATTGGTTTTTAGTTAGGTAGAGTTATTTAAAATTAAATATTCGTTTTTAGTTCAGTAAAGTTATAGCTGAATTTGAAGATCCGAAATCACCTTCATTATCGGGTCGAGCGGGAGCTGATAATATTATGAATTCTAGTGTCATTACTATTAATCACTTAATAAATAATAAATTGTAAATAAATATTAGTGTAAATATTTATACATCCACCTTAATCTCTCATAACAAAAATACTCCAACATTTGTCACGTGAACAAAATAACTAACCTTAATTTTATATTTTATAATAACAATTAATATCATTTTATATTTTATTAATCTAACTCTTCAATAACAAAAGAAATTTTTTTAATTATATTACATATTGAAAAAATCGAGAATTTCCCTCCAAGTGATTAATATAATTATTTTATACATTTTTCACTTGATGGACCATCATTGGTGAATCAATAGTATGCAACATTACATTTGAAGGAAAATAATAAATAATTAAATAATAAATTATCTATATTTTCTATATAATATATACACAATTAATATATAACCAAAACAATTAAATTAGATCTAGTAAATAAAAGGTATTATATATATATATATATCATATTTATACTATATATATTTATATCAAGTAATATTTTTCTTATGGGTAAGAAACTCAAATTCAGTATCATGACTAGATTTTTGTATGAGTGATTTTTTTATTGGTAAAGAATTAAGAAATCAATGAGAAAAAAATGACGAAATGGAATAAGAATTTGAAGAGGACACTAAATCCGGGCCTGCACCGACCCGTGAAGCCCATGACTGCTGGCTGCGGCTCGACATCATCACGTTCATCTTGTTTGATGGTGGGATGCCTTAAGTAGGCCGCTGATCGTGCTGGGCCTAACCCGTTGAGATAGGCGTAATCGAGCCCTTTTTCCATGGCACTTGTTCGGCAAGAGAAGACATAGTATTGTCCCTATTCAGGTTAGAGGAGCACTGGTCATTAGTCAGTCTGCCACTGTCGGCGTAGCTACCGCCCGATTCATCCTCAACTAATCAGCAATGAGTTCGCCGGATCATATCGAGCAAGCTATTGAGGTTGGCTTTGGTGTTCTCTTTGACTTGGATATTTCCCCATGCATCCCATTTATCCCACCATTGTCTGCGATGATGATTTCGTTTCAAAAAGATAACTGGGAAGGCTTGAGTGGCTTTGCATGTTTATGAATGGCTTACAATATTCTGAATTCTCTCTGAACCAGTTATTTATTGAAGTTTTTGAAGCAAAAATTTAGATAAAAGGTAATTAATTGTAGGGTTATACTGGGCATTATATGAGGTTGCTTATTTGAGAGATGAAGGTTTCAATCTTGATAAAAAAAGCAGTCCATGCAGATCTCTGCAGCAGCATTCCATTGTAGATCTGGAAGAGTTGAACATTGCAGTGTTGCTGAACTTAGACTTAGTCATATCTGTCAAAATGCATGCTTTTATGACCCAAAGTTCTATCATCTTCCATTGTGGGAAGCTAGTCTAGTTGGAGATGTCTGTTTCAGTCCAACTTTAAAATTCAACTTATTGTTCTTTCCATCTTAATTTGGTGTCACTCTATTTTGGGTTTTAATGTTGCTCTTAAATTACTCAAGTGGTTGGTCTATGCTTAAATAGGATATATCCCTTTTAGTTGGAATAAGTTCCTACTTCCTACTTTATCTGTACATTTCACATACTTCTTATTCATCCCTTTTTGTGCAGATGATAATAGATTCTGATAGGAATGTGGTGGACTCATATGAGACTCCTGCTCCTATTGAGGGAAGTACAGTGGAGAAACAACAACGGAAGAGATATAGGTCAGAGGTATGGAAGCATTTCACACAGCTTGATAAGAGGGCGGGCCAACGTGAAGAGTGTCGTTGCAACTATTGTGGACAGCTCTACGCATGTTCCAGCAGGTCCGGTACCGGTCATCTGAACCGCCATATATTTGAAGGCAGGTGCCAAAAATATAAGGCCATGCAGTTCAATTTGCAGACACCCACACCCACACCCACACCCACACCCCCTCTTCACGAGGGAGAAGATCATGACAATCTACTGAGGAGTGCACCTGTGAAAGTGAGCCCGACACACACACCCAATGACTCCTTTCATAAGGTGGTCGGCTAAACTCTGCCTCACATGGTTAAGTCGAATATTTTCACCTGACCCTATCTTATTAGCTACAAGATTGACTGCTCTCAGGAAAATCTAGAGCACATGGAGTTACAATTAGCTCGTATGAAGGATGAGAATGCAAGGCTTCAAAAAGAAAATGATGACATAAGAGTCCAGAAAGAAAGCCTTGAGAAGCTGTTAGTAAACATGGCAAGTGAAGCGGTATGATTCTTTTTTTACCTGTTAACATGCTCATTTTAGCGTTCTGCAGATCTGCCACATGACCACCTTGTTGAGGCAATTAGTATAAAAGAAATACATTGTTAAGGACAAAGTGATGGAAATAAAAAGTGAAGTTCTCAATTATTAGCTTCTTAAAATGTCAAGTTCTGAAGTTTTAGTCAATCGGAATTTTTGGAAAGCTAATTGAGCCAAAGCACTGTGCAGGCACGTCTATCTGAGGAGAACTCAAAACTGAAGGAAGATTATGCAAAGCTTCAGGAAGAGAAGGAGCGGTCAGTCACAAGGGAGGTAGATGCTTTCCTTTCCACCTCAATGGCCAGTAGCATATCCATATAAGCAATAATCTGGTTTTCAAGAAACTCCATGTTTCCTGAATACAGGAGTTCACGAGATTGGAAGCCCAGGTTTCGAAGCTGAGAGAGGAATTCGAAAAAGATCTTCGGGGATTTCCAGCAACAGTTGCGATGGCTCTGGGACAGATCCATAAGAACAGACAAACCTGAGAAGCTGGTGCAAATGGAAAGGATGCTGAAGGCATAAAAATCAAACTGTTATCTGATCATTTGGCTATAACCATGGAATTAGGGGCAGGATGCCAACCCACGTCCATGTAAGCACTTTGCATAAAAATCAAACTGCTGGATTGAAGATGTTATAAGAATTATGGTTCTTGATTTTTCCAGATAATTCAAGAAACTAATTATGAGGGGATTTTTCCTCTACGAAGCATTATTAAATAATTTGAAAGCTAGCAAAAATTTTCAAATCAATCATCTGCTGCTTTAATTTGAAGAGCATAGGAGGAAAAGGGAAAAAGGAATATCCTCATCTTAATCATGTGATGGCCCACGGAAGTGGCACAACCTACGAAATGAAGAGAGAACGACATCAGAGATACCTTGATATTTGGCTAAGCTGATGAGTTAGGCGTGTAAACACCATGAAATTGCTGCTGGTAGAAACACTATGAGTTAGCCACTCAGGAGTTAAAACAAGCAGAGAGATTCAAGCAGAGATCTACCAACGTGCAATATTCTTCTTATGCTGTTTTAATCTTCCGTGATGAAGGTCGCCTAAATAGACTGATGAGATCGAGACCCTGTCACATAACAAACAAAACCACACATTTAGCATTTCTAGCACTATGACAAATCTATGTCCAGGATGGGCATCGAGCTCCATAATTAGTACAAGCACATTCAAGAGCTCTGAAGAAGGCACTTACCCAGGTTACAATGACAAGGAAACTAAACAAAACTATAAGATATGAGCCCAGAACCAGGAGCAACAGCAAGTCGAATGTGACACTAGCAACCTGCCAAATGCATTTGTTGTTCAATATCCCAGTGTCACTAAGATATCAATTGAAAATAATTTTCACCATAAAAAAATGAAGATAGGCTAAGCAAACCATAGTAAAGAAGAGAACCTGATAAACGTTAAGAATCGCTTTAGTAGAATCATAGAAAGTGAACATTCCATCTAGCACCTCAGTTTGCACAATCACCTCATCAGTGTGATCTGTTAGTTCCTGTTGACAGAAGAAATGGAAATGGATAAAGATATATTGATCTCATGCAAAACAGAACCTCTAAAAATTCAACATTGATTGCTACAAATGAGATTAAAAACCTTTTTCAGAGCCATGACAAAGGGATCATTTTTCGAAAGAAATGGTGCCACTCTAGGTGTTTGTGATAATAGGTCCAACCAAGATCCAATGTAAGAAGGATTAATAGCTAGACTACTACCATCATCAAAGATCTCAATGTTCTTCCCCTGATAGCCATAAATATGCCTCTGCAAAAATACAAAGAAACATAAACATGGATACAGTAGAACCTTCAGAAGATCTACTTTGTGCATAGTTACAGATAATCCAGAAAAGGAAATGAAATCCCATAAATTGGCTAATTAGGATGCTACAGCAGACAAAAGTTCAAAGAAAAAGATCTAATGCAGCATATGAATCTTCTTCATCCACTTCTCAACATAATTCATCAATAAATATTATTTCAAATTTCAGCATTACATTTCCCTACCTTAAGTCATATACATAAAAGAGATAAAATTTATTAAAATTTGTAGTTGGTGAGTTCAATCACACCAGGCCCATCAAAACGTGGGAGCCTTTAGATGAACGATACAGATACCATCAATCTGATCCCCTACTACAGTGGTCATAGGGCATGCTCATATTCTAAGAACTAATTAAAAAAAAAAAAAGAAATGTTCACTGCATCAAGCTTGTCACTCCACTCATAAGACTCACATGAAGTCATACCTAGTGGCTGGCTATTCCTCTCATATCCATTTTCCATTTCACTGACAATATGGATGTTCAAGAAAACAATAAAGATTCCAGCTTATGAATTTACCCCAAGACTTTCAGCAACTAGCTTGACAATTCTGGCAACTGAATTTTCATTTACAAAGTGCCTGCATGTAACTCAGATTCTTAGCAAGAAGTCACATTTCAAATTGTTCATAGATTTTGGAAAGCATTGAAAATTTTCAAAGTACCTGCCATCAGACAGGCCTCCAGCTCTTTCCAGTAATCCTGGTGCAACTGACGGTTCAGAAAGTGTTGCTGCAGTCATTCTATGGCGTGAAAACTGTTCATGCTCCCAAGCTACCTACAAGAAGGTGATGCAATTAATAATCATTCTCAAAAGTCCAAGCTGAAAATGATAGAATAAAAATACAAAAAAGACAACATTTAAACAGGCGTAGACTCAACTTACCCGAGAATTTGAAATGTTTATTTTCTTGTGCTTCAGACCAACTTTAACTCCCAACTCTTCTGCCACACTAGATATATCCTGAATTCCAATTATGTTCAGAATGATCATAGATAATAAAGCCAGAATGTTTCTACTGAATAATCTTGACAACTTACCTCAAAGATCTGCCTGATGTAAGCATTTTCTGGGGGCTTTGATACATGCACATATAATTCATTGTCCCATGAGCCAATACTATTCAAGCATATAGCATAGTCAATGGTTTCTCGCAGACGTTGATCAAAGCTCCCAAGCCACTGCAATGTATGATATGTCAATAATTACTTAAATGACAAACATTCATTGACAGATGGAAGACTTACAAGAAATTGGCCTTCAAGAGCACCAAACTAGCTTGTGGGTTCCATTGTAGTTATATGGTCCACCAGATGTGAGACCAAAAAGCAAATTATATCTCCCTCTTGTCCTGGGATTTGAGTATAGAATAGAAAATAATCTAGCTATTTCTAACAGTGCCACAGCACCACTCCCCTTGCTAACACTTCCAACTGATAGTGCCTAGACAAAGGTATGGATACCTAATATTAGTACTGAATGTATGAACTATTACACCAATACAAAATTAAGCTACTTACAGGAGCTGCCCCGAATGTATCATAAGATGCTACAATTGCAATAGTTGGGAGTTGATTTGTGTCCCCATCAGTTTTTGACCCAGATAGCCACCCCTTTCATCAATTAAATTAGCTAAATTCAATTGAGGAGAAAAGAGAAACAGACTGGCAGCATGAGTGCACATAGCCTCAGATAAGTGGCATCTAGAGAATTCAACAACAGAATACCCACTGGGTTCAATGATATTTACGATAAACATGCAAATATGCAGAATGATTCAATAGAAAATGGAACTGACAAGAGCTCTTCGCATGCATATAAACTGAAGTCTGATCAAGCACTATTTTGTTTGTATAATCATCATGAGGCTTCCAGAAAACATTGAAGATATAACTAAAAATAAAGTGATAACTAGGAAAAAAAACAAGCAGAAATGCCTCTTGGGTTTAGATAAGGTAATATAAATAGTGTCCCAAACCAAGAAAAGTATCAAGGGCAAAGCTCTTTACTCTTGATGCAACATACTGTTAGAATAGAAATCAACTCAAGGTGAAAAAATTGGAATATAAGTAAATTCAAGCAAATTAAAAAATCAACTATGAGGCACATGCAAGTGTTTCACAATCAAACAATTAGATGAAAAGACAACTTCTAACAAATCAAGGATATGGGAATTAAAGGAAATAAGGAAACAAATAAGCAAAAAAGGGTCTGGATGCAAAATTTGTAAAAGATAAAAGCAGGACACATGGAGGAGAATCTTCATCTTTTCAGTTTATTACAAATCTCAACGCTAGGCAATAAAAATCCATACTTGGATGTTTGTGATAACAGGAGAAGCAACTTTCTTGGGCTCAGCTGCTGACACCACAAGCTTGAATCTGGAATAATCCGATTATCAAAGTTATATTTAGTAATCAAGTGAAAAAAAAAATAATATAACTTCCATTCTGTGTCAAATCAATGAGATGGTCTGCCATGACAAATAAGAACTGATGAACTGATAATATAAAAAAAGGTACAAAACAAATTGCTCTACCAAGTCGCATTATATGTATACATAGAAGAATTAAATGAGAGAAAAATTACATGACCAACAGAGAATACAGCAATTCTATTTGAAAAAAGTGTCCATTAGACTATAAAGAAAATTTAAAAAATGCCGAAACCATTGATAGACTGAATTACATACCCGCCTGCTGTTGCAGTTGCTTGCTGACCAGAAGCATCATTTCTCTTGATGTCAGCCGGAATAGTATTAACATTGTCATCCTCAAAAGCAAAATAAACTGGGTACTGCAGTATCCACCATAGAATGTAGTGATCAGAGGAGAGAACCATTAGAAGAACTACCAAGATAAAAATAAATAAAAATTAATCCCGAAAAAAGATTTAAAAAGAAAACAAATTCTTACAGGGAAATCCGAAAAAAGTATTTTAGATTGCATGATAAGCAATACTCAAACAATACATATTAATGGAATCACAAATTGAATGAGGAATTTGTGCCTGTAAATCCATCAAATACAGAGCCCTCACAAAACAGCCACACAAAGGTAAATGATAAAAATGGAAAGAAAAGCTAGAATCAGTGACTTCACTCACGGGTTTGTTAGCATGCACAAGTGACTGTTCAAGCTCCAACAATGAGTTTTTTAGCAGCTCTAGTTCATGATGTTTGTCACTATCTCCAGTTCCTTCTTTATTCTCAAAGTTAAATATCTGGGGTAGCAAAAATAAGAGACCTCCCAATGGCTGTCTTTGAGATATATATTCTGCAATTTGTAAAAAAAATATCCACTTTATAGTAGATTATACAGAATTTGGAGGAATGCATACTGACCATGAAACACCAGTCCAAATAATGACACTGAAGTCAGGTAGTAGGATGAAGTGATCATCTAACACAGATGATCTCGGAATGAAGAGCACGCATGATTCAATCCTTTATTTACTTCTCTCACTATAAACCAGAATAGCACGAAGTTAGTGCGCGGAAAGCTTTAATAAGTTCACAATATTGCTTATTGTAAACTTCATGAGATAAATTGAGACACTAAAGGATGCAAACTACCAAAAGGACTACCCTTTGGGAAAAAAAATAGTTAGCTCGAGGATGAAAATGAAGAATTTTTTAGCGGCAGATGCCTGAGGAAACATGAATCAACCAGTTTACAAGATTCTACAATCTACGGATTACTATAGAGTAAGTTCAGCATGAAATTGACTAATATCTCAATCAGATCCTCTTCTAGAAGCTCGTTAGCTTTGCACAACTCAACGTGAAGTGAGCTACCTTTCACGAAACCGAGATCCAACTCCCGTATAGGAATGACGAGAACAGTGCGGGTGAGATCAACGCCGGGAGAGAAGTGCATGGAAGAAGCGTGGTGGTTGAGGCTGGCGAAGCGAGATCCCAGTGGAACGCCAGAGATGTCATACTGGATCAGACGGTACACGTCGACGGCGGAGGCAGCGTCGCCGAGCTCGACGCAGGCCACCAGCATGAAAACCAGGACGATGACCGAGTACATAGACTCCAGTACCTCACGATGTCCTTGCTTCCTCGACGCCATCACAGCTGGAGCTCGATCTAGGGTTTGAGTGGAGAGAGAGTAGAGAGTAAAGGACGAGAGTAACAGCGCCTTACTCGCCGACACTTCCACCACTTGTCTGGTAAGTGAGAGAGTCGTGTTGGTTAGATGCTTGGATTTAACTTTCCATTTCCATTTTGGCAAAAAAAGAACTTTCCATTTTCAGAAAACGGAAAACTGTTTTTTTCCTACAACTCTCAAAACTTGGTTTATACCGGAAAACATTTTCCGGGCTAATACATTCCTGATCAAAGGAAAACGATGGCTTGTTATCCATTATATGAACTGATCTAACTTAGTCGTGAATTAGCAGTCCATGACTGCAGCTCTGGACGTTGTTGCGCATCTTCCTGTTACTAACATGTTAACTTGTGATTTTATCATGAAGTCAGGGGGCTACATAAAGACATCAACATATCTTATGACTATTCAATGCATAGCAAACCTGAAAATAGTACAATACATAACTGAACAGACCATGCTTAGCAGCAGCATCTGCCTGCTTTATATCTGCAGCAAAATCATGCCATTCATCTTGAAGACTCTTCATTTTGGTTTGGACCTTCCATGTCCCACCAGTTGTATCTCCAGGACACCATTTCCATCAGATGAGGTACTGTTTTCATGATAAGAAAATGGCGTGACTCTGACTCGTGAAATCAATTTCGAAATGGATTGACAAAAAGGAAGGTGGTCTCATCTTCAGATAGCCATATGGCATCAGTAGCTTGAATCTTCCTCATTTTCTGGAAAGATGAACTTCAGGTCCTCGTTATCTCTGTATACTTGAACAAGTGCTGCAGCTTTGTAGACGAACATCCCGAGCATTGCTGGTACAAGCTGTTCAAAGTGCAAAAGTACGAGATTTTATAAGAAGAATATCTTATTATTAGATGCAGAGCCGATATCCGATGACCCAGTACTCAATGAGCAGCTGCTTCTGTTGATGATACCTGGAAATCGAAGATGTTGGATCCGACATATTGGTGGGAGAGTGCCCACAATCCATAAATTGTAGCAGGAATCACAAGCCTGGGGGATGAAAGAGCCATTCCACTGCCCTTAATTGATTTCTCCAGTGAATCACTCAAGTCCTCGCTTCTTATTCCAATCCTGAAAAAACCAATAATTTATACAAACCGATGCAAACCTTTTATTACAGAGGATGTTAAATGGTCATAAAAAAGTTGACCAGGAATTCTGAATGCCCTACTTTTTAATCTTTTTCTTCCTGAAGATCTGGGGAACTGATTCCCTAGATAAGTTGTCTACATGCTTGCACAAAAGATGAAAGTACAAGCAACTGCACTGAAGAAGCTATCTGTCAGTAACACACACATCATATGGCTAAATATCAATAGTATTATCACAATTAACAAATACATTTGGCCTGAAGACACCTTACCTGAAAAGAACTCCTATTGAATAACTGATGGCAGCCTATTCAAAAGTAAAAACCAATGATTTCATGCCCATGAAACTGGTACAGACTTTTGGATAAAGAAATTCATTTGTACTAACATTAAGTGGCATACTGTGTTAGATCAATGAGAATTCAGTACCAAACTTAGCTTATTTTACCTGGACAGAAAAAACCAACAAGCAATAACCAGCGCATCCAGTTCCGACGCCAACTGATAGCAGCACTAATTCTCTCTTCAGCTGGAAGGGGAAGAGAAAAGAACAATCACTTTCCTCTCATAGGAAAACAGATCTTTCACACTAATAAAGCAACGTACTGCTTCATATTGAAGAAAGTTCAACTTCTTTCTCTTCTCTCTGTCATCTTGAAGTTCCTGTGAAGAAATGCATTAACAAGCTTAGAATCAGATGATATCCACTTTAGCAGACAAATTACATACCTTAGCTATGGCTTTCTTGTTCAGTGGTGCAGCATCCTCTCCCACTAACCATTCACGAGTTCTTGAAAGTTTCAAGAATCCACCTTCATCATAATTTTCCACATCCTAAAATAGTTATCAAGGAACTTTTTTCTGATAAGTCATTTCAGAGAATTTACACAAAATTAAATGCAAGAGAAGCAAAGGCTGGGGATCATACCAGGTACTGTTGTTCAGGATTGTCCAAAAGTTCCTGATTTTCGTCATCTATAAGCTTTAAGGCATCCCTCTGCCAAATGATATCAGAAGCCCTCGAAATGAAATCTCCTGTCAGCTTCCTCTCTTTCAGGAATGTCCGCAGAACTTCATCTTCTAGAAGTTTGCTCTCTAAGATAAGGGGAAATTGAAGAAGAAACGATTGGGCACTTACAAAATATAATTTCTTTGATCAAAGAATAACAAATCGCCGGATATCCATCAAAAGATCTGCATATCATGTCTAAGGAAAAGACAACACATCTAACTACCGTATTAACAGCAGGGTTTGAGGGCTACAGTGAAGGTCGGATTTACTTTATCTAACTGGATGAAATTAGTGAAGTTTACAGGAAATCTGAGGATCCTAACGACTGCTCTTTTGAGCTGATATCATACATCATTTACAAAGAACTGGTTGCCTTCACTATCCAGATAAAATAAGCCATGGAACATCACGTATCAATGCTTCAACAGGAAAATCACGATTTTTTTTTGTTTCTTTCAATCATTCCTCGAGCAAGACAAAACAACTTCCCGAATCGAGTTCAGATTCAAAAAAGGAAATTGCCGTCCTTACCAGGAGGAGCATCGCTTGTGTTCAGAGAAGACGCAGACTGGATTACGAAGAAAACCTCTCTGCGTTGGCCAGAATTGAGAGCACGGCGAGGAAGAGGGAAGTGAGCACCGCTGGTGAAGCATCTAAACCCTGAAAGGGTCTCCATTTCTGAAGCTTATCAGCTACTCAATGCTCGTAAGGTGAAGAAATATCTCCTCCAAGTTAACCGATGGAGTTCAAACTCGGAGGGGAACAGAGTGAGAGATCAGCATGGCCGAATCGAACCGTAATCCGACCGGAACGCGTGGCACAATTAAACCGGAGTGCACCAGAAAGAAGCAAACCGAGAAACAGTTGATTACCGCTCGCTTACCTCTTTAAGCCGAGGTGCAAGGCGGGACGCCATTGCTACCCGCACGAGAGCTTCTCTTGGTTCTGCCCTGCTAACCTAGCCTGCAGCTCTCATACGACTAGTGGAAAACGTCCTGGAGAGTTGAAATTAGCAGATACACTTGGGAGAGTGAGAGATTTATTTGACAGATGAAGATTGAAGAGGTGCAGTCTACAACGAAGAAGCAGCGTATTGCCACTCATACTCACATCAAAGGCCTCGGCCTCGATGTAAGTTCCTGAGCTATTTCCTCGCCGTAGAATCGCATAAAGAATTCACCTTGCTTTATAGTTTCTGTTTCCTCCGTTCCTACAAATGAATGCTTAAACTGCTAAGCATATAGATTGTTGTTCTTTTGCCCTCGGAGGCTTTAGGAGTTTAGGTAGGTGTTCAGGGATCCTCAGGTTTTCACTTGTAAGCAATCTGGAGGAGCTGAACTTCCTCTAAGAGCGCTAAATTTGCGTAAATTTTCACGAGTTCAGTGCGCATGCGTTCTCAGGCCAGTGGAAATGCGTTGCCTTTGGCTGCTGGTTTTGTGGGACATGCTGAAGCAAGAGAAGCTGCTGGTCTTGTAGTTGATATGATAAGGCAGAAAAAGATGGCAGGCCGAACTCTTCTGCTTGCTGGTCCACCTGGAACTGGGAAGACAGCACTAGCCCTCGGAATATCCCAGGAGCTCGGTAGCAAGGTTCTATTCTGCCCCTGTGCTCTCTTTTGTGTCATTTGAATATTGATTTGGTGTACACTGATTTGTCGGTAATGCAATTACTGGTCACTGAACTTTCCCCAGAAGAAACTGAGAATGTGAATGATGGTTAAGGTAAAAGCATTAGCCATGTTAGTCGGATTGAAAACTGTTAAAGGAACCAAGCAACTGAAATTGGACCCAACAATCTATGATGCCTTGATTAAGGAAAGGGTATATACTTTACTCTCTCTCTATTTTCTACTATTTCCATGTGCTATCACTTTAGTGGTCTTATCTATAAACTGATTAGTTGAACTGGCTTGTTTTTCATTTAACCGTCATTTGCAGTAATTCATCTTCTATAGCTTTATTGAAAGGTGGACACCTGAAGCTGCATTGGAGGATATAAATTTAATTTTGAACATGGTTGACATCACATGCAGGTTGCTGTTGGCAATGTCATATATGTAGAAGTAAATAGTGGAGCGGTCAAAAGGGTTGGTAGAAGTGATGCTTTTGCCACAGAATTTGATCTTGAGGCCAAAGAGTATGTTCCTCTTCCTAAAGGAGAGGTGCACAAGAAAAAGGAGATAGTGCAGATAAGAATTTGTGCTACAGGTGGTTCCCTTATTGTACTCCAATAATCTTACTGCTCTTCTTTTTTTTAGGAAGCTTAACAATATTGCATCTCATCAGGATGTAACACTACATGACCTGGATGCTGCGAATGCCCAGCCTCAAGGAGGACAAGGCATATTATCCTTGATGGGTCAGATGATGAAACCCAGAAAAACAGAGATCACTGACAAACTAAGACAGGAAATAAACAAGGTAAGCTGAAACTCCTCGGAAGTTTAATTATGTTTCTGCATTTTCAGCTGATTCATTCATAAAATCTTGTCAATTACAGGTTGTAAACCGATATATTGATGAAGGTGTGGCAGAGCTTGTGCCTGGGGTTCTATTTATTGATGAGGTTGTTTCCTCACTCTCCTTCCTGTCCCTTAAATCACGTCCATGCTGTAATAAAGTATAAATTTACTTTCATGAGATGTTTTAGGTGCATATGCTGGATACGGAGTGTTTTTCGTACCTTAATCGTGCCCTTGAGAGTTCACTGTCTCCTATTGTGATCTTTGCAACTAATAGGGGAATATGCAATGTCAGGTAAAGGTTATCTTTTTTACCCAGTGACCTTCATTTTTTTAAAATCTTGTAAGAGCGAGAGTTATTCAGAGCTTGTGCATTGCACTGTGCAGGGGGAATGACATGCCTAGTCCTCATAGTATACCTGTTGACTTGTTAGATAGCTTGGCGATAATCCGGGCATAGACTTACGGTCCTGCAGTGATGATACAGGTTGTCCTCTCACCTGTGCCTTTTAGATCTATCAATTGTAGTGCCTTTTTTAATACACGTGTGCATCGTTTTTGGCAGATTATTGCAATCCGTGCTCAAGTTGAGGAATTGGTCATGGATGAGGAAAGCCTAGCTTATTTAGGAGAAATAGGACAGAGAACATCTTTAAGGTTTCGAATTTCAGTGAAATTTCTTTTAAGTTTGGACATTTTCTCCTATTATTTTCTTTTGTAATGCCCGGGTTATTCAATTGCACAATACCTTGTCTCCTCTTCAGGCATGCAGTGCAGCTACTATCCCTTGCCAGTGGTGGCTAAGATGAATGGCCGAGAGAACATTTGCAAGGTAGTGTTACCTGTTCCTGAACCCTCAACCAGTGAAGTTGCCCCTTAAATTTTCACTAGTTAATGGAGGAAAGTTCCTCGTCTTTGTTATGCTTCTGTGATTAATAGGCGGATATCAAGGAAGTAACCACTCTATATCTCGATGCCAAGACATCTGGAAGGTTGCTTCAGGTGCAGCAAGACAAGTACATCTCATAGGAATGCTTCAGAAAAAAAGGAAAAATATTAAGGTTGCAAGTTTTGAATCTTCATGTGGGGATAATAGAGGACAGGGAGATTAGAATTCTCTAGGATATATACATGCTCAATCTGCTACTGGTCTGGTGTATTAGGGCCTTCCTGCCTTAACTTTGTATTGAGTGTTGTGCTTAGCCTAATTCATGCTGTCCCTGCATTCCCGGAAGAACAGTGGGATCATATTTCTCCTATAAATATGATCTAGGCATGCATTGATATATAGGCGCTTAAGAAAATTTTGAATGAAAGCCATTATTGTTGACTAATTGGTACTAATCTCTTTTTGGCAAGTTAATTGGTACCAATCTTTTTTTTTTCTTTTGCAAAAAAAACTGTCAATAGAATTTCTGTTGGAAGAATTTTATCATTGGTGAATGGTCTAAACGGTCTAACTTTCGTTTACCCCGCTAGAACAGCTCTCCCCCACACTTCCCCATGCACAAGCAAAGCACAGAGACACAGTAGAGATGGATGAGTACATAGACAGCAGGTGAGAAGCAGGATTGTCTCAGGTTCTGTTCTCTCCCTTTCTCCATAAGCAAAAGCTTGGAATCATTTTTTTATCTTTCCCCTGTCCTTGGAGTTCTTCCGAGGAGGCAGAGGCATAACAGAAGTCCCAGATAGAATAGAGAAAAGAAAAGAGTGTGAGGATGGTGAAGGGGAAGGAGAAGGAGAAGGAGATAGGGGGACCATCCCATGAGGGGAGGGAGAAGGAGAAGGAGATAGCGGGACCATCCGATGAGACCCAGATATCAATAGCTGCATGGTCGAGCTTTCCAGGCTTCAGGTTCTCGCCCACTGATGTGGAGTTGATCTCCTACTACCTCAAGAAGAAGATGGAAGGCTGTGAGAAGTGTGTTGAGGTTATTTCTGAGCTTGAGATTTGCCGGTACGAGCCCTCGGATTTGCCTGGTCAGTTTTTCCTCTCCTCTGCTTCTATTGAAATTGAGCTTTCATTTTTTTTTCTAGATGGAAGGACCTTATCAATGTTCAAGGTCGATCAAAGATCCAAATCAGAAAGACTAGTGCTATCTCACATGGCCTTTTAATCAACTAAGTTTACCAGGAGTTTGTAACCTAACCAGCCAGCTAGATATGCATGTTATGCTGCAGAAAGCAGAATCTCCATGAACTTCCAGGAAACTAATCTATTTGGAATCTTGATATCTACATGTTTTCCTTGGATTATGGACTAACAGAACTATGTTGTTGAGTTGGTTTGTTTTGCTTATTATTGTGGATATAGGAAAAGGAGGAATGATAACCGAATGATGTTACCGGGAGGATAGCATTGCTGTAAAGCTTAGTAGTTCATTTTATATCCATTAAAGAAAAAAGGGGTCTTAATTTGGGAGTGGCTCATCCAGTCTGCTTTTTCTTTCATCTGCTTCTGCTGCTTTATTTGTCAAACAGCCAAGGCAGTCATTCAATCACCGAATGAGTGGTTCTTCTTCTCGGCTCGTGGAAGGAAGTACCCGAATGGCTCACAGAGCAGAAGAGCTACAGAACATGGATACTGGAAAGCCACTGGAAAAGAACGCAATGTGAAATCCGGCAGTGACATAATTGGCACAAAGAGGACTCTCGTGTTCCACCGGGGCCGTGCTCCCAAAGGTGAAAGGACTGAGTGGATCATGCACGAGTATTGCATGTACGGGAAATCTCAGGTGATCTCTTGTTTCTGCATCCATTCTTCATCAGCAAGATATTCAAGAGACTAATTACCTGACAGAGTTTTGGTCTTCCTTGTGAATTCTCAGGACACACCAGTGATATGCCGCCTTAGGAGGAATAGTGAGTTCTGTCTTAATGATGCTTCAAATAGAACGGCTGTCACTACGAGCCAAGGGACTGCAATGGGAAACTCTAACCAAGCTGGCTTGGACGGTGATGCTGATCAAACATGTGGCTCGGGAGGGGATGAAGCAGCTACTGGAGACCAGGCAAGAAAGACTTCTAGCAGTTATGATTCACATTCGGTCGAACAGCTGCATTCCACTTCTGAATCAACCCAGAAGCTAGTAGGCAAGTGCAAGCCTGCACAAGTAGAGTCCTCAAACCTTCAGAAGGTTCATTTCATATTCTTTCCCTTTCTTAAGGCAACTCATAAGAAGGTTAAGTTATAATTTGGTTTGAATTTTGAAATTGTTGGTCTATTGTAGAACTCTGATGAAGATGAGGACTTATACGCCGACATCCTCAGGGAGGACATCATCAAGCTGGACAAATCAGCTATCCCCGCATCCTCTAATGTCCTGATGGTGGATAGGAGTGGACTGGAGGCCAAGAGGGAGTCCCAGCAGCCCATGGAAGCACTCTTGGAACCAGCTCTTTTCCCCTGCACTGCAAACCCAAGGATCAAGTTCAGTGAGCAGAACTTTAAAGAACAGGTTCATGGAAGCTCCAGCATAAGCTCAACAATAGAGTCTCTGCGGATCAACAATGATGTTAAGGAGTACAATGCAAAGAATGATAAGTGGTCGAAATGGTTATCATTTTGGTTGCCTTCACATCTGGGTACTGCAAGCTCTTCAGGGAAGACATCTGGGCTGCGGCAGAAGGTTGCAGCGATTATGGCTGTGTTTTTGGTTATGTTGGCTATCTTTCTACTGGGAAGCTCAGGGAGATAGGGATCAGGGTGAAGCATTTGGGTAAGACCCCTCTGGACATTATAATTTCTTCTTATGAAAGCTGTTGACAAAATGTTAGGAATCAGTTTTTACAAATATTTTTACTACTTTCCGGGCAACCTGCAGATCATTTCATTGCATGAGAACATTCATAAACTCAACTAGCTCATCCAGATTCTTGGGATTTGGTTTACTACAATGCAGGATCAATTAGGAACAGAACCATTTCTCCTCTTATTCAGCAAGTTATTATCGAGCTGGAGCAGCAACAGATCCTCAAGAATGTGGCACTGGGTGGAATATATGATCTTCCAGGTCTTCTTTTCCTTATTCTCACTTACTACTGATGACTCAAGACATAAGTCGTGAGGAAATGTCCAATGAACTGATAGTTGTATGATATAATCCATTATCCATCAAGCCTAAATTAAACAGAAGGCCGCTCCCTCTCCACGAGGAAGATATTTTCTTGCATCTCATATTTCAACGGACAGTCAACTTGCTTCTGCACACAAATGCATATAATGCTCTCAAGTTAATGGAAAAGCCTTTACCAGTCCCATCTGGAAGTGGATCTACTCTTTTAATAGGACCTGTGCATGATTTATGCAATGCAACTTAGGCTAAACTAGAAAACAAGCTGCTATGATCTGTTGAATGTCCTCCTTTACAGCCATTGACCATAGGTGGGAGTGAGACTCAGTATAGGAGATGAGTTGATCTAATCCTGATGAGGCATTGGCATTGGCATTAGCTCCTGCTTTTCTGGAACCTGATTCACTGTTGATTTTCAAAAGACATGCAGAAGAACAGCTTCTCTCCCCTGCTGAATGATGAATGAATTGTTTTCATCTTTGAGGATGGCGTGCTGCCATCATCCCAGACCGTACAAATGAGCAAATATTGGACCCAATTTCACCGTGAAGCTGGTACATGTGGGGACATTAGTACATCCTGGTGAGTACGACAAGCGTGTTAGACTCTTCTTCTGCAGGCTGATTCGGGTAGGATTGAACTGGCTAAGAGAGAGTACAAAGAAATACTAGGATCTGGGTTTTGAAGGTGGAAACGGAACATAGGTTGAGATGATGAAAAGCAGAGGAGCAAGCGGCAACCCGAAGTTGGCGATGACTCTCAATTTCTATCCCCGAGGCCGCCAATGAGCCGTGCAGGAACCGTGCTCGAGTCTCCAGACACAAGGGCAAGAAGTTTCAGGTACCCGCCAAGCAACCAACTCCTGCAGGAGCCGCTCCTAGGTGCACAGAAGAACTCACTAATCACGGAAGGATATGAGATACACAGCAGGCGCTTCAACACCTAGTAAGTAATGAACTAACATTTATAAGAATAATATCCAACTAATAAACTATTGTTGAGTGCACATTTAATTACATGGGTAAATTATATCAACTTTGGATCTAATAACAAAGAATTGATCTAAATTAAATAAAATGAAAAATTATTATTGTTATAAAAAGTAAGTTACTCGTTACAAATTATATATTTTAAGTAAATATTAATTTAAAAGTGAGAAGTCAGCTTCCTGATGAAATGAGAAGTGTCACTAAATCCAATAAATATGTGAAATTGAGCCCAATGAAGCAGGCCTCTCAGAATTTCAAATTGTTAGATTACCTCATCAGGATCTTGAACTTCTAGTATGGTGCCGTGTGGAGCTTTTATAGATATTAAGGTTTTATTTTGATGAAAGAAATGGATCATCTTTTGAATGACCAAAAGGGTAGATCTTCAGGAAAATCCCAGCAAAATGAAATCAATTTATAGTATCTTTCAAGGGAAAACTTCAACCTGGAAGCAGCAGGGCAATCCATTCATATCATCTTCAGTGATAAAAAGCCACCTAAAGAAAAGCAAAAGGTGGATCATTAAAAAAAGTCGCCCAGATTAACTGACCCAAAGACATCTGAAAGTTTAGATTCGACCTTTGATTATCTTCATCTTCATTTAGACACCTCAATCTTTCTTTGCATATTTCTATGTGATGATTGGGAAGCACCAGCAAAAAAAAAAGGAAATATATTGCAGCAAAGTGATGGTGATTCAATGATCACCTTATCCCTTGATCTAGTCCATAATCCTCAATGGTGAAGGCATCAACGTCAGCCTAAGAAGAACAAACATTTATCATTCTGGCAAATAAGAAAGGTGAAGTTAAGAAACAGTTATAATGGTGCATGCTAGCAACTTCCCAGCACTTTCATTAGTATCTCCTGTTGTAGAAGCATCATGGAAATTCCTAATAGAAGAGCAAACCAAAATTTAGAATTTGTGCACTTCTTGCAGCCAATACCTAAATTTAGCCTAGCAAAGGCAAAACCACATAAAATCCATGGAAATTTTCTATACTTCCACCTTATTCTGTTCTTCAGTTTCTTCTCTATGAGATCAATCCCTTCAAAGGACATTTGTTATGTCATAGACCCTCCTCTTTTGCACCTGAAACCATGAAATAGCTTATGAAAAGAACTCTCCCACATGTAAATCAAGTAAACGGAACAAGAATACTACCTGTAAAGTCCCAGCAGCATTGTTTAGATCAAGAATACCATCTTCAGCATGTTTTATTAAGTTAATGAACTTCCTTGTAAGGAGGACTAATTTTAAACACAAATATCAACACGGAGATATGCTCTCTGAAATCCACACCTAAGCTGTTGCCTACAAAATTGAAAGAAAACAGGGAGACATCCTAAGGCAAGGATCTACTGGAGTAAGATTGTTGGCTGATGGCGAACCTGCAAAAACTGAACATTTATGAGATGAGTGCAATATGAATGGACTTAACATGGGAATGACAATTTATATATATATATATATATTTAAAACCTGACTTTTAATTTGCAATCAATGTATTTGAAAATGTAGTATACAGAAGAGCTATAAACAACATAGACAGATTTCAGCAAGCTATTCCAAAGAGAGTAATTCTTTAAAGTTCAAGAAGCCACTCATGCAGACTTTCTAAGCCAGCCTGATTCAAAAAATGTGCTCACTTCTCTTTTCCCGTCTGTGTAAAAATTGTCTCCGGGGGATAGATGCCTCTTGAGAGCACCCAGCTCAGCTGCAAAGCGCTGGTCGTCCCTCGGCAGGGCGAACTTCGACATCACAGAGCAGAAGGGGGAGGTGGGTGGAACGCAAAGGCGGGTGCATGGTGATCTCCAGTACAGTCCAAGGTGGTGGAGGGGCAGTTCTCGTGGAACCAAATATGGGAGAAGATCGGCAGGAGGGTTTCGCTTGAGGGGTTTAGAAGAGAAGGGGGGCATCGAACAGAGTCGAGGATGGGATATCAGAGCTGAGAGTGATCGACGATGAAGAACAAATCAGTTCCCAGATGCAGATGATCATGCACACACGTTTGACAGGAATTTGCGTACCCAGCTTGCACCCGGTTCTATTCTAGACGACGTCGTTTGTCTGTATGCGGCGTCGTTCCGAGTTTCTAGATAATTTTGTTAGCGAGAGAACGGTCACTTACCCGCCATGGATTATCGCCCTAATCCTTCCACGACAGTAGCCCTCCCTCCCCTCTTCTCCGCCGTCACCGACCGACTTCCAGACGCATGCGTCACATTCAGGTGCGTGCAGTTATCTTTCCCTTGACATTTCTCATTTTGGCGGAGGATTCAGTTATGTGATTCTTTCGTTTTTGTAATTCAGTTATGTGATTCTTGATGAACACTGAAGACATGATTTCGCCTTAAGAACTAATATTCGATCCTTTTTGGTGTTGCTTCGGTGGTTAGACAGTGAAGATGTACGTATGCAACTGAGGGTTCCATCATTGCAGCAGAAGAAGCCGGCAACTGAAGATGACTATGATGATGATGATGCCTCGATAGAGTTGTATCTCTCCAGACCATCAAGAGCCGAGGAGGTGAGTACTTTATGATGAGATGAAACAGAAGTTGCAAGTTTGAGTTGATTAACTTATCTGTTGCACTCCATTCCACTTCCATGGAAAATGACACCTTGCCTCTATACTTTAATTCCGTGCCATCAACCATCATCAGACATCGACCGTACAGTGCTGAGAGAGCTGGACCTTCATCGAAAGTCCGGGTCCAGCCGCGGAAGTCTTCAGCATCAGCAGAGCCGGGTAGTTGACGTGGAGATGGTACGACCCGGAGATCCATGTCCCCACCTTCCACTTCACCCGGCCGTCAATCTTCACGTTGAGGAGGACCATGCCCTCGTTGAGATCCTGGGCCAGGGCGTCTCCGGTGTAGGGGGGGAGCGGGACGGATCGGCCGAGGAGGAACGGCGACCACTCGATCACCTCCTTGTGGCCCTGGTAGGACTCCGGCAGGAGCACCGGCAGCGTCACCTGCTGGCCCCTGTAGGAAGCGTAGGCGTCCAGCTGGTCATATTATTTCACATATTAACAAAATCAACAATTACGTTCTCATTACGGTCTCGACCATACCACTAGTGGACCGTGATAAAGGGATGCTGCCTCTATCCGGAGTTTGTGCGCATATCAGTAGTTTGACTCCAAACTCAAATTTTTCCACCATTTACGCTTAATGGGACGAAACCTCATCCCCCTACTGCCTCGGTCTCTGTGTGCAGGAAGCTGTCGACTTCATTATCTATTGAACAATAATATTGTTCTTATGCTCCCTGGGCCGTTCAGTAATACTTATGTTCTATTACTAACTCATACCAGGTGTTCTGATGGCCTGAACATTACGGTGCATGCACAATCAATAAACTTTTTAAGTTATAGCCGTTATCTTTGGTTCTCTTACACAACGGTCCCAAGCCTAACCCCGAAATTAGCTCCCAAATATTTTAAGTAGAGTCATCCAATCAAGAGAGGTTAATTCCGAGAAAACAAATTTTCAAATTTTAAACCGTCATTCCAACCAGAATGGAATTAATAGCGGTTTCCACTCACTCGGTGATTTTGGCGGGGTTGCACCGGCGGAGTTTAGCCTCGCAGTTACTCTTCCGTAAGCACATTCTCGAATAGTTAGTTCCTACATGTCACAGATGTCCTTGTTGAACTAAGGAATTGTACTTCTTGGCGTATTTGCGTATATGCCTTCATATTTGGCCTTAATTGCACTTTTAGTCCCTAAGGTTTGTACATTCATCTTTTTCTACTCAATTGCCCCATTTTCCCCTAATTTGACCCCCAATTTTTCTAATTATCCATTCGACTCCTTAATTTTATCAACATTTCCCTCGGTTTCCTTTATTTTTCTAAATCTGCCATTTAGTCCCAAAATTTTTAAAAATTACAATTTGACCCCAACTTTTTAAATTTTACAAATTGGTCCTCCATTTGATCTAATTTGTCCAACCGATCCTCAATTGGAAGAGAATTACATAAAAAGACCCTCAATTTTGTCAAATCGTCATTTGGTCTCTAATTTTTGAAAAATCTTCAATTTGCCCAAACTTTTCAAAAATTGCATTATAGTTCACAAACTTTTCAAATTTTCCATTTTACCCCAAATTTGTCCAATTTGCCCAGTTGACCCTCAATTGGGGTGAATTTCATGAAAATACCCTTAATTTTATGAAATTTCTGTTCCGCCCTCCAATTTTTAAAAATTGCACAAAAGTCCCCCAAAATCCCCAAATTGGCCTCTACCTTCTTCCCCAATTTGAGCATATGACACTTTGGATCTTATCTAATCCAATTGGCGGACTGTAAGTCTTTGTTTTCTTCAATTCTTACTTTTAATCACCTTCTACAGTTCCCATCGATCGTCCTGCATTTCGAATTTCTGAATTTGGCTAAGTTTCGTGCCCTGTCGAATATCTGCCGGAAAAAGTTACAATAGAAAGAGAAAGCTTGCATTTCTTACGGACATACAGGCGGTGGCCGGAGCTTGGGGTGGGGCGGCTAGAGCTAATCAAGGGAAACTTAGCAAAATTGAGTTCTGATGCAATTCATTACTGCACTGTGAGAATTTAAAAAGAGAAGTTTCCGTCCGTGCAGCTCTGAAATTCAGAAATTTCGTCGAGCGGAGGTGAAATTGAGCTTATCGGGGCCTGTAGGGGTGTTGTGGAGGACCTTAGGCAGTTAGTGGTGACCAAGGTGGGCGGTGAAAGGGCCGATTGGGGCGAGGTGGTGTCGGGCAGGAGTTCGCTGCTTCGAGCTCTGAAGCAGCTTTACTATGTGATCTATCTCGCATCTCCCTAAGCACTCCCTGGTTGTTTTGAGTAGGTATAGAGTTAGAGAATTTTTCCTCGGTTCCAATGCCACCCTTTGGAGCTTCTTTGGTGGAGGTTTCGCCCGTTGTCGGAGGTTTGGTTTGAAGCTCACCGGAAAACTCACTATTCTTCTTTTTTGATCGATTGTGGAGTGCTAAGAACGAATAAGTGGGTGCCATTTATATAGGGAGGTCGACAACTGCTTGAGCTACCCGTTGGCATAAAACTCGGCCTCTGACGTGGATGCCGGCGACATGATCGGAGCAGTTTTCGAGTCGCCGGATACTCCAGCTTTTTTCGACGACTTCCTCTCTCTGTTCTCTGCCGTTTCTTTTTTTTTTTTCCTTTGGTCCAATTGGACGGGTTTTACCATTTATATATTTTAAATTGATATAAATTATATATATTTTTATAAATTTTAGTATAATGTCATTTTTTATTAAAATTTCATGCATTTTAAATAGAAAAATAATGAATAAAAGAATACAAGTGATATTATACATATTTGACAACATATAAAATGAATTTGGTGATAGTAAAATCAAATTATAAATTAAACATAAGTTTTTTTTCTCATAATAATAAATATTGTTTTTAAAATTCCATAATCATAATATTATAAAATAATTCTAGCATTGAATAGCAAATATTAAAATGTACTCTTTTGAATTTTTTAAATACTATAAAATAATAAATAAAATGTATGATTTTCTAATATTTTAAAAAATTAAGTATACATATAATTTTCGAAGATATATATATATATATAATATGTATGTCCGTTAGTAATAATTGCATACGAGTATGTAAAAATTCTCAATTATAGTGAGCAATTCTCCTACGTTAATAGAAAAATATAGAATTTGAAAGAGAATGAGAAATGTAGAAGAACGAGTGCTACAATGAAAAAAAGTGTGTACAAGTTTAGGGATTGAAAATAAAATATAAATAATTTTGTCAATATGTGCAAGCTATATTATGTTCCCAACATAGTATAGGGAAAAATACCAAATTTTAAATAAGATATTAACACATAAATTTTATAAATCAAACAAACACCATTTAAGTATAACATTATTTTATAAAATACTAATTTCAGGTTTTTTAAATAAATAACTTTCATAAAATCAATTCACAAAACATACACCACACATATCACCATCTACTCATAACTCTATTTTAGTAAGTTTCTAATAAATCTCAATAAACTTTATTCTGTAATGATATATTAATATTTATTATATTACTTTTATTATATTTATTTTATGGGAGAGTGTTGATATTTAACCAAAACATATTTGTAATATCGAGATTTTCGAAACTTGAATTTAATTCGCTTAAACTAGAAATTGAGATTGTCGCAAACTATAAATATAAACTATAATTGAGAATGAAACCCTAAAATAAGATTGAAATTGTGACTAGATTGTGAAAGTAGGATTGAAAATAAGAATAACATTGTAAGTCAAAAACTTTGTTCCAATAAAATTATAGATTGATTTTTCGAGTAAGGAACTATGATTTGGAAAAAAAATCGATTTTCGACCGATTAGATATCGAAATTTCAGGTTAAATTAAAGAGTGGACTCGAAAAGTGTAAAAATATAATTTTGGGGATTTAAAATTAAAAAGGAAAATGAAAGGGGCTTAGAGTATAATTGTTGGATCCGACCCAACGCCCGCACACCACTCCATGCTTAATGGTCCCCTTCCTCCCGATCTCCATGTGAGCCACTCACCACAAAACATATTATTGACCTAACAATCTCCCTAACACACTACATACAAAAGTAATTAGTTTATCTATTCACCATCTATCGAATTTTACATCGAAAGTCTGAAAACCCTTTTTCGGATTCATTCTCAATATCCAATTGTTGCTACTCCAAATTCTTACTCATCCAACCACCAAATGAAGTGAGTTTTGTGTTAAAATGTCACTAACTTACTCATCTTGAGTTCTATGGTTGGTCTCGACCTATTAGTGGCCAAAAAATGATGCACAAGTGCCGTTTTGATCGACTTCAATTCGAAACAAAAAATATTTGCCGCATCATTGCCCTTTCGAAGCAAAATTCAGCCACCTCTGGCCACCACTCTGATTGATACTGGTGTTAAAAGACCCCTTGCCTCTCCTCTACCTCCTTCATGCCTTGGCCGACCTACAACAAGGGGACTTTCAACCGCTACGAGCCAATTTCCCCCGACATGTATGTTCTGAAACTTCCAACAATAGTTGTTTAAGGCCAAAATTTGCCTAGCTCCCACAACCTCTTGATTGACCACTACTATAGAACGAATCACCAATATCTTAGCTTCAAAATGCCTACCCTCTGTCCACCTGTGGCTCACTCTTGAGTAAGTATTTCTAACAAACCCTCGAGTAGCTCTATTTTAGGCAATTTTAATACTTGGCCGATTTCGGCCAAATTCGGTTGGGTAAGAGCCTTCACTCCACCTATTAGCCATTAGGAATATAATGAAAGTATTAGGGAGGGATTAGTGAAAATAAAATTTAATTTGGTAGATTTTTAAAATTAGGAGACTAAAGTACAAATTTTTGGAGACTGATTTACAAAAAGAAACAAGTTTTAGAAAATGGTCCCTAACGCTATGTTTGGATTGAAGGGTTTGAAGGGATTTGAAGGGGAGGGGTGGAGAAATCTCTTATTTGATAACAAAAAATGGAGGGGTTTGGAGTGGTGGAGAATTACCTCCAAGCGGCTCTATTTACAATAAAACCCAATACTCTCACTTTTAGGGTATTTGAAGTTGTTGTGTCATTTATTGTTTAAATTACTTTAATATCCTAATTTTTTATTTTTATTTTATTATTTATTTTTATTTTTATATAAATTAAATAAATTTATATATTAATAATATTTTATATAAAATTATGTAATATAAACATATAATAAAAATATTATACATAAAAAATTACTGTAAAAATGTATTTAATATAATTTAATTATATATATAGTAACCAATACATTATTTAATTTAATTGAAACGATAAATTTATTTTACTAATTTTTTTAATTAATAATCATTGTACTCACTTCACCTCCATCCAAAATGATGGATTATTAAAAAATTTTAACAACTCCAAATTCATTATTTTACTTTCTCTTTGAACACCTCCGAACATCTAATCTCCAAATCACTCCAAAACCCTCAATCTAAACATAGCCTATTGGTAACCTAATGAGCTAAGAGGTGATTTTAGAATAAACATAGATGTTTAAGATTGTTTTTAAAAGTTTGGGGGTCAAACACTAATTTTAGTAAATTAGGGGTAAAAGCGTAATTTTGCTCAAATGGGCAAAATAACTATTTATTCCTAAGATATGTAAAAATAGTTCATTTGATCCATGAAGAGCAAAAATTAAAAATTTTAAATAAAGGAGGCAAAAATGATATTTTTGCAAGTAAGAGGCAAAATTGTAATTTTACTCATTTAGGGATTGAAGTGTAAAGTAATGAATATTGATGATCGATAAGTAATTTCTTGGAACTTGGAGACTCAAATAAGTGTAAATGAAATTTGAGAAGACAAATAAGAGATTTGAGAAGTCTAGTGTCCAAAATGAGAGAGTTTGAATAAGTAATGATAAAATTGTAATTTTGCCCTACTTGAGTACCGAAATACAATTTTGGAAAAGTTAAGTATACAAATGAGAATATTGGAGAATTTAGACATTTTGGCTAATATGATCAAATATTGATATACCTTCGATTGGTGGAATAAAACCATAGAAGTGGTTTAGTTAAAACGGATTTATTGATGCGCAAGTTGAGCAAATCTAGTCCAAGGGACAAAATGGTAACTTTTCGGAAGTTATGAAATGGTACTAAAATTACTATTTAGAACCAAGTCTACATGTGTTATATTATTTAGATATTTATGTATCTTCTACAAGTGCTACAAGCGGATTTCTTGACCAGAGATAATTGAAAACACACTGGAACGAACACGTTCCAAATACTCAAGTGAGTAGATTTATAGACGACGAATGCTATTGGACCGATCGAGATTAAGTCTCATAACATAAAATACTTCTCTATTTTTCAACGGAAATTTGAAACTTTTCTCTACAGTGTAGTGCAGCAAAATAGTTTAACAACAACCTGGGAATATAACAGTAGATAAAAAGTAAATTACATTCGTATGCAGGATAAAAGTGCTACCTTAGATGGTGATTATCTTGGGGATATACTTCCACTTGCGTCCCTAGCCTACTTGACTTTTATCTGCAATTGTTTGGGGGGAGTGAGCTCACATCTAAATGAATAGGATACTAACGTCGAGCCACTACATGACTTACAACTCAAGTATCCCCTTTTTAAACCATCTAAAATAATTTATTTTTTTTATAGTTTTTTAATACAATCAGTATTCTTATGATTTATCTCGCTCATTGAGACTACTATATCGGGCTATCCCTAATAGTAGCATACTCTACAGTCGGGTTACTCTCGATTTCCTCAATTATTTCCATATGAAACACAATATATCATGGTAATATAACAAACACTAGGAACTCAAGTCCCACACACATACGGGCAACTCACTACTCGCACATATGAGATACTCACCACCTCTAAAATATATGGGCAATTTGACCCTATTCACTTCTTGAAGTGTATCTAATGATATGAAACTAGGCAAGTTGAGAGTGTGAGAGCCAAGTGTACTCTACCATAACGCAATTTATTGTGATTAGGACAAAGTTGGCTTACTAAGTGTGAGAGAGATTTAGGCACATTTAGAGGGTACTTATGGAGTTTGTGGCGTGGAGAAAAAATACTATTGGAGATTTGAATCACATCTCTCCAAAAAAAAATAGAGTTATTTGGACGAGTGAGAATTGTGACGTGAAAAAAAAGTGAGGAGTATTGTCTTTTTATATGGAGGTTGGGGCAACCTCTTGTCAAAATCACTCCTTGCATTAAATTTTTGCACATGAGAATTTGTGAGTGCTATAAGGCACCATGTACTCATCTCACCCATTAGTGACCAACATCGTTAACCAGTATGATTCAATCAATTTCGGCAATATTAACTAATTTTATAGTCGGTTTAAGTTTAGTTTACTTATATTTTGTATCCATAATATTCATTTTTTTCACTTTTTTTTTATCTACTCAAGAAATTAAATTCTAATTTTGTCTCAACCATTAAACCAAATTTCAATTTTATTCAAAATTATTGATCACAAATTATTGATTACAGAAAATTATTTATTTTGAATTATCCAACTTAATTTTAATTAAGTTATATAATATTGGTTCAAAAATTCCTATTTCGATTAACGTGAATTTTCGTTCCAAATTTGGTTTAATTAATCATTACAAATTTAATTTAATTCATTTTGGAGAATCATGCCAATATGTTTGCTCGGTCGATGTGGATGGTGAGACACTTTCACTGTAGACACATCTTAAAACGGGAGGTGGCATCCCTCGTTTTGAGCTCGAAACTTGCAATTAAGATTGGTCCCAAGGACATCATATTAGAGACTGACCGGCGGATACTCTACAGACCATTAAGGAAAATTAACGCAAATACCCAATGGTGTATCTAAATCTGTGTGAGTTCCTTGAAACATTGAAGAATATTGCAAAAATAAACATAAATTTGATGAATAGAGTAGTAAACTAGTGTACAGATTCATTAGCTCCTATGTTTCGAGTAGATCGGATATTAAGTGAATGCATAGTGCTTGGAGTGCTCTTGGGTTATACTAAAAATGACGAGAAGCAAATTCTTTTTTGGCCTTTTTTTTATCACACAAGACTATTATTGTACCTCATCTCTTGTGGCAATGGTAATTTCAAGCTCGAACATCATACTGAAACTACAAATTGCTGATCAAGAATGACAATGTAAATAGAAAATTTACAGCAGCACAGCGTAAACTCGTGTAATGATGTGTGTTTGCCCACAGTAAAAGAATTCAAGGATTGAAAAGGTGAAATGGGTGTAATTGAGAAATGTTACAAAATTGTATCAATCAATTTTTTAAACTAATTCTCTCGTTATAATAGATTAGATTAATGTCTACTTAAAATTTATAACAGTTAAATATAATTTTAAATTCACCATTAATAATTATTTACAAAATCGATATTATTCTTACTTTTTAGACAAATAAAAATAATAGCCTCGAGTTAAATATTTTTCTTCTATATTTATACAGAACATAAACTGAATTTTAAGATTCGTGTTGATAAGGATGTGAGTAGAATGGATATAATGAAATGAGAAAGTATTGTTAATAGATAATGGATTGAATTTATATATATTTAAAATAATAAATTATAAATATGATAACATTTAAAACTTTATAACCTCGCAACATTTCATATTTAATTATATTCCCAATAGTTATATTTTAATTTCACCTTTGAAAAAGTCTTATAATGTAAATATTTCTATTGAATGGAATTTTCAATGAATGTGTGTTATTTCAATTTTCAATGAAAGTGGGTTCGAAAAAGGAAGATAACAATCAGTTTGTTTACCTTGATTAAAACGGAGTAGAGTATAGCTAAACTTCTACTAGTGTATGTCACCTTTAATTTTTTAATAAAAGGCAATTCATTTCTATAATATACAATACTAATTTTGATGACACAAAACAAGATGGTTCACTCTATGGGCTACTTCAAATAGCAATGACAAGTTCTCCTCAGCATGATTCCAAGCTACTACTGAAATTACGAAATTATGGCGAGAAATGGGCATCTTTAAGTCAAAAGATTGGGATTGTCGGTAAACAAAAATATGGTAATGGGTCTTCCTAAACTTTTGGAAGATTGGAGGAAACCTGTACTAGTTGTCTAGCTGAGAAGGAGACTCGTACTATAATGCCTAAAACGGGTTATGTGGAGAGCTAAAAGGAGATTGGAGCTTATTCACATTCGTGGTCCGATCAAAGCTGACTCGAACAGTGGAAAAGAAGGTACTTATTTACTTTTACTAATGATTTTTCAAGAAAAACATATGTATATTTTTTACTGAAAAATCTGAAACTTGTACTATATTTAGAAATTTTAAAACTTCAGTTGAAAAATAAAGTAAATAATGCATATCATGATTGGGGATAGATGGAGGGGGAGTTTATTACACATAAATTTAATAAATTTTGTAAAGATGATAAGATTAAAAGATAAATTTCACTTGCATTTATACACTCCGCAAAACTGGGTGTGGTAAAAAAGAAAAATTAAACCATTTTAAATATGGTTATAAGCATGTTATTTGAAAGCAATGTACCAAAAGAATATTGGCTCGAATAAATGAATTAGGTAGTTCATATATTATATTAAATCCATGTAAACAGTCAAAAACCATCACCCTCAATGAAGGTCGGGTCGGGTAGTACAAAACCCGTGGTGAGTTTGCTTATGCTCAAATTTCATTAAAATATAAAATTTAATTAGACAATGACCAGAAAAGAGAGAACAAAATAGATGAGTTTTCAGGATTGCCAAAGTGTGCTTGTCATCTTTTGATTTCACCATTGAACAAGTGTTGAACGTCCAAACTTGTCATTGAATCGAAGTTTCAAAACTTCTCCTGCGATGCCCTAATTACCTGCTGCAACAGAGAGGAGGAGTGAAGGAAGAAAAATGTGTGGTCAAGCATGATCAACGAAAGCCTTGAAGCTCCTACAAAGTTAAGGGATATTTGCTCCAGCAACATGTTACAAAAGAGACTTATAATCTACGTCCAATGGCATAAACCTAGGCAAATCTTCATAAACTCCTCCTGTGAACCCAACAGTAGAAGTAGAAATGGGGTTAAAATATATATATATATATATATTCTATTTACATGGAGCAAGAACAAGATCTGCATTGATGGACGCATTTTGTCCTTCACCAATAGGCCTTTTGCTTTTAATGGAAGTCCTGCAAGAGTTAATTGAGAACACAGGCATCTCAACACTCGGCAAGACTGGAGAGAGAGACAGAGGTGTGTCAGGACTAGATAAGAAGGAATGATGAGAACCCAAAATGGAATCATTAAGGAGAGAAACCGGGAAAAGAAGATTCTCAAATTTTTCTTTTCAAAAAAAACTCTTGGTTGGTTATTTGACAGTGGTCCAGTCCGGGTTGCTGCCGTCAGCATGTCCCTCCATCAATCTCAGATTCGAACCGACAGCAATAGCAGAGCTCTGTTAGATGGAAACGGCGCCATGTACTGTCTGACTGAAAGCCAGCGATGATTTATTGCCTCAGAAATTGGCTGCCTATCTAACAGTAGATCCACACATCATCTAATGAATACTCATCAGTGTCTATCATGGGCAAAGGGTTTTTTTTTCTGTTCTTTTGAAGATGGTGGTTGAGTATCCATGAAGATGAGCCGCAGCTTGATGCCATCAGAGGACCTCCTTCGTAGGATAGTACAACGGGTGGAATTGACACTGGTCTGTATGTGTGCTTTTTCAGATATTTGCTGTCATCAGCATTATCTCAGTGCCGCCGTCGCCTGGCTGGTAATTACATAGGATGCAAGGGGTATGTGGCTGTAAGCAACCAAGGGGTCATATCATATCCATATCTCTGCAAAAATTCGGCTGCTCAAACAATGATTTGGGACAGAGACGCAGTATCTCATCTTCCCTTCTCACCATCTCTTCCTTCTTCTCCTGCCTGCCGCCTGCCTCTCTCTATATAAATCCCATGCATTTAATCTCCTTCTGCCCCGAGCATTACTCTTCCTGCTCCTTTTACGTTCCATAAGCCTGACCACTGAGGTCTATTTCCGTGTAAGTTATAATGGGTTCGGCTGCCACTTCCTCTTCAACTTCGACCCATATCGTTCACTTAGCCTTAATGGCCGCCCTGTGTTTGCTGCTCCTGAGAGCCTACTTTTTGTCAGCTTCCATGGAAACACTAGGCAACAGAAAGGTGCCGCCTAATTTATTGCATTTTCTTGTTTCCTTTCGAGATTCATGCTTAGCCATAACACTTGGTGGTTACTTAAGTACACTTAATAGACGCCTTCCCGTCCTGTCTGTCCCTCTTTCAGGTTCTGGTGGTCAAAAACACCGCTCCCTTAGCTGCTACGGGGAGTATGATGAACGATGGCGCCGGTGATGTAGTAGTGGAGGTGCCAGCGTCAGAGTCTGAGCTAAGAAGGGTGCCTTCAGGTCCCGACCCGCTGCACCATCACGGCTCCAAGCCTAGGAACCCCGATGACCAGAACAAACTGCCCCATACTCCATGACCGACTGTGCTCGCCGGATGCCCTTCCCTTTTGGCCGACGGATGAAAACGCGGATCCAGCTGAATCTGAGTTAGCACTCTTTTTTGTTTTTGAGGGTCTGTCATATTTTCGCATGTTTTTTCCCTTTAGTTTCTAGTATCGTCTCTTTTTTCTCCTGGTAAGATATGTCTGTACGTTCTTATTAGTATGTGCGCTGGTGTGTGTGACTGCTGGAAGATCACAGGGATTCACTTCACTAATCTGCAACATATGAGCATCAAGCTAACTAGACAAAAATCCTTCCAAGATCGAATGATACCCAGAAAAAAAAAACCAGAAAACAACAGAAACATGGCCTGTTACATGAACACGATATAATAGAAACCCACATCACAGAACTTGAAGAAAGTGTGGTAGAAATAGAATTTGGGCTCTGCTTAAATTGGGCTAGACAAGAAACATGTACAGACCCGTGGTAGAATTAGGCCATAACAGCCATAGTCAGCTCAACCCTTGAATTAGGAAAGATTGAAAATGGAAAAAAAAGTGAGACATCATCAATCGACTGGTTGATCCTGTTCATTAAGCTCCACTCCATTAAAACGAAACAAAGGAAAGTATTCGAGGAACTAGACGTGCCTTGGGGGCCCGTAAGAAAGAGCCACCAAAAATATGACCAAGTACAAACCATCAAGCCACGATAATAACCTAACAAAACAAGCAACATGTCACATCATTGTGCACCGAACCAGGATATACGTGATGTAGTGTCTATGTGTTTTTGACCTAGTTTGATCTTGCAATAAAAGCAAGCCAATTTGATCCATCGAAGTATGGCAAATGGGTCAAGAGACCTAACTTCTTTGCACCTTTCGTTTTTCTTTTCGCCTTTAACCATATATCTGCCATAGTCCCTGCTTTATATTTCGCACCACATCATATATCTCCATATCCGCACAACACCTACCATCACCCACAAAGTGGCAAAGTGGAGTTGGATATTAATTCAACAACTTGTGGCACTTCAAGACCGTACGCCCTTCTTTTTTGGCTTTCGTTGACCTTTGTTCGTGCATGCCATTTTTATGTATATGCACGCTCTTCTCTATTTTTCATTCACCGAAGCACCGCAGGAACGATGCACGAGCTTGTAGATGGACGAGTTGGATTATTGTTAACTGATGCGCGAATACTCGGTGGAGATGGGACCATTAAAATATGCACCATAGATCATGAAGAGCTAGTGAAAATGGACGTGTGGAGATTTCAAAGCACTAGAAATAGCAAGCAAAGGAAATTAAGAAAAAAAAAAACAATAATAATTGGGCAAACCGGATAAACAAAATTTGACACTTGTGTGCACTCTGTACTTGTCTCTGCACGACACTTGGGATTTTCTCTAAAGAGAAGAAGAAGACGGACATGAAGCCCAAGGATGTTTACTAGTTAGTGGCTATGAATTTTCAATAATAAATAATAATAATATATTTAGTAGTAATACAAATATTTTAATTGGTTCAAATTGTTCTAAAATTCACGCCCTAATACACACAGAGTTAAGACTATTTCTTTAATATATTCTCCAAAATACTGATAATATTCTTGAGAAATAATTTAATTTTTTTTTCAAAAAATGACATACCGGGCAACTTCACAACTAAACTAAATCATCCCATCTACACAATCCAACCAGGCAAAAAATGGAAGGTTGCATGAGAGCGTGCTTTGTAAATCAATAAGATAATCTCAGCTTCTAGAATATTCTACTCTTTTAAATTATGTCTAAATTATCTCTATTATAAGATATAATAATCATATATTATTTATATAATATTATATTAGTTAATAAATAAATTTAATTAATAGTATTATAATAACAAATTAAATTATATAAAATGTAGAGTTTGCTTTAGATTAAATGATAACAAAATTAAAATAAACTAAATCGATATAATTTTAATTAATTACCCCCAACATAAATATAAATATTTATGATAAGTCCTGTCTTGCCTATCGACTATGGAGTGAGATAAGCACCCTTCCCTCCCTCTACAGCCCAAGAAAAGAAAAGTGGCAGCTCACTTCTCATACAGGACAAGGAGACATTGATGCAATACAGCTCATACCACACTCCATATTTATTCATCCATACAAGGCACACATGTCCGTTGGCTTATTTAATATATTTTTATAAATTTGATAATTATTTAAAAGAATTACACTTCATAATTTCTATTATTTCCAAATATGATAATATTTTTTACAAAATAACTAATATGCAAAATGGTTTACAAATATACCATAATTTGTTCTAACATCTGACCACTCATCCAATAATGGTGCGTCATTAGTCTCATGGGAATGGGATTCATTGATTTATAGGTCCTTTGAAATTTTACATATTATAAATTGTAAAATGGATCAAACCTCATTAACTAAGAACTATCAACTATTATTATTCAGCAGGGTACGAAGCCCTTCCATTTTCCAGTGTCATATCATGCACTGGCACGACAACATGCGGATGAGGACACTCGACATCTGGCTTTGACGCTTTGGTCTTCCTTCCGGCAAGGGGCGCGGGCTTTTCCGGCGAGGATGTGGGGTCTACTTCCCTGAAATTTGCCAGGGATGAGAGCTCCTGGACGCTCTCCGCGATCTTCTCGGTGCATTCTACGACGTCGATCAGCAACGACGTGACGGTGAAGAGCGGCACTGCTGCTAGGAGGTCCGTCTCCTTCCACTGGCTCGCCTTGAGCAACGCCTTGAGGTCCTTGACGGCACCATGGCAGTCCACCAATAGGTGGTCCGTATCAGCCAGCGCTGCCTGTCGGGTCATCGTCCGAACAGAAACGGCCATCTCCTTCAGGGCCTTGGCCGCCTCGGAGCTCACCTCTCGGCAGGCTCCCTCGATTTTCTCCCGAGCCACAGCCGGCACCTGAAAGTCCACGAATACCATAAGTGTTTATATATATATATATGTCTGATCATATGTGTTCATCTCTGTCTTCTAGGCATCAACCTGACAGTAGTATACTCACTTGGACATTAGCGTTTAGGTAGCCATCGAGAGCTTCAATCCTATAAGCGCATTCTCGTGTTAGAGCTCCTAGTTCGAGGTACTGTTTCCACGGGTGGCGGAACCGGAATTCGCCATGGCTGGGTTCCCACCTCGCAAAGTTTGCCTGCAAACCGAAAAGAGACGATAGTTTGATCATAATTTGTTATCTCAGATGACGATGGATGATTCATCGATTGAGATCATGGCCCGATGAGTTTATTGGATGCAAGCAAGAGGAAGACTTCACTCACTTACCAAGGTCTCCTCCGCGCTCTTGGAGCCGAGGACGCTTTTGTATCCTCGAAGACACTTGCTTTTTTCTGCAGTGTCCCAATCAGTATCTGCTGATGTTCTGAAGAACTCGTCTCCAAATCCTGACCATCAGAAGAAAGCACTGTTGAGTTTTATTTTGATATTCTTTAGTTATTATTTTACATGGACACGATGGAACAGCATGTATGCACCTTCTAAAAATCTTCCAAGCTTCTCCATGTTCAGGGCGATGAGATTGTGCAGGTCCTCCCCCGCCCAGACTGGACATACAACAATGGAGATGATCACACATGTCGCGCCGCCGATGAATATCGTCGAGAACCTCCTGTGGGCCATCGTCAGTATCTCATCGTACCGATAACCGGAAACGGACACCAGCGAGAAGGTCAGTATAAATATCAGCATCCCGTAGTCGTATCTCGCCTTGATTTCCGGGAAGAACCTCATAAACGTTGTCGCCACGGCTGTCATATTAGACACACACACAGCATAAATTAAAAACTGCAGAATGTGAGTAAAGTAATCAATCATAGTTAGACGTGTTGCGCCATGTAAATACGATCAATAAGCAATGCTGGCTTTACCTTGCAGAAAGACGAAGAAGCTGAGAAGTATAGGCTCGCCGATCTTGCCTGAAAGGCATGCTAGGTGATGCGCTCCGACGCCTAGTGCACCGGCTAAGAGGGTTGCTAGTCCTCTATTTAGCCCTTTGCTGAGAGTAGCCCCTAAGAGGAAAATCCATGGAGACTTAAAATGACTGATCTGCCGGTGTTACCAGCAGCATGTGAATAGCTGTAATTTGGCGAAGTCTTACCTACGGAGAACTCAAACACGACGACAACAGTCATCACAGCCCACATTGCGGTGGCCCCGAAGTTAGTGTAGAGAGGCTGGTAGTAGTAAATGAGGGAAACCAGAGTGAGTGCCAGTCCCACCTTGAAGGAATGGACAGCCCTCCTGGGATCATCCTTGCCCACTTTGATGACATCTCGAACCACAGTAGAAACTCCGGTCATAGAATTCCCGATTGCCGACTTTACCCGCAGCCAAAGCCGACCCACGATTCCAGTGTTTGAATGATCCTTCTCAGCTTCCATGTTTTGAGAAGGAGCACAAAGAACTTGTAGCTAGGATGGAGATGAGATATGGATTGCTGAGCTTGATCTTTGGGGGGCATATTTATAGGGGGGTGAGAGGACTTCAAGTATCCATCAAGGCGGCAATGGAGGGCAATCAATGGTGTACGAAATCAAGTACAATGGAAGTGCTGTAATTGTAAAAGGGTCTTTTTTTTTTCTTCTTTTAATCTTTTACCTTATTGCTGACTGTGGGTGGGCGTGCCTGTCCACATTTTGAGATTTGACAGCCGCCTACAAATCCAAGGAATTGGATTGTTTCAAATTATTTGACATGCATTTTTTTCAAGTAAAAAATAGTTATTTGGATGGTAAAAAATACGTAAATTATATAATAAAAGATAATTTAATAAAATAATAATAAAGTTAATAGGTTATAATTATTATTATTTTTTATTTGAAACAAAAAAAATATATTATTATAAATATTTCTCAAAATAATTATATCATATTATATATTTTTAATAAGTTTAATTATTTTACATAACCTTGAAAATTTGGTTGGTATTAATGACTTTGAAAAAATCAAGTTTAATATCTACTTTTAATTAAAAATTTATCGGTACACAATAATGATCACTATTCAATTCGAAATTTGAAATTATAAATTTGGTTTGTATTATTCGAGTATTAAAAAAAATTACTCAAAATTTATTATTTTCATTGGTGCGAAATCACAAAAATAATAATTTATTAGAAAATTGTTATTTGTTTATAATATTTAAAATATTTCACTCCCTACTATTAATAATTTTTAATTAAAATTTGGTTTACTCTCTCACAATCTATACACAAAACTTTAATCTATATAAAATTACAAAAAAAAAAAGAGAACAAAGGGTTAACAACTTCAAAGATCTCACTTATCAAGGGCACTGTGATGCTTGATCATGCTAAATGGAGCTTGGGAAGATGCTCTACTATCATTTTTCGTGAAGATCAACGGTGGAATTCCCATTCCTATTCCTCCTCCTGATACTTGTGTTCATATTGTCCCCACTCCTACCTAGAGAATATATATGTAAGAACTCCTTTGTGAAGATAAGCCAGCAATTTAATGACAAAGCAAACTGCCCTTTCTTCTCCAATGACATGTGTATCAACTATTTTGTGCTGAAAGGGATTCTGGAGAACAAAAGAATTTTCAGAGGGCATCAGCCATGCTGTGTGAGGAATTCAACAAGCTGTAAAATCTAATCAAATCAATTAGCGCAACAGCATGTGAGCGTTCATCCGTAACCGGGCATCTGATGTCTGTCGTGGCTCAAGGCTTTTCGATCGTCCTCTCTTGTCATCACTACTGTACCGAATTTTATTCGGAAAGGTTTTCTCATGCAATCTCCTCCTCCTCCTCCATGTTTCACCTTCCCAATGATGATGCCTTGCTGCAGCGGATGAGAATAAATGGAGCAGGTGCCCCGACATCAAGAATCGGGGCATCACAAACAAGCTTGGTTTCAGGATTCTTTCCTTTTGATTGACTGGAGGCTGATCATGCAATCAGAGGCAAGTATGGAAGAATTTCGCTAGAAAGTTCATATAAGATATGTAGAGGACCATATACGAATATGTTCCTCATCAGAAGTAAAAACTTCCGCAACCACTTATCCGCTCTTTCAGCGTTATTTGAAGTGACATTTCCACGTGCACTACGATTTTGCTTTGAATGGTAATCGCCAAGTTTGTTCGTTCTCCTATAGACAATATGTTAGATGGTGCAATCTCATCTTTTTCACAAAGCATCTGCACGAAGAATGAACTGATATTGATAAGACATAGAGAGCAAATATAATCATCTGATTAAAAAAATGATGAGAGGAGTTTTCTGATGAACAAGAAGCTGCCCAGAAGGATTGAGATCCTCTACTATGATCAGGCAGACCATGGACCGGGACCCAACTTCAAATGTCTATGTTGCTCCTCCCTCGAAGATGTCCTTTAACAATAGTCCTCCCTAAAGGAATCCAGGCAACCTAAAACCGCATAGGTAAAACAGCAACATTACACTAGAAAAACAACTGTTTGGTTTTGAAGATTGACTCCAATTTCTGCTGTTGAAGATGAAACATGAAGCTAATTCTTTTCCAGCAAATTACTGGACCGTCAAGGAACAATTACGTATGATTGAGACAAAGTCCAAATATCTTGGAATACTGGTCATCAGAATCTATTATATGACTTGGACCCTAAGAAGTTTCTATTAGAATCATGAATGGTGAATACGATGGACTAAAAAAATTTAGCGGACAAACAAGTTAAGTCATGGAAAGAATAAGCGGTCACAATTACAATTTTGTGGGAGGCCCAACACAAAGGGAATCGATGTGGCAAAATAGTACATATCCTAGTACTATTATGATTGAGTAGTGGATTCATACCTCCTTAACACATATCACTCACGCATTGAACCGATATTTTTCCTCCAATAAGGGATGTATGGCATCCCTAAGTTAAGTAAAGGCGGATGTATATACAGTGACATATATGATGTAAGGGAAGCAAACCACAAGGTCAAGCATGCAAAGGTATTACGGAGAACCACATAGAGTTTACTCAAACTCAAGATAAGAACGGTTAACAAATGATGTACTTTAAGTAAACTTGGATGCTATAAGGACAAATAAGATAATAAATTGGTAACTAATAATAATAACTTGACAGGTTAAGATAAGTGTTGGAACTTATTAAGAAGACTCTAGAAGGGGGAGTACAGGAAACACGACATTATATTCCCAAGACATACATTAGAAGAGATTGTCGCTTAAGGTGTAATATAGGGTTAGTATGAATAAGCATATTAGATTAAATAGGAGAAAGTTCTACGAGGTGAGTAAGATATGTTAAGAATGCTCTATCACAATAACCGAGTGAAAATAGTAAAAGTGAAAGAGCTTGATCATGAAAGGGATTGCATTTCCTAGTAAATGCAAGTTTTGAAAATAAACTTCTTTGTAAGAGTAGAATAGTTATAACACATAGATTTCTGAAAGTGAATTTAAATGTAATTAGTCTAAAAAGTTATGGTTGAATAGGGAATGAAAACTCGAACTAATAATTGTGATTGTATCATAATGAAAATCGTTTTTCCGAACAAGAAATTAGAATTTTTAGAAAATCAGTTTAAATTAGGTGGGATTCGAGGACAACATGATATAAATTATTGGGTGCATTAGAAAAGAAAAAAAATGTAATTTTTGTTGATAACTCTCATATTTATCCCCCTACAATATTAATTGAGTTATCTACTCTCTATCATATAGAATTTCTATACCAAAGTCAGAAAACTCGTATATAGATACACTCTCAACCACTAGAGCCGTGACTTTTAAATTCTTCCTCATCCAACTACCAAATGAGATAATTATTGTCTCAAAATTTTTCCAAAGGTCTCCTCTTGGATTTTGTGATCGGGCCTTGACTCGAAAGTGGCCAAAAACTATCACAAGAGGTTACTTCTTCGGTTATGCTTCTGGAACAAAAATAATTTTGCCACCTCCTACCACCCATTCTATTGAAATCGGTGCCACTCCTGCCTCTCCTTTACCCCCAAAAGCTTTGGTTGACCTCCAGCAATGCGACTTTTGGCCATCACAAGTTGATTTTTTATGAGAGGTATATTTTGTAACTTCTAGTGGTGGCCATTCCAAGTCAAAATTCGGTTAGCTCCAACAACCACCCGGCCAGAACATTACCAAAAAATGAGTCACTTGATCCTTGGGTTCATTTCACCTATCCTCTAGCAACTAGTGGTGCTTTCTCTAATAAGTATTTTCGACCAACCCCTCTATTAGCTTAGTTTTGGCGAATTTTGAAAAATAACCAAATTTGGTTTGTACAAACCCCCAACACCTTTAACGAGCCCTTAGAAGATAAACAAATATTTGAGGTGAATTTGTGAAATTTGAAGTTGGTTTGAGTGATTTTCAAGTTAGTGGACTAAATTGTAAAGTTTGAAAAGTTTAAGACTAATACGCAAAAATGAGAAAACTTGTTGAAATAGTCCATAAGGGAAGCCTAAGGGACTAGGGATATTTTTAGGGAGTTTAGGGACAAAACGATCATTTTTAGTAAATAAAAAGGTAAAATTATCATTTTTTTTACAAAATAGATATAATGGTCATTTTTGATAAATGAAGGATAAAGTAGTTAGTTTCAATAAATGGTGGTAAAAAATGATAATTTTTACATAAATGAGGGCAAAATGTTATTTTGCATAAATATGTGAAAATAGTTATTTTTTTACCGCGAGAGCAAAAATCGGTAAATTTAATAAATGGTGGATGAAAATAATAATTTAGAAAAAAAATAAATATACAAAAATGAAAGTTTTACAATAAAATGATAAAATAGTAATTTTAAAAATATGATTTTTGGAGAAAATAACCTAAGTGTTATTTGAATAAGTTTCATTATATAAGTAAAAGAGTAAATGTTAGTGAAAACATGTTTGCTAAGGAACAAATTAGGTGAATTGTATTTTATGAGCAAAAATATAATTACGTGAAATAATTGTACGATAATATATTAATATACATTTATTTAAAATAGTTTTATATATTATATTTATGCATATATATTATCCTAAAAACACATATATCTAAAATGAATATAAAAGTATAAAATTAAAATTATATTATATTAAGGTCAAATGAGTGATAAATATGAAGTGAGTAAGATTTTCGACTTTATTTACTATTTAATTAATTTAGTTAACACCTATTATTTTACAAAATAATAATATGTATGCTTTAAAAATATTTTAAAAAATACATGTAAAAGTTAATATACATTTTTTTTTATGAAAGGATTAAAAGTATCCAAAAAATTTTTAAAAAATCATATAAGACCTAAAAATTATAGAAAAGGTGGGGTGAATCTAATCGTTTGAAAATACGTGAAAATTGGACAGTTTGCTCAACTTTTATTAAATGGCTAAATATCTTGTTTGTGAAATTTTTTAAGTTAATATTTATGAAAATAACGTAATGTATAAAAAATTGGGTAATAACCATGTTTATGAAGCATCTAAGACTAATATTTGTGAAATGATATAAATATTAATATTTATGAAAATAGATTTAAAGGTCAACGTTTAAAAAAATAAAATTATATAAATAAAGAGTATAATACCTAATTGATTTATAAGGAAAGACCAAATGTCCAAACTATTTTATAAGAAAGTGAGAAAGACGCTAATGTTCTAAGATAAATGAGATTATTACAACAAAGTGAGAAAAACCTAAGTTGTAAGATAAATGGGATTCTAACCCGTGTGAGTGTGAGTGAGAAATACTCTATTAATCCGGTGTTTTCTTTTTGAAAAATAAACTTTTTTATTTAATATGATGGAACTCTAAAATCATATGTAAATTATTATGAAAATGCGTTATGTGATTGGATAATTAGCAATTTAAGTTGACTAATAAATTTATTATAATGAATAATTTGTTGTATTATTGATATACCATTGTGAATAGGACACATACTAAGATATAATGTTGATATATTAGGTAAGATGGAAGTGGTAGGATAAGGGTGATAATTTCGAGATCAGCTGAACCCTTAAAAGGAGTCCAAGTATACTCTTTGTGCCAAGGAAGTGCAATGACAAAGTATATGTATATATATAGTGTTAAGTAAATGGAATGTCAATGTAGATTTTTATAACATTACTTTAGAGAACAGATTTTTATAGTAACGCTATGAAAAAATAACCGTGAATTAACTTTTTTTTTAAATATCTCGTGATGGGAATTTTTTAAAATTAAAATGATCTTGGAGAAAAATAAAAAAAATTATAAATTTTATATAATAATTTTGAGTGTGGACGAGATCACACTTATCAATGATGTGATAAGTAATATTCACCCTCAATGAATGTTGCTCACTCCAATAACATTTTTAGACAATAGATGGAAAACAAAAAAAAAGTAAATAAAATCACCAATTTTAAAATACAACTTTAACGAGATAAAAATGGTGGAAAAAAGTGCACAAAAGATTTTAATTCAATTATACATCATTTTAAATATTTTTATAAAATTATACTATACATATATAAAATTTTACTAATTTCGTGTATTGTGCAATGCCAGTATTAAAGTGATAAAATATTGTAATGTGGAAAAAATGTGATAAATTGATATATGTTATCATGATGATATTTTTTGTATTACATATGTATAACTTGAATATTGAATTATGATAGAGGAATAAATAGTTGATGGGTGATTTGAATTGGCCCATTAAAAGTTGAACAAATTGGTGCTAACCAGAGAAATTAAGAATGAGTTTATTAGAGGAAGCCATTACAGGAATCCCTCCTCAATAATTGAATTTTGTTTGGATTGACTTGAAATATATATTAAATTTAAAATTAATATTATAAATTAAAAATAATAAAATTTTAACGATTTTTAATATATTATATTTTATTAGATACTTAGTGTTAAAGCATAATATACCCCTTTAAATACAACATATATTTTATGCACTTTTTCTAAGAAAATGAGTCTATTTTATATTTTAATATAATAAAACAAAAAATATTTTTATGTGGTCCATAATTTATGAATTCATATCTTATTCAGTTCATTTAAAATATTGGTGATCGACTCCAAACATTACTCTCTCGTTTATTTAAAACATTACTTAGTAGGGAAAGTTATTCATTACTCTCTCGTTTATTTTTATCGGTTAAAAAAGAATAATAAAAAGGAATATGAAATTTTAATTTATAAAAATTGCTATATTTTCAAGTATGGATTTGGCGGGTCATATTAGGGTCTACCGTTGATTCAGGAACGTGGAATCAATCTACAAACAACAACATTTGTAATTTTCACGAAAGAAAGGGGTCAAACCGAATTGTTTAAATTATTAATTTCATATAACGACAAGATTGGAACCCAAGAGACACTGCCAATTTCTTCTACTAGGAAAACGTTTATTTATTTATTTCGTTAATTTCAAAATTCATGAAAATGTACGAGTATTTTATATTTAACACTAAAAAAAATTATTTTATTAAATATTTTTTCAAAATTTTAATAAAAATTATCCATTTTACTAAAGTCTGCCCTAAAATATTTATAAAACATTTGTTACCAAATTATTATTTTTTCTATAAAATTTTAGCATTATTAATATAATTTAGTTTACTAAAATTTAAAAAAAAACAAATTAAAATAGATGGCTTTTGATTTCATAAATAAGTTATTACTTTTCGGTTATTAATGGAACACTACATTTTAATCCAATAATTTTGATCAAATGTGAGAAATAATTATGTTTGTATAAAAGATAAATTTATTTTTTAAAAAGATAAGTTAATAAGGGATGATATATTATAATTTTATAAATTTATAATATTTTAATTAATATAAGATTATTTTAACAATATATTGTATAACCAAAATTTAAAAAATAATCTCGGAATAGACGCAAGAGATATCCATTTAATGGGTCTCAAGTCCCAACAATTATCCAATAAATGACATAAGATCTAAGACCATGAAATCAAGTGCTACATTTTTCATGGATCATATATAGAAATAATTATGTGGTCTGGAAAACTCGAAGAAAAATATGATTAATCTCGAAGAAAATGGGGGTTTGGTACTTACTTCTGTAGTAGAAGTCTCTCCCAGTCCCGCCCATAATGTTTTGCCAGATCTGTCACCTCCTCCCTTTGCTCTGTTTGACGAAGGGCACAGCCTTCTGAACATTCCTCCTTCAAATGAAGCGCTCAGCACATGGCATGGGGTAGGGGTTCGTACGCCATCGTGCTCTTTTTGACTCTCCCTACGTTAATTGGATTTTGACCCTCCTCAGCCATGCCCGCCACCGGATGCCGCCACGTGCCTCTGTCGGGGGTTGATCCCCGTCTTGATTGGATTCGGCTACCACGCCTCATATGTTGACCAGCCAAAAGTATGACCGGGGATTGGAAAAAGGTAACAGTGGGCGTCCGCCGCATTGAACGTTGGATCAAATCGCTCACTTCTTAAAGACCAACCCGCCGCTATTTCTTACCTCATCTTGTAAGTTGAACTTCAAAGCACCTATAGCAAAATTAGCAGTACTCTTCCCTGCTAAGACCCAGATTGCATCGACATGGACGGTGATCATCAGGATATTGAGGTCCCTCACTACTTCGTGTGCCCGATATCACTTCATATCATGAAAGATCCCGTAACGGCCGTGACGGGCATCACCTACGACCGCGACAGCATCGAGAGGTGGCTGGCAAAGTCGAGGGTGGCTGCCACCGCTACCTGCCCGGTCACGAAGCAGCCGCTGCCGAGGGACTCGTTCCTGACCCCAAATCACACCCTCCGCCGTCTCATCCAGGCGTGGTGCGTGACGAACGCGAAGAACGGCGTGGACCGGATTCCAACCCCGAAGGCGCCCCTAGACGCGGCCCGTGTGCTCCGGCTGGTGCGGGACCTCCAGGTCGAGGGCCTGTGCTTGAGGACGCTGAAGCGGCTCGAGGAGCTGGGCTTGGAGAACGAGAGGAATCGGCGGTGCATGGCTGAGGCGGGCGTGGCCGAGGCCATGGTGCCTTTGATCATCAAATTCTCCCGAGAGAATGAGGATGGCCTGGGAGAGTGCCTGAGGATCTTCAACTGGACGTGGACCTCCGGCTGCTCCGAGCTGAAACTGCTCGTCCAGGAGAATAACATTCTCGTCGACTCACTGTCGTGGATCCTGCAAAACAGCAACAACATGACCGTCAAGAGCAGCGCAATGGCGGCGTTAAAGCATGTGGTGGAGGTCGCCAACGCGACGTTGCTGGATCGGCTTAAGCCCGACACCTTCAAGGCCATAGTCAACGCCGTGAGAGAGGTTAGGAACAAGACGACCACGCCGCTGACTCAGCAACTGGCCCCGGCCGGCGCCCTCGTCAAGTCCGCCCTGAAGGTGTTCATCGACGCGTCACCGTGGGGGAGGAATAGACAGAAGATCGTGGAGGCCGGTGCGGTTTTCGAGCTTATCGAGCTCGAGCTCGAGAAGCCCGAGCAGAAAAGGGTTTCCGAGCTCATATTCGACCTACTGGAACAGCTCTGCTCCTGCGCCGACGGGAGGGAGCAGCTGCTAGGCCACGCCGGAGGGATCGCCATGCTGGCGAAACGGACGCTGAGGGTATCTCCGGCGGTAGACGAACGGACGGTGCAGATAATGGCGATGGTGTTGCAGTTCTCGGCCTCGAAGGAGGTGTTAATGGAGATGCTGAGGGTGGGGGCGGTGTCGAAGCTGTGTATGGTGATGCAGGCTGACTGTCCCATCAGTCTGAAGAACAAGGCGAGGTCGATACTAAGGATGCACTCGAGCGTATGGAACAATTCTCCTTGTATTACAGTTTATCTCTTGACTAGACACCCTGCTAGATAGACTATAATCGATTTCTTAGAGGGCGAATCCGTGTTAATTATTAAACATTTGCATGTACCTCTCTTTTTATGTACAAAAAAAAAGCAATGTAATGTTATCTAGCTTGATATATCCAGTTGAGCTCTATGAATCTTTTAATGCAGCTTTGAATGATCAAATTGCTCATGGATTACATACCATGGAAGGGATACAGCATTTTACATATGATATGCAATGATCTCCGAGTTGTCAGCAGCATTGTAGAAAGTTTGTCATGGGTGCTGACTTTTCCTGGTCGTGAACTGCATTCCTATCTTTGACCATTCAACGGATAACCCCTGCACATAGATATCGTGTGTGAAAGAGTCCGTCCAAAAATGTACTGCTACCACCGGCCATCCAAGGATTCAACGGTAGCGGATGGCCCGCCGAAACAATAGAATAAATGAAGAGATCTCACATTATGGGTTTGTAGAAGTAGGTTGTAGTTCTGTTGGGGCTGGACTAACACTGGGCTTGTTCGAGCTCTAGAGGCTTGTGCGAGGAGAGGTCCTAGCCGTAGACAGCGCTGACATGTCATAGCATGAGAAAAGGTTTTGATTATGGGCTTACTGGTGGATGATACCATACTTGAATTGGAAAGGGTTATGCATATGTGCAAAATTAAGAGTGTTCGTCTCCCAGATCATGGCTAAAATTGCAGGGCGGTTCCTTCCATGAAAACCTGCTTTTGTTGTTCTTCGGCTGCCCCAACAAACTATGCCGCTTAGAGTCTTCTGTCTCTCTCACGATTCATTCCGCGTTGCTTTATCTCTGCCCTGCTCTTTCAACCATTGCCTATTGATGATTGCGTGCACCAACAGAGGAATCACCAAGGAAAATGACGTTACCTTCTTGCATAATCCAAGTTGGCTTGAATTATCAAATCCAGTATTCCCTCAAAAATCATTTGTTTGATAACATATAAAGCCAAGATCCATTGTAGTCAAGCGAGCTGCACTGCATCATACCAATAAGAAAAACAAATGATTCGATACCAAAATTGCAGACAAAGCATTCTCCAAGGTCAAGAAAAGCATTAACAACCCACCTGATTGTCGTTACATTCATAGACCCTCAAAGGTGAAGCTTGAAAATGACCGGTGAGGAATTCAATTGGAGACAGTGCATTCTCAGTTTTCAACTTCACCGTAGGGACAGAGTCGACAGACAACTGAAGAAGACATCATTGCCCCTTTCTCCAAATCCGGACAAATAAAAACACAAGGACCGGTCTGCAGCATGTTTTTTATTTTTTTTTCAATATAGGCCCATGCCACCGACAAATTCTCCCAAGTAAAAGACATTGAGATAGACTGGCGTCAATCCTTGGGTTCCCATTAGAGCAATAACTACTAAAACCAAGAGTACACCTACACCTGGTAAAGCTCAAGCTGAATCTAAACCAGATAAATTTCTGTGACCTTCAGGGAAAAGGCACAGGTTGCAAGGAATGAAGAGCAAAATGCTCAGCAAAAGAGATCTTTTTGCTTTTTCTACGTATTTATAACAAGCACATCATCTTGTTTCCTTTCCTTCTCCATTTCCTCCACATCCACCAAAAAGGCCATGGAAGAAGGATTCAGCTTTTGCCTTCCCCATTCGCACACATTAATATGTACAATAATTCTGAGAAAAGAGAAGACCGCCCAGCGGCTTACATTGGAAAGCCTCTCATCTAAATACTATATCATTGACCCAAAAAAGAAACAGAATTTATGTACCTTGGAAGGCACCTCATCCGGCTTTTGGGATACTCATTTTGTATATGTGAAATTCTCTCTCTCTAAGTTGAAGTCTCTGAGGTAAGATGGTCTGGACAGCAACTAGCCCCTCTAGAAGCCTTCTTTTCCGAGGTGGTTCATGATTCCCATATCATTGTAGCCATTTATATTCCTTGAAAAATTTTCTCTCCAGCTGATTATTTGACTCTTCTTCAAGCCATTGAATCAAACACTTACTCTGTCGCTAATAAAGGAATTACTCATACAAGAAATCAATGAGAATATATGAAAAATAGTATAGTAATTTGCCGCAAAATAACATTTTCATAATATGGCCGTCAGGCATATCCTTGTGCAGAAAAACTTCAAAATTGCATTACACATGACGAATGTGGTCCATCCCAAATCTAATTCAAACCCATGTGAAATATACAGTTGAGTTGCGCATTACTGACTCAGTCCTGGCCAAATTAAACTAATCATTGCCTAGAAAATCTATTTTGAGCTGATAAAATGATAACCAACCAGATTTCTCCCATAAACATGTTTGCCATTTCTTTACATCAAATTGCTCAATTCTTCAGAATCCATTTCCCATGCCATGCGTGGTCAGCCAGAGGTCTAGCCCCATTGGCACAATAACTCAGTCTGACCAACTCTCGATCGGTATGGCATGCCAGTCGGAAATTTGCAACCCATCATACATAATACAGTAAAACTAAAGATATTTCTCCTTTTTCCCTTTGTCTTGAATTCAGTGACTGAAATAAGGAAAAAGCTCACTCCTCGAAAATGGCGTTGTCAGCTATTTCTGTTATAAAACTGAATTCGAGTAAGGGAAAACGAATATATTGATAGAGAGGCATTGGGGATGAGAAATTGAAACCCCTTTATTTTCTCCAAACCCTAACTTAATATATATACATGTCTATTTATTAACTACCTTAAATAGAATATATGATATAATCTTAATATCCAAGATTATATCATAATTCCCTTAAATAACTTATACTATTTCAACACTCCCCCTCAAGATGGGCGATAAATATCTATCATTCCCATCTTGTTACAAATATTAATCCACTCTTTAGATCCTAATCCTTTAGTTAAACAATCTGCTAATTGTTCGCCAGTCTTCATGTAGTGTAGCTCCACGATCTTGCTCTCAAGTTTCTCTTTGATGAAGAATCGATCAATTTCAATATGTTTGGTTCTATCATGTTGAACTGGATTGTTAGCAATGCTGATCGCTGATTTATTATCACACCATAACTTAATGGGTTCTTTCCTGAATAAACATAACTCCATCAATAAGTTCTTTATCCATATTATCTCACATATGCCTTGAGTCATAGCTCTGTATTCTGCCTCTGCCGTTGATCTTGCGACCACCTCCTGTTTCTTACTTCTCCAAGATACAAGATTACCTCCAACAAACACGCAATAACCTGATGTCGATCTTCTATCATCTACACAACTAGCCCAATCAGAGTCACAAAATCCTTCAACTTTAGTATGACCTTGAGACTTGAACCAAAGGCCTTTTCCCGGGCTACTCTTTAGATATCTTAATATTCGCATAACTGCCTCCCAATGTTCTGTCCTAGGATCATGCATATATCTACTTACAATACTAACAGCATATGTTATATCCGGTCGTGTGTGACACAAGTAGATAAGTCGTCCCACAATTCTTTGGTATTGTTCTTTATCCACTAGGTCCCCTGACTGAGCACATAGCTTATGATTTGGTTCAATTGGAGTAGCAGCAGTTCGACAACCCAACATCCTTGTTTCAGTAAGTAGATCCAATAGATATTTTCTCTGAGAAAGCACTATGCCTGTCCTAGACCTAACTATCTCAATACCAAGAAAATACTTAAGTGCACCCAAATCTTTCACTTCAAATTCTTTGCTCAATCTTTGCTTTAGTCGTATTATCTCATCGCTATCATCTCCAGTTATAATAATATCATCTACATATACTGCAAGGATAGCAACTTGACTATTTGAGTGTCGATAGAAAACTGTGTGATCTCCATTGCATTGTTGATATCCCATTCTAACTATTGCATGTCGAAATCGGTCAAACCAAGCTCTTGGTGATTGCTTAAGTCCATACAAAGACTTCTTAAGTTTACATACCCTCCCAGTGGTCTTCATTGTATCAAATCCAGGTGGAATTTCCATATATACCTCTTCTTGTAAGTCTCCATGCAAAAATGCATTCTTTACATCTAATTGATGTAATTTCCATCCATAGTTGGCAGCACATGATATAAGTATTCTGACGGTACTCATTTTAGCAACTGGTGCAAATGTCTCATCATAATCTATTCCATACGTCTGGCTGTAGCCTTTTGCTACCAATCTTGCTTTATACCTTTCAACCTTTCCTTCAGCATTTTGCTTAATAGTGAATACCCATTTGCATCCAACAACCTTTTTTCCGCTTGGAAGTAATGCCAGTTCCCATGTCTTATTTTTCTCTAATGCACGCATCTCCTCATGCATCGCTGCAAGCCACTTTGGATCATTTTTAGCCTCTTGCCAATTTCTTGGTATGTGCACTAACTGTAATGATACAATAAAGGTCTTGTATGTAGATGGGATAGATTCATATGAGACATAATTAGATATATCATATTCATAACCATATCTAATTGGAGGTTTTCCTGCATTAGCTCTAGATTCTTTACGAATAGCAATGGGCAGAGATTCATTACCATCTGGTGATGACGAGGAATCGTCAGGAGATTGATGGGTATCTAGGACATTTGGTGATGATGAGGAATCGTCAGAAGATTGATGGGTATTTGGGACATCCGGTGATGATAAGGAATCGTCAGAAGATTGATGGATATCTGGGACATATGTGGGCAATGAGTGTGGTATAAGTATCTGTTCTTGTTGCTCTCCATCATCTTCTTTATCTTCCTCCCCCTGAGCACAACTCTTGTTCCTTCTACTATAAACCTTCAATTCTGGTTCATTGGTCCCTCCCTCATTGCTACTCAATCTCTTAGGACATGGGATTATACCTACAATGACATCATCTTCTTTATTATCACTAATTCTCTCTTCATTTCCATGTTGTGCTTCAGTCAAATCATCTAGCACTGTGGATGACGTTGTTGATTCACCATAAAAGGGTTCATTCTCACGAAATGTTACATCCATACTCACAAAAAGTCTTCTCTCGCTTGGACACCAGCACTTGTAACCTTTCTGAGTGCTAGAATAGCCCACATAAATACACTTCAATGCACGTGGATCAAGTTTAGTTACTGTGGGACGATGATCTCTCACAAAACATACGCAACCAAATACACGAGGACGGATTGCATATATATTACGTCCCATCAAAAGTTCACAAGGAGATTGAAAGTTTAATATCTGAGAAGGCATCCGGTTAATTAAATATGTTGCCGTCAATACTGCTTCACTCCATAGATATTTTGGAACATTCATTGTAAATAGAAGTGTGCGAGCTACCTCTAACAAGTGTCGATTCTTCCGTTCTGCCACTCCATTCTGTTCTGGTGTATCTGGACATGTGGTCTGATGCAGAATCCCCTTTGTAGATAAATACGATGAGAATTCTCTATTAACATATTCAGTACCATTATCTGTACGGAGAGTACTCACTTTGGCATTATATTGTGTTTGCACCAAAGCTAAAAAATCTTTAAAGCAAACCAGTGTCTCAGATTTATTTTTCATCAAATATACCCATGTCATCCTTGAGTAACAATCAATAAATGTAATAAACCATCTAAATCCGCCAATCGAAGTAATTGGACATGGTCCCCAAACATCAGAATGTATCAACGAAAATGGTGAAATACTTCTTAAACCAGTAGGAGAATAACGTGTTCTTGTATGTTTTCCAAACTCACAAGCATCACATACAAGCTTGCTACGTTCTACATTATTCATCAAGTCAGGCCTTACCCTCTTAAGATTCTCAAACGATAGATGACCAAGACGACGATGCTCCAATATGACTTCATTCATTGCTCGTTCAGACAAAGTAGTGGTTAAAGCCGTGCTAGACTCATCTCTCATAAGATACCACAATCCATCAAGCCTCCGTCCAGTCCCAATTATTCTCTTGGTATTCCTTTCCTGAATGACACATGAATCTCGATCAAAGATTACTTGACAGTTCAATTGATCACTAATTGCACTAACTGATAATAGATTAACTGGAAATGATGGGACATGTAGAACTGATGATAATGTAATTGATGAAGTGCATTTAATCGAGCCGAATCCCATAACCGGTTGAAATGTGCCATCAGCAGTTTGAACTCTATTATGGGAAAAAGGTGGAGAACCAGTATATGTAATAAACTCTACTGATGTTCCTGTCACATGTCTAGATGCGCCTGAATCAATAATCCATTCTGTGAAAGATGGTTTAGAAGAAAATGCATGTGCAATAATACCTGAGTCAGCATTAGCATAACACATGTCGTTGTTTGAAATGTCAGCACCTTTAGCACGATAGGTTTGTCCCCCAAATCGTCCATAACCTCGACCTTGACCTCGGGCTCCACGTCCTTTGATGCTATGACATGTTCCACCCCATGCAGGAATACGTGTCGAGGAACAATTCCAGCTAATATGTCCATTCTTCCCACAATTATAGCATTGTCGATTGTCAATAATCGGTTTTGCTAGAGTAGAGCGAACTGGTATTGTTGATATCTTAGAAGTGTTCATAACCTTTTGTCTTGACTCCTCATGAATTAGTGCAGCAATAACATCTTCCATCGGAGGAATTGGAGACTGATGACATATCATTGCTCTCTTGTTTTCATATTCTAGATTTAGTCCCCTCAGGAGGTGAATCACACGTCGTCGCTCCATCCATGCTCTAATAGAAGCTGTATCTGAAGGATCAGATGTAATCAATGGATCATAATAATCAAGTTCGGACCATAACCTTTTCAGCTCAGTACTGTATTCTATTATGCTTCGCTCCCCCTGCTTTAGTGCATCCAATTTATCTTCAATCTCAATCACAGTCATCATATTCCCAATACCAGAGAATTGAGTAGCCAAAATCTTCCATATATCAGATGCTTTATTAATACCTTCTACCAACCCCGCGATAGAAGGAGAAAGTGATCCTATTATCCATGCAACCACCAGAGAATTAGTCGCCCTCCACACCTTCCATGATGTGCTGGTAGTATCAGTGGGTTCTTCATACGAGTCGTCAATGTAATCTTCCAAATATTTTGACTCTAGTATGAGTCTCATCTTTCTCGACCAACTCAAATAGTTTTTCGTTCCTTCAAGTCTCTGCTCTATTGGGAGTAATTCCAACTTCAAATCTCGATTGAGAGTATTGTTATGTTGAGACAATACATCTTCTCTTCCTACAAGCAATTTGGCCATACCTTCTAAAATTTCCTTCAACTCCCTTCCTGTTAATGCTGCATCCGTTTTCTCCATTTTCTACGACAATTCAGTTATGCCGTGTCTTGAGCCTTCAAATCAAAAAACCTTAAAAATAGAAGAAAACCTTAGCTCTGATACCATGTTATAAAACTGAATTCGAGTAAGGGAAAACGAATATATTGATAGAGAGGCATTGGGGATGAGAAATTGAAACCCCTTTATTTTCTCCAAACCCTAACTTAATATATATACATGTCTATTTATTAACTACCTTAAATAGAATATATGATATAATCTTAATATCCAAGATTATATCATAATTCCCTTAAATAACTTATACTATTTCAACAATTTCCATGAGCTTGGCCAAGCAATCCGGCGAGAATTTCCTTGCAAACAGGTAGGACTCCGAGTGGTTTGAGGCCCTAAGCCTCTGGATAAGCTCAGGCGACACCTCACTGGGCCCATAGGTATGTGGGTGACCGTTGACGGTGCCAGTCCAGTTCACAGCTGTCAAGGTGTAACCCGTGAGCCAGCGGCGATCCACCATGGAAAGCAGCGTGGGGAAGTAGTGCTCCTCTGGGAAGCATGTGTCCTCCCTGTAGCAAGGCAGCTTGAATTTCTTCCAGAGGGACCGATCGCAGATGACCATGAGGGCATGGCGACGGGTCAGCGTGAAGAACTGCGACCCCGCCCGGAACTTGTCGAATGGCACCTCGGGAAGCATTATGTATCTCCCTCGGGCGATGTACCTCTTCCACAGTCTAGGGGACCTGTCGATCACCTCAGTGTAGCTGTTGTAGCGGAGGCGAACACCGTGCTGGGCCGACTCGGCAGTGGCAATGGAGGAGTCGAAGGTGGTGGAGGTAACGAGGGAGCGGTAGACGTATTCTAAGGAGTGAAGGGGGATGCAGTACTGGGAGAGGACGGCGAAGTAGAAGTTAGCAGGGTCGTCGAGGATGGCGGCAGCGAGGAGCCTGCGGGTGGCGGATATGAGCTTGGGGGATGCACGGGACGTGCGCTTGGAGGGGATGAAACGTCCGTGGAATACGCTGCGGGCGGGGGGCAGGGAGATGTTGGCCGAAGGGTCGGCGTGGACGTAAATGTTGAAGAGGGAGCGAGAGCGGTCGTCACGGAAGAATCGCTGCCAGAGAGGGGAGAAGTGGAGGTCGGAGTTGGTGAGGAAGAGGAAGGCTATCTTCAAGGAGGAGGAGGAGGAGGAGGAGGAGGAGAGGTGGGATAGGGAGGAGGCGGAGGCGCGACGGAGGACGGAGAGATCGTCGAGCTCGTCGGCGGGGGAGATGGTGTCGGGAAGAGGGAAGAGAGGGGGAAGGATGCAGGGGAGAAGAAGGAAGAGGAAAGGGAGGGAGAGGAGGAGAGTGAAAGAGATGAGGAATGGGGAAGCTCTGTAGCACATTTGATCCTCACCTCCTCCCCTTCCAATCCTAGAAGAATCCTTGCTGGAGAGCGAAGAGTTGAGGCTCCGCATTTTCTAATCCGATTTTGGGGAATTAGGGTTTCATTTCATGCTTTTCTGGTGGTGGAGGACGTAGGCGGGGAGGAGACGACGCCCAGTTGGAATCGAGTGCAGAGATGACGGTAGAGAGAAAATGGGAGGGAGGGAGGGGAGAGGAGGAGCCGTGGCAACAATTTTTGTATTTTGCCCAGGAGTTTCCCGATAGAGAAAGTTGCATTTGGATCCCTCAACTATTGGTTTATTCCACTTGGCCCCATGAAGTTTTCTTCGCATAGAATATTTGGCCGTCCTCTCTCTTTGGAGTCTGGTATTTGTAATGTCACTGCTGTCTTTCTTCTTCTGCTGCCGAAGGGAGATAATTGAATGCTGCAGAGACGACGGAGGCTCGCTCGTACTTTCTCCATTCTCGTGGGGGCATAGTTAAGTTGCATCTGCTAACAAACTTCTGAGCATACTTTCTAAATTTGGATTCAACTGTGGAGGCTTCTGTACAAAAGTTTTACCATTCAAAATGGCGCCCCAGATAACGTATAAGCTTGCACAGACTGGATTATTTTTTGACCATTAAGCTTGGTGAATGACATCTCGTCGTTCCATGATTCAAGAAGCAACCCATGGGAATCTGTTACAATCCCTGAAAGTCTGTTTCTAACAGGGGAAATCAAAATGAGGATAGAGACAACCGCTCTTCACCTGTTCTTCTTTTCCTCTCCTCTAACCTCTCCTTAGGGTTGCATTGTGATCTCGCACGGTCTAGAATTTACTTCTTCAGCAACATTACCAGCATTTGAGTTGTTGGTGGCTAATTGGTTCACCTCCAAATATATGATTGACTTCCCAAGATGAATGGCGGCCCTCACACTGAGAAGGACCCATTTTCAAGTCCAGAACATGTACTAAATCCACTTTCTTCTGCACCTGGTGCCACAGTAGAAGGTGCTCTCAGCAGATCCCCTTCCCTAATCATTACTCCCTCTCTAAGATTAATATCGACAAAGCAGTTTTCTCCATCCACTGCTCTAACCAGTTCCAGCCTCAGCTGTTTTTCTCAGGTACAAACCCTGCAAGGGCAGCCTGATAGTGATGCCTAGCACCTGCCCCACTACTTAAGTAGAAAAATGAAGCCCAACTTCCTTAATTTGACAAGGAAATATCCCACGCAATGGAAGTAAAGCTTTGCCAGTCATTCAAAGCTCTCAGGGGTCTTCTAGCCTGTTTCAATTGAAAAAACGGCATCAATCTCCCCAAAGAATTCATCTGCATTGGATTGAGCTAAGGGACATGCGAATGCAAAGACAAAATGGCGTTTTGATCTCTGCAATTTTGATGAGTTAGTTCAAGCCATCAATGAGTGACTCTTAGTTCATACCAAAAATCCACGGGATGCTGTCTGGATACGTGTGGCTGCCCATTCTTCTCTCGCAGTTTGTTTTCTATGACTCGCATCCTGTGATCGGAATGGACCATGAGTGCCAGCAATGGTCGAGTGTTTTGGTAGCAGCAGAGTTACAATCAAGCTCAAGTCCAAAAGTATCTCCCGTCTCAATTGAGTGCTTCTCCGATGATAACCCTCGTTTGCCCCATATCTCTATGTGCTAAGAGACGTAAGTTGTAGACTTTGAGTAATGTCTCATCTACTTTTCATATCTGATAAACCAGAAATGGGGGCAAAGGGCTACGGATATTTTCATCTCTAACAGTAGGGGGTGACTTCTCCAGTGACACCCATTGTGACCTCACCTTGATCTCAACTTAACAAGAACCTGGAAACGGAAAATACACTCGCATCTTAGTATGCAAATGGTAGAAGACGACTTTTATGGGCCCTCATCCCAGTTCCATGGGCCTCGTATCCTCTCCTCAAAAGGGATGATAGCTCCTCCTCGAAAATCCAAAGTAACTGTAAGATCGTGGCACCAAGGAAGCAAGAGGATGGTGTTTCTGGCTTTAATCAGTGGCCATTCAGGGTTGCTGTCTTAATAATGAATTATTGAGATAGTAATTATAATATTAGTTGAAGTCAATATCATAGTATATACTTACCCTTATAGATGTTGACAATGGAGCTTGACCCTTCTGGCACGACTACAATGCCCTCTATCTCCCTTGCTACTTGTGCAATATTAATAAGTTAGGGGTATATTTATAAATAGTATAAATATACCCTATATATATTCTTAATATAATTTACTATATGAGATTTTCTATTTTTCCAATATTTAAAATGGTATTAGAGCTAGGGTTTTCTAGTATTTTCAAGTTTTGGTGTTTCTGAAATATTGGGGGAGCTTGAGACGGCTTCGAATGCGAATTAACTGAATTGTCAAAGAAGATGAAAAGATATCTCTAAGATTTGTCGTCGTCGGGAGCTGCGACCTGGAGACTTAGAAGCTGGAAGGGATTTGAAAGAGATGGAAAATATGAATAGCAGATTTCTCATCATACTGGACGAGAATGAAATCAATTGTAGTAATCAGGTACAAATACTTGAATATTCCACAGATTGGATTATTGATTCTGGTGCATCAAGACATATAACAGGATCAATAGAAAAATTTAATACATATGATAAATATCCGCAATCTTATAAGGGAGTTGTTTATACGGCAGATGGAACAATACAATCTATCAAAGGGAATGGCTCTATTAGATGTACTGATTTAATCACATTATCATCTGTTTTGCATGTTCCCTCTTTTCCAGTTAATCTATTGTCAGTTAGTAGTATCATTGATCAATTGAATTGTAGAGTAATTTTTGATGGGGACACTTGTATCTTTCGAGAGAGAAACATTGAGAAGATACTTGGAACTGGCAGTAAGCGTGGAGGATTATGGTATCTAAATCAAAGAGTTGTGGATAAAAGTTTGAGTGTTGCAGTGAATAGTAAAGAAGAAGATGAAGCAATGTTAGAACATTGTCGATTGGGACATCCATCTTTTGAGAGTCTTAAAAGGTTGAGACTAGAGCTGATGAGTAAAATAGAACGCACTAAACTTGTTTGTGATGCTTGTGAGTTTGGAAAACACACAAAAACAAGTTATAATTCTATTGGATTAAGAAGTATAGAGCCATTTTCATTGATTCACTCGGACGTCTGGGGGCCATGTCCGATTACCTCTGTTAGTGGATTCAGATGGTTTATCACATTTATTGATTGTCACTCTCGGATGACATGGTTATATTTGATGAAACACAAAGGAGAAGCACTATTATGTTTTAAGGATTTTCTAGCTCTTGTTCAAACTCAATTTAATGCCAAAGTCTGTACTCTTAGAACAGACAATGGCACTGAGTATGTGAATCGGGAATTTTTGTCTTATCTATCTGGTAAGGGAATTATTCATCAGACTACATGTCTAGATACGCCCCAACAAAATGGTGTTGCAGAAAGGAAAAATCGTCATTTGTTGGAAGTTGCTCGCTCTCTTCTCTTCAAGATGAATGTACCAAAGTATTTATGGAGTGAAGCTGTACTGACAGCAGCTTATTTGATTAATCGGATGCCCTCACAAGTGTTAAACTTTAGATCACCTTGTGAAGTATTGATGGGAAAAAACACATACATAGTCCCTCCTCGTGTGTTTGGATGTATATGTTTTGTGAGAGATCATCGTCCTTCGGTAAGCAAGCTCGATCCTTGTGCATTGAAATGTATTTATGTGGGTTATTCCAGTACTCAAAAGGGATACAAGTGTTAGAGTCCAAGTGAGAAAAGACTATTTGTGAGTATGGATGTGACTTTTCGTGAGAATGAACCATTCTATAAGGAATCAACAAAATCTACAACCATATTAGAAGACTTGTCAATTCCTGATACATGGCAAACAAATGAAGAAATTATCAATGATCAAAATGCTGAAAATATTATTGTAGGAGTGAATCCGTGTCCTATAATTTGGAGTAACAAAGATGAAAAAAAGGATGAGCCTCAATTGAAGGTATATAGTAGGAGAAATAAGGACGATGCTAAGGGGGAGAAAGATGAGTCAGGTGATGGTGAGCCAATCCCAAGTATTAATCAACCCTCTAACGATTCATCAACATCACTAGAAAGTAATGACTCTATACAAGCTTCATCAACGTCACCGGAAGGTAATGACTCTATACAACCGTCATCAACGTTACCAGAAGGTAATGACTCTATACAACCTTCATCAACGTCACCAGAAGGTAATGACTCTATACAACCTTCTAATGGTTCGTCCACGTCATTAGATGGTATTGATTCCTTACCTATTGCCATCAGTAGAGAACGTAGAGCTAATGCAGGGAAACCTCCAATTAGATATGGTTTTGAGAATGATATATCTAATTATGTTTCATATGCATCTGTTCCACCTGCATACAAGTCATTTATTGCATCACTACAGTCAGTACAAATACCAAATAATTGGCAAGAAGCGAAACGGGATCCGAAGTGGCTTGGAGCAATGCATGAGGAGATGAAAGCACTAGAGAAGAATAAAACGTGGGAACTTGCTCAACTTCCAAATGGAAAAAAGGCTGTAGGATGTAAGTGGGTATTCAATATGAAACAGAATGCCGAAGGAGAAGTTGTGAGATACAAAGCAAGGTTGGTGGCAAAAGGTTATAGTTAAACATATGGAATAGACTATGATGAGACCTTTGCACCAGTAGCTAAGATGAGTACTGTTAGAATGCTTATCTCATGTGCTGCTAATTTCGGGTGGACATTACATCAAATGGATGTAAAGAATGTATTTTTGCATGGAGACCTACAAGAGGAAGTATATATGGAAATTCCACCTGGATTTGGTACAATGAAGACTGTGGGGAAGGTTTGTAGATTGAAGAAATCTTTATATGGACTCAAACAATCACCAAGAGCATGGTTTGATCGATTTCGACGTGCAGTGGTCAAAATGGGTTACCGGCAGTGTAACGGAGACCATACGGTTTTCTATCGACACTCTGATGGTCGAGTTGCTATTCTTGCAGTATATGTGGATGATATCATCATCACTGGGGATGATAATGTTGAGATATTACAGTTGAAAAAACAATTAAATAAAGAATTTGAGGTAAAAGACTTGGGTCCTCTAAAATATTTTCTCGGTATTGAGATTGCGAGATCTAGAAAAGGCATAGTACTTTCTCAGAGAAAGTATACATTAGATTTACTTACTGAGACAGGGATGTTAAGCTGTCGACCTGCTTCGATACCGATAGAACCAAATCATAAGTTATGTGCTCAGTCAGGTGACCTAGTGGATAAAGAACGATATCAAAGAATTGTGGGACGATTGATCTATTTATGTCATACAAGACCTGATATCATGTATGCAGTTAGTATTGTGAGCAGATATATGCATGATCCCAGGACAAATCATTGGGATGCTACCATGAGGATATTGAGATATTTAAAAGGAGGTCCAGGTAAAGGACTTTGGTTTAAGCCTCAGAGTCACACAAGAGTGGAATGCTTTTGTGATTCAGATTGGGCAAGTTGTGTGGATGATAGGAGATCTACGTCTGGCTATTGTGTGTTTGTTGGAGGTAATCTTGTATCTTGGAGAAGTAAGAAACAAGAAGTAGTTGCCCGATCATCAGCAGAAGCAGAGTACAGATCAATGGCTCAAACTATTTGTGAGATAATTTGGATAAGAAGCTTACTAATGGAGCTTCGCCTCTTTAAAGAAGAACCAATGAAGTTGTGGTGCGATAACAAGTCTGCTATAAATATTGCCAACAATCCAGTTCAACATGATAGGACCAAACACGTGGAAATTGATCGATTTTTTATTAAAGAAAAAATTGATATGAAGATTGTGGAACTGCAATATATGAAGACCAGTGGACAACTAGCAGATTTTTTAACTAAAGGTTTAGGTTACAGAGAATGGGATGATATTTGTAACAAGATTGGAATGGTAGATATCTACCATCCATCTTGAGGGGAGTGTGCAATATTAATAAGTTAGGGGTATATTTATAAATAGTATAAATATACCATATATATATTCTTAATATAATTTACTATCTGAGATTTTCTATTTTTCCAATATTTAAGACTACCACTCTCCCCCACACAAAATGAGAGCGGAGACTCACCATCAAAAGCACGGTTATACATGGTGGAGGTGTATCCCATTTGGTTCTTGTATTGCTATTCTTTAGTCCTTCAGATCCTTGTTTGATTTGTTTGGCAAAACTCTTTAATTGCCAAATTAGTGTTTTCAGTGTTTGTCAGCATATTTAATATAGCCACATGGTGTAGAGATGATAAAATTTATCCAAACTATCATCCAAAGAAGATGTTATTAAATCCAAAAAAAAGTACATACCCCATAAATGTAATCAGTTCATAAACAATTAATGCATACCTTAGGTATTATTTAACACAACATTTATTCTAAAAATGTATCCATAAAAGTTAAACTATTCAAACAAGATATTAAAATAAAATTATTAATGGTACCTAACATTTCAAATAGTCATTCAAGAAATTTAGTTATAGCTAATGAATTTCAATTATGGTATTGGGTAGACCTTTTTTGTTTTATCCCATAACAATATTTAAGTTTGATGTCATTATAGAAAATAAGATAAACTAATAAATTAATTAATCATATTAATTAATTTTTTATTGTATGGCCAGTTCAATAAAATATTAAAATATAAATATATTTTAAATTGAGTAATTTATAAAAGAACACACATGCAAATTAAATTAAATAGATTTTTTACACTAGAAGATAGTCATAGAATAAAATTGTACTTATGAGTTAGATTAAATAAAAGTTTATTATATAAAATGAGTTATGGGTGACCTTATTTAGGAATGGCAATTTATGCAATCCCACCCACTCATAAGCAATTTTAACGAAAAAAAGTTGGAGAAGAAGTATGGAGGTGCCCGGCCACAATGCTTTTTCAGTTGAACTGTAAAATTATTTTAACTCATTGGATTATTCGTTAATCTATCCCTTTCCATTTCTAGTAGATGACTGCACCTATGCTAGAAATTCATCCTTATAGTTTTATGGATACTAGATAATTTATCCAAAAAAATAACTTATAAATATAGGAAATCGATGATTCTCTGGTCGTTGTCATGGTCAATCTCACACCATCGGCTTCTCTAGAACACAGACGGTGTGGGTTTCTCCACTCCCACCCCCTCACATGGTCACTGTATGTGCAAGACGCCACACTTCCAATAGGTAGGTTTAACATCACAACTAATTCATTTAATTTTTATGTTAATGATCTTCAAATTCCACGCAATTTTCTCTTAGCCAGTCGTGATGTTCGGTGATAGTTTGACATGGAAGTCGAATATTATACTCCGCTACAAAATTTCACCGCCTACCAACTGAAACCTAATTGGATGTTGGGTCTATAAAATCAAACGAATATTCTATGGCTACGTTGATATAAGAAACGACAGGTCGTAAATGGGTACTCAAACAAGAAAGAATTGGATTAAATGGGTATTCACACAATAAAGGATTGGACTATAATACTACGTTGAGTCCCATCATTAATTATTTTACCATTTCACTCATTTTTTTCTCTTGCACTCTTTTGAATTTGGTTACTCCATCAACTTGATGAACAAGAGATACATGTGTCCCATTTGTCCGATGTCATTGAGACAAGGCATCCTAATCATATCTTTCGTTTACAACCCTCACTGTATCGACTAGGAAGCACATCAAGTATGGTTACTCCGTCTAATCTCTTTTCTACAACTATTCGGTTTTCGATTTTCAATAGGTAATACATATCTTTTCACTGTCATTAATCTTATGGTATATATTTATAATATTATCATTATTGGTCCGTATTTCTCTTCAATATTAGTACACCCTTCACCCTAAATTCTCTATCAAATATCACAAACGATTGTAATGGTTTCTCAACTTGGAAGTTTCGTACCAATGCCTTGGTATCACTATCACATTAACTCTCATCTCTCTACCCCTATTAGCGATCCTCTTTTGACAATTCATCAAGTTGTTGGTTCATTACAATATCTCACCTTGATTCGTGTGAACATATCTTATTTAATCACTTAAATATGTCAATTTATGCACCAACTGATAATAATCATTAGATTATTTTTAAACATATTTACCATATTTAAAGGGTATATCCTCTCTCGGCCTAGAGATCATCCAAAATTTTACTAGTGCAACTTCATTGTTATTTAGACTGCGATTGGGTAGTAAATTTAGATAATCGTTGTTCAATGGGAGATTAGATCTCTTTCTTGGGAGCAACCTCATCTCATGAAGTTTGAAGAAACATCTCATTGTCGCTTGCTCTATTACGAAAGTTGTAACACCGAAATTTCTAAAACTCGGATTTGGACCAATTGGACCATGAAAAAATGTTGAATCGAACACAAAAACACAATAGAAATTCTTGAGCTCAATGAATATAAAATTAAATAAGAACTTTTTAGAAAAAATGATTTGGGCAAAAAACTGGCCGAATCAAAATTGAATTAGCCAAAAGACAATCAAAATTGATCCAACCGACACAGAGTAATAAAAACCTTCAATTTTTAGAAGGGCTAGTTAAATCAGAAAAGGGAAGTTCTTGATTTCAATTTTTAGGAAATTAAACAAGTGACTTTTAGAAAAATCATTGGGTCGAGAACTGGAAGGTGAACTAACAAAAAAAATAACCAAAATGAGTTGAACTGACCGATTTATTAATAGAAAATCGATTCACTACTGTGACACCTAGTCCAATTTACTCGCTTAGACCTAAAAAACACTGCCACGGCTTCTGACCCTATAACAATGAATGCTTCCGCCATCATAGTCTTGGTAGTGATAAGGCTCAGAATATAAAGATAAATTCATTAAAATCGAAAATATACTAGATTATAAAATTGAGCATGTATCCTTAATTAGGAAAGGAAAGTACTAGGCTAGTAAGTCACCATGAATGTTTATCTTCGACATATCTAGTACTTAAAAGGGGTTAAGGGAGGGGTGAATTCACAATTAAGTGAGTAAGGCTTTTCTAAGAGTAAGGTGTCAAGGTTACAATTTAAAGGTATTGAGAGGAGTTTTCCATATTTAGTAGGTGATGGATGCTGAGTAGGAAACAGTGTGAGTGAAGCCAACCAATCACAGCGTGCCAGCTGGCAAGCTTGCACACGTGATAGAGAGTCATCTTCCTCCTTGGAAGACTAGCAGATAAGGATGAAGAATTTCCTGGTCAATCTCCAGTGACCAAAAATCACTTCGATATGACCGTGAACGGGAAATTTGGGGGTCGAGTTGTGAACAGACTGATAGCCTGGTTAGTTGCCGAGCTCCCTATATAAAGAGCTCATCCCCACTTGTCCTGTTCATCCTGCAATCAATCGAATAAGAGAGAGTATAAACTTTTTCGGTGAGGCGTAAACCATAGCTCTAACATCAACATTTTCTTTAGCCATTGACGCCGCATTTGGAGTCCTTGGAATCGGAAGAAAGTTCTCCACCCAGCTGCACCCTCCGTTCGACCCAAGGACTATTAGAGGAGCTTTGACAAACTTGCACAGTAGTGCCACTACAACGGACATGAAGTGACGAAGCTCTGTTGAGCTAAATTCTGGCTAAACCAGACTCCCTACAGCTAAACCAACCCTCCCATGACTCCTCCTGGCCAACCCTTGACCTCCCTACAGCTTTCACGTAAGTCCATTCTCCCTCCACTCGTCATAAAAGTAAAATTCTAGAGAGAGAAAGTGGTAGAACTATACTAATCGAATTCTCCTTGCCTAGAACATTAATTAGGTTGATGCTTGATCCTCGAAGGACCCCTCGATGAGGGCTAGCTTCCCAAATTTAAAAATCTAGCAACCGTAGCCCGGCCAATAAGATTTCAAAGCTCTCTCTCTTAGTTCAATTTTCCGGCGAAGCTCCGTTTGAGCTTATTTCGGGGTCAATCATGATGATTCAAAGTATGAACATTTCGTAGGAAGTGGGAAAGATGATTAGTATCATGCTAGGGATCAATTAAGTGAATTTGCAGATCCAATTTGATGAAACATGATTTCAAGACTAAAATGAGTGAATTGGGGGAAAATTGTGTAAAATTGGGGGACTTTTGTGAAAATTAATTTTAAATTGAGGGCCAATTGGGGATTTTGAGGAAAATTGAGGACCAATTAGAAAATTTGAAGAAATTATGGGCCAATTGGTGATTTTGGGAAAAATTAGAGACTTAATTACAGTTAAGTATAAACTTGTGATTTTAATTGCAATTAAAGGAAATCATGGGAATTATTGCCAAACTTAATATGTTTATGGGAGTTGGAACTGAACTGGGAATTTAATTGCCACGATGATAAAGCCCGTGGATTAAGTGAAATGAATCGGATAGCTAAATAATTCCTTATCCGAAATACTCTAGGTGCGAGAAAGGTACCCCTACATATGAACGTGGAACACCCCGTAAGTGCCGACGACCCAGCACGGGAAAACGAGTAATGACATGCCAGGTGAGTGGGTTTTGGCATCACGCCCAGTTGGGCTGATGAATGCACTTTCCCAAATTGAAAATAATTTTCCAGAATTAATGTCCACTGATTGCTTGAACTAGCTTAAACTTTTTGGGAGACAATTTTGATGAGAGCATGAACCATGAAATATTAGAGCTAGTCTTGCTCAAGTGGGCCCAAGGCCAATGGGCACGAGCTTAGGTGGGTAAACAAGTTAAAGTCTATGTGCTTAAAAGACTTTCATAATCAATTGATTGTGTAAATTAGCTACTAAGTTGTAGCCGAGCCGTAGAACTCGTTGGGTTGGTAGCACCAAAGGTAACAGTCAATGAATATAAGACTGTTGATTGTGCATGCTGTTTTGTGGTGGATCTAAGGGCAGTTGGACGACCTAGGGAGCATAATGGAAGCTTTGTTGTCGAGTATGTTGGGAAGCTCGAGTTGTTTCACGTGCACTGAGACCCAGGTCGGAGGGGAGTGGTCTCGTCCCACATTTGTGGACACGAAGTACGAATTTGGGTCTGGGGACACGAAGTACGAAGCCATCGGTGAGGGTGCGCGGTCTGAGCTTTCTATTTGGGCAGATAGCTTTTGTTTTGAGGTTCATCCTAGAATCAAGAATTGCATCAATTGATGTTGAATTGAGTTAGAATTTCATCATCGAAATTCTACTGGTTCTCTCTCTAGCATCGGTCGAAAATTACAGATGGGAGTCGAATTGGCTTACCTTTTAGTCCTAGTTCGGCCATGGGAGGGCTGAGAAAGTGTTGGGAGAGCTTGTTTTGGCCTGAGTAGGGCTCGAATTGGCTGATTTCAGCTCAGCCGAAACAGTGCAGCTGCGGTCCGTCAGAGCTGCTTCACTATTCCATCACGCTAACGCTTCTCTAGCGACCCTCAAAGCAAACAGAGACCATAGTTGTATAGCTGACTTCTCCCCAGTTCTAAAGAACCCGACATCACCTTTTTTGGCTCAAATATGACCCTATATCGGAGGCTTGGTTCGAGCTTCATCGGAAAACTAAGTAGCTGAGAGAGAGTGAGCTTTTCTGGTGTGGAGAGGATAAATGGGGAGGGTCTCTTTATATAGGAAGCTCGGGGACTTCTTTGCTGTCCGATTGGCGCCTTAATGGCGGTATTTCATTGCTTGAAACTCCTTACACGGAGACTTTTTAGCTTCGCTGCGTGAATTTCCGGCGAGTGAATAGTGCTGTCATTTTAAGGAAGAAGATGACACTATTCCGAACCGGACCAGACCGGTCTGAACCGGGTTCAAAGCTTAAACCGGTCGGTTCACCCCCCATTCAAAAGAGTTTTTCAAATCTAAAAGTTTCTAAATTAATTTTCTATCCAATGGTGGCCTCAAATTTCAAATTTGAATTTTTTAAGCCAGCTAGAAAAATGAATTTAGAATCCGGTTTAATAGTGGTTAAAACCGTTCAATCTGGTTCAGATTCAGTTCACTTGAACCAGTTTGGTTTTCATCTCCAATTCATTCTCAAGTCCATTTCCTTGAATTTTGGGACTTTTTGGGTCACTCGAGATCCATAAATTTCATGGTTTGCCTTTTCTCTATCGGTTCCGGTTCATGAACCGATTCGGTTCATAAATTGGTTCAATCGAGTTGGATTCGGTTCATCTAAACCGATCTGGCTTTTCTCTTCCAATTTGTCCTAAGGTTCTTTTCCAAGGTTTTATGAACCATTTGGATCACCTAGCAGTTGTAAATTTCCATAATTGCCCATTCCCAAATGATCAGATTTGTGAACCGGTTCAGTTTTTCTTACGTGGTTTGACTGGTTCTTTTCCTAGTTTTCCTTAACTTAAAAGGGCAGAGTTTATATAAAATGAGTGAATTAGGGGAAAATTGTGTAAAATTGGGGGACTTTTGTGAAATTAATTTTAAATTGAGGGCCAATTGGGGGTTTTGAGTTAAATTGTGGACCAATTGGAAATTTTAAAGAAATTATGGGCCAATTGGTCATTTTGGGAGAAATTAGAGACTTAATTACAATTAAGTATAAACTTGAGATTTTAATTGCAATTAAAGGAAATCATGGGAATTATTTCCAAACTTAATATGTTTATGGGAGTTGGAACTGAACCAGGAATTTAATAGCAACGATGATAAAGCCTGTGGATTAAGTGAAATGAATCGGATAACTAAATAATTTCTTATCCAAAATACTCTAGGTATGAGAAAGGTACCCCTACATATGACTGTGGAACAACCCAGAAGTGTTGACGACCCAGCCCGAGAAAATGAGTAATGATATACTAGGTGAGTGGGTTTTGGCATCACGCTCGATTGGGCTGATGAATGCACTTTCCCAAATTGAAAATGATTTTCTAGAATTGATTTCCTTGACTGCTTGAACCAGCTTAATCTTTTTGGGAGACATTTATGATGAGAACATGAACTATGAAATATTAGAGCTAGTCTTGCTCGAGTGGGCCCAAGGCCAATGGGCACGAGCTTAGGTGGGTAAACAAGTTAAAGTTTATGTGCTTAAAAGACTTTCATTATCAATTGATTGTGTGAATTAGATATCGAGCCGAAGCTGAGCCATCGAACTCATTGGGCTGGTAGCACCAAAGATAATGATCAATAAATATAAGACTGTTGACTGTGCATGCTGTGTCACAGAACCATCGATGTGCTCGATATAGGGTAGTGATGGATCTAAGGGTAGCTGGATGACCTAGGGAGCATAAGGGAAGCATTGTCGTCGAGTATGTTGGGAAGCTCGAGTTTCTTCACGTGCACTGAGACCGAGGTCGGAGGGGAGTGGTCTCGTCCCACATTTGTGGACACGAAGTACGAATTCGGGTCTGGGGATCGGGCATGTGATGCCCACAAAGACTTGTGGTTGAAGTTATGAACTTCTATCAGAGTGGACAGTAAAGACACTTTGGTCCACAAGTGGAGTAGTCAAGGACTACTCTATGAACGTGTGAACCCTTTTGATGAAAAAAAGGGCACTTGAATGCGTGCTAATCAAACTAACAAACTGAATAAACATTCTAAATGATTAAATTACGTTGATAGCTTAACCCCTCACTGAGTTACAAAAACTCACACCTTCTCTTACCCCCTTTCACGGAAGCTGTAAACCCCGTCCTTTAAAGACAAGAAAACCGAAAAAAGAACTAGTCAATTTAAAGAGAAAACCAAGTTGGTTAACAAACCCAAACTGGTAAAAAAAGGGTAAAATGGAAAATTGGAAAATTCCAAATGACTCAATGAGTCATAAAAATAATGAAAAGAACGTTGGAACAAATGGAAAAAGAAAAGCAGACCGGTTCAGGGCGAACCAGATCTAAACCTAATTGAACCATACATGAACTAAATTCTAAATTCATTTTTTGTGGTGGCTTAAAGTACTCAAATTTGGAAATTAAAGCCACCATTGGATAGGAAATGAATTTAATAATTTTTAATTATGAGAAAACCGATCAAATCGAGCCTCAACCGACCGATTTTTTCTATTGAACCCGATTGGACCGGTCCGGTCCGGTTTGGAATAGTCTCATCTTCTTCCTTAGGATGACAACACTGTTCATTAATGCATAGAACGTATATCTCCGGTGAAGATGTAACCGCTCCGATCAGGCTATTTTTTGGAGAGGATAAGCTCAACCAAAATGGAAAGTGGTCGGGTAGAGTGTCCTCAAGCTCCCTATATAAAGAGCTCATCTCCATTTATCCTCCACACACCTCAAATCGCCATTCTCTCTCAACTGCTCCATTTTCTAGTAAAGCTCAAACCAGAGCTCCAACTTGGGAGCAACCTCATGTCATGGAGTTCGAAGAAACATCTGATTGTCGCTTGCTCTAGCATGAAAGCTGTAACACTGAAATTTCTAAAACTCAGGTTTGGACCAATTGGACCAGAAAACAAAGTTAAATCGAACACAAAAACACAATAGAAATTCTTGAGCTAAATTAATATAAAATTAAATAGGAACTTTTTAGAAAAAATAATTTGGGCCAAAAGCTGGCTGAATCGAAGTTAAACTGGCCAAAAGACAATCAAAATCGATCGAACCGACATAGAGTAGTAAAACCCTTCAATTTTTAGAAGGGCTAGATAAATCAGAAAAGGGAAGTTCTTGATTTTAATTTTTAGGAAATTAAACAAGTGACTTTTAGAAAAATAAATTGGGCCGAGAATTGGAAGGTGAACTAACATAAAATATAACCAAAATGATTCGAACTGACCGCTTTGTTCATTGAAAATCGGTTCACTACTGTGACACCTAGTCCAGTTTACCTGCCTAGACCTACAAACAATCTGCCACTGCTTCCGACCCTATAACAATGAGTACTTCCACCATCATAGTCTTGGTAATGATAAGGCTTAGAATATAAAGACAACTTCTTTAAAATCGAAAACATACTAGATTATAAAATTGAGCATGTATCCTTAATTAGGAAAGGAAAGTACCAAGATAGTAAGTCACCATGAATGTTTATCTTCGACATATCTAGTACCTAAAAGGGGTTAAGGGAGGGGATGAATTCACAATTAAGTGAGTAAGGCTTTTATAGGAGTAAGGCGTCAAGGTTATAATTTAAAGGTATTGAGAGGAGTTTTCCATATTTAGTAGGTGATGGAAGTTGAGTGGGAAGCCGTGTGAGGGAAGCCAACCAATCACAGTGTGCCATGTGGCAAGTTCACACGAGTGAGTCGTCTTCCTCCTTGGAACACTAGAAGATCATGACAAAGGATTTCTTGGTCAATCTCAGCGACTGAAAATCAATTTGATATGACTGTGAACGGGAAATTTTGGGGCCAAGTTGTGAACAGAGTGATTGCCTGGTCAGTTTCCGAGCTCCCTATATAAAGAGCTCCTCTCCACTTGTCCTGCTCATCCTGCAATCGACCGAAGAAGAGAGAGTACCAAGTTTTTTGGTGAGGCGTAAACTAGAGCTTTAACATCAACATTTTCTTTAGTCTCCGACGCCGCATTTGGAGTCCTTGGAATCAGAAGGAAGTTCTCCACCTAGCTGCAACCTCCGTTCAACCCAAGGACTACCAGAGGAGCTCCAACAAACTTGCATAGTAGTGTCGCTACAACAAACCCGAAGTGACGAAGCTTTGTCGAGCTAAATTTTGGCTAGACCAAACCCCCTATAGCTAAACCAACCCTCCCATGACTCCTCGTGGCCGACCCTCAACCTCCCTAGAGCTTTCACGTAAGTCCATTCCGCCTCCACTCGTCATAATAGTAAAATTTTAGATAGAAAAAGTGGTAGAACTATACTAATCGAATTCTCCCTGCCTAGGACGTTACTTAGGGTGATGCTTGATTCTCGAAGGACCCTCCTGATGAGGGTTAGCTTCCCAAATCTAGAACTCTAGCAATCGTAGCCCGACCGATAAGATGTCGAAGCTCTCTCTAAGTTCAACCTTCCAACGAAGCTCCATTTGAGTTTATTTCGGGTTCAATCAAGATGATTCAAAGCATGAACAGATCGTAGGAAGGTGGAAAAGATGATTAATATCATGCTAGGGATCAATTAAGTGAGTTTGCAGATCCAATTTGATGAAACATGATTTTAGGACCAAAATGAGTAAATTGGGAGAAAATTGTGTAAAATTGAGGGACTTTTGTGAATTTATTTTAAATTGAGGGCCAATTGGGGATTTTGAGGAAAATTGGGGACCAATTGGAAAATTTGAAGAAATTAGGGGCCAATTGGTGATTTTGGGAGAAATTAGAGACTTAATTACAATTAAGTATAAACTTGAGATTTTAATTGCAATTAAAGGAAATCATGAGAATTATTGCCAAACTTAGTATGTTTATGGGAGTTGGAAGTGAATCGGAAATGCAATTGCCACGATGATAAAGCCTATGGATTAAGTGAAATGAATCGGTTAGCCGAATGATTCCTTATCCTAAATACTCTAGGTACAAGAAAGGTACCCCTACATATGACCGTAGAACACCCCAGAAGTGCTGACGACCCAGCCCGGGGAAACAAGTAACGACATGCCAGGTGAGTTGGTTTTGGCATCATGCCTAGTTGGGCTAATGAATGCACTTTCCCAAATTAAAAATGATTTTCCAAAATTGATCTCCCCTGACTGCTTGAACTAGCTTAATATTTTTGTTGGACATTTCTCAGGAGAGTATGAACCATTAAATATTAGAGCTAGTCTTGCTCGAGTGGGCCCAAGGCCAATGGGCACGGGCTTAGGCGGGTAAACAAGTTAAAGTCTATGTGCTTAAAAGACTTTCATAATCAATTGATTGTGTGAATTAGCTACTTAGCCGAAGCCGAGCCGTCGAACTCGTTGGGCTGGTAGCACCAAAGATAACATTCAATAAATATATGACTATTGATTGTGCATGCTGTGTTACAGAACCATTGATGGGTCCGATATAGGGTAGTGGTGGATCTAAGGGCTGCTGGATGACCGAGGGAGCATAAGGGAAGCCATGTCATCGAGTATATTGGGAAGCTCGAGTTGCTTCATGTTACTAAGAACGAGGTTGAAGGGGGAGAGGTCTCGTCCCACATTTGTGGACACGAAGTACGAACTTGGGTCTGGGGGTCGGACAAGTGATGCCCACACAGACTTGTGGTAAAAGTTAGGAATTTCTAGCAGGGTGGACGATAATGACACTTTGGTCCACAATTGGAGCAATGAAGGACTACTCTACGAACGTGTGAACCCTTTTGATGAAAAAGGGCAGTTGAATGTGTGCTAATCAAATTGGAAAACTAAATAAATGTTTTGAATGTTTAAATTACATTGATAGCTTAACCTCTCACTGAGTTACAAAAACTCACACCTTGTCTTACCCCCTTTCACGGAAGCTATAAACCCCGTCATTTAAAGATAAGAAAATAAAAAAAAAACTAGTCAATTTAAAGAGAAAACCAAGCTGGTTAAGAAACCCAAACTGGTAAAGAAAGGGTAAAATTGGGAAATTGGTAAATCCTAAGTACTCAAAGAGTCATAAAAATAATGAAAAGAACCTTGGAACAAATGGGAAGAGAAAATCTGATTAGTTCAGGGTGAACCAGATCTGAACCTAATTGAACCAGATTGAACCATACATGAACTGAATTCTAAATTCATTGTTTGTGGTGGGTTAAAGTGCTCAAATTAAGAAATTGAAGCCACCATTGGATAGAAAATGAATTTAGAAAATTTTAATTTTGAGAAAACCGGTCGAATCGAGTTTGAACCGATCGATTTTTCTATTAAACCCAGTTGGAACGGTCCGATTCGATTCGTAACATTGTCATCTTCTTTCTCAGGATGACAACATTGTTCATTAATGTAGAAAACGTATATCTTCAGTGAAGATGTAACCGTTCTAATCAAGCTTTTTTTGGGTGAGGATAAGCTCAACCAAAATAGAAAGGGTGTAAGGAGATGAAGAAATGAAACCTTTAAGGAATGGTAAGAATGTTGAACATGTAGCTCCTAAGGTGAAAATCTCTACTTTGAAGGACACAATAGAGAATGAAACCGCAAAAAGGGAACTCCCCAAACAAAGCAATCGACATGTAGACTGAAAGGGATGAACTCGAAATAAAGAATTGTGAAATGGTCACGAGCGAGTAAGAGTGGATTAAGGAAAGGGAAAGTCCTTGAGTGAAAGACGCCACTGGAAATGAGGAAGGACATAAGAAGTGAAAGGACGAGTGGGTAAGGAAAATCAACACAGTTATGTAAGACATGACGTCAATGGCAAGAATGACGAATGGATAATGGTAAAGGTAGTCAAGGAATACTACGAGACGAAAAGAAAGATGAAGTATATGATCCCCGAAAGGTTGGAAAGTTGAGAACAACCATCAAGGAAGTGTTCTAGAATTCTAATGGACAAAGATAGGTTGTAGGACATGTCATGCTATAGGGGACATATAAGCCCAACAGTCCTGGGGCTTTTAGTTAAGCATGATAAGGTCAAAAAAATTTGGACCGGAATAACTAGACACGAGAACAATTGGGCATTTTGGAACTCCCAATCTTAAAATCCTGGGCAAGAACCCTCAAGAGGAAGAATCTTGCCCTAAGCAAAGGAAGAAGTGAACCTCTGGATTTACCTTTGGACTAGTGGGTAAGACATGCCTAGTTGTGATAAACTCTATGGAGTGAGTAAACAATGGAAAGGAAAAGAAATTCCCTAAGTGTGTGATTTAAGAGGGGTAAGTGAAAGAACAAACGAAGTGTTAGCATGTCAAGCAAACCCCAAGTTGACATCAAGGGAAATTATTCTTGATGTAAATGATGCTGATTAAATTTTGGAGACAACTCTTAAAAGGTGGGGATAGTTGTAAACCCCGTCCTTTAAAGATAAGAAAATCGGGAAAAGAATCGGTCAATTTAAAGAGAAAACCAAGTCGGTTAACGAACACAAACCGGTAAAAAAGGGTAAAATGGGAAATTGGCAAATCCCAAGTGATTGAAAGAGTCATAAAAATCATGGAAAAGAACCTTAGAACAAATGGGAAGAGAAAACCAGACTGGTTCAGGGCAAACCAGATATGAATTGGATTGAACCAATTTGAAACATATATGAACTAGATTCTAAATTCATTTTTCATGATGATTTATAGTGATCAAATTGGAAAATTGAAGCCACCATTAGATAGAAAATTAATTTAGATGAAATTAGAAATTTTTAATGTTGAGAAAATCGGTCGAATCGGGCCTGAATCGACCGATTTTCGCCATTAAACCTGGTCGGACCGGTCCGGTTCAATTTGGAACAGTGTCATCTTCTTCCTTAGGATGACAATACTATTCATTAATGCAGAAAACGTATATCTCCAGCGAAGATGTAACTGCTCTGATCAGGTCATTTTTGGGTGAGGATAAGCTCGACCAAAATGGAAAGTGGTCGGGTAGAGGGTCCTTGAGCTCCCTATATAAAGAGCTACTCTCCATTCATCTTCCACACACCTCAAATCGCCATTCTCTCTCAACTGCTCCATTTCTTGATGAAGCTCAAATCAAAGCTCCGACTTGAGTTGTTTTCTTATTCTAAGAAGGCAAGGGGGGAGTCAACTACTAGATAACAACTTTTTTTCAACTCGAGGACTACTGGAGAAGCGCCGGCAGAATCAAACAGTGAAGCAGCTCCAATGGACCAAAGTTGCCCTATTTTGGCCGAGCTGAATTCGACCAAATTTAGCCCTCCTCCAGCCAAACCAAGCCTCCCCAACACCCCGACGACCCTCACACGACCTCAACCAAGTTGAAAGGTAAGTCAATTCGGCCCTCCTCCGTCGTTGTAGATCGGTGCTAGAGAGAGAAAGTGCCAAATTTCACTAATTAAATTCACCCTCAATTGGACTTCAATTGTAGTGATTCTTGATCCTAGAAAGAACCTCAGGACAAGAGCTACATCACCGATCGAGAGCTCGGACGGCCGTACCTCCGACGGCAAGCTTTCAAAGCTTTCTCTCTCTACGAATATTTTTCCGGCGAAGATTCGTTTGAGCTCAATTCAGACCCAAATGTTGCATTTCAAAGCTCAATTGAATCATTTGAAAGTGTAGTAACACATTCATACCTTCAATTGGAGCAATTAACCCATATTGAATGGCCAATTTGAAGAAATCAAATTCTGTCAGTTTGAAGGGGAAAAATTGGGGGAAAATTTTGGTGAAAATTAAGGATTTCGAAAGATTGAGGACCTCTTTGCAATTTCCCAAAATTGAAGGTTAATTGGCCATGGGAAAGATGTTGGGGGACTAATTGATCAATTTTCGGAGCAATTAGGGACAAATTGCCATTTTTGGAAAGTAGGGGCAAAATTGTAATTTTTGAAAAGTTAGGGACCAAATTGGAAATTTGGAAAACTTGAACCCCTTATATAATTTTGTGTAAATTGAGAATGCAAAGGGAATTTTGGAAGCCTTAGGACTCAATTTGGGGAAAAGTTGGCATTAAGGACTGAAAGTTAAGGAAAATGAACTTTAGGGACCTAAGTGCAATTAATCAATAATTTTGAGCCTAGTCGCTCATACTTGAGAAAATGATGGTTGTCATGCCAAACCTTAATTGATAAAGATGCCCCAAATCATGTAGGAATGCAAGAGACCAGAACGCCAGCAAGGAAAAGCTATCGTGGATTCGAAAACTGATTGGAGGCGAACACGTCACGGTCATCGGGTGAGTGAGATTATCTAACTTCATACCCGGTTGGGATGAGGAGAACTATCTTTAACTGATACAACCTACTTACTAGTTATAAGTAGAGATAATCATATCCGGTTGGTGTGATGCGTTTCCTTGAGGAAAGGAGAAACCCGCTTACCGGTTGTAAGCAGAGATATCATCACACCCGGTTGGTGTGATGAAGTTGAAAATAAAATTTTGTCAGAAGTGTTCTCTCCTGATTGTGTGCCAATGCTTAAAACATTTGGGAGACCTTCTTGACAGGAGCTAGAATAGCTCAAATAGGCAAGAGGCCTTAATTTTTGAACTCATAGGGCTAAATGGCCAGTTTTGGAAAAAATAAACACGTGCAGTGGGCCTAAGGCCAGTGGGCACGAGTTGGAGCTTGTAAGAAAACATGATTAATGAAAGCCATGATGACAGTCCATCGATGGATTGGCGACAGTGCGTTAGGGCTAGGTCAATGGACCGGCCTAGACAAACATATGCAGGTTGGGTTGAGCGTCAAGGCAGTTGGGCCATTGGCACCAAAGATAATGGCCATATGTGAAAACTATAGTTTGTGCATGGACTTGTTGTAAACCTCATCCTTTGATAAGAAGAAAACCAGGAATAGAACTGGTCATCTGCAAAGAGAAAACTGAATCAGCTTATAGACCGAAACCGATAGAGAAAGGATAAACTCAGAAATTTATGGATCTCGAGTGACCTAAAGAGTCACAAAAGTCATGATAAAGGACTTTAGGGTGAATTAGAGGTGAAAACTAAATCGGTTCAGGTGAACCGAACCTGAAGCAGATTGAACTAGTTTGAACCACTATTGAACCGGATTCTAAATTCAATTTTCTAGGTGGCTTAGAGAATTCAAATTGGAGAATTGAGACCACCATTTGATAGAGAATGAATTTACAAAATTTTAATTTTAAAAAACTCAGTCGAATCGGGCCTCAACCGACTAGTTTAACCATTGAACCCGGTTCGGACCAGTTTGGTTTGGAATAGTGTTGTCTCCTTCCTTTAGATGACAACACTATTCATTCACTGAAAAATCGAGCAGCACCGGCAAAGATGAAAATTCTCTGGCCAGGGAGTATTAGGCAATGAATGACAACAATTAAGGTGCCAATCGGATGGCCAAGAAGCCCTGAGTTTCCTATATAAAGAGCTCCTCCTCATTCATTCTTCTCACTCCTGAAAACTCCACTCTCTCCCTATTGCTCCATTTTCTGGTGAACCTCGAACTAGAGCTCTGACTTGGGCATTTTTCTGAGCCAAAGAAGGTGTGGTTGGGTTATTTAGATTTGGGGAGGAGTCAACTACACGATGGTAGCCTCCATTTGCTCCGAGGATCGCCGTAGAAATGCCGACGCGATAGAACAGTGAAGTAGCTCCGACGGATCGAAACTGCCCTATTTTGGCCGAGCTAAAAATGTCCAATTCGAGCCCTTCTAAGGCTAAACCAAGCCCTCCCAACACTTCCACAACCCTCATACAGCTGAATTAGAATGGAAAGGTATGCCAATTTGGCTTTCGTTTGTGAATTCCAATCGGTGCTAGAGAGAGAACCGATAGATTTTTACAAACCAAATTCTCACTAAAATGAATTGAAAACATGAATTGAGTTGATTCTTGATTCTAGGAGGGACCTCAGGACAAGAGCTATCTACCTAGATTGAAAACTCGGACCGCCGCGCCCCCAATGATAAGCTTTCAAAGCTTTCTCTCTGTACGTCTAGTTTTTCGACAAAACTCCATTTGAGCTCGTTCTGACATCAATTCATGCAATTCAAAGTGCAATTGAATCATATGGATGTGTAGGAACTCAAATCAACCTTCAATTTCAAAAAATAACTTCGATTGATTGATCAATTTGATGAAATCAAATCTGGTCAGGTTGGAAGGACGAAATTGGGGAAAATTTTGGGGATTTCAAAAATTTGAGTGACTAAAGTGATTTTTCCTAAACTTTAGGGCCAATTGGGCTTGGAAAAGATGTTGGAGGACCAATTGGTCGATTTTGGAATTTGTGGGGTCAATTTACCATTTTTGTAAAGTAGGGGAAAAATGGTAATTTTGGAAAAGTTGGGGACCAAATTGGGAATTTGGGAAACTTGAATCCCTTTTTTTTTTTTTTTAATTTTCATTAAATTGAGGCCCCAAAGTAAAATTTTGAAGTTTTGGGACTCAATTTGGGTAAAAATTGGAATTAGGGACCTAAAGTTAAAGAAAAAAAGAATTTTAGGGACCTAATTGCAAATAATTGAAACGTTTGGGTATTTTATCCATTAATGATGAATGAAGGCTATTAAGCCAAAGGATAATGAACAACGATGTTCATATCGTGTAGGAACATGAAGTACTGGGAACGCCATCCAAGACAAGCTCACGTGAAGGAAAAATGCTGGTCAAGAGGTATTCATTGTATTAACGTATGAGTGAGATTTTTATACCATACCCGATTGGGATGATGAGCACCTCGATAATGAAAACCTGCTACTATATGGGATTTTAACCTCACACTTGGATGGGGTGATGTGAGAAAACGCATAGAAAAACTACTTACCGGTTGTAAGTAGATCATACCCGATTGGTATGATAAACTTCTTGGAAGGAAGTAGAAAACCCGCTTATCAGTTATAAGGGGAGATGTCCTCACACCCGGTTGGTGTGATGGACAGGTGAAAATATTATTTTTGTCAGAAGTGCTCTTCCTTAATTGTGTGCCACTGCTTAAAATTTTTGGGAGACATTCTTGATGGGAGCTCGAATAGCTTAGATAGGTCGGAGGCCTCGATTTTGGAACTTGGGGGCTGAAATGCCCGATTTTGAAAATCTTGTATAGTGGGCCAAAGGCCAGTTGGCACGATTAGGAGGTTGTAAACAAATATGAGTTTAAGCCATGAAAACTTTAAATGAATGATGTGTTTGGCCATGGAACCAAGACAGGTCTGACATACTCGATGGACTATTGGCAGTGCGACAAGACTAGTCGACGAACTAGTCGAGACAAATAGCAGCAGGTTGAGTTGAGGGTCGGAGCCGTTGGACTAGTGGCACCAAAGATTAAATGGCTTATGAGGAAAACTATTGTTTTGTGCATGCATTGAGGTTTGGGACCTTCAAGACACCCAAGAGGGGTAGTGATGCGTCTTAGGGGCTACTGGACGACATGGTGGAGATAAGGGTAGTTTGTCGTGCTAGCAGTTAGGGAAACTCAATATAGCTTTAAGCGCATGAGATCGGAGTGGGGTCGGGATGTGGTCTCTATCCTCATACGAACATAGAGTTTCTTTATGGGATTGAGGGTTGGATGTCGCATACATCCACTCATTCTTAGGGTAGATGTGGATGGGCAGCCCTGCGAATGTGTGATTCCTTCATGATAAATGGCATGTGTTTATTGTTAAACCCATCGACTCTGGTAAATGAGGAAATGATGGTTTTGAAATTTGAGAAATTGAGGAATTGGTTTTAAGAAAATAAGGAGTCTAGCACACACCAATTCAAACTATTTTTTTAAAATGAAGTCTTAAACACCTATTCACTGAGTTGTCGAACTCACCCCCTTCCTTATACCCTTTCAGGTAACAAAGGGAAAACCTACCCAAGGACTTTCAGTTAACTTCACATGCAAGACATGTATGGAAAGTTTAAATTTCATACAGTTTTGATTAATGTTATTCGAGGAAAAAGTACAGGTTTAAAGGACGCCTTACTCCTCACAGTTTAAAGAATGGGAAAACCCTTAAGAAACTATGAGAGTGGCATGTTGATACGGGGATATGACCAAACTAGGTCGGGGCATGACAACTTGAGTGGTATTAGAGTATGTCTCCTCAAATATATTATCAAGACTAGAAAATATAGTAACTAATAGGAATGATTTAAAAATTTTTAGAATGGCTCCCTTGAAAGGAACCAAGATAACTAGAGCCGTAGTCTCTAACACTTCCCAACCACCCCTACATGTGGAAACTCCTAGAGGAGCCCAAACAACCCCTCCTGGACTCAGCTTGGAACACCAGAGGTTGTACGAGGAGTTCACTTGTGTATTTGGGCAACCTAACCTCGTCCCTGAGGCAGGCATCAATTCTCGGTTTGAACTAGAGGAAGTGCAATCTCATCCTCCCCCTGTTTGCCATCCCCCTCCAGTAGACATTCCCAGGAATCTCAAGATTCTTCATCAATTGAGGTGTAAGCCTTTTCTCGGAGAGAAAGATGCTGGTGCCACCATGGATTGGTTGGAAAATGTAAAGAAGCTGATGAGAATCATTAGGATACCATTAGAGTACATGATGATCATGACAGAATTCTTCTTGGAGGGAAGTGCCAAACGATGGTGGGACAATGTTCAAAACATGCATACTTCCACCCCCACCTAGGAGCAATTTGAGGAGAGGTACACAAAGGAGTATCTGGCTCCTCATTTGATTAATGAGAAGAAGTAAGAGTTCACCAAGCAAGGGGTATGAAACTAAATTCAACGAGTTAAGACCCTTTGCTCCCGACCTAGCTGGGCCCGTAGACATATGCCAACGGTTTGTGGATAGTCTCAATATGGACATACGAGATCGTATGGGAGTACTAGGATGCCCCATGGACTTGGTAGTAGTAATCAATATGGCTCATGAGTGTGAGTGACTGGTGTAAACCTAACACAGACGAATGGAGCAGACAACCCAGAGGGAGGATAAGGGTCAAAACTGTTAGGAAGGATGGAGGGAGCATAACGGTCTGAGATGGGGAAATAGGGTGGCATTTCAAAAGAGGAAGGACATGCCCCCACCTTCCCCCAAAGAAACCCTCGCTGTCCTAGGTGCCAAAGGTACCACAAAGGAGCATGCTTGACCTACTTTGCATGTGAACAAGTGGGACACTTTGCAAAAGAATGTCCCACTCTCAGGGAGAACAAGCAGAGAAATACTCTTGGACCACCACAAGGGAACCCTAGGAATCCCAGGACAGATGCTACAGCTAGAGTACCAACTAGGGTATACAACTTCATCGAAGAAGAGGCTAGGAAAGACCCAAGTACTATAGTGGGTACATCCCAAAACCCTCTCAATTAGTTCAAGAAAAAGTTGTAATTGAAAGTTTTATTCAATAAATAAAAATTTTGCCCTAAAAATATATGTTTCTTCAATCAGGGTACGTGCAATATGGGGTCATCAAGTCTACGCCCTCTTCGATTCAGGAGCTGAGAGATCCTTCATCAAGGAAGACTTCATTCCAGGTTTAACTTTAGAACTTACTCCACTAGAACAAAGTCTCAACATCCTCACACCTTTAGGAGAAGGGTTAAATAGGAATAAACAATTAAAAGGATGTGAGATAAAGGTTGGAGGAATCAAACTTGAAGCAGATTTGATTCCATTTCCCTTGAAGGAGGTAGAAGTAATCCTTGGGATGGATTGACTAAGTAACCACCAGGCTAGGATGGACTGTGGAAAGAAGACGGTGACCTACCACACTCTTGAGACAAACGAAGGAATAGATTTGAACCACTACTGAATGACTTTCTAAATTCATTTTTATATGTGGCTTAGAGAATTCAAATTAAAGAATTGAAGCCACCATTAGATAGAGAATGAATTTAAATGAATTTACAAATTTTTAATTTTGAAAAACTCGATCAAATAGGGTATGAACTGACCGGTTTAAGCGTTGAACCCGGTTCGAATCGGTATGGTCTAGTTTAGAACATTGTTGTCTTCTTTCTTCAAATGACAACACTGTTTACTCACTGGAAAATCGTGCAGCGCCTGCAGAGATGAAAAGTCTCTGGTCAGGAAGTTTCAGGCATTGAATAACTAATATAAAGGCACCCATCGGACGAACAAGAAGTCCCCGAGCTTACTATATAAGGAGCCCCTCCTCATTCGTCCTCCTCACACCTGAAAACTCCACTCTCTCCCTACTGCTCTATTTTTTGGAGAAGCTCGAACTAGAGCTCCGACTTGGGCATTTTTCTAAGCCAAAGAAGGTGAAGTCGGGTTCATTAGATTTGGGGAGAAGTTAGCTACCCAACGGTAGTCTCCAATTGCTATGAGGGTCGTTGGAGAGACGTCGGCGTGATAGAACAATGAAGTATCTCCAGCAAACCGAAGCTGTCCTGTTTCGGCCGAGCTAAAAATGGCCAATTCAAGCCCTTCTCAGGTCAAACCAAGCTCTCCCAATACTTCCACAACGCTCACACAACTGAATCAGAGCAGAAAGGTAAGCCAATTTGGCTTCCCTCTATAATTTTTGAACAGTGTTAGAGAGAGAACCAACGAAACATCACTGACCAAATTCTCTCTCAATTCGACATGAATTGATATGATTCTTGATTCTATGAGGAACCTCAGGATGAGAGCTATTTGCATGGATCGAAAGCTCGGACTGCCGCACCCCTGACGGTAAGCTTTTGATGCTTTCTAGTTTTCTGGCGAAGCTCCGTTTGAGCTCATTCCGACGTCAATTCATGTGATTCAAAGTGCAATTGAATCGTATGGATGTGTAATAACTCAATTTTACCTCCAATTTCAATAATGAAGCTTGATTGATAAGTCAATTTGAAAAAATTAAATTCGGCTAGTTTGAAAGGGGGAAATATTCTGGGGAAATTGGGAATTTTGAAAATTCGAGGGACTAAAGTGTAATTTCCCAAAATTGAGGGCCAAATGGACATGGAAAAGATGTTGGAGGACCAATTGGTCAATTTTTGAAATTATTGGGGTCAAATTTCCATTTTTGTAAAGTAGGGGCAAAATAGTAATTTTTGAAAAGTTGGGGATCAAATTCGGAATTTGGGAAACTTGAACCCCTTTTTGTGGTTTTGAATAAATTGAGGTCCTAAAGTAAATTTTATAAGTTTCGGTACTCAATTTGGGGGAAAATTGGCATTAGGGACCTAAATGCAAATAACTAAAAGTTTAGGCATTTTATTCATTAGGGATGAATGAAGGCTATTAGGCCAATGAATAATGAACAAGGATGTTCATATTGTGTAGGAACACGAAATACCAGGAACATCAACAAAGACATGCTCGCTTGGAGGCAAGGAGCCACATAAGAGGAATTCCCTACATTATCGGGTGAGTAGGAATTTTCACATCATACCCGGTTGGGATGATGAGTACCTCGGTAAAGAAAATCTACTACTAAGTGGAATTTTAAACATCGCACCTGGATGGAGTGATCTAGAAATTATGTGAAAAAAATAATTACCGGTTGTAAGTAGAACATACCCGTTGGTATGATGAACTTCTTGGAAGGAGGTAGAAAACCCGCTTATCGGTTATAAGCAGAGATGTCCTCACACCCGGTTATAAGCAGAGATGTCCTCAAAGACTTCTATCTGGGTGGATGGTAAAGACGCTCTGATCCACAAGTGGGTGCAGTCGGCGTAACTACATCTCGCTAATGTGTGTAAACCCTTCTTGATGAAGGGTGTGTGTTGTTTGTGATACACACCTAATATGTAAATGGGAAAGAGGTTTGAAAACCTTGGAAAATAATTGGTAAACCTTGAAAAAAGGTTTTAAAAATCAGAACTTGAGAAAAAAATGATTTTAAAGAAAATAAGGAGTCTGGCACACTCCAATGCAAACTATTTTTCAAGAAACTCATGTTTAAAAAAAAACCCATTCACTGAGTTGTCGAACTTGCCCCCTCCCTTTATCCCTTTACAGTAAATCAAGGGAAAAGCCTACCTAAAGGCCTTTTGCTAGCTAAACCTACAAGACAAGTATGAAAGTTTAAATTTATTCAGTTTTGATTAATGTCATTCCAAGAAAGATACAAGTATTAATGTCTTGACCCAATTACGGAAGAGTACACTGTCTATAGTGATGCATCCAAACAAGGACTCAGATGTGTATTGATGTAATAAGGGAAGATTATCACTTATGCCTTATGACAACATAAGGTACATGAAAGAAACTATCCAACTCATAATTTATAATTAGCTGCGATAGTGTTTGCCTTAAAGATTTGGTGACACTACCTTTACAGAGTTAAGTGTAGGATATACACAGATCACAAGAGTCTTAAGTACTTCCTAACTCAAAATGAGTTAAATCTCCGCCAGTGGAGATGGCTATAATTGGTGAAAGACTATGATCTTGTGATAGAGTACCATCCCAGAAAGACAAATGTGGTAGTAGATGCCTTAAGTCGCAAGTACCAAACTGAGGTGGCACAAGTAAAGACAAGTTACCTTCCCTTGTTGAAACAATTGTGAAGGATGGAGGTGGACCTGAAGATGGACAAGCATGAAAGATGCCTGATGGCTAACATGGTGGTAAGGCCCGTTGAATCTTATTTGGATCCAGTTAACAAAGAAACAAAACCGGACTACGACCTGCGAGGTGATGGAGTGTTGACATACAAGGGTAGGGTATGTGTAACTAAAGATAAGGAGCTGAAGAGGTTAATTTTGGAAGAGGTACACAAGTCGGTGTGTGCAATGCATCCGGGCAGTACCAACATGTACAACACCCTTAAAGAAGGATATTGATGGAAGGGGATGAAGAGGGACATTGCGGAATATGTAGCCCGATGCTTATCCTATCAGCAGATAAAGGTTGAGCATCAGAAACCGTCCAGACTGCTGCAACCCTTACCAATTTTGGAATGGAAATGGGAGGACATCACCATGGACTTTGTCATAGGATTACCAGTGACCAGGAAAGGTCGAGACACAATTTGGATCATCATGGATAGATTGACTAAACCCGCTCATTTTCTCCCTATAAGAGTGACAGATATAGTGGAACAATTGGCCGTCTTATACATGAGGGAGATAGTAAGACTCCATGGTGTTCCGGTGAGTATAATATCATATAGAGACCCGAGATTCACTTCAAGGATATGGCCAAGCTTACAAAGTGCCATGGGAACCAAGCTCCACATGCAACACAACATTTCATCCTCAAACCGATGGACAGTCTGAGCGAACAATTCAGACCTTGGAGGACATGTTAAGGGCATGCGTACTCACCATAAACAAAGGTTGGGAAGAATACTTGTGCGTAATGGAGTTTGCTTACAATAATAGCTATTAGACCAATATTCAAAAGGCTCCTTATGAAGCCATTTATGGACGACCATGCTGAACCCTTCTATTTTGGGAAGAAGTGGGGGGAAAGGAAGTTGGAAAGGACAAAGTTAATCAAGGATGCCACAGATAAAATAAAACTAACTAAGATTCGCCTTAAGACCACTCAGGACAGGCAAAAGGGCTATGCAGATCATTGAAGGAAAGATCTAGAATTTGATGTGGGAGATCAAGTGTTTCTCAAGGTATCCCCATGGAGAGTAATACTTAGGTTTAAACAACGGGGAAAGTTGAAACCGAGGTATATTGGTCCATATCCCATCACTCAAAGGATAGGACTAGTGGCCTATAAATTGGAACTACCTCTAAACTTAGAGAGAATACATGACGTATTCCATATCTCTGTGCTTCAGAAGTACCAGCCTGATCCTAAACATGTATTAGACTGACATCCACTAGAGCTAGAAGAGAACTTGACCTATCAAACAAAACCAGTACGAATGATCGATCGGAGAGATAAGAACTTAAGGAATAGGAGAATTCCTATGGTCAAAGTTTTATGGCAAAACGGACCCTTGCAAGATGAGACATGGGAAGCTAAAAGTGTAATGAGGGAAGGTTACCCTCAATTATTTAACATGTAACTATTTTGTGGACAAAACCCCTAAAAGGAGGGGAGAGTTGTAAACCTCATCCTTTGATAATAAGAAAATTGGGAAAAGAATGGGTCATTTCCAAAGAGAAAACTGAGTCGGTTTATAAACCGAAATTGATAGAGAAAGGACAAATTGGGAAATTTATGGATCCCGAGTGACCTAAAGAGTCACAAAAGTCATGATAAAGGACTTTAGGGTCAATTGGAGGTGAAAACCAAACTGGTTCAGGAGAACCGGACTTGAATTGGTTTGAACTACTATTGAACCGGTTTGAACCACTTTTGAACCGATTTCTAAATTCATTTTTCTAGATGGCTTAGAAAATTCAAATTGAAGAATTGGTTCCACCATTTGATAGAGAATGAATTTAGATAAATTTACCAATTTTTAATTTTGAAAAACTTGGTCGAATCAAGCCTGAACTGACCGGTTTAAGCATTGAACTCGGTTCAAAACAGTGTCGTCTTTTTCCTTCAAATTACAACATTGTTTACTTGCCGAAAAATTGAGCGGTGTGGAGAAGATGAAAAGTTTCTGACTAGAGAGTTTCAGGCAATGAATGATTGCCATTATGGCAACAATTGGATGGCCAAGAAGTCCCCGAGCTTCCTATATAAAGAGCCCCACCTTATTCATCCTCTTCACACCTGAAAAATCCACTCTCTCCCTACAGCTCCATTTTCCGGTGAAGCTCAAACTAGAGCTCTGACTTGGGCATTTTTTTGAGCCAAAGAAGGCGTGGTTGGGTTCTTTAGATATGGGGAGAATTTAGCTACACGTCGGTAGCCTCCATTCGCTCTAAGGGTCGTCGGAGAAACGCCAACATGGTAAAATAGTGAAGCAGCTCCGGCGGACCGAAGCTGCCCTATTCTGGCCAAGCTGAAAATAGCCAATTTGAGCCCTTCTTAGGCAAAACCAAGCCCTCCCAACACTTCTATAACTCTCATACAATTGAATTAGAATGGAAAGGTAAGCCAATTTGGCTCCCCTTTGTGAATTTCAATCGGTGCTAGAGAGAGAAACGACAGATCTTTACTGACCAAATGCTTCCTTAATTCGACATCAATTGAGGTGATTCTTAATTCTAGGAGGGACCTCAGGACGAGAGCTATCTGCCCAGATCAAAAGCTCGGACCATCGCACCCCCATCGGTAAGCTTTCGAAGCTTTCTTTCTCTACGTCCAATTTTTCGGCGAAGCTTCGTTTGAGCTCGTTGTGGCATCAATTCATGCGATTCAAAGTGCAATTGAATCGTATGGATGTGTGAGAACTCAAATTCACCTTCAATTTCAACAAATAACTTCGATTGATCAGTCAATTTGATGAAATCAAATCCAGTTATGTTGAAAGGATGAAATTGGGGAAAATTGGGGATTTTAAAAGTTCGAGGGACTAAAGTGCAATTTCCTAAAATTGAGGGCCAATTAGAGCGGAAAGGTAAGCTAGTTTGGCTCTACTCTATAATTTCATATTAATGATAGAGAGAGAATCGACGAAACTTCATTGACCAAATTCTCTCTCAATTCGACGTCAATTGATATGATTCTTGATACTAGGAGAAATCTCAGGATGAGAGAGATATGCCAAGATCGAAAACTTGGACCTCCACACCCCCAACAATAAGCTTTTAAAGCTTTCTCTCTCTAAGTACAGTTTTCCGACGAAGATTCGTTTGATCTCATTCCGACATCAATTCAAACAATTGAAAGTGCAATTGAATCTCGTATGGATGTGTAGAAACTCAAATCCACCTTCAATTTCAATAATTAACTTCAATTGATTGATCAATTTGATGAAATCAAATCCAGTCATATTGAAAAGTTGTAATTGGGGGAAAATAGGGGGAAATTGGGGAAAAGTTGGGAATTTCAAAAATTCGAGGGACTAAAGTGCAATTTCCCAAAATTGAGGGCCAATTGGGCATGGAAAAGATGTTGGAGGACCAATTGGTCAATTTTTGGAATTTTTGGGGGTGAAATTTACCATTTTTGTAAAGTAGGAGCAAAATGGTAATTTTGGAAATGTTGGGGACCATATTGGGAATTTAGGAAACTTGAACCCCTTTTTATCATTTTGACTAAATTGAGGTCCCAAAGTGAATTTTAGAAGTTTCGAGACTCAATTTGGAGAAAAATTGGCATTAGAGACCTAACATTAAAGAAAAAAAACTTTAGGGACCTAATTGCAAATAATTGAAAAGTTTGGGTATTTTATTCATTCGGGATGAATGAATGTTATTAGGCCAAAGGATAACGAACATGGATGTTCATATCGTGTAGGAACATGAAGTACCTGAAACGCCAGCCAGGACAAGCTCACGTGGAGGAAAAATGTGGTTAAGATGAATTCACTACATTAATGGGTGAGTGGGAATTTTCACATCATAGCTGGTCGGGATGATTAGCACCTTGATAATGAAAATCCACTACTAAGTGGAATTTTAAACATCATACCTGAATGGAGTGATGTGGAAAGTACATGAAAAAACTAATCGGTTGTGAGTAAATCATACCCGGTTGGTATGATGAACTTCTTGGAAGGAAGTAGATATCCTCACACCCGGTTGATGTGATGGACAAGTGAAAAGATTATTTTTGTTGAAAGTGCTCTCACCTAACTATGTGCCACTACCCGGTTGTGAGACCTTCTTGTCAGGAGCTTGAATAGCTTAGATAGGCTAGAGGCCTCGATTTTCAAACTTGGGGACTAATATGCCCGATTTTGAAAATCTCGTACAGTAGGCCCAGGGCCAGTTGGCACGAGCAGGACTCGTAAACAAACATGAGTTTATGCCATGAAAACTTTAAATGAATGATGTGTTTGGCCATGGAACCAAGACAGGACTGAAATTCTCTTTGGACTGGCGGCAGTGCGACAAGACAGGTCGACGGACCAGTCGAGATAAATAGCTGCAAGTTGAGTTGAGTGTCAGGGCCATTGGACCAGTGGCACCAAAGATTAAATGGCTTATGAGGAAAACTATTGTTTTGTGCATTCACTGAGGTTGGGGACCTTCAAGACACCCAAGAGGAGTAATGATGCGTCCTAGGGGCTACTAGATGACATGGTGGAGATAAGGGCAGTTTGTCGTGCCAGCAGTTAGGGAAGCTCAACGTAGCTTCAAGCGCATGAGATCGAGGTGGGGTCGGGATGAGGTCTCTATCCTCATACGGGCATGGAGTTTCTTTACAGGATTGAGGGTCAGATGTCACGTACATCTACTCATTTTTAAAGTAGAAGTGGACGGGCTTCTATCTAGGTGGCCGGTAAAATCGCTCCGACGCCACATGTGGGTGCAGTGGACGAGTTGCCCTGCTAATGTGTGATCCCTTCATGATGAAGGGTGTGCGATGATTGTTAAACACACCAACTATGGTAAATGAGGAAATGATGGTTTTAAAAACTGAGAAATTGAGGAATTGTTTTTAAGCAAATAAGGAGCCGGGCACACTCCAATTTAAACTATTTTTTTAAAATCAAGTCTTAAACACCCATTAACCGAGTTGTCGAACTCACCCCCTCCCTTATACCCTTTCAGGTAACCAAGGGAAAACCTACCCAAAGACTTCTAGTTAACTACACCTACAAGATAGGTGTGGAAAGTTTAAATTTCATGCAATTTTGATTAATGTTATTCCATGATAGGTACAAATTTAAAGGATGCCTTACTCCTTACGGTTTAAAGAAGGGGAAAGTATTAATAAACTAGGAGAGTGGCGGGTTGATCACGGGGATCTGACCAAACTAGGTCGGGGCATGGCACTTGTGGTACGAGACCATCAAGACGCTGTAGGGGGTAGTGATGGGTCCGAAGGGCTATTGGATGATATAGTGGAGATAAGGGCAGTTCATCATACCAGTGAGTCTGGAAGCTCGGAGTAGCTTCTTGTGCATGAGACCGGGCTGGGGTCAGGATGAGGTCTCTGTTCTCTTACGGACACGGAGTGGCATTCGGGTCTAAGTGTTGGATGTCAAGAACATCCACTTAGACACAAGGTAGAAGTGGACAGACTTCTATCTTGGTGGACGGTAAAGATGCTCTGATCCACAAGTGTGTGCACTGGATGGTCTACACCTGCTATTGTGTGTACCCTTCCAGATGAAGGGCGGGTATGGTTTGCTAAACGCCTCCTGAGGTAAGGGGATGAGCTAAGAAAGCTAAACACACCTAATATGGTAAATTGGAAAAGATTTCAAAAATCAAAATTTAAGGAAATGAGAACCTTGGCATGGTGAGATTTGAGAATCATTGGAAAAAGAAATGGTAAAACCTGGAAAAAGGTTTTGGAAAATAAATTGAATTTTAGAAAACCATTTTGAAAAGAAATTGTTACCCTTGGCTAGGTAAACTAAAGTTATTTTGAAAACTCACTCGCAACACTCGCTCATTAGGTTGTAGAACTCACCCCCTCCATTTTACCCCTTTTAGGTAACCGAGGAAGATAAATCAAACTTAAAGACCTCCCTGTATTGGAACTATAAGACAAGTATGTCTATTTTAAGATATTCAATTTTATATAATGTTATTCCAGGAAAAACAAGAAAAATGACGCCTTACTTCTTGCGATTTAGAAAAGGGTGAAACCCTTCATGGACCAAATGGACTGATGGGTTGCTCACTGGGACCCGACCAAATCGCGTCGGAGCATGACAGAAGCACTTGCGTCCAAAAGGGAGAGAGCCCAAAGTAGAAAGCGGACACTCATAAGGTATGAAAATTTCCTACATTTGTTTTGATTAATTTGTCTTGGAAAACCAGCTTGTCATATGTCTTTACTTTTCTTGTTCTACCTTAGTAGAAATATTTGTATAGCATAAGGAAAGGTGATAGGTTTCTCATGGGGTTCCGACCAAACTGGGTCGGGGCGTGACAACTTTGGTGGTATCAGAGCCTGAGTTTTCTAAACAAGTTTCAAAATTGAATCATGAAACACCAAGTAATGAACACCCTTCACCCTGTAGGGATATGGCCCCATGTAAATTAGCCAAACGAACCCACAATGCCCTCGAACCAATATAGAGTTTTACTCCGAGCATGGGAGTAGCTTGGGAACACCTGAACTCAGGAGAGCCCGAACCGCTACACCTAGAATGACTTCCAATTGGAAGGAGCTCTACGAACAATTCATGATGATGTTCGAGAAACCCAACCTTCCTCAAGGTGGAAACAATTGCCCGACGGGAAAGATACCCCCAAGGAAGATAAGATGCCTCCACCAGAACCGCAAACTCTAGAATTGGCTCAAGTTGAGGAGGAAGTAGAAAGGAACTATTGGGAGGCATATGCCAACTATGTAAGAGTGTTCCACAAGCTCCCACCGGACTAGATAAGCCCAAAACTAGCGAATCTGATGCGGCAAGCATACAACCATGAAGCTGTGGTACTAGAAATGTACGACATCTTCATAACTTATGCAGTTAGAGCCCGAGGATCACCAAGTGAGGCATCCCCGTTCTAGTACAAGGAGCCCAACCTGAATCTATTTAAGGGATGCAAGAAGCACTATGCCAGCCCGATCTCACCTCGAAAGTGGACGTCAACCTCCGAGCCATCAAACGAGGAGTCACGTAACTCCCCAAAGGTGGATTCCCAATCAGTTAATATGTGGGATTAGAGCGAGAGCCGAGCGCATTCAACCTATGCTCACTTAAGTTTTCATGGTTTAAAATCATGTTTGTTTACGAGCTCCTACTCGTGCCAACTGGCCTAGGGCCCACTATTCAAGATTTTCAAAACCGGGCATATTAGCCTTCAAGTTCCAAAACTGAGGCCTCTGGCCTATATGAGCTATTCTAGCTCCCATCAAGAAGGTCTCCCAAAAATTTTAAGTAGTGGCACACAGTCAAGGGAGAGCACTTCCGACAAAAATAAACTTTTTTTCTATCCATCACACCAATCGGGTATGAGGACATCTCCGCTTATAACCGATAAGCGAGTTTTCTACTTCCTTCTAAGAAGTTCATCATACCAACCAGGTATGATCTACTTACAACCGGTAATTAGTTTTTCCGCGTAATTTTTTCATCACTCCTCTTGGGTGTGATGGTTAAAATACCACTTAGTAGTGGGTTTTAAATTCAGATGTGCTTATCATCCCAACTGGGTATGATATAAAATCCCACTCACCCGATAGTGCAGTGAATTTCCTCTCAACCGGCTTGTTGCCTTCCTGTGAACTTGTCTTAGCTGGCATTCCCGGTACTTCGTGTTCCTATAAGATATTAACATCCTTATTCATTATCCTTTTGCCTAATAGCCTTCATTCACCCTAATGAATGAAATAAGCAAACTTTTCATTTATTTGCAATTAGGTCCCTACAATTATTTTTCTTTAACTTTACGTCCCTAATGTCGGTTTTCCCCCAAATTGAGTCTCGAAACTCTAAAATTCACCTTAGAACCTCAATTTATTCAAAAGTACAAAAAGGGGTTCAAGTTTCTCAAATTTCCAATTTGGTCCCAACTTTTTCAAAATTACCATTTTGACCTTACTTTACAAAAATGGTAATTTTCACCCCAAAAATTGGCCAATTGTCCTCCAACATCTTTATCATGCCCAATAGGCCCTCAATTTTATGAAATTGCACTTTAGTCCCTCAATTTTTCAAAATTCCCATATTTTCCCCAATTTCAACCTTTTAACACAATCGAATTTGATTTCATCAAATTGACCAATCAAAGGAGTTTAATTGTTGCCTAATCAAATTTCCAATTTGGCCCCAACTTTTTCAAAATTACCATTTTGTCCTTACTTTACAAAAATGGTAATTTTCACCCCAAAAATTCCAAAAATTCCAGAAGCTTCTCCTAGAATTAAGAATTGCATCAATTAGTACTGAATTGAGTGAGAATTTAGTCATTGAAAATTTGTCAGTTCTCTCTCTAGCACTGATCGAAATTTACAGAGTGGAGCCAAATTAGCTTACCTTTCCACTCTAATTCAGCTGTAGGAGGGTTGTGGAGGTGTTGGGAGGGCTTAGTTTAGCTTGAGAAGTGCTCGAATTGGTCGATTTCAGCTCGGTCGAAACAGGGTAGTTCCGGTCCGCCAGAGCTACTTCACTGTTCGATCACATCGATGCTTCTCCGGTGACCCTCAGAGCAAATGGATATTACAGACGTGTAGCCGACTTCTCCCCGAATTCAAAGAACCCGACCATGCCTTCTTCGGCTTAGAAAAATGCCCAAGTAAGAGCTCTGGTTCGAGCTTCACCAAAAAATGGAGCAGTAGGGAGAGAGTGGAGTTTTCACATGTGAGGAAGATGAATGAGGAGGAGCTCTTTATATAGGAAGCTCGGGAACTTCTTGGATGTCTGATTGGCACCTTAATGATGGTCATTCATTGCCTGAAACTCCATGGCTGGAGACTTTTCATCATCACCAGTGCTGCTCGATTTTCTAGTGAGTGAACAATGCTATCATCTGAAGGAAGAAGACGACACTGTTCCGAACCGGACCAGAACAATCTGAAGAGGGTTCAAAGCTTAATTTTTCAAAATTAAAAAATTATAAATTCATTCTCTATCCAATGGTGGCCTCAATTCTCCAATTTGAATTTTCTAAGCCACCTAGAAAAATGAATTTAGCATCCAATTCAATAGTGGTTCAAACCGGTCCTAACCGGTTCAATCTGGTTCGGATCTGGTTGACTTGAACCGGTTTGTTTTTTTTTATCTCCAATTCATCCTAAAGTCCTTTTTCATGACCTTTGTGACTCTTTAGGTCACTCAAGATCTATAAATTTCCCAATTTTCCCTTTATCTATTAGTTCTGGTTTGTAAACTGGCTTAGTTTTTTCTTTGGAAATAACCAGTTCTTTCCCCCGGTTTTCTTATTATTAAAGGACGGGGTTTACAACTCTCCTTTTCTTTTAGAGGTTTTGTCCCCAAAATAATTACATGTCAAATAATTTAGGGTAATTATCCCTTATCACACTTTCAGTTTCCCATGTCTCTTCCTACATGGGTCAGTTCTGCCATAGAACCTTGACCATAGGTATCCTTTTATTCCTTAAGTTCTTATCCCTCCGGTCGATGATTCGTATCGGTTCTGTTTGATAGGTTAGGTTCTCTTCTAGCTCCAGTGGAGTTGATCTAATACATGGCTAGGATCATGCTGATACCTTTTAAACACATAGATATGGAATACATCGTGTATTCTCTGTAGGTCTGGAGGTAGTTCCAATTTATAGGCCACCAGTCCTATCCTTTGAATGATGGGATATGAGCCAATATACCTTGGTTTCAACTTTACTCTTTGTTGAAACCTAAGTATTCCCCTTCATGGGGACACCTTGAGAAATACTTGATCTCCTACCTCAAACTCCAGATCTTTTCTTCGATAATCAACATAACTCTTTTGCTTGTCATGTGCGGTCTTAAGGCGACTCCTGATTAGTTTTATTTTCTTTGTGGCATCCTCGATTAGTTCTGCCCTTTCTAACCTTCTTTCCCTGACTTCTCCGCAAAACAGAGGGGTACGACATTGTAAACCCCATCCTTTGATAATAAGAAAATCAGGGAAAGAATCGGTCATTTCCAAATTAAAAACCTAGTCGGTTTACAAACTAGAACCGATAGAGAAAGGGCAAATTGGGAAATTTATGGATCCCGAGTGAACCAAAGAGTCACCAAAGTCATGAAAAAGGACTTTAGGATGAATTTGAGATGAAAACCAAATCGATTCAAGTGAACCGGATTGAACTAGTTTGAACCAATATTGAACCGAATGCTAAATTCATTTTTCTAGGTGGCTTAGAAAATTCAAATTGAAGAATTGAGGCCACCATTAGATAGAGAATGAATTTAGAAATTTTTAATTTTGAAAATTTTGGTTGAATCGGGCCTAAACCAGCTGGTTTAAGCTTTGAACACGGTTCGAACCAGTTCGGAATAATGTCATCTTCTTACTTTAGATGACTACACTGTCCACTCGCCGAAAAATCGCACAGCTCTGGCGAAGATGAAAAGCGTCCAGCCAGGGAGTTTCAGGCAATAAATGACTGCCATTAAGGTGGCAATCGAATGGACAATAAGTCTTCGAGCTTCTTATATAAAGAGCCCCTCCTCATTCATCCTCCTCACACCTGAAAACTCCATTCTCTCTCAACTGCTCCATTTTCCAGTGAAGCTTAAACTAGAGCTCCGACTTGGGCATTTTTATGAGCCAAAGAAGGCATGGTTGAGTTCTTTGGATTCAAAGAGAAGTCAAATACATGCTTGTAGTCTCCATTTGCTCCAAGGGTCACCGGAGAAGCGTCGGTGTGATCGAAGAGTGAAGCAGCTCCGGCGGATCCAAGCTGTCCTATTTCGACTGAGCTGAAATTGACCAATTTGAGCTCTTATTTGGCCAAACCAAGCCCTTCCAACACCTCTATGGTCCTCCTACAGCTGAATTAAAGCTGAAAGGTAAGCCAATTTGGCTCCCCTTTGTAATTTCTAACAAGTGGTAGAGAGAACCAACAAAATTTTGATGATAAAATTCTCACTCAATTTGACATCAATTGATGCAATTCTTGATTCTAAGAGTAACCTCAGGACAAGAGCTATCTGCCCAGATTGAAAGATCGGACCGTCGCGATCCCGACGATAAGCTTTCGAAGCTTTCTCTCTCTAAGTCTAATTTTCCGACGAAGTTCCATTTGAGTCCATTCTAGCATCAACTCATGCGATTCAAAGTGCAATTGGATCGTATGAAGTTGTAGGAATGCCAATCTAGCTTTAATTTCAACAATTAAACTCATTTGTCAATTAATTCGATGAAATCAAATTCGGCTGAGTTAAAAGTTTGAAATTAGGGCAAAATTTTGAGGAAATTTGGGAATTTCAAAAATTCGAGGGACTAAAGTACAATTTCATAAAATTGAGGGCCAGTTGGGCATGATAAAGATGTTGGAGGGCCAATTGGGCAAATTTTGGAATTTTTGGGGCAAAACTTTCCATTTTTGTAAAGTAGGGACAAAATGGTAATTTTGGAAAAGTTGGGGACCCAATTGTAAATTTGGGAAATTGAACCCCTTTTGTGAATTTGAATAAATTGAGGTCCTAAGGTGAATTTTAAAAGTTTTGGGACTCAATTTGAGGAAAATTTGGCATTAGGGACTTAAATGTAAAGAAAAATAACTTTAGTGATCTAATTACAAATAAATGAAAAGTTTGGTTTTCTCATTCATTTGTACTGAATGAAGGCTATTAGGCTAAAGGATAATGAACAAGGATGTTCATCTCGTGTAAGAACACGAAGTACCGGGAACATCAACTAAGACAAGTTCGCATAATGGCAACAAGCCGACTAAGAGGAAATTCATTGCACTATTAGGTGAGTGTGATATTTAATATCATACCCGGTTAGGATGATAAGAAGCTCGAAAATGAAAACCCACTGTGTCACGCCCCAAATCGTAAAGAGTAAGGCGTTAACCTGCACCTTTTTCCAGGAATATCATAAATCAAAAGTGCATAGTAATTTAAATTAGTTGTACCAATCTTGCAGGCGTTTAATTGCGCAAGTCCTTTAAGGTTCGGCTTTCCGGGACTTCCTGAAAGAGGTATAAGAGAGGGGGTGAGTACAACTACTCAGTGAGTGGGATTCAAATCTTTTAACTTTCAAGAAAAACATTTATATGGAGTGTGACAGACTCCTTTGTTTTAAAAAAAATCATTTCATTTAAAAATTCATCTTTTTCCATTATTTCTTAGTTATCGATGTGTCATCACCCAACACACATCCTTCATAATGAAGGTTACACACATTCGCAAGTCAGTATCACTACTGAACCCGCTAGTGGCTTCGTAGCGACTTTTCCTGCCACCCGCATAGAAGTACGACCACTTCTACCCTGGGAATGAGTGGATGTACGAAACATCCGACCCACAATCCCGAAATCACTTCTTCGTGTCCGTATGAGGACAAAGACCTCATCCTGTCCCCACCCTGGTCTCATGTGCTTAGTGCTACTCCAGATTTCGCACAGACACCTGGAACGACGAACTGCCCTTATAGCCACCAGGTCGTCTAGTGCCCTTAGGATGCATCACTACCCCTCATGGGCATCTTGATGATCCCGTACTCATAGTGCATGCACAAACAATGTTTTCTTATATTGCCATGTAATATGTGGTGCCATTAGTCCAACGGCCCCGACTCTCAACTCAACCCGCAGCTGTTTGTCTTGACTAGTTCGTCGACCTGTCATGTCGCACTGCCGCTAGTTGACTGAGCATGTCGGTCCTATCTTGGTACCATGGCCAAACAATTCACTTATTAAGTTTTATGGCACATATATCATGTTCGTTTACGAGCTCCTGCTCGTGCCAACTGGCCTTGGGCCCACTGTACGAGATTTTCAAAATCGGGCATTTCGCCCCCAAGTTCCAAAACCGAGGCCCTTGGCCTATCAGAGCTATTCGAGCTCCCGTCGAGAAGGTCTCCCAAATAGTTTAAGCATTGGCACACAGTCTGGGGAGAACACTTCCGACAAAAATAGGTTTTTACTATCCATCATACCGACCGGTATAAGGACATCTCCGTTCATAACCGATGAACGGGTTTTCAGCTTCCTTCCAGGAAGTCTCATCATACCAACCGGGTATGATCTACTTACAACCCGTAAGTAGTTTTTCCGCATAACTTTCACATCACTTTCTTTAAGTAGTGATGATTAAAATACCACTAAATAGTGGGTTTTTATATCGAGGTACTTATCATCCCCAATCAGGTATGATGTTTGTAAACCCACTCACAACCGGTAAGTGGTTTTTAACTTTATAAGGTGTGCTCATCATCCCAATCAGGTATGATGTTTGTAAACCCACTCACAACCGGTAAGTGGTTTTTAACTTTATAAGGTGTGCTCATCATCCCAATCAGGTATGATGTTTGTAAACCCACTCACAACCGGTAAGTGGTTTTTAACTTTATAAGGTGTGCTCATCATCCCAATCAGGTATGATGTTTGTAAACCCACTCACCCGTTAATGTCGTGAATTCCACTAGACCGGTTCTTGGTATTCACGCGAGCTTGTCCTTGCTGGCGTTCCCGGTACTTCGTGTTCCGGTGAAGGCACGGCGGTCCGAGCTTTCGATCTGGGCAGATAGGTCTCATCCTGAGGTTCATCCTTTCGGTCCTAATTCGGTCGTGGAAAGGCTAAGAAAGTGTTGGGAGGGCTTGAAATGGCCGATTTCAGCTTGGCCGAAATAGGGCAGCTTCGGTCCGCCGGAGTTGCTTCACTATTCCATCATGTCGGCGTTTCTCCAACGATACTCGGATTGATTGGAGTTTGCTATCAGATAGTTGTCTTCCCCCCGGTTCTAAAGAGCCCGACCTTTGTTCAAGTCGAAGCTCTCGTTCGAGATTTACCGGGAAATGGAGCAGTAGAGAGAGAGAGAGAAGTGTTCAGGTGTGAGAAGAATGAAATGGGGATAAACTCTTTATATAGTTGTAAAACCCGTGTATTAAATGGGCGAGATTTATTACTGGTATTAATATTGCCATAAATTATTGGTATTAATTCCAATAATTTAATTTCGGTATTAATTCTAATAAATTAAATTTCAGTATTAATTCTAATAATTTAATTTCGGTATTAAATTATTTGTATTAATTCCAATAATTTAATTTAGGTATTAAATTATTGCTATTAATTATATATTAATTTATGATAAGGCGTAAATACAAATTTTTGACCAAAATTTCGGATTACAAAAAAAATTCATACTTCCCAAGAGGTCACCCATCCTCACATTACTCTCAAGTAAGCACGCTTAACTTTAAAGTTCTTATGGAATCTAGTTCACTTAAACCAATTTGGTTTTTATTTTCTAATTTGTATTAAGTTTCTTTTTCAAGGTTTAATGAACCCTTTGGATCACCCGAGAGTTGTAAATTCCCAACTTGCCCGTTCAGAAATAATCAGGTTTGTGAACCGGTTCTAAATCCTCATTTGGTTTGACCGGTTCTTTTCCTGCTTTTCCTTAGCTCAAAAGGGCGGGTTTTACACACTGCTAAGTGGTATTTTAAATATCACACCTGAGAGGAGTGATGTGAAAATCACTCAACAAAACTACTTATCGGTTGTAAGTAGATCATACCCGATTGATATAATGAAACTTCCTGGAGGGAAACGGAAAACCCGCTTATCGGTTATAAGTGGAGATGTCCTCATACTCGGTTGGTGTGATGGACGATTAAAAAGTTTATTTTGTCGGAAGTGCTCTCCCCTGACTATGTGCCACTACTTAAATTTTTTGGGAGACCTTCTTGACGTGAGCTCAAATAGCTCATATAAGCTAGAGGCCTCGGTTTTGGAACTTGGGGGCTAATATGCTCGATTTTGAAAATCTCGAACAGTAGGCCCTAGGCTAGTTTGCATGAGCAAGAGCTCGTAAACAAAAATTATTATTAAGCCATGAAAACTTAAGTAAATGAGTTGTTTGGCCATGGTACCGAGACAAGATTGACATACTCAATGGACTAGCGGCAGTGCGACATGACAGGTCTACAGATCAATCATGACAAACAGCTGCAGATCGAATTGAGAGTTGGGGCTGTGGGACCAGTGCCACCACAAATTATATGGCTTATGTGAAAAACTTTTGATTTGTGCATGCATTGTGTTATGGGACCTTCAAGATGCCCAAGTGGGGTAGTGATGCGTCCTAGGGCTCTGGACGACCTGGTGGAAATAAAGGTAGTTAGTCGTACCAGAAGTCTTGCAAAGCTCGACGTAGCTTCATGCGCATGATACTGGGGTGCGGATATGATGAGATCTCTGTCCTCATACAGGCACAAAGTTTTGTTACGGGATTGAGGGTCGGATGTCGCGTACATCCACTCATTCCCAGGGTAGAAGTGGGCGTACTTCTATTTAGGTGGCTGGTAAAGTCACTCCGACACCACAAGTGGGTACAGTGGATGGTCTGGCCTATGAATGTGTGTTTCCTTCTTGATGAAGGGCATGTGTTGGTTGATAAATACACCATTATGATGAGAAATGGTGATGAAAATCGAGATTTCAAAGTGAAATGTTTTTAAAAGAAAAATAAGGAGTATGGCACACTCCAAATTCAAACTATTTTTCTAAAAGTCAAACTTTAAACACCTATTCACAAAGTTATTGAACTCACTCCCTCCCTTGTATCCCTTTCAGGTAACCCTGGAAAGCTTACCCAAAGACCACCAGCTAACACACCTGTAAGGTAGGTATGAAAAGTTTAAAATTTATTTAGTTTTGATTTATGTTATTCTAGAAAAGGTGTAGGTTTAAAGTACACCTTACTCCTCACAGTTTAAAAGGAAGGGGCAACCCTTAGCAAGCCGGGAGAGTGGCGTGTTGATCAAACCGGGTCGGGGTGTGATAGGCATTGTTGTCCATAAAGGGCTTCATAGGGAGCCATCTGAATACTATCCTAATAGCTATTATTATAAGCAAATTCAATTAGGCACAAGTATTCTTCTCAGCCTTTGTTCATGGTGAGTATGCATGCTCTTAACATATCCTCCAAGGTTTGAATAGTTCACTCAGACTGCCCATCAATTTGAAGATGAAACACCGTGCTCATGTGAAGCTTGGTTCCCATGACACTTTGTATGCTTGGCCATAACCTTGAAGTAAATCTTGGATCTCTATCTGATACTATACTCACCGGAACGCCATGGAGTCTCACTATCTCTCTCATGTATAAGACGGCCAGTTGTTCCACTGTATCCGTCACTTTTATAGGGAGAAAATGAGCTCATTTGGTCAATCTATCCACGATGACCTAGATTGCATCTTGGCCCTTTCTTGTCACATGTAGTTCTGTGACAAAGTCTATGGTGATGTGCTCCCATTTCCATTCTGGAATTGGTAAGGGTTGCAGTAGTCCTAACAGTTTCTGGTGCTCGGCTTTTATCTGTTGATAGGACAAGCATCAGGCTACATATTTCGCAATGTCCCAATCATGCCTTTCCACCAATATCCTTGTTTGAGGGTGTGGTACATCTTAGTACTGCCCGGATGCATTGCATACACCGAATAATGCTCCTCTTCTAGAATTAATCTCTTAAGGTCCTTATCTTGAGGCACACATACCCTATTCTTGTAGGTCAGCACTCCATCCCTACGCAAGTCATAATGTGGTGTCGTTTCTCTATTTACTGGATCCAAATAAAATTGAAGCTCCTTATCTGCTCAGTTAGACTAGGCCTCACCACCACGTTAGCCAGCAGGAATTTTTCCCGCTTATCCATCTTCAGGTCCACCTCCATCCTTCCCAATTGTTGCAACAAGGGTATGTAACTCGTCTTTACTTGTGTCGCCTCAGTTTGGTACTTGTAACTTAAGGCATCGGCTACTACATTTGCCTTTCTGGGGTGATATTCTATCACATGGTCAAAGTCCTTAACCAATTCTAGCCATCTCCATTTGCAGAGATTTAACTCCTAATTTAGGAAGTATTTAAGACTCTTGTGATCTGTGTATATCCTACACTTAACCCCGTATAGGTAGTGTCCCCAAATCTTTAGGGAAAATACTATTGCAGCTAATTCTAAATCATGAGTTGGGTAGTTCCTTTCATGTACCTTAAGTTGTCACGAGGCATAAGCAATAACCTTCCCTTGTTGCATCAATACCCATCCGAGTCCTTGTCCGGATGTATCACTATAGACAGTGTACTCTCCCACATTAGGGTTAGGTAGGGAGAGTACCGGTGCGATTGTCAATCGAGTCTTTAACTCCAGTAAAGACTTCTCATAACTTTCATCCCACTTATACTCAACTCCTTTCCTGGTGAGTCGAGTTAGAGGAGCTTTTATCTTAAAAAGGTCTTACACAAACCATCTGTAGTATCCTGCCAGACCTAAGAAACTCTGTATCTCTATAGGATTTCTTGGAACCTTCTAATCTGATATGGCTTCCACCTTGGCTGGATCTACTTTGACTCCATCCCTGGACACTATGTCCTAAGAATCCTACCTCCTTCAGCCAAAACTCACACTTAGAGAATTTTGCATATAAGTGATTTTCCTTTAATATCTCAAAGGTGATAGCCAAATGCTCTTCATGTTCCAACCTGGTTCGTAAGTATATAAGAATGTCATTTATGAATACTATCACGAACATGTCCAAATGTGGTTGGAACATACGGTTCATCAAATCCATGAAGGCCATAGGGGCATTCGTTAATCCGAATGGCATCACTCTAAATTCGTAATGTCCATATTGGGATCGGAATGCCATTTTAGGGATGTCCTCTCGAATTTTAAGTTGGTGATGGCCCGACCAAAGGTCTATTTTTGAGAAGTACACTGCTCCTTTTAATTGGTTGACAGGTCATCAATTCGCGGGAGTGGGTATTTGTTCTTGATGGTGACATGGTTCAACTTTCTATAGTCTATACACAGTCTCATGCTTCCATCCTTTTTCTTTACGAATAGAATGGGTGCACCCCATGGAGACTAGCTAGGATGTATGAAATCGTTCTCCAATAATTCGTGTAATTGCTCCTTCAATTCCTTCAGTTCCGCCGGAGCCATACGATATGGAGCTTGGGATATGGGGTTTGTTCTTGGGATTATTTCTATGGTGAACACTTTTTGCCAACTTGGAGGTAGTCTGGGTAGCTCTTCTAGAAATACTTATGAGTAGTGCCTAACTACCGGAATGTCTTCAAGTTTCTTCTCTTTAGACTCTTCGTCGACGACCATGGCTAGGAAAGTTGTACAGCCTTTTTGTATCATCTTTTGGGCTTTTATATGGGACACCATCTGTACTTCACTTTTCCTTCGATCTCCTTGGAACTTTAATCCATTCGTATCAAGAGTGTGGAAGGTCACAGTCTTCTTTCCACAGTCCATCCTAGCTTGATGGTTACTTAAGCAATCCATCCCAAGGATTACTTCAACCTCCTTCAAGGGTAACGGAATCAAGTCAGCTTCAAGTTTGATTCCTCCAATCTTTATCTCACATCCTTTTAATTGCTTATTCCTATTTAAACCTTCTCCTATAGGTGTGAGGATGTTGAGAGTTTGTTCTAGTGGAGTGAGTTCTAGGGGTACACTTGAAATCAAATCTTCCTTAATGAAGGATCTCTAAGCTCTTGAGTCGAAGAGGGCATAAACTTGTTGTCCCCATAGTTGTATATATCCTGATTGAAGAAGCGTGTATTTTAGAGGAAAGCTTTTCTTTATTTAATAAAATTTTTCAGGTTACAAGATTCTCTAGAACCAATTTGGAGGGTTTTGGGAGGTAGTTGCTACAGTGCTAGGGTCTCTTCTAGCCTCATCTTGGGTGAGGTTTTATACCCTAGTTGGTACTCGTGCTGTAGCATCTGGCCTAGGATTCCTGAGGTTCCCTTGAGGTGGTCCAAGGGTATTCCTCTGCTTGTTCTCCTTGAGAGTGGGACAGTCCTTTGCAAAGTGTCCCACTTGTCTGCATGCAAAGCAGGTAAAGCATGCTCTCTCATGGTTCTTTTGACACCTTGGACAATGAGGGTTTCCTTGAGGTAAGGTGGTGACTACTCTCTGGAGAGGTGGTGGCATGTACTTTCTCCTTTGAAATGATATTCCATTTCCCCATTTTGAACTGTTAAAATCTTTCCGTCCACCCTAACAGTTTTAACCTTTTTCCTCCTTTCGGGTGGTTTGCTCCATCCGACGGCATCGAGTCTACACCAGTCGCTCACACTCATGAGCCATATTGATTACTGCTTCCAGGTCTGTAGGGCATCCTAGTACTCCCATACGACCTCAAATGCCCATATTGAGACCGTCCACAAACCTCTAGCATATATTTGCTGGCCCAGCTAGGTTAGGAGCAAAGGATCTTAACTCCGTTTCATACTCCGATATGGAGTTAAGCCCTTGCCGAAGCTAGATGAACTCTTGCTTCTTCTCATTTATCAAATGAGGCGCCAAGTACTCCTCCAAGTACCTCTCCTTCAAATGTTCCCAAGTGGGGATGGTGGTATGCAAGTTTTGGACATTGTGCCACCATCACTTGGCACTTCCCTCCAAGAATAATTCTGTCAGGATCACCATATTCTCTAGTGGTATCCTGACGATTCACATCAGCTTCTTAATATTTGCCAGCCAATCCATGGTGGCACTAGCATCCTTTTCTTTGAGGAAGGGTTTACACCCTAGTTGATGGAGAGTCTTGAGGTTTCTAGGAATGTCTATTAGAGGAGGATGGTTAATAGGGGGAGGATGGGATTGTACTTCCTCTAGTTCAACCCGAGAATTGGTGCCTGCCTCAAGGACAAGGTTAGGTTGCCCAAATACACAGGTGAACTCCTCGTACAACCTCTGGCGTTCCATGCTAAGTCCAGGAGGAGTTGTCTGGGCTTCTATAGGAGTTTCCACAGGTATGGGTGGTTGGGCAGTCTTGGAGACTACATCCCTAGTTCTCTTGGTTCCTTTCTTCGGAGCCATTCTGTCAATTTTAAAATCAATCCTATTAGTTACTATATTTTCTAGTCTTGATTATGTATTTGATGAAACAGGCTCTAATACCACTCAAGTTGTCATGCCCTGACCCAGTTTGGTCCGATCCCCCTGAGCAACCCGCCACTTTCCCAGTTTATTCAAGGTTTCCCCTTTCCTTAACTTGGGAGAAGTAAGGTATCTTTAAAACCTATACCTTTTATGGAATAACATAAATAAAAATTGCATAAAATTTAAACTTTTCATACATGTCTTACATGTGTAGTTTAACTCGTAGGTCTTTGGGTAGGTTTTCACTGGGTTACCTCAAATGGATATAAGGGAGGGGGTGAGTTCAACAACTCAGTGAATGGGTGTTTTAAAGTATGACTTTCAGATAATAGTTTGAATTGTAGTGTGCTAGACTCCTTATTTTCCTTTAAAATATCTCATCCTCAAATCTTGATTTTCTTAGCCATTTCTCATCACAATGGTGTGATATCACTCAACACACTCCCTTTATCATGAAGGGAACACACATTTGTAGGCCAGCTTGTCCACTGTACCCACTTGTGGTGTGAGAGCGATTTTACCAGCCACCTAGATAAAAGCACATCCACTTCTACCTAGAGAATGAGTGGATGTACGTGACATCTGACCCTCAATCCCGTAACAAAACTCTATGTCCGTATGAGAACAGAGACATCATCCCGTCCCCACCACGGTCTCATGCACATGAAGCTATGTCAAGCTTCTCAAGACTGTTGGTACAAGTAACTACCCTTATCTCCACCATGTCGTCCAGAGCCCTATGACACATCACTACCCCTCTTGGATGTCTTGAAGGTCCTGTAAAACTCAATTTATGCACAAATCAATAATTTTTCACATAAGCCATATAATCTGTGGTGCCACTGGTCCAATGACTCTGACCCTCAACTCTACCTGCAGCTGTTTGTCTCGACAGGTCCGTAAACCTGTCATGTCACACTGTCGCAAGTCCATCGAGTATGTCGGTCCTATCTTGGTACCATGAATTTAAAATATTATGCAGTTTTGATTTATGTTATTCCAAGAAAAGGTGCAGGTTTAAAGGACGCCTTACTCTTTTTGGTCTATAATAAGGGGAAACTCTTTAATATACTGGGAGAGTGGCAGGTTGATCATAGGGATTCCAACCAAACTGGGTCTGGGCGTGACAAAAGGGAGCGGAGTTAAATTATTGTGTGTTGTGATTGTACCTCATCCTCTAGGAGGTGCACACTTCATGTACGGCAATTGCCCTCTGTCTATGGAAAGTTTCGTTCCCCGAATACTTTGATGAATTCCTCGTAGAGCCTCTTCTGTTCAGGAGTTACTCCGGGTGTAGTGGTTCGAGTTCCCCTAGGCTCATGTACTCCCAAGCTAATTCCTTCATTTGAGATGATGTTTTCCATGGGTCCTATGGTGGTGGATGCGAAAACACGGTCTCATTTGTTTCTTTTATGAGGGGTTATACCTACATATCAGAGGTCTACTATTTATTAGATTTCTAGGGATTTATTTTTGAAAACGTTTTTTGGAAAATTTGCTTTGATACCACTTAAGTTGTCATGCCACAACCCAGTTTGATTGGAATCCCGTAATCAACCCGCCACCACTTCTTGCACCAAGATGGTATTTCGACCAAGATAAGCCACAAAAGGTAAAAGCTTACCAACATATATGATTTCCATAACAAAGTTAACAAAACGACTAAATGAAAATTTACCTCTTCATGGAAATCTTGGCTTGCTTCTTAGGGTTTCACTCTTCTTTATGTAAAAGCTTCCCTGAAAAGGGGACGAGGGAGTGGGTGAGTTCTACAACTCACTGAGTGGGTAGTAAAGGGAATAAGGGTAAGAGATTGTTCAATATTCGCATTATATCTTCATACTCATTCTTGGGTAATCAAACCCCTACACTCCTTTTATTATTAAAAAGGGTTAATTCTATATTTGACTTTCATGTGTTTGGTTTAACAATTAAGCACATGCCATTTATCATTAAAGGTATCATACATTCATAGAACAATGCCCGACTATTCCACTTGTGGACTAGAGTGACTTTATCGTCCACCCTTGATGAGAGGTCAAAACCTCTACCACATTGTTTGATTGAACACTTTTCCCAACCTCCCAGACTTATCGATACTCCGAAGCCTCAATCATAGGGGCAAGACCTCACTTTTCTATCCCCTTGGTCTCAATGCGCATGAAACTCCCAAAGTTTCAAGACATATTGGAATAATGTTTTTGCCCTTGTAACGCCATTGTTGTCCAGTAGCCCTTAGAACCAATACTACCCTATACAGACGTCTCTTGGTTATGTATATCAGCAAGAACACACAATAGTCTTTTTAATTTATACCTTTATCTTTGGTGTCACCAGCCTAACAAGTTCGATGACCCGACTTCAGCTCGGTAACTACTAGCTCAACGAGTTTGACAACCTGGCATCAGCTTAGTAGCTACCAAACCAACGAGTTCAACAACCTTGCTATGGCTTGGTAGCTATATCACACAAATTAACCATTTATGAAAAAAATTCACAAGGCTTATAATCAAGATTTTGTTTATGGGTTTAAGCCCATTCTCATTGGCCTTCGACTCACTTTACGAGTTTTTCCAAAACTTGGCCTTGGGCCATATTAGTTTCAAAAACTAAGCCTTGGGCCCATTAGAGTAATTCTTGCTTTAAGCAACACATGATTTATGCTTTCATTAGAAATATCTCCCAAAAAGTTTGAGCAGTTTCACATAGTCATAGTCATGGGAGATTATTTCTGGAAAACGGTTTTCAAATATTGGGAAATATGAAAGTACGTTCATAATCCTAAATGGACATAATGCCGAAAATCCCACTCACACGTATTTTGAAACTTGGTCGTCCTCGGGAGGTTTCTGAGCTTGGCATGCCTTTCCTTTATATGACCTTGAAGGGATTTTGTTCCTTGGACAATTTAGGCAATTTAGTCCCAATTAATAAGATAATTATACTTAACACTTGTAACTTTCCAAAATTATGTTTTAATCCTTAAGTTGTACCTTAATCCCAATTAGGTCCCTAAGATTTTTTAAATCTTCCATTTGGGTCCCTAATTTCCTCAAATTTCCAATTGGGTATGGAAATTCTCATTAATTGCAGAAAATCCACAATATTCCAAAAATTGCAATTAAATCCCTAACTTTTCAAAAATTGCAATTTGGTCCTCCAACTTGAATTTCATCAATTTGACCTTATTTCTTCCCAATTGAGTCCTAACATGATGCTAATCATTTTCTCTATGTCTCGTGATCCATTTCAAGCTTTAAAACACTAGATTTGGCTTAGAAATGAGCTCAAATGGAGCTTTGCCAAAAATTGTCCTAGAGAGAAAAAGCTTTGATTACTCACCGATGAAGATCCAATGATTGGAGCTTTTGATAATAATGGATTGCTCTCTTCTTGGGAACCCTTCCTGGATCAAACAACGACTCAATTGGTGGCATGAGCATTGCAAATTTCATAATTTTTTTTTCTGTAAAAGTGCATTGTAAATAGTAAATTCTAGCAAAGGGCTGCAAAGGGGACTTACCACTACAATTTAGGGAAGGTCTGGACTGCTCTAGGTAAGATCTGGAGGGATTGGTTTGCTCGTAGTTGGCTTGTGGGTACCTTGAATTGAGCTCGACCAACTCTGGTCGCTGAATGTCGAGGGAGCGGGGTTACTGTGCATGCTCACCAGCAATACTCGAGCTGAATGGAGTATGCATTCGTGTAGCTGACTTCCTCAGGATTCCAAGGAACATGAATTCACCTTTGGAGGTTGAGGAAAAGGCCCAAGTTAGAGTTTTGGTTCGTGCTTCACTGGAAGATGAAGTACTTCTTCTTCGATCATTTGAGGGATGATGATGACGAATGGGGAGAAGCTCTTTATATATGGAGCTTGACAAATGATAGGTCTATTGTTCGTCCATTCCTTGACCCCCAATCTCTTTCGTTCACGGTCATATCAGGAGGGTGTTTTGGTTGTTGTAGACTGAGCAACATTCCATCATGCTTATTTGCTAGCTTTTCAAGGTTGAAGATGACAATGTGGGCACGCGTGCAAGCTTTCACATGGCACACTATGATTGGCTGCCTTTGCTAATGTGGCTTCCCACTTAGCATCTAATTCATCCTTTGACTCATTGACTGGGCACGTGCCGACCTCCCATTGGTTGCTCCTTCCAACATGGCCGCTTACGGCATTCGACTAGTCGTTTGACTTTGACACTTGCCGTCCTCTAATTGGCTGATTTAAATAAATCAGATTTCCCTCCTAACGTACTATGCCACTATCACGTGTCAGACCGTGGCTCTGCCACATGTCGACCTTTGATTGGTCAAAATTTTCTCCAATGTCCTCCACTGATGTGTCATCTTTGCCACATGTCAACTCCTCATTGGCTAGCCTGGCTGACAAGTCTTCTCCTTAATTGACTATTGACTGAGGAGACATGTCGCTCTCCTATTAGTTGGTTGTCTGTGATGTGGATTTTCATTTTTTGACCATTGATCGAGTACACGTGTCACACTCTGATTAGTCAATGCTTCTAGGCGCTGACCTAGCAGTTGACAAGGCATACTTCACCACACGTCATGCACAACTGGGCGTTGACCTGGCAGGTGGTCCATTGATCGTCTGGACCGTTAACCGTTCGGTGACCTGAAATAAAAAATTGGCCGGTTCAAGCCCGATTCGACCATTTTTCTAAAATTTAAAATTTTCTAAATTCGTCTAAATTCATTTTCTACCTAGTGGTGATTTCAATTTTACCAAATTGATATTTTTAAGTACCCTAGAAAAATGAATCTTTGAACCGGTTATTCATGGTTCAATCTGGTACAGGTCCGGTTTCCTTATCCAATTTCATTCATGGTTCCTTTCCATAAGTTTTGGGTCTTTATTAACTACTTGAAAATTTTCAAATCCCTATTTTGGGATATTTGACACCAATTTTTGGTTCACCTAATCCTTAGTTTTCTTTAAAAAATATATGGTTTTCCTTTTCATCTTCTTAATTTGAGAGAATGGGGATTACAGGTATCCTATCGTGCCTTATCATTCAAATGGTATATACCAACCATACAAGAATTTTATTCATAATGGTAATTTCATTAGTCGAAATTAGACTTCTAAGCTGGTCGACACTACTACTCTTATTTCTTATAGCAATTTATGTATCAACATAAAGGACACACCATGTCATTATGGGAAAATTTTCTTTCCAAAAGAGAACCTCGAGTTAATACCCATCATTCTGAAAATGTGGGTCGTGACCCTTCTCCTTTATAAATAATATGACCTTAGCCCATTTCATCAACATTGGCCCTTAGCTCCTTTCGTAAATGTTGGGTCACATCCCCTTTCATAAACATTGGGGCCTAACCCCTTTCTTAAATATTGGGCCTTAGCCTCCTTTAAATATATTGGATCATGGCCCTTTTATAAACATTGGATCGTAGCCCATTTCATAAACCTTGCACCGTAACCCTTTTCATAAACATTAGATTTTAGCCTTGTATCTTAGCCCCTTTCATAAATGTTGGGCATTAGCCTATTTTATAAACATCGGATGTCATGCCCTGACCCAATTCACTCGATCGGTGATCCCATGAACCCCGCTAATTGATTCGATATTTCACCATAGTAAAATCGGAGGGACTAAGGATTCCTTTCATGGGTTCTTTATTCTTTTGCAGCAAAATTATGAAAATTTCTTTAAAAAGGGGTGAGCCCAAATTCTTTTTTATAAACAACCCTATAAATATAACAATTGATAAAAATTTATTTGTAACATCCGTGAGCAGGCAAAAAAGGTTACCTCGTTGCTTGAAGGGGAGATGCTCTCCTACTCGCATCCAGAGATCACTCGGCTTTTACCTGCAATCATTTTGGAGGAGAGGGTGAGCTAACAGCTTAGTAAATGGGGCTCTAACGTTAGGACACTTCATTGCTTATGACTCACAAAGCCTAAACTAACTCCATATTCAATTATTATTATAGTTCCTAATCTTTTCACATAAGAGGTTCACTTAGCCCCCTCAGACTCCTTTCTTGGGCAGCCCGTAACCGTCCTTCATCTTACAGTCAGGTCATTCTCAGGTCATTTCATTTAATTATCCCCTTAAGACTCCTATCTTGGGTTGCATGTAACCTTACTTCATCTCACAATCGAGTCGTTCCATTTAATTAGTCCCTTGAGACTCTTGTCTAAGGCTGCTTGTAACCGTGCTTCATCACTTGGTTGGGTCATTCTTGGGTTATTCCCTCCCCACTCATTTTAACAAAGAAAAATCCACACCAATAGAAAATTTTAACATAACATCAGATACTCATGGCACAGACATTCATGGGCTATTCATGGCCCTCATACATGGGCATTTCACTTGCCCTCGTTCATCCTCGAAGGGTATTTCATGATACTGATCGAATCTAAGAGAGTGTGGGAGCCACATATACTCTTCCACAACCAATGCCCCTTGGGCCCGTCTCTCTCTAGGATGCCTTTGCATTCTTGGGGTCACAACTAACATTCCCACCGATAGCCTTGCTCATGCTCCCACACATACAATTTAATTCTGCCTCCTCTTCATAGTGGTGTAACTGGGATGGTACCCATACATCAACCGAGTATCTCAAGAAATCTAGAAGTTTCATTTCAATCTCCCCTTACTAATCTTCCAATTCCCCTCGACATTGACACTAGCTTAGTAGGTGTCCTGCCAATGCCTACACCACTTCATACTGGTGTATCAAAATACAATGAAATAAACAATCAATTTCACATGCTATATTCTAGCCTTTTCTTATTTATTCATGAGCATGATCTTATCCCGACCATCTCTTTCCAACTCATTAAGAAATTCATACAAACAATCAATCTCAGAAGTTTTGGTCTGTCTCTTGACCAAAATCCATTCAATCATACAAAATGGGCATATAGCCCCAATCACTATGGCATGTCATGCCACTATAAGCGATTATTCGGTACTTAAAACCTTTTTGCCATTCTATTACTCTTCAAATGCTATTTTCATTAGTGGACATACCATTAAGTAATTTTACACTTCTTATATAAGTTTCAAAACTTGATGTTCATGCTCTTTTCATAATCACATTAAAAAAATAATCAAGTTACTCTGGTCGCTCAAATCGGAACTGCCGTCATTACTTCCACTCACCGTGAATTCTAGAATTTGTTTGTTCCGAAAGGGTTTCATAGCCCCACTCAAGTGAAGTCTTATTTTTCTAAAATGTTTTTCAAATAAGAAGATCAGTTTCAAGAACTATAGTGCCCTTAACTGGTACTCCATAGTTCTCTTAAGAACCTACACTTGTGCCTCACGGGCCTAGTTTACTCGACCTACTAGTCGAGTAACTGTCCCTACACTAACACTCTATAAGGTTACTCCATAGGGCTTATGGTCATAACCTCTTGAGTAACACTTGCCAAAGTGTTCATAATTCCTTTATTTACTACCTAGTGACCTTACTTTCCCAAATTTACAATTTGATGCTTAAATTGGGCCAAATTACCATTTTGCCCTTATACCTTAAACTTTCTTACTTTGTACCTTTAGACTTTCATAAGCCTTTCATTTGGGTCCCCAAGTTTCCTTGAGTCCTATTTTGGCCCCCAATAAGCCTTAGAACACTTCTAGGCTTTATTTCTCATTAATTACAAAATAGTCCCTAAGTTGGGCAAAATTACCATTTTGCCCCTATCCTTTATAACTTACTTTCTGGGACTCATTGGTTCCACCATTTTTCCATTTAGATCCCTTGACCTTCTTTAATCACATTCAGGTCCTTGGACTACCCAACATCACCCTTTGGGCGCACAAATCCCCATATTCGCACTTAGTCCTTAACCTTTTCTTTTGTTGCAATTGGCTCCCTAGGTATCCCAAAGATACCAACTATCACTAGAACTTCACCTATAAACCTCGTCCAGGGTGTTTGAGGTCATGAATGAGCTTGACCAAGATGCCAAACGGTCAAGTAGAGAGTCCCCAAGCTTTTTGTATAAAGAGATACTCTCCATTCATTCTTCTCACATCTTAAATCATCACTCTCTCTCATGTTGTCATGCCCCGACCGAGTTTGATCAGATCTTCATGATCATCCCGCTGCTCCCTTGGTTTAAGAGGGGTTTCCCCCTTTCTTTAATAAAGAGGAGCCATGCGTAATTTAACCTTGTTCCCTAGAATAACATAAATCAATAAAAATGTGAGTTTAAAATAACTTTTAAGCATACCTGACAAAGGGTAGATCTGGGTGTTTCCTTAGTAATTTGTTCTACTCCTGAAAAGGGATAAAAAAGAGGGGCGAGTTTCTATAACTCAATGAATGGGTGTTGGAAGTAAGTTTTTATAAATAAAACAGCTCTAATCAGAGTGTGTCAAACTCCTTATTTCCTTTAATAATGCTTTTTTCTCAAATTTTGATTTTCAAAACCCTTTTTCCTCATTTTCCACATTAGGTGTTTTTAATAGTAAACACACGCCCTTCATCCGGAAGGGATCACACATTTGCAGGGCAGCCCATCCACTGCACCCACTTGTGGCTCAGAGTGACTTTACCGGCCACCAAGATAGAAGCCCATCCACTTCTACCCTGGGTTTGAGTGGATGTTCGCGACATCCGACCCTCAAACCCAAAATCAACTCCATGCCCGTATGAGGATAGAGACCTCATCCCAATCCCATACCGGTCTCATTCACATGAAGCTACGTCGAGCTTGTCTAACTGCTGGCATGACAAACTACCCTTATCTCCACAATGTCGTCCCATAGCCCTTAGGATGCATCACTACTCCTCTTGGGCGTCTTGATGGTCCTGAACCTTAAGTGCATGCACAAACAATAGTTTTTTCATAAAGCCATTTATCTTTTGTGCCACTGGTCCAATGGCTCAGGTCCTCAGTTCGACCTACAACTGTTTGCCTAGGCCGGTCTGTCGACCTGGCCCTAACGCATTGCCGCTAGTCCATCGAGTATGTTAGTACTGTCTTGGTATCATGGAAAAATCACATAATCCATTCATTAAGAATTTTCATGGCTTTAATATATCATGTTTGTTTACGAGCTCCTGCTCATGCCAACTGACCTTGGGCCCACTATACGTGATTTTCTAAACTCAGGCATCTAGCCCTACAAGTTCCAAAACTGAAGCCTCTGGTCTATTTGAGTTGTTCTAGCTCTCGTCAAGAAGGTCTCCCAAAAATTTTAAGCATTGGCACATAGTCAAGGGAGAATAATTCTGACAAAATCATCTTTCAATTCATCACACCAATCGGGTGTGATGATATCTCCACTTACAACCAGCAAGCAGGTTTTCTTCTTCCTTCCAGGAAGTCCATCATACGAACAGGGTATGATTTTTCTCTACTTACAATCGGTAAGTAGTTTCCCGCTCAGTTCTCACATCACTCCAACTGGGTGTGATATTAAAATCCCACATATAAGTGGTTTTTTATTTCCGAGGTGCTCATCATCCCAACCGGGTTTGATGTGAATAAACCCACTCACCTGATAACTGAAGTGTATCCTTCTCTAGTCGATTTCCCCTTCCACGCTAGCTTATCAATGCTGGCATTTCGGTCCCTCATGTTCCTACACAATTTGGACATCCTTATTTGTTAATATTTGGCATAATATCCTTCGTTTCTCATGTATGAATGATTAGGCCTAATGTAAACCTCGTCCTTTGATAATAAGAAAACTGGAGGAAAGAACTGGTCATTTCCAAAGAGAAAACCGAGCCGGTTTACAAATCGGAACCGATAGAGAAAGGAAAAATTGGGAAATTTATGGATTCTGAGTGACCTAAAGAGTTACAAAAATCATGAAAAAGGACTTTAGAATGAATTGGATATAAAAATGAAACTGGTTCAGGTGAACCGGATCTGAACTGGTTTGGACCGGTTTGAACCAGATGCTAAATTCATTTTTCTAGGTGGCTTAGAAAATTCAAATTGAAGAATTGAGGCCACCATTAGATAGAGAATGAATTTAGAAATTTTTAATTTTGAAAAATTCAGTTGAATTGGGCCTGAATCGACCAGTTTAAGCTTTGAACCCGGTTCAGACCGGTCTGGTCCGGTTCGAAATAGTGTTGTCTTCTTCCTTCAGATGACAGCACTGTCCACTTGCCGAAAAATCATGCAGCGCCGGTGAAGATGAAATGTCCCTGACCTGGGAGTTTTAGGTAATGAATGACTACTATTAAGGCACCAATCGGACGACCAAGAAGTCCTCGAGCTTACTATATAAAGAGCTCCTCCTCATTCATCCTCCTCACACATGAAAACTCCACTCTCTCCCTACTACTCAATTTTCTGGTGAAGCTCGAACCAGAGCTTCGACTTGGGCATTTTTCTGAGCCAAAGAAAGTGTGGTCAGGTTCTTTGAATTTGGGGAGAAGTCAGTTACACATCTATAGTCTCCATTTGCTCTGAGGGTCACCGAAGAAGCATCGACATGATTGAAAAGTTAAGCACCTCCGGTGGACCGAAGCTGCCCTATTTCGGTCGAGCTGAAATAAGCCAATTCGAGCCCTTCTCAGGCCAAACCAAGCCCTCCCATCACCTCCACAACCCTTCTATAGCTAAATTAGAGCGGAAAGGTAAGCCAATTTGGCCCTCCTCTATAAATTTCGATCAGTGCTAGAGAGAGAATTGGTAAATTTTCAATGACTAAATTCTCACTCAATTCAGCATCAATTGATACAATTCTTGATACTAGGAAGAACCTCAGGATGAGAGCTATCTGCCCATATTGAAAGCCCAGACTGTCGTGCCCCCGACGATAAGCTTTTGAAGCTCTCTCTCTAAGTCCAATTTTCCAACGAAGCTTCGTTTGAGCTCATTCCAACATCAAATCATACGATTCAAAGGGCAATTGAATCGTATGAAGGTGAAGGAACTCTAATCTACTTCAATTTCAACAATTAAGCTCATTTGATCTGTCAATTTGATGAAATCAAATTCGTCTGTGATGGAAGATTGAAATTGGAGAAATTTTGGGAATTTCAAAATTTTGAGGGACTAAAGTACAATTTTATAAAATTGAGGGCCAATTGGGTATGATAAAGATGTTGGAGGACCAATTAGCCAATTTTTGGAATTTTTGGGGTGAAACTTACCATTTTTGTAAAGTAGGGGCAAAATGGTAATTTTGGAAAAGTTGGGACCAAATTGGAAATTTGGAAAACTTGAAAATTTTGAATAAATTAAGATCCTAAGGTGAATTTTTGAGTTTTGAGACTTAATTTGGGGGAAAATCGACATTAGCAACCTAAAGTTAAAGAAAAATAACTTTAGGGACCTAATTGCAAATAAATGAAAAGTTTGGTTATTTCATTCATTGGGGTGAATGAAGGCTATTAGGCCAAAGAATAATGAACAATGATGTTCATATCGTGTAGAAACACGAAGTACCGGGAATGCCAGCTAAGACAAGTTCATAAGAAGGCAACAAGCCGGTTAATAGGACATTCATTGCACTATCGGGTGAGTGGGATTTTATATCATACCCGGTTGGGATGATAAGCACCTCGAAATTTAAAACCCACTACTAAGTGGTATTTTAACCATCAAACCTGAGAGGAGTGATGTGAAAATTACGCTGAAAAACTACTTACTGTTTGTAAGTAGATCATACTTGATTGGTATGATAAACTTTCTCGAAGGAAGTAGAAAACCCGCTTATTGGTTATAAGCGGAGATGTCCTCATACCCGGTTGATATGATGGATAGATGAAAAGTTTATTTTTATTGGAAGTGCTGTCCCCTGACTGTATGCCACTGCTTAAAATTTTTAGGAGACCTTCTTGACGGGAACTCGAATAGCTCATATAGGCCAGAGGCCTCAGTTTTGGAACTTGAGGGCTAATATGCCCGATTTTGAAAATCTCGAACAGTAGGCCCTAGGCCAGATGGCACGAGAAGGGGATCATAAACAAACATGATTTTAAGCCATGAAAACTTAAGTGAATCATACCTGTCTCACAGGTGTCTTAATTGATGGTCTTTAAGGGTAGGCTTTCCGGAATTTCCTGAAAGGGTTATAAGGGAGGGGGTGAGTACAACGACTTAGTGAATGGGTTTTCAAAACTTTTAACTTTTAGGAAAAAGACTTGTATTGGAGTGTGCCATACTCATTTCTTTCAAAAATCTTTTCACAACAAATCTCAGTTTTTACCACTATTTCCTTATTAATCATAATGTGTCATCACCCAACACACATCCTTCATCATAAAGGTCAAACACACATTCGTAGGCTAGCCCATCCACTGAACCCACTTGTGGCATCGGATCAACCTTACCGGCCACCTAGATAGAAGTACGTCCACTTCTACCCTGAGAATGAGTGGATGTTCACGACATCCGACCCTCAATCTTGAAATCAATTCTTTGTGTCCGTATGAGGACAGAGACCTCATCCCATCCCCACCCCAGTCTCATGCGCTTGGTGCTACTCCAAATTTCACATGGTCACCTGGTACGACGAACTGCCCTTATACCCACCAGGTCGTCCAATGCCCTTAAGACGCATCACTACCCCTCTTGGGTGTCTTGATTGTCCCGTAATCACAGTGCATGCACAATTAGTATTTTATTATCATGCCATATAATATGTGGTGCCACTGGTCCAACAGCCCTGACCCTCAACTCAACCCGCAGTTGTTTGTCTTGACTGGTCCGTCGACCTGTCATGTCGCACTGCCACTAGTTAACTGAGTACGTTGGTCCTGTCTTGGTACCATGGTCAAATAATTTCTTTATTCAAAGTTTTATGGCATATAAATCATTTTTGTTTATGAGCTCCTGCTCATGCCAACTGGCCTTGGCCCACTGTACGAGATTTTCAAAATCGCGCATATTAGCCCCCAAGTTCCAAAACTGAGGCCCTCGGCCTATAAGAGCTATTCGAGATCTCGTTAAGGAGGTCTCCCAAATCGTTTAAGCATTGGTACACAGTCAAGGAGAGCACTTCCAACAAAAATATGTTTTAAACTGTCCATCATACCGACCGGGTATAAGGACATCTTCGCTCATAATCAATGAACGGGTTTTGAACTTCCTTCGAGGAAGTTTCATCATACCAACCAGGTATGATCTACTTACAATTGATAAGTAGTTTTTCCGCATGTTTCTCACATCACCCTTTAAGTTATGATGTTTAAAATATTACTTAGTAGTAGATTTTCATTTTTAAGTACTTATCATCCCCAACTAGGTATAATATAAAATCCAACTCACCCGTTAATACAGTGAATTCCACTAAACTGGTTATTTGTATTCATGAAAGCTTATCCTTGCTGGCATTCCTGGTATTTTGTGTTTCTACATGATATGAACATCTCAGTTCATTATCTTTCGGTCTAATAGCCTTCATTCATTACAAATGAATGAGAAAACTAAACTGTTATTTATTTGCAATTAGGTCCCTAAATATATTTCTCTTTAACTTTAAGTCCCTAATGCCGGTTTTTCCTCAAATTGAGTCCCGAAACTTTTAAAATTTATCTTAGGATCTCAATTTATTCCATTTCACAAAAAAGGGGTTTAATTTTCCAAATTTCCAATTTGGTCCCCCAACTTTTCCAAAATTACCATTTTGCCCTTCCTTTACAAAAATGGTAAGTTTTACCCCAAAAATTTCAAAATTCCTCAATTGATCCTCTAACATTATTATCATGCCCAATTAACCCTCAATTTCATAAAATTACATTTTGGTCCTTCAAAATTTGAAAATTCTCAATTTTCCCCCAATTAGAAACTCCTTAACACAAACGAATTTGATTTCATCAAATTGACCGATCAAACACTTCTAATTGTTGAAATTGAAGTTAAAATTGAGTTCCTCCATCTTCATACGATTTAATAGCACTTTAAATCGCAAGTTTTGACATCAGAACAAGCTCAAATGGAGCTTCGTTGGAAAAGAAACTGTAGAGAGAGAAAGCTTCGAAAGTTTACCGTCGGGGGCACGGCGGTCCGAGCTTTCGATCTGGGCAAATAGCTCTCGTATTTAGATTTATCCTAAAATCAAGAATCGCATCAATTGATACCGAATTGAGTTAGAATTTCATCATCGAAATTCTCTCGGTTCTCTCTCTAGCACTGGCTGCCCTTTAAAGCTATATCTTTCTTAGAATAATATAAATCAAAACAACACAAAGTTTTAAACTTATTATACCTGCATTACAGAACATTATTTGGTGGTACTTGAGGTAAGCTTTATGGGGTTACCTGAAAGGGATATAAGGGAGAGAGTGAGTTCAACAAATTAGTGAATTGGTGTTCAAAGATTTACTTTTAGAAAAATAGTTTAAATTTGGAGTGTGTGAGACTCCTTATTTTCTTTTTAAAATATTTAATTCTCAATTCTTAGTTTCCATAACCATTTCTCATCATAATAGTGGGTTTATCACTCAACACACGTCCTTCATCATTATGGAACACACAATCGTAGGCCAGCCTATTCACTGAACCCACTTGTGGCATCGGAGCGATTTTACCGGCCACCTATATAGAATCACGTCCACATCTACCTTGAGAATGAGTGGATGTTCACGACATCCGACCCTCAACCCCGTAACAAAACTCCGTGTCCGTATGAGAACAGAGACCTCATCATGTCCCCACCCGATCTCATGCGCTGAAGCTACTCAGAATTAGTGATATTACATTTGCTTCAACTTAAGAGAACCAATTTAAAATCAACTACAAATTTTCTAATGTATCTATGAACAAATGGAATTACAATATCCTTATTTATAGCATGAAAAAGTTGCATACAATCATGTAAAATTGTCAATTTACACCATATTCCTCTACGAGCTCTATGAAGGGTCTCTAAAATAGTAGTCCCATTTCTAAGAGACATGTATAATACTTCGATGAAGTATTACTTTCATTAGCCATATAGAAACCTCAAGTCTGTGAGCAAAAAAAAACCCATATCTCCTTTCTCTCTTTGCTTTCCCTCGAGAGAGAAGTGGTTTTATTCTACAACTTCTCATTTAACCTTTGTTCCCCAACAATGGCTTCTCCATGATGGTACCCTTCTTTTGTTCGTTTGTTTTTTACAAAAGGTGGAGTTGTTTTTTGGTGTCGAGACAGATGTTTGAGTTACTGATCTTTCATGGAAGTAAAGGCCTCCGGGGTCATGGAAGTGGGTGGGGGAAAGGATGGATTGAATCTCCATGATATCCTTTCTCACTTAGTATGGCCATTCTTAAATCCCTTCATCCCTTTTCAACCCCTAACATTGATTTTGTGGGACGAGATGAGGCAGATAGACTAAAAATCAAGACATTTTCTTGGGAACATTTTCAGGTATGCACTCTCCACCTCGCCTACAACTGAACTGGAGAGGCCGAGGTTGACTGTGTTGCTATCTCTCCTCTCCTCTTAGCCTAATTTTGGATTTCTTAGGAAATCACTTCTATGGCCTATTTCTATGGATGCACGGGTCCAACCGGGTGCCAAGCCGATTTCTATGTGTTTTCCCCCATTAAGTGTACAATTGAATCCAAAGTCTATGTAATATACGATATGTGGTCCTGAGATAGTGAAGGTCACTCGCCTAATATAGGCCTCTCTAGAAAGCTCAGAAAGGTATGCTTCATTGGTTTCGATAACCTAACCTACCAATTAATGCATACATGTAGGATGATAGATATTATAGACAAAAGACATGTACATATATGCATATAAACTATGCTATATATATATATATGTGCAACAAGGCTCCATCAGTTGGATGGGGAATGCGTTTTGTCATAAAAACCTCATCAAACTGGACAAGTAACCGGAATAAATCATTTTTGGGTTTTCTAACACTAACATTTTTCAATAGAACATGAGGTTGATGAATGAATTCCTTAATATTGTGAGGGTTTGTATTGAAATGTCAGATTTTGAAATATTCTTTAATGAAGCTGCTATAGGCTTGAATTGTATTAAAATTAAAATTACTTCTGAACATGCCTAATATCTGAACCTTTTTATATTGGAGGTTCAAAATGAAAATATGTAGGACTCGACATTTTTTTGTCCACTAGCACATTTAAGTGGCTTCTTTAATGGTTCCTCTAGTAGTGTATGAATGGGTCATCGACCCATTTGATTTGTTTGTTATTGTATACTTTAGTCCCACCATGACTAAATTGTTGAACATTAAAATCAAGGATCACAACACACAAAGGTAATTCAAAAGAGAAAAAATGATGGTAAATTACTAATTTTCCAATTTTAGGTAGAACTAACTTTTTAAGTAAATATAAATATTTTATCCAAATGATCTTTTAAAGTTTATCAAACTAAACTCTAATTGAACTTGAGCTCAGTCTCAAATGTGGGAAGGAAGAGTCTCCTCTATTTTAGGGCTCGTGAAGCAACAGCATAGCAGCTAGCCAGAAATAGTCTATATGGCAGAACACATCAGAAAGCCAGCAATCCCGAGATTTGTTCCCTGTTGAACTTTCCAATTTGGGTTGTTCAAGCGTTTTTTTCGACAAAAAGAAACAGCTAGGTGGCTCAACAAACTGTCATTTTAGTGGCTAACCATCTCAGAATTTTAGTGGCTAACCAGTCACTAAAATGTGCACATGCATGTGGTGCCGAGTACAATAAACCCAATAATTCAAGAAAAATGTGATTTACTCTTATCATGGACTCCTAACAGTACATGAAATGTATGCTTTTGTAATAAATGGATCCTATGAATCAAGAGGACCCGACACCCACACCCAGGATGGTGCAATGCAAACCATTGGCCTATGACAAGTTGACCCAAAATTAAGAAAAATGGAAGCTGTCATTTGTTATATGAATTAATTACTACCATTGGTACTTTCCTTCACTTTTGTTCAGTTATAATTGAATGTTCCCAGAATAGGATATAAAAATACAAAGAAAAAAAAGTGAATATTGTAGTGACAACCTAATATTTCGTCCAACAAACAACCACAAATTGTGACTTGGATTTATCCGTGAATTTTTTTTATCTCTTAATTCATTATTCGTACTATCTTCTAAATTTAAGGAAAAAAAAGGAAAGGATAGTATAAGTTGTAAGACGAATATATGCCCTCATCCCTTCTCATCTTCAGAGTCAATTTGTAATCATTAGACAGAATGCTCATAAAGCTACACTATCTAGCTAATGGGTGGAGTACTTTTGCACTATAAAAGATATACACATCTATACATATAATGGGACTAGAAGGAATACATAAAATATTAATTATGAAAATTAATTTATTTCAAATCCCCACAATGACAAGCCATTGCATTTTTTTATTGAATTTTGCCTTTTAAATCCTCCTTTTGCCACACATTTTTTTTCTAGGTTTACCCGATCCTTAGAACGCACGGTTCTTCTGCTGCAGAAAATCAATTTAGGTTCAATGGGCTTGGATTTAGGGCACACATATGTATGTATATGTGTACCTAAGGTGACTCGCCCCTTTCCCACTCATTCTCTCAATCATTTCATTTCATTACTCCATTAAATATTTTATTTTGTGAGTGGAGAGGATATACTGATTTACATTATTATTATTTAATTGTTTTTAAAATTATTTTTACTTAATGAAAAATATAAATAAAATTTTCAATTATTGACTCCCTCTCTCTCAATTTCTTTTACTCATTACACTAAAGTTTTGGTTGAAATTCTAAACTTATTCAAATAATATTATAATTTTTTCTTAAATAAAATTTTATCCTTTAAAAAAGTATCAAATAAAACCCTAATTTTTTTTACTTTAATTACAACCCTAATCTCTTTAGTTATGCTCAAATAATATTATTATATTTTCTACCAAAATAATACAGTAATATTTATTTAAAGTTATATTTGTGTGAGTACATATATACTTATATAAAATCAAGTAAGTAATAATTTATTTTTATTTAAATTATTATATAAATATTATAATTTTATTAATTTGATTTATCAGGTAAATATTAGTATTTTATTTTATTTAAATAAATATAATATTTATTTTTATAAAAAATGTATAGTTGAATTATATTTTAAATATTAATTTAAAAAAATTGGGGGTAAAAAAGAAAAACAAGTAGTACACTTCTCCATCTCTGGGTTTTTTTTTTCCGACCAGATTAGTGCCATCTCACTCGCTTGTTGTACACTTCTCTCTCTCTCAAAATTCTTAGAAATGAAATATTTTCTCTCATCACTGTCTTTAAAGTCATTTTTGCATTTATAAACAGTTGTTCTGCAAGCTCTTGAGCTTCCCGTTCCAAGCCAACCTTTTCTCTTTATAAATGCTCAAGAGTTCCCCTGGCCTTGCGTCCGAGCTCTCTCTCTCTCTATCTGATTGTTGCAATTAGGTCCACCACTCGGGCTTGAAGAATGTCACTGGACATGGCCTCGGAGCGAGTCTGTTATGTCCACTGCAACTTCTGCAACACCGTCCTAGCGGTACTAGATCGTCTACCCAGTTTCTCTCACTTGCGTTTTTTCGCCTGCTCGATCACTGTTGAATTTGTTTAAAATTCCTTGTCGATCGAGCTTAAATTCAAAGAACCCCCTTTTTCAGGCTTTGGAGGAAATGATTCCGAGTACCCTTAAACAATTTTTGAAGGAGTCATTACTAAGAAGCCCTCAACCATTTCCCCTTGTTTTTCCATATAGATTTCTCCAGGAAGTGAGTCTGATCCCATGAAACTTCGATTGGATCCAATTCACTGAATTAAATTCCATGTTCTTGTGAAAGAAAAAGAAAAGGCTTTGAGGCCAAGAGCTTGTCTCTTGTTTCCTTCCCTCTTTGGAGGCACTCAACCAGTTAGGAGCTGTTTTGGGAGAAAACCCTAGAAATCTCTCTCTTTGGTTTTGTATGATTACAGATTTGTCATATTTTTCCTGCATAAGATAGTAGGAGTCGGAGGGTTGGCTTTTTTCTAGGTGAGTAGAACAATTCAGATGTATTGGCTGAGGCTGAATCGTCTGTTCTAGGGTTTTTTTTCCTCCAATCTTCTCCCCTTCTACTTCTTATTGTTCCTCCTTTTCTCTCTCTTTGTAATAAGCCAAGAAGAATCCCTCATCTGGGCATCCACAGAGAAAACAATTTTCACAGCGAAGCTTATGACTCCTCTCATCTATTACCCAAGAAAGCTCTATATATCCATTATTAAGTGGTTCACATAAATTCAATTTTCCATGAATAAGAAATTTAATTTCTTCCCCATTTTTTTGCATATGATTATGCCTCTCTCTCTACCCTTTCTGTAAATGAGATGAGCGGTGGGCGCTTCTGTTCATGCATACTAAGTAACTATATGAACTATATGCGATTGAAGATGATTATAACTTTCCTTTGTTCTTGTTTCAGTTTTATTTTTCTTTCGGGTCACGAGGTCGATGAAGAAAACTCGTCTCTTTTCGATTTAGTGACAGAATTCTCTTTTGAATGTCATATACAAAGGCATATGCTTTTCCTTTCTCTTTATTCATGAACATTGAAAATCCTTTTTAAGAGCAAGCATGGCATGCATAATATCTAGAGATCCCTCACTTCATCTCTGACCAAAAATCGAAATGGTAATCTTAAATCACTGCAAAAAGCTGTCCACTAGCTATTACGTACATATCAACTCATTTTAGTGAATAATAATAATATATTTACTATAAGGTTTTCAAAGAAAATATATACAAGGGAGAGAGGGGGGGCTGTGGGTGTTAATGGAATGGGGACTTTATGGCTTCTGCTTCACAGTCATGTCACTTTCAAATTTCTCACCATTGCTTTGGTGCTGTCAGAGATGGAGATAAAAGTGAAGCGCACCGGGAGAGCAGTACAAAATGCAGTTCTTAGTATTTACCTATCATTTATCCATCCAAGATTCCATTAACCACCCCTCTTAATTGAGGCAAACTGACTTCACTTTCAAATTTCAGTTTATATTTTAGGGTTTGATATCTGAGAGAGTGGAAAGAGAGAGAAATGCATATAAACCTTCAAACCTCAGACATCATGTCTCTTCATCTTCTCCCCACTGGCTATTCCATGTGTTATTAGAGAGGCCAATTTTGCAACCCCTGCAGTTAATTTTTTTTTAATTAGGAGGATGTTATGAAATCAATCTAGGGGACAGTTTTCTTAACCTGCATGATATGATCTACATGCATATAGTCAATTGATAGAAAAATAAGATGAATTTATTGCACGAAAAATCAATCTTTTATTGGAGCATCTTCACTCTGACTGGCCGACCTGCACGATATCAGGTCTGTCCTCTAGCGATTCCGAAGGCGATTGGCCATGCTTCTGCAGCATATGCATGTCTGGAGGAAATATTAGCTATAAGTTTACTTACAGTTGAAATTTGAAAGATGGGTCTGATTTCAAATTTGGCACCTTCCAAATTTGTGCAGGTAAGCGTTCCATCCAGTAGCATGTACACCATAGTGACAGTGAGGTGCGGGCACTGTGCAAATCTCCTCACCGTCAACATGGCCGGCGTTTCCCTTCAGCCCCATTCTCTCCAGCTCAATCAAGTAAGTATATATAACTCCCAAAAGGTTGATATATGCATAGAGAATATCATGAATTGATGTAGCTAAAAGTGGCTGTTTTCATAGATATTACTGGTGAGGGGGGAGAGCTAATTACTTGGGTTTTATCTAATGTGTGATGAGAGAAGCCACAGAAACAGCAGTACCTGACCGGACCGGATCAACTGTTGAAGGGAAGTGGATCATCTTCTTCCAAATGCAACACCAGCAACGTTCATGATAAGTTCACTTCTTCATTCGAATCCGCTCCTCAGCATCAACATCAGCAGCAGCAAGATCAAGCCCCCTCTAGACTCCCTCCGATCCGCCGTAAGTCCTGTTCCTCCCTCCCACTGCCTCTCCTCTCTGCTTGGTGGGTGTTGGTGTTTTTTTCCCTTTATATTCAATTGCCCTGACATACACAAATTTGTAAAAAGAGCAAGAAACCAAGAGAAGTACCCCCCCACTATGACGCATGTACAGACATGTTTCACGCATATATTGATTGAGGTTGCTAGCTGGTTTCATATATCTGATGATCATGGATCCACTCGTGACTCGTGCAAAGATAGCGACTAGACTTTCAGTTCTTGGGATGCATAACAATGAAGCTGGTCCTTCTAAATCATACATACAACACATGTTTGCATGCATGTCTGTACATGTACATGTACATGCTTACGCCAAATCGTTTTACTTTTCATTAAAACACACACCTCTTCTGCATGTTTGTCTTTTTTTTCCTATGAGGGACCAGATCTCTTTTTTTCTTTCATACCATACAAGTTCAATTTTTTTGGGGTAACTATAAGACATGCTTAATTTTATATCAAGTAATTATTGATAATATTATTCTACGCAACATGCAGCTCCTGAGAAGAGGCAACGAGTGCCCTCTGCATACAATAGGTTCATAAAGTACGTGCAATTTCAGACCTAGATCATCAACACCAATGAGATCATGCTATATTAATTAGATTTCTTTGCAGGTTTAACTGATCAGAAGTCTGCACTAACCCAAACTTTATTCTTTTCTAAATCATCTGCAGAGAGGAAATCCAACGGATTAAAGCCAGTAATCCCGATATCAACCACAGAGAAGCGTTCAGCATGGCTGCAAAAAATGTAAGTCGGTCTGGTCCCACTTGGATGGATCGATTAGTATTGATGATGTTCAAGTAAATTATTAAGGTTGTTTCATTTTTTGTTGGAAAAATGGTGGAATTGGGGGGGAAAGCAGTGGGCACATTTTCCACATATTCACTTTGGGCTGAAGCTGGATGGAAACATGAACAAAAAGAGCAAGGTAGACCATCACAGTTCCGTTAATGGAGGCGACCATCTCCTTCACTCAAATCAACACCACAAGTCCCATGGCTTCTATTAGAAGAAGAAGAAGAAGAAGAGGAGGAGGAAAGAATAATGGTCTTTTCTATATGACGATGTGCTTATATAAGTATACTGCTACGACAAATGGGGGCGTTTGATTGAACCAAGTGTATGATGGGAATCCTTATTCCCAACACTACATGCATATTGATCTTCTCTCCAATTAGAATAAGGTTGATGAGAAGGTACACATATGTATATTTCCCAGTTTTAAAGCCTTAGAGTGGTTAAATCTTTTTTTTTTCTGGTTGTGTGCTGCATAAAACCCTCCTTCCCCGTTAAAAATTTGTCAATTAGATTCTCTGTTGAATTTGGACATCTTCCCTGTCATCTTCACTATTTGCTTGCAGTTTGTGGGTTGCGCATGTACTTACATATAGTAAATGGGTTTGTATTAAACTGCAATAACCAATCTATTGACATCTTTTCAAATTTAGAGAAATTTCTCATGTGCATTTCTAGCCAAGGGCCAATGCTTTGATTGCATGCATGTGTAAATGTAGAGAACAACCCTTAGCAAAGACCATTGCTGCTGCTGCCATTAGTAAGTACATAGGCCCGCCAGGTCATCTCCGTCTTGAATTATATATATTTGTATCAAATAATTTATTTATCACTTATCTAGAAACTCATAAAAAATTTATTGCTAATATATATATATATATAATATGTAATTCCTTAAATGATTATTAATTAGATTCGAGTCTCTCCCAATATCAAATTCTTTCTCTATAAATTTTATATACTTTTAACATTCGATATTTTAGCAAACCAAATGCACCCAATTTAACATAATTAACCTATCATAAGAAAATATTCTTATATTGCATGTGATATTCAATTTTTTCATATCATGCAATTTTAATAATTTACTACAAGTGAGGACTAAGAGCACAACTATTCTATATATGCCTTGAGAAAGGACTATTTTGAAAATGGACAACAAACATATATATATATATTTAGAGAGACGAACGGTCACTGCCTTTCTCAATAAGACGTACAAAATTTAACTTAAATGGACTACAAATATATATATATAGAGAGAGAGAGACTAGGGTTGACGTTAACAGTTCAATTCTTTCTCTTTTATGGGATTTCAAATGTCACTTCAGAAGGGTCAGAAACCCTCATTTAATAGGAACACAGCGACACCGAATTTTATGTCTCAGAGCGAAAATCATATATATTTCGTGCAAGGGTGCTGGCTGCTAGCTACGGACAAGACACACTCCCAAAAGCCTTATTTTTTTCTTTTTCTTTCGTAAGTTTTGTTTCTATCTTTTTGATTTTTTGGATATGGATCGTTTGATTCTTTTCTGGTGCCCAAGCAAATCAGACATTCATTCTCTCCGGTCATTGGGAAATGTTCTTCTTACATACTGTGCAGCAGATATATGCCCTAGATCTCACGGAATGGATTCTCCCGGATCCATGAGCTAGCTATACAACTGGTTTTGTATATATCCTCAATTACATGGAAAATATGCTAGTAATAGTAATTCACACAAATCATATAGGAATCGATCGCAATTCTCAATAAAGAAAAATAGAGATGTCATATCGTTAACAGATTGCGAATCTCAGTACACACTACCTTTTGGATTTAAATCATCATCTCCCGGCTTTGACCAAAAATGGTTGCTAATATATAAAGGAAGAAAGATAAAATTACGGGAGAAAGGCATAATTTTTTTCCATCATAGCTGCTGGGATCTTTCATGGGGAGAAGATATGACATCTCAATGCCGGGCATTGCAGTTTTAACTTTGGAGGCATGTATGGGGTGTCATGAGTCCTTAAAAGTATGGTTTTGGAGAATAGAGAGAGAAGATGAAAAGTGGGAATTCAAACCCTGCAAGCGTTACCCTTTTGCAAGTTCCCATCTTCCTAGAGAGAGATGTTTATGTGGGGTTGAGAGTTAACAGTAGAGAATCTGTAGTGTCAAATCATGAGAGAGTTGGTATTTTGGACTTATACATGTGAGCCCTTCCCTTCTCTCCTCTTTCTTACCACCATCTCGATTGGGAACAATTTATATTTGTTCAAATGTTTAAACACTAGAAGGTAATTATAACACTATAATTCCTAAATACGGATAAAGGAAATAGGAAATAGGAAATAGGAAATTAATTATTAAATATTTAGAAGAAAACTGTCTTTTTAGATTTAGATTTAAGTTAAATTAGCTTATTTAATATATATATCTCCCAACATAATATCTTCCTAGGGAAAAGTTGAATCCAAATCTTGGTATGAAAAATATCATATGATCATAATATCTACACGAGGAAAAAAAAAAGCATCTTAATATGCTAAAGTCATATTATTTTATTAGCTGGATGGGTATGCATGTATGACCTGTAATGGCTTTCTAAAAACACGACCATTTTATTGGATTCCCCTACACGCCATGCCTTCCTTTTTAAAGTTGTCTGGGATACGCTGTCTTGTCACCAGAGAAGTGGGCCGGGGAGAGACGACCTACTGATTTAACATTTTCTCGTCTGATAAGAGTGATGGAGAAAGGTGAGATATGGCAAAAAAAAAAAATTAAAAAATAGAAGAAGATACTTGAGGATTTCATTTCATCAACTCAGTTCCTCCAAATTGAGTTAAATAATATAATGCTCAAACATTTATTACTAATTTATATTCGATTTATAAATTATAAATATTAGTTATTTTTATTCCTAATTTAGACATTAAATTATATCCACCAATTTGGTGTTGATAAATACAACTACTACATTGTCCATCAATTATTGTTCATCTTGCACTGCACCTACCCTATCCCTTCTTTGTTTGTCGGTTTCTCATCGAGGCTCTTCTTATAATAGAACAGATTCATACATGGAATTTAAAATCAAAAGACAAGGAATGGGTATATATCCACTGCATATGGATTGGTGATGAGTGAGGGATGAGAGGTATGCTATGCATGTATAACATTCAAATTCCATACAATGAATATGAACAAGTCATCATTTCCTTAGGAACATTTTCTAGTAGACTATCATCTCTTGAGTCTTCTCCCAATTTGAGGTATCCATTGAATAATGATTCCATGGGAGTCGGCAAGAAGTACATGAAATTGGTCATGGATATGCATGAGTTATAAATTTAATATGTTTTTGGAAAAAAAAAACTTTTCCTTATCTCTCAATAATAATCAAAATCACCTTATTGAAAAAAAAATCAAAATATTATATAAGTAAAATATATTACTAATTCGAGCCGGTTTAAAAGTAAAAAAATTATTAATGTCATGCTCATCCAGGTATATATATGAGTGTCAGCTCTAATGGTGTGTTCCACTTCTTGCTAGGTACTCAACTTGTTTATTCCTAGGTATATATCAAATTCATGTATTCAAGAACTTTCCTATACAAGTAGAAGACTTATTTAAGATTTCGAGTTGGACACATTTGATTGGTGTACCAGCAACACTCCACATATCACCGCATTTTGATAATTCATCACGTGACTCGTCCCTCCTTTATTTGTTGGTTGGCTTATACCAAAATGCTCGTCACATTGAATGGTGTCCGCTCAATGCTATTTTGGTGAAGTACCTTAAAAATGCAGTGATCATTTATTTTATTCTTTGAGTGGACTAATAAGAATGTGATCTAGGAAGCAACCATGCTCACCCGACAATTATAGGATATTCTATAATTAAAGGGCTGGGATGAGGAGCTAATACAAATGGAGTAGACTATACATAGGTTGCTATGATTATTGTGTTTGATAAAGACGAATTTGAGAGTTTATCATAGTAACAACATCTCTTATTATTATTGGTACGTTAAAATTGGTACGTTAAAAGTATGGGACCTAAAAAATTACTTGTACACAAGGTAAGGTAAGTCAAATAAATTAAGTATAAGTGAGTAAATAAATGAATAAAAAAGGATAAACAGAGCGATAGAATGTCAAATTAAATCACGAGTTGATTGTAAGAGAATCTATTTTTGATGTCAAGGATGAATGACTAAGTTTTGGGGGTAAAACTCCTAAAAGGAGGGGAGAGTTGTGAAATCCATTCTCCTGTACTAAGTAAATCAGAGAAATAATTGGTGATTTTGAGAAAATCGAGCAGAAAAAAGAATAAAAAATGATAAAAAAAGGTTAAAATGGGAAATTGAAAAATACCAAATGACCAAAAATTCATAAAAATCATGAGAAAGAACTGGGAAGTGGAATTGATGAGAGAACCGGACCAGTTTGGGGTGAACCGGACCCGAACCGAATTGAACCGGGATGAACCGAGATGAACCATTCTAAATCGGTTCAATGATTCATTTTTCTAGGTGGTTTAAAAATGTTAATTTGAGAAATTGAGGCCACCATTAGATAGAAAATGAATTTAGAAAATTTTAACTTTTAGAAAACCGGTCTAATAGAGTTCGAACCATCCATATTTCAAATACGGGTCACCAAACCCGATCGGACCAGACCGATCAACGAACTGGTCAACGATGCCCAATCAGTAGCCACACAAGCATAAACAACTAATGAGAGGCTGCCACATGTCCAGTCAAGGTCAACGAATGGCCACACAGACACTGGCAGCCAATAAGAGTCTAACATGTCTCTGGTCAACGGGTCAACGTGTCACGCCTTGACCCGGTTTGGTCGGATCCCCTGATCAACCTGCCACTCTCCCGGTTTATTAAAGGGTTTCCCCTTATCGTAAACCGTAAAGAGTAAGGCATCTTTTAACTTGCACCTTTTTTCTGGAATAGCATAATCAAAACTGTATGAAATTTAAAACTTTACATACCTTTATTACAGGCATCTTAGTTGACAGTTTTTAAGGGGAGGCTTTTCGGGATTTCTTGAAAGGGATATAAGGGAGGGGGTGAGTATGACTACTCAGTGAATGGGTTTTTAAAAGCTTTTGACTTTTAAGAAAAATATTTATATGGAGTGTGCCAGACTCCTTTGTTTTAAAAAATCTCATCATTTAAAAATTTGGATTTTTCCATTATTTCTTAGTTACCACGGTGTGTCATCACCCAACACACATTCGCAAGTCAGTATCACTACTGAACTCGCTAGTGGCTTCGGAGCGACTTTTCCTGCCACCCGGAGAGAAGTACGACCACTTCTACCCTAGGAATGAGTGGATGTACGTGACATCCTACCCACAATCCCAAAATCACTTATACATGTCCGTATGAGGACAGAGACCTCATCCTATTCCCACCCCGGTCTCATACGCTTCGTGCTACTCTAGATTTTGCACAGACACCTGGAACGATGAACTGCCTTATAGCCACCAGGTCGTCCAGTGCCCTTAGGACCCCTCATGGGCGTCTTGATGATCCCGTACTCACAGTGCATGCACAAACAATGTTTTCTTATATTTCCATGTAATCTGTGGTGCCACCAGTCCAACGGCCCCAACTCTCAACTCAACCTGCAGCTGTTTGTCTTGACTAGTCCGTCGACTTGTCATGTCGCACTACCGCTAGTTGACTGAGCATGTCGGTTCTATCTTGGTACCATGGCCAAACAATTCACTTATTAAGTTTTATGGCACATATATCATGTTCATTTACGAGCTCCTGCTCGTGCCAACTGGCCTTGGGCCCACTGTATGAGATTTTCAAAATCAGGCCCCCAAGTTCCAAAATCGAGGCCCTCGGCCTATTAGAGCTATTCGAGCTCCCGTCGAGAAGGTCTCCCAAATTGTTTAAGCATTGGCACACAGTCAGGGGAGAGCACTTCCGACAAAAATAGGTTTTTACTGTCCATCATACCGACCGGTATAAAGACATCTCCGTTCATAATCGATGAACAGGTTTTCAACTTCCTTCGAGGAAGTCTAGTCATACCAACCGGGTATGATCTACTTACAACCCGTAAGTAGTTTTTTTTCGCATAACTTTCACATCACTTTCTCTAAGTAGTGATGATTAAAATACCACTAAACAGTGGGTTTTTATATCGAGGCACTTATCATCCCCAACCGAGTATGATATTAGTAAACCCACTCATAATAGGTAAGTTGTTTTTATCTTTAAGTTGTGCTCATCATCCCAACCGGATATGATGTTAGTAAACCCACTCACAACCAGTAAGTGGTTTTTAACTTTAAGTTGTGTTCATCATCCCAACCGGGTATGATGTTAGTAAACCCACTCACAACCGGTAAGTGGTTTTTAACTTTAAGTTGTGTTCATCATCCCAACCGGGTATGATGTTAGTAAACCCACTCACAACCGGTAAGTGGTTTTTAACTTTAAGTTGTGTTTATCATCCCAACCAGGTATGATGTTAGTAAACCCACTCACTCGTTAATGCTATGAATTCCACTAGACTGGTTCTTTGTATTCACGCGAGCTTGTCCTTGCTGACGTTCCTGGTATTTAACGTTCCTACACGATATGAATAACCTTGTTCATTATTACTCGGCATAACAGCCTTCATTCATTAATGAATGAGAAAATCCAAACTTTTAGTTATTTGCAATTAGGTCCCTAAAGTTATTTCTCTTTAACTTTAAGTCCCTAATGTCAGTTTTTCCTCAAATTGAGTCCTGTAACTTTTAAAATTTATCATGGGACCTCAATTTATTCAATTTCACCAAAAAGGGGTTTAATTTTATAAATTTCCAATTTGGTTCCCCAATTTTTCCAAAATTACCATTTTGCCCTTCTTTCACAAAAATGGTAAGTTTTCCCCAAAATTTCCAAAATTCCTCATTTGGTCCTCCAACATTATTTTCATGCCAAATTGACCCTCAATTTCATAAAATTGTATTTTGGCCCCTTTGAATTTCGAAAATCCCCAAATTTTCCATCAATTTCAACTCTTCAACACTACCGAATTTGATTTCATCAAATTGATCGATCAAACACTTCTAATTATTGAAATTGGAGTTGAAATTGAGTTCCTGTATGTTCATACGATTCTAAGAAACGTTGAATAGCAGATTTTAATGTCGGAACGAGCTCAAATAGAGCTTTGCCGGAAAATAGACTATAGAGAGAGAAAGCTTCGATTACTCACCGGTGAAGGCACGACAGTCCGAGCTTTCGATCTGGGCAGATAGGTCTCGTTCTGAGGTTCATCCTAAAATCAAGTATTGTATCAATTGATGCAGAATTGGATTAGAATTTAGTCATTGAAATTTGGTCGACTCTCTCTCTAGCACCGATCAAAAATTATAAAGGGGAGCCAAATTGGCTTACCTTTCGATCCTAATTCGGCCGTGGAAAGATTGAGGAAGTGTTGGGAGGGCTTGGTTTTGCCTGAGGAGGGCTTGAAATGGCCGATTTCAGATTGGCCGAAATAGGGCAGCTTCGGTCCGCCGGAGTTGCTTCACTATTCCATCATGTCGGCGCTTTTCTAATGATTTTCGGATTGACTGGAGTTTGCTATCAGATAGCTGTCTTCTCCCCGGTTCTAAAGAGCTCGACCTTTGTTCAAGTCGAAGCTCTGGTTCGAGCTTTGCCGGGAAATGGAGCAGTAGAGAGAGAGAGAAGTGTTCAGGTGTGAGGAGAATGAAATGGGGATGACCTCTTTATATAGTCGTAAAACCCGTGTATTAAATGGACGAGATTTATTACTAGTATTAATATTACCATAAATTATTGGTATTAATTCCAATAATTTAATTTCAATATTAATTCCAATAATTTAATTTCGGTATTAAATTATTTGTATTAATTCCAATAATTTAATTTAGGTATTAAATTATTGGTATTAATTTTAATAATTAAATATATATTAATTGATGGCTATTTATGATAAGCCGTACGTTCGCATAAAAATTTTTGACCCTTAACTTTGAAGTTCTTATATAATCTAGTTCACCTGAACCAATTTGGTTTTTGTTTTCTAATTTGTCTTAAGTTTCTTTTCCAATGTTTAATAAATCATTTGTATCAACCAAAAGTTGTAAATTTTTATATTGTTTATTCCCAAATGTAAACCGGTTTGGTTTTCTTATTCGGTTTGACTGGTTCTTTTCCCGATTTTCCTTAACTCAAATGTGCGGGGTTTACACAACGACTGATGTGGCGATTGAGTTGAACCTCCACATCAGAAAAACCGACCAATCATAGTGTTCCACGTGGCATGCCCACCACGTCAGCGTCTTTAACCTCCAACCGTTGATAGAGAGAAGAGAGAAGAGAGAAGAGAGAGAGGCCGGAAAAGCTGAAGTCTCCGGTGACTCGAAAATCTCTCCGGTCAGGTTGCTAGCAGCCAAGTCGAAGGCAGAGTCTTACACAGGCCAGTAGTCTAAACAGTTGCTAAGCTCCCTATATAAAGAGCACCCCTTCATTCATTCTCAGCATCCCACAATCTACCGAAGAAGGAGAGGTGCTTAGTTTTTTGATGAACAGTAAACTAGAGCTCCAACATCGGGGCTTTTCTCCACCTCCGAAGCTACATTTGGTATCGTTAGAATTGGGAGGAAGTCCTTTACACAACTACACCCTCCCTTTAGCCTGAGGACCACCGTGGAGGAGCGAGAAAGCTTAAACAGTAACACCGCTCCTTGATTGTCAGCAGCCAGAGTTGCTCGAGCTCAAATCGAGCCATCCCCAGGCCAATTTCGGCCAAACCAAGTCTCCCAAACGCCACCTAGAGGTGCGCTGACCTTTCCCTGAGCTAGCACGACCACCAATTGAGGTGCAATTTGATCTAGGAAGGAACCCCGAGAGGAGAGCAATTTAGAGAAAGCAAAAGCTCCGGTCGCCGGATCCTCACCGGTAAGATATCGAAGCTTTCTCTCTAGACTGAATTTTTCAGCGAAGCTCCGTTTGAGCTCATTTCCAAGCCAAATTGAGTGGTTCAAAGCTTGAAATAATGAGAAAAACATAGAGAAGGTTCAAATCAAGAATGAGGGCAATTAACCAAGTTTTGGGGATCAATTGAACGAAATTGTGATTTGGGGACCAAATTGCAATTTTTGAGAAAATTAGGCAATTTGGGGATTTTTGAAAAATTGGTATACGAATTGCAATTTAAGGAAAATTGGGGTAATTTCATGAAATTAACTTCCAATTGAGCAATTAAATGAAATGGAGGGCCAATTAGCAATTTTTTTTAAAAGTTCAAGGGCCAATTAGTAATTTTTTGAAAATTTAGGACCGATTGACAATTATGGAAAATTTGAGGACCAATTGGTAATTTTGGAAAAACTAAGGACCCATGAGAAAAATTGGAAGTATTAGGGATTTAACTGAGATTAATAAAGATCAGGGACTAAAATGTAAAGTTACAAACTTTAAGGGACCTAACTACAATTAATGCATAATATAAGGACCTATGGCGAATACCAAAAAGTAAAAGGTCCCTTATGTCAATCCTCCCTAGTTCTCCCAAACTAAAGTTAATTCTCTTTAACTTTAAGTACCTAATACCAGTTTTTCCTCAAATTGAAACCCAAAGCTTCTAAAATTTATCATAGGACCTCAATTTATTCCATTTCACAAAAAGGGGATTAATTTCCCAAATTCCCAATTTGGTCCTCCAACTTTTCCAAAATTACTATTTTGCCATTCCTTTACAAAAATGGTAAGTTTTGCCCCAAAAATTCTAAAATTCCTCAATTGGTCCTCCAACATTATTTTCATGCCCAATTGACCCTTAATTTCATAAAATTGCATTTTGGTTCTTTTGAATTTCGAAAATCCCCAATTTCCCCCAATTTTTCCCCTAATTCCAACTCTTTGCCACAGTCGAATTTGATTTCATCAAATTGACCGATCAAACACCTCTCATTGTTGATATTGAAGTTGAAATTGAGTTCCTCCATGTTCATACGATTCTATAGAACTTTGAATTGTAAGTTTGGACGTCGGAACGAGCTCAAATGGAGCTTCATTGGAAAACAAACTATAGAGAGAGAAAGCTTCAATTACTCACCGATGAGGGCACGACAGTCCGAGCCTTCGATCTCGCAGATAGTTCTCATCCTGTGGTTTATCCTAGAACCAAGAATCGCATTGATTGATGCCGAATTGAGTTAGAATTTCATCATTGAAATTCTGCCGGTTCTCTCTCTAGCAGTGGCCGAAAATTGCAAAGGGGAGTCGAATTGGCTTACCTCTCAGTCCTAATTCGGTTGTGGGAGGGCTGAGGAAGTGTTGGGAAGGTTTGGTTTGGCCTAAGGAATGCTTGAAATGGCCAATTTTAGCTCGACCGAAATAGGGAAGCTTCAATCTGCCGGAGCTGCTTCACTATTTCATCATGCTGGCGCTCCTCCAGCGATTCTTGGATTGACTAGAGTTTGCTATCAGATAGCTGTCTTCTCCCCGGTTCTAAAGAGCATGACCTCTCCTTCTGAGGTTAAGAAAAATGTTCAAGGCGAAGCTTTAGTTTGAGCTTCACCAAGAAATGGAGCAGTAGAGAGAGAGAAGTGTTCAGGTGTGAGGAGAATGAATGGGGATGACCTCTTTATATAGGTGTAAAATCGTGTATTAAATGAGAGAGATTTATTACTAGTATTAATATTGCCATAAATTATTGGTATTAATTCTAATAATTAAATATATATTAATTTATGGCTATTTATGATAAAGCATATCATAAATAGCCATATATTAACTTCAAAGTTCTTATGGGATATCATTCACCTAACCAATTTGGTTTTTTTCTTCTATTTTATCTTAAGTTTCTTTTTCAAGGTTTAATGAATCCTTTGTTCCCATATGATCAATTTTGTAAACCGGCTCGATTTTCTTACTCGGTTTGACTGGTTCTTTTTCCAGTTTTTCTTAACTCAAAAGTGCGGGGTTTACATAGATGCTCGAGAGGGGTAGTCGATGGGTCCCAAGGGCTGCTGGACAACCTGGATGCAATAAGGGCGGGTCTATCGTACTAGTTAGTCATGAAGCTCTGATAGCTTCCTGTGCACTGAGATTGAGGCCGGAGGGGAAATGAGGTCTTATCCCATAAAGCGGACATGATGAAGTACTGAGACCGAGGCTAGAGGGGAAATGAGGTCTCGTCTCACCAAGCAGACATGATGAGGGTTTGTGGGTTGGACTATTGATGTTCACTCAAACTCGGGGTAGAGGCAGTGCACCTCTATTCGGGTGGACAGTAAAGACGCACCGAACCACAAATGGAATGGTTGGAAACTATTCAGCGAACGTGTGATCCCTTTCTATGATAGAAAGAGCATGTGAATGCTTGCTAAAATGCCTCCCAATCAAGGGGAATAGCTCAAAAAAGATGATCTCATATTACAATAAATTAAAAGATAAAATGTTTTGATAGATTGATTGTTTTGAAAACTTGCTTCCCAACCCACACTCATTGAGTTGTAGAAACTCACCCCTCCCATTAAACTTTTTCAAGAGAAACACCTCGCTACGACAAGCCGAGACTAGAAGAGAAAGCCAAGGGCACCATTGTCAAGTAACTTTTATGTTTGGTAAACTTGGTTATGGAAAACATGTACTCCAACGCCTTTACCTTCCTTGGACTATTTGGTAGAAATACTAGATTAGTACGAGAAAAGGGTGGTGGGTTGATCATAGGACTTCAACCAAATCGAGTTGGGGCATGACACGGTGGATGTTGTGTGACAGTTTTTTGATACATGTCAATTACCAAAGGAAATTAATGATAACTAAATAGTCTTACTCTCTAATGTTCAAGTACTCGAAGATATTTTATAGTATCACCCTATCTCACTCTTCAACTTATGTTACAACATTATTTCAAAAGTTTTGATAAATTGTCTAAAACCATATATGAATGACTTAATCTCGTGTCAACAAAATATTTTTGTTTAGGATCGACTAATCCATGAAAATATAGGGACAACTCATTAATATTTTCATTTCCTCTAGTAAAAGACCAATGGCAAGAAAGATTGTATGCAATCAAAACAAATAAGATGAAGGCGTATGATAAAGTCGAGTGTGAGTACTTCCACACTCTCCTTACAAGGATGGGGTTTGCAGAGGTTTTCATTAACTAGATTTTTGGTTGTGTACACAGTGAGCTATATGTTGCTAATAAATGGGAGCAAGACAAAGAAAATCTATCCAAGTTGGGGAATTGGATAGGGAGACTCACTCTCCTCTTACCATTTTATATTGCTAGCAAATGCATTATATAGATTTATTATGGATGTAGTATATAGAAAATAACTATTACCTCTAAAAATAAATAAAAGTTACCCAAATATTTCACACTTGTTTTTTTGCTGATAATGTAATTTTCTTTGTAGAAGCTACACTCATAATGTGTTTAGGTTAAAATATCTGTTAGATATATATTATAAATCATCATGACAATGAATTAGCAATGAGAAATCTACTGTTTTCTTTGGTGTAAATGTAGGTGTCAAATGAGAGGATTAGATTAAGAGAAGCATAAACATTCCCAAAGGAAAAAAATAGACAGAATCCTACTACATTGGGGCAGAAATGCGAGACAAATCCTCTAGTTCCTGAAGGACAAAATAAGGATCAAGTTGCAAGGTTGGAAATCCAGCTAGCTATCGTTAGTGGGAAGGGAAATGCTAATTAAACACATATTTAATACAATTCCTAACTATTTTATGAGTTTTTTTCTGCTACCATAGGGTTGGTGCACTAAGGTCATGTAAAACCTAAATTCTCTAAATAAGAAAACTATATAAGAGAACTGGAAAAATTTAAACAAAACTGATGTTTAAACTAAACTAAAACTAGAGATAAATAAAAAAATCAAAATGAGTCAAGTGTAACTTAAGTCATCACAAATTTCAAAGGAAATTAATCTAATTAAAAATTGGAATTGAGAATTGGACCAAAAAATAGTGAAACAAGACTGAAGTGGAATAAACCAGATCAAACTAGGCCAAAAATTCATTTTTAGGGATTTACAAAAAAGGAATAATTGGTAAATTGAGGTAACCACCGGTTAGAAAATAAATTTAGATATATTTTAATTTTTAGAAATCGGTCAAATCGGGCATGAACTTGTCGATTTTTAATTTTGGGTCAAAGAACCCAATCCAATTGAAACGGTCAATGATCTAGCTGGGTTAACATACCTCCTGCTAGGTTAGCACACAATCAACAAAAAAACCTCGTCCTTTAAAGGTAAGAAAACCGAGAAAAGAACTGTTCAATTCAAAAGAGAATACTGAGCTAGTTCACAAACCATAATCAATAAGAAAAGGTTAAATTGGGGAATTGATAAATTCGAGTGGCTCAAAGAGTCATACAAATCATGGAAATAAACCTTGGGACAAATGGGAAGAGAAAACCACACTGGTTCAGGGTTAACCGGACCTAAACTGGATTGAATAGGATTGTACCGGTTTAAACCATACTTGAATCAGTTTCTAAATTTATTTTTTTGGTGGCTTAAAATGATCAAATTGTGGAATTGAAGCCACCATTAGATGGAGAATGAATTTAAAAAAATTTAGAAAATTTTAATTTTGAGAAAATCGATCGAATAGGGCCTGAACCGACCGATTTACGCATTGAACCGATTGGACTGGTCCAGTCTGGTTTGAAACAGTGTCATCTTCTTCCTTAGGATGACAACACTATTCATTTAATGTAGAAAATGGATAACACTGACAAAGGAAAAACAACTCTAATCAAGCCGTTTTAGGGCGAGGATAAGCTTGACCAAAAAGCTCCAGAGGGTCCCTGAGCTCCCTATATAAAGCGCTCCTCTCCATTCATCCTTCACACATATAAAATCTCCATTCTCTCTCAACTGCTCCATTTTCCGGCGAAGCTCGAACCAAAGCTCTAATATTTGCATTTTTCTTAGTATCAGAAGGCAAGGTCAAGCCCTTTAGACTTTGGAGGAAGTCAGCTACCTGATAGCATCTTACTTTCGACCCAAGGACGACTGGAGAAGCGTCGACAAAATCAAACAGTGAAGCAGCTCCAACGAATCGAAGCTGCCCTATATTGACTGAGTTGAATTCGGCCAAATTCAGCCCTTCTCCAACCAAACCAAGCCTCCCCAACACACCCACAACCCTCATATGCCCTCAACAGAGTCGAAAGGTAAGCCAATTCGACACTCCTTAGTCGTTGCAGATAGAAATTAGAGAGAGAAAGTGTTAAACTTTATTGACAAAATTCCTCGATTTGATATCAATTGTAGCAATTCTTGATCCTAGATGGAACCTCAAGACAAAAGCTACCTTCCCCGAATGAGAGCTTGGACAACCGCACCTCCGATGGTAAGCTTTCGAAGCTTTCTCTCTCTTCGTACATTTTTTCAGCAAAGCTCCGTTTGAGCTCAATTTGGACCCAAATGTTGCAGTTCAAAGCTCAATTGAATCATATGGAAGTTTAGGATCTGATCCATACCTTCAATTGGAGCAATTAACCCTGATTGAATGGCCAATTTGAAGAAATCAAATTTGGTCAGTTTGAAGGGGAGAAATTAGGGGAAATTTTTGGTGAAAATCGGGGATTTCAAAAAATTAATTAACATCTTTGCAATTTCCAAAAATTGAATGCCAATTAGCCATGAGAAAGATGTTGGAGGACCAATTGGTTAATTTTTAAAATATTTGAGGTCAAATTGCCATTTTTGAAAAGTAGGGGCAAAATGGTAAAATTTGAAAAGTTGGGGACCAAATTGGAAATTTGGAAAACTTGAGCCCCTTATACAATTTTGAGTAAAATAAGGACTCAAAGGGAATTTTGGAAACCTTGGGAGTCAAATTGGGAAAAAGTTGGCATGAAGGACCTAAAGTTAAGAGAAATGAACTTTAGGGACCTAAGTGCAATTAACCGATAATTTGTGAGCCTAGGCTTTTATGCCAAACTGTAATTGATAAGGCTGCCCAAATCGTGTAGGGACAAGTGTGACTAGAACGCAAGCAAGAGAAAACTCGCGTAGACTTGGAAAACCGATCGAGGTCGAACACGTCACGGTTATTGAGTGAGTGGACATATTTACATAATACCCGGTTGGGATGGTGAGAACTTTAAAAACGAAAAATCACTTGTGAGTGGGACTTTAACATCATACCCATTGGGGTGATGAATGATCTAAGCTAAAACCTACTTACCAATTGTAAGTATAGGAAATCATACCTGATTGGTGTGATGAACTTTCTTGAAGGAAGGAGAAAACCCGATTGCTGATTGTAAGTGAAGATATCATCACACCCCATTAGTGGGATGAAGTGAAATGATACTTTTTGTTAGAAGTGTTCTCCCCTGACTGTGTGTCAATGCTTAAACTATTTGGGAGACCTTATTGACAGAAACTAGAACAACTCAGATAGGCCAGAAGCCTCGGATTTTTTAACTCATAAGACTAAATGCCTAGTTTTGGAAAATCACGTGTAGTGGGCCCAAGGCCAATGGGCACGAGCAAGAGCTCGTAGACAAACATGAATAGGAAGAGCCATGAAAACTCTCATTAAAAGTGAAATTAATTGTGTGATTCGCTACAGTACCAAGTTAGGATCGACAAGGCTTGAGCTAGCAGCAGTGCGTCAGGACCAGGTCGACGGACTAGTCGAACAAACAACTATAGGCTGGGTTGAGTGTCGGGAACGTTGGACCGTTAGCACCAAAGAGAATGGCCAAGAAAATGAAAACTATTGATTGTGCATGCACTTGTGGTACAAGACCATCAAGACGCCCTAAAGGGTAGTGATGGGTCCTACGGGCTACTAGATGACATGGTGGCGATAAGGGAAAGAGAAGCTGCTACATTTGGGTTTCTCGTCGTACTAGTTAGTCATGGAGTTACTATGTTTGGACTTCGTGGAGTTACTGTGTTTAAACTCCATGAAGTTACTGTGTTTGGACTCCATGAAGCTATTGCGTTTGGGCTTCTTGAAGCTACTGCATTTGGGCTTCTCAAAGCTACTGCATTTGGGCTTCTCGAAGATATTGCAATTGAGCTTCTCGAAGCTACTGTGTTTGAGATTCATGCGCACGAGACCGGGATAAGGTCTTTGTCCTCATACAGACATGAAGTAGCATTTGGGTCTGAGGGTCAAATGTTGAGAACATTTAGTTAGACCTAGAGTAGAAGTGGACAGGTTTTTATCTTGGTTGACGGTAAATACGCTTCGATCTACAAGTGGGTGCAGTGGACGGGCTGCACCTGCGAATGTGTGTTACCCTTCTTGATGAAGGGCATGTGTTGGTTGCTAAACACACTTAATATGGAAATGGGAAAAATATTTTTGAAAACTAGAATATGAGGAAAGATCCTTTTTAAAGATATGAAAATCATGGCACACTTTTGAACAAACTATTTCTTGGAAATTCGCTCCCAATACCCACTCACTAAGTTGTAGAACTCACCCCCTCCCTTTTTACCCCTTTCAGGTAATCGCAGAAAGACCCTACTAAATTGGAACAAGACAAGTATGTCTATTTTAAAATACTCAATTTTGTATAATGTTATTCCAGGAAAAACAGGTAGGAGGATGCCTTACTCCTCGCGGTTTAAAAAGGGGGAAACCCTTGATAGACAATGAGAGTGGCAGGTTGTTCATGGTGATTTGACCAAACTGGGTCGGGGTGTGACAATTTGAGTGGTATTAGAGCCTATTTTCTCAAATGCATTATCAAGACTATATAACATAGTAACTAAGAGGAATACACTTTAAAATTTACAGATGATTCCCAAGAGAGGAACTAAAAGAACAAGAGCCGCAGTTACTGACATTGCCCAACAACCCCTCCCTGTGGAAACTCCCCAAGAAGCCTAGACAATTCCACCTAGACTAAGCTCGGAACACCAGAGACTGTACGAGGACTTCACCTGAGTGTTTGGATGGCCTAACCTCACCCCTGAGGTGGACACCAACTCTCGAGCTGATCTTGAGGAAGTACCATCTCATCCCCCTCCTACTAACAATCCCCCTCCAGTTGACATCCTAAATACCTCAAAACTCTCCGTCAACTAGGATGTAAGCCTTTCTTAGGAGAGAAGGATGCTAGAGCTACTACAGACTGGCTGGCTAGCATCAAGAAACTCATGGTGATAGTTAGGATTTCACTAGAGGATATGGTAATCTTGGTAGAGATTTTCCTAGAAGCTAGGCAAAAAGGTGGTGGGATAACGTTAGAAACCTGCATACCATCATCCTCACCTGGGAGCAATTTGAGGAGAGGTATATGAAGGAATACCTAGCTCCGCATCTAATCAATGAAGAGAAGAAAGACTTCCTCCGACTCCAACAAGGGCTTAACTCTATCTTGGAGTATGAAACCAAGTTCAACGAGTTAAGACCCTTTGCCCCCAACCTAGCCGGACCTGTAGATGTTTTCCAATGATTTGTGGACGGTCTTAATATGGACATACGAGACCGAATTGGAGCACTAGGACGCCCCACATATTTGGCTATTGTCATCAGCATGGCCCATGAATATGAACGTCTGGTACAGATGAGGTGTTGCCTGATAGAATAGACCGGTAGGAAAGAGGAAGGAGGCCAGGACAGTCAGGGAAGACAAAAGGAGACTGGTGGATAGAAATGGGGGGCAAGAATGGGGTTCCCTAGGACAATGGAAGGTTATCATGGCCAAAGGGAGGAAAGTACATCCCCACAAAGGAGAAGCCCCTATTGTCCCAAGTGCTAGAAAAGCCATGAAGGACCATGCCGAGTATGCTGCATATAGATTGGTCACTTTGTGAAGAGCTACCCAACCCTTCAAGGCAATACACAACGAAGTACCCATCGACTACCTCAAGGAAATCCAAAGGCACTAGACGGAGGGCAAGTGATAGCCACTACGTCACGGGTACCAACCAGAGTATACAACCTCACCCAAGAGGAAACACAAAAGGATCCTAGTACCATAGTTAGTACTTACCAAAATTCCCTTGAATAAATATAGCCAAAAACTATAATTCATTACCATCATAATAAATGAAAATTCTATTCCCTACAAAAAAATTGTGATACAAGTTGGGGAAAATCCAAAGGATGTACCCACCAAATTTCCAAAAAAGGGAAACAGGAAGAATGGCACCTAAGGATGTCATGAAGTAGATTTGAGGTTAGATGCCCTTAAGGACGAATGGAATTCCAGGAGAGAAGGGAAAGAATCCTCCTAAGGAAGGAAACCCTGAGGAGGCATACATGTCTTAACTAAGAGGTAGTGGAACCAAGTGACGGGGGATAAGGAGATGAACTTGCAAAGGAAATGCATGCTAAGGTGAAAGAACCAATGGAGACATACTAGGAGGACCCATGGAAGTAAGTTCAACCCAAGGAATGAGTAAGTAGGAAGATAGCATCAAAGGATGTCGTGCAAGTAAGAATAGGTGGACTACCCCTAATAAGGAAATAAAGGAAATAACGTGTGAAAAACCTTGGAGAAGTAATCCCTCTAATTAAGAAGTGGTTAAGTGGAGCAACCACTAACATCAAGACTGGTTGTGGTCCACACTCGATTAATGGGGCCTAGAGAGTGGACAACTAGGCATAGGGTGGAGTACATGAAATATGACCCGACAATAGGAAGTTCCTCTAATAGGGGATAAGGGATGAAGTGGAGATTTTAAGACAATTAAGGACTGAAAGCGGGCAAATGCCCCAATATAGAAAGGGTGTAAGGAGATGAAGAAAAAGGAAACATTCAAGAATGGTAAGAAGGATTGAACATGTAACTCCTAAGGTGAAAATCTCTACTTTGAAGGATACAGTGGAAAATAACACCATGAAAAGGGAACTCCCCAAACCAAGCAATCGACACGTAGACCGAAAGGAATCAACTCGAAATAAGGAAAGGTGAAATGGTCATAAGCAAGTCAGAGTGGATGGAAGAAAGGAAAGTTCTTGTGAAAAGGACGTCGGTGGAAATGAGGAAGGACATAAAAGGGAAGAATTCCAACGTGTTGGTAAGTCATTGGGAAAGCCGATGGTTGGAACTGGGGAAAAACCAATAAGGAAGTTGGTAAGGAATGAGTAGATAAGGAAAAACTGACATGATGATGATGTCAAAAATTGAAGGGGCAATTGGATAACACTGAAGGTAGTTGGGGAACACTACTATGAAATAAGAAAGGACGAAGCCACCTGACTCCTAACAGTTGGAAAGGCATAATCCGTTATTGAGAAAATGTTTGGGAACTATAATAAACAAAGAAAATTTTAGAACACGTCATGCTGTAAGGGACATGTAGGTCCAACAATCGCAAGGAAATGTGACTCAAGTAAGAAAGAGTCAATCAAGCATGACAAGGTTAAACATAAAACTTGGACCAGTATTGTAATAAACAAAAGATGGAGGAAGGACCGAAATAAGGTAAAAAGGGAATCATATCAAAACACATGGGGTTAAGAACGAAGAGTTCGAAAGGATGCTGAGCTAAAGAGCATCAATGACCAAAGAAATAATGGAAATGGAGAAGATTAGACATTTATGGAACATCCAATCCAAGGGCATGGATAAGAACCCTTAAGAAGAAGAGTCTTACTCTAAGAAGAGTAAGAAGTGGACCTAAGGATGTACCTTTGAACCAGTGGGTAAGACATGCCTAATGATGATAAACTTCATTGAGTGAGTAAACAATGGAAAGGAAAAGAAATTCCTTAAGTGTGTGATTTAAAGGGGCTAAGTGAAAGAACAACCGAAGCGTTAATATATCAAGCAAACCCCAAGTTGACATCAAGGGAAATTATTCCTGATGCAAAGGATGCTGATTAAGTTTTGGGGACAAAACTCCTAAAAGGAGGGGAGAGTTGTAAACCCTGTCCTTTAAAGGTAAGAAAATCGGGAAAAGAACCGGTCAATTCGAAAGAGAAAACCAAGCCAATTCACAAATCATAACTGATAAGAAAAAGGGTAAATTGGGGAATTGACAAATCTTGAGTTGCTCAAAGAGTCATACAAATCATGGAAATGAACCTTGGGACAAATGGGAAGAGAAAACCAGATCGGTTCAGCGTGAACCAAACTTGAACCAGATTGAACTGGTTTGAACCATACTTGAATCGGTTTCTAAATTCATTTTTCTTGGCAGCTTAAAATGATCAAATTGGGGAACTGAATCCATCATTATATGGAGAGTGATTTTAGATGAATTTAGAAAATTTTAATTTTTGAGAAAATCGTTCGAATCGGGCCTGAACCAACCGATTTATGCATTGAACCGGTCGGACCGGTTCGGAACAGTGTCATCTTCTTCCTTGGGATGACAACACTGTTCATTCAATGTAGAAAACGGATAACGTCGACTAAGGAAAAATGGCTCCAATCAGGCCGTTTCAGGGTAAGGAGAAGCTCGACCAAAAAGGAAAGTTGTCGGGTAGAGGGTCCCCGAGCTCCCTCTATAAAGAGCTACTCTCCATTCATCCTCTACACACCTGAAATCTCCATTCTCTCTCAACTGGTCCATTTTCCGGCAAAGCTCGAACCAGAGCTCCAATATAGGTATTTTTCTTAGCCTCAGAAGGTAAGGTCTGGTCCTTTAGACTTCGAAGGAAGTCAACTCCCTAATTGCATCTTCATTTTGACTCGAGGACTGTAGAGAAGTGCCGGCGGAATAAAACAGTGAAACAGATCCGACGAACTGAAGTCGCCCTATTTTGGCCAAGCTGAATTTGACCAAATTCAGCCCTGCTCTAACCAAACCAAGCATCCCCAACACCCTCACAAACCTCATATGACCTCAACAAAGCTAAAAGGTAATCCAATTTGGCACTCCTCAGTCATTGTAGATTGGAGTTAGAGAGAGATAGTGCTAAACTTTGCTGACAGAATTCTCCCTTGATTCGATATCAATTGTAGCAATTCTTGATCCTAGAATGAACTGCTGGACAAGAGCTACCTTCCCCAATCGAGAGCTCGGACCGTTGCACCTCTGACAGTAAGCTTTCAAAGCTTTCTCTCTCTACGTACAGTTTTTCGAAGAAGTTTTGTTTGAGCTCAATTTAGACCCAAATGTTGTGGTTCAAAGCTCAATTGAATTGTATGGAAGTGTAGGAAATGATCCATACCTTCAATTGGAGTAATTAATCACGATTGAATGGCCAATTTGAAAAAAAAATCAAATTCGGTCACTTTGAAGGGAAGAAATTAGGGGAAATTTTTGGGGGAAAATGGGGATTTCAAAAAATTGAGGGACCTCTTTGCAATTTCCCAAAATTGAAGGCCAATTGACCATGAGAAAGATGTTGGAGGACCAATTGGTCAATTTTTGAAACATTTGGGGTCAAATTGCCATTTTTGAAAAGTAGGGGCAAAATGGTAAGTTTTGAAAAATTGGTGACCAAATTGGAAATTTGGAAAAATTGATCCCCTTATACAATCTTGAGTAAAATGAGGACTCAAAGGGAATTTTGAAAACCTTGGGACTCAAATTGGGCAAAAGTTGGCATTAGGGATCTAAAGTTAAGAGAAATGAACTTTAGGGACCCATGTAAACCCTGCCCTTTTGAGTTAAGGAAAACCGGGAAAAGAACCGGTCAAACTAAATAAGAAAATCGAACCGCTTCACAAATTCGACCATTTGAGGGTTTATAAAACCTTAGAAAAGATCCTTAAGACAAATTAAAAGAGAAAAACTAGATTGGTTCAGATGAACTAGATCTCATCAGAACCTCCTAGGAAGTATGTTTCTTTTGTAACCGAAATTTCAATGCGAATTTGGTTTAATTAGTATAAATCCCTATCATAAATACCCATAATTTAATACCTAAATTAAATTATTGGAATTAATACTAATAAATACCCATCAATTTATGGCAATATTAATACCGTTAATAAATTTCCCCCATTTAATACACAATTTTACACCTATATAAAGAGCTCACCCCATTCATCCTCCTCACAGCTGAACAGTTCTCTCTATCTCTCTATGACTCCATTTCCCAGTGAAGTTCAAACCAGAGCTTCAACTTGGACATTTTTCTTAACCTTAGAAGGAGAGGTCGGGCTCTTTAGACTCCGGGGAAGTCGGCTATCTCATAGCAAACTGCAGTCGATCCAAAGATTGCTGAAGAAGCGCCAACATAATCAAACAGTGAAACAACTCCGGTAGACTGAAGTTACGCTGTTTTGGCAGAGTTAAAATTGGCCAATTCGAGCCATTCTCAAGCCAAACCAAGCCAATTCAGACCTCCTACAGCTGAATTAGGACCGAAAGGTAAGCTAATTCAGCTCCCCTATGCAATTTCTGACCGGTGTTAGAGGGAGAGTCGATAGAATTTCAATGACAGAATTCTAATCCAATTCGATATCAATTGATGTCATTCTTGATTCTAGGAGGAACCTCAGGAGGAGAGCTACCTGCCCAAATAGAAAGCTCATGATGTCGTGCCCTCACCAATGAGCAATTGAAGCTTTCTCTCCCTATAGTTTGTTTTCTAGCGAAGCTTCGTTTGAGCTCATTCCATCGTTTAAGCTTGTGATTCAAAGTGCTATGGAATCGTATGAACATGTAGAAACTCAATTTCAACAATTAGAAGTGTTTAATCGGTCAATTTGATAAAATCAGATTTGACTGTTTTAGGAAGTTGAAATTGGGGAAAATTGGGGATTTTCAAAAATTTGAAGGATTAAGATGCAATTTTATAAAACTGACGGTCAATTGGGCATGATAAGAATGTTAGAGGGCCAATTGAGGAATTTTAGAATTTTTGGGGTGAAACTTACCATTTTTGTAAAGGAAGGGCAAAATGGTAATTTTGGAAAAAGTTGGGGGACCAAATTGGAAAGTTGGGAAATAAAACCCCTTTTGTAAATTTGAATAAATTGAGGTCCTAAGATAAATTTTAAATGTTTTGGGACTCAATTTGAGAAAAAATCTACATTAGGGACTTAAAGTTAAAGAAAAATAACTTTGGGGACCTAATTACAAATAAATAGAAATTTTGGTTTTCACATTCATTTGGAATGAATGAAGGCTATTAGGTCGAGGGATAATGAACCAAGATGTTCATATCGTGTAGTAACACGAAGCACCGGGAATGCCAGCAAGGACAAGCTCGCATGAATACAAAGAATCGGTCTAGTGGAATTCACTTCATTAACGGGTGAGTGGGCTTACTAACGTCATACCCGGTTGGGATGATGAGCACAATTTAAAGTTAAAAACCCCTTACATGTTGTGAGTGGGATTTTATATCATACTCGGTTGAGGATGATAAGTACCTCGAAATGAAAACTCATTACCAAGTGGTATTTTAAACATCACAACTTATAGAAGTGATGTGAAAATCATATGGAAAAACTACTTACCGGTTGTAAGTAGATCATACTCGGTTGGTATGATGAAATTTAATCGAAGGAAGTTGAAAACCCATTCATCAGTTATGAGCGGAGATGTTCTTATACCCGGTCGGAATAATGGATAGTTGAAAATATATTTTTGTTGGAAGTGCTCTCCCCTAACTATGTGCCAATGCTTAAACGATTTGGGAGACCTTCTTAACAGGAGCTCGAATAGCTCTTATAGGTCGGGGGCCTCGGTTTTGGAACTTGGGGGCTATTATGCCTGGTTTTGAAAATCTCGAACAAGTAGGCCATAGACTAGTGGGCACGAGCAGGAGCTCGTAAACAAACATGAGATATGTGTGATAAAACTTTAATAAATGAATTGTTTGGCCATGGTACCAAGACAGGACCGACATAATCAGTCAACTAGTGGCAGTGTGACATGATAGGTCTTCGGACCAATCAAGACAAATAGTTATAGGTTGAGTTGAGGGTCGAGACCGTTGGACCAGTGATACCGCATATTATATGGCATGATAAAAAAATACTGTTTGTGCATGCACTATGATTACATGATCATCAAGATGCCCATGAGGGGTAGTGATACCTCATAAGGGCCTTGGACGACCTGGTGAATATAAGGGCAATTCGTCGTACTAGGCGACCGTGCGAAATTTGGAGTAGCACTAAGCGCATGAGACCGGGATGGGGACGAGATGAGGTCTCTGTACTCATACGGATATGGAGAATTGATTTCGGGATTTATGATAAGGGATTTCTATTGGGTGATGACACACTGTGGTTAATAAGAAATGGTGGTAAAAATATAGATCTGAAATGAAAGGATTTTTGAAAGAAAGGAATCTGGCACACTCCAATACAATTCTTTTTCCTAAAGGTTAAAAATTTTGAAAACCCATTCACCGAGTCGTTGTACTCACCCCTCCCTTATATTCCTTTCAGGAAATTTTAGAAAACCTACCCTTAAAGACCATCAACTAAGACGCATGTAAGACAGGTATGATAAATTTAAAATATTATGCAATTTTGATGTATGTTACTCCAGGAAAAGGTGTAGGTTTAAGGGATGTCATATTCTTTATGGTTTATAATAAGGGGAAACTATTTAATAAATTGGGAGAGTGGCGGGTTGATCACAGGGATCCGACCAAATCGGGTTGGGGCATGACAACCTAATTGCAATTAATCTATAAATTGTGAGCCTAGGCTTTTATGCCAAACCGTAATTGATAAGGCTGCCCAAATCGTGTAGGGACAAGTGTGACTAGAACGCAAGCAAGAGATAGCTCGCGTAGACTTGGAAAACCAATCGAGAACGAACACATCAGGGTTATCGGGTGAGTGGGCATATTTACATCATACCTGATTGGGATGGTGAACACTTTAGAAATGAAAAACCACTTGTGAGTAGAACTTTAACATCATACTCGATTGGGGTGATGAGCGATCTAAGCTAAAATCTACTTATCGGTTGTAAGTAGAGGAAATCATACCCGATTGATATGATGAACTTCCTTAAAGGAAGGAGAAAACCCACTTGCCGTTTGTAAGTGGAAATATCTTCACCCCCGGTTAGTGGGATGAAGTGAAATGATACTTTTTGTTAGAAGTGTTCTCCCCTGACTATTTGCCATTGCTTAAACTCTTTGGGAGATATTCTTGACCGAAGCTACTACAACTCAGATAGGCTAGCGACCTCGAATTTTTGAACTCATGGGGCTAAATGCCCAGTTTTGGAAAATTATGTGTAGTGGGCCCAATGCTAGTGGGCATGAGCAGGAGCTCATAAACAAAAATGAATAGGAAGACCCATGAAAACTCTCATTAAAAGTGGAATTAGCTGTGTGATTCGCTACGATATCAAGTTAGGATCGACAAGGCTCAATGGGCTAGTAGTAGTGCTTCAGGACCAGGTCGACGGACCAGTCGAACAAACAATTGTAGGTTGGGTTGAGTGTCGGGGCCGTCAGACAGTCAACAACAAAGAGAATGGCCAAAAAAAATGAAAACTATTGATTGTGCATGCACTTGTGGTATAGGACCATCAAGATGCCCAGGGGGTAGTGATGGGTCCTAAGGGCTGCTGAACGACATGGTGGCGATAATGAAAAGAGAAGCTACTACGTTTGGGTTTCCTCGTCGTACTAGTTAGTCATGGAGTTATTGTATGTGGACTCCACAATGTTACTATGTTTGGACTCCACAGAGTTACTGTGTTTGGACTCCACGAAGGTACTACATTTGGGCTTCTCGAAGCTACTGTGATTGAGCTTCATGCGCATCAGACTAGGATAAGGTCTCTGTCCTCATATGAACACGGAGTGGCATTCAGGTCTGAGGGTCGGATGTCGAGAACATTTACTCAAACCCATGGTAGAAGTGGACATACTTCTATCTTGGTGGATGGTAAACATGCTCTAATCCATAAGTGGGTGCAGTGGACGTGATGCACCCGCGAATGTGTGTTACCCTTCCTGATGAAGGGTGTGTGTTGGTTGCTAAACACATTTAATATGGAAATGGAAAAAAGGTTTTTGAAAACCAGAATATGAGGGAAGATCCTTATTAAAGAAATGAAAATCATGGCACACTTTTGAACAAACTATTTCTTGGAAATTCGCTACCAACACCCGCTTATTAAGTTGTAGAACTCACCCCTCCCTTTTTACCCCTTTAAGGTAATCACAGAAAGACCCTTCCTAAAGACTCTACTAAATTGGAACAAGATAGGTATGTCTATTTTAAAATACTTAGTTTTGTATAATGCTATTACAGGAAAAACAGGTAGAAGGACGCCTTACTCCTCGTAGTTTAGAAAGGGGGAAGCCCTTGATAGACCATGAGAGTGGTGGGTTATTCACGGGGATCTGAGCAAACTGGGTTGGGGCGTGATACCACACGCGTGACCAATCAGCGCATGACACGTGGCGAGCACACCCTATTGGAAATACTGACCAATTAGAGCACGATACATGTCTATCACCAATGGTCAATTGTTGAAAATCAACATCGACTGGCCTAACCAGTGAGAGAATGACACGTCTCAATAGTCAACAGTAAGTAGATTTGACCAATAACAGGACAACATGTGGTAAGTAGGCCAGATCATCAATAAACTTAGACGTGAGAGAACTACCAACCAATTAGCAAATGACACATAACAATGCAACATTAGAAACCCCCAATAAATCCTGAGAGTACACATTGCATTAAAACATGACGTTAGATGGGGAATCTTACTTATTTAATCAGCCAATTAGAGATAACCACGTGTAAATGTGTTAAAGTCATCTAACAGTCAGATTTAATCAATTGCCACATATGATTAAATGACCAATGAGAGGTCGCCACGTGTTAGGTTAGATGATCAACAAATGACATGGACACCCACTTAGATGTCACTCCAATAATTCCAACCAACCTCGGTGCGCCACCTAGCGACTCGCATATTGGAAGCTCGCACACGTGCGCATAGTGTCGTCTTCAACCTCAAGACGCCTGAATGGACGAGAGAGGAAATGTTGCCATAATTCCAATGAGTAGTAAATTGCTTTGACAAGACCTTAAATTAGAATCAGAGATTTAATGGCCGACATATGGTAGAATGGATAGGACTAAGAGTCTCCGAGCTCCCTATATAAAGAGCTCCTCCTTCCTTGTCTTTCTCTAGCATCCAAAGCTTAGAGAACCCAAACTAGTCCAAATTCCAACCACCTGCAAACCAAAGCTTCGACATCGACCCATTTCTTCACCTCAGAGAGCCAATTCAAATTTCTTGGAATCCTTAGGAAGTCCTCTATCCACTTGCATACTTCGTTCAGCTCAAAGGTTACTAGAAAAGTGTCGGCAAGCCAACATAGTAACTGTCATGCCCCGACTCGGTTTGGTCGAATCCTCGTGAGAAACCTGCCACTCTCCTGGTTTATTAAGGGTTTTCCCCTTCTTTAAATTGTGAGAAGTAAGGTGTCCTTTAAACTTGTACCTTTCCTAGAATAACATTAATCAAAATTGCATGAAATTTAAACATACATACATGTCTTGTAGGTGTAGCTAACTTGAGGTCTTTACACAGGTTTTCTCTTGGTTAACTGAAAAGGGGTATAAGGGAGGGGGTGAGTTCGACAACTCAGTGAATGAGTGTTTAAAACTTGATTTTCAGAAAAATAGTTTGAATTAGAGTGTGCCCGACCATTTTCTCAATTTCTCGATTTTCAAAACCATCATTCCTCACTAACCACAGTCAGTGTCTTTAACAATCAACACACACCCTTCATCATGAAGGAATCACACATTCGTAGGGTAGCCTGTCCACTAGACCAACTTGTGGCGTCGGAGCGACTTTATTGGCCACCTAGATAGAAGCCTGTCCACTTCTACCCTGGGAATGAGTGGATGTACGCAACATCCATCCCTCAAACCCAAAAAGAACTCCGTATCCGTATAAGAATAGAGACCTCATCCTGACACCACCTCAGTCTCATGCGCATGAAGCTATCTGACTACTAGCACGACAAATTGCCCTTATCTCCACCATGTCGTCCAGTAGCCCCTAGGACGCATCACTACCCCTCTTGGGCATCATGATGGTCCCGAACCTCAGTGCATGCACAAAATAATAGTTTTCCTTATAATTCATTTAATCTTTGGTGTCGCTGGTCCAATGGCCCCGACCTTCAACTCGACCTACACCTGTTTGTCTCGACTAGTCCGTCAACCTTATTGCACTGCCACCAATCCATCGAGTATGTCAGTCCTGTCTTGGTACCATGGCCAAACACATCATTCATTAATGTTTTCATGGCTTAATCTCTTGTTTGTTTATGAGCTCCTACTTATGCCAACTGACATTGGGCCCACTATACGAGATTTTTAAAATCGAGCATTTTAGCCCCCAAGTTCCAAAACCAAGGCCTCTAGCCTATTTGAGCTATTCAAGCTCCCATCAAGAAGGTCTCCCAAAATGTTGAAGTAGTGGCACACAGTCAGGGGAGAGCACTTTTGACAAAATAATCTTTTAATTTGTCTATCACACCAATCGGGTGTGATGACATCTCCTCTTACAATCAGTAAATAGGTTTTCCACTTCCTTCTAGGAAGTCCATCATACCAATTGGGTATGATCTACTTATAACCGATAAGTAGTTTTTTCCGCGTAATTTCCACATCACCCCATCCTGGTGTGATGTTAAAAATTCCACATAATAGTGAGTTTTAAGTTACGAGTTACTCATCATCCCAACCGGGTATGATGTGAAAATTCTCATTCACCCATTAATGTAGTGAATTCCTCTTAATCAGCTTTTTGCCTCCACGCGAGCTTGTCTTGGCTAGTGTTCCTGTTACTTCATGATACTACACGATATGAACATCCTTGTTCATTATCCTTTGGCCTAATAGCCTTTATTCACCACAAATGAATTAAATACCCAAACTTTTCAATTAATTACAATTAGGTCCCAAAAGTTTTTTTTCTTTATCTTTAGGCCCCTAATACCAATTTTTTCCCAAATTTAGTCTCGAAACTTCTAAAATACACTTTAGGGCCTCAATTAAGTTAAAATCACAAAAAAGAGTTCAAGTTTCCTAAATTTCCAATTTGGTCCCTAGCTTTTAAAAAATTATTATTTTGCTCCATACGTTACAAAATGGAAAATTTGACACCAATAATTCCAAAAATTGACAAATTGGTCCTCCAACATCTTTTCCATGCCCAATTGGCCTTTAATTTTGGAAAATTGCACTTTAGTCCCTCGAATTTTTGAAATTCCTAATTTCTCCCAAAATTTCCCAAAATTTCTCCCTTTCAAGCTAACCGAATTTGATTTCATGAAATTGACTGATCAATTGAGTTCCTACACTTCCATACGATTCAATGGAACTTTGAATCACGTTATTTGGATCCAGATTGATCTCAAACGGAGCTTCGTCGAAAAACTGAACTTAGAGAGACAAAGCGTCAAAAGCTTACCGTCGGGGGTACAACGGTCTGAGCTTTTGATCTGGGCAAATAGCTCTCAACTTGAGGTTCCTCCTAGGATCAAGAATCGCATCAATTCATGCTGAATTGAGGGAGAATTTTCTCTGTAGCATCATTGATCAACTCTACCCTTTCTAGCATCCTTTGCCCCACATCTTCCCAAAATAGAGGGGTACGACATGGTCATCCATAAAGGGCTTCATGAGCCATCTGAATACTGGCCTAATCACTATTATTGTAAGCAAATCCCATCAGGCACAAGTATTCCTCCCAACCTTTGTTCATGGTGAGTATGCATGCCCTTAGCATATCCTCCAAGGTCTGAATTTGGTTAGTGAAGTTTCGTCGGTTCTCTCTCTAGCACTGATCGGAAATTACAGAGGGGAACCAAATTAGCTTACATTTCAGCTCTAATTCAGTCGTATGAGGACTGTGGAAGTGTTGGAGGAGCTTGGTTTGGCCTGAGAAGGGGACAAATTGGCCATTTTTAGCTCGACCGAAATGGGGTAGCTTCGATTCATTGGATCTGCTTCACTTTTTTATCACTTCCTTAAGTTTTTATCCCTCCGGTCGATGATTCATACCAGTTCTGTTTGATAGGTCAAGTTCTCTTCCAGCTTTGGTGGAGGTCAGTCCAATACATGGCTAGGATCAGGCTGGTATTTCTGAAGCACAGATATATGGATACATCGTGTATTGTTTGCAAGTCTAAAGGTAGTTTCAATTTATAGGCCACCGATCCTATCCTTTGAATAATGGGATATGGACCGATATACCTCGGTTTTAACTTTCCCCATTGTTGAAACCTAAGTATTCCCCTCCATGGGGAAATCTTGAAAAATACTTGATCTCCCACTTCAAACTCCACATCTTTCCTTCGATGGTCCGCATAACTCTTTTGCCTATCCTGAGCGGTCTTAAGTCGACTCCTGATTAAATTTATTTTCTCTGTAGCATCATTGATTAACTCTACCCTTTCTAGCATCCTTTGCCCCACATCTTCCCAAAATAGAGGGGTACGACATGGTCATCCATAAAGGGCTTCATGAGCCATCTGAATACTTGCCTAATCACTATTATTGTAAGCAAATCCCATCAGGCACAAGTATTCCTCCCAACCTTTGTTCATGGTGAGTATGCATGCCCTTAGCATATCCTCCAAGGTCTAAATTGTTCGCTTAGACTGTCCATCAGTCTAAGGATGAAATGCTGTGCTCATGTGGAGCTTGGTTCCCATAGCACTTTGTAAACTTGGCCAGAAGCTTGAAGTAATTTGGGTTCTCTATCTAATACTATACAAACCGGAACACCATGTAGTCTTACTATCTCCCTCATGTATAAGACGACCACTTGTTCCATTGTGTCAGTCACTCTTATAGGGAGGAAATGAGTGAATTTGGTCAATCTATCCACAATGACCCAAATTGCATCTCGACCCTTCCTTGTCATAGGTAGTGCTATGACAAAGTCCATGGTAATGTGCTTCAATTTCCATTCCAAAATTGATAAGGGTTGCAACAGTCCTGATGGTTTCTTATGCTCAGCCTTTATCTGTTGACAGGATAAGCATCAGGCTACATAATCCGCAATGTCCCTCTTCATTCCCTTCCACCATTATCCTTGTTTGAGGGTGCGGTACACCTTGGTACTGTCCGGATGCATTGCATACATTGAATCGTGTGCCTATTCCAGAATTAACCTCTTCAGCTCCTTATCTTGAGGCACACATACTCTACCCTTGTAGATTAGTACTCCATCACCTTGCGAGTCATAGTCCAGATTCATTTCTCTGTTAATCGGGTCCAAATAAGGTTGGAGTTCCTTATCAGCCTTTTGTTGAGCCTTAATATGCTTGGTTAGACTGGGCCATACCACCACATTATCCAACAAGCATTTCTCCTGCTTATTCATCCTCAGATCCACCTCCATTCTCCCTAGTTGTTGCAACAAGGGTATGTAACTTGCCTTTATTTTTTCCGCCTCAGTTTGGTATTTGCGACTTAAGGCATCTGCCACCACATTCGCCTTTCCTAGGTGATACTCTATCACAAGTTCATAGTCCTTCACCAATTCCAGCCATCTCCATTAGCGGAGATTTAACTCTTTATGAGTTAGGAAATACTTAAGACTTGTGATAAGTGTATATCCTACACTTGATCTTGTAGAGGTAGTGTTGCCAAATCTTTAAGGCAAACACTATCACAACTAATTCTAGGTCGTGGGTTGGGTAGTTTCTCTCATGTATCTTAAGTTGTCACGAGGCATAGGCTAATTCTAGTCCTTGTTTGGATGCATCACTATAGACGGTATACTCTCCCGCACTTGGGTCAGGAAGGGAGAGTACCGGTGTGAATGTCAATAGAGTCTTCAACTCTAAGAAAGACTTCTCACAGCTTTCATCCCATTTATACTCAAATCCTTTCCTGGTGAGCCACATCAGAGGGGCTGCTATCTTAGAAAAGTCTTGCATGAACCATCTGTAGTATCCTGCCAAACCTTAGAAACTTCATATCTCTGAAGGATTCCTCGGTGCCTTCCAATCAGATATGGCTTCCACCTTTGCTGGATCTACCTTGACTCCATCCTTGGACACTAAATGTCCTAAGAATCCTACCTCCTACAGCCATAACTCACACTTGGAGAATTTTTCATATAAGTGGTTTTCCCTCAATATCTCCGAGGTGATCACCAAATCTTCTTCGTGCTTCAGCCTAGTTCATGCGTATATGAGAATATCATCTATGAATACTATCACGAACCTGTCCAAATGTGATTGGAACACTCGGTTCATTAAATCCATGAATGCTGCAAGGGCATTTGTTAATCCGAATGACATCACTCTAAACTCGTAATGTCCGTATCGGGATCGAAATGTCGTCTTAGGAATGTCCTCCTCTTAGATCCTGAGTTGGTGATAGCTCGACCGAAGGTTTATCATGGAGAAGTAAGTTGCTCCTTTTAATTAGTCGAATAGGTCATCAATCCGTGGAAGTGGGTACATGTTCTTGATGGTGACCTGATTCAACTTCCTATTATCTATGAATAGTCTCATGCTCCCATCCTTTTTCTTCACGAATAGGACTGGTGCACCCCATGGAGACTGGCTAGGACGTATAAAATCTTTCTCCAATAGTTCATCCAATTGTTCCTTCAAATCTTTCAGTTCTGCTAGAGCCATTCGATAAGGGGCTTGAGATATGGGGTTTGTTCCTAGGATTATTTCTAGGATCACTTCTACCTTCTTCAAGGGCAATGGAATCAAGTCTACTTCGAGTTTGATTCCCTTAATCTTTATCTCACATCCCTTTAATTGTTTGTTCATATTTAACCATTCTCCTAAGGGTGTGAGGATGTTGAAACTTTGTCCTAAAGGAGTGAGTTATAGGGGTAAACTTAGAATCAAGTCCTCCTTGTTGAAGTATCTCTTAGCTCCTGAATTGAAGATGGCATAGACCTGTTGTCCCCATAATTGCAAATGCCCTAATTTGAAGAAACTTATATTTTTAGAGGAAAGGATTTCTTTATTAAATAAAAAAATTCAATTACAAGTTTTGCTTGAACTAATTGGGAGGGTTTTGGGATGTACCCTATAAACCCCGCACATTTGAGTTAAGGAAAACTGGGAAAAGAACTGGTCAAACTGAATAAGAAAACCAAACCGGTTTACATTTGGGAATAAGCAATATGAAAATTTACAACTTTCGGTTGATCCAAAGGATTTATTAAATATTGGAAAAGAAACTTAAGATAAACAAATTGGTTCAGGTGAACTAGATTCCATAAGAACTTTAAAGTTAAGTGTGTTTATTTGAGAGTAGTGTGAGGATGGGTGACCTCCTGGGAAATATGATTTTTTGTAAACCGAAATCATAAATAGCCATCAATTAATATATATTTAATTATTGAAATTAATACCAATAATTTAATACCTAAATTAAATTATTGGAATTAATACTAAAATTAAATTATTGGAATTAATACTAAAATTAAATTATTGGAATTAATACCAATAATTTATGGCAATATTAATACTAGTAATAAATCTCGCCCATTTAATACACGGGTTTTACAACTATATAAAGAGGTAATTCCCATTTTATTCTCCTTACACCTGAACACTTCTCTCTCTCTCTCTACTGCTCCATTTCCCAGTAGAGCTCAAACCAGAGCTTCGACTTAAACAAAGGTCGGGCTCTTTAGAACCGGGGAGAAGACAGCTATCTTATAGCAAACTCCAGTCAATCTGAGAATCGTTGGAGAAGTGCCGACATGATGGAATAGTGAAGCAACTCCGGCGAACCGAAGCTGCCCTATTTCAGCCAAGCTGGAATCGGCCATTTCAAGCCCTTCTCAGGCCAAACCAAGCCCTCCCAACACTTTATTAAGGGTTTTTCCTTTCCCTTTAAACATGTACCTTTCCTAGTATAATATTAATCAAAACTGCATAAAATTTAAACTTACATACATGTCTTGCAAGTGTAGCTAGCTGTAGGTCTTTAGGCAGGTTTTCCCCTTGTTACTTGAAAAGGGGTACAAGGGAGGAGGTGTGTTCGACAACTTAGTGAATGGGTGTTTAAAACTTGATTTTCAGAAAAATAGTTTGAATTGGAGTGTGCCAGACTCCTTATTTTCTTAAAACCATTTCCTTAATTTCTTAGTTTTCAAAACCATCATTCCTCATTAACCATAGTCGATGTGTCTAACAATCAACACACACCCTTCATCATGAAGGGATCGCACATTTGCAGGGTAGTCCGTCCACTGCACCCACTTGTGGCGTCGGAGCAACTTTACTGGACACATAGATAGCCTGTCCACTTCTACCCTGGAAATGAGTGGGTGTACGTGATATTCGACCCTCAAACCCAAAAAGAACTTTGTGTCTGTATGAGGTCAAAGACCTCATCCTGACCTATCCTGGTCTCATGCGCATGAAGCTACGTCAAGCTTCCCTGATTGTTGGCACGACAAACTACTCTTATCTCCACCATGTCGTTCAATAGCCCTTAGAACGCATCCTATTAAGAAGGTCTACCAAAATGTTTAAGCAGTGGCATACAGTTAGGGGAGAGCACTTCCGACAAAATAATCTTTTCATTCATCTATCACACCAACCGAGTGTGATGACATCTCCACTTACAATCGGTAAACAAGTTTTTCACTTCCTTCCAGGAAGTCCATCATACCAACCGGGTATGATCTACTTACAACTGTTAAGTAGTTTTCTCTGTGTAATTTCCACATCACCCCATCTGGGTGTGATATTAAAAATTACACATAATAGTGGGTTTTAAGTTCCGAGGTACTCATCATCCCAACTGGTAATGATGTGAAAATTCCCACTCGCATGTTAATGCAATGAATTCCTCTAAACCGACTGTTTGCCTCCATGCGAGCTTGTCTTCAATGAACAGTGCTGTCATCCTGAGGAAGAAGATGACACTGTTCCGAGCCGGATCGGACCCGTCTGAACCTGGTTTAAAGCTTTAATCGATCGGTTCACCCCCCCCCATTCAATCGAGTTTTTCAAATCTAAAAATTTCTATATTCATCTAAATTCATTCTCTATCCAATGGTGGCCTCAAATCTCCAATTTGAATTATTTAAGCCACATAGAAAAATGAATTTAGGATTTGGTTCAATAGTGGTTCAAACCGGTCCAAACCGATCCAAACCGGTTCAGATCCGGTTCACCTGAACCGGTTTGGTTTTCATCCCCAATTCCTTCACAAGTCCATTTCCATTTCTTTTGTGACTCCTTAGGTCACTTAGGGTCCATAAAATTCCTCGTTTACCATCTCTTTATCGATTCCGGTTCATAAATAGACTCGGTCGTTAAATCGGTTCAATTCGGTTCAGGTCCGATTCACCCGAACTGGTCTGGTCTTTCTCTCCCACTTTGTTCTAAGGTTCCTTCCCAAGGTTTATGAATTTTTTTGGGGTACAATGGAGTTGAATTCCTTTGTTTTGCTCGATCTCTATCGGTTCCGATTCATGAACCGACTCGGTTCATAAACCGGTTCATCCAAACCGGTCTAATTTTTCTCTTCCAATTCATCCTAAGGCTCTTTTCCATAGTATTTCGAACCCTTTGGATCACCTGTGAGTTGTAAATTCCTAAATTTCCCATTCATAATTATCGGGTTTGTGAATTGATTCGGTTTTCTCACTTGGTTTGACAGGTTCTCTTCCCAGTTTTCCTTAGCTCAAAAGGGTGGGGTTTACAACTCTCCCCTCCTTTATGAGTTTTGTCCCCAAAACTTAGTTAGCAACCTTGCATGAGCAATCATTTCCTTTGATGCCCCTTTGGTGTTTGCTTAAGATGCAAACTTTTCTCTCGTCCTTTCAATTATCCCCTTTTACAACCTTCACTTAAGGAATTCTTTTTCCTTTATATTATTTACTCCCTCCATGGAGTTTGTCATAACTAGAGATACCTTACCTCAGGGTATGTTCTTAGATTTTATCTCTCTTTCCTTAGAGCAATATTCTTCCCCTTGAGGTTATGTACTCAAGATTTAAAATTCCAAGATAACTAACCATTTTCATGCATAGTTAACCGCTTGGTCATTGAAACCCTTAGCTCGTTGTCCTATAGAGCTTTTTGTACTTATTTCCACGAATTTCTTTATCATCACCTTTTCGTCCTATTTTGACCCTTCCTCCATTCGTTGTCTATTATAACTTCGGTCCAAATTGTTATATTTGACCTCGTCATGCTTACTAGCCGACTCTTCCTTACTTTGAGTCTTATTCTCCTCGGGTTGTTGAGCTTACATGCCCTTGCAGCATGACATTTTCTAGGACCTGTCTCTGTCCATTTGATTTCTTGAACATCTCCTGAAGTGTCTCTCTTAGCTCTTAGACCTTTCAGGGATCGTATAACTTCATCCCCCTTTTCTTTTTATAGCATTCCACAACTATCCTTTTTACCATTATTAACTCAACTTACTCAATTGTGTTGGTTCTCCTTACCCACTCATCCTTTTTTGATTTCCTTATAGAGTTTTTCTAGTTCCAATTATTTGATCTCCAGATGTTTTACTGACATGCTAGGACTCGTCCATTCTCAAGTTCATCATCACTCCCAATAACATCCTTTACTCAAGGATTTCCATTGGCCTTAATCTGCTCTTACTTGTTTGTAACCACTTCATAGTTCATTATTCCCATTTGACCCTTTTCAGTCTTATTGTTTTGTCCCATAAGGTAAAGACCTTTGTTCAAGGAGCTACTTGTTCAACCTTCTTACCATTGCTTGAAGGTTTCCTTTTCTCCCTTTCTTCATACCCTTATCTGTGTTAGGGCATCTATTTTGCTTTGGATCCTTCTCTATCCACAACTTTTGTTTTATCCATTGTTCCTTACATAGGACACTTCTGATTATTAGTTTTATTCTGTGCATTCCACACTATGCATGGTTGTCCACTCTTTAAGCTTCATATGCGTGTGTGGGCTATGACCCATCTTACCAATTGTGTTTATTCCTTCTTAGCTATACCTTATTAGGGGACTTACTTTCCCAACATCTTCTCGAACATTTTTCCTCTATTACCAGATCCCCGTGATCAACTCGCCACTCTCCCGATTTATTAAAGGGTTTCCCTTTATTATAAACCATAAAGAGTAAGGCGTCTTTTAAACCTGCACCATTTCCTGGAATAGCATAATCAAAACTGCATAAATTTTTTTTAAACTTTACATACCTATCTCACAGACTTCTTAGTTGATGGTCTTTAAGGGTAGGCTTTCCAAGATTTCCTGAAAGGGATGTAAGGGAGGGGGAGAGTACGACTACTCAGTGAATGGGTTTTAAATATTTTTTACTTTCAAGAAAACATTTATATGGAGTGTGCCGGACTTCTTTCTTTTCAAAAATCTCTTCATTTAAAAATTCTCTCGGGTTTTTTTATTATTTCATAGTTACCGGTGTATCATCACCCAACACACATCTTTCATCATGAAGGTTACACACATTCGCAAGTCAGTATCACTACTGAACCCGCTAGTGGTTTTGGAGCGGCTTTTCCTGCCACCCGGATAGAAGCACGACCACTTCTACCCCAAGAATGAGTGGATGTTCGCAACATCCGACCCTCAATCCTGAAATCGCTTCTTCATTTCCATATGAGGATAGAGACCTCATCCTGTCCCACCCCGGTCTCATGCGCTTGGTGCTACTCCAAATTTCGCACAGACACCTGGAACAACGAACTGCCCTTATATCCACCAGGTCGTCTAGTGCCCTTAGGACGCATCACTACCCCTCATGGGCGTGTTGATGATCCCGTACTCACAGTGCATGCACAAACAATGTTTTCTCATATTGCCATGTAATCTGTGGTGCCACTGGTCCAACAGCCCCGACTCTCAACTCAACCCGCAGTTGTTTGTCTTGATTGGTCCGTTGACCTGTCATGTCACACTACCGCTAGTTGACTGAGCATGTCGGTCCTATCTTAGTACCATGGCCAAACAATTCACTTATTAAGTTTTATGGCACATATGTCATGTTCGTTTATGAGTTCCTGCTCATGCCAACTAGCCTTGGGCCCACTGTACGAGATTTTCAAAATCGGGCATTTAGCTCCCAAGTTCCAAAACCGAGGGCCTCGGCCTATCAGAGCTATTCGAGCTCCCGTCGAGAAGGTCTCCCAAATTGTTTAAGCATTGTCACACAGTTAGGAGAGAGCACTTCTGACAAAACATATGTTTTCTCTATCCATTATACCGCCCGGGTATAAGGACACCTCCTTTCATAACCAATGAACAGGTTTTCAACTTCATTTGAGGAAGTCTCATCATACCAAACGGGTATAATCTACTTACAACCGGTAAGTAGTTTTTCTGCCTGATTTTCACATCACTTCCAATAAGTAGTGATATTTAAAATACCACTTAATAGTGGGTTTTCATACCGAGATACTTATCATTCCCAACCGGGGATGATATAAAATTTCCACTCACAACCGGTAAGTGGTTTTTAAATTTTAAGTGGTGCTCATCATCCCAACCAGGTATGATGTTAGTAAACCCACTCACCCATTAATTCTGTGAATTCCACTAGACCGGTTCTTTGTATTCACGCAAGCTTGTCCTTGATGGCGTTCCAGGTACTTCGTGTTCCTACATGATATGAACATATTGGTTCATACTCTTTCGTCCTAATAGTCTTCATTCATTCCAAATGAATGAGAAAGTTAAACTTCCATTTGTTTGCAATTAAGTCCCTAAAGTTATTTCTCTTTAACTTTAAGTCCCTAATGCCTATTTTTTCTCAAATTGAGTCCCGAAACTTCTAAAATTTATCATATGACCTCAATTTATTCCATTTCACAAAAATGGGATTAATTTCCCAAATTTCTAATTTGGTCCTTAAATTTTTCCAAAATTACCATTTTGCCCTTCCTTTATAAATATGGGAAGTTTTGCCCAAAAAATTTCAAAATTCCTCAATTGGTCCTCCAACATGATTTTCCTGCCCAATTGACCCTCAATTTCATAAACTTGCATTTTGGTCCTTTGAATTTCGAAAATCCCCAATTTTCCCCCCAATTTCAACTTTTCAACACTGCCAAATTTGATTTCATCAAATTGACCGATCAAACACCTCTAATTGTTGAAATTGAGTTCCTACATGTTTATACGATTCTAATGAACTTTGAATCACGAATTTTAACGCTGGAACAAGCTTAAATGGAGCTCCGCCAGAAAATAGACTGTAGAGAGAGAAAGATTCAATTTCTCACCGGTGAGGGCACGGTGGTCCGAGCTTTCGATCTGGGCAGATAGCTCACATCTTGAGGTTCATCCTAGAATTAAGAATCACATCAATTGATGTCGAATTGAGTTAGAATTTCATCATTGAAATTCTGTCGGTTCTCTCTCTAGCACCGACTGAAAATTGAAGAGGGGAGTCGAATTAGCTTACCTTTCATTCCTAATTCGGCCTTGGAAGGGCTGAGGAAGTGTTGGGAAGGCTTGGTTTGGCCTGAGGAGGGCTCGAAATGGCTAATTTCAACTTGGCTGAAATAGGGTAGCTTCAGTCCGCCGGAGCTGCTTCACTGTTTCATCATGCTGGCATCTCGCCGACGACCCTCGGAGTGAACGGAGACTACAGATGTGTAGCTAACTTCTCCCTAGTTCTAGAGAATCCGACCTCATCTTGTTTGGCTCAAAAAAGACCCCATGTCGGAGCTCTGGTTCGAGCTTCGCCGGAAAAAGGAGCAGTTGAGAGAGAATGGAGTTTTCAGGTGTGGAGAGGATGAATGGGGAGGGGCTCTTTATATAGGGAGCTTGGAGACCCGTTGGTCATCCGTTTGGCACCGTTATTGCTAACATTGAAGACCTGAAATGCCCCGAACAGGAGCGTTTCTTCTTCACCGGCGTTTCTTCAGTTTCTCGGCGAGTGAACAGTGTTGTCATCCTGAGGAAGAAGATGAGACTGTTCTGAACCGGACCAGACCCGTCCGAACCTGGTTCAAAGCTTAAACCGGCCGGTTCACCCCCCCTCCCCCCCATTTGATCGATTTTTTCAAATCTAAAAATTTTAAAATTCATCTAAATTCTTTTTTTATCCAATGTGGCCTCAAATCTCCAATTTTAATTATTTAAGCCACCTAGAAAAATAAATTTAGGATTCGGTTCAAAAGTGGTTAAAACCGGTCTGAATCGGTTTGGTTTTCATCCCCAATTCCTTCACAAGTCTATTTCCATGTCTTTTGTGACTCATTGGGACACTTAGGGTCCATAAAATTCCTGGTTTACCATCTCTTTATCGATTTCGGTTCATAAACCGACTCGGTCCTTAAACCGGTTCAATCTGGTTCGGGTCCAATTCACCTGAACCAGTCTGGTTTTTCTCTCCCACTTTGTTCTATGGTTCCTTCCCAAGGTTTATGAATTTCTTTGAAGTACAATGGATTTGAATTCCTTTGTTTTGCCCGATCTCTATTGGTTCCGGTTCATGAACCGACTTAGTTTATAAATCGGTTCAATCCTATTGAACCCAGTTCATCCAAACCGGTGTTATTTTCCTCTTCCAATTCATCCTAAGAGTCTTTTCCATAGTATTTTGAACCCTTTGGATCACCTAGGAGTTGTAAATTCCTAAATTGCCTATTCACAATTATCGGGTTTGTGAACCGATTCATTTTTCTCACTTGGTTTGATTGGTTCTCTTCCCGGTTTTCCTTAGCTCAAAAGGGCGGGGTTTACATCGTTGTTTCGAGCTCCGAAGTAACTTCACTATGTGATCCTCTTTATACTTCTCTGGTCAGTCTCGGTTCGTTCTGAGAGAGTCTGGAGCTAGAGCGCTCTTCCCCAGTTCCAATGCCACCCTTTAGAGCTTCTTTGGATGAGATTTTTGTCATCATTGGAGCTCTAGTTTGTTGCTCATCAGGAAATGTACTCTTCTTCTTTTTCGCTCGATTGTGGGATGTTGAGGATGAATGGAGGGGCGCTCTTTATATAGGGAGCTCAACAACTGTTCAGGCTACCCACCAGCATAAGACTCGGCCTTCGACTCATCCGTCGATGACCTCACCAGAGAGTTTTTGGAGTCACGGGAGACTCTAGCTTTTTCAGCCTCTCCCTCTCCTCCATTCCCTCTATGAGTGGCTGAAGGTTGAAGATGATGACGTGATGGTCATTCCACGTGGCACATTGTGATTGGCCAATTTTTCTAACATTGGTTACAGCTCAACTGCCGCATCAGCCATTGACCTGTTGACCGAATACGTGGAAGCATCTCATCGGCTACCTGTGTCTGCGTGGCATGCTCACCGCTGACAGTTGATCAGACACGTGGCAGCCTCTCATTGGCTTCCCATGTCTGTGTGGCTGCTGATGGGGTGCCGTTTACCATTGATGTAAACAACATTCTTTGGAGTTAAGGAAAATCGGGAAAAGAACCAGTCAAACCGAGTGAGAAAACCAAATCGGTTCACAAACTCGATCATCAGAGAACAAACAATTTGGAAAATTTACAACTCCCAAGTGACCCAAAGGGTTCATAAAAATATTGGAAAAGGACCTTAGGACAATTTGGGAGAGAGACTAGACCAGTTTAAGTGAACCGGATCTGAGCCGAATTGAACCGGTTTATGAATCGAGTCGATTTATGAACCAGAACCAATAGAAAAAGACAAACCAGGAAATTTATGGATCTTGAGTGACTTAAAGAGTCACAAAATTCATGAAAAAGGACTTTAGGATGAATTGGAGATGAAAACCAAACCGGTTCAGATGAACCGGATTGAACTAGTTTGGACCAGTTTAAACCACTATTGAACCGTATGCTAAATTTATTTTTCTAGGTGGCTTAGAAAATTCAAATTGGAGAATTGAGGCCACCATTGGATACAAAATGAATTTAGAAAATTTTAATTTTGAAAATATCGGATGAATCAGGCCTGAACCGGCCGAATTAAGCTTTGAACCTAGTTCGGATCGGTCCGATCTCGTTCAAAACAATGTTATCTTCTTCCTTTAGAAGATATCACTGTTCACTCACCGGAAAATCGAGCAGCGCTGGCAAAGATAAAATGTCTCCAGTTAGGGAGTTTCAAGCAATGGATAACCACCATTAAGGTGCCAATTGGATGGTTAAGAAGTCCCCGAACTTCCTATATAAAGAGCTCCTCCTCATTCATCCTCCTCACACCTGAAAACTCCACTCACTCCCTAATGCTCCATTTTTCGGTGAAGCTCGAACTAGAGCTCCGACTTGGGCATTTTTCTGAGCCAAAGAAGGTGTGGTCGGGTTCTTTGGATTCAGGGAGAAGTCAGCTACATGCCTGTAGTCTACATTTGCTCTGAGGGTCGCCAGAGAAACGCCAGCGCGATAGAACAGTGAAGCAGCTTCGGCGGACCGAAGCTGCCCTATTTCTGTCGAGCTAAAATTGGCCAATTCAAGCCCTTCTCAGGCCAAACCAAGCTCTTCCAACACCTCCACAGCCCTCTTACAGCTGAATTAGAGTAGAAAGGTAAGCCAATTTGGCTACCCTATGTAAATTCCAATTGGTGCTAGAAAGAGAATCGACAGATTTTCACTGACTAAATTCTCCCTCAATTCAACATCAATTGATGCGATTCTTGATCCTAGGCGGAACCTCAGGACAAGAGCTATTGTAAACCCCATCCTTTAGTAATGAGAAAAACCAAGAAAGAACTAGTCAATGTGATCTTTAAACCGAATTGGTCTACAAGCCCGACTATTAGGGGACGAGCAAATTCGAAAATTTCTAACTCCCATGGGACTCAAAAAGGTTCATAAACTTGGGCAAAAAAACCTTAGGTTGAGGAAGAAAGATTGAAGCAATTCAATAGAACCGGGTCTGAACCGTATAGAATCGGTTTATGAACTGAGTTGATTCATTGAACTGGAACTGATAGAGAATGGGTAAACCAAGATGCTTATGGATCCCTTAAGATTCAAAGAGGTTTATAATCCTTGGGAAGGAACCTTAGAACAATGTGGGAGAGAAAAATCAGATCAGTTCAGGTGAACCGGACCCGAACCGGATTGAACCAGTTTAAGAACCAAGTCGATTTATGAACCAGAATTGATAAAGAGATGATAAACCGGAAATCTTATGGACCCTAAGTGACCTATGGAGTCAAAAAAGTCAAGAAAATTGACAAGAGGAAGAATTAGAAAGGAAAACCAATCTAGTTCAAGTGAACTGGACCCGAACCGAATTAAACCGGTTTGAGTCACTATTGAACCGGATGCTAAATTCATTTTTCTATGTGGCTTAACATTTGAAAATTTGAGATTTGAGACAACCATTGGATAGAGAATGGATTTAGATGAATTTAGAAATTTTTAGATTTGAAAAACTCGGTCGAATGGGGGCTGAATCGACTGGTTTAATCTTGAACCCGGTTCGAACCGGTGCTATTTGGAACAGTGTCATCTTCTTCCTCACGATGACAGCACTGTTCACTCGCCGAAAAACTGAAGAAATGCCGAAAAAGAAGAAACGCTTCTGTTTGGTACGTTTCAAGTCTTCAATTTCTGTCATAACGGTGCCAAACAGACGACTAACGGTTCCCCGAGCTTCCAATATAAAGAGTCACTCTCCATTCATCCTCTCCACACTTGAAAAGCTCACTCTCTCTCAATTGCTTAGTTTTTCAGTGAAGCTCAAACCAGAGCTCCGATATAGGGTCAATTCTGAGCCAAAGAAGGCGAGGTTGGGTTCATTAGAACCGGGGAGAAGTCAGCTACACGGTGGTGGCATCCATTCATCCCGAGAGTCATCGAAGAAGTGCCGGTGTGATCAAACAGTGAAGCAGCTACGGCAAATTGAAGCTGCCCTATTTCTGCCGAGTTGAAATTGGCCAATTCAAGCCTTTCTCAGGCCAAACCAAGCTCTCCTAACACCTCCTTAGCCCTTCCACGACCGAATTAGGATCAAAAGGAAGAACCTCTAGAGGAGAGCTACCTGCCCAGATAAAAAGCTCTGACCATCGCACCCTCATCGAAGAACGAGACATCGAGAACGCCAGTCGAGGTTCAGCTTGCTAAGGACGGAACCCGACTAAGTGGAATTTCATTGCACTATCGGGTGAGTGGGATTATATATCATACTCAGTTGGGGATGATAAGTACCTCGGTATAAGAACCCACTATTTAGTGGTATTTTAATCATTACCACTTAGAGAAAGTGATGTGAAAATTTTGTAGAAAAACTACTTACCGGTTGTAAGTAGATAATACCCAGTTGATATGATGAGGCTTCCTCAAAGGAAGTTGAAAACCCGTTCATCAGTTATGAATGGAGATGTCCTTATATCGGTCGGTATAATGGATAGTGAAAACCTATTTTGTCGGAAGTGTTCTACCTTGACTGTGTGCCAATGCTTAAACAATTTGGGAGACCTTCTTGACAAGAGCTCAAATAGCTCTTATAGGCCGGGGGCCTCGGTTTTGGAACTTGAGGGCTAGAATGCCCAGTTTTTGAAAAAAAAAAACTCAAACAGTGGGCCATAGGCCAATGGACATGAGCAGAAGCTCATAAATGAACATGATATATATGTGCCATTAAACCTTAATAAGTAAATTTTTTGGTCATGGTACCAAGGCAGGTCCAACATACTCAGATAACCAGTAGCAGTACGACATGACCGGTCAAAACAAACAGCTACCAATTGAGTTGAAAGTCAGGACCGTTGGGACTAATGGCACCACATATTACATGGCAATTTAAGAAAACTTTGTTTGTGCATGCACTATGAGTACAGGATCATCAAGACGCCCATGAGGGGTAGTGATGTGTTCTAAGGGCCCTAGACGACCCAATGAGTATAAGGGCAGATCGTCATTCCAGGTGTCTATGGAAAATTTGGAGTAGCACCAAGTGCATGAGACCGGGGTGGGAACGGGATGAGGTCTCTGTCCTCATATGGACACGAAGAAGCGATTTTAGGATTGAGGATTGGATGTCGCGTACATCCACTCATTCCTAGGGTAGAAGTGGTCGTGCTTCTATCCGGGTGGCCGGTAAAGTTGCTCCAAAGCCACTAGTGGTTTCAGTAGTCGTACTGACCTGCGAATGTGTGCAACATTCATGATGAAGGATGCGTGTTGGGTGATGACACATCGTGGTAACTAAGAAATGGTGGAAAAATCTAAATTTTTAAATGAAGGGATTTTTAAAAAGAAAGGAGTCTGGCACACTCTATATAAATGTTTTTCTTAAAAGTTAAAAGTAGACTTTCGAAAAACCCATTCAATGAGTTGTAGAAACTCACCCTTCTTTTCTACCCCTTTTCAGGAAAAGAGAAAATGACTAAAAGTAACACCGAGCTTTACCCTTTATTAGGTATGCTTAATTTTTCTTTAAGCTTTTATTTTATTTGATATATATGTCTTCCAAGGAACAAGGTTGAAATTTCTCCTGGCTCCTCTCGATTAAAAGAAGGGGGAAACTACTCTTGAACCGAGAAAGAGCGGCGGGTTGTTCACGGGGATCCATCCAAATCGGGTTGGGGCGTGACAACTAGAGTGGTATTAGAGCCAAGTTCCCTTGAAACATTATCAATAATATGCCATGATATTAATCCAACTCTAAACTATCTTATAGGAATGTGAATCCCTAGGAAATTCGCAAGAAAATCTAGTCCTTCCCCTATAAGTGTGAAAAAGACATCCAACCCAAGGGAGGAAGCCGTTCAAAGGTTCCTAAGGGGTGAAAAACGAGTACCCAAAGACATGGTGGAGGGACTACCAGAAGCTAGTTGGAGCCTTACTGGAACTAGAAGGCATCATATACCCTCCTTCCAAACAAGAGGAACCGTCACCACCTCCTAGAAGTCCAACCCCTCCTTCGATACCACAACCACAGAAGAGGAACCCCACCAAGAAGGAAGCCTGGGATAATTATTGGGATGCTTATGCCACCTTCAGAAGGTCCACCAAATACCTCCACCCACTCAACCTAACTTCAATCCGTCTTGATGGATGAAATGGACATACGAGTGCGAGGCAGAAGTACTAAGGAGGTACGGGTTGGAGGCCACACATGAAATTCGTCCTATTGAGGAGCACGAATGGACCCCAATCAATTACTCAGAGCCTTCCGACCAAGAGTCTCATAATTGTTTTAGGGGTAACCCTAGTCCTATGACCCCAAGGGATTAGGGGGTAGAGAAGTCATGTAATAAGCTAGAATTTTGGCAAGAGAATATTTCCCGAATGAATTAGAAGTTTATTAAAACTTCAGAGTTCCTTGAAGAAAAATCTAAGTAGATAAAAGTTTAAGAGAAAAAAAATCCTCCTAAGGAAGAATGGCTTATGGTTAGATAAACTTAAACTTTAGGACTTAAAAAGAGGAGAAATTCATCTGGTGGAGATCCTAAAGAAAGGAAAATGGATTTGGAGGAGCAACCGTTCAAGGACACATAACTTTTGAGAGACCCAAGAAGAAATATGACCACAAGAATAGAAGTTGATCGTAGGGAAAAGATGAAGAGAAAGTGCAACGACAGGAAGCCCTAAGTGTAACAAATTCCTTAGAAATTTAAGAAGACAAGAAATGGATGGAAGGTAAAGTGTGAGTCGAAGAAAAACAAGAGTAGAGGAGGCGTACCAAGTCTACAAGATAGGAGAGAATTTTCCAAAGAATAAGGCGATCAAACATCAGAGAGTACGAGTGGTTAGGTAAGAGTGTTAAGAGATTAAGCATGATCCACTACAAGAAGGCCTGGAAAACTCGAATTTGGAACGTCAAAGGAATATTATGTAAGGAAATAACTTAATTGGACCAAACGATTTGGAGGAGTAAGCAAAGTCTAACCGGAGATGGGGAATAGTGGGAGAATACACACCAACCAACACAAAGAGGGAAACACTAGGGATAGAAAGGTACAAAAGCTTTGAAAACGATAAGGATAAGAGAACCACCTCAAGGGTATAGGCAAATATGGAAGCAAGTGGGAATTAAGCAAGGTCAAATGAAGGTACTACTGGATCCAAAGAGCAAGAATAAGCTCAAAATTTAAGGAGCTCAATGGTAGAATTAGAAGGAAATATGGAGAGAAGGAGAATGGAAAGGTCATTGGGGAAAGAAATTACTTGACTCATGACTTAGAATTAGCTGCGATAATGTTGGCCCTAAGATTATGATCTTGCAATAAAATACCACTCAGAAAGGCTAATGTGGTAGCAGATGCTTAAAATCACAAGTATCAAACTGAGACGACGTAAGTAAAGACAAATTACATATCCTATTACAACAATTGAGAAGAGAGAGGCGGAAAGGCCAAATAGTCTAGAAAAAGAAGGATGAAAGAAAACCCTTAAATGGACCAAAGGCCAATTAATGACTAAACTTAAGCCAAGAAAGGGATAGACAAGACTCTCATAATATGGTTAAGAAATCTCAAAATAAGGAAGATTTGTTTGCTCCCTAAAGAAAAAGACAGGTACTAGGTACAAATGAGTATGTAGATAGAGTATAAAGGATGTGCCTGCAAGAATTGAGGAGTAAAGGTAAATAGGAGAAGACAACATCAAGGGATATCATTTAAGGATAGAAATTCCCTAGAGAAAATGAGGATGTCAGGAGGAACGGAAGGAATTCTACCAAGGAAGGAAGCCCCGGAAAGATATGCATATCCCAATTAAGAGGGAATGGAACCAACTGAAATGGAAAGAATAATAAGCTCACAAATAAAATGTTGGTTGAGATGGAAAGATCGAATACCAAGGAAAAGTACTCATGAGGTCCTAAGAAGTAAATTAAACCAAAGGAATGGATAAATAGCATGGTAGTATCAAAGAATTCCGTAACGAATAAGAGTGGGTGGACTACAATAATAAGAGAGTAAAAGAAAGAATATAGGAGGAATCTTGGAGAAGTAAGCCCTTGACTAAGAAATCAATTCGGGAAAATGACCACTGACGTTAGGACTGGTTGTGGTCCATGCTCACTTAATGGAGCCTAAAAATGGGCAAATGAGTGTACTAAGATGTACCGCACCCTCAAACAAGGATGCTGGTGGAAAGGTATGAAGAGGGACATTGCGGAATATGTAGCCCGATGCTTGTTATGCCAATAGATAAAAGCAGAGCATCAGAAACCATCAGTACTACTATAACCCTTACCAATTCCGGAGTGGAAATGGAAGCATATCACCATGAACTTCGTCATAAGCCTATCAGTGACCAAAAAGGGGCAAGATGCGATTTGGGTAATAGTGTATAGGTTAACCAAATCAGCCCACTTCCTCCCTATAAAAGTGATGGACATAGTAGAACAGCTGGCCATCCTATACATGAAGGAAATGATAAGACTCCATGGTGTCCCGGTGAGTATAGTATTGGATAGAGATCCGAGATTTACTTCTAGCTTTTGGCCGAGTCTACAAAACGCTATGGGAACCAAGCTCCATATGAGTACGACATTCCACCCTCAGACAAGATGGACAGTCTGAGTGAACCATCCAAACTTTGGAAGACATGCTAAGAGCATGTGTGCTCACCATGAACAAAAGTTGGGAGGAATACTTATGCCTGATGGAATAATAGTTATCAGGCCAGTGTCCAGATTGCTCCCTATGAAGCCCTTTATGGATGACCTTGTTGTACCCTTTTATTTTGGGAAGAAGTGGAGGAAAGAAAGTTAGAAAAGACAGAGATAATAGAGGATGCCACAGAGAAGATAAAATTAATAAGGAGACATCTTAAAGACAGCACAGGATCAGCAAAAGAGTTATGCAGACAATCGAAAGAAAGATCTGGAGTTCAAAGTGGATGATTAGGTATTTTTCAAAGTATCCCCATGGAGAGAAATACTTAGGTTTCAACAAAGAGGAAAGTTGAAACCCAGATATATCGGTCCATATCCCATTATTCAGAGGACAGGACCGGTAGCTTATAAATTAGAACTATCTTCTGATCTACAGAGAATACATGATGTATTCTACATTTCAGTACTTCAGAAATATCAGCCTAATCCTAGTCTCGTACTGGACTGACTTCCAATGGAACTAGAAGAGAACTTCCAATGGAACTGGACCGGTAGTTCAAAGTGGATGATTAGGTAATTTTCAAAGTATCCCCATGGAGAGAAATACTTAGGTTTCAATACATAGGAAAGTTGAAACCCAGATATATCGGTCCATATCCCATTATTCAAAGGACAGGACCGGTAGCTTATAAATTAGAACTATCTTCTAATCTAGAGAGAATACATGATGTATTTTACATTTCAGTACTTTGGAAATATCAGCCTAATCCTAGTCCCGTACTCGACTTCCAATGGAACTGGAAGAGAACTTGACTTATCAGACATAGCCAGTACGAATCATCAACCGGAGAGACAAGAATTTGAGGAATAAGAAAAAAAATTCCTATGGTCAAGGTGTTGTGACAGAACGGACCCATGCAGGAAGAGACATGGGAAACTGAGTTTATGGTGAGGGATAGTTATCCTCAGATATTTAACATGTAACTATTTTGAAACCCCTAAAAGGAGGGAAGAGTTATAAACCCCATCCTTTAGTAATGAGAAAAACTAGGAAAGAACTAGTAAATGAGATTTTTAAACAGAATTGCTCTACAAGCCCGACTATTAGGGGATGAGCAAATTCAAAAATTTCTAGCTCCCATGGGACTCAAAAAGGTTCATAAACTTGGGCAAAAGAACCCTAGGATAGAATGAGGAAGAAAGACCGAAGCAGTTCAATAGAACCGAGTCTGAACTGGTTTTTGAACCGAGTTGGTTCATTGAACCGGAACCGATAGAGAATGGGTAAACAAAGATGATTATGGATCCCTTAAGATTCAAAGAGGTTTATAATTCTTCGAAAGGAACCTAAGAACAATGTGGGAGAGAAAAACCAGATCGGTTCGGGTGAACCGGACCCGAACTTGATTGAACCGATTTAAGAACCGAGCCGATTTATGAACCGAAATTGATAAAGAGATAAATAAATCGGGAATCTTATGGACCCTAAGTGACCTATGGAGTCACAAAAGTCATGAAAATGAACTAGAGGAAGAATTGGAAAGGAAAACCAAACCGGTTCAGGTTAACCAGACCCGAACCGGATTGAACCGGTTTGACTCACTATTGAACTAGATGCTAAATTCATTTTTCTATGTGGCTTAAAATTTTCAAATTTGAGATTTGAGACCACCATTGGATAGAGAATGAATTTAGATAAATTTAAAAAATTTTAGATTTGAAAAACTTGGTCGTATGGGGGGTGAACCGGCTGGTTTACGCTTGAACCCGGTTCAGACAGGTCTAGTCCGATTCGGAATAGTGTGATCTTCTTCCTCATGATGATAACATTGTTCACTCACCGGGAAACTGAAGAAATGCTAGCAAAGAAGAAACGCTTCTGTTTGGTACGTTTCAGGTCTTCAATTCCTGTCATAACGGTGCCAAACGGACGGCCAACGGGTCTCCGAGCTCCCTATATACAAAGCCACTCTCCATTCGTCCTCTCCACATATGAAAATCTCACTCTCTCTAAGTTGCTTAGTTTTCCGGCAAAGCTCAAACCAGAGGTCCGATATAGGGTCAGAAGGCGAGGTCGGGTTCATTACAACTAGGGAAATGTCAGCTACATGGTGGTGGCATCCATTCGTCCCGAGAGTCGCCAGAGAAGTGTTGGCATGATCAAACAGTGAAGCAGCCCTGGCAGACCGAAGCTGCCCTGTTTTGGCCGAGTTGAAATTGGCCAATTTGAGTCCTCCTCAGGCAAAACCAAGCTCTCCCAACACCTCCTCATCCCTTCCACGACCGAATTAGGATCAAAAGGAAGAACCTCTGGAGGAGAGCTACCTACCTAGATAGAAAGCTCCGACCACCACGCCCTCACTGGAGAACAAGACATCGAGAATGCTAGTCGAGGTGTAGTTTGCCAAGGACGGAACTCGACTAAGTGAAATTTCACTGCACTATCAGGTGAGTGGGATTATATATCATTCCCGGTTAGGGATGATAAGTACCTCGGTATAAAAACCCACTATTTAGTGGTATTTTAATCATCACCATTTAGAGAAAGTGATGTGAAATTTTTGCGGAAAAACTACTTACTAGTTGTAAGTAGATCATACCCGGTTGGTATGATGAGGCTTCCTCGAAGAAAGTTGAAAACCCATTCATCGGTTATGAACGGAGATGTCCTTATACCGGCAGGTATAAGAGATAGTGAAAACCTATTTTATCATAAGTGTTCTCCCCTGACTATGTGACAATGCTTAAACAATTTGGGAGACCTTCTTAACGGGAGCTCGAATAGCTCTTATAGGCCGGGGGCCTCGGTTTTGGAACTTGAGGGCTAGAATGCCCAGTTTTTGAAAAAAAAACTCGAACAGTGGGCCATAGGCCAATGGACACGAGTAGGAGCTCATAAACGAACATGATATATATGTTCCATTAAACCTTAATAAGTAAATTTTTTGGTCATGGTACCAAGGCAGGTTCGTCATACTCCAACAACCAGTAGCAGTACGACATGATCGATCTTCAGACCAGTCAAAACAAACAGCTACCGGTTGAGTTAAAAGTCGGGATCGTTGGGACTAATGGCACCACATATTACATGGAAATTTAAGAAAACTTTGCTTGTGCATGCACTATGAGTACGGGATCATCAAGACGCCCACGAGGGGTAGTGATGTGTCCTAAGGGCCCTGGACGACTCAGTGAGTATAAGAGCAGATTGTCGTTCCAAGTGTCTGTGCGAAATTTGGAGTAGCACTAAGCGCATGAGACTGGGGTGGGGATGGGATGAGGTCTCTGTCCTCATATAGACACGAAGAAGCAATTTTAGGATTGAGGGTTGAATGTCGCGTACATCTACTCATTCCTAGGGTAGAAGTGGTCGTGCTTCTATCCGGGTGGTCGGTAAAGTCACTCTGAAGCCACTAGTGGGTTCAGTAGTCATACTAACCTACGAATGTGTGTAACCTTCATGATGAAGGATGTGTGTTGGGTACACACCGTGGTAACTAAGAAATGGTGGAAAAACCCAAATTTTTAAATGAAGGGATTTTTTAAAAGAAAGGAGTTTGTCACACTCCATATAAATGTTTTTCTTAAAAGTTAAATGTAGACCTTTGAAAAACCCATTCACTAAGTTGTAGAAACTCACCCCTCTTTTCTACCCCTTTTCAAGAAAAGAGAAAATGACTAGAAGTAACATCGAGCTTTACCCTTTATTAGGTATGCTTAATTTTTCTTTAAGCTTGCATTTTATTTGATATATGTCTTCCAGGGAACAAGGTTGAAATTTCGCCTGGCTCCTCTCGACTAAAAGAAGGGGGAAACTCCTCTTAAACCAAGAAAGAGCGGTGGGTTGTTCACAGGAATCCAACCAAACCGGGTTGGGGCATGACAGCTATCTACCCAGATTGAAAGCTCAGACCGCTACACCACTAATGGTAAGCTTTCAAAGCTTTCTCTCTCTAACGTTCAGTTTTTCGGTAAAGCTCGATTTGAGCTCATTCTAGCATCAAATCGGGCGATTCAAAGTGCAATTAAGTTGTATGAAGGTGTAGGAACTCCAATCTAACTTCAATTTCAACAATTAAAATCATTTGATTAGTCAATTTGATAAAATCATATTTGGTTGTGTTGGAAGGTTGAAATTGGGGAAAAATTTTGGGAATTTTGAAAATTCAAGGGACTAAAGTGCAATTTCATAAAATTGAGGGCCAATTGAGCATGATAAAGATGTTGGAGGACCAATTGGCCAATGTTTGGAATTTTAGGGGTGAAACTTACCATTTTTGTAAAGTAGGGGCAAAATGGTAATTTTGAAAAAGTTGGGGACCAAATTGGAAATTTGGGAAACTTGTACCCCTTTTTGTGATTTTGAATAAATGGAGAACCTATGATGAATTTTAGAAGTTTCGAGACTCAATTTGGGAGAAAATCAGCATTAGGGACCTAAAGTTGAAAGAAAAAGAACTTTAGAGACCTAATTGCAACAAATCAAAAAGTTTGAGTATTTCATCCATTCACGATGAATGAAGGCTATTAGGCCAATGGATAATAAACAAGGATGTTCATATCGTATAGGGACATGAAGTACCGGGAACGCCAGCAAGAACAAGATCGCGTGAATATAAAGAACCGGTTAAGAGGAATTCACTATATTAACAGGTGAGTGGGATTTTAGTGGTATTTTAACCATCACACCTAAGAGGAGTGATGTGGAAATTATGCGAAAAAACTACTTACTGATTATAAGTAGATCATACCCAATTGGTATGATGAACTTACTGGAAGGAAGTAGAAAACTCGCTTATCGGTTATAATCGAAGATGTCCTGATACCTAGTTGGTGTGATGGACAGATAAAAAGTTTATTTGTCGAAAGTGCTCTCCCCTTACTATGTGCCACTACTTGAAACTTTTGGGAGACCTTCTTAATGGGAGCTCGAATAGCACAGATAGGCCGAAGGCCTCGATTTTTGAACTTGGGAGCTAATATGCCTGATTTTGAAAATCTTGTACAATGGGCCCTAGGCTAGTTGGCACGAGCAGGAGCTTGTAAACAAACATGAGTTTAAGCCATGAAAACTTTAAATGAATTATTTGTTTGGCCATGGTACCAAGACAGGACCGACATACTCGATGATCTTGCGGTAGTGCGACATGACAGGTCTAATGACCAATTGAGACAAACAGCTGTACGTCGAGTTGAGGGTCGAGGCCATTGGACCAGTGGCACCACAAATTAAATGGCTTATGTGGAAAACTGTTGTTTTGTGTATGCACTAAGTTATAGGACCTTCAAGATGCTCAAGAGGGTTAGTGATGTGTCTTAGGGCTATTGGACGACATGCTGGAGATAAGGGTAGTTAGTCATGCCAGAAGCCTTGGAAGCTCGACGTAGCTTCATGCGCATGTGACCAGGATGGGGTTAGGATGAGGTCCCTATCCTCATACGGACACGGAGTTTTGTTATGGGATTGAGGGTCGGATGTCGCATACATCCACTTATTCTCAGGGTAGAAGTGGACATACTTCTATCTAGGTGGTCGGTAAAGTCACTCCTAGACAAGTGGATGCAGTGGATGTGCTACCTTACGAATGTGTGTTCCCTTCATGATGAAGGGAATTTGTTAGTTGATAAACACACCATTGTGATGAGAAATGGCTATGAAAATCGTGATTTGAGAATGAAATGTTTCAAAAGGAAAAATAAGGAGTCGGCACACTACAATTCAAACTATTTTCTGAAATTTATACTTTAAACACCCATTCATTGAGTCGTTGAACTCACCCCACCCTTATACCCCTTTCATGTAGCTCGGGGAAAGCCTACCCAAAGACCACAAGTTATCACACCTGTAAGGCAAGTACGATAAGTTTAAAATTTTATACAGTTTTGATTTATGTTGTTCTAGAAAAGGTGCAGGTTTAAAGGACACCTTACTCCTCACAGTTTAAAAGAAGGGGCAACCCTTAGTAAACCAAGAGAGTGGCGAGTTGATCACGGAGATCTGACTAAACCGGGTTAGGGCGTAACAACTTGAATGGTATCAGAGTCTATTTCCTCGAATACATTATCAAAATTAGATAATATAGTAATTAATACGAATAATTTTAAATTTTTCAGATGGCCCCAAGAAAAGTAGTCAAACAAACACATGCTATCTTAGCCACCCCAGAAGCTAGGGAAAACCCCATCCCAAGGGAGGAAATGAACCAAGAGCATAGAAGGACCCTTGGAGTAACCCCGAGTCAAAGAGGACTTGACAAGAAAGCCTCTAAGGTGTTCAAGCTCAAGGATGGCAAGGCATCGAACCATCAGCAATCCCTTAGAAAGGTCCCACAATTCTCAAAGTATAGGAGGAACTACAAGGGTCCACGCAAGGATATGATGCCCGACATTTTAGAGGACAAGACCCGAGAGGATCAGTTATAAGTGTAGGAGGGTGGGACACATAGCAATGAATTGTCTCACATTGTGAGGAATCCAAGAAATACCTTCCAATAAGGACACCTACACCCTTATAGAAGCCCAAAGGGATAACATTACAAGAACCACAATTGTGGCCAGGGAACCCAATCTCACCCAGGAAGAAATCCCTCTAGACCATAGTTTAGCAATGAGTATTCCCCAACCCATCATTGTAACAATCTCCCTCAAGAGATGTTAAAACCCTAAAACTATATTCTTACTTCAATAAATAAAATTCTAGTTCCTGAAAATTTCTTTGTCCCTTAATACTACGATTGCATGCCTCAATTACCCAAGTAAGGATCACGAAAAGAAGAACAAGAGTAGGAACTTAAGAAAACCCAAAAATATTAGAATATAGATAAAAGGGAATTTCCCCTTAAAGAGCACTACAAACCACTTAGGAGCAAAGAAGGGAATACCTCCTCCATAGAAGACAAGCCGAACGATGAAAGACAACTAGGATGTCTCGAAACAATAAGGTATTATCTACTTTGGATAAAATAGAGGAGCCAAGTAGGGTTGTAGACTAACCTAGCAAGGAAGGGGGAGGTGGAAAGGCCAGAACAGTGGAAAGGAAGGATGAAGAAAATCCTTGAAGAAATAAATGACCGAAAATGAAATGATAACTACACTCAAGCCATAAGGAGGATTTAGTAAGTCCCACAAAAAGAAGTCTTAGAGCAAATACACTTTCTCATGTTAGAGCTTTCATCACTTAGCTCATTTACTTATGAGGCGATAAGAATGTACTCTTTCTTAAGGTAACAATCCTTACCACAAGGATTGTTATAACAACGATGCATATTACATCCGTTATATCCGCCATTCGGGTCCAAACATATACTTATGTTGGAACCCTCCTTGCATTAAGGGGTAATAGGGACTTACCACTTCTCAAGTCTTAACCAACCAACCTTATCCAATAGGTTGGGTACAAAATCCATATTTTATTTCATTTCAAAGTATACTACCATTTGGTCAAGGTTACCAGCCCATAGTTCTCTCATATATGGGTATCATCACTTGCCTGCTTATTTATAGAAGGACCTTACCATAGTTACGATCTTGAGTCATTTCTGGGTTTCCTTTGTGTTCTTATTGACTCCTCACTAAGTTAGGTCATACTTCTTTTCTTCCCAATAACCATTTTCTTGTGTGGGTTACTTAGGCATATCATCCTTTGGACTACTGCCTTAAACCTTGCTATGCTTCTTATAGAAACATAGCTACATTGACCATCTTGATCACTGATTTTCCTAGGTTGCTCATTCCTACAAGAGTTTTACCTCATATTATTACCTCTTAGCACTAACTTCCCATATACAAGTTTTTAAAGTATACATGGGACTTTCCAACTAATTCTTTTCTATAAAGAGCGTTTTATCAAAACATGAAAGGTGGAATGGAGAACAGGAAAATTTTGAAAAATAACCATGGCTCAAAGTGAACTGAAATTTGTGAAGAGAAATCAAAATAGGAATTTAAGTGGTCACAAGTGATCAATGAATATCCAAAAATCAAAGAAAATGATCATATTTCAAATTGGATTTGAGAATCGGACTGGTTCATGGTGGACCGAAACCGAACTAGGTTGAACCAGGAAGAACCAGTTCATATTCATTTTTTGAGGTGATTTAAAAATGAAATTTGTGAAATTGAAGTCACCACTATTTAGAAAGTGAATTTAGAAATTTTTAATTTTTAGAAAATCGATCGAATCGGGCCTAAACGGAACGATTTTTTATTTTGGGTTATCAAACCCATTTTAATTAAACCAGTCAATGGTCTAGCCGAATGAACGAACTACCTTCCAAGTTAGTGCCCCATTAGCACGCGTGACAAATCTGCACATGACGCATGGCAAAGTGTGCCCCATTATTCAATAGGTCAATGTCTGGAAGTGCAAACCAATCATAGCATGACATGTGTCCCTAGTCAACAATCATATGAAGAAACATCCATGTCATTATGAACTAAACAATGGGAGCGTGAGATGTGTTCTTAGACAACAGTCAATAGAGGAAAATCCTCATTAGCAGGACTGGCCAATGAGAAGCTGACACATGGTAAAGGTGCCATGTCAGTAGCCAACTAGGATATTAGAGAATGATCGACCAATTAGGAGTCGACATGTGGGAAGGCCACGTGTGATGGCCACAACCAATTAGAAAAGGACATATGGCATAGGAATAGAGCGACAGGTGGGAAAGCTGGCAAATTTAAATCAACCAATGAGAGAACGTCACATGACAAAGTCAATAACGGTCATCTGATGGTCAAATTCGGTCAATTACCACATCGAACAAAGTGACCAATGGAAGGTCACCATGTGTCCAATCAATGAGTCAACAGATGTCTCGTACGATGACTAAAATGTTGAATAGTAATTCCAGCCAATCACAGCGCATTACGTGATATCTCACACATGTGCATAGTGTTGTCTTCAACCTCTTATCAGTTGAGGAGAGTGAAGGCTGGACGACTGCTTTAACTCTGTTGGCCATTAAATCTCTTTGACAAGGTCTTAAATCAGAGAGTTAACAGTCTATCAATGGATGAATGGATAGGAATGACTATCACTGAGCTTCCTATATAAAGAGCTCCACTCCATTCATCATCTCCACACCCCGAAAGCATAGAGAACCCAAACAACTCCATATTTCGATCACCTGTGAACCAGAGATCCGACTTGGGCACTTTTCTTTACCGTCAAAGGTGAATTTGGGTTACTTAGATTCCTGGAAAAATCCTCTACATGACTGCAAACTCCATGCACTTCGAGGATTGCTTGAGAAATGCCAATGAGCTCGCATAGTACCATTGCTCCTTTGTTAGTTTGCGACCAAAGTAACTCGAGCTTAATTTGAGTTGTCCTCAAGCCCTCTAGACCTTCTTTGCACTACCTTGTAAGTCCTCACGGCTGCCATTCACTGGAAATTACTATTCATAGTGTGTTTTACCCAAAAACTTACCCGATGAAATTCTCATAGCTAAAGCCATCAATTGAGATGAAAATTGATCCAAAGAGGATTCCCAAGAAGAGAGTTATCTTCATGTATCAAAAGCTGCGACCACCGGGCCCTCACAGGTAAGTAATCGAAGCTTTCTCTCTCTAGAACAAATTTTTGGCAAGCTCCGTTTAAGCTCATTTATAAGCCAAATTGGATGATTCAAAGCTTGAAATGATCCTGGGGAGATATGGAAGATGATTAGAATCATGTTAGGACACAATTAAGAAGGCTTAAGAGCAAATTGATGATAGTTAATGTTAGAGGACTAAATTACATTTTTTGAAACTTTGAGGACTAAATTGAAATTTTTGAAAACTAGCGATTTAACTGCAAATAGTGAGAAATCAAGTACCCAATTGGAAATAATGAGAAATTAGGGACCCAAAGGTAAGATTTAAAGATCTTAGGGACCTAATTGGAGTTAAGGTATAACTTAATGACCTAATTATAATTAATAAAAAGTAAAGGGTATTAAGTATGAATACCTTCTGATTTGGAATTTAATTGCCCAATTTATGGTAGGAACCAATCACCTACAAGTGTGTGCAAAGGAAGGGCACACAAGAGTCGGAAATCCCATAGGACGAAAAAGTCTCGGAATACGTGTGAGTGAGATTTCTAGAATTGAGTTTGATTGGACTGATGACGCTTTATTACTCGTAAACTAAAAATCTCTTTTCCAAAAATGAAATCCCATGACTATGTGAAAACTGCTTAATCCATTTTGGGATTTATTTTTGTTGTGATCATGAACCATGATTTTAGGACTACCTGTGAAAGCTATGTGAACACACTTCAAAGGTACGAGCTAATTTCAACTATCGATGCATGATATGGGTAGAACCCATAGTCTAGGGAAGCTATTGATGTGCATTGAGATTAAGGAAGAAGGGGGAGAGGTCTCGTCCTTCAATAGCAAACAACTTCATTCAGAAATGTTCGGGGTTGGGTAATGGTACTCATACAGATAAATGGTCAAGGTTGTCATCTCACACCAATGTGGTAGAGGTTGTAGCCTCTCACCAAGGAGGATGATAAAGATGCACTGAGCCACAAGTGGGACAGATCGAGATTATAGCCTCATAGGGTCTATTTTATGAATGATTAATCCCTTTAATAAGGAAGGGTGTTTGATAGTTTGTCTAATACAAACCCATGGAAATCATACCTTAAACAAATTATGAAAGTTCTTCTAGGAAGGAACAACTTTTTAGGTTGTGAAATACAAGCAGTGAATGATATTTTTTATGAGAAAGGATGTCTAATGGTTTGACTAATACAAACCCATGGAAATTATACCTTGCACAAATTATGAAAGTTCTTTTGGGTGGGAAGGAACATCTTTTTAGCTTGTGAGATACAAGTAGTGGATTTAACCGAGAAATGATGTGGAAGATTTTTCAATGATAAAACAACTTATAGCTTGTTTATTTGGTCACCCAAACACTTTGATTTAAGGAAAACATTCTTATATTCTCTTTGAGTACGTGCTGAATCATGTACATGACGTCACATTGTCAGCTAACCACTCTCACCGAGTTTTAGACTCACCCCCCTTACTTATCCCTATCATGTCTTAAAATGTCAAGGACATTAGAAGATTAACTACCTAATTGGTATGTTATTCTCTATTAAATATTTATTTACAACATTATAAATAATGACATATCTTGAAAACATAAACTATTTTCTCGATATTTTGAACCTTGCTCCTATCAATACTATAGTAATTGTTGTGGCATCAATTATAGTATTGGGAGGAGTGGCGGGTTATTCACAGCGTTCCGACCAAATTGGGTCGAGGTGTGACATTTCCCTTTTTTTCCTAACTTGCCTAAACTTTCTGTTCATTTTCAAGGATTTGAAAAATAGGCTTAGATAGCACTTGAGCTATCACGCTCTGACCCAATTCATCGATCGACGGTCCTGTGCCAATCCTCCACATCCTTCCGATACTACCATAGTGGATAACTTCACCAATGTAGTATTGAAATAACCATGACTCATAATATAAAATACACAAATTTTGTAGCAAAATTTAAAAACTTTTCACAAAATTTTATTCATTAAGTTATAACATCTTACAACTCTGAGGAAAAGCAATAACATACTAAATTGAAAATCCTCACACCCTTCCTTTCAAGGTTCTCTCCCTCGATCACTAGCTCTACCAAAGCCACTTCACAATTTATGGGATCTTCCTCTCCTCATCCACTCTTCCCTAACACCAAGAAAAATGTATTGGGGGAGGAGGTGAGCCAACGATCAATGAGTGAGAGGATATATTATCGAGTCGTTCATATCTTGATGTCACATATACTAAAAACAACTGGAATTGATTTCTATATAATTTTGTTTCTTAACATTTTGCTTCAAAACTATCTTAGGGTTTGTACCCCATCTTGATTTTTTTCAAAACACTTATCTACTGTGGATCCTTTCAAAATTCTATCGTTATAGTTCACTTAGCCATCCTACGAGGTTTTCAGGTATTGTTGGACAAAACTTCTTTCTCGCACCAACAAACCCAGGGGCATCCACGACGTCCCTCATCTCCTTGCTTGGTTTCGGGTGGATTTCATATATTTGCCATTTCCATTTTCAGAGGATTCACTATCCTCTTCAATCCTATTTATCACGACAAAACAACCTCTAAAGACGAGGTTCATAAGGGTATTTCACCCTTCAGCCATGATCCACAATCATGCCTAGTTCTTGAGTAGAGTCGCAGCTCTCATGGGAACCATTTCATTCTCACATATAATTCAGTTGCAACATAATGCAAAACACATATATATCACATTTTCTTTTCCGATCTTCAAGTGCCACCTTTATGTCTCGTCCCTTACAAACAACATACAATGCTCCACCATATTGCATCTTGGTAAAATGTATCCTCTCCCTTTTTCTTGATGGGGTATGCAAATGACTCCCCCGTGTATCTACTCAGATGCAAATGCAATGCAAGATTGCAATATATCACAATTCATTATGAATTTGCTCACTATCAACCCAATTCACCTATCTTTAGTTTATCTCACGTGGTAGGCAATCATGCCTCGCCTTGATTGTAAACACTATTCTCTCATATTAAGAAAACCAGAAAATTTCGAGAGAAAATCGAGGTTCAAAGTGAAACGGAATTGGTAAAAATAAACCAAAACGGGAAATTAGAATATCCCAAGTGTTCAATGAAGATCTAAAATTGATGAAAATGGATTACCAACCAAATAGGATGTGAGAATCAGACCAGTTTAGGGTGAACCGGACCTGAACCGTCTTGGACCGGTTCAAAGATTCATTTTTCTAGGTGACTCACAAATATCATTTTGGAAAATCAAAGTCACCAATGAGTAGAAAATGAATTTAAAAATTTTTAATTTTTAGAAAACCAATCGAATCAAGCCTGAACCGACCAATTTTCAATTTCAGGTCACTGAACCTGTCAACGGTCCAACTAATCAATGGAACCTACCAGGTGAGCACCTAGTTAATGCCCACGACCAATCAGTGCGTGACATGTGGTGAAGTGTGCCTAGTTAGCCACTTAGTCAGCGTCTGGAAGAGCTGACCAATCAGAACGTCACGCGTGTCTTCATCCAACTGTTAGATGAAGAAAATTCATGTCACCAATGACTAGACAGTGAGGGAGTGACACATGTCCTCAATCAATGGTCAACTAAGGAGAAACCTCATCAGTAGGGCTAGCCAATGAGGAGTTTACACATGGAAAAGTTGTCGCGTTAGTGGCCGACTAGGATGTTGGAGAACAATCGGTTAATCAGAGGTTGACACATGGCAAAGCCACATCAGATTTCCATAACCAATTAGAGGCTCACACGTGGGAGAGCGCGTCCAATGGGAGGTCACCATGTGGCTAGTCAACGGATGAAACACTAAGTAGGAAGCCACGTTAGTGAAACTAGCCAATTACTACACACCACGTGGCAGCTAGCACGTGTGAAGCTCGTACATGCACGCACAGTGTCGTCATCTTCCTTTAAATTTTTGAATGGCAGAGGAGGAGGAAGGTCGTCATTACTCTGACTACTAATAAATCTCTTCAACAAGGGAGTAAATTTGAAAGTTAATGGTTGGCCTATGGATGACCGGATAGAAATAGAAGTCCCTGAGCTCCCTATGTAAATCCCGTCACCTCAAATTAAGGAAAACTAGGAAAGAACTAGTCAATTAAATGAGAAAATTGAACCACTTAAAGAACTAAGAATGATAAAGAGGGGGTAAAAATGGGAAATTGGAAAATCCAAAGTGACCAAAAAGACATGAAAATCATGGGGATGAACCATGAAGTAATCTGGATGGAAAATTGGACCAGTTCCTCAACCGGATTGAGCTGGGTTGAACCATAATAAACTAAATTGGAAAATTTATTTTTCTAGGTGGTTTGAAACTCTCAATTCAGAAAATTGAGGCCACCATCATATAGAAAATGAATTTAGACAAATTTATAAATTTTTAATTTTGAGAAAATCGGTCAAATCAGGCCTGAACCGGCCGATTTTCACCATTGAATCCGGTCGTACCAGTCCGGTCCGGTCCAGAACAATGTCGTCTTCTTCCTTGGGATGACAATACTATTTATATGGTAGAAAAACCTTCCTTTTACAGAGAGGGAATATTCCCTCCAATTTTGGCATTTTCTAAAAAGGATAAGCTCGACCAATATGGAAACTAGTATGGCAGAGGGTCCCTGATCTCCCTATATAAAGAGATCCCCTCCATTCATCCTCTACACACCTCAAATTATCTCCTCCTCTAAAGTGCACCATTTTTCGATGAAGCTCAAGCTAGAGCTCTAACTTGGGCACTTTTCTCAACCTTAGAAGGCAAACTTGAGTCCTACAGATTTATGGGGAAGTCAGCTACCTAACAGCAACCTTCCTTTGACCCAAGGATCGCTAGAGAAGCACCAGCGAGATCAAACAATGAAGCAGTACTGTCGAACCGAAGTTGCCCTATTTTGGCCGACCCAAATTTGGCCAATTCAGCCCTCCTACGACCAAACCAAGCCCTCCCATTGTTCCCATGGCAATGACATGACCTCTATAGAGGTGAAATGTAAGCCAATTCAGACATTCTCCGTCATTACAGATCAATTCTAGAGAGAGAAAGTGTTAAACTTCACTAACCAAATTCACCTTGATCCTAACATCAATTCTAGTGATTCTTGATTCTAGAAGGACCTTAAGGATGAGAGCTACCTTCCTAGATCAAGAGCTCAAACCACCTCCGACGGTAAGCTTTCTCTCTCTACGTACAGTTTTCCAGCGAAGCTCGATTTGAGCTCTTTTCGAACCCAAATACTCCAATTCAAAGCTCCATTTGATCGTATGGAAGTGTAGAAACTGATCCGTGCTATCAATTGGAACAATTAACCCCATTTGAATGGACAATTTGAAGGAATCAAATTCGGTAAGTGTAAGGGGGTGAAATTAGAGGATAAATTGGGGGAAATTGGGAATTTTGAAAAATTGAAGAACCTAAATAAAATTTCTCAAAATTGAATGTTAAAATGCAATGAGAAAGATGTTGGAGGACCAATTAGTCAATTTTTGAAAGAATTGGGGCCAATTGACCATTTTTGGATCTTAGGGGCAAAATGGTAATTTTGTAAAAGTTGGGGGACCAAATTGGAAATTTGGGAAATTTGAGCCCATATACCATTTTGAGAAAAATTAAGGACCCAAGAGGGATATTGGAAGCCCCAGGGACTTAATTAAAAATAATTGAACATTTGGGACCTAAAGTCAAAGGTTATGGACTATAGGGACCTAATTGCAATAAGGCAAAAATAAGGGCCTAAATGGAAATACATGGAAATAGAAGGGTCATTCATGCCAAGTTGTTCCTTATGAGGTTATTCAATCTATTTAGGAACGAATTTGGATAAGGACATGAGCAAAGGAGTTCAAGTAGGACTTGGAAGTTGACTGGTGACGAACACATCACAGTTATTAGGTGAGTGGGAATTTTATAACGTTATACCCGGTTGGGGTGATGTGCACTTTTACTAAAAGAAAACCTACTTACCAATTGTAAGTAGGATTACTTAAACATCATACCTGGTTGGTATGATGAGCTTTTTTACGGAAAAGAAAAAATCCGCATACTAATTGTAAGTAGACCTATCATCACACCTAGTTGGTGTGATGAGTTAAAAAGAGATTTTGTCGGAAGTGTTCTCCTCTGACTGTGTGTCATTGCTTAAACTATTTGGGAGATCTTTCTCACGAAAGCTAGAACAGCTCTAACAGACCAGGGACCTCAATTTTGAACTCATAAGGCTCAAGGCCTAGCTTTGAAAAACACGTGCAGTGGGGGCCCAAGGCCAGTGGGCACAGGTTGAAGCCCATAAACAAACATGAATAGGAAGAGCCATGAAAACTCTTATTTAAAATGGAAATTAATTGTGTGATTCACCATAGTGCAGAGAACCGACAATGCTCGATGGGCTGGTGGTAGTGCGTCAGGGCTAGGTCGATAGATCGGCCAAACAAACAGCTGCAGGTCGGGTTGAGCGTCGGGGTCATTGGACCGTCGGCGCCAAAGAGAATGGCTAAATTATGAAAATTATTATGTGTGCATGCACTTATAGATTTGGGACCATCAAGATGCCCTAGGGGGTAGTGATGGGTTCCAAGGGCTGCTGGACGACATGGTGGAGATAAGGGTAGTTTGTCGTGCGAGTTAGTCATGAAGCTCTCAAAGCTTTTTGTGTACGAGACCGTGATGGGGTCAGGATGAGGTCTCTGTACTCATACGGATACAAAGTGGATTTTGGGTCTAAGGGTCAAACGTCTTGGACATCCATGCAAACTCAGGGTAGGAGTCTGGGACTTCTATCAGGGTAGACGGCAAAGTCGCGCTGATCCCCAAGTGGGTACAGTCTGGGAATGCACTGTGAACGTTTGTTCCCTTTATGATAAACGGTGTGTGTTTGTTTGCTAAATGCTTCCCTAGGTAAGGGAATGTGCTAAAAGAGCTAAACACACCAAGGCTTAAAAAGGGTGAAATGTGTTAAAAAATAGTGTGCTAAAGATTTCAATAAACCAAGTATTTTTTAAACTCATTTTTCCAACACCCGCTCACTAAGTAATAGAAACTCACCCCCTCTCTGTAACCTTTTTTCAAGTAGGAAGGTAAACCCTTAAGGAGTACCTCGAAGCTAAACCTTTATGACAAGAACAGGAATGTAAGTTTTTAACATATTCAATTATGTATGATGTTATTCTAAGAAAATCAGGTAAAAAGGACACATAACTCCTCGCGGTTTAGAAGAAACTGTAATCATTCATAGACCAAAGGGAGTGGTGGGTTGCTCATGGGGATCTAACCAAACCGGGTCAGGGCATGACACCCTGTTTAAGGAGCTCCCTTCCACTCATTCTCTCTATCCCTCGAAAGCTCGAAGAAGACTAACTACTCCAGTTTATTAGCATCCCTAAACTAGAGCTCCAACATCAACCTTTTTATCCACCTCCGAATGCAAAATCAATTTCCCTAGAATCGAAGGAAGACCTCTAAATTGTTGCATATTCCTTTCAGCTTGAGTATCACCGGAGAAGTGCCAATGAGCTCTCACATTATAGTTGCTCTGGTGATATACTTTGAGTAGAATTTTTTAAGCTGAATTCTAGCCACCTCAGACCTCCAAAGGCCAGGCCGACACTCAGATGACTCTCCACTACTAAACTTAGTCCTCCTTGAGCCTTCAAGGTAAGACATTGTCACTGACCTTCATTGGAATAGTTAAATTACACAGAGAGAACTACTTAAACTTTGATGATTGAATTCTCCTTGTTTAGGGCACCAACTGAGGTGAAATTTGATGCTAGCAGGATTATCTCGATGAGAGCTAGCTCCCCAAATCAAGAGCTCTAACAACCATATCTTTTCTAGTAAGAATTCAAATTTTTCTCTCTAGAAATATTATCTGGCAAAACTTCATTTGAGTTCAATTATAGACCAAATTGAACAATTCAAAGCTTGAAATGATCATGAAGAGGTAGGAGAGATGATTAGCAGCATAATATGAGGCAATTAGCTATGTTTAAGTTGTCAATTTTATGTAATGTGATTTCAAGGGCCAAAAGTGCAATTTTGGAGAAATTGGGCTATTTGGGGATTTCTATGCAATTGACATAAATTGAGGGTCAATTGAGAATTTAAATGAAATTAGAGGCATAATTGCAATTAAAATAATTTTTTGGGAATTTAATTGCAACTAAAAGTAATTAAAATGCTTTATTTGTAATTTTAAATAATTTTATATTAAATAAAATTATTTGAGGGGAAAATTGCAAATAAAGTAAATTGAGGAAATTATGGCAAATATTTTGTAGTTTATTTGTAAAGAAAATATACTTAGAGACTTACATGTAATTAAAGAAAACATAGGGACATGTGTAAATAGCAAATAATTGATGGATTAGTTATCCAAGATCATGTATGTACCAAAGGAATGCCCTCACCTACAATTGAGAATCGGACCCAATTTATTGGAATAATGTCCAAGAAAAACAAGTCATGGATCTCGGGTGAGTGAGATTTCTGACATCGGTACATATTGGATCAATTATACGCATACCCAAGATCATGCTTTAGTGTGAAATTAAATTTCCAGAAATATAATCCCCTCACTATGTGAAACTGCTTAAACATTTTGGGATTATAATTTTGAATAAAGCATAAAATATGTTATTAGGACAACCCATGAATGGTGTATGGATACACCTCAAGGGATATGGTATAGTCCAACTGTCAATGCAACATATGGCTAAGGCTTATGGTCGACAAGGGTCGGCTAGATCTAGTTTTGTGCAAGTGGTCCTAAGGCCACGATTTTGCAAAGTTGAAGTGGGCCCAATGACATGTTTTGAAAACTCATACAAGTGAGCCAAAGGCCAATGGAAAACGGGTCCAATCTCGTAAATAAGTTTTGATTTAAGAGCCTATTCAAATTATCATAAATTGATAATGCTTGTTAAAGCCACTATGTCGAAGCCAAGTCGCAACCTATTGGGCAAGTAGCTCAAAGAATAATGTCTTAAATCAAAAGAGTATTGTATGTGATTACAATTATGTGGAACCGAAGAGATGCCTGGTACGAGGTAGTGTTGGTTATAAGGGCTACTGGATAGCAAGGTTGGTACAAAGGCAGTTATGCTGTTCCAGTATGGCATGAAGCTTCGAGAGGGATTTAATTAAATAAACCTACTATGGTTTATTTCGAACAAACACAACCACACAAACACCCTTTATCCATAAATGGATCAAACAGTCATAGAACAAACCCTAAAAGGCAACAACCATGATCTCATCCACTAGTGGCCTGAAGCGTCTTTATCGTCTACCAAGGTGAGAGCCCACAACCTCCACCACATCATTTGTGTGAGCAACTTGGCCCAACCCCCAGACTTACCGATACTTCGATCTCCAAATGTAGAGGTGAGACCTCACTCTTCTATCCCCTCAGTCTCAATGCACATGAATCTCGTAGAGCTCCATGACATACTTGAACAGAATTTCTTTCATTGTGCCAAACTTGCTGTCCACCAACTCTTAGAACCAACACAACCTCGTACCGGACGTCTTTTTGGTTCTGCACGATTGTAATCACATACAAGTGTCTTTTTATTTAAGACCTTTATATTTACGCTACTAGCCCAACAGACTGTGACCTGGCTTCGACATAGTAGCTTCTGCAATAATTATCAAATTGTGATAATTTTTTACAAGCTTTTAAATCAAACTTATTTATGAGACTGGACCTGTTTCCATTAGCCTTGGGCCCACTTGTATGAATTTTCAAAACATGGCCTTTGGCCCACTTCACTTTCCAAAACTCGTAGCTTAGGGCCCACTTGCACAGAACTAGATCTAGCCCACCCTTGTCGACCATGGGCCTTGCCCATATCCAACATCCTCGGTTAGACTAGACCTTATCCCTTGAGGTATATCCATACATAGTTCATGGGTTGTCTTAATAACATACTTTATATTTTTTTCAAAAATATAATCCCAAAAAATTTAAGTAGTTTCACATAGTAAGTGGATTATATTTCTGGAAATTTTATTTCAAAATAAAGCACGCTTATAATCGATTCAATATGTCCCAATGTTAGAATTCTCACTAACTTGTATTATGATATTTGTTCATCCCGAGGATTTTTAGATTGGAGTTCCTTTCCATTGCATGAACTTGTATGTAAAACCCGCCCTTTTGAGCTAAGGAAAACCAGGAAAAGAACCGGTCAAACCAAGTGAGAATTTAGAACCGGTTCAGAAACCCGATTATTTCTGAACAGGCAAGTTGGGAATTTACAACTCTCGGGTGATCCAAAGAGTTTATTAAACCTTGGAAAACAAACTTAAAACAAATTAGAAAATAAAAACCAAAATGGTTCAAGTGAACTAGATTCCATAAGAACTTTAAAGCTAAGCGTGCTTACTTGAAAGTAATGTGAGGATGGGTGACCTCCTGGGAAGTATGAATTTTTTTTGTAACCCAAAATTTCGGTCAAAAATTTGTATGTACGCCTTATCATAAATTAATATATAATTAATAGCAATAATTTAATACCTAAATTAAATTATTGGAATTAATAGGAATAATTTAATACCGAAATTAAATTATTATAATTAATACTGAAATTTAATTTATTAGAATTAATACCGAAATTAAATTATTGGAATTAATACCAATAATTTATGGCAATATTAATACCAGTAATAAATCTCGCCCATTTAATACACGGGTTTTACAACTATATAAAGAGTTCATCCCCATTTCATTCTCCTCACACCTGAACACTTCTCTCTCTCTCTCTCTACTTCTCCATTTCCCGGTAAAGCTCGAACGAGAGCTTCGACTTGAACAAAGGTCGGGCTCTTTAGAACCGGGGGGAAGACAGCTATCTGATAGCAAACTCCAATCAATCCGAGTATCGTTGGAGAAACGCCGACATGATGGAATAGTGAAGCAACTCCGGCGGACCGAAGCTGCCCTATTTCGGCCAAGCTGAAATCGGCCATTTCAAGCCCTCCCAACACTTTCTCAGCCTTTCCACGACCGAATTAGGACCGAAAGGATGAACCTCAGGATGAGACCTATCTGCCCAGATCGAAAGCTCGGACCACTGTGCCTTCACCGGAACACGAAGTACCGGGAACGCCAGCAAGGACAAGCTCGCGTGAATACCAAGAACCGGTCTAGTGGAATTCACGGCATTAGCGGGTGAGTGGGTTTACAAACATCATACCTGATTGGGATGATGAGCACACCTTATAAAGTTAAAAACCACTTACCGGTTGTGAGTGGGTTTACTAACATCATACCCGGTTAGGGATGATAAGTACCTCGATATAAAAACCCACTGTTTAGTGGTATTTTAATCATCACTACTTAAAGAAAGTGATGTGAAAGTTATGCGAAAAAACTACTTACGGGTTGTAAGTAGATCATACCCGGTTGGTATGATGAGACTTCCTGGAAGGAAGTTGAAAACCCGTTCATCGGTTATGAACGGAGATGTCCTTATACCGATTGGTATAATGGACAGTGAAAACCTATTTTGTCGAAAGTGTTCTCCCCTGACTGTGTGCCAATGCTTAAACTATTTGGGAGACCTTCTCGACGGGAGCTCGAATAGCTCTGATAGGCCAAGGGCCTTGGTTTTGGAACTTGGGGGCTAAATGCCCGATTTTGAAAATCTCGTACAGTGGGCCCAAGGCCAGTTGGCACGAGCAGGAGCTCGTAAACGAATATGATATATGTGCCATAAAACTTAATAAGTGAATTGTTTGGCCATGGTACCAAGATGGGACCGACATGCTCAGTCAACTAGCGGCAGTGCGACATGACAGGTCGACGGACTAGTCAAGACAAACAGCTGCGGGTTGAGTTGAGAGTCGGGGCCATTGGACTAGTGGCACCACATATTACATGGCAATATAAGAAAACATTGTTTGTGCATGCACTATGAGTACAGGATCATCAAGACGCCCATGAGGGGTAGTGATGCATCCTAAGGGCACTGGACGACCTGGTGGCTATAAGGGCAGTTCGTCGTTCCAGGTGTCTGTGCGAAATTTGGAGTAGCACTAAGCGCATGAGACCGGGGTGGGGACAGGATGAGGTCTCTGTCCTCATACAGACACGAAGAAGTGATTTCGGGATTGTGGGTCGGATGTTTCGTACATCCACTCATTCCCAGGGTAGAAGTGGTCGTACTTCTATCCGGGTGGCAGGAAAAGTCGCTCCGAAGCCACTAGCGGGTTCAGTAGTGATACTGACTTGCGAATGTGTGTAACCTTCATTATGAAGGATGTGTGTTGGGTGATGACACATCGATAACTAAGAAATAATGGAAAAAGATGAATTTTTAAATGAAATGATTTTTTTGAAAACAAAGGAGTCTGGCACACTCCATATAAATGTTTTTCTTGAAAGTTAAAAGATTTGAATCCCACTCACTGAGTAGTTGTACTCACCCCCTCCCTTATACCTCTTTCAGGAAGTCCCGGAAAGCCGAACCTTAAAGGACCTGCGCAATTAAACGCCTGCAAGATTGGTACAACTAATTTAAATTACTATGCAGTTTTGATTTATGATATTCCTGGAAAAAGGTGCAGGTTAACGCCTTACTCTTTACGATTTATAATATAAGGGAAACCCCTTTAGTAAATCGGGAGAGTGGCGGGTTGATCACGGGGATCCGACCAAACCGGGTCGGGGCGTGACAACTAGAGCATTGACAAGGGACACATGTCATGCTCTGATTGGTCAACGCTTCAAGGAGCTTACTAGGTTATTGGGCTTTGACCTGGTAGGTGGTCTGTTGACCACATGGACCATTGACCGATTTTGTCACGCCCTAACCTGGATTGGTCGGGGTTCATGATCAACTCATCACCCTTTCCTGCATCATCCGAGTATTCCTACCCAAATGGTACAGGGAAGGTAAAAGCGTGTCTACGTTCAAACCCTTACTTTAAGTTGGGGGAAGGAAACGTACCTTGAGGGTCCAAGCTCAATCGAGAACCTTCCGTCTTAATGCTAGCCTAAAAAGGGGTGAGAGGAGGGGAATGAGTACATAATACTCAGTGAGGGAAACTATTATAATGTTTATTTTAATTCATTTCTTTGTCCATTACATTATCTATTTGTCATTTTTCACATATTAACCATGCATCAAATCGCCATCCAATCATAAAAGGGATCACACATTCGCAAAACGATCCCCGATCATTCCACTTGTGGACCGGAGTGCCTTTACCGTTCACCCTAATAGAGGTGCACTGCCTCTACCAAGAGTGTGAGTGGACATCAATAGTCTGACCCTCAAACCCTTATCACTTCACCATGTCTGCTTTGTGAAATGAGACCTCCTTTCCCCTACTGCTTTGGTCTCAGTGCACAGGAAGCTCCTCGAGCTTCACGACCTACTAAACGACATATCATCATTATGTACCCTGGGTCGTCCAACAGTCCTTGGGTTCAATCACTACCTCATGCCATGTGTCATGATGGCCCGAATCTCACAGTGCATGCACAATCAACAGTCTTTTAATAATATCCTTTATCTTTGGCCCTCCAACACAATGGTATGTTGGCTTGGCTTCGGCTCATGCGTACTGGCCAAACAAGTTCGACAACCAAGCTTTGGCAGAGTAGTGGTTTGGCCTAACAAGTTCGACAACCAAGCTTTGGCAGAGTAGTGGTTTGGCCTAACAAGCTCAACAACTTAGACTTGGCACGACGGGTATCACACATAATTTCCCATTATTAGGATCTTTTAGCATCATTTATCACATGCTAGTTTTGGAAGGGTCCATACCCGTATCCATCAGCTTTGGGCCCACTTGCATACCGAGCATATGACCAGAATTATTTCTTAAATATTTTAAGCAGAGTCACCCAGTCATGGGACACTAATTCTGAGAAAATTCATTTTAAAAGTTGAACCGTCATCCCAACCATAATAGACGTTATATCGATTCCCACTCACCCGATGATCTTGACGAGGTCGTGCCAGCGGAGTATAGCTCCTCCGTCTGCTTCTGAGGACTGGCGCTCAGGTAGTCCACTCCTGCATGGCACGAGTGTCCATGTCAGGACGTGTTGACTAAGGGATCGCAATATTTCTCATGTTTGCACATAGGGCCTTGTACTTTGCCTTAATCACACTTAGGTCCCTGATTTCCCCTTAATCTTGATTAAGCCCCTAGGGTTTCCAATCATCCTTCTTGGGTCATTAACTCTTTTAATTTCAACAATTGGCCCTTAATTTTCTAAAATTGCCCTTAGTCCCCCAATTTCCCCAAAATTACAATTTGGTCCCCCAACTTTTCAAAATTTCTAATTTGTCCTCTATTTTGCCCAAATTGCCCAATTGGCCCTCGATTTGGGTGAATTTCATGAAAACACCTTCAATTTCGTAAATTTTTTGTTTGGTCCTTCAATTTTCAAAAATTTCACAAAAGTCCCCAAAATCCCCAAATTGGACTTCATCTTCTTCCAAAATTTAAGCATATGAACATTCAGATCTTACCTCATCTAATTGATGGCCTGTAAGTCTTTAATTTCTTTGGTTCTTGCCTCAATTTGTCTCCTACAGCTTCCCTCGATCATCCTACACTTTAAATTTTCGATTTTGGTTGAGTTTTAAGCCTCGTCGGAGCTTCGCTAGAAAATTTACACTAGAGAGAGAAAGCTTGCTTATCTTACCAATGGAGGGGCGGTTGTCGGAGCTTGAGGTGGGGCCAGCTAGTGCTCATCGAGGGGAACCTACCAGGATTAATCCTATTGCAATATGTCGCTGTCCTATAGGAATTTGAAGAGAGAAGTTTTGGGGGGTGCAGCTTTGAAACTCGGAAATTCCGATGAGTAGAGGCAGAATTGAGCATATCAGGGTCTATAGGGGGCTATGGATGGTCTTAGGTGGTTAGAGAAGGCCAATGCAGATGGCGGAAGGGCCAAGAGAGACAGGGATGGATCGGTCAAGGGCTCACTGTTTCGAGCTCCAAGGCAACTTCATTGTGTGATCCTCTTTCCACTTCTCTGGTCAGCCTCAGGTCACCCTAAGAGTGTCTGGAGCTAGAGCACTCTTCCCCGATTCCAATGCCACCCTTCGAAGCTTCTTTGGTTGAGATAGAGTGTCTGGAGCTAGAGCTCTGGATTGCTGCTCGCCAAAAAATGTACTCTTCTTCTTCTCCACTTAATTGTGGGATGCTAAGAATGAATGGAGGGTTTCCCTTTATATAGGGAGCTCAGTAACTGTTCAGGCTACTCGCTGACATAAGACTCGGCCGTCAGCGACTTAACTGGAGAGTTTTTTTAGTCGCCAAAGACTCCAGCCTTTTTGGCCTCTCTCTCCCCTCCATTCTCTCTGTCAACAACTAAAGGTTGAAGACAATGACATGTCATCCTTCTTTTCCCGAGTATTTGGCCTTTTCGCCCCTCTCTTCTTTGTTGGAACTCAAATTATGGTTTTCCTATGTATTAGTTTGTTAACTGCTTCGCCTCCACCATTCATTTGGTCTAAGTTTCTTAGGGTAGTTTTTTCTCGAGTACTCTTGTCCTTAACGTCCATCTCACTGACCTTTTTATGGTGTAGCCCCTTCTACTTCCCGGTCTTCCTTAGGATGTCATTTGTTCCCTCTAACTATCTTGTTGTAACGACTTGTTTTCTCTTGTCCTGTTGGTCCGAACTTCCTATTTGACATAGTTGCTTTTTTCAAGGTGATTTATTTTTGTAATCCTAATACGTCCCATTTGTCATCAAATGTCCGTCTTGTCTTCTCTTGTGGATGCACTCCTTTCTTTGCTCCTAAATTGTTTGGATTTTCTTCTTAAAGGGGGAATTCTCTTCAGCTATCCTTTGTTCCGTTTGTGGTTTTATTGAGGTCCTACCTTTACCCCTTTTTCCTTCTTACCACTTTGCTAAGATTTTGAAGAGTTTCCTCTTATCTATGGTTGCAAATTGAGTCACGTTTCTTGAGATGGTATCCTTTCAGATTTCCTATAGTTGTGGGGTGTTTATTCTTGGAAAATATTGTCCTGACTCCTGGCGATGTGGGACAGTTTTTCACTTCGTGTCCTATTCCCCTCTAGGTTAACTTGATTCTTGTCCTTTGTAGGGTTGGGCACTTCTCCACGTAGTGTCCCTATCATTCATGCTTGTAATTACATGAACATAAGTGGTTCCTCCTGGCATTTTCTTGGGAATTGTTAGTTTTGGTGCTCCTTCGTCCTTAAGTCTGGATACCGTGAGAGTTTTTTTTTCTTTTTGGAGTCTTCCTTGAAGATCACATCATTTGAGGGACAGGGATTTTAGGAATTTGGAGTACTTCATTAATAGAGTAGTACAGTATGTTGGGGATTTTGGCCCTATTATAGAAAATGGTCACCAAATAACTAGGGAGCTATGAGATTCTTGATAAGCATCCTCCTATGTAAGGTTATATGCCTCCTTTTGTGGCTTCACGCTTGGCTTCCTTTATACTTAGAGTTGTGACCTCAATAGGTCCTGTCACCATTCTCTAAGATACTTCCTCATTTGCTCTTTTGAGATTCCTGCCATGCTTCAGGCATTTGGGAAATTTCTAGGGTTGTCTTCCTACGAAGATAAGATGTTGAGTAGAGCCATTCCTAGTTTTCTTGGTTCCTCTCCTGGGAGCCATTTGAAAATTTTAGGATAAATCCTATTAGTTACAATATTTTATAGTCTTGATTATCTATTCGAGGAAACAGGCTCTAATACCACTCTAGTTGTCATGCCCCGACCCGATTTGGTCAGATCCCCATGCTCAACCCGCCACTCTCCTGGTTTATTAAAGGATTTCCCCTTATTATAAACCGTAAAGAGTAAGGCATCTTTTAACCTGCACTTTTTTCTAGAATAGCATAATCAAAACTGCATAAAATTTAAAACTTTACATACCTGTGTTACAGGCATCTTAGTTGATGGTCTTTAAGGGCAAGCTTTCCGGGATTTCTTGAAAGGGATATAAGGGAGGGGGTGAGTATGACTACTCAGTGAATGGGTTTTTAAAAGTCTACTTTTAACTTTTAAGAAAAATATTTATATGGAGTGTGCCAGACTTCTTTATTTTCAAAAATCTCTTCATTTAAAAATTCGGGTTTGTCCACCATTTCTTATTTACCATAGTGTGTTATCACCCAACACACATCCTTCATCATGAAGGTTACACACATTCGCAACTCAGTATCAGTACCGAACCCGCTAGTGGCTTCGGAGCGACTTTTCCTGCCACCCGGATAGAAGTACAACACTTCTACCCTAGGAATGAGTGGATGTACGTGACATACGACCCACAATCCCGAAATCACTTCTTCGTATCCGTATGCGGACAGAGACCTCATCCTGTCCCCACCCTGGTCTCATGCGCTTGGTCGTCCAATGCCCTTAGGACGCATCACTACCCCTCATGGGCATCTTGATGATCCCGTACTCATAGTGCATGCACAAACAATGTTTTCTCATATTGCCATGTAATATGTGGTGCCACTGGTCCAACGGCCCCGACTCTCAACTCAACCCGCAATTGTTTGTCTTGACTGGTCCGTCGACCTGTCATATCGCACTGCCGCTAATTGACTGAGCATGTCGGTCATATCTTGGTACTATGGCCAAACAATTCACTTATTAAATTTTATGGCACATATATCATGTTTGTTTACGAGCTCCTACTCGTGCCAACTAGCCTTGGGCCCATTGTACGAGATTTTCAAAAAACTCAGCATTTTAGCCCTCAAGTTCCAAAATCGAGGCCCCCGGCCTATAAGAGCTATTCGAGCTCCCGTCAAGAAGGTCTCCCAAATAGTTTAAGCATTGGCACACAGTCAGGGGAGAACACTTCTGACAAAATAGGTTTTCATTGTCCATTATACCAACTGGTATAAGGACATCTCCGTTCATAACCGATGAACGGGTTTTCAACTTCCTTCGAGGAAGTCTCATCATACCAACCGGGTATGATCTACTTACAACCGGTAAGTAGTTTTTCTGCATAATTTTCACATCACTTTCTCTAAGTGGTGATGATTAAAATACCGCTAAACAGTGGGTTTTTATACCGAGGTACTTATCATCCCCTACTGGGTATGATATTAAGTTTCCACTCACAACTGGTAAGTGATTTTTATCTTTAAGTTGTGCTCATCATACCAACCGGGTATAAAGTTAGTAAACCCACTCACAACCGGTAAGTGGTTTTTAACTTTAAGTTGTGCTCATCATCCCAACCGGGTATGATGTTAGTAAACTCACTCACAACCGATAAGTGGTTTTTATCTTTAAGTTGTGCTCATCATCCCAACCGGGTATGATGTTAGTAAACTCACTCACCCATTATTGTCGTGAATTCCACTAGACTAGTTCTTTGTATTCACACGAGCTTATCCTTGCTGGCATTCCAGGTATTTCACATTCCTACACGATATGAACAACCTTGTTCATTATTACTCGGCATAACAGCTTTCATTCATTTCCAATGAATAAGAAAACTCAAACTTATAGTTATTTGCAATTAGGTCCCTAAAGTTATTTCTCTTTAACGTTAAGTCCCTAATGTCGGTTTTTCCTCAAATTAAGTCCCGTAACTTTTAAAATTTATCCTGGGACCTCAATTTATTCAATTTCACCAAAAAGGGGTTTAATTTCCCAAATTTCCAATTTGGTCCCCCAATTTTTCCAAAATTACCATTTTGCCCTTCTTTTACAAAAATGGTAAGTTTTGCCCCAGAAATTCCAAAATTCCTCAATTGGTCCTCCAACATTATTTTCATGCCCAATTGACCCTCAATTTCATAAAATTGTATTTTGGCCCTTTGAATTTTGAAAATCCTCAAGTTTTCCCCCAATTTCATCTCTTCAACACTACCGAATTTGATTTCATCAAATTGACCGATCAAACACTTCTAATTATTGAAATTGGAGTTGAAATTGAGTTCCTGCATGTTCATACGATTTTAAGAAACTTTGAATCGCAGATTTTAACGCCAGAACGAGCTCAAATGGAGCTTCACCGGAAAACAGACTGTAGAGAGAGAAAGCTTCGATTACTCACCGGTGAAGGCATAGCGGTCCGAGCTTTCGATCTGGGCAGATAGGTCTCGTCCTGAGGTTCAACCTACAATCAAGAATTGCATCAATTGATACAAAATTGGATTAGAATTTCATCATTGAAATTCGGTCGACTCTCTCTCTTGCACCGATCGAAATTTGTAAAGGATAGCCGAATTGGCTTACCTTTCGGTCCTAATTCGGCCGTGGAAAGGATGAGGAAGTGTTGGGAGGGCTTGGTTTGGCCTAAGGAGGGCTTGAAATGGCCGATTTCAACATGGCCGAAATAGGGCAGCTTCGGTCCGCTGAAGTTGATTCACTATTCCATCATGTCGGTGCTTCTCCAACGATTCTCGGATTGACTAGAGTTTGCTATCATATAGTTATCTTCTCCTCGGTTCTAAAGGGCCCGACCTTTGTTCAAGTCGAAGCTCTGGTTCGAGCTTTACCGGGAAATGGAGCAGTAGAGAGAGAGAGAAGTGTTTAGGTGTGAGGAGAATGAAATGGGGATTACCTCTTTATATAGGCGTAAAACTCATGTATTAAATGGGGGAGATTTATTACTATTATTAATATTGCCATAAATTATTGATATTAATTTCAATAATTTAATTTCAGTATTAATTCCAATAATTTAATTTATTTGTATTAATTCTAATAATTAAATATATATTAATTTATGGTTATTTATGATAAGGTGTACATAAAAAATTTTGACCAAAATTTCGGGTTACAAAAAAAATTCATACTTCCCAAAAGGTCACCCATCCTCACACTACTCTCAAGCAAGCACACTTAACTTCAAAGTTCTTATGGAATCATGTTCACCTAAACCAATTTGGTTTTTGTCTTCTAAATTTTCTTAAATTTCTTTTCCAAGGTTTAATGAACCCTTTAGATCACCCGGAAGTTGTAAATTTTCATATTGCGTGTTCTCAAATGTAAACCAGCTCAATTTGACCGGTTCTTTTCCGGTTTTCCTTAACTCAAAAGTGCGGGGTTTACAGGAGACCTCATCCTGACCCCACCTCAATCTCATGCACAAGAAGCTCCTAGAGCTTCATGACTGACTGGCACGACAAACTGCACTTATCGCCCCATATGTCGTCCAACAGCCCTTGGGACCCATCACTACCCCCTAGGGCGTCTTGATGGTCACATACCATAAGTGCATGCACAAACAAGAGTTTTCCATATAAATCCATTATCTTTGGTGCCAACAGTCCAACGGTATCAACGCTCAACCCGACCTACAGCTATTTGTCTGGGTCGGTCCCATCGACCTAGCCCTAACACACAACCGCCAGTCCATCGAGCACTGTCGATCCTGACATGGTACCATGGCGAAATCACACAATTAATTTCATTTTAAATTTTCATAGTCTTTATAATCAATTTGTTTACGAGCTCCTGCTCATGCCCACTGGCCTTGGGTCCACTGCATGTATTTTTTCCAAAAACAAGGCATTTAACCCCATGAGTTCAAAAATCGAGGCCCTTGGCCTATCTGAGCTATTTTAGCTCCCGTCAAAAAGGTCTCCCAAATATTTTAAGTATTGGCACACAGTCAGGGGAGAACACTTTTGACAAAAATTTATTTTTCATCTCATCACACCAACCGGTGATGATATCTCCGCTTACAACCGGTAAGCGGGTTTCTTCTTTCCTTATCATACCAACCGGGTATGATGTGAAATAATTCCACTCACAAGTAGTTTTTCATTTTTACAGTGCTCACCATCCCAACCGGGTATAATGTACAATTAAGCCCACTCACACGATGACTGTGATGTATTCATCCTTAGTCAATTTTTCAAGTCTATGCAAGCTTTCTCTTGTTGATGTTCCGGTCACACGTGTCCCTACACGATTTGGGCATCCTTATCAATTAAGATTTGGCATGTCATCCATCGTTTTCTCATGTATGAGCAACTAGGCTCAAAATTATTGGTTTATTGCACTTAAATCTCTAAAATTCATTTTTCTTAACTTTTAGGTCCATTATGCCAATTTTTCCCCAATTTGAGTCACAAGGCTTCCAAAATTCCCTTTGGGTCCTCAATTGTGTAAGGGGATTAAGTTTTCTAAATTTCAAATTTGGTCCCCAACTTTTCAAAAATTACAATTTGACCCCAAATGTTTCGAAAATTGACCAATTGGTCCCTCAACATCTTTCTCATGGTCAATTGGCCTTCAATTTTTGGAAATTGCAAAAAGGTCCCTCAATTTTTCGAAATCCCCAATTTTTCCCCAATTTCTCCCCTTCAAACTGATCGAATTAGATTTATTCAAATTGGTCATTCAATCGGGGTTAATTGCTCCAATTGAAGGTATGGATCAGTTCCTACACTTCCATATGATTCAATGGAGTTTTGAATTGCATGTTTAGGTCTAAAACGAGCTTAAATGGAGCTTCGCTAGAAAATTGTTCGTAGAGAGAGAAAGTTTCGAAAACTTACCGTCGGAGGTGCGGGGTCCGAGCTCTCGATCGGGGGAGGTAGCTCTTGTCCTAAGGTTCTTTCTAGGATCAAGAATCGCTACAATTGAAGTCGAATTGATGGTGAATTTGGTTAGTGAAATTCGACACTTTCTCTCTATAACCCCAATCTGCAATGGCTGAGAAGGGTCAAATTGGCCTATCTTTCAGCTCTGTTGAGGCCATGTGAGGTCCGTGGGGATATTGGGGAGGCTTGGTTTAGGCATAGAAGGGCTAAATTTGGTAGAATTCAGGTCGACCAAAATAGGGCAGCTTCGGTCCGTCAGAGCTGCTTCAATGTTTAATTCCACTGGCGCTTCTTCGGCGGTACTCTGGTCAAAAGGAATATGCTATCAGGTAGCTGACTTCACCTAGAGTCTGTAGGACTCGACCTTGCCTTCTAAGGCTAAGAAAATTGCCCAAGTTGGAGTTCTAGTTTGAGCTTCACCTGAAAATTGAGCAGTTGAGAGAAAATGGTGATTTAAGGTGTATAGAGGATTAATGGAGAGTAACTCTTTATATAAGGAGCTCGGGGACCCTCTGTCGGACCACTTTCCATTTTGGTCGAGTTTATCCTCGCTCAAAAACGGCTTGATCGCAGCGGTTACATCTTTATCGAAGATATACGTTTTCTATATTAATGAACAATGTTATTATCTTGAGGAAGAAGATAACACTATTCCAAACCTGACCGGACTAGTCCGACCAGTTTTCTCAAAATTAAAAATTTTTAAATTAATCTAAATTTATTATCTATCTAATTGTGGCTTCAATTTCTCAATTTGAATATTTTAAGCCACCAAGAAAAATAAATTTAGAAACCGGTTGTAGTATGGTTCAAACCGGTTCAATACGATCAAGTCCAGTTCACCCTAAACTAGTCTGATTTTCTCTTCCCATTTAACCCAAAGTTCTTTTTCATGATTTTTATGACTTTTTGAGTCATTTAAAATTTGTCAATTTTCTCATTTTGTCATTTATTTATCGGTTAGGGTTCGTAAATCAACTCGATTTTTTCTTTTGAAATGATCAATTTTTTCCCGATTTTATTATGTATGAAGGAATGGGATTTATAGTTAAGACTACAATAATAAAGGTAACGACTATTGTAGTATTAGGAGTTGTGACAGATCGATCAAAAATTCTGATCAGATTAACTGGATTGTGACGTAACAAATTATCTAATACTTTTCTATACTTCATTTAGAAATTTTAGTTGGTTCTTAGGTTCCCATGTCCACGAAATTCTAATGAGAAATTCTCCAAGAAAACCTCCCATGACACACAGTAATGTATCATGAACATTCTATATATTGGATGATCCCCTCCCACTAAATAGATTGCCAAAGGTAAATTGTAACTACACCCAACCCTATGGTTATTGCACTATCTGAAACAAACAATTCAGGAAAGGTCTACGCAAAGGAGTGTTCGATTCCTGATGGTCGATGCCAGATTTAATGGCAACTAACAAAGGACGAATGATTGTAGGACACCAGGATGAACACAGAAGCATGATATGGGCACCATTCAGACTCATATGCCTAAAATGACGATCGTTTCCCACAGGACAATGAATTCCGATGTAAAGGATGATCATGCATACAATGGACCCTACCGGGGAAAATGATGGGTGAAACAGTAATCGAACGATCAGACATGAATCAACATAAAGCTGGTAAAATTCAACCTTGGGGCCAGTACAAGAAAATTCTTGATCGTCATAAGAACGGAACGAGGATGAGAGGAGATGTTGTTCTCTTAAGAAGCCGAATAGCTATCTCTCGAACGAAACGGGGGTAACGGACAATTAAAGATTTCTCGTACAATACACTGTAGTGGCGAGAGAAATAATCCATCACAATATAGTATTCATCCATATTGAGTTGTCCATAGTTCAAAATCCATGGGAGCCATCATCCTATCTATTCACAAAATAGACTTGTTGCAAGTATTAGGTCGAGATTACCTTCTTATAAAAAGTAGTGTATAATAAGTTATGGGTTTATAATTTTAGTTGAAAATGAGCATAATGAGTAACGATAATAGCCATTTCTAATGTAAGACCCAAAGACTAGGTTTATAAATGCGAGACCACGGATCAAAGGTCAATATCTTTTTTCTTTTCTTTTTAGGATAAAATTTGTCTTATAAGTGATAAGTCTGCTTCAAAATTTAAACTATTATTATTTTAAAGTAAAAATCACTCCATTTTATTCTTTACTAGTTTAATTATCTCAACATTCACTTTTACTTTTAATATAAATATAATTTTTCGTGCAATTTTTAATAATGTTATATATGTGAAATATAAGTTTTTCGATGTTAAACGAATAAATTAAATTCACGAGTTTGTATTTTTCTTTTATATTTTAACATATAGGAGTCGAGTTTTTTATTAATACAGTGTGAAATCATTATATTTAATAATATTTAATAAAATGTTATTATAAGAAACTGTTAAGGTAAATAAAGGTTTAAATTTATATTAAATTAAAATTTATAATTTATAAGTAATACAATATTTCAAATTTTATAAGCATTAAATTATTTTTTATTTTAGTTAATATAATAAAATAATAAAGGTTTAAGCACATTTTCTTTTAAATTAATAATATTTCTTAAATTTATTTAATTTAAAATTAATTCTCTTTAACCCATATCACCACCCTTCGTATGGAGGCACGACCGGGTCGATGGATTGATCTGTCTCGGCATAATTGTAGCAATTATAACTCCAACTCGTTTTTCCAACGTCACATAATTCGAGGGTACACTTTTACGAAGCTTTTTCATTCATTCCTAACTAAGCCAAACCAGAACAAAAGTAATGAATGGACAAGTATAACTCAATAGGCTCAAAATATGCATAAGATACAAAGTGATCCTTTCTTTTCCGCCTATGAGCCTACCTATCCATGCACACATGTGGTACGACAGCCCCACACCCATGGTCGGGAAGGACCCGTCCCTTTAGTGTGGCAGGAGAAATTACAAAAATATTAACATTTGTCATTTTAGTGCATGCATTTATTAAATGGAGGAGGTTCGGTCACATCTTACACAGAAATGGACATCTTCTATTTATGTGGTCCTCACTCTCCCTTTATATATATTATATTTAAGTAAGAAACATGCACTTCCTCTGTGTCCCCTTTCTTCTTTGAAGTTTCTTCGAATTTTGAAAAAGGATTACTGAACTACATGAGTAAAAAAAGTACGAAAGAAATAGTTTTTTTTCCCAATTTTTTCCAGAGGTTATTATGTCACCCGGGTTGTGTAAGAAATTTTACAATATAACCTTACCATCGTCAAATATATTTTTTTGAGAATTTTCGATTATTTTACATAAATATATTAAATTTATAACAATTTTTTTAATATTAAGAAAGTGTACAAAAATAAATAACATAATATTTAGCACGGAATATATTATATTTTATATTTTGATAAATCAAGTGTAATATTACAAATGACAAGTTTCCTAATATATCCAAACAAGTGGATTTTAATATTCAAATGCCAATATACACAATAACAAAATGAATAATAAAATATTTATTATCATATCAACTAAAAAATATCATTTAATCAAAAAATGAAACTTGATATAGTGGAATGATAATATATATATATATATATATATTAATTTAAATGATAATATTAAATATTTATATAAAATGACACTTTGCTATCAAATTTTTAGACTGAATTGAAATCTACCAAGTGTACTAAATCTAAATGGACTTATATATAAATTATATGGCATAATATATGAAATAAAATATGATGTATAAAAATATATTATGTATAAGAATAAAATATATTAGTAAATATACTATTTATTAATATTTAACATTATATAAACCATATTCATGAAAATATATTTATATTAATAAAAATATATCAAACTATTAATATAATTTTATTTGATAATATATAAAAAAATTGTTAAATTTTACAATAAAATTATTTTATAATGTATAAATTTTATCTATATAATATTTATAAATATATATAATTATATGTTGTTTATTAATAATATTAAATAATTTTATTTTTTCAAATATTTATATATAGACAATAAAATTAATTAAATTTATATAAGAATAATATTAAAAATTATTTATATAATTGTAAATGTCAAATTACAATAGTGATATTAAACATTTTACCGAATAATAAAAATATCACTTTTGATAGAAATTTGATAAAATGAATATATTTGGTATCAATTGATAAAATAAACCTACTCTCACATTAAAATTGATACCAAGTATGTTTATTTTATCAAATATTTGATAATAAAATAGTATTTTCATCACTTAACAAAATATTTGGTATCTAATTTATTTTTTATAAGTATATAAATATTTTTAATTAATTTTCTTATATAAATAGAATCTATTTCATTTGCTAAAATAAAATTATTCAATATTATTAATATAAACCATATAATTATATGTGTCCTATTATATATATTTTTTAATAAATATTATATAAATAAATTTCTTATATCATAAATAATTTTATTATAAACTTTAATATTTTATATCTTACAAAATAAATTTATATTAATATTTTAATATAATTTTGTCAATATAAATTTACTTTTGTTAACACAAATTGTTTTTCCATAGAAGCTAACACAATTTTTATATAAGGTTAAATATGAATAAATTCTATATTTTATTCTTATATATAATATATTTTTATACATCACATTTTTATATAATTTATATCATAATTCTGTTTAGTCAGTTGGTAGAGTAAAATACTTATAATTTGTTCTATTTAAAAATATCATCTGAATGCCAAATTATTGATAAAATGTACTTATTTTTTTATTAGAAATAACTTTTATTTAAACAATAAATGTGTATATTTTATCAAATATTATCGTTTTTACACAATATTTGATATTAAAAGAAAAAAATAAAAACATTTGATATAAAATTGTATGTATATATATAAAGAGGTGAATTAATGGTAGTCAATTTGAACGAGAAATCCTCGGTAGCCAGCTATCTGCTGCACTGCACGGTTGACCAGGAAAGCAAGACTTGGACACGATCCCAAAGGGAAAGGACCAAAAAAGTTGGCCACATTATCAGCGTATCGTCCCCCTCTACAATAAAAGTAGATATACCAATCCAACTAAACACCCCCGCCCTCAGCTCTCAATTTATCAGCATGTGAAAGTTGGAAGTTATATGCCAATCCAAACACCCCCTCCATTTCTTTTCCCTCCCTCAGTTTGCACCATTGACATTCCATGAACTGCCCAATTAACCTTGGGACGAAACTCTCTCACACTTCTCTTTATCGGAAGATATGAGCTGCCCAAACCTGTAGAGATTCCATGTTAAGGTCTGCCAGCGTACTAAGCAAAATAGTTTTTTTTTTCTTTTTAAACCATTAGGGTGTAGAGTAATGTAAGTAAATGGGCAGGATGGGATGGTTGGTAAAGGTTATGGTTAAACACTCTAACTATATAAAATAATATTATAATATTTTATCATAATATTTTAATATTTCTACTAAAAATAAATATATAATCACATAAAATATTGATTTAAAAAAATTATAAACACTAATTATTAAATACTAACTCAAAACCAAACAAAAAAATCATTTTATATTCCGATACTATAACATTCATCAAAAATTATTTTCTATTCTAACACATTTGAATATTTACTTATAGCGGGCTTTAATACCACTTTGAAAGGATTGGTTAACACAAGTTTTTGAAGTAATTTGAACGTGGGGCTACTTCATAGCCTTTTCTAGCCTTTGTCAAGTTTGGAATTTCCCATGTGTTGATGAATGGAATGAAACATCCCATTTTGGAGATTTTGGAGCTTTTCTTCACATTTCAATGATTGGGCTCAATTTGTGAACGAACAAAATCAACTTGAAGTAGATAGGCTTAAACATTGCATTGATAAGGTAATACGGGAAACTTTTAAATTTCATCTATATTTTATGCATAATATATTCTAGGAATCTCTTTTGTAACAAACTATCTTGTGTGTGTATTTTTTTAAAATTTTCTTCTAAGAGCGGTTTGTATATGGGACAATACCTACTCCTCAATAAAAATCAACAAAGTTAAAATGGAAGCAGTAGTAGATGTACCAGTCTCATGCACAGCAGTATGGTAAACAATGAGCTAGTGTATGATAGGTAAAGAGACACCTACTACTGAAATTTATAAATAGATATACTAAGGCCAAGCATCAACAAGGCAATTAATGTCTATAAAAAAGAGTAATTTTCGGCAAAATTCATAGAAAAGAAAAGGCAATAAAGGTCTATATTTGGGAACCCAACTAGAAAACAAAGCCAATCAGCCAAGAGAACGTCTAGTTAGGAGAGAATTATTGGGAGAAAACATCTATATTCTAATTTTCAGATAAAGTAGGAAGAAGAATAACATCTAGTTGGAGAGAATTATTCTTCCTTTTTATGTGCCAAGTACCTTAGCACAAAATAAAGCTACAAAGAATGCCAGATATGCTGTCCTTAAAACTATCTATATATGTTGTACATTTAGTCCATCATCTGGGTGTATGGATCTAACTAAAGGGACTTCTGCACAATTATTATGGGTGCAACAAGTCGGTCTTCATCGCTGATTAACTTCAATAAATCAGAAGGGTCATCCGGGCAATCTTATAATACGATTATTGTATGCACAAAATATATTTTTTGAAAGCTACACAATTATATTATGCAAAAAGATGCACAAAAGTTATTCCACTCTTAAGGAAGAAGCGAATGAAGTAGAGGTCGTTTTCTTTAGGAAGTTTGGAATAGTTAGTCTATTTCTAGCTAATGTTATAATCATGTCTCTTGTCATTATCAAATTGGATGATTCCAGGCTCATTTTTCTCCATCCATGCCCAATATATATATATATATATGACTAGTAAACAAAAGGTGGTAGATGACAGAGTCTAAACTAATACCCTCCCCATCATTTGGGCGAATGGCCTCCCATAAATCAGCCATAGACGCATTCGGGATCATGGTTTAAGCATGCGGATAGACCCCTCCTTGTTTGGTAATAAGTCTGCTAGTATCCCACCCGAGAACCAAGTGTCCCTCGAAAGAAGAACGTATCACGAAGCCTCAACAGTTTCTGAAAGTTAGAGTACTGTGAAGAAGGTGATAGGGTTCATATCGTATTCTCACGCACGCACACCAAGTACTTGTCAATCCAGTATACCCAAAGAGAACTTCGTCATGTTGCATGATGCCATATCCTTCACACCCAACCCTCCCTCCCACCTTTTTAGCAAGCAAATATCAGCCCAAGTGACTGTTGAACCACGGCCATCTGAGGCCTCCAGCTTCCACAAGATAGAGCAGAAGATTTCGTCGACTCTTCTATGCGTTTTTTAGGAAGCATGAAGTTGATGCACCATACATAAATTAGCCGTAGACTGCAGAATGGAGAGAGGATGATGTCCAAAATTGAATTCTTCTCTGACCCGAGAGACTAAAATCTTCGCACTCAGATGAATTAAGCTCGGTGAATATAAGTGGCATGACCATGCCCATATATCTAAAGTGAAGTTGGCCTCAGTGAAAATCCGTGATCTCATCAATAATCTGCATCTCATGAAGAGGAATATCGTCACAGAAATATTCAAACTTCCCTTCATTTAAATGCAATCATGACCATAGGTAGAAGGCATTCAAAGTGTCACCAGTGGTGCCTATGGAACCTAGAGTAGTCCCATTCGTGAAGAATAAGAATGAAGGTGAAGACGTAGTTGGCAAAAAAATAAGATGTTTCAACTGAATTCATTGGAACCAGCCTTCCTTCTTAAGGAGACGAGATAGAGCTTCCATAGCTATTACAAACACAAGTACAAGTAGGGAGAAAGGAATCACTCTCCCTCAAACCCTCTTAGAAAAAAACGTGTCAATAAACCATTAAATGAAACTAAGAACCACAAGTTACATATACATGTCTTAAAGTTAAACCCAAGTATTTTTCAACAATTTAAACGTTTAATTTCACTTATGCATAATCGCGGATTGAACTCATTAAGAAAACAAGTCGAATTATTCTAGTTTTTTGAAGAAATCCAAAATTACATTCCCCTAAGAAATCCCAGATTGGAACCAATTTCTTAATGGGTAGTTAACCAGCAGGCCATGTCGTCATACTTGTGTTTTTATAATAGTGAGTTATTTGCTATATATTTATTGTATAACAATATATATAAATAAATATTAAAAAATTGTGTCAGGTAAAATTTTGTCATATAAAAAATAAATTTTTAGTATAAAATAAATTATCATAGAATATAAAATGTATACCACTACAATAATATCATATTATATAAAATATATAGAACTTTGATATAATTATATTGCATATAAAAAGATATATATATATATATATAATAAAAACTATCCGAATTTAATCATACATGTCAACTTATGTCATAGTTATATATATATATATATATGAATAAAATGTTAAATTCATATTGGTATAATAATGAATAATGCAAAAGTAATTGACTTGGCTAAATTTAATAAATGAAATTATTAAAATTATAGAGTGATAAAATTTTATTGAATGAGTAATGATTAGCTGAAAACATATATTATGATACTTGAATATTTATACTCTTACAATTACACCAGTACATCAAATACTTCATTACTTTAAAACTATTAATAATATATTATATATTTTAATATATATATATATAATAAAAATCTTAATTCTCATATTACAAAACATATAAAACAATTTACAAATATTAAAATTTAAATGGGAACGAAATCTTTTGACATTGGTAGGTGAGCCATATGGGTTGACTCAACTCCATAGTTATCTCTATCTCAAATTTCATTTTTTTTTATCAATTTAGTCCTCTAATTTAAGTTCTACCTAAAATTTTGGTCCATGTCCATAATTGAAAGGTCACTGGAGTGACCGTCAACTGTGGGGTTGGGATATGCTTAAAATTAAGGGTTCGAAGGGATTTAGGAGGGAAAACAAAAAAATCTCACCCCTTGCAGGAAACAGCAAATTTGACATGATCGTTGAAATGTAGACTATATGAGACCATGCCTGAAACTTGCATGAAAACAGAGTACAATCGGCAGCCATAACTGGTGAATCTCACATACCACATTAATCCCAAGTACTAGGACTAGGAGTCTGATTCATGGACTCAGGGACAGGCAATAACCAGCTATGATTATTCAGCTGAATGTACCATACCTGCTCAACTGAGAGGGATATCTAGTAGAAGCGTGAGGCTGGGTCATATGCACGGTTTCCAGGGAATGGGCCTCGAGGCTGATACTGCTCTCTTCCAGCACCCCCAGGAAATCGGGAATGCTCTCCGTAAGAATGATACTGATCGACATTTTTATAGGGCCTATGTCCTTCTCCGACCAATGAAGTCTCTGCAATACTGCCATAACCTTGAGGGTCCCCTGGGGCTATTATGCCCCTATTTTGGTATTCTATCAAGGTTTGTCGGTACTGATGTTGTCTGGCAGTTAATTCTCTTCGGAGAAACTCATCTCTTCGACCAGCATGCCGAGATCGAAGTGCCTCCAGCTGCTTTTGATACTGAGCATCAATCATTTTCAATTTCTGTCAGATAAGAAGAAGATGGCAGGCAACATCAGTATCAAATCTTAAGACATGAGTAAGAGAACCAGCACAAACACAAATAGGACAAATATAAAGGTGCCACAGGTAGCTCCTATAAGGCTATGAAAGGAGAAGGGCAAGGGCAGTTTCTTATGCTACCTCTCTGTGTCTTTCATTTTCAGCATCCTCTGCATCATAGAGCTCTTTTAACAACTTCATTAAGTCATCAATGTGCTTCTGCTCAAAACCTTCAAATGTCTGCAATGATGCCATGTTTTCATAGCCAGTATTGCCTTCTTTGTCATGTGTCTGAGATCTCATATTGCCATCAGCTTGCTTCCCTGGAGCCAGTCTTGGATCTGGTCTTAGGCTGTGGTAGTAAGACCTAGGCGCATCACCACCCTGACCTATATATGAGAATATCTCACTAAGAAAAGTTGAATGACATAAAAAGCATGCATGCCAGAGGAGTTGAAGCACGTCAAGTAATTGAGAAAAGCCTTTATCAACCACAAATATTCCGGATATACTGTGACCATTTCTCATGGGTGATAAAATGTCCGGACACCACCGGTTCAAGAGGAAACAATAAAAGCTTAGTCACATATGACTGGTCCTCTAGGGACACAACAATCTCATAGTAAAGTAGAATCACTTGGAAATAATAATAAGGAACTTTCTCCTCAACTAGATTGAGTTTTACCATACATACCTTTCCATTCTAATAAGGGACCACACAGAGGTGCAATTGGTAACTAGGCCTCTGAATGTATCATGTTTAGTACAATTCATTTTATGCACCTAATTTAAAGTATAATGCATCAAAATATATCAACTAATGGATCCACAACAGTCAATGAAAATGCTTTCTAACACAGAATGACATTGGATTATCAACTAACCAACTAAAAAAAAGCAAATTTAGACCATAGCCTTGTTAATAATAAGACTAGTAGGTGAAGCAAACAAGGAGCCCTGTGAAAGAGAGAATTACAAAGTGATTGGGCATGTAATACATGCAACTGAGAAATCGCACCACATAAAAAGATTAAGAAGATCATATGATGAGCAAGTATGGCCGTCTTCACTTATGACAACAAATAGTTTAGTTCCCCGCCAATTGGAGCACTGACCTTCATAGAACATCTGAGATGCCATGGAGTTTGGTGGTGCATGTCCATCTCTATCCCATCTCTTTTGACCGTCTCCTTTAGAAGTTACATAAGGATCATCCCTCTCCGGCGTAAAGGCCTCCAACTGGCCTTGAAAATCAGCAGATGCGTGCTGTTGCTCCATTTGCTGAGCCTGTTGCATCTGAGCAGCAACATATGCATCAGCCCCTGAGTTAAGGTATTGGTCCTGCCGTTTCATTAGCAACAACTCTGTGATGTCCAAACTCGTACGTCAGATGAGAAAGTTAACCATACGCCAGCTGGAGGACAAGCTGCCATTCAAATGATCAGATTCCAATTAAAACAAAGAAAAAAGGTACAAAGGCAAGTCATTATAACATTTCAGAGATAAAGAAAGAGAGTCAAACATTTCTATCCACTGTAATCATCTATCAAGAAATTGTAGACTTTAAGAAAACATAAAATTGAAGACATGGGAGAACTATGTTGGACATAGAATAAGATTGAAACCATTACAATTCAACTTTATATCTCATGCACCTCTTGTTGTTAAGAAGACATTATGTGCCCAAGGAAGCTAGCAGGGAACCATGCTTGAAGATCCTAAAAAACTTCTAACTCACTCAATTTTTGTTTGCCCCGCTAAAAGTTGCTCGAGACTACACGTAGCTACCTGAAAGATTTTTTTTCCAAACAAAGACCCCTTAAGTTCAAAAACAGTGTAACATCTGATAGCTCGAATATTTTTGACGAATTTTAAGAAAATTATCGTTTAACTCCTCAAATTTTAAGAAAACTAATGGGTAAACTCCTCGAACTTAAGAAGGCGAACCACATCCTCGTATAGAAAAAAAGGCGGTGGGACTATTTGTTAGAATTTTTGAAGTAGAGGGTCATTCGTTAAATAGTGCAGTATATTCATTCAGCTCTTAGGACTAGCAGAAGAGAAAGAAAAGGAATCCACCGTGACTCGAGTAATGCTAGAGAATTAGATAATCAATGTGATGCTTAAGATAAATGGACTGATCATGGCTACCTGATAAATTTGCTAGCTAAAGCACCCACATGCAGAAAACCAACAGGAGTTTTGGATGCATAGTCAAGCTCAAATCCAACATCGAATAACCGTAAAATTGCAAAGACAAAAGTGAGAAGCCGCTTCTTAACGCAACATCAATCCCTAGCGGTAATAAAACCCTAATGATTGATGAAGATCCTGATATTCCCCCGCCCATTGAAGGACCAGCCCTTTTACCTAATACACGACGCCGGAGGCTGATTTAGCCCATATGCTTAATTTCCATTGCTTATGCTTCCTTCCATTACAAGAGTTAGCGGCAGAATTGATGCAGAGATCCCTCAGCCAATCAGCCCGACATGAGAGTCTTCTGGTGTGTGGTGATGGAGGAGGACTGAATTGGGTTTGAGTTAACGGGTCGAACTTTTAAATTCGGGTCGATTAACCAAGACCTTGCTCGGCCTTTTACTATATCCCTAGCCCACCTTGCTTACAAACATAAGACACAACTCGGCATATTAATGCATAGATGAGTGGATCTTTTTAATAAGCTCGATTTCGACCGGTTTACTGTGCAGGTTGATTCCGGTTCAAATTTTTAATGGGGATATGGTCCGGTGAAACAGACTTGGCCTAGCATAAATAAAAAGTATCGAGCGCAAAAAAAGTATTAAAAATAATATAATTGATTTTAAATGATGAAATTTTAATGAAGAAGTATGGAGTGGAATTTGTATTTTACAACAAATTTATTTACTTTAAAAGTATTAATAAATTGGTGATAAAATAAATATATTTGGTACTAATTTTAAATTTAGTTAAAAATAAATTAATTGGTTATTTACCCTTACTTTTAAAACTAACCTTAATATTAATATTTTTCATTAATAAAACTTAAATATGTATGTGAGACAAATATTTACTGGATAGTATTTAATAATATTAAACATAATAAAATAAAAATGGATAAATATAATATTTTCAAATTTTCAAATTTTCAAATTTCAAATTATATTTTAAAATTTATATTTTTTGCACATATAAATATTATAAAAATACTTATTAAATATTAATAAATCAAATAATAGAATAATATCAATTAAGTATTTAATTTTTATTTAAGATAATTTCTTCTAAGTCATCGATATCTTTTTTCCGACAACGATGTCATACTATTAAATATAAAACATTATCTTTATCTCTTTTAGTTTGTTAATGTTATTGAATAATATCTACTAAATACTTAATAAATACAAATTTAAATTTTCTTAATAGAAAATATTAATATTATTTTCTTTTGCAAAATGGAAAATATTAATATTAAAAGTATTATGTGGTTGTTAATTTTAAAATTATAAATCTATATTATGCCAGTTAGTAATAAAAATATTATAATTTAATATCATAAGTTCATTTATTTCACATAGTTGGGGTGGTCCTTTATGTAATTTGAGTCTTTTAATTTATATCACATAGTTTAAGTTACTGTCCCTCATTAAAAGAAAACTCGTTTTTGAAAATATTTTCCCTCGAAAATTTTAGAAAATGATTTTATATTGAAAATTGATTCCTATATATCGTTCTTTGAAAATCGTAACTTTTAAATACTATTTCATATCGATAGTACGCCGATTTAGATAGTGCCTTTAAAATATGTGTGAATTTATTTGATTAATTATGTCCAATGCTCGTGAATGCTTGTGCAAAAAAATCCTCATCAAGTCTATCATTTTTTTCCGTAAATAGTAATTATAATCATGACATTTTACATGGATTTTCCATTTTAACCATTAAGTCGGTCTAACATAAATCCTATGTTATTTTAAAATTGTGGTTTTAATCTTTAAAGGCATATATTAATGTAACATCATCTTATTACTTATATTCAGAGGTAATTTTCATGAATTATTAATTTATTTAAGATGAATAAATTAATCTTATTAAATAAAACAATTATCTATTTCAAATTTAGTTGTGTAAATTCATGTTTTAATCCGCTTTGTGATGATATTAATAAATAAAATAAGAATATTCCTTTGATTATAGATTAATGGAACCGAATGTCAAATATTTTTTTTTCATCTTAAATTACTTTCTACCAAATTTGTACCAATAATAAATAAAATCAAGTGTAAACTCTTCCCAAAACTCCAAAGGTATAATTGAAAATTAAAAAAAATTGTGTTTAAAAGTAAATAAAAATTGTGAAAATAAATAAATAAATGATTTAAAATAATAACTAGTGATAATTGAATTTCTAAAAATTAAGTAAAAAAAATTATATTACAAATTAAAAGTGAGAATAATAATAATTTAGGATGAACCAACTACAAACTAAATTAAATATGATAGGATAAAAAATCGATTAAAAAATTTATTTTTCAAGATAAACCAAAAATAGTAAATTGGCAAATTAAGTTTACTATTAGATAAAAAAATAAATTTAAATAAATTTTTAATTTAAAAAAATCGGTCAAATCGAGCCTAAACTTACTGGTATTCAATTTCAGTTCGTCGAAATTGATTCAATTGAACTGGTCAACGTTTTAACCGAGTCAATAGACCGCTTGCTAGATCAGCACACATTCAACACACGACCAATTAGTTTGCGATGCGTGGCAAAACGTGCCCTGTTAACTGCTATATTAGTGTCTCAAAACATTAACCAATCAATGAATAATACATGTCACTCGTCAACTATCAACTGAATAAAATTCACATCATTATAAATTAACCAATAGGAATGTTACACATGTCCTTAGTCAATGGTCAACTAGAGAAAATTCCTATTAGCCGAGCTTACCAATGATAGAGTGACCCGTGGAACATGAGTTAGGTGAGCCACCAACTAGGAAGACCGGAAATGACCAACCAATGAACGATGCCCGTGGCAAGGCCACGTTGGATGGCAACAATCAATCAAGAGAAGACACGTGGTAATAAAATAGTGTGTCAGGTGGGAAATTTGACTAAATCAACCAATGAGAGTATTTCATATGGCAAAGTCAATAACGATTGTTTAATGACCAAATTCAGTCAACTACAACGTAGGATAAAGCGATCAATGGGAGGTCACCATATGTCAAGTCAATAGTTCAACGGGTGACATGTATGCTGAGTGGGATGTTGAGTCAATAACTCCAACCAATCACAGTGTGTCACGCGATAGCTCGCACGTGCAAATCTCTCATGCGCATGCATGGTGTTATCTTCAACTTTTGAATATACAAATGGATGAAAGGTCGACAGACTGCCTTAACTCCAACGAGCAGTAAATTGCTCCAACAAGACCTTAAAACGAGGAGTTAATGGTCGACTGACGGTGAACGGATAGAACTATTAGTTCCCAAACTCACTATATAAAGAGTTACTCCCCATTCATACTCTCAACACCTCAAAATCTCAGAGAACCAGAGCTGCTCCAAATTCCAATAATCCTCAAATCATAGCTCTAACATCGACTTTTTTTCCACCTCCAAACGTGAAATTGGTTTCCCTAGATTTCTAAGGAAGTTCTTTATTTGATTGCATATTTCGTTCAACTTGAGATTTACTAAAGAACCGTTGACAAGCCTATACAGTAACCTCGCCCAACGACCAATGATCAACTGTACCCAAATCACTTCGAGCTCAATTCGAGCCACTTCCTAACCTTCTACGGTCAAGCCAACCTTTCCCTGATCATTCTTAGCTAAGCCTCGACTTCCCTGGATCCTAGTAGTAAGTCCCTACAACCACTTTTCGTTGGAATATTTGATTTACATAATGGATTTCGTTAAATTTTACTAAATCGAATTCTCACTATTCAGGCCACCAATTGAGACGTGATCATAGGAGAATCCCCTTGGAGAGAGCTAGCTAACCACATCGAGAGCTATAGCAATCGTGCCTTCGCCAGTAAAAAAATCAAAACTCTCTCTAGAATAATTTTTCTAGCGAATCTCTGTTTAAACTCATTTCTAAGCCAAAATTGATGATTCAAATCTTAAAATGATCGTAGGGACATTGAGAAAATGATTAAAATCATGTTAGGATGAAATTAAGAAAGTTTAACATGCTTAATCAACAAATTTAGATTTGGGGACTAAATTAAAATTTTAAAAAATATGAGGATTTAAGTATAATTAATGCAAATTGAAAGACCTAAATAGAATGGAATAGTAATTATGGACCTAAAAAAGAGATTTGAGAATTTAAGGGCTTAATTACAAATATAGTAAACTTAGAGATCTATATGCAAATAAGAGAAAGTATAGGGACTTAAGTGAAAATTGTATATATCATGGAACTCAAATGTTCTAAATGATATGGGATGAGATCTCTTATGTACGTAAGCAACCACAAGCTCAATGCTAAAAAATCCATCAGGGACGAACAAGTTACATATCCCGTGTGAGTGGGATTTTCGACATCATGTCTAGTTGGACTAATTCATGCAAATTACCTATACAGATCAATAGCCTAAGATTAGTACGACTCTTTTCTAGGAATATTGTCACACCATGTTTTTAGTAACCCGAAAATTTGGTCGAAATTTTTTCTGGAATTGTATTATAAGTTTAAAATTTAATTGATATAATTGGAATAAATAAAATGAAAAGTGTTATTTTTACCGAAATAAATAACTCAATGGAATGGATAGGGTAAATACCTAGTAAATTTCATTAGATGAAAATAATGAGATAATTATGTAAATTGGGTTTAATAAGAAACTATTAGTCCTATGTCCCTACCATAAATAACCATAAATTAATACCTACATTAAATTATTAAAATTAATACCCATAAATACTCATAAATTAATAGGAATTAATACCCATAAATTAATATATATATATATATGTATATTCAATTATTCGAATTAATACTCATAAATACCTATAAATTTCTCAATTTAATGAGAATAACTGAGAACATTAATACTCATAATGTAGTAATAAATTTTCCCCATTTAACAAATAATTTTACACATATATAAAGAACTCCTCCCCATTTATACTCCTCATATCTGAAAACACCTCTCTCTATTCCTCCATTTTCTAGTAAAGCTCGAACCAGAGCTCCGATTTGGGCATTTTTCTCAACCTCAGAAGGCGAGGTTGGGCTCTTTAGACTCCGGGGGAAGTCAGCTATCTATTAGAAACCTCAATTCGATCTAAGGATCACCGAAGAAGCGTCGACGTAATCAAATAGTGAAGTAGCTTTGGCAGACTGAAGCTACCATGTTTCAACCAAGCTGAAATCTGCCGAATTTAGCCCTACTCCAGCAAAACCAAGCTCTCCCAACATCCCCACAACCCTCATACGACCTCAACGAAGCTGAAAGGTCAATTATAGGAATTCTTGATCCTATAAGGTACTTTAGGAAGAGAGCTACCATTCCTAATAGAAAGCTCAAACTGTCGCACCTTCGACATGACAAGTGTGATCGGAATGCCAACAAGAGAAAGCTCACATCAACTTAAAAAACCAACTGAGGACGAACACATCACGGTTAACGGGTGAGTGGGTTTATTCACATCATGTGTCACACTCTGACCCGGTTTGGTCGGATCTCCATGATCAACCCGCCACTCTCTCGATTTACTAAAGGTTACCCCTTGTTTATAAATCGTGGTGAGTAAGGCGTCCTTTAATCCTACACCTTTCCTGAAATAAAATAAATCAAAACTGCATAAAATTTTAAACTGATCATACTTGTCTCGTAGGCGTATTAACTGGTGGTCTTTAAGGTAGGCTTTCTAGGATTACCTAAAAGGGATATAAGGGAGGGGTGAGTACAACGACTCAGTGAATGGGTTTTCAAAATTTATCTTTTAGGGAAAATGTTTGATTCGACTTGTGCCAGACTCCTTCACTTTTAAAAACCTTTCATTTCAAATTCTAGTTTTTATCACCATTTCTTATAACCACGATGTGTCATCACCCAACACACATCCTTTATCATGAAGGTAAAACACACAATCGTAGGTCAGCCCATCCACTAAACCCACTTGTGGTGTGAGAGCGACTTTACCAGCCACCTAGATAGAAGCACGTCAACTTCTACCCGAAGAATGAGTGGATGTTCGCGACATCAGACCCTCAATCCCGTAACAAATCTCCGTGTCCATATGAGGACAAAGACCTCATCCCGACCCCACCCCGATCTCATACGCTTGAAGCTACATTAAGCTTCGTAAGATTTCTGGTACGACAATCTACCCTAATATCCACTAGGTCGTCTAGAACCCTAGTACACATCACTACCACTCTTGGTTGTCTTGAAGGTCCCGTAAACATAGTGCATGCACAATCAATATTTTTCACATGATGCCATAAAATCTATGGTACCACTAGTCCAACAGCCCCGACCCTCAACTCGACCTGCAACTATTTGTCTTGACTAGTCTGGAGACTTGTCATGTCGCACTACCGTTGGTTAATTGAGTATGTCGGTTCTGTCTTGGTACCATGGCCAAACAATTCATTTACTTAAGTTTTTATGGCATATAAATCATGTTTATTTACGAGCTTTTGCTTGTGCGAACTGGCCTTGGGCACACTGTTCAACATTTTTCAAAATTAGGCATATTAGCTCCTAAGTTCCAAAATCGAGGCCTCTGGCCTAACAGAGCTATTCGAGCTCCCGTCGAGAAGGTCTCCCATATTGTTTAAGTAGTGGCACACAGTCAGGGGAGAGCACTTCCGACAAAAAATATAATTTTTAACTGTCCATCATACCCACCGAGTATGAGGACATCTCCGCTCATAACCGATGAACAGGTTTTCCACTTCCTTCGAGAAAGTTTTATCATACCAACCGGGTATGATCTACTTACAAATGGTAAGTAGTTTTTTCCGCATGATTTTCACATCACTCCTCTCAGGTGTGATAATTAAAATACCACTTAGCAGTGGGTTTCCATTTTCGAGTTGCTTATCATCCCAACCGGGTATGATATAAAAATCTCACTCACCCGATCGTGTAGTGAAATTCCTCTTAGTTGGCTTGTTGTTCTTACTCGAACTCGTCTTAGCTAGCATACTCGGTACTATGTGTTCCTACAGGATATGAACATTCTTATTCATTATTCTTTGGCCTAATGGCCCTCATTCATCCCAAATGATTGAGAAACCTAACTTTTCCTTTATTTGTAATTAGGTCCCTAAAATTATTTTTTTCTTTAACTTTAAGACCCCAAATGCCGATTTTTCCTCAAATTGAGTCACAAAACTTTTAAAATTCATATTAGGATCACAATTTATTCAAATTCACAAAATGGGGTTTAATTTCCCAAATTTCCAATTTGGTCCCTCAATTTTTCCAAAATTACTATTTTGCCCCTACTTTACAAAAATGGTAAGTTTTGCCCCAAATTTTCCAAAAATTGCCCAATTGGTCCTCCAACATCTTTATCATGCCTAATTGGTCTTCAATTTTATGAAATTATACTTTAGTCCCTCTAATTTACGAAATTACCAAATTTCCCCCAATTTCAACCTTCTAACTCTGTTGAATTTGATTTCATCAAATTGACCAATCAAATAAGTTTAATTGTTGAAATTAAAGTTAAATTTGAGTTCTTACACCTTCATGTGATTTAATTGCACTGTAAAGCGCACGATTTGTTGTTGTAATGAGCTAAAATGGAGCTTCGTCGAAAAACTAGACTAAAAGAGAGAAAGCTTCGAAAGCTTACCATTGAGAGCACGACGGTCCAAGATTTCAATTTGGGTAGATAGCTCATGTCTTGAGGTTTCTCCTAGGATCAAGAATTAAATCAATTGATGCCAAATTGAGTGAGAATTTCATCATTGAAGTTTTGTCGGTTCTCTCTCTAACACCAATCAGAAATTATAGAGTGTAGCCAAATTGGCTTACCTTTTAGCTCTAATTCAGCTGTAGGAGGGCTGCAAAGGTGTTGGGAGGGCTTGGTTTGGCCTAAGGAGGTTTCGAATTGGCCGATTTCAGCTCGGCCAACATAGGGCAGCTTTGGTTCGCCAGAGCTGGTTCACTATTCTATCACACTGACGTCTCTCTGATGACCCTCGGAGCAAATGGAGACTAGCATTGAGTAGCTGACTTCTCCATGGTTCTAAAGAAAACGACCTCACCTTGTTTGGCTTAAGAAAGTGCCCAAGTTAGAGCTCTGGTTCGAGCTTTGCCAAAAATTGGAGCAGTTAAGAGAGAATGGAGTTTTCATGTGTGAAGAGGATAAATGAGGAGGGGGTCTTTATATAGAGAGCTCGAGGACTTGTCTATCACGCCCCGACCCAGTTTGGTCGGATCCCCGTGAACAACCTGCCACTCTCATGGTTTATTAAAGGGTTTCCCCTTATTATAATCCGTAAAGAGTAAGAAGTCCTTTAAACCTGCACCATTTCCTGGAATAGCATAATCAAAACTGCATGAAATTTTAAACTTTACATACCTGTCTTACAAGAATCTTAGTTTATGGTCTTTCAAGGTAGGCTTTCTAGAATTTCCTGAAAGGGATATAAGGGAGGGGGTGAGTACGACTACTCAGTGAATGGGTTTTTAAAAGCTTTTGACTTTTAAGAAAAATATTTATATAGAGTGTGTCAGACTCTTTTGTTTTCAAAAATCCCTTCATTTAAAAATTTGGTTTTTTCCATTATTTCTTAGTTACCATGGTGTGTCATCACCCAACACACATCCTTCATCATGAAGGTTACACACATTCGCAAGGCAGTATCACTACTGAACCCGCTAGTGGCTTCGGAGCGACTTTTCCAGCTACCCGGATAGAAGTACGACCACTTCTACCCTAGGAATGAGTGGACGTACGTGACATTCAACCCACAATCCTGAAATCACTTCTTCGTGTCTGTATGAGGATAGAGACCTCATCTTGTCCCCACCCTGGTCTCATGCGCTTGGTGCTACTCCAAATTTTGCACAAACACCTGGAACGACGATCTGCCCTTATACTCACCAGGTCGTCCAGGGCCCTTAGGACACATCACTACCCCTCATGGGCGTCTTGATGATCTCGTACTCATAGTGCATGCACAAACAATGTTTTCTTATATAGCCATGTAATATGTGGTGCCAGTGGTCCAATGTCCCCGACTCTCAACCCAACCCGCAGTTGTTTGTCTTGACTAGTCCGTCGACCTGTCATGTCACACTGCCGCTAATTGACTGAGCATGTTGGTTCTATCTTGGTACCATGGCCAAACAATTCACTTATTAAGTTTTATGGCACATATATCATGTTCGTTTATGAGCTCCTACTCATACCAACTGGCCTTGGGCCTACTGTACAAGATTTTCAAAATACTGGGCATTCTAGCCCGCAAGTTCCAAAATTGAGGCCCCCAGCCTATAAGAGCTATTCGAGCTCCCGTCGAGAAGATCTCCCAAATTGTTTTAGCATTGGCATACAGTCAGGGAGAGCACATCCGACAAAACATATGTTTTCTCTATCCATTATACCGCCTGGTATAAGGACACCTCCGTTCATAACCAATGAACGAGTTTTCAACTTCCTTCGAGGAAGTCTCATCATACCAACCGGGTATGATCTACTTACAACCAGTAAGTAATTTTTCCGCATGATTTTTCACATCACTTCCTCTAAGTAGTGATGTTTAAAATACCATTTAATAGTGGGTTTTCCTACCGAGGTACTTATCATTGCCCAACCGGGTATGATATAAAATTTTCGCTCACAACTGGTAAGTGGTTTTTAATTTTAAGTTGTGCTCATCATCCCAATCGGGTAGGATGTTAGTAAACCCACTCATAACCGGTAAGTGGTTTTTAAATTATAAGGTGTGCTCATCATCCCAATCGGGTATGATGTTTGTAAACCCACTCACAACCGGTAAGTGATTTTTAACTTTAAGTTGTGCTCATCATCCCAACCGAGTATGATATTAGTAAACCCACTCACAACCGGTAAGTAGTTTTTAACTTTTAAGTTGTGCTCATCATCCCAACCGAGTATGATGTTAGTAAACTCACTCACAACTGATAAGTGATTTTTAACTTTTAAGTTGTGCTCATCATCCCAACCGGGTATGATGTTAGTAAACCCACTCACAACCGGTAAGTATTTTTTAACTTTTAAGTTATGCTCATCATCCCAACCGGGTATGATGTTAGTAAACCCACTCACAACCGGTAAGTATTTTTTAACTTTTAAGTTATGCTCATCATCCCAACCGGGTATGATGTTAGTAAACCCACTCACCTGTTAATGCCGTGAATTCCACTAGATTGGTTCTTTGTATTCACGCAAGCTTGTCCTTGTTGGCGTTCCTGATATTTCACGTTCCTACACGATATGAACAACCTTGTTCATTATTACTCGACATAATAGCCTTCATTCATTTCCAATGAATGAGAAAACCCAAACTTTTAGTTATTTACAATTAGGTTCCTAAAGTTATTTCTCTTTAACTTTAAGTCCCTAATGTCGGTTTTTCCTCAAATTGAGTCCCGTAACTTTTAAAATTTATCCTGGGACCTCAATTTATTCAATTTCACCAAAAAGGGGTTTAATTTCCCAAATTTCCAATTTGGTCCCCCAATTTTTCCAAAATTAGCATTTTGCCCTTCTTTTACAAAAATGGTAAGTTTTGCCCCAAAAATTCCAAAATTCCTCAATTGGTCCTCCAACATTATTTTCATGCCCAATTGACCCGCAATTTCATAAAATTGTATTTTGGCCCTTTGAATTTTAAAAATCCCCAATTTTCCCCCAATTCCAACTTCTTAACATAGCCGAATTTGATTTCATCAAATTGACCAATCAAACATTTCCAATTGTTGAAATTGAGTTTCTACATGTTCATACGATTCTTTAGAAATGTGAATCACAAGTTTTAATGTCGGGATGAGCACAAACGGAGCTTCGCCGAAAAATGAACTATAGAGAGAGAAAGCTTCGATTAATCACCGATAAAGGCACGGCGGTTCGAGCTTTTGATCTAGGCAAATTGCTCTCGTCCTGATGTTTATCCTAGAATCAAGAATCGCATCAATTGATTCGAAATTATATTAGAATTTTGTCATTGAAATTCGGTCGATTCTCTCTTCAGCACCGATCGAAAATTGTAAAGGGGAGCCGAATTGGCTTACCTTTCTGTCCTTATTCGGCCGTGGAAAGGCTGTTGAAGTGTTGGGAGAGCTTGGTTTGGGCTATGGAGGGCTTGAAATGGCCAATTTCAACTTGGTCGAAATAGGGCAGCTTCGGTCCGCCGGAGTTGCTTCACTATTCCATCATGTCGGCGCTTCTCCAATGATTCTCGGATTGACTGGAGTTTGCAAGCAGTTAGCTGTCTTCTCCCCGATTCTAAAGAGCCCTACCTTTGTTCAAGTCAAAGCTCTGGTTCGAGTTTTACCGGGAAATGGAGCATTAGAGAGAGAGAGAGAGAAGTGTTAGGTGTGAGGAGAATGAAATGGTTATTTATGATAAGGCGTACATACAAATTTTTTACCGAAATTTTGGGTTACAAAAAAATTCATACTTCCATCATATCGGCGCTTCTCCAATAATTCTTGGATTGACTGGAGTTTGCAAGCAGTTAGCTGTCTTCTCCCCGGTTCTAAAGAGCCCGACCTTTGTTCAAGTCAAAGCTCTGGTTCGAGCTTTACCGGGAAATGGAGCAGTAGAGAGAGAGAGAAAACTATTAGGTGTGAGGAGAATGAAATGGTTATTTATGATAAGGCGTACATACAAATTTTTTACCAAAATTTTGGGTTACAAAAAAATTCATACTTCCCAAGAGGTCACCCATCCTTACACTACTCTTAAATAAGCACACTTAACTTTAAAGTTCTTATGTAATCTAGTTCACCTGAAGCACTTTGATTTCTATTTTCTAATCTGTCTTAAATTTCTTTTCGAAGGTTTAATTAACCCTTTGGATCACCCAAGAGTTGTAAATTCCCAACTTGCCCGTTCATAAATAATCGGGTTTGTGAACCGGTTCTGAATCCTCACTTGGTTTGACTGGTTCTTTTTCTGGTTTTCCTTAGCTCAAAAGGGCGGGTTTTACATTGTCGGTCATCCATTTGACACCTTTATGACTGTCATTAATAGCCTGAAACATACTGAACGAAAACGTTTCTTCTTTATCAGCACTGCTTCGATTTTTTGATGAGTGAACAATGCTGTCATCTAAAGGAAGAAGACGACACTGTTCCGAACCGGGTTCAAAGCTTAAACCGGTTAGTTCACCCCCAATTCGACCAAAATTTTCAAATCTAAAAATTTCTAAATTTATCTAAATTTATTTTCTATCCAATAGTGGCCTTAAATCTCAAATTTGAATTTTTTTCATCCATCTAGAAAAATGAATTAAGCATCTAGTTCAATAGTGGATCAAACCGGTCCAAACCGGTTCACCTAAACTAATTTTCTTTTCATCTCCAATTCACCCTAAAGTCCTTTTTCATGACTTTTGTGACTCCTTCGGTCACTCAAGGTCCATAAATTTCCCAGTTTGCCCTCTCTCTTTGGGTTCCAGATCATAAACAAGCTCGATTCATAAATATGTTCAATACGGTTTGGATCTAGTTCACCCAAACCGATCTAGTTTTTCTCTCCTAATTTATTCTAAGGTTCTTTTCCAAGGTTTATGAACTCCTTTTGGGTCACTCGGAAGTTATAAATTCCTTAATTTGCCCGTTCCCCTATGACCGAATTTGTGAACCGGTTTAGTGTTTCTCACTCGGTTTGACCGGTTCTTTTCTCAATTTTCCTTAATTCAAAAGGGTGGGGTTTACATCATACCCAATTGGGATAATGTGCACCTTGAAAATGAAAAACCACTACTATGTGGAATTTTAACATAATGCTTGGTTGAGGTGATATGAGAACTATGTGGAAAAACTACTTAACGGTTGTAAATAGATCATACTCGGTTGGCATGATGAACTTCCTAGAAGGAAGTAGAAAAATCACTTATCGGTTGTAAGTGAAGATGTCATCACACCTGGTTAGTGTGATAGACAAGTTGAAAAGTGATTTTTGTCAGAAGTGTTCTCCTCTGATTGTGTGTCAATGCTTAAAAATTTTGGGAAACCTTCTTGACGAGAGCTGAAATAGCTCAAATAGGCTAGAGGTCTCAGTTTTGGAACTTGAGGGCTAAAACACCCAGTTTTGGATATCACGTACTGTAGGCCCAAGGCAAGTTGGCACAAGCAGGAGCTCGTAAACAAACTTGATGTAAAGCCATGAAAATTCTTAATGAATGAATTATTTGATTTGGCCATGGTACCCAGACAAGACCGACATACTCGATGGACTGGCGGTAGTGTGTCAAGACCAAGTCGACAGACCGGTCTAAATAAATAATTGTAGGTCGGGTTGAGGGTTAGGGCCGTTATACTAGTAGTGCCAAAGATAAATGGAATTGTGGAAAAAAATTATTGTTTGTGCATGCACTTGAGGATCGAGACCATCAAGACACCCAAGAGGGGTAGTTATGCATCTTAAGGGCTACTAGACAACATGGTGAAGATAAGGACAGTTTGTCATGCCAGCAGTCAGGAAAGCTCGACGTAGCTTCATGTGCAAGAAACCAGGGTAGGGTGTGGATGAGGTCTCCGTCCTCATATGGACATGAAGTATTTTGAGTATAAGGGTAGGAGGTCAGAGATGTTCACTTAGTCTTCGGGTAGAAGTCAGGGACTTCTATTAGGGTGGATGGTAAAGATGCTCTGATCCACAAGTGAGTGTAGTCGGCGTAATTGCATTTCACGAATGTGTGTGTACCCTTCCTGATGAAGGGTGTGTGTTGTTTGTGAAATACACCTAATACGGAAACGATAAATAGGTTTGAAAACCTTGGAAAGGATTTGAGAATCCTTAGAAAAGAATTGGTAAACCTTGGAAAAAGGTTTTGAAAACTAAAACTTGAGAAAATAATGTTTTTAAAGGAAATTGGGAGTTTTGCACACTCCAATTAAAGTTGTTTTGTGAAAATTCTCACCCAACACCCATTCACTAAGTTGTCGAACTCATCCCTTCCCTTTACCCCTTTTTAGGTAACCAAGGGAAAACCCACTTAAAGATCTTTCGATAGCTGAACCTACAAGACAAATATGTAAGGTTAATATATTCAATTTTGATTAATGTTATTCTAGGAAAGATATAGGTGAAAAGGACGTCTTACTCCTCACGGTTTAGGGAAGGGGAAATCCTTAATAAACCGGGATAGTGGCGGATTGTTCACGGAGATCCGACCAAACAGGGATGGGGCGTGACAACTTAAGCGGTATCAGAGCCTGTTTCCTTGAATATATTATCAAGACTATATAACATAGTAACTAAAAGAAAGTTTTAAAATTTTCAAATGGCTCCTAAGAGATGAACCATGAAAACTAGGACTATTATCGCCAACATTACCCAACAATCTTTTCTCATATGAAGACCACCCAAAAAGCTCTCAAATGCCTGAGGTGTAGTAGAAAGTTATTGAAAACGAAACCACATAAGTGCAGAAAAAAAGGGTAAGAAGTAGAGACTAATGTTGCATGAGTTTTGGGGACAAAACTCCTAAAGAGGTGGGGAGTAGTTGTCACACCGTGTTTTTAGTAACACGAAATTTTGGTCAAAACAACACTTTTCATTTTATTTATTCCAATTATATCATTTGAATTTTTGAAATTACAATATTTCGGTCGAAAATTTTTCTGAAATTGTATTATAAGTTCAAAAATTCAATAGATATAATTGGAATAAATAAAATGAAAAGTGTTGTTTTGACCGAAATTTCAGGTTACTAAAAACACGGTGTGACAACTACTCCCCACCTTTTTAGGGTTTTGTCCCCAAAAATCATGCAACATTAGCCTCTATTTCTTACCCTTTTTTTGTGCACTTATTTAGTTTCATTTTAGTTTATACTACACCTCAGGCATTGAAGAGCTTTTAAGGTGGTTTTTCTACGGGAACAGATTATTAGATAATTTTGGCGACAACAGTCCTAGTTTTCTTAGTTGCTCTCTTGGGAGCCATTTAATGGATGGAATGGATATAATAAATACCTAATAAATTCCTTTAGGTGAAAATAATGAGATTATTATGTGAATTTGGTTTAGTACGAAACTATTGGCACTTTGTAGTATTAGTCTTATGTCCCTATCATAAATAACCATAAATAAATACTTACATTCAATTATTGGAATTAATACCCATAAATTAATACTTATATTCAATTATTGGAATTAATACTCATAAATTAATACTTACATTCAATTATTGGAATTAATACCCATAAATAAATACCTACATTCAATTATTGGAATTAATACACATAAATACCCATCAATTTATCAATTCAATGAGAATAACTGGCAACATTAATACTCATAATGTAGTAATAAATATTCTCCATTTAACAAATAATTTTATAGAGGTCTTCCCAATTCATACTCATCATACCTGAAAACTACTCTCTCTCTCTCTACTGCTCCATTTTCCAATGATGCTTGAACTAGAGCTCCAACTTGGGCATTTTTCTCAACCTCAGAAGGCGAGGTTGGGCTCTTTACATTTCGAGGGAAGTCAGCTATTTGATAGAAACCTCTATTTGATCTGAGGATCGCTGAAGAAGCGTTGGCGTAAAAAAATTGTGAAGCATCTCCGGCAAACCGAAGCTGCCCTGTTTTAGAGATAAAATCAATCGAATTCAGCCCTCCTCCGGCCAAACCAAGCTCTCCCAACATCCCTACAACCCTCATACGACCTTAACGAAGCTGAAAGATCAATTGTAGGTATACTTGATCCTAGAAGGTACTTTAGAAAGAGAGCTAGCTTTCCTGATAGAAAACTCGAACGTCACACCTCTAACGTGACAAGTGTGATCGGAATGCCAGCAAGAGAAAGCTCATGTCAACTTGGAAAACCAACCGAGGACGAACACGTCACGGTTAACGGGTGAGTGGGTTTATTCACATCATACCCAGTTGGGATGATGAGCACCTCGAAAATGAAAAACCACTACTATGTGGAATTTTAACATCACGCCTAGTTGGGGTGATGTGAGAACTATGCGGAAAAACTACTTAACAGTTGTAAGTAGATCATATCCGGTTGGCATGATGAACTTCCTAGAAGGAAGTAGAAAACCCACTTATCGATTGTAAGCGAAGATGTCATCACACCCAGTTGATGTGATGGACAAGTTGAAAAGTGATTTTTGTCATAAGTGTTCCCCCCTAACTGTGTGCCAATGCTTAAAAATTTTGGGAGACCTTATTAACGAGAGCTCGAATAGCTTAAATAGGCTAGAGGCCTCAATTTTGGAACTTGAGGGCTAAAACACCCAATTTTGGAAATCACGTACAATGGGCCCAATGCTAGTTAGCACGAGCAGGAGCTTGTAAACAAACATGTCCGGTTGGTCAACAGACTGCCGCTAGGTCAGTACCCAATCAGTAAGAATGACCAATCAGCGTGCGACGCATGGAGAAATGCACCCCCTCAACGCACAATCAGTACTTGGAAGCTCTTACATCAAGAATAGTGAAAGCCTGAGAAGCAAAGCTGAGATTTTCATAATAGGTAAATTTTCATTTACTTGTTTTGTAAATTTTGTAATGGAAAACATATGTAAACCCCACCCTTTTGCACTAAGGAAAATTGGCAAGGGAACCGGTCAAACCGAGTGAGAAAACCAAACCGGTTCACAAACCCGATCAATTGTGAATGGACAATTTAGGAATTTACAACTCACAGGTGATTCAAAGGGTTTATTAAACCTTGGAAAAGAAACTTAAGACAAATTAGAAGAGAGAAACTAAATTCGTTTAGGTGAACGAGATCCCATAAGAAAATTGAAGTTAAGCGTACTTGCTCGAGAGTAATGTGAGGATGGGTGACCTCCTCGAACGTACGCTTTATCATAAATAGCCATAAATTAATATATATTTAATTATTGGAATTAATACCAATAATTTAATACCGAAATTAAATTTACCAATAATTTATGGCAATATTAATACTAATAAAGAGGTCATCCCCATTCATTCTCCTTACACCCGAACACTTCTCTCTCTCTCTCTCTCTACTGCTCCATTTCACGGTAAAGCTTAAACCAGAGCTTCGACTTGAATATTTTTCTTAACCTCGGAAGGAGAGGTCGGGCTCTTTACAACCGGGGAGAAGTCAGCTATCTGATAGCAAACTACAGTTAATCCGAGAATCACTAAAGAAGCGTTGACATGATGGAACAGTGAAGTAGCTCTGGTGGACCGAAGCTGCCCTGTTTTAGCCGAGTTGAAATTGGCCATTTCGAGCCCTCCTCAGGCCAAACCAAGCCTTTCCAATACTTTCTCAGCCCTCCCCCGGCCGAATTAGGACTGAAAGGTAAGCCAATTCGGCTCTCCTCTACAATTTCCAACCGGTGCTAGAGAGAGAACCGGCAGAATTTCAATAATAAAATTCTAACTCAATTCGGCATCAATTGATGCGATTCTTGATTCTAAGATGAACCTCAAGATGAGAGCTATCTGCCCAGATCAAAATCTCGGACCATCGTGCTCTCACTAGTGAGAAATCAAATCTTTCTCTCTCTATAGTCTATTTTCCTGCGAAGCTCCGTTTGAGCTTATTCCAGCGTTAAAATTTGCGATTCAAAGTTTCTTAGAATCGTATGAACATGCAAGAACTCAATTTCAACTCCAATTTCAACAATTAGAGGTGTTTGATTGGTCAATTTGATGAAATCAAATTCGGTAGTGTTGAAGAGTTGAAGTTGGGGGAAAATTGGGGATTTTCAAAATTCAAAGGACCAAAATGCAATTTTATGAAATTGAGGGTCAATTGGGCATGAAAATAATGTTGGAGGACCAATTGAGAAATTTTGAAATTTTTTGGGGCAAAACTTACCATTTTTGTAAAGGAAGGGCAAAATGGTAATTTTAGAAAAATTAGGGGACTAAATTGGAAATTTGGGAAATTATACCCCTTTTTGGTGAAATTGAATAAATTGAGGTCCCAAGATAAATTTTAAAAGTTACGGGGCTCACTTTGAGGAAAAATTGACATTAGGGACTTAAAGTTAAAGAGAAATAACTTTAGGAACCTAATTACAAATAACTAAAAGTTTGGGTTTTCTCATTCATTGGAAATGAATGAAGGCTGTTATGTCGAGTAATAATGAACAAGTATGTTCATATCATGTAGGAACGTGAAATACCGGGAATGCCAATATGAACGAGCTCGCGTGAATACAAAGAACTACTCTAATGGAATTCACTGCGTTAACGGGTGAGTGGGTTTACTAACATCATACCCGGTTGGGATGATGAGCACAACTTAAAATTTAAAAACCACTTACTGGTTGTGAGTGAAAATTTTATATCATACCCGGTTGGGAATGATAAGTACCTCGGTATGAAAACCCACTATTAAGTGGTATTTTAAACATCACTACTTAGAGGAAGTGATGTGAAAATCATGCAGAAAAACTACTTACCGGTTGTAAGTAGATCATACCTGGTTGGTGTGATAAGACTTCCTCAAAGGAAGTTGAAAACCCATTCATCGGTTATGAACGGAGGTGTCCTTATACCCGAGCGGTATAATGGATAGAGAAAACATATGTTTTGTCGGAAGTGCTCTCCCTTGACTGTGTGCAAATGCTTAAACAATTTGGGAGACCTTCTCGATGGAAGCTCGAATAGCTCTGATAGGTCGGGAGCCTCGGTTTTGGAACTTGGGGGCTAAATGCCCGATTTTGAAAATCTCGTACAGTGGGCCCAAAGCCAGTTGGCACGAGCAGGAGCTCGTAAACAAACATGATATATGTACCATAAAACTTAATAAGTGAATTGTTTGGCCATGGTACTAAGATAGGAATGACATGCTTAGTCAACTAGCGGCAATGCGACATGTTAGGTCGACGGACCAGTCAAGACAAACAATTGTGGGTTGAGTTGAGAGTCGGGGTCGTTGGACTAGTGGCACCACAGATTACATGGCAATATGAGAAAACAATGTTTGTGCATGCACTGTGAGTACGAGATCATCAAGATGCCCATGAGGGGTAGTGATGCATCCTAAGGGCACTAGACGACCTGGTGGCCGTAAGGGCAGTTCGTCGTTCTAGATGTCTGTGCGAAATTTGGAGTAGCACCAAGCGCATGAGACCGGGGTGGGGACAGGATGAGGTCTCTATCCTCATATGGATACGAAGAAGTGATTTTGGGATTATGGGTCGGATGTCGCGTACATCCACTCATTCCCAGGGTAGAAGTGGTCGTACTTCTATCCTGGTGGCAGGAAAAGTCACTCTGAAGCCACTAGCAAGTTCAGTAGTGATACTAACTTGAGAATGTGTGTAACCTTCATGATAAAGGATGTGTGTTGGGTGATAACACACCTGTAACTAAGAAATAATGGAAAAATTCAAATTTTTAAATGAAGTAATTTTTGAAAAGAAAGGAGTCAGGCACACTCTATATAAATGTTTTTCTTGAAAGTCAAAAGATTTGAATCCCATTCATTGAGTAGTTATACTCACCCCCTCCCTTATACCCCTTTCAGGAAGTCCCGGAAAGCCGAACCTTAAAAGACTTGCGTAATTAAACATCTGTAAGACAAGTATGATTAATTTAAATTACTATATAGTTTTGATTTATGATATTCCTAGAAAAAGGTGCAGGTTTAAAGAACACCTTACTCTTTACGATTTATAATAAAAGGGAAAACCCTTTAGTAAATCGGGAGAGTGGCAAGTTGATCACGGGGATTCGACCAAACCGGGTCGGGGCATGACAACATATATGTCAGTAATCATTTACTTTTACTAACATATCTTGGTAGTAATACCATCTTAGTGCAGAAAGGGTGGCGGGTTGATCACGGGGTTCCAACCAAATAGAATTGGGACGTGATAGTATATGTGGCTTCCACACTCTCTATAGAACTTGGTCGATATTACAACATACCGTTCGGGTGTGAAATAAAAAGGAGGCATGAGTTGCCCATGAGTGCCCAGTTTGTGCTGAGTTATGCATACCATACATTATATTTTGTTAAATTATTTGGGGAAGATGAAAGATGACCCAACTATAAGTTGAGATTTCAATTATGGATGGCCTGAGAAAAAAGCCTCGATGGGTCAAACAAAATGATGTGAAATGACGGGTTTTGTAAATGAATAATAAATCTTCATTCTAGAAAGTTACATGAGATGTATAAAGTTATAAGTCATATAGTGGCATCGCGTCAGTACTATTGTAGGTAAACGTCGAGGAAGCATGAAGCACAAGTGGTAGAGCGTTCCCGAACAATCATAGCTTGAGATAGGCCTCTTTAGTTGTGTACAAAGAATGTAATTTACTAATTATCAATTTCTATATCACCAGGTTGTTTATATGGCTATTTTAGGCATTTTATGTTTTAAAGAAAAAAATTTAATTTACACTAAAAAATAGAGAAAATTTTTTATTTGGAGCCTTATTCACTCTGATTTTACTATGATGTAAGTATCTATCATGATAAAATCGAGTGAATTGGCAAGATGAATTAAACCGCTGATCGATAAATCAAGTTAAGATGTGACATACTTGACATTGGGAAGCCTACTAAGTGAGTTAGAAGCTTATCACTCCCAAATATTTTTTAGGTAAAATGAAACAAACGGGACAAATCTATACAACTCGAACATTAACACGAAAACTAAGATTTAAATTGTATAATTTTGTTATTCATTATAATTTTTATGTATTTTTTAATATTGTGGTATTCAAAATAAAGTTTTAGAAATTTATATGATGTGTTTTTACCTTATAATTATCGGTCTAATTATTATTAAAATGGTGACGACACCGGATTTTATTTGTAATAACAACGGAATGTGATAGGTTGTAAGTATTATGAACTAGTAATTCAAATCGGGGTGTTATAAAATATGATTTAAATCGGATCTAAAATTTGGATAAGTTTCGAATTTTTTGGATTTAAATCTTGTTCTTGATTCCAATCTCTTGGATTCGGAACAATCCTAACATTAATCGGGGCCGGTCTAGTCAAGTTGAGTATAAGTTGGGTTGGGTTGGTTTATACCATCCCTATTAGCAATCCTTTCATTTGTAATAAAAAAATATAAATAAGAAGTGAGAATACTTTTTGATTACCTTTAATATGCTTGTGAGTTTACATCTGTTGTTCTTTTTTCGGGTAGAACTTCCTTAGTTATTTTTTCGTCTTCAATCTGCCCTAAACCCCTAAACCTGCACAAAGGTAGCAAAGAGTGGGAACCCAATTAGAAAGACTTGAGAGAGGGCTTTTAACACAGAAGGCCATAAAAAATAGTATTCTAACACATTCAATTAGGATTTGGCATCTTGAATGAGTTCATGTCTTTATATGCAAAAAAATGAGTTAATGTCTCTTTGACCGATAAAGGCATTCTTGGGTTGAATAAGTACCACTCGGACAGGTCTAGGTCTCCTGTACCAAATAATATCACTTATATTATGTGAGAGTCACTTACATTGTATAGAGGCAGATACATTATGTCAACTATAAAATGCCTTTAAGCTTTTGAAATATAAATTGTGAATCACTCGTCATATCCTACTATTTTTTTTCTTATAACCATTCATTTTTCTCAAGATAATGGTTCTCCCATGCTACATCTTAATCCGAAAATTTCATGTATCCAACACAAGTCCGAATTCTTACATAATTGGATTAAGTATATTTTCAGTCGAGCGGTAATTATTATTCAAAAATTTTTATTCACGTGAACTTGATTTCAAATATATTAATACGTCAAAAGTTAATAAAATTGATGGAACAAATTCAAATTTTATATTTATATGCATTTGAGTTTATTTATTAAAAATAAAATTATAAATTAGATCAAATAAAAAAATATTATAAATTTATAAGACTATTTACCATAACTAAATATATGTAAATACAAAATATGTATTTGACTAAGATTCGACTCACATAAAATTCGACCCAATACAAGTCAACTATCCTACTATGGACTACCTCCTTGTAAAATCTATTTGCAATAAACTATCACATACACTCTTGACAATCATTCCAAGGTAAATTCCTCATCTCTTCCCTGCCAAGAATAATTTTCTTGACCTTTGATTTTTTTTTTTTGCACTCAACGTTCTTGATTGAAAATAGGAAAGGACATCCATCCATTGATGTGACATTATCAGTTATAGACAGATTTAATTTCCTTACTGGGTACGAATTATCTTGACCTATTTATCACATCCATTACAAAACACTGTTCATATAACAAGTTGTCTAGGGGACGGGGGACTGGTGGCGGGTGGCGGGGGCGCCTTTTTGTGTGGATTTGGCGCAGTAGGAGATCCTCTGTTCAGGCCTACGTGAGCCAGCATCATTAAGCCCAGTCACGATTCCCTCGAGGGGCTCCTCCAAAACCCACCACCGTGGAACCGGTCCCGCATCTCCCTATCAAAATCGCCGCCCCCACCGTCCACGTCACCCTTCTTCAGCAGGTCGGCCACCGAGTCCGTCGTGTAGTCAACTTCGGTCCCGTCCGAATTATTCGTCCCCACGACCCTGCCGCCGGGAGTCCCGACGGTCCCCGCCCTCATCTTAGCCACCGCACGCTGTCGTTTCCTCCTCGACGCCTTCTTACAAAGCCCTGCGGGGACCTTGTAAATGGCGAGGACGATGATGCTCATGACGGTGCAAGGGCAGCAGCAGCAGATGAGTGTGCATTCCGCGGCGCTTCTCCCGGCCTCCTCCGAGAACCGGGTCCTCCCTCTCATCACTGGCGCCACAGCTGTATCCGGCGCCGCCATGGGCTGGGTGGAGAGAAAGGACTGCCGGCGGTTTACGGCTGGCGTCCGGATGATGTCCTGCCTGATCATTTGTTCGAGTTTATTTTAACTCTATAACTCGCCGGCGAATGGATTGGAAAATGCCAAATATTTAGAGAACACGGTAAAGGGATTGATGGACAAGGGATAAAGACAGACGCCCAGAGATAGACGGGCAAGATATTTTTTATCTTTATGATAATGAATCTTTCTAGGTTGATATACTGGGTTTCGATTTCCCAGGAAACACATAGGCGGTATGGATTTCCGTTGTGTCGGGGCCTTCCATGGTGAAAGAAGGCTGATCAAGAAAGGATAAAGGGGTCGCTAGAGATGGGTCTGGAGGTATAGATAGAGAGAGACAGAGAGATGAGGCCCTAGAAGGCTAAAACTAGAAAGGATTAGGTGCTGCAGTAGACGATTAATAGAGGCTATGGAGAAGGAAGCGGAAGGGATAGAGAGGGAAAGAGACGGATATGGAGGAGAGAGGAGGTGTGTTCAACAGAATCAGTATCACATACAAAAAGTGGAGGGAAACAACAAATAAATGGACCTCACATCATTTTCTGGATTCACCGAACTTACCTTACTTATGTCTAGTGAAATTGTAACTTCAGCTAAAAATAAAACTTAAAAGACATTTCGTTACCTCTAGGATATATGGAATGAAGGTACATGATGGCATCATGGTCATCTTTCAAGGCTGAATTGGATAGTGATTCGGAGCTGATACTCTTTCTTTGGCTATTGTCACCATTCTTACTCTTCTTAATTTGCTGCTCCTCGGAACGATGAGATGATCTGGGGATGGATCCCGGTCACCTTTCAAAGACATCCCACATGCACTCACTCCTATTATTGTAAAAAAACATGCATGATGTAAATAAGTTCAAAATAGATCACTGATGATAAGAAAAAAATATACCTTTAAGATGGCCAAAATGCTCATAGTTTATTGAAGTTGTCAACCTCCTCCGGATTCCAGAGCAAGTTTTGCAAGAAATTTAGTCGTCATGTTCACTTTTTTGTTGATATGAACTGTCTAATTGCTTGGATCATGAGACATGTTTCTCTGCAATAGAAAAGAAATCAGATCACTTAGTAAAGGACCCCCACAAAATCCATCATATAAGGACTTCACATCTAGTTCAAATTTTTAGATGGGTAATTATTTTTGGTTAATTACCCAAAAATATGAAATTTACCCATTTTTTTTATTAATATGTCAATACCAAAGTTATGATTTTGATACAATTTTTTTCATCAAAGTCTAATAGTATTGCTAATTTTAATTATTTAATTGGCAAATATAATATTATGTTAATGGCATGTTATTGTTGTTAGCACAAAACTCTAATTAATAAACATAACAATTTTATATTATTCTCCCCCTATCCTATATTATATTCAAATTGTCGGGAATTAAGATTATCTTTAGTTTTAAAAGTAAATGTGAATTCTATGGCCTAAACTATAAATTTGATGCTAATAAAATAATTGTATACTCAAATAAAAGATCAAAATTAGTATTTTTTTAATAATTTATTCATACATTTTTATTTATTTTTCTATCATATATTATATTTTAATAAAGGTATAAAAACACTAAAATATAGTTTTAATGTAGTGTGGAGGGATCATATTTGAAATTGCACGGACCCAATACTTGATATTAGGCATGTACCTAATTTGGCTTATTTGTTTATAAGTTGAAACCAATCCAATTTACATAATTACAATTCAATTAACTCAATTTTGATTTAATTGAACAAAATTCGAATCAATTATTCTAAACATAAATTGATGGAACAAACACAACTTAATTAACTTAAATGCTACTTAATTGACACAAATTAATTTTAGTGTTTTAAAAATAAATGAATTATCTCAAATTCGATCTGATTGTATTAAATACTATTCGATTGACTTAAATAAATCCTAATGTTTAAAATAATAGTAAAATTACCTAAATTGACTATAATATCTTAAAAATAATTTGATTGACTCACTTATATCTCGACCTAATTGAGCAAAAATAATTTGATTAACTGAAAATAATTTGATCGATTTAAAATTACTCAAATGAAACAAAACAAACCATTTATTCAAATCAATACATTTGCTCTAATTTCAAATCGATTTTTCCAAATCATCCATATGAGTTAAAATTCGACTCGAATTACTCAAATTGATTATATTAGTACAAACCCAACCACAATTGGTTAAACTTAACCTAATTTATTCAAACTAACGTGTATATACCAAATTGAACCGAATTCTTCAAACTCGAATATATTAACTCAGGTATACCCTATCGCTCAAATCTATCCTATTATTATCTAAAGTTCGACTCGATTAATTTAAATTGACTATATTAGTTCAAATTCAACTTTATTGTACTATTCCCAACTCTCTGTATAATAGCCCAAATTCGTGCTTTGAGGCCGTGTTCAAGTCTTGTACTCGATACATCATTCAGTACCGAGCTTGTGGCTCAAAAGAATGGGAGACATGTACCTCGTAGGCTCGGACTCGTGCGGGTAGGGAAATGAGGGGTTCGAACTCGAGCGCACGTGGGCATGAGCTCGAATGTGCGCGGGTAGGGACTCGTGCACTCGCGTGCGTTGTCGTTGCTCGAGCAATTCGCTTAAGGGGGAGTGGGCTCAGACACTGACTCGAGGAAGGGGAGAGGTCGGTTATTTCGCTCGGGGATGAAACTTTCTGTACATGATTCGAGGAGGGGAGACGTGCGCACCCTGCAGCAACAGTATAATAATGATTATAATGTCACCCGGACGGCGTCATTTTTTTGAATTAATAGATAAAATGACGCTATTTCGGAATACCCGTAAAAAAGTCATTTTTTTAACAAATGAATTAAATATTAACAAATTAAAAAAATTAATCACTAGGGTCGTGTTTTGGTTCGGATCCATTATGTAAAATTTTATTTGAGTTAAATCTACTAATAAAGTAAATTATAAGATAAATTAATAATTTAATAAATAAACTATTAAAAAATATTAACAAATAAAAATATTAGTCATTACATATATTAAATTAGGATTACATGCGTAGAATAAAAAAATGTGACGGCGGTGACCACATCAGATATGCTACATTATGTTACAAGGGTTCTACCATGGTATAAACGACCCAATTTGTAAAAACTAACACGGAACACATGTTGTGACCCTCTTGTAAGTTGCAACTCTAGTTGGACGTAGGAGTGTTATTTCCTAATGTTGGGTCATGATATGACCAACACAAGCCTCCATGGACTTGAACTTCGAGTCAGAGCCTGTGGAGCCATACTTGAACCCATGTCCTTATTATTGTGCTCAAACTTCGAGTCCGTGCGGGTGAAGTCATACCCGAACCCATATCCGGGTCCTAGATCTCATACTTCATACTCGAATTCAAACCCAAGTTTAGGTCATTGGTCTTGGAATTGAACCCTATTTGAGTACTTGATCTATTACTCAAACCAGATTGAGGTTCTTTGAATAAGATAAGTATCTAACTCGAATGATCCAAATCCGATCTAATAGGTTCAAACACAACTCAATTTTCTGATTCGATTAACCCAAATTGCCCTAATTACCCCCAAACTTAATTTTGTTGGACCAAACATAACTTGATAGACTCAAATCCAACTTAATTGGTTCATATCAACCATATTAGTCAAAATAAGACTCAAATGACTCAAAATTACTTTATTGTCTCAAACCTGACTTGATTAACCTAAAATGACCCGATTGATCTAAACTCGACCCAAATGCTTCAAAATCGTTTTCATTTATCCAAATCAAACATATTGATCAAAACTCGACCCGATTGGCTCAAATCAACTCTATTAGTCCGAATTTGACTCATTTGGTTAAAACACAACTCAATTAAACCAAACTGATATGATTACTTCAAGATCGATTAAATTTACACAAATCGACCTTATTGGTCAAAACTCGACTCGACTAATTCAAATTGACTCGATTAATTCAAATCCAACTCAATTGACCTATACAGACCCAATTGCTTCAAACTCGACTTAATTTGCCCAAATTGATCATATTGCCTAAAACTCAACTTGATTGGCTCGAATCGACTTTGGTTGCCCATACTCGACCAGATTAGCTCAAACTGACTTAATTGGCCTAAACATGACTCAATTACCTTAAACTCGACCTTTTTATACCAAAAACGACCTGGTTACCTCAAATATGAGATGCATGACCCAAATCAACTATAATGGCCCAAACACGACCCAATTGGCTCAAATTTGATTCGATTGTCCCAAATGAACCCTATTGGTCATAACAATACTCGATTAACCCAAATCGACTTTACTAGCATAAACATAATCTAATTGGCACAACCCGACCCAATTGGCCAAAACCAACCCTATTAGCTCAAAAGGATCCAATTGGCCAAAACTCACCTGATTGGAACAAATCGACCTAATTCCTCAAAACCCGACTAGATTTGCCACTCCTCAACCCGGGAGATCTGGTCAGGGAAACACATGGCAACCCGCCATGTCCCCTTACACTATGTTTGAATTGAGGGATTTGGAGGTGGAGTGGTGGATAAATCCCTCATTTGGTTAAAAAAAATGGAGGGGTTTGGTGGGGTGGAGAATCACCTACAAATCCCTCCAACCCCTCAATTTACACTATCGACACAAAACTGAAGATATTTGGAGGGATTGTGTCATTTATTGCTTAAATTACTTTAATACCCTCCATTATTTATTTATTTATTTTTTATTCTTATATACTTTAAATAGATTTATATATTAATAATATTTTATATAAAATTATATAATATAAATATTATAAATAAAAAAATTATTATACAAAATATTTTAATATAATTTAATTATATATAATAGCTAATAAATTATTTAATTTAATTTAATTAAAAAGGTAAATTTATCTTTCTAATTTTTTCATTAATAATAATTCCTCTCACTTCCACTCCATCAAAACGATATATTATTAAAAAAAATTTAACACATCCAAATCCATTACTTCACTTCCCCTTCGAACACCTTCTAACACTTCACCTCCAAATCCATCCGAACCTTTCAATCCAAATATAACCTTAATACTATCAAGGTGGGTATATTCACCCATATAGAGCTGACATTACATAACACCTTAGAATAAAAGATTTCAGAAAAATTTTAAAATTTTCTAAAAGCATGTATCAAAGTGGGTATATTCACCCATATAAAATTGACATTACATAACACTTTAGAGTAAAAGATTTCAGAAAAAATTTAAAATTTTCTAAAAGCATGTTATATTTACAAACTTTCTATTGTAAATTAAGTATCTAACAGGTAAACATAACCTTCATACACGTTTATCAAGTATCACACTTCAATTGAAAGGTTATATGAGTCAGGGTTAATGCGAATATTCATGCTACTTGTACGATAGTGAAAAGAGTTAGGAAATGAGGTGATGACATAACTCAGTGAATCAATTTACCGACGTTGAACCACAACATGGCTTACGACATGTTTCCTAGTTACTCTTTTATTTGGGTTATTCACTTATATTATTTTCACTACTTTTTTTTATCTCGTAGGAATTATATCACATATTTACCCAAATGAATTAATTTATCCATTCTACAACTTCACACATTTGATGTATAAATAAAATCTTCGTATTTATATTCATGAACTCGAGACGTGAGGGGTATGTGTATCAAACGCATTCTCATGGAACATCTCGAGATGACCATCTCACTCACACGAATGTTGATGATGTTTTATCCGACATCCTTTATCCTTTGAGCTCTCTCTCTTCTCTTGTACCATCGCTTCTCGACCTTCCTATACGCTCAACATCACCTCTATACTAGGTGTCATGTTGGCGTTCTAATATGTCCGCCCAAATCGTAACACACATATGATCTTGAAATAGAATAATCGTTCTTACTTGTGTGTATGTTATACTATCTAGCCAACTCCACTACTCATATTCTTTAGCAAGCATATATTAATGTAATAAGCAATAATCCTTTTTAATATTTCTCGTTGTTTAGTATATTAGTCGATCGACCATCATTACTTGTTTTCACATTTATAACTTATATCATTCAAATAACCGTTTAGAATTCATGGCTCTGGCATTATGCCCACTTATCCATTTCTGACTATCTCGCCCTACTCGTGAGATCTAGTCCCTTTCTCATATTTAGAAGATAAAACCTCGATTTTTTTTCATATATTTCCATTGCGGTTCTTATTGCTATTCTTGCGATCCCATGCTCGTTATTTTCGTGTTTCACTTGTAAAACTATCATTCTCTTCTATTACTATTATTAACTTAAGAAAAATTAGTATGAAACCATAATCGGTCTAACGGGACTCGTCTATAAACACACATACCCGAGTATTCATATACGTGTTCGTTCTAGCCTAGTTTCAAGTGTCTCTAGTCGTTGTCTTCCATGTGACCAAGTGCACGGGAATGAGCTACAATTTCATAAGTAAATAACACATGATCAGGTTTGGTTCAAAAAGCTATTTCATGATACCATCCTATAATTTCCTAAAATTACGATTTTACCCTTTGGATCGAGTTTGCTCAAATCTCATGTTTGAAACATGTTTATCTGACTATGACTCATAGATCCTAAGTTCCCAATGTTATCCTCTTATTTCTAGGTCACTTTCTCCCCATGGCCTTAAGCATTTTTCACCTTTTTCATTAAGGTCCTAATAGTTTTCATTTATTACATATTAGTCCTTAACTTTTCCAAAATTTCATTTTAGTACTCCTACTTTCTCTTTAGTCCTTTTATACTTAGATTTCGGTAAAACCTCTTTTCCTTAGATCCTCAAAATTTTCTTGGCTCAGAAGTGGTCCCTAACATCTCACATATTTCATTTTAGTCTTCTAACTCTTAAATATTATACTTTAGTCCATTAAACTTTTTCAAATGTTACACTTGGGTAATTAGCCTATATTAAGATCTCTAAACTTTTCCAACTTTTCTTTAGTTCCCTATACTTTTACTAAACCTCATTTGAGTCCCTATTTTTATGAAGGTTATAGTTAGGTCCCCAAACTTTTCAAAAAATATTTTTTGGTTCCTAAACTTTTAGCACTATCAAAATAACTCTAATGGTTCTTCAAAAATCCTATATAGGTATCTTATCATCTTCCCAAAGTCCCCACGGTCACTCTCTAGCCAACCTTGGTGGGAAGAGTGTCATTTTGGCCCTGATGGTCCACTATCTCTAACATAAATATAGAATCAGACTTTGGTTGAACACTCATTGACGAGTAAACGACGACGGTCGAGGGTAGTAGGGTTGTGTAAGTGACTCTCCCAACCTAGATCTCATTTTGCATTTACTCGAATTGACTGTAAGGTTTGATTTATAGAGACGTGTTAATAGTGGAGAGCTAACAGAGCATCCCAAATTTTTCATGGTTATGAGGCTTATCTATAGCACGAGAGACAACTGTGGTTGGCAAGAGGGGACCGAGTGGGTTCTCTAGAAAAAAAAGATTTGGTCGTAGTTAGTTGTTTGAGAGGTCGAGGTGAGCCACGAAAACCTCTGCTATGTTTTTAGCCGACAAAGTAGTTTTATTATTCCATTAGTTTGCCACCGGTAGAAGGCATGTTGGTGATCGAGTGGGGTGGGGTTTGAAAACTGACTATCTCCTAGTTATAATGACACCTATTGGGTCATGCTTGGTGGCTAGAAGAGAAAATGATAATATGTGGTTCGAAGTCATCGAAAAGTGGAGGTGTCTCACTTCCAAAGAAAATTTCGGTGATCTTTCGGCGAGAGCATGACCGATAGTTATATAAATAGCTCAGGTGACAAGTTCTCTATCAGACCATGTCCATAGATGACCATATTACACTAGGCTACATTTTTCATTTAATTTTCTTGGGGAAGTAAATGTAGAAAATCTCACTGACAACCGAGTTATTTTGGGTTTGGGTCGGGTGTTCGGATCCTGAGTCGGCCAAAGAAGATAACACGCGTGCATTTGTGCATCTGTCATGTTCAACATGTGTGTGCATTCGGCATGTCGCACCGCTTGGTTTGTACTACAGTAAATCAATTTTTGATGAATTAATCTACCGGTTCGACAATTTCAACCTTTACGTGTCGAGTTTACCCCCAATTCGAGCGGTTCTTGTTACAATTTATTTTTCTAAAATTTTTTATCCAATTTCCTATCATTTGATCATAATAACAATTATTTTCCAATTTTTAATGCCCCTTGTAAAAATTGGGGGTTTTAATGCTTAAAGTCGGTTCAATCGGTTTTAGTTTTCTTTTGGTCGAATCATTTTCGATCCAACTAGTTCTTGGCCCAATTATTTTTCTAAAAATCCTTAATTATATTTCAAGATGATTAGGTTAAAAAATTGTCATTTTTTATTTATTTAGTCACTTTTAAAAATCATGGGGTTTTTTTTCCTTTAAATTGGTTCGATTTCAATTTATATCGATTTTCACCTAAAATTTTCACAATACTTAATTTCCGATAAATGTGTGTTCTCAGAGGATAATTTTATAATATTTTACATTATCCGTGTTACGTCCCAACCCGGTTTGGTCGATCCCTGTAAACAACCCGCTATTCCCTTGGTTCAAGAGAGGTTTCCCCCTTCTTTTATTCAAAATTAGTCAGACGTAAATCTCAACCTTGTTCCCTGTAATAACATATATCAACAATAATGCAAGATTAAGAGAAATTAAGCATACCTGACATATGGTAAATCCTGGTGTTATCCCTAATTATTCTCTATTCCTGAAAATGGATAAAAAAGGGTGGGTGAGTTTCTACAACTCAAGTGAATGGGTATTTTGAAAATAAAATTTCAATAAAATAGTTTTTGAATTGAAGTGTGTCAGAATACTTATTTCCTTCAAAAAAATTTATTCCTTAGTTTCTTAGTTTTCAAAACTATTTCTCATTATTAACCACAAAAGTGTGTTTAGCAACCAACACACGCTCTTCATCATGAAGGGATCACACATTCGCAGGGCAGCTTGTCTACTGCCTGTGGCGTCGGAGCGACTTTACTGGCCTCCTACATATAAGCTCGTCCACTTCTATCCTGGGAATGATTGGATGTACACGACATACAACCCTCAAACCCGACAAGAAACTCTGTGTCCATATTAGGACAAATATCTCATCCTGACCCCACCTAGTCTCATACGCATGAAGCTACGTCGAGCTTCCTTAACTGCTAGCATGACAAACTGCCCTTATCTCCACCATGTTGTCCAGTAGCCCCTAGGATGCATCACTACCCCTCTTGGGCATTTTGAAGGTCTCGTACCTTAGTGCATGCACAAAACAATAATTTTTCTCATAAGCCATTTAATATTTAGTACCACTGGTCTAACGGCTCCGACCCTCAACTTGATATGTAGCTATTTGTCTCGATTGATTCGTCGACCTATCTTGTCACACTATCGCCAGTCCATTGAGTATGTCGGTCCTGTCTTGATACCATGACCAAACACATTATTCATTAAAGTTTTCATGGCTTAACCTCATGTTTATTTACAAGCTCCTGCTCATGCCAATTAGCCTTGGACCCACTGTACGGGATTTTCAAATTTGGGCATTTTAGCGCCCAAGTTCCAAAACCGAGGCATCTGACCTATCTGAGCTATTCAAGCTCATGTCAAGAAGGTCTACCAAAAAGTTTAAGTAGTGACATAGTCAGTGGAGAGCACTTCTGACAAAAATAACTTTTCAGTTGTCTATCACACCAATCGGGTGTGAGGACATCTCCGCTCATAACCGATAAGTGGATTTTCTACTTTCTTACAGGAAGTTAATTATACCAACCGAGTATGATCTACATACAACCAATAAGTAGTTTTTCCGTGTGTTTTCTCACATCACCTCATCCAGGTGTGATGTTAAAATCCCATGTAGTAGCGGATTTTCATTACTGAGGTGCTCATCATCCCAACTGGGTATAATGTGAAAATTCTCATTCACCCGATAATTTAGTGAATTCCTCTTAATTGGCTTTTCGCCTTCATGCGAGCTTGTACTTGTTGTCGTTCCTGGTACTTCATGTTCCTACACGATATGAACATCCTTGTTCATTATCATTTGGCCTAATAGCCCTCATTCATCATGAATAAATAAAATGCCTAAACTTTTAGTTATTTGTATTTAGGTTCCTAAAGTTCTTTTTCTTTAACTTTAGGTCCCTACTGCTAATTTTCCCCCAAATTGAGTTTCGAAACTTCTAAAATTTTATTTGGGACCTCGATTTATTCAAAATCACAAAAAAGGGTTCAAGTTTCCCAAATTCCCAATTTGGTCTCCAACTTTTCAAAATTACCATTTTGCCCATACTTTACAAAAATGGTAAAATTGACCACAATAATTCAAAAAATTGACTAATTGGTCCTCCAACATCTTTTTCATGCCCAATTGGCCCTCAAGTTTAGGAAATAGCACTTTAATCCCTCGAATTTTTGAAATCCCCAATTTCCTCTAAATTTCTCTCAATTTCCCCCTCTCAAACTAGCCGAATTTGATTTCATCAAATTGACCGATCAAACAAGGTTAATTGTTGAAATTGAAGGTGGATTTGAGTTCCTACACATCCATACGATTCAATTGCACTTTGAATCGCATGAATTGACGTTGGGACGAGCTCAAACGGAGCTTCGCTAAAAAACTAGAGTAGAGAGAGAAAGTTTCGAAAGCTTACTATCGGGGATGCTGCAGTCCGAGCTTTCGATTTGGACAGATAGCTCTCGTTCTGAGGTTACTCTTAGAATCAATAATCGCCTCAATTCATGTTGAATTGAGGGAGAATTCGATCAGTAAAGATTTGTCAGTTCTCTCTTTAGCGCCCATCAAAATTCATATAGGGGAGCCAAATTGGCTTACCTTTTCATTCTAATTCGATCGTATGAGCACTGAGGAAGTATTAGGAGAGCTTGGTTTGGCCTGAGTAGGGCTCAAATTGGCTAATTTCAGCTCGATAGAAATAGGGCAGCTTCGGTCCGCCAGAGCTGCTTCACTGTTCGATCACGCCGATGCTTCTTCGGTGATCCTCGGAGAAATTGGAGACCACCATCGGGTAGTTGAATTCTCCCTGAATCTAAAGAATCCGACCACGCCTTCTTTAGTTTAGAAAAGACCATATGTCAGAGCTCTGGTTCAAATTTCGTCGAAAAATTAAGTAGCTAAGAGAGAGTCAGGTTTTCAAGCGTGTGGAGGATGAATGGAGAGTAGCTCTTTATATAGGGAGCTTAGGGACTCTCCGACCATTCGTTTGACACCTTAATAACAATCATTGATGGCCTGAAACGTACTGAACGAAAACGTTTCTTCTTTGACAACGTTGTTCAATTTTCCAGCAAGTGAACAGTACTGTCATCTGAAGGAATAAGATGATACTATTTCGAACCAAACCGTACCAGTCTGAATTGGGTTCAACGCTTAAACTGGCCAGTTTAGGCCTGATTCGACCGAGTTTTTAAAATTAAAAATTTTTAAATTCATCTAAATTAATTCTCTATCCAATGGTAGTCTAAATTCTCAAATTTGAATTTTCTAATCTATCTAGAAAAATGAATTTAGCATCTGGTTAAATAGTGGTTCAAACCGATTCAAACTGGTTCAATCCGGTTCGGTTCCGATTCACCCGAACCACTCTGATTTTCTCTCTCAAATTGTCCTAAGGTCCATTTTCAAGGTTTTTATTACCCTTTAGGTCACTCGGTAGTTGTGAATTTCTTAATTTGCCTATTATCTAGTGATCGAATTTTGTAAACCAATTCAGTTTTCTCACTCGATTTGATGGGTTCTTTCCCCGATTTTTCTTAACTTCAAAGGACTGGGTTTACAATATGAGTTTAGTGTTTGAACCGATACTCAATCCATTTTGAATTCAATTCTCAGTTCTTGGGTTCTTCTTCCCGGTTCATCATCGAATTCTTGGGTTTGAAATTTTTCGATTTTACAAGATTGGCCTACATCGACCATATTGATAAAAAAACAAATCGATTGATTCAAATCAACTATACTAATACAAACTCGACTTAATTGGCCCATTACATACTCTTTGTCCCTATACTAGCCCAAACTCATGCTTGGTATTGTGATCAAGCTCCGTACTTAGTATCAAATCAGGTATCGAGCACGCGACTTGGTACCGAGCTTGAGACTCGAGGCTCAAAAAAAGTGAGACTGATAACTTACATTATGTTTGGATTAAATAGTATGAAGTTATTTGAACGCCAAGCAGCTTATAGTGATGTAGTAAATTTTAATTTAAAAATAAAATATAGTGGTATGGAGAAGTTTAGATTGATCTACAAACATTTTTATTTACACTAATACTCAATATCACACCTTTTAAGGGTATTTATAATGATTGTTTTATTAATTAATTAAATTATTTTAATATACTTATTTATTATTTATTATTTTTATATAATTTAAATAAATTTATATATTAAAAATATTTTATATAAAATTATATGCTATAAATATATAATAAAAATATTATATATACAAATTAACAATAGAAAATGTATAATATAATTTATTATATATATTTTTATTATAATTATAAAATATGTATATATGTTAATTTTTTATTATAATAATAAGTTAATTATTTTATATAATATATTATTTTAGTATATAGTATATTTAATATAGTTTAATTATATATTAATTAATAAATTATTTAATTTAATTAAAATGATAAATTTAATTTTTAAAATTTTTTATTAATAATTTTTCAACTAATTTAAATTTTATACAAACGACTTATTATTAATTTTTTTAACAATTATAATAATTTAACTATTTTTGAAATCAGCCGTTTGAATTTATTTGTAGTTGATATTTTTGTAGGGGAAATTAAATGATAAATTTATATATATTAAAATTTTTAATAATTAATTGTTTATACGCAGATAAAATAAGTTGAAATATTATTAATAAATTTAATTTTTTAATTAAATTAAATAATTTATTAATTATTATGTATAATTAAATTATATTAAATATATTTTGTATAATTATTTTTTTATTTATAATATTTATATAATATAATTTTATATAAAATATTATTAATATATAAATTTATTTAAAATATATAATAATTAAAATAAATAAATAATAAATAAAAAGTATTAAAATAATTTAAGTAATAAATTAAACTATTATTCTAAATATCCTAAAAATATTATTTTAATTCAAGTAATTTAGAGTTATCATTTACAATTTCAAACCGTTAATTATTCTAACTCTTCGTACTATTACCAATTCAAATCTCTCTATAACATTTAATACAAAAATAGTGTAAAGGCTTGAACTGAAACGAGGGCTCGAATTTAGGCGCACGGGAAATGGCTTGGGTGTGCGCAGAGAGATGATCGGACACTTACGACCGTCAGCGTTGCTCGAACGATTCGCTCGAAGACTCGTCACCCTCTTCGGTGAGCGGGTGGCGGCTCGATTGCTTCGATCGGGTTTAGACTCTCTGCAGATAACTCGACTGAGGGGAGAGGCGCAGACCCTTAAGTAACAAAACCTAGGAGACGGATGAAAATGACGATTAAAACAATGTTGTTTTTTCGAATTAATAAATAAAATAACGTCGTTTTTATTATAAAATTTTTAAAAAATAATATATAGGATCGGGTCTACCGAGGAAATCCGGACCCGATCATAGACCCGACTGGACCCAATAATTCGGGTCGGTCCGGGCCGGATGTGGGTTCGGTCTAGGGGTATTTGTGATTGGGCGGGACCCACGTCATTCTTCTTCACCTTTCCAGCAAATTGGCGACTGGGAAAACCCTAATATTGTCTACAACAAGTTAAGCGAGTATTTTGACGCTTTGAAACTGCCTCCATGGTGGGTAGGAGGAAGAAGAAGAAGGAAGCAAAGCACGATTTCGAGGAGTCGGAGGGAGGGGAGATACTTGCACAGTTAAGGCCTGAGGCGATAGCCGGCAGCAGCAGCGATGATGACGAAGCGAACGAAGACCTGAGTCTCAAAATCGTCGAGAAGGCTCTCCTGAAGCGCGCGGCGACGCTTACGCCGGTTCCTTTCAATGGCATCGTATCTGATGACGACGACGAAGCTGATTTTAACATTGAAGCCGCGCGCGGGGTCGTCGATTTGGGGGAGTCTGGAGAGTCTGAGGAGGTGGAGGAGGAAGTGCATGAATTGGAAAGTCAGGAGCAACTTGTAAGTTTTCTACTTCTCAATTCCAAAGAAATAAGTTGTTTTTATTACTAATTTGGTTATTTGAAGGAATGAGTAGTTCTGAAAATTATTAACTTGAATCGATATGCTGTTTTATTCACCTTCTTTCTGAGGTGGTTTAAAATGCATTTCAATCTCCATTGAGGGGGTTTGAATTGTCGTAATATCGTGTTGGCGTTCAGTTTGGGAAAGAGCAGTACGAGCTAGATAATGTTTTAGCATTGTGCAGTCTGTGAATTCTTGACTTGGTAACAGGGGGCCATTTGTAGTCATGGAAAAAATTCCCCTTTTCTACTATTCGTTTGTTCTCATTCGTGTCCATTGCTACACCAGACAGTTTCCATCGAAGATGAAGAAAAAGATGATACTGTTGAAGCAACAGATGCTATGAATTCTGTGGATCCAAATCCGGTTGATGTACCTGACAATATCACGTTACGGAAACTTCTCGTGAGTTCCTATAGTTTCATTCACAGTAGATATAATATACTATTTTGGAGCCCTAGCATGATGTCTGTCTTATTTCTATTCTACCAGCGTGGTCCAAGGTACTTTGACCCTCCTGATAATAGTTGGGGAAGGTGCTACAATTGTGGTGAAGAAGGTCATGCAGCTGCAAAATGTTCACAAAAGCGCAAGAGGCCATGCTTTCTTTGTGGGAGTTTGGAGCATAATGCCAAAGATTGCTCAAAGGTTTGTTGTATTCGGTTGTATCCGTTCTTTTTTATATATGACTGTTTGGATGCAATGTTTGAATTTGGAAAGTTAGAATTATAATGCTTGAAATATTTTGTTGGAAATGCTTGACTCCCATTTAACAAATGAATTACTTCTTCTTTTCATCTCTACATTATTAGAAGTTTCTTAGATGCCACGAAGCTCTTTGACCACTGCACTCAAATCTTATTTTCTCACATATTTAATTGGATAACTTCCTATGCTTTCACACCTATCTCAAGGTCAGTTACTTTATCTGCAAGAGGTTAGAATTATAATGCTTGAAATATTTTGTTGGAAATGCTCTGCTCCCATTTAACAAATAAATTAATTCTTTTCATCTCCACATCATAGTAAGTTTCTTAGATGCTTTGGAGCTCCTTGACCATTGCATGCAATATCTTATTTTCTTTCACATATTTAATCGTATAACTTTCAATGCTTCCACCCATTTTCAGGTAAGTTGCTTTATCTGCAAGAGTGTTAGTCATCGAGCAAAGGATTGTCCTGAGAAGAAGAAACATGGGTCACAGAAAGATGAAATATGCCTGAAATGTGCGAATTCTGGACATGATATGTTCCATTGTTTGAATGATTATTCCCCTGAAGATCTTAAGGTTCTTTTTTTCCTTCTAAAATAAATTGTCTTTTTTCCTCCAGAGATAATACTTATAAGACTGGATTGCATCATAGTTTTTTCTGATATTTTCTACCCTGGTTCAGGGGATACAATGTTACATTTGCAAGAACTTTGGTCATCTTTGCTGTATTGATCCTCTTGATATGGGTAAAAGTGAGATATCATGCTACAAGTGTGGTCTGCTGGGTCATAGCGGTTTAGTAAGTTTCCATTGTTTCCATTCCTCTCTTTGATATTAGTGGTAAAATATTTTACTTCATAATGCTTCCCGTTTTGCATGTTGTATGATTTATACACTTGGCATAGTATTTATCAGTGAGTAATTCAATTTAATGTTTTACTTACATCATTTTTGTGTCCAAGCTCATCTGGTTACTCTTTAGATTAGCGTAAATAATCAGATTGTTGGACTATCTTTCCATTATTTGTTATACTTCATTCATAGATTTGGATTTTGTTGAATAGGCTTGTGGAAGGCTACGTGCTTCAAAACAAGGTGAAGCCACACCAAGTTCATGCTACAAATGTGGCGAAGAAGGGCATTTTGCACGAGAGTGTAAAGTATCTAAGAAGGTATATGGTCATGCAATATATAATTACTATGGGAGATATTCTTAACAGGAGGTTTCTGTTGAAACTGGCATTGTATCGACTTTTGTTGGACAAAATATAACTGGGACTTGTAGGAGTCGTCCAATTTAGGTTTCTATGTATTTTTGAATTCACCCCTTCCATAGTTTCTCTAATTACATTGGACAGGTAAGCACCACCTCACTCAATGGAGGTCAAGGTGAGGCAATCCTAAATCCATGCTACAAATGTGGGCAAGAAGGACACTTTGCACGAGAATGCACTGTTTCTAACAAGGTACTGGAATCTATTTTTCCAATCTATAGTTTTCTTTTGGAAACCTTTTCTTGTACTTGTAGCTTTTGAAGATGAAAAGATTCTTATTTAAACTAGTGCTGTTGGGTTTGGTAATGGAACTTGGGTTAGCCTATGCCCAAGAGAAGCTAGTATATCTTATGTTCTGTTTCAAACCATCAAGCAGCGGATCACTAGTTTACTAGATTCTCAAGGTGATGCAACGCCTCGTTCATGCTATAAATGTGGCCAGGTTGGACATTTTGCTCGAGAGTGCTCTTTTGGAGACAAGGTAATGGGGCCTGAGTATTTTAAACTTGCTTTCAAGTTGTTTTGTTGGAACTAATTTAATTTGTTACTGGTATTGAAAGAAATAAGTATTCTCATTGCATTGCTGTCCTTTTGGAGTTATTCTCAGTAAAGATTGGAATCTTCCTTTCTTTGATGCCAAGAGACTTCATACTTTTGTCTTTTTTCCCCACATGAGCAGTGGAGTCAAGATAAAGCAACACCAAGTTTGTGTCGGAGATGTGGGCAAGAAGGGCATATTGCTAGAGAGTGCAGATTCTCAAACAAGGTATTGATCTTCAATGTGAATCAGGCGGGAATGGGCAAGCATAGCACATATTGTTGTCTGAATTGATACTCATTTTTCTTTTCCTTCCCTTCTTTCCAGTAAATGTTCATGAATTTTAAGGTGTCTGTGCAGCTGCAACAGAGAAATCAGGAGCCATCAACACCGATTTCGAGATTTCATAGTGACGATATGGATTATATTGGCTTAAACTCTCCTAACAATTCTAAGAATTTGAGTAAGAGGAAGAAGTATGAAGACACAGAAGGAAGTGCGACAATGCCTCGGACTGTGAAACAGAGAGGCAGGTGGGAATGTGAGAGTGCAGGAGCATCCCAAGTAAAATCACACATGAAAAACACTGGCAGGGTGTCTTCCTGGACACCTTCTAATGGTAGCGGGCCATATGGTAACACTCATTCCCCGTGGAATTCACACAAGTTTCACAGTGGAGACAGTTCCCAATCCAGATTTTCATGGAATCAACAAAGGTTTCATGACGAAGACACTTCCCAATCCAGATTTTCAAGGTTCGGCAAATGGAGAGGTGACTCAACAAGTAGAAATGATCATTGGTGGTAGGGGTAAGGAAAGAGCTGTTCTACATATCAGACAGTGCAGTCACATTGAAGGGGGAGAACCTTTTAAGAGCCCCTAGGTTATTTTTAATTATTAGGTGTGAGAGCTGTACTACTGCTATAGCTGATTGTTAAATTACTTGGGACCTTGTCAATTAATTTGTCCAATCTAAGTTAAGCTTGTTTGGGGATAGAGATACTAATGCTTCACTCTGAGATGACTATGCGTGGTTCAGTTTTGGGACGGAGATATTAATGCTTGATATGGGGGATATTGATGCTGATCTGCTCTACTTGGATCACTGCATTTCGTCAGTAGATACCTCATTTCAGAGTAGCAGCCGCAGTATGCCCTCTTCTGTAGATGCAGGTTATTGTCTCTCTTTATTTCCAAAGCTTGCATCTTCCTTTATTTCATTGTTTTCTCTTAAAACCTGTGGAGATTCTGAAGCCATATGTTTTTATATTGGAGAACTTATATTATAATACTTGAGATTCAGTTATTAAAATATTTTCTAATTATTTTTTGAAACACCAAATATCAGCTTTAGTCCCAGTGCAACACTGCGACTCTACTTAGTTCTTCATACCGGGAACCATTGACCATAGAGACGACAAGCTGTCGCAAGATCAACATCTACACTAATTAAGTTGTTACATGGGCAGCCAAATGACCGTTTATAACGTCCCTTAAGAGTAGAATTATTACCAATGTGTGCTGTGCCCATTGAATAGAATTATTATTAAATTTTATAGGTTAATATCACACTTAATCCATGTACATTTGGGTCCTTACAACAGTTTTCTAAATGGCTAATTTACCCACACTTCAAATAAATGCAGGAGTCTTCCATACTTGAAAGTGGTCCAACTTCTCTTCTCATCCTCGTCCCTACACCCAACCTCCCTTCACTAAAGAAGAAGCGTTAACCCTAGCCAATAGGAAAAAATCAATGACGGAGTCAACCCATTAGTAAGAAGTATTGATGAGAATGTTGTGGGTTTTTCTTATGGATGATTGATGCACAATGATATGAGCTCCTAGTCCTTCTCCACTTTACTCTCAACGTGAAGAGCCTCCTCTGGCATGGCAGATCCATCCACCAGCTGCGCCTCCAACCAGGTTGGAACTTCTCTCCCTCCAAGAACTAATTCACATGGTTATAAGCATAGAGAGGAAGGTGACACGTTCTGTTGACAGCTCTTTTACTGCTTGATGGGCAGCTAAACCATCTATTTCATGCTTAGTTAATTAAATCAATTAAAAAATAATTATATTTATTTATATTTATATTTATATTATAATTAATATATTTGCATTATTATTTTCTTCATCCCATGCCAGAAATTTGAAGGATTAAATCTAATATTCGGTTTGGATAGAGGGATTGGTAAGTATTTGGAGGGTAACTGATTTGGAGAGCGGAAAAAAACTCTCTTTTGTTAACATTTGCTTAATTGTTTTAAGGGATTTGTAGTAAAATTACTTTCAAACTAATTATTTACAATAATACACCACAATTCTTCAATTTTGGAGTATTTGAAATTTTTTTTGTAATTTTTTAATATTTTAATATTCTTATTTATTTTTGTATATTTTTATTTTTATATAATTTAAATAATTTTATATATTAATAATATTTTATATAATAAAAATTTTATACTTTTATTTCTAATTTTTTAATTAATAATCATTTAACTAAATTAATCTCAATAAAAATAATAACTTATTAAAAATTTTTAATAACTACAAATCTATTACTTTTCTCAATTCACTCTATTAACACCAAGAAAGTAAACGTATGCCTCATCTGGTTCTCGGGAGACCGTACCCATAGGCAGGTAATCACGTCCCACCAAAAACAAGAACAAAGGCAAGTTTGAGCAGTGAGTTAGATGGGGCATCTCAACATTGCCATTCCTAATATTTTGATATTCAAAATGGTTCAACCTATTTTTTTAATACGATGGCGGCTGTTAAATATTTTTCTACTCAAGTTAGTGCGATTAGTGAGCATTACCGTTCGAAGTGTTTTAAGGATTTAAGATTTAGAAAGTTTACTCTCCGATTAGTGAGCATTACCGAGGGGGAAGCGGACTGTCTTGAACGAAGTCGTCGACGAGCCCACGTCTTATACGAAAGGGGTAAAATCTCTGTCCTCCCTCCTTTTCGTCTTTAGCCCTTATTATTATACTGCATCTTTTTTTTTTCCGAAATTAGTATTACGAGAGAACTCGTGTAGGAATCTCATAACCACGGGTCACTTAGTCCTATATTTCATCATAGGTAGAGTTGTTGGACCTAATAGAAAATATATTATGTTGAATTCATGAGTGTCACAAGTCCCAATAAGTCAAGAAAAATAAGTACAGCGAAAATTACGAGTGTGCACAAATCCTAATAGGCTTATTAAGATAAAACAATAAATTAGTATGTAAAAAGTGAAGAGATACCAGCGTTAATAAATATTACTAACAAATATTACAAGTTAATAAACATAATATTTATTAAGTATTACCCAGTTATAATTTTAATGGAATTAAAAGAAATAAGTATATATAAATAAAAAGACACAAGTTTTAATATAATAAAAGAAATTAAGATAATACTAAATTTACCCTATTAGTTAGATATAAACATGATAGTGTACGTATTATAATAATATTATATTATCTATTTTCCCTTATTTTATAATTATATATTTTAATTATACATCGAATTCATTATTTATATGATTTATTAATCTAAAATCTCTCTCATTTTATTATTTTCATTTTATTATTTTTGTTGTAATCTCCGTTTTTTTAATTTATTTTTATAATATCTTAAAAAAATTTAATTTCTCATAAAATTTAATTCAATCATGCAAATTTTTTTTATTTTTCAATAAATTTATTTATTTTATATTAATAGTGATCTTCTTATTTTAACAAATATATTTATCATTTAAAATTTCTCTAATATTTAATATTTATATTCTAATTATAATATTTCTATCAAAATTCAGCTAAATATACTTTAACAAAAATGATCTATCTATATATATTATTTATCTAACTCTAATAAGGTATTTTTCTCATTTAACTCATTCTATCTTCAATAATTTTTTTATTATTTTTTTAGCATATATATTTATTAATTTAAATTATTTTATTCATATTCAATCTCAATAATTTTTTTATTATTTTTTTAGCATATATATTTATTAATTTAAATTATTTTATTCATATTCAATCTCGTTACTACACTTAATATTAAAGTTACAAAATATCACAAGTTAAGAGATAGGCCAGGTATTATCAAAATATTATAATAAATGAGTTCAAATAAGCCTAAAAAGAAATTATCAAAAGAACATAATAAATAAGTTCGTACAAGTAAAGAGAAATAAACCCGTACAATCATTACCAAGAAATATCACAAGTTAAAAGAAATAAGCCCTAACCGGTATTACTAAGTTATAATTTTAATGCAGCCACAAGATATGAATCAAAAGTAAAGAGAAACAAACCCAACTGAAATTATCAAGAGAAATAAGTATATTGAGATATTGTTAGATTTTTTCTATATTCTATTTATATATTATTAAATTTTATTAATTTAAACACTTTATTAATTTATATAAATTCATGATATTGTGCATATATTAAATTAAGTATTACAACAATATTACATATATTATCTATATTCACTTACTTTAAAGTTCTGTAACTTACACTAGTTAGTGGGTAAGACTCTTGTGCATAATCTCACTTTAGCTATTCTTTTTCATAGCAGTAGTGCAAGAGTTAGGTTCAGTTGGTCCTGTATCGAAAGTTCGAATCTAAATCTTGGATTCGGATTCAAAGATTTTCTAGGATTTGAGGTCAAAATTTATACCTAATACTAAATTCGACTATAATTGAAATATTTTAAATTCAAGTTAGGTATGTATTCGTATTCCAATCTATGTTAATTTTAATATTTCTAGTTTTATCTTACACCCTATTGATACAAAACCCTTTTTAACACTGTCACTCTTACCTTGAGTACTTACGTCCCGAACATAATAGTAGATAATGAAATGAGTTGGACAAGCTTAGCTTAAATATGGGCGTGAGAAGTAGATAATAGTAGATAAGGAAATTAGTTGGACAAGCTTAAGTGAATATGGGGAAGTAGATAAGGAAATCAAAGCATGCTTGAATGGGCAGGGAAGTATTGGTTCAATGGACATCTTGTGCGAGGAGCATAATATGTTCTTATTTGCATTTGACAATATGAAGTATGCAGCCAGAAGGGATATCCTGCTGGGAAGAGTAACACTGCAAAATCAAGTATGAATTGAACTACATCACCCTTGTGGTTACACATTCACTACTTGCCACGGATTTAGATCATTGGCTCAAATTATTGGAAGCTAGGAGTAGCTACAAGCAAAGTAATAGAAGTAGAAGATCCTAACAAGAGCAGTGGAGCCTACCTTAAAATGAAGGTCATGATCCAATTTGATGAACAGCTCCCCGGGGTATGGATTGTAGGGAGGTAGAATGACTACATTTTAAACACGAATGTGTGTCATTATTCTGCTCCCAATGTGACAGACTTATATGGGCCATGGCTAGCGCCACCAATTTATCATCAAGTCTGAACTCTTAATGGACATAAGCACATCCACATGAATTATAGTAGCCAGGGCAGATCTGGAATATGGGGAAAGGGGAGGCAGAATGGCTACACTTCAAATATCAATATGCTACCAATGTGATAGACTATGACACTCTACCTACCACTGCCCGGGAGAGCCGACACAAGAGATGTTATACGTGTCATGCCTTAAAAACACTACCAATCCAACACCAAGTGTGAACTCTTAATGCACATAAAGGCATCCATAGGAGTGCTAGTAGTCAGGGCAGATCTGGAATATTGGACAAAATTAGGGATGTCAATTTAGACCGAACCATCCGAGCTTGGGTCGGGTTCAGGTCCAGCTGCACGTATCCAAAATTTGGGTCTAGCCTCATTGATAACTATGAAACCTCTATGGTGGAGCTTTGGATCCTGCAACAAAATGCACATAATTGGTAGTTTTCCAACGGAACACCCAGAATGTTTGCATAAATTGGTTAGTAACTATGCCTTAGAATGAACCCGGTAAGGAAGCCCATAAAAGACACACCGAGGGAATCACTCCACCGTGTAAAACCTCACAGGAAGTATGAACCTGAATTTACTGAGAAAGGAAAGGTAAGGAGCTGTACAAGAACTAGTTGAAAAAAAGGTAAATATATTTGAAGGAATAACCAATGAAAAAATATGAGCTATGGTGGTTGGCTGCCACAAGTCCTAGAATAATCCCATGGATCCGTCAAGCCTTGGGGTATGGTCTAACAGTTTGACATCTAAGCTACCTAGTTAAGAAGAGTAATCCAGAGTGTTTTTCTTAACATAAACTAAGAATAAGTTCAGCGGATAAAATTTTTAAAAAAATTAGGTTTAACTCGACTGATTTTTTAAAGATTAAAATTTTTTAAATTTATTTTCTACGTATTTTTAATTTTTTAATTTGATATTTTAAAACCATTTAAAAAAAATTAATAATTGAACCGTTTTATCGTAGGTTAATACGGTTTAAGTTCGGTTCCGATTTTTTCATTCAATTTAATTTTTACTTCTTCCCATAATTTTTATAACTTTTTAGTGAATTGTAATTTTTTAATTTCTCATTTTAGTCCTTATTTATTATTTTTATTTCATTAATTAACTTAATTTTCTTATTAAAATTGGACGGTTTTTTTTCTCAGTTTGCATAGTACGAGAGCACGGGTTACACACATAAGACCCCAACTCATATAATCCTAGCATTTGATTGTGATTCATTTGTTCCAATCTCCATAACACTTAACATATTTCTTAAGTTTAAATATGGTATTATTTAGTGAGAATACATTCATCATGTTTTACACTTTATTAAATCATTTTCTAAATCACAACTCATAGATTTTTAAGTATTATTAAAACATAAATCACATTTAATCATTTCAATTGAACTCGTTATCATTACTCACACTCACCGTTATTACCAAAACTTGTTTGTTATAACGAGTTTTCCTAATTAACTCGATAGGTGAGTTACTTGCTTGATCTAGTGTGTATTCACTCTACAAGATAATAATAATTATAAATATCATTTTTAAATGATTATATCAACACATCATTTATACTGTGTAATTTTTCTAAGAAATTATAATTTTTTATCGAATTTGAATAACATTTATTTAACCAACTTTCTCTTGAGTTTAGTTAATACATGCTTAAGGTTATAATCTCTTGTGGTTATAATTTTTTATTACTTAAAAAACCTTAAACTATAGTCACTTACATACCTTACTTTACCGAAATTGAATTTTAGTTACTAAATTAGGCAAAATTACTATTTTACTCGTTATAATTTATAATCTTTCAACTTTTTATCCTATACTTTTTAAAAATTTTTATTTGGGTTCACAAATTTTTTTTAATATTATTTTAGTCCCAAAATAAAAGTTGGGTTGTATAATTATTAATTAATAAATTAGAAAGATAAATTTACTGTTTTAATTAAATTAAATAATTTATTAGTTATTATATATAATAAATTATATTAAATATATTTTTTTGTACAATTAATTTTTAATATATAATATTTATATTATATATAATTATATATAAAATATTATTAATATATAAATTTATTTAAAATATATAAAAATAAAAATAAATAAATAATAAATAATATTATAATTAATAAATATGAATATTAAAGTAATTTAATAATTAAATAACACAATCCGTAGAAACACCCGTAAAATGGAGTATTGGCTTATAAAGTAAATGAAAGAATTTGTGAATAATTGTTTACCATTTTATTTTTTTTACTAAATTAGTAATTACTCAATCTCCCCAAATCACTACCTCCAAATTCATACACATACAAATCACTCTTCCAAACATACCGTATATACATACAAAAAACCGAACCTTTAAAATGATGGTTAAATATGAGATTTGTTAATTTATGACGGACAAGCATCCATCTCACCTCAAATTTAGGTTAGGGGAATCCTTTTTCACCGTAATTTAATTAATTCTTAGATTTTATAGTCTATCTGAAGGTACACATCCCCTCAACCTATTCTAAAATAAATTTCAATCATTTTCTAATTTGCCCTACTTGATTTAAAACATTTTTATCTTTTAAAATGATAGAAATTTTATGTAAGAATGGTGGTTAAATTTATTTTAATATAATATTTATTTGTGTAGCCTAAATATTACCGTAGAAATATTTACTCTAGAAAAAATTATTATATTATAGAAGTTTATACTATAAATTACATTAAATTTACCGTAAGTAATTGGATATATTACTATTTTTTTTCCTTATCCTATTACTTGGCTTATAAATTTACCTACAAATATTTAATTATATTTTTGTCAATAATTATATTCATATACTTTAAATTTTAAAATTTTTACTAGAAATAGATATAATTTTATTTTAATTATTATTAGTGACGATAATAAAAATAGTAATTATAATAATACCGAGTGTGGATATATTATTATCCTATCGCTATTTGGTATTGAATTGTAATAGTAATTTAAGAGATTTACTAACTTATTTATCATATTGCATGATTATGATTACTTTAATAAGATTGAATTTTTATGAATTTGGTGTATAGTATTATTAGAATGCATTGTGAAGGATAAGGTTGTTTTCTTTTTTTAATGTGTAATCATTTATACTTTGTATTTTTAGAGTATGTGTACCATAAGGATTTAAAGTAATTCAAACTACCATTTAAATTTGATATGTTTTTAATTGAGATATTATTACAGGTGTAAATTGGTTTTAAATGAGATATTTTCTTATAATTTAATTATTTATTATTTATAATATTAATTTTATAGGTAAGATTTTATATAAAAAAATAACATGTTCCAATTAATTAACACTCAATTTAAATGTTTATATACTTAATTCGATCAAAATTTTAAATGTGTTGTATAATACATATTTTAATTCGAGTAAGTTATACATAAATTGAAATTTGACAAAATTAAGAATTTGTTTGAGATTTTAATTAAAAAATTAATAAATTCATAGAATTCTTGCCTGTTACTAAAATTATTAACTTTTATAAATTTATTTTCTAAAATATAGTGTAATCTTATCTTAAAATATATAAGATAAGAATAATAAAAAAAATAAAGCCTTTTTTTCTTCACTTGCTTATAAAGAAACTAATTGACAAACATATTAATAATACTTGTTTATGGATGACTTACTATAATTTAAGAAATGCGTGTAATACAAGATTTAGAGTAAATAACGATATATAGTACTTGTAAAAAATGATGCCATCAAGGTTATTGACATTGGACTTATAAAATCAAATAAATGCAAAATTTGGCCTAATAGACCAAATAGCTACTTTTTAATGCAGAAAATAATTCTTGAATGGTAGTTTTTTTTGCTAGATTGAATGGTAGTTATTTTAGGCCAATCTCTTGAAAGGTAGTTGGAAACCTTCCAAGAAACCCTCTGGCGCCAATTGAGCTATCGGACCTATGGCTTCACATTGTCAAGAAAGTGTGATGTGCATTGAATGAAAAAAAACTGTTAAGTCCGTACACTATTTTTAATTAAAAATTATATAATTAAAATTAAATTACTAAAAATAAAAAAGCTTATTAAATAAATTGTAATAAAAGTTAATAAACCTAAAAAATAGACATTAGATGGAAGAATAATTATTTTTTAAAATTTTATTTTTCACATCAGCATATTCTATGAACTATATACTCTTGTGATATAATAAATGCATATACCTATGCCTTAGTTCACCTCAGCGTCCTCTGGGCCACTGAAGATACTCTTTTTCCTAATTCATATATTTGTTTTGGTGATATTCCTAATTCAAGTCTAAATTAGGTAAATTTGTTAGGGGTCATGGATTTTCAACTCTGCCCTTTCGGCTAAACACAGAAAAACACTCAGACCGGAACCTAAAAACGAGCGGTGGACTAACTCCATTTTGTGTTGCCTATTAATTAATCGTCACCACTTCCTTCTTAATTAAGTTAATTAATTATGTTAGAGAAGAGATCATTTCAATTAACTTTTTTGGTTAATAATTTAAATAATTTGAAAATAAATTAAAAAAAAGAGGCAAAACTTCATCTCTCCCATCGCGGCGCCTGCTGGCTTTCTTTCCTCTGTCCTCATCCGCTCGGTCATCTTCCTTTGAGAAATTCAGCTAATTTACCATATCATTCGCTGGCTCGCCCCCGCCTCGCTCTCCTCTTCATGTGGATTCGCATTTTCTGGCTGAATTAGAGATCCATCGAATCATCCAATCGTCCGACGGTACGCAAATATTCGGATATTATGTAGATGTTGAATCGCGCTTGAGTTAAAAATGTTTGATACCTGCGTCCGTTTTCAATCTCTTAATATTAATTTTGTTGAATTTTCATGCCGATCAAATCGATCCGAATCTTATCCTGATTTATGTGATCCCCAGGACACGGATAACCCGTTGATCATTTTTGACGATCTGGTGGTTTTATGCTATCTATGATTGATACTAGGGAAGTGTCTGCTATTATTTAGTGTCAATGGTTTTCCTTGTTTTATCTCTCTAAATCTCTTTTACGGCTATCCTTTCGATCCATCTATACATGTTTCTACTCGACATACATGGCATGAAAATGAAATATATTGACATCTGGATCCAATTTTAATTCTTTCTCTTCGCTTCTTTGTTATCCTTTGGTGGAAGCAATTTTATCAGATGGTCTATCATTAGCCAATGGTTGCCTTGAAATTTATGTTCGGGTTACTCTTCTTGGCTTTCAACCCTTTCCTTTTTTTTGACATGTTTAGTTTTTCATGTTTGGAAGAGACGTTTGTGAGGACTGAGGCATCCTGCTCAGACTCAAAGAGCTTTTTTGGAGATACCGTGTTTGCTCTTGAGTACCGCACTGGGACAGAACGGGACTTTTAATATTCTCTTTCTAATCTTCCGGCAACTGGTTATACTGGGAATGCTGAAAGATGTACCTACAAGTTAAGAGCTCTGATCCTGAGCTTTGCCAGGTCAAGGCACGACAAGAGGCCCCTGTCAGGCTCCTTACCTACAACGGGAATACAAATAGAACTGACTGCTGCTCCCTGTCTCTCTCGGTTCAGTCTACCTATGAACCAATAAGCTGTCTCACTGTATCTGTTGTCTTAGTGCAAGACCATAGTGAAGACGGTTGAACCAGCATTAATCTGAATTAAAACCTCGAGCAGTAGAGTAGTAGGAAGTACAGTTGTATTTGGGTGCACAAGATATTGTAGCCTGGTATGGAAAATAAGCCCAAAGTGCTGACTCAGAGGTATGAGCTAGGCAGGTTACTTGGTCAAGGCACCTTCGCTAAAGTATACTATGGGAGGAGCCTTGCAACAAACAATGCTGTTGCCATTAAGTTGATAGACAAAGAAAAGGTCTTCAAGATTGGTCTTGTGGAACAGATCAAACGAGAGATATCTGTGATGCGAATAGCTAGACACCCCAACATTGTCCAGCTATATGAGGTGATGGCCACCAAAAGCAAGATTTACTTTATTATGGAATATGCAAAAGGAGGGGAGCTATTTGACAAGGTGGCCAAGGGCAGGCTCAAGGAGGATATCGCTCGGAAATATTTCATACAGCTGATTGATGCAGTTGATTTCTGCCACGATAAGGGTGTCTATCATCGAGATATCAAGCCAGAGAACTTATTGCTGGATGATAATGAGAATCTGAAGGTGTCTGACTTTGGATTAAGTGCTCTTGCTGAATCCAAGCGTCAAGATGGACTGCTTCATACAATTTGTGGCACCCCTGCTTATGTGGCTCCTGAAGTGATTGACAGAAAAGGCTATGATGGTGCTAAAGCAGATATTTGGTCTTGTGGTGTTGTACTATTTGTCTTATTGGCAGGCTATCTGCCATTCCATGATTCAAATTTGATGGCAATGTACCGGAAGATCGGCAGAGCAGAATTTAAATTCCCAAGTTGGTTCCCTGCAGATGTGCGACGCCTTCTATCTAGGATACTAGACCCAAATCCCATCACCAGGATTTCCATCACAAAGGTCAAGGAGAGCTCTTGGTTTAGAAAAGGATTAACCTTGAAGAATCGTGTCAAGGCAAGATTGGAGAGCAAGACCATGGGCCCATTTGATACAAGCACTTCGGCAGGCCCCTCCCAGGAGAGCAGTGATGGGAATTTGGACCAGCTGTTCAAGCCACCCAGCTTGAATGCTTTTGATATCATCTCCATTTCTGCTGGATTTGATCTCTCAGGTCTGTTCGAGGACAGCTACCAGAAGAGGGAGACAAGGTTTGCTTGCAGGCAGCCTGCTAATGTCATCATATCTAAGCTAGTGGAGATGGCCAAACATCTGAGATTGAAGGTGAGTAAGAAGGAGGGGGGTCTTTTGAGACTGGAAGGTCTTAATGAAGGGGGGAAGGGAGCCTTAGTTATTGACGCAGAAATCTTTGAGCTCACTCCATCCTTCCATTTGGTGGAGCTGAAGAAGTCCAACGGGGACACCCTCGAGTACCAGAGGATGCTGATGGACAATATAAGACCATCCCTGGACGAAATAATTTGGGTCTGGCAGGGAGAACAGCAACATCAACAGGGAGAGACACCTGCTGGGCCTCAGGACTCAGAGGGATAAGTATAATGCAGAGAATCACAGATTTACAAGCTTGTCTTTCAGAATCATTCATTTCAACCGAACACACCTTTGTAGAGTTGGCAAAATCGGCTTCGTTTTTTACACACTTGTTTGGCCTATGCGGCCACTAACTTATCTTTGTACACGCGACAATTCCTCTCACGATATCTTGTCTGGTGTATAAATGGATTGCCTTGTATAATATGCTGACGGTGCTTGTTTACGAGTGAGTAGTCAGTCCTCTCTATCAATATGAGAAATTTTCCGATTGGATTTTACAGGTGACAAGATACAGGCGCACTCATTTATATTGGTTTAAGGTGGAAATGCCAGGTGCTTTTGAAATCTCTTCTGTAAGTACTACTATTATAGGCGCACTCTTTATCTTGTTTGATCCTCCATATTTATATTGGTCATAGATATACTCAATGAGGCCAATCTCTGCCAAGTGCTTTTATAGGAAGAGGTTACTGTTGGCCGCCTCCCGCAGAAAGCAGATACGGTGATTCCAGTTGCAACAGGTATATACTAAATACTGCAGAATCTCTGGTTTCGTCTCTTTCAAGTTTTCCTGCCCTATTAATGGTTTGAACTTGTATTCACACTACACGAATGTCCAGTAATGTGATTTGGCGTCACCACTTCACATAGGTCTATTGACCTTTCAACAATATGGTATCAGCTCCCTAAATAAGTCAATCGGATAAGTTTCCTATTTATTTATGAGTGAAACAACAGATATGTTCTGAACGTGCCTATAGAGGAAAAGGTACAACTCAACGAAATTTCACGGGGATATTACATCGCAATGCATTTGAAGTGGTTAAACTCTCGGATTCCGCATTTTCCACCTGAAAAGATCATCCGCAACAGTAGGTACACATACGGACCCTGAACATGCAAGCGTTTTTTCTAATTTTATTATGAGACTACAATTCACATAGTAGGGCTTGATGGGATCCACACAGGTTTGTGAACTGCTCTTATGCTCGGAGTTAAGTGCACATCTCCTCAGTGCAATTCATAGGGCTTCCATCAGAATTGAGCAACATATATCAGACTTGCCATCTTGAGTTTTACAGCCATCAATCTTGAAGATATCTTCCACAAGTCGGAATGTCGAAGAAAAATTATCTTCAAAATCAAGGGTTATCCTCTATTAATCCATATACGCTCTTAATCAGTACTATTTAGGGTTTCTCATATCCTTTGATAACTTTTGAGCCAATTATTACATTTAGACACAAGCAATGACTTTAAGCTCCAAGAACAAATTGGATTTTGATTAACGACACTGTCATTCAACCATCCCTTAGAGACAATATTCATGTATTTTGGATTAGAAATAACATAATAATTGTCTCATCAGTTAAGAATTCTGTCTGATATTGATTTATTTTTTAAAAAACTACTTATATGGTTTGGGATAACTTTAAATGAATACATCAAAAAATTTAATAGAATGAGATTTTTTTGATTAAAACAAAATTTAAGTTCAATCACTCAAGTGAGTATATCTCTTAGCTCTTATTTGATCAAATTCAAAACACCGTCGGATGAATGGTAAATATACTTGCAGTATTTAAAGTATTTGGTGCAAGGACATGGTATACTATTAATTATGGAATTGAACGAGTCTTATTGGGATATAAGAACTCAAATATTGATAATTAAACACACACTAAATATTTATGAAGCTTTTACCCTAATAGAACATGAGGAGGAAGAGAAATCAATCATTCTTTAATTTGAATTTGGCAATAATCATTCAATGACAGGTATCTTGGCTGTACATGAATAACTCTAAATCTGAGCTGCACATTAAAGAACAAAAGGGTTCCAAACTAACGAGTGAAGGGGCACCAAAATATGCTGTCCTTGTTGCCTTCTCTTAATATAATATTGGACTCTGTCACGAGCATATTCAAAATATAATATCAATGTTATGCAATTGGGCTTCGTGTCCAAGTAATCCTAACAAGTGCTTGAACCTTTCCCGTTAGCATGGTGCACCCCCGAGTTGGCCACGAGAAAATCACGAGGTTTTCTCTATGTTTGGTGAGTTTTAAGAAAACTTGATTGTGATCAATCCCAAGCACCAATTGACCCCTTAGTCTATGAGATTCCTAGATAAGTTATCTTTTAAACACCTAATATTTGATCAAGTCAACTAACTTGAAATAAATCACTACTTTCTCTATTTAGAAAATATTTTCGGCAATTGTATCAAATAAAATAAGTTTAAATCAATTGATTTAAAACATGAAATAATCATATTAAGGGAATGAAGTGTACAAAAAAATATCAAATTAAAAGATTAAAAACCTAAATTTAAGTAATATTAGATTCAATGGTAATAAGGGAAGGGAAATTCAAAATTTGGAGAAATTGGAGGTATCTAATGGGTATTTTGGTAAGTTAGCTAAACTAAGAGGTTAAAGTATAAATAGAACAAACACGAGACTTAGATATAATTAAGAGAAAATTTTGGGTTTAAATTGGAACTTAGGGTGTGTCAAGTCCCAACCCGGTTTGGTCAGATCCCCGTGATCAACCCACCACTCGCCCGGTTTATTAAGGCTTTTCCCTTTCTTTTAAATCATTAGTAGTAAAGCGTCCTTTAAATCTGTACCTTTCTTGGAATAACATTAATCAAAACTGCAAGAAATTTTAAACTTAACATACCCGTCTTACAGGTGTGGTTAGCTTGAGGTCTTTGGGTAGGCTTTCCCTTGGTTACCTAAAAAGGGGTATAAGGGAGGGTGAGTTCAACGACTCAGTGAATGGGTATTTTAAAATTTGACTCTCAGAAAATAGTTTGAATTGGAGTGTGCCAGTCTTCTTAGTTTCTTTAAAACATTTCATCCTCAAAATCTCAGTTTTCATAGCTATATCTCACCATTAACCACAAACAGTGTGTTTATCAACCAACATATTCCCTTCATCATGAAGGGAAGATACATTCGCAGGGCAGCACGTCCACTACACCCACTTATGGCATCAGAGCGACTTTATTGACCACCTATATAGAAGTATGTCCATTTCTACCCAGAGAATGAGTGGATGTACGCGACATCTGACCCTTAATCCCATAAAGAAAACTCCATATCCGTATGAAGATAGAGACCGCATCCCGACCCCATGACAGTCTCATGCGCATGAAGCTACATTGAGCTTCCTTGATTACTGGCATGACAATCTGCTCTTATCTCCACCATATCGTCCAATAGCCCCTAGGATGCATTACTACCCCTCTTAGGCGTCTTGAAGGTCTCGTACCTCAGTGCTTGCACAAAATAGTAGTTTCCAACATAAGCCATTTAATTTGTGGTGCCACTGGTCTAACGCCCCGACCCTCAACTCGTCATACAACTATTTGTTTCGACTAGTCCATCGACTTGTCATGTCGCACTGCCACTAGTCCATCGAGTATGTCGGTCCTATCTTGGTATCATGGCCAAACATATCATTCATTTAAAGTTTTCATGGCTTAAACTCAAGTTTGTTTACGAGCTCCTGCTCATGCCAATTGGCCTTGTGCCCATTCTACGACATTTTCAAAATCGGGCATATTAGTCCCCAAGTTCCAAAATCGAGGCCTACGACCTATCTGAGCTATTCAAGCTCCCATCAATAAAGTCTCCTAAAGAGTTTAAGCAATGGCACACAAAAAGGGGAGAGCATTTCCGACAAAAATAATCTTTTAGTCATCTATCACACCAACTAGGTATGAGGACATTTCCGCTTATAATCGATGAACAGGTTTTCTATTTCCTTCCAAGAAGTTTATTATACCAACCGGGTATGATCTACTTACAACCGTTAAGTAGTTTTTCCACGTAATTTCCACATCACTCTATTCAGGTGTGATGGTTAAAATTCTACTTTGTAGTGGGTTTTCATTTTCGAGGTGCTTATCATCCCAACCAGATATGATGTAAAAATCCCACTCACTCGATAATACAGTAATTTCCTCTTAACCGATTCTTTGTCTTCATGTGAGCTTGTTCTTGTTGGCGTTCCCGGTACTTCGTGTTCCTACACGATATGAACATCCTTGTTCATTATCCCTTGGCCTAATAGCCTTCATTAATCATAAATGGATGAAATACTCAAACTTTTTAATTAATTGTAATTAGGTTCCTAAAGTTATTTTTCTTTATCTTTAGGTCCCTAATGCTGATTTTCCCCAAATTGAGTCCCAAAACTTCTAAAATTCACCATGAGACCTCAATTTATTTAAAACCACAAAAAGGTTCAAGTTTCCCAAATTTCCAATTTGGTTCCCATCTTTTCCAAAGTTACCATTTTTCCCCTACTTTACAAAAATAGTAAAATTGACCCAAATAATTCCAAAATTGAACAATTGGTCCTCCAACATTTTTTTTCATGCTTAATTGGCCCTCAATTTTAGGAAATTGCCCTTTAGTTCCTCGAATTTTCAAAATCCCCAAATTTCCCCCCAATTTCAACCTTCCAACCTGATTGGATTTGATTTTATCGAATTGACCGATCAATCGAAGTTAATTGTTGAAATTGAAGGTGGATTTGAGTTCCTACTCATTCAATTGCACTTTGAATCGCATGAATTGACGCCGGAATAAGCTCAAATGGAGCTTTGCCAGAAAATTGAACATAGAGAGAGAAAGCTTCGAAAGCTTACCGTCGGGGGCACAACGGTCCGAGCTTTCAATCTATGCAGATAGCTCTTATCCTAAGGTTCCTCCTAAGATCAAGAATCATCTCAATTTATGTCAAATTAAGAGAGAATTTGGTCAGTAAAAATTTGTCGATTCTCTCTCTAGCACCGATTGGAATTTATTAAGGGGAGCCAAATTGGCTTACCTTTCTGCTCTAATTCAGCTGTATGAGGGTTGTGGTAGTGTTGGGAGGGCTTATTTTGGCCTGGGAAAGGCTCGAATTGGCTGTTTTCAGCTTAGCTGAAACAGGGTAGCTTTGGTCCGTTGGAGCTGCTTCATAATTCTATCATGCCGACGGTTCTCTGGCGACCCTCGGAGCAAATGGAGACTACACTCATGTAGTTGACTTCTCCCCAAATTTAAAGAACCCAACCACACCTTCTTTGGCTAAAAAAAATGCCTAAGTTGGAGCTCTAGTGCGAGCTTCACCGGAAAATGGAGTAGTGGGGAGAGAGTGGAGTTTTCAGATGTGAGGAGGATGAATGAGGAGAAGCTCTTTATATAGGAAGCTCGGGAACTTCTTGGCTGTCCGATTGGCACCTTAATGGCGATCATTCATTGCCTGAAACTCCCTGGCCTAAGACTTTTCATCTTCGTCGGTGCTGCTCGATTTTCTGGTGAGTGAACAGTGCTGTCATCTAAAGGAAGAAGACGACATTGTTCCAAACCGGACCGTACCGGTCTAAACCATGTTAATGCTTTAACCGCTTGGTTGAGGACCGATTCGACCGAGATTTTAAAATTAAAAATTTTTAAATTCATCTAAATTCATTCTTTATCCAATGGTGGCCTCAATTCTCTAATTTGAATTTTTTAAGCCACATAGAAAAATGAATTTAGCATCCAGTTTAATAGTGGTTTAAACCGGTCCAAATTGGTTCACTCCAATTTAGATCTGGCTCACTTGAACCAGTCTGGTTTTCTTTCCCAAATTGTCCTAAAGTTCCTTTCCAAGGTTTTTATGACTCTTTGGGTCACTCGGGAGTTGTAAATTTTCCGATTTGCCCGTTCTCTAGTGGTTGGAGTTCGTGAATTGTTTTAGTTTTCTCACTTGGTTTAATCGGTTATTTTCTAGGTGTTCCTTAACTCCAAAGGGCGGGGTTTACAACTCTCCCCTTTTTTTAGGAGTTTTGTCCCCAAAACTTATCCAACACCCTTCGTATTGGATAAGACTTCCCTTGATATCAACTTGTTGTTTATTGACATACAAACTTCTCGGTTACTTCCATTTAGTCCCGGTATAACACACCCTTATAAATTTTCTTTTCCTTCTCATTATCCATTCCATTGAGCTCACTTAAACTAGGCATACTTTACTCGAGGGTTTAAGGCTATATCCTTAATTTCACACCCCTGTATCCTTAAAACATAATCCTTTCTCTTGAGGTTCTTTACTCAAAATTTCAAGATTGAGAGTTCAAAGATGTGCAATCATTCTTCTATCCAGTTATTCTCTTTATCGTCGAAGCCCTTAGTTTAGTGTCCTTTCAAGCACTACATACTTATTTTTCACGGGTTTCGTTGTTATCACCTTTTTGTCCTATTTTGATCATTTCTCCATCCGTTATTTATTATAACTTTGGTCCAACTTTTATGTTTGACCTTGTCATACTTACTAACCGACTCTTCCTTACTTTGAGTCATATTTTCCTTGGGACTATTGGGCTTACATGCCCTTACTGCATGACATTTTCTCGAACTTGTCTCTGTCCATTAGATTGCTAGAACACTTCCTTGAGGGTCGTTCTCATCTTTCCAACCTTTCAAGGATTGTATAACTTGACCCCTCTTTTCATTTGGCAGTATTCCTTAGCTACCTTTACCGTTATCCAATTAACTTACATAATCGTGTCGGTTTTCCTTACCCACTCGTCTTTTCCCAACTTCCTTATTGGGTATTTCCGGTTCTAATTATTTGGTTTCTCGATGGTTTACCAACAAGCTGAGATTCTTTCCTTCTTAAGTTCTTGGCATTCTTTATTCAAGGATTTTTCTTTTCCTTAATCCATTTTTACTTACTCATGATCATTTCATGATTCTTTATTTCAAATTAATCACTTTCCATCCATGTGTCGATTCTTTTGCTTGGGAAGGTTCCCTTCTTCTGGTTTCCTTCTCTACTATGTCCCTTACAGTAGAGATTTCCATCTTAGGAGCTACATGCTCAACCTACTTATCATTCCTTGAAGGGTTCTTTATTCCTTTCTTCACACCCTTTCTATGTTAGGGCATTTATCCGCTTTGAATCCTTCTCTATCCACAACTTCTGTTTCATTCCTTATTCCTTTTCCTTACTTGAGATACTTTTAATTATCGGTATTATTCTATGCACTCCACACTATGCTCAACCACCCACTCTTTAGGCTCCATTATGCACGTGTAGACTACGACCCGTCTTACTATTTGTGGTTATTCCTCCTTAGCCACATGTTATTTGGAGGGCTTACTTTCCCAACGTTTCTCAGACGTTCTTTCCTTTATTTCCTTATTATGGGTAATCCACTCATTCTTACTTGTCACAACATTTTTTGATGCTAACTTCCTATTTACCCATTCCTTGGGTTTAACTTATTCCTTGGGTCCTCCTAGTATGCTTCCTTGGTTCTTTCACCTTAGCTTGCGCTTCATTTGCAAGTTTATCTCTTTATCCATTTCACTTGGTTCAATTACCTCTTAGTTGGGATACATATTCCTTTCCAAGGTTTCCTTCCTTGGTAGGACTCTCCCCTTTTTCTCTTGAAATTCCTTTTTCCTTGGCTTTAGGGAATATCTACCCTTAAATGGCATCCTTTGATGTTGTCATCTTTTGTTTACCCTTGCTCTTGAAATCTTGCTGGTACATCTTTTGTACCCTATCCTCATCCCCACTTGTACTTCGATACACTTCTATTTCCTTTAAGGAGAACTCGAATCCTTCTTGTTTCAAGATCTCTTGATCATCATATGAGAGACTTGCCTACCCCTCTCTTGGCTTGAGTTTAGTCATTAATTTGGCCATTGGTCTTTTTAAGGATTTTTTTCATCCTTCTTTTTCCCAATATCTGGACTTTCCACCTCCCTCTTCTTTTCTAGAGCCTAAATTATGACCTTCACAAGTATCAGTTCATTAGATGCCTCGTCCTTACCATTCCCTTGGTCTAACTATCTTAGGGTAGTTGTTTCTCGAGTCTTATTGTCCTTAATGTTCATCCTACTGCCCTTTTAGAGTGTAGTCCTTTCTACTTCATGGTCTTCCTTAGGGCGTCGTCATTCTCCTTAACTATCTTGTTGTTATGACATGCTTCCTTCCACTATGTTTGTCCAAAACTCCTATTTGGCTTCACTGCTTTTTCCAAAGTTAGTCGTACTTGCCATCTTGAGACATCTCATTTGTTGTCAAATGCTTGGCTTGTCTTCTCTTGTGGAGGCACTCTCTTCTTTGCTCCCAAATGGCTAGAAATTTCTTTTAATGGAAGAATTGTCTTCAGCTACCCTTTATTCTGTTTGTGGTTTATGAGGTTCTACCTTCAGCCCCTTTTCCTTCCTGCCACTGTGCTAGGATCTTGAAGAGCTTTCTCCTAGATGTGGTTGAAATTCCGAGCAGGAGTCGTGTTTTTTGGATGGAATCCTTTCGGATTCCAATAGTTGTGGACGCATTTTTCTTGGAAATTATTGTTCTAAATCCTTGTGTTGTGGGACAATCCTTCACTTCATGTTCCATTTTCTTTACACATTGAAATAGGTCGTCTCTTTGCCTAGTTATTACTCCAAGAGTTCTCCTAAACTTCTTACCTTGACGGTTATCTTGTCATGCCTTCTTTGCCCAATAATTTCCTTGATTTGTTCCTTTATTAGGGATGAAAATCTCCTTGGTCTCCATGATATTTAGGGTAACATGGGTTTGTTTGTTTGCATTTCTTGGGGAATCTTCCTATAGCTGAGGCGCAAGGTCACATCAATTTTGAGAGATATAGTTTTTAGGAACATGGAGTTCTTTATTAGTGGAGAAGTAGTATAATATGTTGGGATCTTAGCCCCATTACAAAAAGTGGTTACGAAATAGATGTGGAGCTATAGGGTTTTTTGACAAGCATCCCCCTTGGTAAGGTTATAAGCCCTTGATGGCGTTCCTGGCCTTAGGCTTAGCTCCCTTTGTACTTAGGATTGTGATCTCAATAGGTCATGACACCATCCTCCTGAATACTTCCCACTAACGTCTCTTGGTTCTTTGGAACTTCTCGGGTATTTTAAGGTGACCTTCCTACGGGGACAGAGCGTTGGATGATGTTGGTAATGCCAGTCCTAGTTTTCTTGGTTACTCTTCTTGGAGTCACTGAAAATGTTAAAATTTCTCTTAGTTACTATGTTATATAGTCTTGATAATATATTCGAGTAAACATGCTCTAATTCCACTCAAGTTGTCACACTCCTACCCGGTTTGATTAAATCCCCATGATCATCCCGCCACTCTTCCGATTTATTAAGGCTTTTCCCTTTCTTTTAAATCATTAGTAGTAAAGCGTCCTTTAAACCTGTACATTTCCTAGAATAACATTAATCAAAACAGGAAGAAATTTTAAACTTAACATACCACATGTCTTACAGGTATGGTTAGCTTGAGGTCTTTGGGTAGGCTTTCCCTTGGTTACCTGAAAAGGGATATAAGGGATGGGGTGAGTAAAACGACTCAGTGAATGGGTGTTTTAAAATTTGACTCTCAGAAAATAGTTTGAATTGTAGTCTGCCAAACACCTTAGTATCTTTAAGACATTTCATCCTCAAAATCTCGGTTTTCATAGCCATATCTCATCATTAACCATAAACGGTGTATTTATCAACCAACACATGCCCTTCATCATGAAGGGAACACACATTCGTAGGGCAGCATGCCACTGCACCCACTTGTGGCGTCGGAGCAACCCTCAATCCCGTAAATATTCTCCATGTCCATATGGGGACAGAGACCTCATCCCGACCCCACCCCGGTCTCATGCGCATGAAGCTACGTCGAGCTTCCCTGATTGCTGGCACCACAATTTGCCCTTATCTCCACCATGTCATCCAGTAGCACCCTAGGATACATCACTACCCCTCTTGGGCGTCTTGAAGGTCCCGTACCTCAGTGCATGCACAAAACAATAGTTTTTCATATAAGTCATTTAATCTGTGGTGCCACTGGTCCAACGGCCCTGACCCTCAACTCGACTTGCAGCTGTTTGTCTTAACTGGTCCGTCGACCTATCTTGTCGCACTGCCGCTAGTCCATCGAGTATGTCAGTCTTGTCTTGGTACCATGTACAAACATATCATTCATTTAAAGTTTTCATGGCTTAAACTCATATTTGTTTACGAGCTCCTACTTGTGCCAATTGGCCTTGGGTCCATTGTACGAGATTTTCAAAATCGGGCATTTTAGCCCCCAAGTTCCAAAACCGAGGCCTCCAGCCTCTCTAAGCTATTCGAGCCACCATCAAGAAGGTTCCCCAAAAAAGTTTAAGCAGTAGCACACAGTCAGGGGAGAGCAATTCTAATAAAAAATAATCTTTTAGTCATCCATCACACAGTCAAACCATTTTTAGCTTGGCTGAAACATGGCAGCTTTAGTCTGCTAGAGCTGCTTCACTGTTCTATCACGCTGGTGATTCTCCGGTGACCCTCAGGGCAAATGGAGACTATAGTCGTGTAGCAGACTTGTCTCCGAATCTAAAGAACCCGACCACACTTTCTTTGGCTCAGAAAAATGCCCAAGTCGGAGCTTTGATTCAAGTTTCACTGGAAAATGGAGCAGTGGGAAGAGAGTGGAGTTTTTAGGTGTGAGGAAGATGAATGAGAAGGGGCTCTTAATATAGGAAGCTCGAGAACTTCTTAGTCATCCAATTGGCACCTTAATGTTGGTCATTCATTGCTTGAAACTCTTAGCTCGAGGACTTCTTAGTCGTCCGATTGGTTGGAGACTTTTCATCTTCGCCGGCGTTGCTCAATTTTTTGATGAGTGAATAGTGTTGTCATTTGAAAAAAAAAGATGACACTGTCCCGAACCAAACCGTACCGGTTCGAACCGGGTTTAACGCTTAAACCACCTAGTTCATGCCTGATTCGACCAAGTTTTTCAAAATTAAAATTTTTTAAATTCATCTAAATTCATTCTCTATCCAATGGTGGTCTCAATTCTCCAATATGAATTTTTTAAGCCACCTAGAAAAATAAATTTATCATCCGGTTCAATAGGTGTTCAAATCGGTTCGGATCCGATTCACCTGAACCAGTCTAGTTTTCTTTTCCAAATTATCCTAAAGTCGCTTTCCAAGGTTTTTATTACTTTTTGGGTCACTGGTGAGTTGTAAATTTCCCAATCTGCTCATTCTCTAGTGGTCGGAGTTCGTGAACCGGTTCGGTTTTATCACTTGGTTTTACCGGTACTTTTCCCGGTTTTCCTTAACTCTAAGGGGCGGGGTTTACAAGGTGAGTAAATTGACCTAAATATAATAAATGGAAAGTTGGGGACTTAAGTGTAAATCTCTCAAAAAGTCAAAACTCGTAAGTTCGAGAGAAAAATAAACCGATACGAGAACTGATCCACTTGCGTAAAATTTTTTGGATAAAAAATAATCAAATATTTAGAATTTTGCCATATTAAGACAATAAAAGAGATACACATTTACTTGGACTCTAGGAAAACTAAAATTTGAGGTGAGTAGGTTTATTTACGTTGAACTCGATTCAAATGACAAAATTTATTCTCCTTAATTTATAAAATTATGGATGTAATGTTTGAAAAATTTTTTATGAAAAAAACTAAAAACTTTAGTAGTAAAGTTTCATGAAAATAATGGTTAATATGTGATGAAAATTGGACGAACAACCAAATATTTTAGAAAATATTTTGAAAACTTGGAAGACATGTTAAACCCCGAGATTTAGAATAAATTATTTTTAAAGAATAAAATAATTGAATTACGATATGCATGAATTATGAATTTTTATTTTTACTTTATTGATGAGTAAAGAATTTGCTGGTATTGTTTGTAATTGAGAAAAAAAATGTGTATCCAATGATCCCAGAATACTAGAAACACATGAAGAATAAGAGGGAAAATTTGTTTTTAGTATTCCCAGATATGTGAGGTATAAGCTAGTGGTCCAAATAGACAGGGCGATGGTTGGTTAAGGGTCATGTTTGATCCCTTTGTTTTGCATTCAAATGTTGACATTAGTACATGATTTCTGTTAATGTTGGATAATATTCAAAGGTACACATGTAAACCCTATCTCTTCATAATAAGAAAATTGGAAATGTCATCCAGAAAATTTCGAGAGAAAACCAAGGTGAAATCGAATCGGAAGTGTAATTAGCAACCCAAAATGAGAATTTGAAAGATTACAAGTGGTCAATAAAGACTAAAGGATCGTGGAAAGGAACAATGAATGGAATTGAATGTCAAAATCGGTCCGGTTCAAGGTGAACTAGACTCGAACCGGATTGAACCGTGAATAATCGGTTCAAAAATTTATTTTTCTAGGTGGCTTAAAAACATTAATTTGGAAAATTAAAACCACCATTGGATAAAAAATAAATTTAGACAAATTTTTAAATTTTTAAAATTTAAAGAACTGGTCAAATTGGGCTTGAACTAACCGATTTTCGATTTCGGGTCTCTAAACCCGATCTGACCGAACCGGTCAATGGACCACCTTCCAAGTCAGCGCCCAGTCAGTAGGTGCAACCAATCAATGAGTGATTCGTAGCAAAGCACGCCCAATTAGCCGCTCGTTCAGTGCCTGGAAGCACTAACCAATCAAAGAGTGACACTTGTCCCTAGTTAACGGTTAGATAAGAAAAATCCACGTCACCGGTGACCGCCAAGGTGGAAGTCTCTAATTCGATGTGCGAGAGTAAAGAATGGGACAAAGAAAGAAAAACCCCTCAAGGATGCTACTTAAAGGATGAAGTAGAAGAGTGCTATATGGACAACTTTGCCGAAGATAATTATTTGAGCAAGGGAACATCTAAGGGATAGGAATGGGTGGTGAGATCGCTAAGAGATCTTAATCTCAAGTTAGAATATCAAATCAATCCATTAAGAAATTATGGCAAAATAATTGAGGAAAAATGGATACACCTAAGACATGAGGAGGAAGGGGTTTAAAGTACAAAGGGAATAGTGGCACTAATGATGCTTCCAAAAGTGTATGGCAAGAATATGAAGTGTGGTAAGAGCGATGCTAATTGGAAATGACATGAAGCATTCAAACTACTCCGACCAAAATGGGTACAAGAAATAAATGCTAACCACATAAGATGAGTTGTTGGGTGGGGAGAATAAAATTGATGAAAATGAAAGAAACCTGACCATAAAATACTTATGATAGGAGTGGATAAGCCTCCAATGAGTAAGAAAGTATGAGAAGTTAATAAGGATAAAGTCCACATAGTAAGTGGATGGTAAGTGGATGCTGGAAGAAAAGGTAGAACCTCTCATGATTATCATTAAAGGGATGAATGAGAAGATCTTGGAAGAACAAGCATTAAGCCTCCAATGGAGCTTTGTAGGAGTACTGTATAATGGATAAAATGGTGAGAATTTGGTATTGAGAAATTTCAAATTTCAAGAAATGGAGATTTACAAGATAAGTAAGAAATGACCAAATAATGAAGTTGTATACATTGAATGTTTGGATAACGTTCAAGGTAGTTGAGGAATACTACAAGTAATAAGAAGGGATGAAGTCCTATGATCCCTAAATGATTAGAAATTAAGGAACAATTGTCAAGAGAATGTCCTGGAAGTATAGTATACGATGACATTATTTGTCTTCATGTGAGCTTTCCTTGATGGCGTTCTCAGTACTTCATGTTCCTACACGATATGAACATCCTTGTTCATTATCCCTTAGCCAAATAGCTTTCATTCATCATGAATGGATGAAATACTCAAAGTTTTTAATTAATTACAATTAGGTCCCTAAAGTTTTTTTCTTTAACTTTAGGTCCCTAATGTCGATTTTTCTCCAAACTGAGTCCCAAAACTTCTAAAATTCACCTTAGGACCTCAATTTATTCAAAATCACAAAAGGGGTTCAAGTGTCTCAAATTTCCAATTTGGTCCCCAACTTTTCCAAAATTATCATTTTGCCCCTACTTTACAAAAATAGTAAAATTGATCCCAATAATTCCAAAAATTGACCAATTGGTCCTCCAATATCTTTTCCATGCCTAATTGACCCTCAATTTTAGGAAATTTCACTTTAGTCCCTCGAATTTTTGAAATCCCCAAAATTTCCTCAATTTTCCCCCAATTTCAACCTTCCAACCTAACCAAATTTGATTTTATCAAATTGACTGATCAATTGAAGTTAATTGTTGAAATTGAAGGTGGATTTGAGTTCCTACACATTCATACAATTCAATTGCACTTTCAATCGCATGAATTGACGCTAGAATGAGCTCAAACGAAACTTCACCGAAAAACTGAACGAAGAGAGAGAAAGCTTCGAAAGCTTACCGTTGGGGCGCGACGGTCCGAGTTTTCAATATGGGAAGATAGCTCTTGTCCTAAGGTTTCTCATAGGATCAAAAATCACCTCAATTCATGTCAAATTGAGGAATAATTTAATTAGTAAATATCTGTTGGTTCTCTCTCTAGCACCGATCAAAATTTACGGTTAGTAGCCAAATTGACTAACCTTTCCACTCTAATTCAATTGTATGCGGGCTATGAAAGTGTTGGAAGGGCTTGGTTTGGCATGAGAAGGGCTCGATTTGGCTATTTTCAGCTAGGCTGAAATAGGGCAGCTTCGATTCATCGAAGGTGCTTCACTGTTCTATCACGTCGGTAGTTCTCCAGGGACCCTTGAGCAAATGGAGACTACAGTTGTGTAGCCAACTTCTCCTGAATCTAAAGAACCCGACCACGCCTTCTTTGGCTCAGAAAATGCCCAAGTCAGAGCTCTGGTTTGAGCTTCACCAGAAAATAGAGAAGTGGGGAGAGAGTGAAGTTTTTAGGTGTGAAGAGGATGAATGAGGAGGGGCTATTTATAAAGGAAGTTCAAGAACTTCTTGGCCGTTCGATTGGCGCTTTAATGGCAGTCATTTATTGCCTGAAACTCCCTGGCTGAAGACTTTTCATCTTCATCGGCGCTGCTCGACTTTTCAGTGAGTGAACAATGTTATCATCTGAAGGAAGAAAATGACACTGTTTCGAACCGAACCAGACCAGTCTGAACAAAGTTCAACGCTTAAACCATACGGTTCAGGCCCGATTCGACAAAGTTTTTCAAAATTAAAAATTTGTAAATTTATCTAAATTTATTCTCTATCCAATGGTGGCCTCAATTCTCCAATTTGAATTTTCTAAGCTACCTAGAAAAATAAATTTTACATCCGGTTCAATAGTGGTTCAAACTGGTCCAAACCGGTTCAGATCTGGTTCACCTGGACTGGTCTGATATTCTTTCCCAAATTGTCCTAAAGTCTCTTTCCCAAGTTTTTATGACTCTTTAGGTCAGTCGGGAGTTGTAAATTTTCTAATTTGCCCGTTTTCTAGTGGTCGTGGTTTGTGAACCAATTCAGTTTTGTCACTTGGTTTGACTGGTTCTTTTCCCAATTTCCCTTAACTCCAAAGGTCAGAGTTTACACTTTTGCTTAGGAACCCCACACTTTTTCTCAATAAGTAGGAATCCTTATTGGATGGATGTTATGGCTATTAAGTTCAAAGCATCTCATTAGAATCAGATGTAGTATCTAGGCATGTCAATGGGACCTGAGACCCAAGCTTCGGGTCCCTACCTAACCCGAGCAGACTCGAGGAGTCTTGGGTTTATTCGGGTCCATGCTCGGGTTTGGGTCCATAGATTGGACTCGAGACCCGATCCTTGGGTCCCACTTACTAGACCCGAGTTTCGGGTCCAACAAAGTGGACTCGATGGTGGGCCCATAATACTTTTAAATTTTTTTTACTTTTTTAATTAAAACACGTCGTTCAATTAAATTTAGAAAAAAAATATTAGAAAATCTTAATAAAAAATATTATTTAAAAATTATTCTATTTTTTCTATCATTAATATTCTCATGATACTATATTCTTTTTTCCTTTATTAAACACTAATAAATTATTTTTCTTTTATTATAACATAATATATTTATAAATATTTTATTACCATACTATATTACTTATTTTTCATTTATTAGACCCTAATAGATTATTTTTCCTTTCTTAAACCCTAATAAATTTATAAATACTTGAAATAATTACAATAAAAAATTTTATATTATATTAAGTTATATTTATAATTAATTGTATTATTTAATAATATATTCAAAATTTTAAGATAATTAAGAGATTTATAATTTATTTTTAACTAAAAAATTTAATTTAAATTATATAAATAAAATTGTATATATCAATAATTATACATAAAAAATGTCAAATGAATAAAAAGTGTTAATATGGAACCACCCAAATACATTCATACGCATATAACTCACACTATTATCACTTTTATTTTTATGTATGTAAATGAATATCAATATTTAATACGTTATTATATCCTAATTTTCTCATATTATTAGATGGTTTTTTATTATTTGTAAATTAAATTTAATATAAAATTATAATAGTAATTTATTAGATAAAGTAAAACTAATAAGCATTTGAAAATTTGAATTTTCAAACAAATATTAAAAATTTTATATATTATAATAATTTAAATTTTTTTATTTTTAGTAAAAAATATATATTAAAAAATATAAGATAGACCCAAGCAATGGGTTCGGATCTAACTTCTGGACCCGAGCCTCGGGTCCAGTCGGGTCTCAGGTCCAGCAGACCCGAGATCGGGTCGAGTCTGGGCCCAACCAAGTAGACTCGAGCTCGGGTTCACTTGGGCGCGGGTCTGCTGGGCCCAAGCTCGGGTCAGACACAGGTCCGCTAAAACCCGCCCCAACCCGAGCTATTGACATCCCTACTAGGATTTAGTGCCCCACATCAAGGTGGTCACATTGTAGAATGCAAATGAGTTTATAAGATAAAAGAACACCCAAATAACTTCATTGCTCGCTATAAGACCTACCTTGTTGCCAAAGGTTTTTCCTAACTACCTCACATTGACTATAATGACACATTCATTCTTGTCATCAAACTCATTACCATTTCGGTAATTATCTTCCTATCAATGTCTCTTAACTATAGCATTCATTAGTTTAATGTCAATAATGCTTTTTCTCCATAGGCATCTTAGTGAGAAAGTTTATGTGAATCAACCACCATATTTTGTGGATTCTATATTCTCACATTATGTTAATTGGCTTCCTTGTTGTCTATATGAACTCAAACAAATTCATTATGCTTGGTTATTACAGTTAAGTTCATTCCTATTTTAAATGAGCTTTTCTAGATCTATTGTTTATAGATATCTCTTTATCTATCAAATATTATACTTCATTATTTTCCTTCTCATTTATGTTAATAATATTATACTTATAGGATCTACCCTATTGGACTATGTTAATTGTGCTCTGATTTCTCTCTCAATTACTTAGGCCATTTTTATTATTTCATGGCATTGAGATATATAATTACTCACTTGGGCTTTATTTAACTTACTAAAAGTATATTTGTAGTCTTTTATCCAAGGTTGCCATGAGTACTTGAAAGCTCATCTCTACTGTACTTGTCTCAAATTTATATCTTTCTCTTAATAATGGTTCATAATTGTTTGATCATACACTTTATAATTAAATTGTTGAATTTATGTAATATTTTACTCTCACTTATCTTAACCTCACTTATGTTAATTTATAGACTAACCCACCACTGTCGATTGAATTTTTGTCAAACATATCTAATAATATATTTAGGGACTCTCCACTTTGGGCTATTCATCTGGTGAAATTCATCATTTTTTATGCATTATTTTTCTAATATTGATTCGGTTAGTAACCTTGATGACCGACTATATATTAGTGGATTCACAATCTTCTTGAGTCGTAATTGCATCTCGTGAAGTTCTAATAAACAATATACAATAATCCACTATAACATGAAGACAAAATAAAAGAGCATCGAAAATGCCACGTATTTGGATAGGGTCTATTCTCTAAAAAATTTATGTTGTCTTTATGCTATCCCATCCTCTAGTGTGATAATTTATATGTTATGTATCAAACAACTAATCTAATTTCTCATACCTAAACTAAACATATTGAGATGGAATACAATTTTGTTAGGAAATGTGTTACTCATTTTCTAAATTTCTCATTTGTATTTCATATTTTACAAATTGTTGTACGTAACAAAAGAGGATTATTCTTTTTTTTTTGTCATCCATTACCTCAAATTGTGTATAAATGTAACAATTGAAATGAATGAAATGTATGTAGAATATTTCATAGAACCTACATTTCATACAACTTTACTGGTAACTTGTAGTTGAGATGTTATGAAAAAATATTATCCTAGATTTTCTTGAGAAGAATGGGAAATGTGCAAAATAATACCTAATGATATTTTTATCCCTATATAAGAGAGATGGAAACGATCTTGAAAAAATTATAATTATAAGTATAAGTTTAGAGAATTTCCTCGTGCGTATAGATAGTGAGTTCAAGTAGTGTTTTTATAATATACATATTCAATTTAATTATTTGTTTGATTTAAGTCTATTAGTGAATCTAAATCCTACTTGTACTAATGAATATAACTTAATATATTTTTGTTTGAGCAAAAAACAAGATTATTTCTTTAGTAAATTTTAAAATAAGTTTCTAATTATTTTATAAAATCTTAATATTTTTTTATTTGATTCAAATAATATCATAATATTTTTTAATATCATTAAAATAAAAACATTAATATTGGAAACTCACTCTCAAATGTACAATATATTAAAATTGATTCAACTATAAACTTATATAGAAGCTAATATTGAAACTAATATTATAAATTAAAAATAATAGTTGTAATTAAAATTTTCTATTTTAATTGTATATGATATATTACAATTTATTAGTAATTAATTTATATGTAAAACCATAAAGATATTAACATAAATATAAATATTAGAAAAAAAAAGAATAGATCTTTAAATTGAAAAAATGTGATATTTCAAGATCATCCATGTAAGCTTTTACGTCGTCTACATTGTGAACTTATTTTTATGTATAATTTCAATTCTAATAAATATATATAAGTTTTAATAAATGCAACCTTATTTTATTTTGGAAGTGCTAATAAGCTCTTGGAAGTGCTATCAATACACGGTACAACAGAGAAAAGGCCCCATATTATTGACAATTATCATAAAAGTTAGACTGGTATTTAAAAATTTCACTCTTGTTTTTCTTTTTAATTTTATAAAAACCTTTCATCTATCGACAATTTCTTGAGGCGTGCTCCAATGTCTTTTCATCATATAGACCATGTCTTCATAATTAGCCTTCATTAAGACCTCCATACACCAAAAACGTATTAGTGCTACCTTTCTTGAGGTAGATAGGCTTATTGGTTCTTTTAATCCTGTCTTTGGGGGATGGTTTTACGCCCGCCATCCAATAGATCCTTGGGAGAGTGACAGAAATTGAATAATACCATGTAACCTTAAGCAACAATTTGTCCACATCTTACATGTCCACCGTAACAAAACTGAGGCCATGTCATTTCAAACTTTGGGTTTAAAACGACTCAACCTTCTAAGTTCTTGAGCATGTTGAGTTAGCGGCTGTAGATCTATCATCCCAACCTCAATGCAAAAAGAGTAGCTTTCAACAAATCTAGTCCTTTGTTTGCCACGGGAGTTTCGCTATAGGTAAGATATTACCTCTCGCTCTAGCATGAACAAGTTTCTCTCAATTGAACAAATCTTGAATGTCGAGAATATCGGCAAGAACACCTGCTGCTGTAGTGTCGTTACCAGCTCCCGCACCTTGAATCACCAATGGCTGTTGACTGTAGCACCGGCTGTATATTTCAAGCTGCATTTACATCCAACAGAAAAATCATTATGTCAGGAAACTGTAAATTGAATTTCTTATTTCATTGGAGCAGCAGTAAGGGTGATGAGATCCGCAAGTCAAAAGGGAAGGGCTCCTTTGGAAATAAAAAGAAAATATATTTTGCAACTTCATGAAAGGTCAGAAATAGAAAGATAAAGCCCTTGATTTCTACAATAACTTTAGCATAAACTTACCACATTATCACTCCCTTTCAACCTTCCCAAAGCAGAATTCTTAGGAAGCTCTTGAATACCGACTTCACATCTGCAGAAGAAGTAAACTTATATATGGTATTTGAAAATGGCAATACTATGAAAATCATTCAAGTACCTTGAACCCTCAAGGACACAAACATAACGGAGAACATTGCCATGTAAAGAAGCCTTCTGGACTCTATCATTGATATATTTGTCAAGCAATGGGAGCCCAGTGGACATAAACTCATCAATTGACATCTTAGAAGGACTCATTTCTTCTGGGTACAAGCTTTCGACCTGTAGAGCCATATCTGTCACAATTATATTTAAGAATATTGCAGACAATCATTGACCCAGCACAGATGGTTAAAGAAAATGGCCATCTGAAAAATCACACTCATTCACACTAAGTTAAAAAAGGAAAAGAGAGAAGCCTCAAGCTGACCTTTATGCTATCCATCACGATTCTACTTCCAAGAAGTCTGGCTAGGATTAAAGCCTGATTCACAATTCAAACCAGCATGGTTGTTAAATTTTGTCCCACATCAAGGTCGGAGGCATAATTTTTTACTTGAGAAGAAAGTTTCAAATGATTATAGACATCTAATTTAAATTACAACTAAAAATTGAACAAAGGCACGAAACTCTTAATATGAAAGTTTTAACAAATTTGAAACCTTTCGTGCAACATCCATCCCTCCTAGATCATCACGGGGATCTGTAACAAGAATGTTTAAGTATTAAAAACCAAAACCAACCACCACTACTTTCCACTGCATGAAAATTGCCAAATGTATATCAATAGGAATTATATCTGATAGGTCAAGAGGAAAGATAATGAAGGCTAAATTTGGAGGGACACAAAGAAACCTGGCTCGGTATAACCCAAGCTTTTTGCTGCTTTTACTATTTCACTTAGTGGCTTCCCGTCTTCAAGCTCACTCATTACATATCCCAATGTACCTAGCACATATTAACATGACCAAAATTTGGGATCAGTATACAATGCCATGATCTCAGTAGAAAAAGATTGTCTAAATAATTTCATACCACTCAAACTCCCAACTATACGTCTAATAGGATCTCCAGATGAGAGTATACGATTTAATGATGCTATGACAGGAAGACCAGCCCCCACCTATCAAGAAAATCATCATGAAATCAGTTAGTAACACTTGTAATAATTTAAAACACAATCTTTACCCATTTAAGGGTTTCAGTATGAAGCATCAAGGAAGAGGAATCTGAAGTGATTACATCTTAAAATCTATTTCTTCACATGAAAAGTTTGCATTTCATTGCAGGCAGGATTGCCTCAAGAAGATTAACTGATTTGTTGAAAGAAAGCATTAACACATCTATTGAGTTTCCAAATTACCATAATAGATGATAATTTTGCATTCGTGGTTCCTCATTCTATGAAAATACAGTGGTACTTACAGTTGACTCATGCCGAATGTGTCGGGGTTGGGATACCAATTTATCATAGTGCTCCTTCAAAGAAGTAGAAGAATGTCATTCCAGTATCTGAACATTGATTTTGGGAAGAAGCAAAAGATTTTGGGAAGTTGTGGTTTCATTTAACTATATAATGTACTTACAGAATTGACTTCACAAACAATAGGTAAGAACTTTGAATTATAAATTAGAACTTCCACTCTCATATCTCTCTTAACTATTTTCCTAAACAAAAGTTACATATGAAACAGAATTTGAAGAACAGAGATTCGTGGTCAGCCCGAGAAACCTTTTGATAAACACAATAGCATAGTTTGGTTCTTCTCAAACTAGAGGGAATATTTTATTACCATCAAGGAAGTAAGTGGTTTCTTGTTAGCCAGAACGATGCAACAACCCAGATCAATTGCACGAGTCAGCAAATCAATAGTGTCCATAGTAGCAGAACAATCAACAACGGCCAAACCTGCACTAGGAGATTCCATATCCGCAAAAAACAATGTTAGGAGTTCAGGGATTCTTTTTGATCAACCCCAGTTCGAAAAGTCAAATCAAATCCATACGAAAACGAACCTGTTGCTTTACCAAGGAGTGAAGCAATTTCTATAACTCTCTGTGGTAATTCGGAGTGTCCGTATATTTGGCATTCACCTAAAAATTCAAAAATAAATAATCTGAAACCATAATAAATCCATTATCAAGTGTCAACAGAAGCGTCCTTTCATGAGAACGGTATGGATTACCAAAGCTGCGGAGCGTCGACAAAGAAGAACCAGCTGATTTGATCCTGCAAGCTTCGAGAAGGAATCTATCGTCCAACTCCGAGACTGAAACGTCCGACGCAGCAACAAGCGATTTGCTGTCGCATACTCCGATGACCCGCAATTTGATTCCCTAACATCAAATACTCGCCAATATTTCATATATTCCAGCTCAATCGTGCAGAGAGGACGATGGACAGAGAACAGGAGCTGGTCCCAGTACTCGCGTACGTGCAAATGCAAGAAGAAAGTGAACGGAAATGAAGATAGTGAAAAACCTGTTGAGCATGGAGTGATCGGCAGGAGACAATGTGCTGGAGGAGCTGTCGCCCGACGCCACCGCATCCGAGCAGAAGCAGAGGTATCTTCTTCATTTGTACTGCGTACTACTCTCTCCCCTGTGTTCGTGAATGAGATGTTCGTTCTCTCTCTGAAAAGTGAAAAGCCTGATCTAGCTTGACAGAGACAATGACGGTTCTCTGCGGCGACGTCCACTCTTGTGTGTGCTCCAAGGTGCAAAGAAGCGGTGATTGTATGAAGTAATCGCAGCCGTTGATTGCATCAATGATACTTGACGATTTCCTAGTAATTTAACGGTGACTTTGGTTGCCTTCTACATGCCCGTTGTTTTCTTCCCCCACTTCGGCGGCTTGTCGCGAAGTTTCGTCTCTTACCTCACTTTGTGGACCCCACGTTCATTCATCGTTATCCGTGCAGTGGGCAAGTCCGATTCCGATCTGTCACTAATTCCCTTGCCTGTCATCTACTCGAGGGCGTGCTGTGTCTTCTTTAATGTTGATGCTCAAGATAACTTCGAAATGCCTTGCACTCCTGCTGTTTTATCATTAATTAGAGAAAGCAATAGCCTTTGATTGGATTATTTCTTGGGATTGAGTCATGCAGCGATGTGATCTCTATTCTTGCTCTGTACTGATCTTGACTGCGCTATGTGAGCTATATACATCTATAATTACCCTTACCTTTGTTTAAATTCCCCGAATGAATCATCTAAATATAATGTATTATTAAGGAAATTATCCGGTGACTGCACAAGTGGAATAGATATTACTGAATTCGTTGATAAAGTATTTCTCATATAGAATTTGTAATTGGAACGCCGGAATACACTAATAGATATGCCTTAAGAAGAAGTGTAACTAAAAATAACTAGCAGAAGAGCAAGACATGCTATTAAATCTGAGTATAACGAAATATCAAATAAATTTAAACAAGGAAAAGGCTCTGATTGGAGCAGAGGTAGTTTTTCTATTAGTGAGATCTAACTGATATCTAAGAACTCTATAATTTTGTAGCAGTTAAAAAAACCTGAAGTTGTATTTGGAAGAGTGTAATGTACCTTGATCAATAGTTCTCTGTATTTGTGAATATTCTTGTGCTATGAAAATCAGCTATTTGTTCAGATACTCTCTGGTTGGTCTAAGGTTAAGTCTAATTTTACTTATTTTAGACTTCTCACTTGCTTTAAATGAGCGTGTGTACCGGATTGGATGGGATCAACACACTCCTTAATTTTAATAGAGGCGTAGTTATAAGTTCAATTGTACTTCTAATAGTTCTTAAATGTCGAACTATTGATTTGTTTGTAATCTACCATTTCCAAATTTGATTCATCACTTATCGACATAAAACAATTAATTGGATAACAAAGAAGCTTAGGAGATACATTTACAAGATTTGAAGTAAAAATTATTTAATTAAGGCAATATAGCGAACTATTATGGAAACTATTTTAAATTGACACATATTCAAATACATTTGTAAGACTATAAAATACTATACTAAAAATCTTTTAAAGCAAGATAATCTCAAATCTTTAAGGGGGAATTTGAATGGTTGTAGATGAATAAAAATGAACAAATTATAGATTATTTTGTAAGTAACTTATATCAAGTCTCACCCCAATTCACCCAAATACATTTGTAAGACTATAAAATACTATACTAAAAATCTTTTAAAGCAAGATAATCTCAACTTATATCTTTAAGTGGGAATTTGAATGATTGTAGATGAATGAAAATGAACAAATTACAAATTATTTTGTAAGTAACTTATATCAAGTCTCACCCCAATTCACCCAAATACATTTGTAAGACTATAAAATACTATACTAAAAATCTTTTAAAGCAAGATAATCTCAACTTATATCTTTAAGGGGGAATTTGAATGGTTGTAGATGAATGAAAATGAACAAATTACAGATTATTTTGTAAGTAACTTATATCAAGTCTCACCCCAATTCACTCCGGGTGATTCAATAAAAATTATTATATTCACTCATACTACAATAGTGGATAAATTCACCAATAAAATAATAGTGTGATTAAGAATTATAGTAAAATTTATACATCATTTTAGTAAAAATTAAATTTTTTTTATAAATAGTGTACCAAAAAAATTATACAAATAATCTGATAATACAACCATGGATAATCATATAAATTAGATATTTTGTAGGTATGATTCAAGATTTGTACCTCAAGATGCGATCAATTGTTTAAATGATGTACTAGCCTTACCTTACCTCACTTAGACCACTACATCAATTATGACCTACAACTTCACCACATGATATATATATATATATATTCATAATTTCATATATTATGTTATTTTCATAATTTTCCAACTTTTATAACTCATGACTTAAACTTTCTGTATTCATTTATAATCGAGTCGACTTCTCTCGCCCCAATTACAATATTAATAAATTAAAATATTTAATCACATGCAACAATAATAATATGACCTAACAATGCTTGAAAGTCAAGTAACTTCTTATTGGCTATATGAAAGTGTGTAGTCATGTGCACTAACATAGCCAACACTTCATAGGTCTCATATGGATGTTAACACATCCTAAGGTACCATGTTCATTACCTGCTAACTCCTTGTCAATGCCTATTTACACATACCCGCTAAATTCTTAGGCGTAGAGAGGTGTACTCTAGAACTTACCTGTACATTTTTTGGAGTCCCATGTAATCTGGAAGCATATTTGATATCGCTTATCCTCTGCTTCCAATTACTATGGGCGTTAGAACTACCTTAATAGGTATTCTCATGATACCACAACTTTCTCAATAGGCATATACCAAAACAAACATATACAATCATCAAACATGCTCAATTTCACAAATTCTCGGAGTTTGGTCCTTATTTCGACCAACTCTATCTTATACATTATTTAGGGGTGTTGTGCTCTCAATTCATTCAGCCTTATCATTCGACTATCATTTTTTCACGGTCTATAGATCTTATTTTTTTATTTATTTACACATGTCGTATTTCTTATGTGCATACTTCCATGTAGTTTTCCACCATTTTTATAATATTTTACAAAGCACACCACATATACATTTATGAAATTCATGAAAAACCATGAAATATATGAGTCAGTCCAATTAGGACTCGACGTCAATACTCTCACTCACTGTTATTATCGGAACTTGTTCGTCTCGACAGTTTTTCTTTTAGTCTCGAGATGTGTGATCCCCGTATGAACAATTGTGGAATATTACTCTACATAAATCATATTACAAATATATAGTCAGTTTTGATCTCTACTTGGTACTCATATGATATCCTGTAATTTTCCAAAAATTACAATTTTTTCTCTCGGGTCCGGTTCGCTCGACTAGTGTGTTGACAACCATTTTAACTAAACTTCTTCTATTATTTTATCATACTTATTAGAGGTTGTAACCATATTTTGTTATATCTGCCAAAATTCCTAAAATTCTCTAAGTTTCCAATTAGATACTAAACTTTTTCAATATTTACATTTTGGTCTATAAGTGGGTAAAATTACCATTTTCCATTATACCTCAAAACTCCCTCATTTCGAACCCTAGAGTTTCGAAGTCTCTTATTTGGGTCCACAGTTTTCCTTTATACTCATTTGGGCCCTTAAGTTCCTTATAATCTCTTTTTGTTCCCCAAATTCTATTATTTACACTTAGATCCCTAAAATAGGTAAAATTATAAATTTTTCCTTATATATCAAACCCTTCATTTTAATCTCTAAACTTCTCGTGTCATGCCCCTTCCCAATTTTCGGTGCGAATCAATGGTAACCTGCCACATCCCCTTGATACTACAAAGGTGGGTACCATCACCCTTGTAGAAGTGAATAAAATGCTTAGAATAATAAAAAGTTCAACCTCTTTTAAAATTATTTTGAAGATTATACAACTTGTAAAATACAAAAAAAAAACCTAGGGAATAACAACAACCAACAAAATTTAGAACCTTCATGTTAATTCCATGAGATACATACCTCAAGTTTATAGTGTGTTCGTCACTTGTAACCATTCCACGAGTTTCTTTCGTTACTTGAAAAATGTTTAGGGAGGGGGTGAGCTCCCATTTTAGTGAATGAGCTTACTGATGTCGAGTCACTTAATAGCCTCACCCTGATTCTCTACCCAAAATATCTTACATGTAGTGATTCTTTTATAATTTAACCATATAAAAGTATATAGGTTCAATTTCCCATGGGTTAATTAATTGTTTACACTATCATAATACTTTATTTATCCTTAGGTATTTAACTTTAATAGTTATTCAAATATCAATTCTAAGTTCAACATATTGTCGCGAGTAAATCACACATGAATAAAATTTCTCCCCACACATGAGAGCTCGGGGTGATGAGTATGTTTGTGTTGTATGACACACTCATAAGGTATTATAAAAATCTTGTCTCCTCATTAGTATGTCGATATAGTGCAAATCAATGGTAACCTGCCACGTCCCCTTGATACTACAAAGGTGGGTACCATCACCCTTGTAGAAGTGAATAAAATGCTTAGAATATATAAAAAGTTCAATCTCTTTTAAAATTATTTTGAAGATAATACAACTTGTAAAATACAAAAAAAAACCTAGGGAATAATAACAACCAACAAAATTTAGAACCTTCATGTTAATTCCATGAGATACATACCTCAAGTTTATAGTGTAGAGTGTTCGTCACTTGTAACCATTCCACGAGTTTCTTTCGTTACTTGAAAAATGTTTAGGGAGGGGGTGAGCTCCCATTTTAGTGAATGAGCTTACTGACGTCGAGTCACTTAATAGCCTCACCCTGATTCTCTACCCAAAATATCTTACATGTAGTGATTCTTTTATAATTTAACCATATAAAAGTATATAGGTTCAATTTCCCATGGGTTAATTAATTGTTTACACTATTATAATACTTTATTTATCCTTAGGTATTTAACTTTAATAGTTATTCAAATATCAATTCTAAGTTCAACATATTGTCGCGAGTAAATCACACATGAATAAAATTTCTCCCCACACATGAGAGCTCGGGGTGATGAGTATGTTTGTGTTGTATGACACACTCATAAGGTATTATAAAAATCTTGTCTCCTCATCAGTATGTCGATATAGTGCCCTTGAATCATCTATATATCCCGGTTGCCCACCAACTACCTTGTACGCAGGTATACATGTACCTCACTCTCCCTCTGCCTGCCCCACACTAAGGCACAATTAGACCTCTCATAGACAAGACAACCTTTATATCACACATGCCCACCTTATTACTCCATCCCTAGTCAACCCCAACCCTTGACACAACCTCTCATAGGTGTCCCATCGATGCCCATCACGACAAACATATATATAGTCATGCCAAATATAATCAATGATATCCATAATAAGAGGTAGTTATCATGATAGTGCATAGTTATGCTCATAATATCATATGTATTTTATTCATGATAAGAGATAACTATCAAGATCTACACAATCATGCTCATAATATGTAAACCCCGTTTTTTCAAAATAAGAAGCCGGAAATGAGAATTTGAAAATTTCGAGAGAAAATTGTGGTTCCAAAGTAAACCAAAATTGGTAAAAAGTAAACCAAAACAGGAATTGGACAATCACAGGTGTTCAATGAAAATAAAAAAAATAATGGAAATGGATCATGAACAAAATTGAATGTGAGAACCAAACTAGTACAGGGTGAATTGGACATGAACCAGGATTGAACTAGGATGTGAAAACCAGATTCATTTTTCTTGGTGACTTAAAAATGTCAATTTGAGAAATTGAAGTCACTAATTTGTATAGATTGAATTTAGAAATTTTTAATTTTTAGAAAACTAGTCGAATCGAGCCTGAACCGACCAATTTTCGATTTTGGGTCATCGAACCAGTTAACGGTCTAGCCGGTCAATGGACCACATACCAATTCAGTGTCCAGTTAGTGCGCACAACCAATCAATGCACAACATATGGCAAAGTGTGTCCAGTCGACCGCTCGGTCAGCGTTTGAAAGTGTTGACCAATCAGAGTGTGATACGTGTCCCTAGTCAATTATCAAACAAAGAAAATCCATGTCATTGGAAGCTTACCAATGGGTGCGTGACACATGACCTTAATAAACTTAGGAGCCTTGTCAAAAGAGTTGACCAATGAGAAATTAACATGTGGTAAAGGTGACAAATCAGCGACCGACTAGGATATCATATAATAGTCGACCAATCATAAGTTGAAACGTGGCAAATCCATGTCGGATGGCCACATCCAATGAGAGGCTGACACGTGGTAATGACACAATGCGTCAGGTGCAAAATTAGAAGAATTTAAATCAACCAATCAGAGGATGCCACATGTCATGGTCAACTGAAGGGCATATTTGATCAACGATTACGTAGAAGAGAGCGACCAATGGGAGGTCACCACGTGGCCAGTCAATGAGTCAACGGATGACTTGGACATTGAGTCGGAGGCTGCATCAGCAAAGCCATCCAATCACTGCATGTTATGTGGTAGCTCGCATATATAAAGTTCGCATGTGCGAAGCTCGCACGCGCGCACACAGTGTTGTGTTCAACCTCTAATCAGTTGGGAAAGGGAAAGGCCAAACGGTCGCCATTACTCCAACGGCCAATAAACCTCTCCCATAAGACCTTAAATCGGAGAATTTATGGCCCATCGATGGAGGAACAAATAGAACGGCCAGTCCCCAAGCTCCCTATATAAATAGCTCCCATCCATTCATCCTCTCCATCCATTGAAAGCCTGAAGAAGATGAATCACTCAAATTTATGACCCTCTCTAAAGCAAAGCTCAAACATCGTCACATTTCTTCACCTCCAAACACAAATTTGGGTTCCTTGGGATCTGAGTAAGTTCTCCACCTTGCTGCATACTCCCTTCAGCTCAAGGATCACCGGAGAAGCACCAGTGAGTCCATAGATTACGACTACTCTGATTGTCGTGTTTGAGCAGAACCTTTTGAACTAAATTTGGGCCAGCCTCGAACCTCCTAAGGTGAGGTCAACCCTCTACGACTCTCCAAGACTCTCCATGACTGAGGTTTGTCCTCCCTCAGCCTTTGAGGTAACCCATTGCTGCCACATTTCACTAGAATAGTAAATTTACAGAGAGAGAACTATACAAACTTTGATAATCGAATTCTTCCTGATCAAGCTATCAATTGACATGGAATTTGATTTTGAGAGGATCATCTCGACGAGGGATAGATCCTCATATCAAGAGCTTCTACAATCTTGCCATTGCTGGTAAAAAAATCCAAGCTTTCTCTCTTCATAAATAATTTCCGGCGAAGCTTCGCATGAGCTCAATTTTAGGCCAAATTGGACCATTTAAAGCTTGAAATGATCGTGGAGAGGTAAGGGATGATTAACAGCATAATAGGAGATAAGTAACTAAGTTTAATTGGTCAATTTGATGAATTGTGATTTTGGGGCTATAACGTCATTTGGAAGAAATTGTGAAAATTGGTGATTTTTAGAAATTTGGTGATTTTTATGCAATTAGCATAAATTGAGGGTTAATTTCTAAATAACATGCAATTGGAGACCTAATTACAATTAAAATAATTTTTGGAAATTTAATTATAATTAAAAATGAATATCATGCCTTATGTGTAATTTTGAATAGTTTTATTTTAAATAAAATTATTTGGGGATAAAATTGCAAATGAAGTAAAATTTAGGGAATTATGGAAAATAATGGGAGATTTATTTATAAATAAAATAAAATTATGGACTCTGTGTAAATTAAAGAAAACATAGGGATTTAAGTGAAATTGTTGGATAATTGATGGATCCATTTTTCGTGATCATGTAAGTATGTAAGGAAGGCTTTTACCTACAATTGTGAGTTCAACCCGAGGCATCGAAAATCCATCCTTTACGAACAAGTCACAGATCTCTGGTAAGTGGGATTTATAGCATCAAGTCTAATTGGATTGATGATGCATTATTTAAAAGCATGCTTACTTATAAAATAAATATTTTCAATAAATATAATCCTTGATTGTGTGAAACTTCACAAACCATTTTGGGATTATATTTTTGTAATAACTATGAAACATGATAATAAGGCTACCCTTGAAGGGTGTATTGATACACTTCAAGGGGAATGATCGAGTTCCGACCGTCGATGCAGAAAATAGGCGAGACCCATGGTCGATAGAAAGTTGGCTAGATCTAGTTATGTGCAAGTGGGCCCAAGGCCACGATTTATGAAAAGTGAAGTGGGCCCAAGACTGTGTTTTGAAAAATTATAAAAGTGGGCCCAAGGCCAATGAAAACCGGTCAAACCTATAAATAAGTTCTAATTTAAGAGAATGATAAAATTATCATAATTTGATAATGTTTGCTGAAGTTGTTGAGCCAGAGTTGGGTTATAGTCCGTTGGCTAGCAACGTAAAGATAAAGGTCTTAAATCAAAAGACATATTTATGTGATTGTAAACGTTCAGACCTAAGGAGATGCCTGGTACGAGGTAGTATTAGTTTTAAGGGTTATTGGACGATAAGGTTGGTACAAGGGAAGTTATGTTGCTCCAGTATGTCTTGAAGCTCTCAAAGCTTCATGAGCACTAAGACCGAGGTGATAGAAGAGTGAGGTCTCATCCCTCTATATAGGGATCAAAGTATCGATAAGTATGGGGGTTAGGTCATGATGCTCACATAGACGATGTGGTAGAAGTTGTGGCCTCTCACCATGGTAAACGATAAAGACGCTCCGGGCCACTAGTGGAACATATCGAGATTGTAGACTCTAATGGTTAGTTTTGTGATCGTTTGATCCTTTTATTGAGAAAGAGTGTTTGTTTGTTTATGTAATACAAACCATGGTAGAAAAATCCACTATATATTTAATATGAGAAATTCTTCTAACTAGGAGGGAACTTTTTTTAAATCTGGTAAGAGACAAGTAGTGGATTTATTCGATAATCCTTTTCAAAATATAAGACAAGTTGTAGCTTATTTATCAGAACATTTTAAACTATTGTTTTGGGAAAAAGGTTAAATTGAGGTATATTTGAGTATGGGATGAATCATGTACAGGAAGTCACGATGTTAGTAGAAACCCTCATTGAGTTATAAACTCACCCCCTCCCTTACCCCTTTTAGATCCTAAACATGTCACAGAAAACGTTAGAGGATGAGCTACTAACCTGGTATGTGAAAAGCTTCTTTAAAATATTTATGGTATGCATAATCTATTACGACAAACTTTTGGAAAACTTATTTGATGCATTGTTTTCCTTTTGTTTTGAGCCTTACTTTTGTCAATACTATGATGATGGAAATGGTTCATATTATAGTGTTGGGAGAAGTGCCGAGTTGTTCACAAGGTTCTGTCCAAATCGGGTCGAGGTGTGACAACTTAAGTGGTATTAGAGCATAAGGTTTTTAAAGTTCAATTTTTGAAGAAAAATGGGTTTTAAAAATATGAAATCTTAGGAATTTGTTTTAAAAAATGCTGAAAATAGTTGCTATATAAATATTGTTAAACTAAAGGAAATGCCAATTTTGTAGGAGGATTCCCAAAAGAAGGAGAATCCAATCTAAGTCCATTGAGGTTGAAACAACTCCACAACTTAGGAACCAACCGAACTTGGGGTTGGGAAACACTAACCTAACTCTTACTCAACAAGAGGTCGAGAAAAACTTTTAGAAGGCCTATGCGAACTACGTTAAGGTGTTTAGGAAGCTTACCTATTCAAACCAACCAAGAGTTCGGACCTGCAACTCTCCTCAAGCAAACCTATGAGTGTGAAGTCATAGTGATGAGAAGATATGGAGTATTAATTATCAGGAGGGTCGAACTACCAAACTCTCAAGGTCAAGCCTCTTCCTCAAAATACGAGGAACCAAGCATGAATTCTTGCAATCGGTGTGGAAAGTACCATGGAGGCTAGTGTCCCTTAGAGAAAATAGTGTCAACTTCCAAATATTTGGAGTAAGAATCTCGCCAACAATCAGTGGTCAACTTGGAGTCAATCAATAAAGTGTGACTAGAGTTGTGAGAGTACTGGTAAGTAGTTTTTTTGCATAGTTCTCACAGTGCCCCAACCAGGTGTGATGTTAAAATTCCACATAAAAGTGGTTTTTCATTTCCAAAGTACTCATCATCCCAACCGGGTATGATGTGAATAATCCCACTCACCCGATATTAGTAGTGTATTTCTTATTAGTCGTCTTTTTGCCTCCACACAAGCTTATCCTTGCAGCATTTTTGCCCCCAAGGATTTCTTTATCCTTTATGCTTTTTCCTTCAATAAAGGTCCTTTCTTTATTCAAATTTTTATGAAATCACAAAAACTTTATGTTATCACACCCTATTGGTGTGATGGATGGAAATTTTATTTTGTCAGAAGTGTTCTCCCCTAACTGTGTGCCAATGCTTAAAACTTTTGGGAGATCTTCTTGATGAGAGCTGGAATAGCTCAAATAGGCCAAAGGCCTCAGTTTTGGAACTTGAGGGCTAAAACACCCGGTTTTTGAAAAATCACGAATAGTGGGCCCAAGGCTAGTTGGCACGAGTAGGAACTTGTAAACAAACATGATGTTAAGCCATGTAAATTCTTAATAAATGAATTATGTGATTTGGACATGGTATCAAGACAGGATCAACATACTCGATGGACTGGTGGTAGTATGACAGGACCATGTCGACGGACCAGTCTAGACAAATAGCTGTAGGTGAAGTTAAGGTTCGGGGCCGTTGGACCAGTGGCACTAAAGGTAAATGGCTTTGTGGAAAACCTTTGTTTGTGCATGCACTTGAGGTTCGGGATCATTAAGACATCCAAGAGGGGTAGTGATGCGTCCTAAGGGCTACTGGATGACATGGTGGAGATAAGGTGTCATGCCTAATCCGGTTTGGTCGGATCCCCGTGAACAACCTGCCACTCTCCCGGTTTATTAAGGGTTTTCCCCTCTTTTAAACCGTGGGGAGTAAGGCATCCTTCTTGCTTGTACCTTTCTTAGAATAACATTAATCAAAACTGCATGAAATTTTAAACTTTACATACCTATCTTGCAAGTGTGACTAATATGAGGTCTTTGGGTAAGTTTCCCTTGATTACTTGAAATGGGATATAAGGGAGGGGTTGAGTTTAATGACACAGTGAATGGGTGTTTAAGGTTTGACTCTTAGAAAATAGTTTGAATTGGAGTGTGCCAGACTCCTTATTTTCTTTTAAAACAATTCATCCTTAAAATCTCGGATTCATTGCCATTTCTCAATCCTTAATCATAAATGGTGTATTTATCAACCAACACACGCCCTTTATCATGAAGGGAACACACATTCGTAGGGCAGCATATCCACTGCACCCACTTGTGGCATCGGAGCAACTTTACTGGCCACCTATATAAAAGCACGTCCACTTCTACCCTGAGAATGAGTGGATGTACGCAAGATCCGACCTTCAATCCCGTAAAGAAAACCCCATGTCCGTATGAGGACAGAGACCTCATCCCGACTCCAGCCCGGTCTCATGCGCATGAAGCTAAGTTGAGCTTCCCTGACTGCTGGCACTACAAACTGCCCTTATCTCGACCATGTCATCTAGTAGCCCCTAGGACACATCACTACCCCTCTTGGGCATCTTGAAGGTCCCGTACCTCAATGCATGCACAAAAAAATAGTTTTTCTCATAAGCCAGTTAATCTTTGGTGCCACTAGTCCAACAGTCTCAACACTCAACTCGACATGTAGCTGTTTGTCTCGACTAGTCTGTCGACCTGCCATGTCTTACTACCGCGAGTCCATCGAGTATGTCGGTCCTATCTTGGTACCATGGACAAACATATCATTCATTTAAAGTTTTCATGGCTTAAACTCATGTTTATTTATGAGCTTCTGCTCGTGCCAACTGGCCCTCGAATTTTATGAAATTACACTTTAGTCCCTTGAATTTCCAAAATCCCCAAAATTTTCCCCAATTTCAACCTTTCAACTCAAACAAATTTGATTTCATCAAATTGACCAATTAAATGAGTTTAATTGTTGAAATTGAAGTTAGATTAGAGTTCCTACACCTCCATACGATTCAATTGCACTTTGAATCACACGATTTGACATCGGAACGAGCTCAAACGGAGCTTCGCTAGAAAATTGAACGTAGAGAGAGAAAGTTTCAAAAGTTTACCGTCGGGAGCGCGGCGGTTTGAGCTTTCAATCTTGGCAGATAGCTCTTGTCATGAAGTTTTTCCTAGGATCAAGAATCACCTCATTTCATGTCGAATTGAGGGAGAATTTGGTTAGTAAAGATCTGACGATTCTCTCAGTAGCACCGATCGAAATTTATAGAGGTGAGCCAAATTGGCTTACCTTTCTGCTCTTATTTAGCTGTAGGAGGGCTATGGAGGTGTTAGAAGGACTTCGTTTGGCATGAGGAGGGATCAAATTGGCCATTTTCAGCTCAGTTGAAAGAGAGCAGCTTCGGTTCGCCGGAGCTACTTCATTGTTCGATCACGCTGGCGTTTCTCCAGCAATCCTCGAAGCAAATGGAGACTATATTCAGGTAGCTAACTTCTCCATGAATCTAAAGAACTTGATGCCGCCTTATTTGGCTCAGAAAAGTGCCCAAATGGGAGCTCTGGTTTGAGCTTCACCAGAAAATGGAGCAGTGGGAAGAGAGTGGAGTTTTCAGGTGTGAGAAAGATGAATGAGGAGGGTCTCTTTATATAGAAAGCTCGGGGACTTCTTGGTCGTCCAATCGATGCCTTTATGGTGGTCATTCATTGCTTGAAACTCCCTAGCCAGAGAATTTTCATCTTCACCAGCACTGCTCAATTTTTTGGCGAGTGAACAATGTTGTCATCTGAATGAAGAAGATGACATTGTTCCGAACTAGATCATACTGGTCCGAACCGGGTTTAATGCTTAAATCGGTCGATTTAAGCCTAATTCGATCAAGTTTTTCAAATTAAGAAATTTTTAAATTCATCTAAATTCATTCTCTATTCAATGGTGACCTCGATTCTCAAATTTGAATTTTCTAAGCCACCTAGAAAAATGAATTTAGCATCCTATTCAATAGTGGTTCAAACCGGTCTAAACTGTTTCAATCCGGTTCACCTGAACCATTATGGTTTTCTTCTCCAAATTGTCCTAAGATCCCTTTCCAAGGTTTTTATGACCCTTTGGGTCACTCAAGATTGGATTTACATATGATTGGATTTATGAACTGGTTCAGGTTTTCTCACTCGGTCCAGTTCTTTCCTTGGTTTTCCTTAGCTCCAAAGAGCGTAGTTTACATAAGGGCAGTTTGTCATGCTAGCAGTCATGGAAGCTCGACATAGTTTCATGCGCATGAGGTTAGGGTGGGGTCGGGATGAGGTCTCTATCCTCATACAGATACAAAGTTATTTTTGGGTTTGAGGGTCGGATGTCGTGAACATCCACTCATTCCCAAGATAGAAGTGGACGAATTTTTATATAGCTGGCCGATAAAGTCGCTCCGACGCTACAAGTGGGTGTAGTGGATGGGCTGCCCTGCGAATGTGTGATTCCATTCATAATGAAGGGCATGAACTAGCCAGTTTAAACTTTGAACTCGATTTGGATCGGTTCGGTCTGGTTCGGAATAGTGTCGTCTTCTTCCATCAAAAGACAACACTATTCACTCACCGAAAAATCACACAACACCGATGAAGCTGAAAAGTCTCAGGCCACGGAGTTTCAGGCAATGAATGACCACCATTAAGGCACTAATCGGATGACCAAGAAGTCCCTGAGCTTTCTATATAAAGAGCCCCTCCTCATTCATCCTTTCCACACCTGAAAACTCCATTCTCTCTCAACTGATCCAATTTTCGGCGAAGCTCGAACCAAAGCTCCGACTGGGGCACTTTTTTAAGCCAAACAAGGTGAGGTCAGGTTCTATGGATTTGGGGAGAAGTTTGCTACACGCCTATAGTCCCCATTTTTTTTCAAGGGTCACCAAAGAAGCACCGGCGTGATCGAAAAGTAAAGCAGCTCCGGTGGACCGAAGATGCTCTATTTCGGCCGAACTAAAATTGGCCAATTCGAGTAGTAATACTGTAATACTGACTTGCGAATGTGTGTAACCTTCATGATGAAGGATGTGTGTTGGGTGATGACACACCGTGGTAACTAAGAAATAATAGAAAAACCCGAATTTTTAAATGAAGGGATTTTTTGAAAAGAAAGGAGTCAAGTACACTCTATATAAATATTTTTTTAGTCAAAAGATTTGAATCTTATTCACTGAGTAGTCATACTCACCTCTCTCTTATATCCCTTTCAGGAGATTTCGGAAAGCCTACCCTTAAAGACCATCAACTAAGACGCCTGTGAGATAGGTATGATGAATTTAAAAATGTTATGTAGTTTTGATTATGTTATTCTAGGAAAAAGGTGCATGTTTAAAGAACGCCTTACTCTTTACGGTTTAGGATAAGGGGAAACCCTTTAATAAACCAGGAGAGTGGTAGATTGTTCACGGGGATCCAACCAAACCAGGTTGGGGCGTGACAACTGTGCCCCCGATGGTAAGCTTTCGAAGCTTTCTCTCTCTAAGTCCAATTTTCCTGCGGAGCTCCGTTTGAGCTAATTTCGACACCAAATCATGCGATTTAAAGTGCATTTGAATCGTATGAAGGTTTAGGAACTCCAATGTAATTTCAATTTCAACAATTAAACTCATTTGATCAATCAATTTGATAAAATCAAATTCGACAGAGTTAGAAGGTTAAAATTAGGGGAAATTTGGGGATTTCAAAAATTAGAGGGACTATAGTGAAATTTCATAAAATTGAGGATCAATTGGGCATGATAAAGATGTTGGAGGACCAATTGGGCAATTTTTGGGGTAAAACTTACCATTTTTGTAAAGTATGGGCAAATGGTAATTTTGGAAAAGTTGGGGGACCAAATTGGAAATTTTGGAAATTAAACCCCTTTTTGCGAATTTGAATAAATTGAGGTCCCGAGATGAATTTTAAAAGTTTCGGGACTCAATTTGAGGAAAATCGACATTTAGGAACTTAAAGTTACAGAAAAATAACATTAGGGACCTAATTGTAAATAAATGAAAATTTGGGTTTCTCATTCATTTGGGATGAATGAGGGATATTAGGCCAAAAAATAATGAACAAAACTATTCATATCGTGTAGAAACACGAAGTACCGAGAACGTCAGCTAAGACGAGTTCGAGTAAGGACAACAAGCCGACTAAGAGAAATTTCATTACAAGATCGGGTGAGTGGGATTTTTATATCATACCCGGTTGGGATGATAAGCACCTCGAAAATAAAAACCCACTGCTAAGTGGTATTTAAAACTTCACATCTCGAAGGAATGATGTGAAAATCACGCGGAAAAACTATTTACTGGTGGTAGGTAGATCATACTCGGTTGGTATGATGAAACTTACCTGAAGGAAGTGGAAAACCCGTTCATTGGTTATGAGCGGAGATGTCCTCATACTTGATTGGTATGATAGATAGTTGAAAAATATATTTTTTTTTGAAAGTGCTCTCCCTTGACTGTGTGCCACTGCTTAAACAATTTGGGAGACCTTCTTGATGGGAGCTCAAATAGCTCTGTTAGGCCGGAGGCCTTGGTTTTGGAACTTGGGGGCTATTATGCCCAATTTTGAAAATCTCAAACAGTGGGCCCTAGGCCGGTTGGCACGAGCAGGAGCTCATAAAAAAACATGAATTATATGCCGTGAAAACTTAAGTAATTAAATTGTTTGGCCATGGTACCAAGACAGGACCAACATACTCAATCAACTAGTGGTAGTGCAACAGTATAGGTCTTCAAACTAGTAAAGACAAACTGTTGTAGGTTGAGTTGAGGGTCAGGACTGTTGGACCAGTGGCACCACAGATTATATGTCATCATGTGAAAAATGTTGATTGTGCATGCACTCTGTTTACGAGACCTTCAAGACGCCCAAGAGGGGTAGTGATGTGTCCAAGGGCTCTCAACGACTTGGTGGATATAAGGGCAGTTAGTCGTACCAGAAGCCTTGCGAAGCTCGACGTAGCTTCAAGTGCATGAAACCAGGGTGGAGTGAGGATGAGGTCTCTGTCCTCATACAGACATGAAGATTTATTACGAGATTGAGTGTCGGATGTTGTGAACATCCACTCATTCTCAGGGTAGAAGTGGACATGCTTCTATCTAGGTGGCTGGTAAAGTCGCTCCGATGCCACAAGTGGGTTTAGTGGACAGGCTAGCCTACGATTGTGTGTTTTACCTTCATGATGAAGGATGTGTTTTGGGTGATGACACACCATGGTGAATAAGAAATGGTGATAAAAATCAGAATTTGAAATGAAAAGGTTTTTAAAAGATTTTTGGACCACGAGTCTGGCACACTCCGAATCAAATATTTTTCTTAAAAGATAAATTTTAAAAACCCATTCACTGAGTCGATGTACTCACCCCCTCCCCTATACCCCTTTTAGTAACCTCAAAAAGCTTACCCTAAAGACCACCAGCTAATACGCCTGTAAGACAAGTATGATCAGTTTAAAATTGTATGCAATTTTGATTTATGTTATTTTAGAAAATGTGCAAGTTTAAAAGATGCCTTACTCTTGACGGTTTATAAACAAGGGGTAACCCTTAGTAAACCAGGAGAGTGGCGAGTTGATCACGGGGATCCGACCAAACCAGGTTGGGGCGTGACAACTTGAGTGATATTAGAGTCTATTTCCTTAAATTTATAATAAAGACTAGAAAATATAGTAACTAATAGGATTGATTTTAAAATTTTCAAATGGCTCCCAGGAGAAGAACCAAGAAAACTATGAATGACTATACTCAACACCCTGTCCACGTTGGAAGACAACCCTAGAAGCTTTCTAATGCCTGAGACATAGTAGAAGCCCAAAGGACCAAATGGGGAAGTATCTAGTACCACTAAGGAGTACGATACCATGACATGTTAGGGTCACAGTTTTATGTACAAAGGGAGCCAAGCCTAAAGCCATGAATGCCAGTATGGACGTATAATCTTACCAAGGAAGATACTTACTAAGAAAATCGTAGCTTCCTATCCTATGACTACTTTTTGTAATAGGGCTAAACCCCCAACATTTTGTGTCCCTCTATTAATGAAGTACGCAAAATTCTTAAATTTCTATCTCCCAATGATGTGATCTTGCTAGGAAGATGGCCCAAGGAAAGTAACCAAACAAACCCACACTACTATAGAAACTAGGGAAAATTTTCATTTCAGTTAAGGAAATTGAATCAGGAATTAAGAAACCTAGGAGGACTCTTAGAATGACCCTTTAGCAAAGGAGACTCAGCAAGAAAACTATCAACGTGTTCAGACTTAAGGACGGCGAAGCACCAAACCGTCAAAAACCCTAGAAAGGCCTCACAATACTCAAAGTAAAGGAGGAACCACAATGATTCACACCTGGGAATAAATATTTCATATGTGAAAGATGGGGACACTACATGAAGAATTGCGCAACCCTACTAAGGACAAGCACTAAGACAATCTTTTATAGGTGTAGGGGAGATAGGACAGGTAAAGAAGGACTATCCCATACCTCATAGATTTAGGGCAATACTTTCTGAGAAGTCACGAAAGACAGGAAAGATTGGTGACTAAAAACATGAGGTAGGTTAACAGTTTGCAAAGAGGTTAAGAAATGGCGAGGTAAAGCAAAATTTAAACTCCTTAGGAAGATCAAACAGAGAGGGATATCACAAGAATAGAGGTAAGGTACATTGAAAGTACACCATGAACCCCCTCAAGAGGGACAAACACAAAAAATGTCCTCTAGAAACTCCAAGGTAGGACATAGTGAAGAAGAGAAGAAATACGCTATGAAAAGGGAACTTTGGAAGGATGCATATGACTAAGTACCCCTTGAAGGGATCATTGATGGGCGGATGGTCATGGCGTGGAGTGCAAGGAACCCACCATTAATTAAGAAATTTTCCAAGGAATGATGCATCAGGATGACCCAGCGTGACCTGCTTGGAGAAAAATAGAAGAACCAACTAATGATTCTAGGAGAACCTAGTAGAAAGGAGGGAGTTAATGAACTGGCCTTTGGGAGAACCATGGATTTAAACCATGATAAAGAAGGGAGAAGTGAAAAGGCCAAAACATTGGAAAAGAAGGATGAAGAAAAATCCTCAAAGAAATCAATGGCCAAGACCGAATTTACAATTTAAAAGTCATGAGATGGTTAGGTGTGCCTCACAAAGGATGATCAAGAGATTTTGAAACTAGGTGGATGTGAGCTCTCTTCAGAAAGAAATAAATATGTTCTGGGGTACGAGTGATAATGAGGATGGAGTATGAAGGACGTACCCATAGGATCTTAAGAGTAAAGGTAAGCATGAAAGAATGGAATTAATGGACATCATTTAAAATTAGGTGCCTTCAAAGATGAATAAAAAGAAATTACAAGAGAAAAGGGTAAGAATTCTCCCAATTAAGGAAACCCTAAAAAAAGATACATGACCTAATAAAGAGGAAATGGAACCAGGTGACGAGAGATGAGGAGATAAATTTACAAATAAAATGCATGTTAAGGTGAAAAGAACCCAAGGAAACATATTAAGATAACCTAAGGAGTAAGTTAAACTCAAGAAAAGGGTAAGTCAGAAGATAAAATCAAAAGATGTCATATGAGTAAGAAATGCGTGGACTCCTCGTAATAAGGTAATAGAGTAAAGCACAGCTAAGAAATCTTGGAGAGGTAAGTCCTCTAGTTAAGAAATGGGAATTTTAAGACAATGGAGGATTAATGGTGGGCAAATACCCAATATAAAAAGGAGTGTGAAGAAAGGAAGAAAGAAATATTCAAGGAATGGTAAGAAGGTTGAGCATGTAGCTCTTAAGGTTAAAAATCTCTACTTTGAGGGATATAGTAGAGAATGAATCCGTAAGAAGGGAACTCCCCAAACAAAGCAATCGACACATAGACCAAAAAGGGTCAACTCAAAATAATGAATCGTGAAATGATCACGAGAGAGTAAGAGTGGATTAAGAAAAAAGGAAAGTCCTTGAATAAAGGAGGCCACTAAAGAAGGGGAAGGACATAAGAAGGGAAGAATCCTTGTATGTCAGTAAGTCATCAGGAAACCCAATGATTTGAATAAAAAAGACCCAATAAAGAGGTTGGGAAAGAATGAGTAGGTAAGAGAAATCGATACTGTTATGTGAGACATGACTTCAAAGGCATGATGGATGAGAGGAAAATAGTAAAAGATAGTTGATGAATGCTATCAAAAGAAAAGAAGGATGAAGTTATATGATCCCAAAAAGGTCGAAAAGCTAAGAACGACCCTAAAGGAGATGTTCTAGAAATCTAATGGATAGAGATAGGTCCTATAAAATATTATTTTGTAAGGGGCATGTAAGCCCAATAGTCCCGAGGAAAATATGACTCAAAGTAAGGAAGAGTCGGCTAGTAAGTATGATAAGGTCAAATATAAAAAAAAATTGGACCGAAGTTATAATAAACAACGAATGAAGGAAGGGACAAAATAGGACAAAAAAGTGATAATAAAGAAAAACATGAAAACAAGTACGTAACACTCGAAAGAACATCGAGTTAAGGATTTCAACTTCCAAGAAAATAATCAGACATGGGAATGGTTGGGTAATTTGGAACTCCCAATCTTGAAATCTTGGGCAAGAACACTCGGGAGGAAAAATCTTGCCCTAAGTAGAGGAGGATGTGGACATTAACGGAAATTAATCCAAATATGAAATATGAAAATTAAGTTTTGGGGACAATACTCCTAAAAGGAGGGGAGAGTTGTAAGCCCCGCTCTTTGGAGTGGAAAACCGAGAAAAAAAATCACTCAAACAGAGTGAGAAGACCGAACTAGTTCATAAATCGATCATTAGAGAACGAGCAATTTAGAAAATTTCAACTCCCAGTGACCGAAATGATTCATAAAACCTTGGAAAAGAACCTTAGAACAAATTGGAAGAGAAAAACTAGACCGGTTCAAATGAACCAGATCTAATAGGATTGAACCGGTTTATGAATCGGAACCAATAAAGAAAGGGCAAACCGAGAAATTTATGGATCCCGAGTGACCCAAATAGTCCCAAAAGTCATGGAAATGGACTTAAGAATGAATTAGAGATGAGAACCAAACTGGTTCAAGTGAACCGGATCCAAACCGGATTGAACTGGTTTGAACCACTATTGAACTGGATGTTAAATTCATTTTTCTAGGTGGCTAAAAAATTCAAATTTGAGATTTGAGGCCACCATTGGATAGAAAATGAATTTAGATGGATTTAGAAATTTTTAGATTTGAAAATTTTGGTCAAATTGGGGATGAATCGACCGGTTTAAACTTTGAACCCGATTCGGATCGGTCCAGACTAGTTCGGAACAGTGTCATCATCTTCCTTTAGATGACAACACTATCCACTCGTCGGAAAATAAAACAGCGTCGGTGAAGCTAAAAATTCTCTGGCCAAGGAGTTCTAGGCAATGAATGACTGCCATTAAGGTGCAAATTGGACGACCAAGAAGTCCCCGAGCTTCCTATATAAATAGCCCCTCCTCACTCATCCTCTCCACACCTGAAAACTCCATTCTCTCTCAACTGCTACAATTTCCGGTGAAGCTCAAACCATAGCTCCAACTTGGGCACTTTTCTAAGCCAAACAATGCAAGGTCAAGTTCTATGGATTCGGGGAGAAGTCAACTACATGCCTATAGTCTCCATTTTCTCCAAGGGTCACTGGAGAAGCGCCGGCATGATCGAATAGTGAAGCAGCTCCGGCTGACCGAAGCTGCCCTATTTTGGCTGAGCTGAAATTAGCCAATTCGAGCCCTTCTTAGGCCAAACCAAGCTCACCCAACACCTCCATAACCCTCCTACAACTAAGTTATAGTTGAAAGGTAAGCCAATTCAACTCCTCTATATAATTTTCAACCAGTGCTAGAGAGAACCGACAAAGCTTCGATGATAAAATTCTCACTCAATTCAGCATTAATTGATACAATTCTTGATCCTAGGAGTAACCTCAGGATGAGAGCTATCTGCTCAGATTGAAAGCACGGACTGCCGCATCTCTAACGGTAAGCTTTCGAAGCATTCTCTCTCTAAGTCTAGTTTTTCGTCGGAGCACCGTTTGTGCTCATTTCAGCACCAAATCGTGCGATTCAAAGTGCAATTGAATCGTATGAAAGTGTAAAAACTCCAATGTAACCTCAATTTCAACAATTAAACTTATTTGATTGGTCAATTTGATAAAATCAAATTCGGCAGAGTTAAAGGTTGAAATTGGGAGAAATTTGAGAATTTCAAAAATTAGAGGGACTAAAGTGCAATTTCATAAAATTGAGAACCAATTGGGCATGCTAAAGATGTTGGAGGACCAATTGGGAAATTTTTGGGGCAAAACTTACCATTTTTATAAAGTAGAGGCAAAATGGTAATTTTGGAGAAGTTAGGGGACCAAATAGGAAATTTGGGAAATTAAACCCCTTTTTGTGAATTTGAATAAATTGAGGTTCTAAGATGAATTTTAAAATTTTTGGGACTCAATTTGAGGAAACACCGACATTTGAGGACTTAAAGTTAAAGGAAAATAACTTTAGGGACATAATTGCAAATAAAGGAAAAGTTGGGTTTTTCATTCATTTGGGATGAATAAGGGCTATTAGGCCAAAGAATAATGAACAATAATGTTCATATCATGTAGTAACATGAAGTATCGAGAACACCAACTAAGACGAGTTCGAGTAAGGACAACAAGCCGGCTTAGAGGAATTTCACTGCACGATCGGATGAGTGGAATTTTTATATCATACCCGGTTGGGATGATAAGCACCTCAAAAATAAAAACCCACTGCTAAGTGGTATTTTAAACTTCACACCTGGAATGAGTGATGTAAAAATCACACGGAAAAACTACTTACCTGTAAACCTCGCACTTTTGAGTTAAGGAAAATCGGAAAAAGAACCGGTCAAACCGAATATGAAAACTGAGCCAGTTTACATTTGGGAACAAGCAATATGAAAATTTACAACTTACGGGTGATCCAAAGGGTTCATTAAACCTTGAAATAGAAACTTAAGACAAATTATAAGACAAAAACCAAATTGGTTCAAGTGAACTAGATTCTAATAGAACTTTAAAGTTAAGTGTGCTTGCTCGAGAGTAGTGTGAGGATGGGTGACCTCTTGAGAAGTATGATTTTTTTGTAACCCAAAATTTTGGTCAAAATTTTTTATGCGAACCGCTTATCATAAATATCCATAAATTAATATATATTAATTATTGTAATTAACACAAATAATTTAAAACCTAAATTAAATTATTATAATTAATACAAATAATTTAATACCGAAATTAAATTATTGGAATTAATACCAATAATTTATGACAATATTAATACTAGTAATAAATCTCTCTCATTTAATACACGGTTTTACACTTATATAAAGAGGTCATCCTCATTCATTCTCCTTACACCTCAATACTTCTCTCTCTCTACTGCTCCATTTCCCGGTGAAGCTCGAACAAGAGTTTCGACTTAAACATTTTTCTTAACCTCTGAAGGAGAGGTCGAGCTCTTTAGAACTGGGGAGAAGACAGCTATCTGATAGTAAACTCCAGTAAATTCGAGAATCATTGGAGAAGCGCCGACATAATGGAATAGTGAAGCAGCTCTGGCGAACCAAAGCTGCCCTATTTAGGCCAAGCTGAAATCGGCCATTTCAAGCCCTTCTCAGGCCTAACCAAGCCCTCCCAACACTTACTCAGCCTTTCCACGGCCGAATTAGGACCAAAAGGTAAGCTAATTCGGCTCCCCTTTACAATTTTTGATCGGTGCTAGAGAGAGAGTCGATTGAATTTCAATGATGAAATTCTAATCCAATTCCGCATCAATTCATGCGATTCTTGATTCTAGGATGAACCTCAGGACGAGAGCTATCTGCCCAGATCGAAAGCTCGGACCGTCGTGCCTTCACCGGTGAGTAATCAAAGCTTTCTCTCTCTATAGTTCATTTTTCGATGAAACTCCGTTTGAGCTCGTCCCATCGTTACAACTTGCAATTCACATTTCTAAAGAATCGTATGAACATGTAGAAACTCAATTTCAACTTCAATTTCAATAATTGGAAACGTTTGATGGGTCAATTTGATAAAATCAAATTCGGATGTGCTAAGAAGTTGGAATTGAGGGAAAATTGGGGATTTTCGAAATTCAAAGGACCAAAATGAAATTTTATGAAATTGAGGGTCAATTGGGCATGAAAATAATGTTGGAGGACCAATTGAGGAATTTTGAAATTTTGGGGGCAAAATTTACCATTTTTATAAAGGAAGGGGAAAATGGTAATTTTGGAAATGTTGGAGGACCAAATTGGAAATTTAAGAAATTAATCCCCTTTTAGTGAAATGGAATAAATTGAGGTCCTATAATAAATTTTAGAAGTTTTGGGACTCAATTTGAGGAAAAACCGGCATTAGGGACTTAAAGTTAAAGAGAAATAACTTTAGGGACCTAATTGCAAATAAATGAAAGTTTGAGTTTCTCGTTCATTTGGAATGAATGAAGGCGATTAGGCCGAAGGATAATGAATCGAGATGTTCATATCGTGTAGGAACACGAAGTACCAGGAACGCTAGCAAGGACAAGCTCGCGTGAATACAAAGAACCGGTCTAGTGGAATTCACGGCATTAACGGGTGAGTGGGTTTACTAACATCATACCCGGTTGGGATGATGAGCACAACTTAAAATTAAAAACCACTTTCCGGTTGTTAGTGGAAATTTTATATCATACCCGGTTGGGAATGATAAGTACCTCGATATGAAAACCCACTATTTAGTGGTATTTTAAACATCACTACTTAGAAGAAGTGATGTGAAAATCATGCGGAAAAACTATTTACCGGTTGTAAGTAGATCACATCCGGTTGGTATGATGAGACTTCCTCGAAGGAAGTTGACAACCCGCTCATCGGTTATGAATGGAGGTGTCCTTATATTGGATGTATAATGGATAGAGAAAACATATGTTTTGAAGGAAGTGCTCTCCCCTGACTGTGTGCCAATGCTTAAATAATTTGGGAGACATTCTCGATGGGAGCTCAAATAGCTCTGATAGGTTAGGGGCCTCGGTTTTGGAACTTGGTGCTAAATACCCGATTTTGAAAATCTCGTACAGTGGGCCCAAGGCCAATTGGCACGAGCAGGAGCTTGTGAATGAACATGATATATGTGTCATAAAACTTAATAAGTGAATTGTTTATCCACGGTACCAAGATAGGACTGACATGCTCAGTCAACTAGCGGTAGTGTGACATGACCAGTCGATGGACCAGTCAAGACAAACAACTGCGGGTTGAGTTGAGAGTCGGGGCCGTTAGACTAGTGGCATCAAAGATTATATGGCAATATGAGAAAACATTGTTTGTGCATGCACTGTGAGTACAGGATCATCAAGACGCCCTTGAGGGGTAGTGATGCGTCCTGAGGGCCCTGGACGACCTAGTGAGTATACGGGCAGATTGTCGTTCCAGGTGTCTGTGCGAAATCTGGAGTAACACCAAGCGCATGAGACTGGGGTGGGGACAGGATGAGGTCTCTATCCTCATACGGACATGAAGAAGTGATTTCGAGATTGTGGGTCGGATATCACGTACATCCACTTCTTCCTAGGGTAGAAGTGGTCGTACTTCTATCCGGGTGGTAGGAAAAGTCGCTCCGAAGCCACTAGCAGGTTCAGTAGTGATACTGACTTGCGAATGTGTGTAACCTTGATGATGAATGATGTGTGTTGGGTGATGACACGCCGTGGTAAATAAGAAATGGTGGAAAAACTCGAATTTTTAAATGAAGGAATTTTTGAGAACAAAGGAATCTGGCACACTCGATATAAATATTTTTCTTAAAAGTTAAAAGCTTTTAAAAACTCATTCACTAAGTAGTCGTACTCACCCCCTCCCTTATATCCCTTTCAGGAAATCCCGGAAAGCCTCCCCTTAAAAATCGTCAACTAAGATGCATGTACGACAGGTATGTAAAGTTTTAAATTTTATTCAGTTTTAATTATGCTATTCTAGGAAAAAGGTGCAGGTTAAAGGACGCTTTACTCTTTACGGTTTACAATAAGGGGAAACCCTTTAATAAATCGGGAGAGTAGCGGGTTGATCATGGGGATCCGACCAAACCGGGTCGGGGCGTGACATTACCGGTGGTTGGTAAATCATACCCGGTTGGTATGATTAAACTTTTTTGAAGGAAGTGGAAAACCCGTTCATCGGTTATGAGCGGAGATGTCCTCATACTTGGTTGGTATGATGGACAGTTGAAAAATATATTTTTATCGGAAGTGCTCTTCTCTGACTGTGTGCCACTACTTAAACAATTTGGGAGATCTTCTTAATGGGAGCTCGAATAGCTCTGTTAGGCTGAAGGCCTCGATTTTGGAATTTGGGGGCTATTATACCCAATTTTGAAAAACTCGAACAGTGGGCCCTAAGCCGGTTGGCACGAGCAGGTGCTCGTAAACAAACCTGATATATATGCCATGAAAACTTAAGTAATTGAATTGTTTGGCCATGGTACCAAGACGGGACTAACATACTCAATCAACTAGCGGTAGTGCAACATGACAGGTCTCTGAACTAGTCAAGACAAATAGTTGCAGGTTGAGTTGAGGGTCAGGGCCGTTGGACTAGTGGTACCTCAAATTATATGGCATCATGTGAAAAATGTTGATTGTGCATGAACTGTATTTATGAGACCTTCAAGATATCCAAGAGGGGTAGAGATGTGACCTAGGGCCCTAGACGACCTGGTGGATATAAGGGCAGTTAGTTATACCAGAAGCCTTGTGAAGCTCGAAGTAGCTTTAAGCGCATGAGATCAGGGTGGAGTCAGGATGAGGTATCTATCCTCATACAGACACAGAGATTTATTTCGGGACTGAGGTCAGATGTCATGAACATCCACTCATTCTCAAGGTAGAAGTGGACATGCTTCTATCTAGGTGGCCGGTAAAGTCGCTCCGATGCCACAAGTGGGTTCAGTGGATGGGCTGGCCTACGATTGTGTGTTTTACCTTCATGATAAAGGATGTGTGTTGGGTGATGACACACCATGGTGAATAAGAAATGGTGATAAAAACCAGAATTTGAAATGCAAAGGTTTTTAAAAGAAAATAAGGAGTTTGGCACACTCTGAATCAAATATTTTTCCTAAAAGATAAATTTTAATAACCCATTCATTGAGTCATTGTACTCACCCCTCCCTTATATCCTTTTCAGGTAACCTTAGAAAGGTTACCCTAAAGACCACCAGCTAATACGCCTGTAAGACATGTATGATCAATTTAAAATTGTATGCAGTTTTGATTTATGTTATTATAATAAAGGTGCAAGTTTAAAGGACGCCTTACTCTTCACGGTTTATAAACAAGGGGTAACCCTTAATAAACTGGGAGAGTGGCGGGTTGATCATGGGGATCTGACTAAATCGGGTTGGGGCGTGACAGGGCGTGACAACCAACATGAACTGAAGGGGACAAAATTAATGACACCAAAATTAAGAAGAGACAAAAATGACAAGACTCACGAGGAAGATGAGTACTTGCACTGAAAGTGGGACCTATCGAGGAAATCACTAAAGTATGAAAGAAAAGAGTGATACCTCACCAAGGTAGAAGGTTGCTCAAAGGAACGTTCAAAGGAAAAGAGATGGGAGGCCAAATCACTAGAGATTTTAACCTCGAAGTCGAATGCCCGAGCATGCCATTAAAATGGAAGTAAAAATAATTGATGGATAAAAGGACACCCTTAGATGGGAGAGGATGAATGATTGAAAGTCCAAAAAGAGAAGTAATGCATGTTATACTCTCTGATGAGAGGCTCAAAATATGAAGTTTGGTGGTATGGTATTAATTAAAAATGGTTATAAGGAAACAATTGATAACCACCTAGGATGCATGGTTAGGTAATGAAAGTAAGAATGTAATGAGGAGAGTTTTAAAGAAACTTTTAGTTCAACGTAAACAGTTACCTTATGGGAAGATTAACTTAAGAATAAAAGTAAGAAAATGCGAGAAGAAGAGAGGAAACAAATATTTCTTTAAGGAATGTTTTGATAAGAAAATGAGTGAAGGAACACTCTAGCAAATATTTCTTTAAGGAATGTCATGCCCCGACTTTGTTTGGTCAGAACCCCATGTGTAAACCCCATCCTCCAAGACCAAGAAAACGAGAAAAGAAAACTAGAAATTTTTTAGAGAAGAAAATCAAGAATCTATACTAATTGAAAAATTGTAAAGGAGGGTTAAAACGGGAATTTTGGAATATCCCAAGTAGCCAATGAATCACAAAAATAAAGGAGAAGAACCATCAAGTGTATTAAATGTGAAAACCGAACCGGATCAAAGTGAACCAGATTGAACCAGGTTGAACCGTGAAAAACTAGTTCAAAGACACATTTTTCTAGGTGGTTAAAATATATCAAATTGGAATATTGAAGCCACTATTAGATAGAAAATGAATTTTTAGATGAATTTAGAAAATTTTAATTTTTGGAAGATCGGTCAAATCGAGCCTGGACCGGGTGATTTACGATTCCGGGTCATAGAACCCGGTCAAATTGGACCGGTCAACGGTCCAGCCGATCAATGAATCACTACCAGGTCAGCTCCTAGTCAGCAGGCGCAATCAATTAGTGTGTGACACATGGCGAAGCACACCTAGTCAGCCAGTCAGCGATGGCCAATCAGAGCATGACACGTGTCCCTTGTCAACGGTCAAAGGGGAAATCCACATCGACAACGACTGACCAATAGGAGAGAGATATGTGTCCTAGTCAACGGTCAATGTCAAAAAGCAGCGTCAGCAAAGACCGACCAATGAGAAGCTAACACATGGAAAAAGTGCCACTGGGATGTTTGGGAAACAACCAACTAATCAGAGGTTTACACATGGTAGTGCCACGACAGTTGGCCTTAGCCAATCAGAGGTTGACACATGGCAGGGCCACATCAGATGGCTTTAGCCAATTAGAGGCTGTCACGTGGTAGTGGTACTGTGCGACTAGAGGGAAATTATAGGCATTTAAATCAGCCAATCAGAGGGTGCCACATGTCACGGTTAACGGTCAACGAAATTCACTGAGCAACCATGTAGGAGAAATAACTAATTAGAGATTGTCACGTGTCTGGTTAGTGAGTCAAAGGCTGACTAGGCAATTGAGTAGGAAGCCGCGCCAACAAAGCCAACCAATCAAGTGTGACACATGGCAAATTTGCACGTGCAAAGCTTGCACGCGTAGAACAGTGTCATCTTCAACCTTGGGCAGACAAGCGACCCGCCATCATCAGAAGAAGATCGGATCTTCGACCTTCGGAGAATTGGCCACTGCCGGTGGAATAGGGCGAGTAAGACGCTGAAATTGACACCGGTCGTTAGCCTTGTAAGTTGCTAAGATCCCAATATAAAGAACACCCTCCCACTCAGCCTCTCCATCACTCAGGCGCCCCCTGAAGACAGACAATCCACTTTCCGGTGAAGTGCAAACTAGAGCTCCAACGACGAGCCTTTTCTCAACTAAAGGAGATATGGTTGGTGGCAATAGAACTGGGGAGAAGTCCTCCGACTAGCCGCACCCTTAGCTCGACTAAGAACTCCCTAAGGAGTGTCGGAGTGATCGCACAATGAAGCTAATCTGATAGCCCAAAATGGAGAATCTCCGACCAGCCTATTTCAAAACATCTATGAACTCCTACAGCTAAAATCGACCTTCCACGACTTCCCTGAGACACCTCTTGATCCCACCCAATCACCATGTAAGCCAATTTTGTCCCTATCCATGGGAACATTAGAGTTGTAGAGCTTCGCCCCTTAAAAACTTCTCTCTTCTAATTCCCGTTGTCCAGCAGCCAATTATTGTAGGACTCAATTCTGGTAGGACCCCCTCGACGTGCACTAGCTGCCCATATCCAAAGCCCCGACCACTGCCCCTCCATCGGTAAGAACACTAAGCTTTCTCTCTCTAAGTCCAGTTTCCGACGAAGCTCCGTTTTAGCTCATTTCGGGTCCAAAAATCATAAATCAAAGCATAGAATGATTGGGAGAGGGTAGAGAAACCGATTAGAAGAATGCTAGGAGGAAATTGGTAGAGTATTGGCTGACAATTTGATGAAATTCAATCTCTGGGCAAAGAGGTGGTGAATTGGGGGAAATTTTGGGGATTTTCAAAAATTGAAGGACCTAAGTACAAATTTAAAATATTTTGAGGGCTAATAATCAATTTTAAAGAAAATTGGAGGCCAATTGACTGTTTTATAGAAATTGGGGCAATTCGGTAATTATTGGAAAATTGGGGTTAATTATGGATTTTTAGAAAAGTTAAAACCAAATTTCAATTTTTGAATAATTGAAGACGGGTTGTACGAGGACCTATGACGAAGAGCATGCCATGCATCGGAACCCAGTTAGATGAATGCATCGCGACTACCTGGTGAGTGGGAATTTCCAATATCGGTCCTGATTGGGACAATGGTCATGCTCTCATCTATAAAAATATTTTCCCAGAATTAGTCTCCCTTAACTAGGTGACTCTATTTAAACAATTTGGGAGCTAACTTTGGGGCAGCAACTGGATGATGCAAGTGGGCCCAAGGCCGATGGACACGAGTATAGGCCCATTGAAAATTTGTGAGAAATTAGTCCATTAAAACTCTCATACCGGATAATTATGTGTTACACCTACCGAGCCAAGGTCGGGTTGTTGGGATTGTTGGGCCAAACAACTGCTAAGTTGAAGCTGGGTCGTCGAACCCATTGGGTTGGTGAGCAAGGGGCCGAAGCTAGGCCAACAGACCCATGGGGCTGGTAGGCTAAAGATAATGGCTATAATTGATAAGATTTTGATTTGTGCATCCATGAAATGCATAACCATCGAATCGTCCAGTATAGGGTAGTGGTGATTCTGAGGGTTGCTGGACGACCTAGGGAGCATAAGGGCGGTCTATCGTCCAGTATGTCAAAAAGCTTCGGGAGCTTCATGCACACGGAGATCGAGGTTGGAAGAGGAAGAGGTCTCATCCCACATTGCGGACACGAAGTATGGCTCGTATTTAAGGGTCGAACAACTAATGTCCACTCAGACTTAGTGTAAAGGTCACAGACTTCTATTAGGGTGGACTATAAAGGCAATGACCAATATGGGTGGTGGAAGAGCTGGAAGGGCCGGAAGAGGCGAGGTGGTGGCAAGTAGGAGCTCGCTACTTCGAGCTCCGAAGCAACTTCACTGTGCGATTCTCTTCGCACCTACCCGTGCACTCTCTAGTTGTTGTGAGAAGGTCGGGAGCTAGAAAACTCATCCTTGGTTCCAATGCCACCCTTCGGAGCTCCTTTGGTGGAAGTTTTGCCCGTCGTCGAAGCTCTGGTTTGCAGCTCACCGGAAAACTCACTATTCTTCTTCTTCACTCAATTGTGGGATGTTGAGAATGAATGAGGGGGTGCTCTTTATATAGAGAGGTAGGCAAGTGTTCAGGCTACAGTTTGGTGTAGGACTCAGCCTCCGACTCGACCGTCGGAGACCTGACCGGAGCATTTTTTGAGTCATCGGAGAGTCCAACTTTTCTGACGACTCCCTCTCTCTCTCACTTCTATGTCAGCGTCTGAAGGTTAAAGACGATGACATGGTGGTCGTGACATGTGGCCCACTGCGTCATTCGTTGACCCGTTGACCGGACACGTGGCGGCCTCTCATTGGCTGCTTGTGTCTATGTGGCATGCTGACGCAGTTGTCTGTTGACTGGACACATGGCAGCCTCTCATTGGCTGATCATATCTCCATGGTAGCTAACGTGGCATCAGCTAACCGTTGACCGGTCTATTCGAACCATTGACTGGTCTGATCTGACCAGGTTCGCTGTCCAAAATTCAAAAATCAATCGGTTCAAACCCGGTTCGACCGGTTTTCTCAAATTTAAAAATTTATAAATTCATTTCCTATCTAATGTTGGTCTCAGTTTTCTAATTTGACATTTTTAAACCACCTAGAAAAATGAATTTGTGAATCGGTTCACTATGGTTCATGTCGGTTTAGTCCGGTTCACCACAAATCGATTCGGTTCTCTCTTTAATTTCACTTATTGGTTCTTCCTTGTAATTTTTTTGAATTTTTGGTCACTTGGGATTTTCGAATTTCCCACGTTAGCTATTTTTCGTTCATTAAACAGCTCGGTTCTGCATGTATAAACCTATACCGGTTCTTTTTCTAGTTTTCTTTGGTACCAAAGGACGAGTTTTACAAACAAACTGGATTATCATCGCAACAATCTTGCTAATTATGTGGACAAATAGATCATATTGCACTCATTTGTCCACAATTGTCTACATTTCACACTTCTCAAGCATGTGTTATACCCGGAAGCGACACTGATCATCAACTTGATTGGTATATTGATTCAAGTGTCACTAACCATGTTACTAATGATTTGTCTCAGTTATCTATTTAGGATGACCAAGAATTTTCCAATCATCTGTTAATCGGAGATGGAACAGGTTTACCCATTCTCTCATCTGGAACCACTTCTCTCACCATTTCCTTCTAAAAAATGTTTATTACATACCTCTATTTTTAAATTCACCTTAGATAACTCGTGTTATTTTGAATTTTACGCTTCATTTTTCCTTGTTAAGGACCTTCAATCTCATTAGGAGCTGTTGCGCAGGGACCGTAAAAGAGGTTATATTGCTTGCACTTGGGATGTAAAACTCGCTTTTTTGAGCTAAGGAAAACAGGGAAAAGAACCGATCAAACCAAGTGAGGATTCAGAACCGATTCACAAACCCGATCATTTCTGAACGGGAAATTTGGGAATTTACAACTCTCGAGTGATCAAAGGAGTTCATTAAACATTGGAAAAGAAACTTAAGACAAAATAAAAGAAAAAAACCAAATTGCTTCAGGTGAATGAGATTGCATAAGAACTTTGAAGTTAAGCGTGCTTACTTGAGAGTAGTGTGAGGATGGGTGACCTCTACGGGCCATAATATATATTTAATTTAATACGAAATTAAATTATTAAAATTAATACCAATAATTTATGTTAATATTAATACTAGTAATAAATCTCTTCCATTTAATACACGATTTTACACCTATATAAAGAGGTCATCCCCATTCATTCTCCTCACACTTGAACACTTCTCTCCCTCTCTCTACTGCTCCATTTCCCGATGAAGCTCGAACCAAAATTTCAACTTAAACATTTTTCTTAGCCTTGGCAAATTGGTAATTTTGGAAACGTTGGGCGACCATATTGGAAATTTGGAAAATTAAACCCCTTTTTGTGAAATGGAATAAATTGAGGTCCTATGATAAATTTTAGAAGTTTCGGGACTCAATTTGAGGAAAAACCGGCATTTGGGACTTAAAGTTAAAGAGAAATAATTTTAGGGACCTAATTGCAAATACATGAAAGTTTGACTTTCTCATTTATTTGGAATGAATAAAGGCGATTAGGCTGAAGGATAATGAACCAAGATGTTCATATCCTGTAGGAACACTAAGTATCGAGAAGGCCAGCAAGGACAAGTTTGCGACAATACCAAGAACCGGTCTAGTGGAATTCACGTCATTAATGAATGAGTGGGTTTACTAACATCATACCCGGTTGGAATGATGAGCACAACTTAAAATTAAAAACCACTTATCGGTTGTTAGTGAAAATTTTATATCATACTCGGTTGGGGATGATAAGTACATTGGTATAAAAACCCACTGTTTAGTGGTATTTTAATCATCACCACTTAGAGAAAGTGATGTGAAAATATTTTGGAAAAACTACTTATCGGTTGTAAATAGATCATACCCGGTTGGTATGATGAGACTTCCTCGAAGGAAGTTGAAAACTCGTTCATCGGTTATGAACGAAGATGTCCTTATACCGGTCAGTATAATGGACAGTGAAAACCTATTTTTGTCGGAAGTGCTCTCCCCTGACTTTGTGCCAATTCTTAAACAATTTGGGAGACTTTCTCGACGAGAGCTCGAATAGCTCTTATAGGCTAGGGGCCTCGGTTTTGGAACTTGGGGGATAAATGCCCAATTTTGAAAATCTCGTACAGTGGGCCCAAGGCCAGTTGGCACGAGTAGGAGCTCGTAAACGAACATGATATATGTGCTATAAAACATAATAAGTGAATTGTTTGGCCATGGTACCAAGATAGGACCCACATGCTCAATCAACTAGCGGTAGAGCGACATGACAGGCCGACGGACCAGTCAAGACAAACAACTGCGGGTTGAGTTGAGAGTCGGGGCCGTTGGACCAGTGGCACTACAGATTACATCACAATATGAGAAAACATTGTTTGTGTATGCACTATGAGTACAGGACCATCAAGACGCCCATGAGGGGTAGTGATGCGTTCTAAGGGCACTGGACGACCTAGTGGCTATAAGGGCAGTTCGTCGTTCCAGGTGTCTGTACGAAATCTGGAGTAGCACCAAGCGCATGAGACCGAGGTGGGGACAGGATGAGGTCCCTATCCTTATACGGATACGAAGAAGTGATTTTAGGATTGTGGGTCGGATGTCACATACATCCACTCATTCTCAAGGTAGAAGTGGTCGTACTTCTATCTAGGTGGCAGGAAAAGTCGCTCCGAAGCCACTAGCGGGTTCAGTAGTGATACTGACTTGTGAATGTGTGTAACCTTCATGATGAAGGATGTGTGTTGGGTGATGACACACCGTGGTAAATAAGAAATGGTGGAAAAACCCGAATTTTTAAACGAAGTGATTTTTGAAAACAAAAGAGTCTGGCCCACTCCATATAAATATTTTTCTTAAAAGTCAAAAGCTTATAAAAAAAACCATTCACTAAGTAGTCTTACTCACCCCTCCCTTATATCCCTTTCAGGAAATCCTGGAAAGCCTCCCCTTAAAGACCGTCAACTAAGATGCTTGTAAGACAGGTATGTAAAGTTTTAAATTTCATGCAGTTTTTATTATGCTATTCCAGGAAAAGGTGCAAGTTAAAGGACGCCTTACTTTTTACGGTTTATAATAAGGGGAAATCCTTTAATAAACCGGGAGAGTGGCGGGTTGATCACGGGAATTTGACCAAATCGGGTCGGGGCGTGACAACTAGAGTGGTATCAGAGCCTATTTCCTCGATTACATAATTAAGCCTATAAAATATAGTAACTAATAGGATTTATCCTAAAATTTTCAGATGGCTCCTAGGAGAGGAACCAAGAAAACATGGAATGACTCTACTCAGCACCCTACTTCTGTAGGAAGACAACCCTAGAAGATTCCCAAATGCTTGAGACCGGGCTGAAATGTCAAAAGACCAAATGGGGAAGTATCCTGGAGAATGGTGCTAGGACCTATTGGTGGTAGAACTCTAAGTATGGAGGAAGATGTTTATCAAGAATTCCATAGCTTTTTAGTTATTTTGCAACAATTTCCTATGATAGGGCTGAAAGCCTAATCTTTTGTATCCCCATGTTAATAAAATACTCAAATTCTCAAAACTCTCTCTCCTGGTGATGCAATCTTGTTGGGAATATGGCCTAAGGAAAATAAAGTAAACCCACACTATCGTGGAAGCTAGGGAAAAGTTACATCCCGATTATGGAAGATGAATCAGGGAATTAAGAAACTTAGGAAGACTCTTACCATGACCCTTTAGCAAAGGAGATTCAGTAAGAAAACTGTCAAAGTGATCAGACTCAAAGAATGGTAGAGCATTAAACCAATAGTAACCCTAGAAATGCCCTACTCGAAGGAAAGAAGGGACCACAACAATCCATGTAAAGGAATAACCTATTACAAGTGTGAACGATTGAGACATTACCTGAAGAAGTGTCCAACCCTACTAAGGATAAGTACCAAGATAAATTATTATATGTGTAAGGAAAGAAGGGGTGTTTCACACCTCATAAATTCAGGGCAATAACTCCTCAAAGGCCACGAAGGACTGGAGACCGAAACCATGGAGCTGGCTAAGTAAGCGATTCACCAAGAGGTCAAGAAATGACAAGGTAAATGCAAATTTTAAATTTCTTCTTAAGAAGGTCAACCCGAGAAAGATACCTCAAGAGTAGGGATAAGGTACATGGGAAGTATATCTAGAACCCTTTCATAAGGGGCAAACACAAAGAAACGTCCTCTGGAAACTCTAGAGAATGGCACAATGAGAGTGAAGAAGAGAAGGAATACGCTGGGAAAGGGAACTCTAGAGGGATGCATACAACTAAGTACCTTGAAGGAATCATTGGATTGGCAGATGGACATAATGTGAAGTGCAAGGCATCGACCCATTGTTAGAAACTTTTTGATGGAAGGATGTATTGGAGGCCAATTATGACTTTCCTTGGAAGAGTAATAGAGCCAAATAACGGGATGTATTGGAATGAATCACGTTGGAAAAAGTAATGAAGCCAAATAGGGTCAAGGAGAATAAATGACACCCTAAGAAAGACTAGGAGATAGAAAGGACTACACCCTAAAAAGGTCAGTGAGATGGATGCTAAGGACAGGAGGACTCAAGAAATAGCTGCCCTAAGAAACTTAGACCAAACAAATGGTGGAGGCAAAGCAGTTAATGAAGAAATACTCGGGAAAGCCATAATGTAAGTTCCGACAAAGAAGAGAGAGGCAGAAAGGTCAAATACTCGGGAAAAGAAGGATGCAAGAAATCCTTAAAATGACTAAAGGCCAATTAACGACTAAACTCAAGCCAAGTAAGGAATAGGCAAGCCTCTCCCACAATGATCCTGAAACAAGGAAGATTTGTACACTCCCTAAAGAAATAGACAGGTACTAGGTACGAATAAGGATGTAGATTGAGTATAAAAGATGTGCCTACAAGATTTGAGGAGTAAAGGCAAATAGGAGAAGATGACTTCAAGGGATGTCATTTAAGGGTAGAAATCCCCTAGAGCAAATGAAAGAAAAGAATGTTAGGGGAAAGGCAAAGAATCCTACCAAGGAAGGAAGCCCTGGAAAGACATGCATATTCCAATTAAGAGGAAATGGAACCAACCCTTATTTAGGAAATGTTTTCCAAGGAAGGAAGTATTGTAATGGTCCAGTGTGACCTGTTTGGAGAGAATAGGAGAACCATGTAGAAAGAGGAAAACTAGTAATGGCGGACATCCAAAGATAATGAACAAAACCCTAAGAAAGGATGAGATGTAGTAAAGACTACACTCTATGATGGACAATAGGATGGGCATGAATACAGCTGCCTAGATGATAGGACCAGAAAATAAAGAGAAAGGAACAGTTAAAGAGCTGGTCTTCGAGAGAACCATCGATTTAAACCACAACAAAGAATGGAGAAGTGAAAAGGCCAAAACATTGGGAAAGAAGAACGAAGGAAAATCCTTAAAGCAATCAATGGCCAAAACCGGGTTTATAGACTTAAGATGGTTAAGTGAGCCTCACGACGGGCGAACAAGAGAATTTGAAACAAGGAGGATGTGAACCCACCTTAAACGGAAATAATCTAACAAATTAGCACCAAAAGATGTTGTGACAAGTATGAATGAGTGGACAACCCATACTAAGGTAATAAAGGAAAGAATATTTGAGAAACGTTGTGAAAGTAAATCCCCCAAATAAGATGTGGCTAAGAAGGAATAACCACAATTGGTAAGACGGGTCATAGTCCACACACGCATATGAAGCTTAAAGAGTGGACGACTGAGCATAGGGTGGAATGCACGGAAGAAAACCAATAATCAGAAGTATCCCATCTAAGGAATAAGGGATAAAACAAAAGTTGTGGATAGAGAAGGATTCAAAGCAAACAGATACCCTAACATAGATAACGGTGCAAAGAAAGGGAGAAAGAACCATACAATAAATGATAAGGAGGTTGAGCATGTAACTCCTAAGATGGAAATCTCTATTATAAGAGACATAGTAGAGAACAAAACTGGAAGGAGTGAACCTTCCCAAGCAAAGTAATCGACACATAGATCGAAAGCACTTATTGTAGAATGAAGAATCATGAAGTGCTTTATGAGCAAGTAAAAGTGGATTAAGGAAAAAAGAAGTCATTGAATAAGGGATGTCACTAAAGAAGAGAAAGGATATAAGAAGGGAAAAAATCCTCGTATGTCAATAATCATCAGGAAACCCAATGATTGGAATTGAAAGAACCCAATAAAAATGTTTGGAAAGGATGAGTAGGTAAGAGAAATCCATGCGGTTATGTGAGACATAACTTCAAATGCACAATGGATGAGAGGATAACGGTAAAAAGGATAGTTGAGGAATGCTATCAAATGAAAAGAGGGATGAAGTTATATGATCCCTGAAAGGTAAAAAAAAAAAAAAGCTAAGAGAGACCCTCAAGGAGATGTTCTAGAAATCTAATGGACAAATACAGGTCCTAGAAAATGCCATGCTGTAAGGGGTATATAAGCCCAACAATCCCGAGGAGAATATGACTCAAAGTAAGGAAGAGTTGGCTAATAAGCATGACGAGGTCGAATATAAAAATTTGGACCGAAGTTATAATAGACAATGAATGGAGGAAGGGTCAAAATAGGACGAAAAAGTGATAATAAAGAAAACCATGGAAACAAGTATGTAACGCCCGAAAGAACATTGAGCTAAAGGTTTCAATGATCAAGTGGTTAACTAGACACGAAAATGGTTAGTTATCTTGGAATTCCCAATCTTGAGTACAGGACCTCAAGGGGAAGAATGTTGCTCTAAGCAAAGAGAGGGATAAAATCAAAGAACATACCCAGAGGTAAGGTATGTCTAGTTATGAAAAACTCCATGGAGGGAGTAAATAATATTAAGGAAAAGGAATTTCTTAAGTGAAGGTTGTAAAAGGGACTAATTTTAAGGACAAGAGAAAAGTTTGTATCTTAAGCAAACACCAAAGGGGCATCAAAGGAAATGATTGTTCATGCAAGGATGTTAACTAAGTTTTGGGGACAAAACTCCTAAAAGGAGGGGAGAGTTTTAAAACTCGCCCTTTTGAGCTAAGGAAAACAGGGAAAAGAACCGATCAAACCAACTGAGGATTCAGAACCGGTTCACAAACCCGATCATTTCTGAACGGGCAATTTGGGAATTTACAACTCTCGGGTGATCGAAGGAGTTCATTAAACCTTGGAAAACAAAATTAAGACAAAATAAAAGAAAAAAACCAAATTGGTTCAGGTGAATGAGATTTCATAAGAAATTTAAAGTTAAGTGTGCTTACTCGAGAGTAGTGTGAGGATGGGTGACCTCCTGGGAAGTATGATTTTTTTTGTAACCCGAAATTTGGGTAAAAATTTTTTATGGTACGCCTTATCATAAATGGCCATAATATATATTTAATTATTGTAATTAATACCAAAATTAAATATAAAGAGGCCATCCCCATTCATTCTCCTCACACTTGAACACTTCTCTCTCTCTCTACTGCTCCATTTCCTGATGAAGCTCGAACCAGATTTTCGACTTAAACATTTTTCTTAGCCTCGGAAGGAGAGGTTGAGCTCTTTAGAACCGGGAAGAAGACAACTATCTGATAGCAAACTCCAGTCAATCTGAGAATCGTTGGAGAAGTGCCGGGATGATGGAATAGAGAAGCAGCTCCGGCGGACCGAAGTTGCCCTATTTCGGCCAAGCTGAAATCGGCCATTTCAAGCCCTCCCAACACTTCCTCAGCCTTTCCATGGCCGAATTAGGACCGAAAGGTAAGCCAATTTGGCTCCCCTTTACAATTTTTTATCGGTGTTAGAGAGAGAGTTGACCGAATTTCAATGACGAAATTCTAATCCAATTCCGCATCAATTGATGTTATTCTTGATTTTAGGATGAACCTCGGGATGAAAGCTATCTGCCCAAATCGAAAGCTCAGACCACCGTGCCTTCACCGGTGAGTAATCAAAGCTTTCTCTCTCTATAGTTCATTTTCCGGCGAAGCTCCGTTTGAGCTTGTCCCAGCATTAAAACTTGCGATTCACATTTCTAAAGAATCTTATGAACATGTAGAAACTCAATTTTAACTTCAATTTCAACAATTGGAAACGTTTGATGGGTCAATTTGATGAAATCAACTTCGGTTGTATTAAGAAGTTGGAATTGAGGGAAAATTGAGGATTTTTTAAATTCAAAGGACCAAAATGAAATTTTATAAAATTGTGGGTCAATTGGGCATGAAAATAATGTTGGAGGACCAATTGAGGAATTTTGAAATTTTTGGGGCAAAATTTACCATTTTTGTAAAGGAAGGGCAAAATGGTAATTTTGGAAAAGTTGGGGGACCATATTGGAAATTTGGGAAATTAAACCCCTTTTTGTGAAATGGAATAAATTGAGGTCCTATGATAAATTTTAGAAGTTTTGGGACTCAATTTGAGGAAAAATTGGCATTTGGGACTTGAAGTTAAAGAGAAATAACTTTAGGGACCTAATTGAAAATAAATGAAAGTTTGACTTTCTCATTCATTTGGAATGAATGAAGGCGATTAGGCCGAAGGATAATGAACCAAGATGTTCATATCGTGTAGGAACCAGGAACGCTAGCAAGGACAAGCTTGTGGGAATACCAAGAACTGGTCTAGTGGAATTCACGTCATTAACAGGTGAGTGAGTTTACTAACATCATACCCGGTTGGGATGATGAGCACAACTTAAAATTAAAAACCACTTACCAGTTGTTAGTGGAAATTTTATATCATACCCGGTTGGGGATGATAAATACCTCGGTATAAAAACCCACTATTTAGTGGTATTTTAATCATTACCACTTAGAGAAAGTAATGTGAAAATATTTCAGAAAAACTACTTATCAGTTGTAAGTAGATCATACCCGGTTGGTATGATGAGACTTCCTCGAAGGAAGTTGAAAACCTGTTCATCGGTTATGAACGAAGATGTCCTTCTACTGGTCAGTATAATGGACAGTGAAAACCTATTTTTATCAAAAGTGTTCTCCCCTAACTTTGTGCCAATGCTTAAACAATTTGGGAGACCTTCTCGACGGGAGCTCGAATAGCTCTTATAGGCCAGGTGCCTCGGTTTTGGAACTTGGGGGCTAAATTCCCAATTTTGAAAATCTTGTACAGTGGGCCCAAGGCTAGTTGGCACGAGTAGGAGCTCGTAAACGAACATGATATATGTGCCATAAAACTTAATAAGTGAATTTTTTGGCCATGGTACCAAGATAGGACCGACATGCTTAATCAACTAGCGGTAGAGCGACATGACAGGCCGACGGACCAGTCAAGACAAACAACTGCGAGTTGAGTTAAGAGTCAGGGCCGTTGGACCAGTGGCACTACAGATTACATGACAATATGAGAAAACATTGTTTGTGCATGCACTATGAGTACAGGACCATCAAAACACCCATGAGGGGTAGTGATGCGTTCTAAGGGCACTAGACGACCTAGTGGCTATAAGGGCAGTTTGTCGTTCCAGGTGTCTGTGCGAAATCTGGAGTAGCACCAAGCGCATGAGACCGGGGTGGGGACAGGATGAGGTCTCTGTCCTCATACGGACATGAAGAAGCGATTTCGGGATTGTGGGTCGGATGTCACGTACATCCACTCATTCCCAGGGTAGAAGTGGTCGTACTTCTATCCGGGTGGCAGGAAAAGTCGCTCCGAAGCCACTAACGGGTTTAGTAGTGATACTAACTTGCGAATGTGTGTAACCTTCATGATGAAGGATGTGTGTTGGGTGATGACACACCGTGGTAAATAAGAAATGGTGGAAAAGCCGAATTTTTAAATGAAGGGATTTTTTAAAACAAAGGAGTCTGGCACACTCCATAGAAATATTTTTCTTAAAAGTCAAAAGCTTTTAAAAACCCATTCACCAAGTAGTCGTACTCACCCCCTCCCTTATATCCCTTTCAGGAAATTTTGGAAAGCCTCCCCTTAAAGACCGTCAACTAAGATGCTTGTAAGACAGGTATGTAATGTTTTAAATTTCATGCAGCTTTGATTATGCTATTCCAGGAAAAGGTGCAGGTTAAAGGACGTCTTACTCTTTACCATTTACAATAAAGGGAAATCCTTTAATAAACCGGGAGAGTGGCAGGTTGATCACGGGGATCCGACCAAACCGGGTCAGGGCGTGACATGGGATCTTCATCTGTTTCACCTCACGCTTATATTAGTCATTCTATTAGTAGTTAGGTGTGGCACCAACGACTTGGGCACCCCACTTATCCTATTTTGTATCATGTTTTATCTAAGCATCTATCAATGAATCAAGTTTCTCTTTTAACTTTGTGCAAAGCTTGTGCTTGTATTAAAATCATTCAACGTCCATTTCATGTGACTAATCATCTCAGCATACCACCACTTTAGTTGATTCACACCGACATTTGAGGTCATTCTTCCATACTCTCTCAAACAAGTCATACATATTATATTCACTTTTTAGATGAATTCAGTAAATATTTATGATTTTTTGTTCTTAAACATCACTCGGATGCTTTATTCATTTTATGCGCTTTTCGTCTTCAAGTTAAATATCTTTTTTATCGGAAAATTAAGACCCTTCGAACGGATGGAGCCAAAGAATTTATGACTCTCTGTTTTTAGGTCAAACTTCAATCACATGACATTATTTATCGTGTGTCATGTCCTCATGTTCATCAAAAAAATGGTTCTGCTGAAGGTAAACATCGACACATTGTCGATACGGGGCTAACTCTTCTTGCTCAATCTCAACTTCCTCCGAAGTTCTGGGATTTTGCTTTTGAAACCATTGTTTTTCTTATTAATCATCTTCCCACCCGAACACACCCATCCCCATTTTCCCGCCTTTTTCATAAACCCCATGATTACACTCATCTTCATGTTTTTGGTTGTCTTTGTTTTCCTTATCTACGTCCTTATCGTCTTCATAAGTTTCAACCCCAATTTACACTATGTGTTTTTCTTGATTATCCCCTTGGCTACCTTGGCTATCGTTGTCTTGATCCCTCCACCGGTCGTATTTTTATCCCCCGTATCGTTATTTTCCATGAGGATCGTTTTCCTTTTGTAGGTCATTCCCCGCGGCATAATGTTCACTCTTCTACTCCCATGCAAGCTCCTTGTCGTTCTCTTCCTTTACCCTTTCTCTCTGTTCCTCTCCTAGATGCCTCAGAATCAAGTATGCCCTCTTCCTCAGATACTATTAATACTTCATTATCTCCTATAATTGCAGACTCTTTAGCCTCATCGCCGCAAGCGCCTCTCGGCTCTCCCATTGCACCGGCCCATCCTCGGATGACTACTCGTTCTTAGGATGGCACTCTTCCTCCTCGTCTTTTTACTATCGATTCTGCTATTTTTATGGCTATTTCAGAACCTCGCACCTATCTCCAATCTAGTTGGCATCTCTGTTGGCGGAATGCTATGTCCAATGAACTATCTGCTCTCTCTTCCAATCATACTTGGGATCTGGTGCCTGCTCCACCCAATCGACATATTGTGGGTTGTAAGTGGGTTTACAAAATCAAACAACACCATGATGGCCACATTGCTCGTTATAAGGCTCGTCTCGTTGCTCAGGATTTTTCTCAACAACGTGGTCTCGACTATAATGATACATTTAGCCTTGTTATCAAACTGGTCACTATACAGGTGATTCTCTCTCTTGCTGTCTCTTTTGGCTAGGTTACTCGTAAGCTCGACTTGAATAATGCGTTCCTTCATGGCCACCACACCAAAGAAGTTTATATGGCTCAGCCACCAGATTTTGTTGATCCTACTCATCCTTATCATGTTTGCCACATTCGACGCTCTCTTTATGGCCTTAAGCAGGCTCCTCAAGCGTGGTTTCTACATATGAGCTCATTTTTACTCCAATTGGACTTCACGGGTTCTGTCGCTAACACTTCTCTTTTTATCTATTGTACTCAAGCTTTTGTTATATTCCTGCTTATTTATGTTGATATCATTCTCACCGGCTTGACTCATGCTCCTATTGATCATGTTCTCCTAACTCTTCGTTAAGAATTTTTTATTAAAAACTTGGGTCCACTTTATCACTTTCTTAGTATTGAAGTTCACTCTCACTCGGACGGTTACTCAGCAGAAGTATATTCGTGATTTGCTCTCTAAAGCTGCTATGACTACTTGTCGACCTCTCTCTACTCCAGTAGCTATCGAGCCTCGTCTTTCGCTCAATAATGGGACTCCCCTTTCTGATTCTATTCCATACCAGCAAATTATGGGATCTCTCCAATATCTCACTCTTACTCGCTCCGATCTTGCATATATTGTACACCAGGTTTGTCAGTTCATGCATCGTCCTACCACTACTCATTGGGCCGCTGTCAAGCGCATTCTCTGCTATCTTCAGGGTACTCTCCATTTTGGTCTTTCTATGTGGTAGGATTCACCCATCTCACTTCACTGTTTTTATGATGTTGATTGGGCTGGCAATACTGTTGATTATCATTCTGTCAGTAGTTTTGCTGTTTTCATGGGACATAATCTTATCTTTTGGAGCTCTAACAAATAACGAACTATTGCACGTTTAAGCACGGAGGCCGAATACAAGAGTTTTGTCAATGCTATTTCTGAGAGCTAATTTGGCTTCAATCTCTTTTTTGGAATCTTGGTATTTTCATTTCTCAACCTACTCGTGTATGGTGTGACAACGTATCTCCTATTTATCTCACCACTAATCTTATTCTTTTGCCAACATGAATGAAAATGATGATGAAAAAAAATGAAGATTGTGTAAATTGTACAAGTTTAAGTAGAATGTTAGACGATAAAAATATTAGTATAATATTTGGAAGGAAAATTTCAAATGATAAAAAATTAGTTTAAGTAATATAGAAAATTATAATATTTGAATGTAGTATGTTAAATGATAATAAATTAATTTGAGTAATATAAAAAAATAAAATATTTATTTTTAAAAAGTTCTCATAAACAAGTTCTAAGCACTTAACTATAAAAAAAAATAATATTTCCCTATTTTATTTTTATAAATTTACCTTGTACACGTGTTCTAGGGTAGGTTATAAAAGCAAACTATGATATTCTCTTGTGTGTGCATTCTCTTCTCTTCCAAAATGTAAGCACACGTCTGAAATTCAGTCATGGATTGGGATTTAGCACATATACTAGCCTAACAAAGACTAGAGATATTCAGGGGTGAGACAAATGTAATGAGACATGGCAACCGGATACATTTTTCAAGACCTGAATATGCATTTGTTCAACGGAATTGGGATATTAAGAAAAAATAATTTGAGATGACATAGATTTAAGAGCTACATCATAGCCATTTACTCCCGCTCCTATTTAATCTATATTATTTTAATATTAATTATGCATATTTTTAAATTTTCTTTACTTCTCACTAAAAGAGAAAGTAATTTTTGAAAAAAAAAATAACATCTTTCTGTCACTGCACTAAATCAATTATTCAATGGCTTGTCTTGAGTGCAAAAAAAAAAACAAAAACACGTGTGTCTAAAGAGAAGGGGAGGTTCGGAGTAAAATACCAACGGATCCGAGATAGTGAGTTAAAGCATATAGAAGCTGGAGAGAGAGGCATACCGAACATGAAATATGCACATGGTGAATTTACATATTCATGGAAGAAATGAGAGCTGATTGGATCCATACCATTTTCATATACACGTACTCTCTCCCTCCACCTCTGGACTCAATGATCAGGGAGAAGACATATCATCACTTCTCTCGCCCATTTTCTCTCTCTAAAAAAGAACCCTAATAATAAAATTCAGTTTCAATCCTTCCCTCTACCTCTCACAGATCCGCCACCAATTCATCTATTCTAGTTGCTCATCCACCGCCCGCCTACACATACTGTCTTTTTTCGCAGGTTAAGCCATCTCTCTCCCTTCCTTCCTCTTATTGTATCAACATTTGTCGTATTTTCTAATTGATGCGCAATGCCGATCTGCCAATAGAAATGATTCGGGACCTCGGTGATAATTTTAGTGTCAGACAGTGAGGTTTAGGAGATGGTTTCCGTAGGTGATGATGGAGGAGTCTCCTTTGTAAATGAACCAATACATCGATCTTGGAATTCATTTCCCATAGCCAGCATCATCACTTTCCTTTATTTTTTCGATTTGGCAGTCTCACACAATAGTTTTGATGTGATTCATTAGAAAATCGATTGGCTTCACCCAATTTTTGTAAGAGTCGGTATAAGCTTGTATCGTTTGTCCATTTTCCGATTTGCTTGCACGAGGTCCCGTGGTATATTGATAGGTCTTACGAAGAGGTGAAAATTTTCAAACTTATCCGGGATTCGAATTTTTCGATTATCCAGTTACTAGGATATTTTCCATAGCCATCTTTTTTTTCTTCTATGCTATAAGTGTTCATACAAGTTATCAATTTGTGGAGCCTTCGTCAAGAACAGCCTGCAACAAATTTTGCAGTTGTTAGTAGGTGGAAATCTTTAAAGGTTTCTGTTCGTGTTGCGAGACTTTCCATTGTGAATATTGATATATATATATATATATATAGTGTGTGTGGGTGTGGGTGTGCTGGTAGATTTCCAACACTGGCAAGTGAGCTCAAATTACTCAGCCTGCTGAATATTGAAAATTGAATATGGTGGAACAGTAATGGATGCAAATAGTATTATTTGGCGTCGAGATTCGCTAATTCATTTTTTGCAGAATGTAGTCCTTTTCCTTGCATTAGTAAAATCATAGAAACTGCTGAAAGGAAAAAGCTTTGATCGGGTTGGCTTAGTCTTAACGAATTTGATGATACTGGGCTTGAATATTTCTGCAGGTTTGTATTGTTGTATCTAAAAGGCCATTTTGGTAACTTATTTTATCTACAGGAAATCATACCGAAATGTCCCCGGCATCAAAATCTAAGTCGAAGGACAAAAGAACTATTAAGGAACCTCCCAAGTCCGTATCTAAGCCTTCAGGACCATCAAATTCTAGTGCATACAATCCGCTCTCGGGGACATTTCACACAATTGAAACTCTTCAGAACTCATCCGCGTTGCCTCTTCAAGCCAATGGTCACTTCCGGAATATAGACGAGACAGATGAGCACGGAGGTTCCAATGGTACTGAATATGATTCCATCTCAAATAACGGTAGCTGGTCTGGCGAGTCAGAAGATCACAAAGAGAAATCATCAAATCCTCCTGCCCGCCAGGAGAGCATTCCACCTGGCCCCGACAATGATAAGAGGGAAAAAATTCGTCAAAAGAATGAGAAAAAGCACCAGCGCCAGAAGGAGAGACGAGCACAGGAATTGCATGAACGATGTAGCGGCTATCTCATGTCAAGGAAGCTTGAAGCACTCGCTGAACAGTTAGTGGCAATGGGGTTCTCTCATGAACGGGCAACAATGGCTCTCATGTTGAATGAAGGGAAAGTGGAGGAATCAGTTTCATGGCTGTTTGAAGGAGGTGAAGATGCTGAAAACCAAGTATCGCAGAAACTTACCGGTGCCAACTTAAAGATTGACATATCAGAAGAGCTTGGTTGTATTGCAGATATGGAAGTAAGGTATAAGTGCTCCAAACAGGAGGTGGAGAGAGCTGTTGTCTCTTTGGAGGGGGACCTGGAGAAAGCAGCTGAAGTTTTACAGAAGCAGAAGCAGGATGCATCTAGTGGTCTTCCAAATGTCCAAGAAACTGGAGATCCGCCAACTTTTGGAAACGGCCAAGTTTCTGTTAGCCAGAACTTAGCAAGACTGCAGTCTAGACCTACTCCTACTCAATCAGCCCTGCAAAGGAGGGATGAAAGAGACTCTAATTATACAAAGCTGGGAGATGCATCAGCTATTGTTGGGCCTTCAGAACCTGGTGCAAAGGCTGCTCAGCCAGTTAAGAGGGTTCCGCCAAAGTTGGAATGGGCAAAACCACAACATGCCACATTGCCAGCTGAAAAGAGGTGGCCCGTGTCAGGCCCTAGCCCTTCAGTATCATACTCTTTAGCAGCACCGTCAACTGTACATGCATTGCCATCTCGATCTAAAGTGGAAACACATCATGTGGTCTCCGGGGTTGAGGTGAGTAATCTCCAAGCTGGGTCAATCCGGGAACCTATTATAATGATGCAGAGACCCCAATCAACCAATTCAAAGCAGGTTTCCTCTACGCATGTTGGGTCTCTTTCTGGATCCGGTAGCAGTTGGTATCCCACCAACGGCATCGACATGAAGAATCCAAATGGGGCGCCGCCTCAATTTTCTTCTACGGGCAATAGAAACCTCACACATAGTAGTCACGGAGGTTCCACTCAGGTGTATAACCCACTTCAATGCCAACAACAGGAACAGTTGAATACTCTGGGAAGTGGGTTTAGAGAATTCCCTCGTGCGAGCCATGTAAATGCACCTTGGAATAGAATAGGCGTGTCTCCTACCCTAGCAGCCGTATCCTCACTTGGGCTTTTCTCCGGGCTGGGTTCGAGCGCCTCCTCTGGGGCTGCTTCTCCAGTAGACTGGACCAAAGGAGGCTCCACGATCCAACTAGATTATACCAACATAGACTGGACCTTGGATTATGGTCTGCCCTCTTCGAGGCATGGGACATTGTGGCTAGGATTAAAAGGTTTCATGAGGAGTAATGGGCAAGATTTCCGAGGTCTGGGAGCAGAGTCGAAGTCTGCCATGAGATCAGCTTTTGGGGAGAATGGTGTTTCACCCTTATCCGGGTTGCAGGATGCTGGTGGTGAAACATCTGCTATGGGCTCTCGGGAGTGGGCATCTCCCTTCGAGGAGAAGGATCTGTTTAGTTTGCCTAGGCGGTTTGTTTCTTCTCCTCCGCTGTAGAGCAAGTGGAATCTAGGGAGATGAAATATGAAGAATAAGAAAGTGAAGGGAAAACGAGGAAAAGAAAATGAAAGAAGTGCTTGAATTTGTTGGTTGTCCCCCAACCTTGTGTTTTAATGCAACTCTTTGCCTCTCTTCGAATGTTCGGTTCGGTTCGTCACCTTTTACATCACTGTGTTGGATGGTTTCCGTGAAAATTATTAGGATAAAGTGAAAGTGAACCGGACTGCTCATCATCATAATAGATGCCACAGTATTTATATAAGAGGTAAGTAAATTTATATATATAAGAGGTATCAATAAATTTGTCTTTTAAAATTATTTTTAGTAATTTAATAATTCAAATTTATTTATTTATTTAGTATTTTAAACTTAGTTTTTCATTTAATTTAACTTTGTTAAAAGTAGATGCCATATTATGGTTAGTATAAATAAATAAATATATATATATAATATTTTAAAATTTATATTTTTGTTAATCTACCATAAAAATTGTATTAATATACTTGATGCAATATTAATGTAATTTTATTTATTTGATTTTTTGCCCAAAAATGTGATGTATTAAATAATGAAGAATTAAATAATTGTTTGTGGAAGTCTTGCCCAGCCGGCTGGAAACGAATGTTATAGATCTTCTTGGATATACTCAATGTTCGGGTACAATCAATTAGATTTGGCGAATCCGGCGAATCCCATCTGTTTTTATTTTTATCACTGACGGATCAAAGAACATCGTGTACTTGGGAAGAGTTTTTTTTTTTTTTTTTATAAATTCGTTCAAAGATCTAAAACCACATGGTTTCAGATGCTTCGAAAAAAAAAATGATCGACTAAAATCTCCTAGTTGTACAAGGGTTTTTTAAAATCCCGGCCAATGAAATAAAATTACATCGTTTTACGAAAAAAAATTATTAAAACTTCTATAATAATTAGTTTTTTATTACGACAATTATTTTGATTTTGTGGTATAATCGGATCAAAATGAGGTTGTTTTAATACCGGAATTTCCAAATTCCTAAATAGACCCGAATCTATTGATGCTCCTGAGCTTCCATTCTTTCTATCTAAATTGGTACATTAATATTGTGTAAAAAAAATTTTGGTACATTAATTAATAATTTGGCACTATTATTATAAATGTAGTAATCGGGCAGTAAAGGGCTCATACCCCATCGCAGGAGTATGTCATTACATAAAGTTCTTTCTTTAAAAAAGTACCCTATAATATAAGAACCAAATATGATAGCAAAAGTATAATGGAAAGGGATTGTTGAGTGGAGACGGAACAGGAAATTCACAATTGTTTTAAACAGTATTATAAAGTAATATTTTTAAAGTAATATTTCAGAGAGAACAAGAGGCTAATTTTGAAAGAACACTTATGAATATAGTGGGTGGTGAAAGCACGGATAAATGCTAGGTTAAATGCTAATGTGATTAATGAGTAGGTGGATAATGCAACCTTTCAATTAGGAGTAAAACTTGTTAAAAGATCGAGTAGTTTTAATAATATCTTGGGACTTGAGTTGATACTAGCTCTACAATTCTATATATTTTTTTTACAATTGATTAATCACTTCACTCTCACAACTAAATATATCTCATATTTATTTCTAAAATTTAGTAATTAAAGGTATTTTTCAGTATCATTCTATTTTGTATGTAACATTATATATAAAATTATTTCTAAGTGTTAGTTAATCAATTAAAAAAATATTTAAATAAAATAATATAAATTAAATATAATACATTTATCTAGAGAAAGCTTACCCGCAATAATAATAATAATAATTATTTTCATTTCTTAAAATATAAAATAATAAAAAAAATACACACTGTACTATTAACACTGACTTAATAAAAGTGGATTGAGACTTTTTTAGTATCTTTTCAAGAGGAATTCAATACTATTTTTATTAACTAGTAAAAACGTGATATTGTAAAATAGATAAATTGTAGAATAGAGGTAAAAAGATAGAAAATAAAGATAATATGATTTAAATAATAATCTATGTAATTGTATTCAATTTTTAATATATAATTATAATTAATACATTCTTTTATATTAAATTCATGATTTATGTAGGGTAAAAATCTCTGGTGAAATGAAATGAAATCAATGAGATATTAAGGCTAGAATTTCAAGTAAAATAGTTAAAATAATGGATGAAATTTTGAAAAAATTTATTTTAAGAATCAAATGTTATTGATGAGATTGTGAGATAATATTGAGAAAATTCAATATTAATAGAAATATAATGATTGTTATTTTTACTGCTTGACAAATTTAAGGGAGGAAACAAATATTGTAGTAAAGTAGACCGAATTGAGTCGAACTGAAACCTTTTGTAAATGCAAGTTTTTAAAAGTATGAGTAGCAAAATACAAATATGAAAATACATTGACCCAAAAACTGAAAAGAAAACTAAGGACCAAAATACAATATCTTCCCTTGTGGAGTATTATAAACTATAGATATTAACCACAAGACTCTTCATATTTGAGTACAAGTGGCTGAAGTATCCAACATACTGAGAATAAATAAAATCAAGTTGGGAGTGGACTGAAATGAGTACCTTGGGTATGCACAAGGAAAAATTGTTTTGGACGACCTTGACCCTCATTAGATGGAGAAGTAAGGATGTTTGGAACATTGATAATGTGATTCAACAATTTCAACAAGAACCGAGCCTTTTGAATGGAGGGGATTTAACCTCCAAAGAGGAGTGGAATTGAGTTCAAATGAGGTTGAACGAAGCATGAAAATGAGAAATAACTATTCTTGTAACAAATTGCTCATACCCAATGGCTGAAAGACGAGGTCATAATGCAAAGTTCTTTCATCAAACTGCCTCACAACATAAGAACCAAAATATGATACTCAAAAAGGAAAACCAAAAGGAGTTGTTGGGTGGAGACTAAAGAGGACATCAAAAACCGTTTTAAACTGCATTATGAATTTTTATTTCAAAAAGAACACGATGCTAATTTTGAGAGAACCCTTACGAGGTACAACCGATGGTGAAAGTAAAAATAAACATCAAGTTAAGTGCTAATGTGATTAATGAGGAGGTGGAGAATGCAACTTTCGATTTGGAACAAAACGTGTTACATGACCGAGTGGTTTCAACGGGACCTTCTACCAGGTATGTTGAGACATGGTAGGAACTTATGCTACTTCTACAATTCTACATTTCTTTACAATTAGCCAACCAACCCACTCTCTGAACAAAACAGATATCATACTTAATCCCAAGGTTTAATCACTTGAAGTTATTTTTCAATATCACCATATTTCCTTATGTAACATTATATATAAAATTATTTTCAAGGTTTTGGTCAACCGATTAAAAAAAAACATATGAACAAAATAATATCAATCCAGTAGAGTGTCTTTGTCTCGGGAAGGGTTATCCATGATAATATTAGTATAGCTCACGAGTCTTTATTTCCTAGAACATAAAACATTAGGTAAAAATGCATGGTGTGCTATTAAGACCGACATGATGAAAGCCTATGATATGTGGATTGGTACTTCCTTTGGACGTTACTCACGAGAAAGTGATTTGATACTATTTTTATTAATTAGTAAAGACTTTGATAGATTGTAGAATAGAAATAGAAAGATATAAAAGAAATATGCTAGAATTTGAATAGTACATCGAGTAATTATATTCAATTCTCAATAAATAATTACTATTGTCGCATTCCTTTATATCAAATACATTTTTGAGATCTCATGACTTATGTAAGGTAAACATCTCGGGCAAAATGGGATAAAATCACAAGGATATTATGGCTAGAATCCTATGTGAAATGACTAGAACTGTGGATGAGATCTTGAAAATATACATTTTGAAGATCAAATGTTATTGCTGAGATCATGAGAAAGATCTTGAAGATTTGATCATAATATATACATTATTATTACCGTTATTAATCCCCCACAAGCTTAAGGAGAGGGAATGAACCTTGAGCTTGTAGAGAAGTAGAGTAAACCAAGTTGAAATGAGACCCTTTGTAAATCCAAGTTTTGGAAAGTATGACGACTAAATAAAAATATAAAAATATGGAGACCTGAAAGAGATTGAGGAACAGTCTAGGTACCAAAATGCAACATGTTCCCTTACTTGTGAAGTCTTATAAACCATAAAAATTGATCACAAGACTCTTCAATTTTGTGGACAAGTGGTTTAGTTATCTAACATGCCAAGAAGAAATAAAATCATGTTGGGAGTGGATTGAAGGGTGTACATTGGGTACACACAAGGAAAAATTGTCTCGGACGGCGTTGACCTTCACCCGATAGAGTAGGAAGAGATTCTAGAACACTGACAATGTGATGCAACAATTGAAACAAGAATCAAGCCTTTTGAATGGAGGGGATTCAACCTCCAAAGAGGAATGAAACTGAGTTTAGATGAGGTTTAACAGACCATGGAATGAGAAGGAACTATTCTAGCAAATAAGGGCTCATACCTAATGTGTAAACCCCATCTCCACACCCCAAGAAGACTGGACTAGGAAACCCAAAAATGGATTGGGAATCGATAGGGAAAAAAGAACCGGAACTAGTAATGCCGACCAAAATGAGAAATCAAAAGATCCTGAGAGATTGATAAATACACAAAAGCCATGGGGGTAATCATGAGTGGAATGGGGAGTGAGAATTTTAGGCCATGAATGAGTGTCCATGGCATTTTAGGTCATCTCCACACTCGTCGAAAGAACGGACAGCGCCAGCGAAGCTGAATCGTCTCCATGGCATTTTAGGCCATGAATGGGTGTCATAAAGGTGCCAAACGAACGCCCAGATAGTCCTCGAGCTCCCTATATAAAGAGCTACTCTCCATTCATTCTCCTCACACTTGAAAACTCCACTATCTCTCAACTACTCAGTTTTTCAGCGAAGCTCGAACCAGAGCTCCTACATTGAGGTTTTTCTGAGCGTTAGAAGGTGAGGTCGAGTTCCTTAGATTTGGGGAGAAGTCAACAACCGACGATAGTCTTCATTTAATTTGAGGACCGCCGGAGAAGCGTCGGCATAATCAAACAATGAAGCAGCTCCGACGGACCGAAGCTGCCCTGTTTTGGCCGTGCTAAAAATAGCCGAATTCAGCCCTCCTCAAGCCAAACCAAGCTCTCTAAACATCCATATAACCCTTAGACGACCTCAAGTGAGCTAAATGGTAAGTCAATTCGGCCCTACTTAGTTGTTGTAGGTCAGAGTTAGAGAGAGAAACTATAGAATTTTACTAACAAAATTCTCCCTTAATTCGAGGTCAATTGTAGGAATTCTTGATCCTATAAGATACCTCAAGAAGAGAGCTATCTTCCTCGATAGAGAGATCGAATCGTCGCACCTCCGACTTTAAGCTTTCGAAACTTTCTCTCTCTAAATTTAGTTTTTCGACAAAGCTCCGTTTGAGCTCAATTCGGACCCAAATGACGCGATTCAAAGCTCAATTGAATCATATGGAAGTGTAGGAATTGATCCATACCTTTAATTGGAGCAAATAACCTCGGTTGAATGGTCAATTTAATGAAATCAAATTCAGCCAGTTTGGAAGGAGAAAATTGGGGAAATTTTGGGGATTTCGTAAAATAGAGGGACTAAATTGCAATTTTCTAAAATTGAGAGCCAATTGGCCATGGAATGATATTGGAGGACCAATTGGTCAATTTTTGGAATTAATTGGGGTCAAATTGCCATTTTTGTAAAGTAGGGGCAAAATGGTAGTTTTTGAAAAGTGAGGGACCAAATTGGAAATTTGGAAAATTTGAGCCTCTTAAACAATTTTCAGTAAATTGAGAATCCAAATTGAATTTTGGAAGTTTTGGGACTCAATTTGGGGAAAAGTTTGCATTAGGGACCTAAAGTCAAGGAAAATGAACTTTAGGGACCTAAGTGCAATTAACTGAAAATTTTGAGTTTAGTCGTTCATACGTGAGGAACTAAGGCTATTATGCCAAGTATTAATAGATAATGATGTCCAAATCATGTAGGAACACGAAGGACCGGAACGCCAGCAAGGGAAGCTCACATTGACTTGGGAAAATCAATCGAGCATGAACACGTAACGTTTAACGGGTGAGTAGGTTTATTCACATCATACTCGATTGGGATGATAAGCACTTCGGAAATGAAAAATCACTTTTATGTTAAATTTTAACATCAAACCTGGTTGGAGTGATGTGAGAAATACGCGGAAAAATTATTTACCGGTTGTAAGTAGATCATACCGGATTGGTATGATAGACTTACTGGAATGAAGGAGAAAACCTAGTAAATAACCAAATATAACACTTGGGCTAAGGGTCAAGTTGGTAATTTTTCGTACATCTCCCCCTCTAGGAGCCCATGTATCATATACGCCTCCAAAATAAAGAGCCTTGAATACTAGAAGAAAAGCACCTATACCTAACAAGATTAAATGAATACCCAAAATGATGGTCATTTTGTTTCTATCTTTCCATACATAACCAAAGAATGGAAAAGATTCTTCAAGAGTCTCAGGTCCCAGAAGTGCATGATAAATACCGCCAAAGCCTAATACTACAAAAGAAATTAAGTGAAGTACTCCTGATACAAAGTAAGGAAAGGTGTCTATAACTTCCCCCCAGGACCTACTCCCTAACCTAGAGTGGCTAAGTGAGGAAGGAGAATTAATCCTTGTTCATACATGGGCTTCTTTGGTACAAAATGAGCCACATCAAATAGGTTCATTGTGAAGTTATTCCAACTTATTAATTGGCACTAACCTTAGATTCTTGCCCCTTAGAAATGAATCAATACTTTCTACTTGAGCTACATCATATAATATTGAATACTATTGACATTATTTAACCCCAACAAAAAGGAGGGTTTTTACTGGAACAGAACAAAGGATGTTGAGCCAAGAGCACTTTCATTTCTATAAAATAAAAAATGGTGGGTGTAAAAATCCACAACTGATTATGTCTGTCAAGTCGCACCCTACTTTTTACCATATCATTTCAAGCGAAGTTTTACCATAACATCTTGTCGGTTGTAAGCGGAGATGTCATCACACCTGATTGGTGTGATGAGTGGAAAGATTATTTTTGTTAGAAGTGTTCTCCCCTAACTGTGTGCCAATACTTAAAACTTTTGGAAAACCTTTTTGACAAGAGCTGGAATAGCTCAGATAGGCTAGAGGCCTCGGTTTTAGAACTTGAGGGCTAAAATATCCAGTTTTGGAAAATAACGTACAGTGGGCCCAAGGCCAGTTGGCACGAGCAATAGCTCATAAACAAACATGATCTATTCACGCCATGAAAATTTTAAATGAATGGAATGTGTGATTTTTCCATGGTACCAAGACAGGATCGACATACTTGATGGACTAGCAGTAGTGCGTCAGGGCCAGGTCGATGGACCAGTCTAGACAAACAGCTGCAGGTCGAGTTAAGGAATGGGGCCATTAGACTAGTGTCACCAAAGATAAATGGCATTGTGAAAAAATTATTGTTTGTGCATGCACTTGAGGTTCGTGGCCATCAAGATGCCCAAGAGGGGTAGTGATAAGTCCTAGGGGCTACTGGACGACATGGTGGAGATAATGGCAGTTTGTCGTGCCAGCTATTAGGGAAGCTCAATGTAGCTTCATGCGCATGAGACCATAGTGGGGTCAGGATGAGGTCTTTGTCCTCATACAGACACAGAGTTGATTTTAAGTTTAAGGGTCAAATGTCGTGAACATTCACTCATACCCAGGGTAGAAGTGGACGGACTTCTATCTAGGTGGTCGGTAAAGTCGCTCTGATGCCACAAGTGGGTGCAGTGGATGAGCTTTCTTGCGAATGTGTGATTCCCTTCCTGATGAAAGGCACGTGTTGATTGTTAAACACACTTGATGTGGAAATGAGGAAAGGAAATTGTGAAAACTGGGAATTTGAGAATATTTTTAAAAGAGATAAGGAGTTTGGCAAACTCCGATTAAATATGTTTTATGAAAACTTCTTCCAACACCCATTCACTGAGTTGTCAAACTCACCTCCTCCCTTTACCTCTTTTCAGGTAACCAAGGGAGAACCCACTTAAAGAATTTTTGATAGTTGAACCTGCAAGACAAGTATGTAATGTTAACATATTTAATTTTTATTAATGTTATTCTAGGAAAGATATAGGAGAAAAAGGATGCATTACTCCTCACAGTTTAGAGAAGGGAAAAACCCTTAATAAATTGGGAGATTGGCGGGTTGCTCATGGGGATCTGACCAAATCGGGTTGGGGTGTGACATCAGCCATGACCAACCAATGGGAGAGTGACACGTGTCCCAATCAACGCTCAATGTTGAAAAAGCCTAGTCAGCTAGACAGACCAATGGGGAGCTAACACATGGCAAAGTGCCATGTCAACATTCGACTAGGATGCCTAAGAAACAATCGACCAATCAGAGGTCGAAACATGGTAGTGGCATTGTGTGAATTTAAAAAGGACCAATCAGAGGACGTCATGTGTCACGATCAATGACCACGTTGGCCTGAAAGTCCAATGGGAGATCACCACATGTTTGGTCAGCGAGTCAAAGACTGAGTAGGATGTTGCATCAGCAAAGCCAACCAATCACGTCATGCCACATGGCAAGTCGACACATGTGAAGCTCGCACGCGTGTCACAATGTCATCTTCTTCGTTTGGATGATAGTGAAAAGAAGATAAGAAGGGGGAGAAAGTCTCCGATGACTCAAAAAAAGCTTTGGTCTGACCGTCCACGAGCGAGGCGGAGGTCGAGTCCTAGGTTAGTCGGTAGCCCGGACAATTGCCAAGCTCTCTATATAAAAAGCACCTCTTCCCTGATCCTGTCCATCAAGCAATTTGGCGAAGAAGAGAAGAAGTACCAGTTCCCAATGAGACATGAATCAGAGCTCTAACGTCAGGCGAATTCTCAACCATTGAAGCTGCAAGAGGAATCGTTGGAACCAGTAGAAAGTCCTCCACCCAACTGCACCCTCCATCTAATCCGAGGACCATCAGAGAAGCATCGCCGGATCCAAACATTGAAGGTGCTCCGAAGGACACGAAGCAACTCGATTCTGCCAAGTCCAATTCTGGCCTCTACTGACCTTCTGCAGCCAAACAAAACCTCCCTCAAGTCTATCCAACCTACCCTCGACTCCCCGAAGCGCCTACGAAAGTTAATTCAACTTCCACTCATCGAAGTTGCTTAATTCTAGACAGAGAAAGTACCTCGACTTCACCGACCAAATTTTCACTACTCAAATTGTGAATTGGAGTTGCTTTTGATCCTTAAAGGACCACTTGGATAAGAGCTATCATCCCAAACCAAGAGCTCTGACCGTCGCAGCACCACCTGTAAGCATATGAATCTTTCTCTCTCTACTTCAAATTTTCCAGTGAAGCTTCGTTTGAGCTCATTTCGGAACAAAAAACGGTGATTCAAAGCCTGGTTAGATTGTAGAGAGGTGAGGAAATCGATTAACACCATGATAGGAAGAATTGAGGAAAACTTGGGCATTTTCGAAAATTACGGGACTTATGTGCAATTTTCTAAAAATTTAGGGCTAATTGGAAATTTTGAGAAAACTAGGGGCCAATTGTTGATTTTAATGAAATTGGGGACCAATTGGTCATCTTTGGGAACGTTGGGTGCAAATTGGTAATTTTTGAAAAATTGGGGATTGATGTACAATTAAGTGAAAACTTTGGTTTCAAGTCCGAAAAGGGAACTTCATGGATATTTACAAGTTAAAAAATTATGATGTTAGTATTTAACTAGAAGTTAATTACCATGAGGGTAGGATTTGAGAACTTTGAATTGAACCAAGAGTTAATGTTTTTTACCCAAAATGATGTTGGTACAAAAGGAAACACATCAACCTACAACAGTGAAACTCTCCAGAAGCACGGACGAACCAGCTTGAGAGAATCGAGTCACTGCACACCGGGTGAGTGGATTTAGCATCACACCTGATTGGACTAATGAGTACTAGTTCTTGAATTGAAAACAATTTTTCTAAGGATGTCCTCCCATGACTTGATGAATAAGCTTAAACGTTTTGGAAGAGGGTCCTGACAAGAGCATGAACCATGTGATAATAGGCCTAGAAGTGTTGGAGTGGGCCCAAGGCCAATGGGCATGGGCATAGGCTTGTTTACAAGTTAAGACATATATATCAAAAACACTCTCATACTTGGATAATTGTATGTGTGCCAGCTACTGCGCCGATTCCGGGTGGACGAACTTAGGTAGAGAACTTCCTCCAAAATCTGTTGGGACTGGTCCAACTTTCGCGTTGAAAAAGGCCACTGCCAGAGTTTTGGTATGGAGGTCATCGAGAAAGCGAGTGAGGGAGGGAATTCGAAGGCTGAGGTATGAGGAGAATGAGAGGGGAGAAGCTCTTTATTTAGAGAGTTCGGGGACTATTGGCTCTACCAGTTTCCAAATTGGTCGAGCCAATATTCTCTAAAATTGCCATTATTGAAGTGAATATTCGCCTTTTGAAAATGGAAAGAAAATATTTGAATTTCCTGTTCTGTAAATAGTATCATCGTTTAAAGGTTAAAGATGATATGGTATGCGCGTGTGCAAACTTTGCACGTGTGAGCTTCCACATGGCACACAGTGGTTGGTTGGGCTAGTTGGCATCATATTTGACTTTGGGTCTTGGTCAACCTTTGACCTATTGACTTGCCACATGGTGACCACCCATTAGTCACCAAGGTTGACGTGATTGCTAATTGAATCATGACTGTTGATGCTTTGCCACATGACACTCTCTAATTGGTTGATTTAATATTCCCTCTATAAAATTCATTCATGCCACGTGGCCTCTTTGTATTGGTTGAAGGTTTCTATCATGGACTACCAAGTGTCACTCTCTAATTGGTCGGTCATCTCGAGCATCCTAGTTATTTGCTAACTCAATGCACTTTCCACGTGTTGCCCTCTTATTAGTCCATTCCGCTAATGTGGGTTTTGGTCAGTCTAACCATTGACTTTTGTCATGTGTCACCCTTTGATAGATCAACGCTTCCCAATGCTGTCCGAGCGGCCGACGGAGCAAACTCACCACATGTCACTCACTGATAAGACACGTCAACTAACCTGAAACCCACACGACATCCGATCTGTTGACATGGTCTAGCCATTGACATGTCCAATTGAATTGGTTTTCAGCAACACGAGACTTAAATTGACCAATTCATGTCTAATTTGACCGATTTTATAAAAATTAAAATTTTTAAATTAATCTAAATTCATTTTCTACATAGTGCTAACCTCAATTTACCAAATTTTCTTTCTTGAGTCACTTCGAAAAATGAATTTTCGAACAGGTTTCTCTCGATTTCATATGGTTCTATTCGTTTCGGGTCCAGTTCACCTTAGTTTAGTATGGGTCTCCCCTCCAATGGTTAATTCCTTTATTAATTAAGGTGTTTGGGTTGATTTCCATCCCACATTGATCAGATTGTGTAATCACGATTCAATCGGGATCTCAATTTTCCTTTGAAATTTTCTAGTTCTCATTCTCGATTCTCTTACTTAGAGAAGATGTGGCTTACATACACATTAAACATGGTAGAGAAGTATGGGTTTAGAAGTTTTAGGGGGAAGTTAAAACTATATTTCAAGATAATGTCAATACAGTCAAGAAAGTTTGTATTAAGTTATATGTTGATGAAAAGAAGGCTTTACAATAAGTGCTTGATAAGCTTAATAGTCATATTGTTGTTATCAGTGATATGGGCATGTCTGAGACAAAACAAAATGGTTATATGGTAATAACTAGTCATTATATTGATTATAACTAGATATTACAAAGTCGCATATTATGGTAATGTTTCAAAGAAACATATCTTTTATTTTTTTTCTTTGTTATTTTTTAAGTATGAAATTTATTGTTTGTTACTTTTTATATGTTGTTTCATGTATCGTGTCCTCACACAATTGAAGTTATTTGTGAAAATCTTGTAACTTCACTAGTTGATTCGAATATAGATTCTAAATTATCCACCATTACAATGGATAATTGCTTTACAAATGATTGCATAATACATTGATTACTAGTAAATTGCATTTGACATCACTTATGTTAGGGAGGGGGAATATGCTACATATGTGATGTAAACATCGCACTTTTGAGTTAAGGAAAGCTGGGAAAAGAACCGGTCAAACTGAGTAAAAAAACTGAGTCGATTTACAAACACAATCATTTGGGAACAAGCAATTTGGAAATTTACAACTTATTGGTAATACAAAGGGTTCATTAAACCTTGGAAAAGAAACATAAGACAAATTAGAAGAGAAAAATTAAATTTGTTCAGGTGAACGAGATCCCATAAGAACTCTAAAGTTAAGCATGCTTGCCCGAGAGTAGTGCGACGATGGGTGACCTCTCTCTCTCTCTCTCTCTCTCTCTCTCTCTCTCTCTCTCTCTCTCTCTCTCTCTCTCTCTCTCTACTGCTCCATTTCCCAATGAAGCTTGAACCAGAGCTTCGACTTGAACATTTTTCTTAACCTCGGAAGGAGAGATCGGGCTCTTTAGAACTAGGGAGAAGTCAACTATCTGATAGTAAACTCCAGTCAATCCGAGAATTGCTAGAGAAGTGCTGGCATGATGGAACAATAAAGTAGCTCCGGCGGACCAAAGCTGCCCTTTTTCAACTAAGCTGAAATCGGCCATTTCGAGCCCTCCACATGCCAAACCAAGCCCTCCCAACACTTCCTCAGCCCTCCCACACCCAAATTAGAACTAAAAGGTAAGCCAATTCGACTTCTCTTTGTAATTTTCGGTCGGTGCTAGAGAGAGAACCGACAGAATTTCAATGATGAAATTCTAACTCAATTCGACATCAATTGATGTGATTCTTGATTCTAGGATGAACCTCAGGATGAGAGCTATCTGCCCAGATCGAAAGCTCAGACCGTCGTGCCTTCACCGGTGAGTAATCGAAGCTTTCTCTCTCTATAGTTCATTTTTCAGTGAAGCTCTGTTTGAGCTCATCTCGGCGTTAAAACTTGCAATTCACATTGCTAAAGAATCATATGAATATGTATAAACTCAATTTCAACTTCAATTACAATAATTGGAAATGTTTGATCGGTCAATTTGATAAAATCAAATTCGGTTGTTTCAAGAAGTTGGAATTGGGGGAAAATTGGGGATTTTCGAAGATTCGAAGGACCGAAATGTAATTTCCTAAAACTGAGGGTCAATTGGGCATGATAAAAATGTTAGAGGGCCAATTAAGGAATTTTAGAATTTTTGGGGTGAAATTTACCATTTTGTAAAGGAAGGGCAAAATGGTAATTTTTGAAAAGTTGGGGGACCAAATTGGAAATTTGAGAAATTAATCCCCTTTTTGTGAAATGGAATAAATTGAGGTCACTTGATAAATTTTAAAAGTTTCGGGACTCAATTTGAGGAAAAACCGGCATTAAGGACTTAAAGTTTAAGAGAAATAACTTTATGGACCTAATTGCAAATAAATGAAAGTTTGACTTTCTCATTTATTCTAAATGAATGAAGGCTATTAAGCCCAAGGATAATGAACCGAGATGTTCATATTATGTAGGAACACGAAGTACTAGGAACGCTAGCAAGGACAAGCTCGCGTGAATAAAAAGAACCGGTCTAGTAGAATTCACAACATTAACAGGTGAGTGGGTTTACCAACGTCATACCCGGTTGGGATGATTAGTACAACTTAAAGTTAAAAACCACTTACCAGTTGTGAGTGGGATTTTATATCATACCCGGTTGGGGATAATAAGTACCTCAAAATGAAAACCCACTATCAAGTGGTATTTTAAACATCACAACTTAGAGGAGTGATGTGAAAATCATGCGAAAAACTACTTACTGGTTGTAAGTAGATCATACCCGGTTGGTATGATGAAACTTACTCGAAGGAAGTTGAAAACCCTTTCATAGGTTATGAGCGGAGATGTCCTTATACCCGGTCGGTATAATGGACAGTTGAAAATATAAGTTTGTCGGAAGTGCTCTCCCCTGACTGTGTGCCAATGCTTAAACTATTTGGGAGACCTTCTTGACGGGAGCTCGAATAGCTCTGATAGGGCGGGGGCCTCGGTTTTGGAACTTGGGGCTAATATACTCGATTTTAAAAATCTCGTACAGTGGGCCTAAGGCCAGTTGGCACGAGCAGGAGCTCGTAAACAAACATGAATTATATGCCATAAAACTTTAAATAAAGAAATTGTTTGGCCATGGTACCAAGATAGGACCAACATACTCAATCAACTAGCGGTAGTGCGACATCGTAGGTCTACGGACCAGTCAAGACAAATAACTGCGGGTTGAGTTAAGAGACAGGGCCGTTAGACAAGTGGCACCACATATTATATATCATAATGAGAAAATATTAATTGTGTATGCATTGTGAGTACGGGACCATCAAGACGCCCAAGAGGGGTAGTGATGTGTCCTAAGAGCACAAGATGACCTATTCATTGAGTAGTCGTACTCACCCCCTCCCTTATATCCCTTTTAGGAGATTTTAGAAAGCCTACCCTTAAAGACCATCAACTAAGACGCCTGTGAGACAGGTATGATAAATCTAAATTATTATACAGTTTTGATTTATGTTATTCCAGGAAAAGGTGTAGGTTAAAGGATTCCTTACTCTTTATGTTTTACAATAAGGGGAAACCCTTTAATAAACGGGAGAGTGGTGGGTTGATCGCGGGGATCTGACCAAACCGGGTCATGGTGTGACAATAGAGTGGTATCAGAGCCTGTTTCCTTGAATACATAATCAAGACTAGAAAATATAGTAACTAATAGGATTTATCTTAAAATTTTTAGATGGCTCCAAAGAGAGAAACCAAGAAAACTGGGAATGACACTGCTCAGCACCCTATCCTCGGATGAGGACAACTCTGGAAGCTTCCCATATGCTTGGGGCATGGCAGAAATCCCCAAGGACTCAATGACAAAGTATCCAAGAGAATGATGCTTGGACCTATTAAGGTCACACCCCCGAGTACAAAGGGAACCAAGCCTGAAACTAGGAACACTAGCTAGGGCTTATAACCTTATCATGAAGGATGCTTATCAAACACCCTATAGCCCTTTATCTATTTCATAACCACTTTTTTGTAATATGGTTAGGACCCTAACATATTGTACTCATTCTCCATTAATGAAGAATTCCAAGTTCCTAAAACCATGTCTCTAAAAAAGGGATGTAAGCCTACACCTCAACTGTAGGAAGATTGCCCCAAGAAAAGTAACCAAACAAACTACGAGGACCGAGGAGAATCTCATCCTAAATAAGGAAATGAACCAAAAGACTAAAGAGTCTAGGATAACTCTTAGGGAAAACTAGTAGGCAAAGAAGGCTCGACAAGAAAACCGACAAGGTGACTAAGGAGTGAGAACTCTGGTAGTAACTAGTGGGCAAGGAAATGACCTGTTACAAGGTGAGGATAATAGGAACACTACTCGAGAAAGTGCTCAACACTACTAAGGACAAGTATCAAGATAACCTGTTATAGGTGTAAGGGAAATCGGGTATGAAGTGAAGGATTGCCCCACATCGCAAGGATTTAGAACAATACCTTCCAAGAACAATGCATCTACAGCTACATGAATCCAAAAGTATTCCACCCCATGAAATATGACTCCTACCCGAAACCTCAACCATACCAGGAGAAAGCTCTTCAAGATCCTAGCATAGTGGCGGGTACTTCCCGACCCAATCTTCTTTAAGAAAAGCTAAAGCCCTAAGTTGGTACTCGTATTTCGAAAGTAAATTTTGAGTTCCTAAAACTTTTTGTACCTCAATGATGATGTAATGGTGTGCCTCAACTAGATGAGAGAGGAAAAGGACTGAAGGTAGAACCTCGATCAACCGCAAATAAAACAATTTCCAGCCATCTAGGAGCAAGGAAGGAAGCACCTCTACAAGGGAACACAAGCCGAGTATTAGATGACAAATGGGATGTTTTGGGATGATAAGTACGACTTGCTTTGGAAAAAGCAGAGCAGTCAAGTTTATGACCAACATAGTGGAAGGAAGCAAATTGTAACAACAAGATAGTTAAGGAGAATAAACGACGCCCTAAGGAGGACTAGGAAGTAGTAAGGACTACACCCTAAAAGGGGCAATGGGATGGGCAATAAGGACAAGAAGACTCGAGAGACAACTGTCTCAAGATAATTAGACAAGGAGAATAGTAGGGACGAGTCAATTAACAAACTAACCCTCGTGAATGTCATAAATTCAATCTCTAGTAAAGAAGGGAGAGGTGGAAAAGCCAAATATTTGGAAAAGAAGGATGGAGGAAATCCTTAAAGAGATCAATGGCCAAGAATGGATTGACGACCAAACTCAAAGTCAGGAGAAGATTAAGTAAGCCTCTCGCAGGATGATTAAGAGATCTGGAAACAAGAAGGATTTGAACTCTACTTAAGGGAAATAGACGTGTACAGAGGTACAAGTTAGAATGAGGATGGGGTACAAAGGATGTACCCGCATGATTTCAAGAGTAAAGGTAAACGGAAGGGGATGGCATTAAAGGATATCATTCAAGGATATATACATATGAAAATAAATGAAGAAGGAATTCCAGGAGAAAGTTTAAGAATCTCACCAAGGAAGGGAACCCTGAGAAGGGATACATGTCCCAACTAAGAGGTAATGGAACCGAGTGACAAGGGATGAGGAGACGAACTTGCAAATGAAGTGCATAGTGAGGTGAAAGAACCAAGGGAAACATACTAGGAGAACCTAAGGAGTAAGTTAAATCCAAGGAACGAGTAGGGGGATAGATAGCATCAATAGATGTCGTAACAAGTAAGAATAGGTAGACTACCCATAATAAGAAAATAAAGGAAAGAACGTCTGAGAAACCTTGAGAAAGTAACCTCTCTAAATAAGAAGTGGTTAAGGGAGAACAACCACTAATATCAAGATGGATTGTGATCCAAACTCGCATAATAGAGCCTAAAGAGTGGATGACTGGGCATAGGGTGGAGTACACGAAATAAGACCGATAATCGGAAGCTACTCAAATAAGGAATAAGGGATGGAATGGAAAATTTAAGACAATGGAGGACTGAAAGCGGGCAAATGCCCCAATATAGAAAGGGTGTAAGGAGATGAAGAAAGGAAACCATCAAGAAATGGTAAGAAGGTTGAACATGTAACTCCTAAGATGAAAGTCTCTACTTTGAAGGAAATAATAAAGAAAGAAACCGTAAAAAAAAAAAAGGGAAACCCCCCCCCCCCCTGAAACCAAGCAAATCGACATGTAGACCGAAAGGAATAAACTTGGCAAAAAGAATTGTGAAATGATTACAAACAAGTAAGAGTGGATTAAGGCCAAAGTAAAATCCTTGAGTAAAAGATGTCATTGGGAACGAGGATGGACCTAATAAAGGATGAATCCCAACTTGTTGGAATAGTATTGGAAAACCCAATCAATTGGAACTGAAAAGACTCAATAAAAAAAGTTGGGGAAAGAGGAATAGGTAAGAGGAATCCATGCAGTTATGTGAGACATAACTTCAAAGGCATGATGGAGGAGAGGATAATGGTAAAAAGGATAGTTGAGGAATGCTATCAAAAGAAAAGAGGGATAAAGTTATATGATCCCTGAAAGGTTGAAAAGTTAAGAAAGACCCTCAAGGAGATGTTCTAGAAATATAATGGACAAAGATAGGTCCTAGAAAATGCCATGTTGTAAGGGGCATATAAGCCCAACAATCCCGAGAAGAATATGACTCAAAGTAAGGAAGAGTCGACTAATAAGTATGACAAGGTCGAATATAGAAAAAATTTGGACCGAAGTTATAATAGACAACGAATGAAGGAAAGGTCAAAATAGGATGAAAAAGTTATAATAAAGAAAAACCGTGGAAACAAGCATGTAATGCTCGAAAGAACATCGAGCTAAAGGTTTTAACTACCAAAAGGATAACTAGACACGAGAATGATTAGTTATCTTGGAATTCCTAAATCTTGATTACAAAATCTCAAAGGGAAGAATTAAGCAAAGAAAAATATGAATCTAAGGATATACCATGGAATAAGATATGTCTAGTTATGATAAACTCCGTGGAGGGAGTAAATAATATAAAGGAAAAGAAATTTCCTTAAGTGAAGGATGTAAAGAAGGGCTAATTGAAAGAATAAGAGAAGTGTTTGCATGTTAAGCAAACACCAAAGGGACATCAAAGGAAATGATTCCTCATGCAAGGTTGATAATTAAGTTTTGGGGAAAAAACTCCTAAAATGAGGGGAGAGTTGTAAACCCCACACTTTTGAGTTAAGGAAAACCGGGAAAAGAACCAGTCAAACCGATTAAGAAAAGTGAGCCGATTTACAAACCCAATCATTTGGGAACAAGCAATTTGGAAATTTACAACTTCTTGGTGACACAAAGGGTTCATTAAAATTTGGAAAAGAAACTTAAGACAAATTAGAAGAGAAAAACTAAATTTATTCAGGTGAACGAGATCCCATAAGAACTATGAAGTTGAGCATGCTTGCCCGAGAGTAGTGCGAGGACGGGTGACATTTCTCTCTCTCTCTCTCTACTGCTCCATTTCCCGGTGAAGCTCGAACCAAAGCTTCGACTTGAACATTTTTCTTAACCACGGAAGGAGAGGTCGGGTCCTTTAGAACCGGGGAGAAGTCAGTTATCTGATAACAAACTCCAATCAATCCGATAATCGCTGGCATGATGGAACAGTGAAGTAGCTCCGGCTGACCGAAGCTGCCCTATTTCGGCCAAGCTGAAATCGGCCATTTCGAACCCTCCTCATGCCAAACCAAGCCCTCCTAACACTTCCTCAGCCCTCCCACGGCCGAATTAGGACTGAATGGTAAGCCAATTCGGCTTCGCTCTGCAATTTTTAGTCAGTGCTAGAGAGAGAACCTACAGAATTTCAATGATAAAATTCTAACTCAATTCGGCATCAATTGATATGATTCTTGATTCTAGGATGAACCACAGGATGAGAGCTATCTACCCAGATCAAAAGCTCGGACCACCGTGCCTTCATCGGTGAGTAATCGAAGCTTTCTCTCTCTATAGTTCATTTTCCGGCGAAGCTCTGTTTGAGCTCGTCCCGACGTTAAAACTTGTGATTCACATTGCTAAAGAATCGTATGAACATGTAGAAACTCAATTTCAACTTCAATTGCAACAATTGGAAACATTTGATCGGTCAATTTGATAAAATCAAATTCGGTTGTGTTAAGAAGTTGGAATTAGGCATTTTCGAAGATTCGAAGGATCGAAATGCAATTTCCTAAAATTGAGGGTCAATTGGGCATGATAAAAATGTTAGGGGGCCAATTGAGGAATTTTAGAATTTTTGGGGTGAAATTTACCATTTTTGTAAAAGAAGAGCAAAATGGTAATTTTGAAAAGTTGGGGGACCAAATTGGAAATTTGGGAAATTAATCCCCTTTTTGTGAAATGGAATAAATTGAGGTCCCTTGATAAATTTTAAAAGTTTCGGGACTCAATTTGAGGAAAAACTAGCATTAGGGACTTAAAGTTTAAGAGAAATAACTTTATGGACCTAATTGCAAATAAATGAAAGTTTGACTTTCTCATTCATTTGGAATGAATGAAGGCTATTAAGCCCAAGGATAATAAACCGAGATGTTCATATTGTGTAGGAACACGAAGTATCGGGAACGCCAGCAAGGACAAGCTCGCGTGAATACAAAGAACCAGTCTAGTGGAATTCACGACATTAACAGGTGAGTGGGTTTACTAACGTCATACCCGGTTGGGATGATGAGCACAACTTAAAGTTAAAAACTACTTACCGGTTGTGAGTGGAATTTTATATCATACTCGGTTGGGGATGATAAGTACCTCGAAATGAAAACTCACTATCAAGTGGTATTTTAAACATCACAACTTAGAGTAGTAACGTGAAAATCATGCGGAAAAACTATTTACCGGTTGTAAGTAGATCATACTCGATTGGTATGATAAAACTTTCTCGAAGGAAGTTGAAAACCCGTTCATCCGTTATGAACAGAGATGTCCTTATACCCGGTCGGTATAATGGACAGTTGAAAATATAATTTTGTCGGAAGTGCTCTCCCTTAACTGTGTGCCAATGCTTAAACTATTTGGGAGACCTTCTTGATGGGAGCTTGTATAGCTCTAATAAGTTGAGGGCCTCAGTTTTAGAACTTGGGGCTAATATGCCCAATTTTGAAAATCTCGTACAATGGGCCCAAGGCCAGTTGGCACGAGCAGGAGCTCGTAAACAAACATGAATTATATGCCATAAAACTTTAAATAAAGGAATTGTTTGGCCATGGTACCAAGATAGGACCGACATACTCAGTTAACTAGCGGCAGTGCAACATGACAAGTCCACGGACCAATCAAGACAAACAACTGTGGGTTGTGTTAAGAGTCAAGGCTGTTGGACCAGTGGCACCACATATTATATGGCATAATGAGAAAATATTGATTGTGAATGCACTATGAGTACGAGGCCATCAAGATGCCCAAGAGGGGTTGTGATTCGTCCTAAGGGCATTGTACGACCTAGTGGGTATAAGGGCAGTTCGTCGTACCAGGTGATCATGAGAAATTTGGAGTAGCACAAAGTGCATGAGACCGAGGTGGGGACGGGATAAGATCTCTATACTCATACGGACACGAAGAATTGATTTCGGGATTGAGGGTTGGATGTCGTGAACATCCACTCATTCTCAAGGTAGAAGTGGACGTACTTCTATCTAGGTGGCTGGTAAAGTCTCTCTGAAGCCACAAATGGGTTCAGTGGATGTACTGACCTGCGAATTTGTGTTTAACCTTCATGACGAAGGATGTGTGTTGGGTGATGACACACCGTGATTAAATAAGGAAATGGTGATAAAATCCGAGATTTCAAATGAAATGGTTTTGAAAGAAAGGAGTTTGACACACTCCAAAATTTATCCTTTTCCTAAAGATAAAAAGCTTTGAAAACCCTTCGCTGAGTAGTCATACTCACCCCCTCCCTTATATCCCTTTCAAGAGATTTCAGAAAGTCTACTCTTAAAGACCATCAACTAAGACGCCTGTGAGACAGGTATGATAAATCTAAATTATTATACAATTTTGATTTATGTTATTCCAAGAAAAGGTGCAGGTTAAAGGACACCTTACTCTTTACGGTTTACAATAAGGGGAAACCCTTTAATAAACTGGGAGAGTAGCGGGGTGATCACGGGGATCCGACCAAACCGAGTCGAGGCATGACATGCGATGTTATGAACATATTCTTAATTTAATTCTAAAAGCAATGTTTGACATAATAAAAAATAGCATTGAAAATATACACAAGAGTGTATTATATTGGGTTGGAACCTGTACGAAGTGGGACAGATTTTAGAAGACTACCCATCAACTTCACATTGAAATGAGTAAAAAACTTGTTTTAGATTGTAAAACTCGTTGAAACTCTAATTATTTGATGTTGTTGGTAGCATTAGATTACAAAATTGAGTTTTTTCCTTTGAAGTTGCGTGATTCCAACTACTAATATTTGTCAAGTGAATTAGATTGGTCAATGGTAAATTAAATTACTAAAAAGCATAGTGTGTTCAACGATACTATGAATATATTTTCTAGTATAAGGTATTCAATTGTAAATTCATATTAGGCTATTGTTTATACAATAAAAGTTACTGTGAATGTGTGGATGTATTGTGGTATATTGTGTATTGAGATTATGGTTTGTGAAATAATTAAGAAAATTGAGAAATATTGGTTAAAAGTAATAATTTTTTTATCTACAATAGAAGGTGGAAAGTTTGGAATATTATTTTGATTTAAAATCCCGGGATGTGGCAGTACTAGAAATAGAAAATATTGTGACTACATTTAAGAAGTTGTTTGCTGAATATTCGAGGAATGAAGAAGAGTGCATTGTTGATAATAGTGAAGATAAAGTTAGTATTAGCACTAGTATGAGAAGTCAGTAGAAGATGAAAACTAGTTTCCATCCATTTATCAATTTTGAACTCAATAAGAAGAAGACAAGGATATTAAAGTCAGAGATAGATTTGTATTTGGATGAAAACATAATAGAATATATAGATGGATTCAATGTATTAAAATGGGGAAGACGAATTTTATAAAATATCTTATATTATCAAAGATGGTAAATGATGTATTGACTATTCCAATCACAACTGTTAATTTGGGAATCAGCTTTCAATGTTAGTAGGTGCATTATCAGTAAATCACATAATAAACTTGTCAATAATACAATTGAATCCATCATTTGAGCACAAAGTTATGTAAAAGCTAGTTGTTCAGTAAGTTATTTTTTTAGTATTAATTTGAGTGTATGGTTAAGGACCCAAACTCGGGCCAATGGTCACTAAACCATGGGTACATGAGATCATGATCATTTCAAGTCTTGGTCTAAGACGAGGGACTCGAATTGGTTTGGGTCTGAATCCACATGCACGGACCTGAAGTTTGGGTCAATTTTCATCAATCGGGTTGGGTTTGGACCAGTTAAGTTGATTTGGATCAATTAGGTCAATTTGGGTCAATCAAGTTGGGTTTTGTCCAATTTGGTTAATGATCAATTCGGTCGAGATTATGTCAATTAAATCGGATTTATGTCAATCGGGTCGGTTTGGATTTCAAGTTCAAGTGTATGGTCAAGGACCCGAACTCAAGCCAATGGTCACTAAACCATGGGTACATGAGGTCATGACTGATTTCAAGTCTTGGTCTAAGATGAGGGACTCGAATTGGTTTGGGTCTGAATCCATGTGCACGGACCTAAAGTTTAAGTCCGTGAGGGATCAAATTTGAGTAAAACTCGACCCGACCCGAAAATGTGACAAATCTAATTATGGTATGACTCAATCCCCTAGAATTATATAAATCACACTCACTAATTTGTTAGTGTGCATTCTAAAAAAACTTATCACTATCTTATTTAAAAATTAAGTGGCAACAGACCAAAATAAGAAAAAAAATATATTCAATAACATATTTCTTATAAAGTGTTGTATGGATGGTATATTAATAAAGTTCAACAAAATAATACCTGTTAATAACTTGTGAATAATTTATGATTTTATTATTATGACATCATACATAAAAGGGTGACTAGATAAATTTGACTAAATTTGTTAAGCTGGTGTCAAAAAAATATTGTCGCATCAAGAAAATGTAGAAAAAATATTTGATAACCTTTTATTACATTTATTTTAATCTTATTATAAAATTGAAAAAATCAATTTATAACTTTTAACAAGTACAACGTTAACTAAGTTAAGGGGTTGTAAAAAAAAATTGTCACGCCAAGAAAATGTAGAAAAAAGTAATTTGTAATTTTTTTCCACAATTATTTTAGTTTACCATAAAATGGAAAGAATTAATTTATAACTTGAACGCCTATGCACAATTTTAACTACATTATTTAAGTTTTGTCATATCATAAAAAATTCATTATTATTAGGCTACATAAAAAATAGCTAGTTGAATGAATCTCTTACACATCATTAGATATTAGAAATTTTTTTTTTTGCTAATGATCAACAACTTACATAGTGTGTCCAGGATGACAATCAACAACCACAAAAGTTGGATTTAAAATCCTATATTCATAGTAAGAATGGCTTGATCAAAATATTTTGAAAAAAAAAAGACAAATAAATGGTGACGGGAATGCCAACTCAACTACTTCGTCGGCAATCTACAAGTGCACTCACACCGGTCGATCTATGTGAAAAGGTAGCAAGGTGAGTTATCCCAACAAAGAAGAGATTTGAAGCTATAATAGCCTCATTATATAAGTCACATAATTATCAGATTTCATGATCAATAAGATCAATGAAGACTCGTCCAATATGGTTGAGAAGTGGGATCTGGAGGCTACTAGTTAGATTCTATTATCTTCTCTCCCTATTTTATTGATTATTTGAAATAATAATTAATTTCGATAATATTTGATAATTTAACTAATAATCTATTTTTGTATAATTATTTATTTACCAAAAAATATTAACAATATATTTTAGTTAGAATAAAAATCATTGACAATTTGTACCATACTTATCAATAAAATAATTATCCTACTACTCATCCTCAAATTGTCAACTATTTTTTTCTAACTAAAACATATTGTTAATATTTTTTGGTAAATGAATAATTATACAAAAATAGATTATTAGTTAAATTATCAAATATTATTGAAATTAATTATTATTTCAAATAATCAATAAAATAGGAAGAGAAGATAACATAATCTAAAAGTAAATTTTTGGGGGATAAATTCACAAAAGTGAAGATTTAAAATAAGAATATAATATTATTTAAAAATATTATCGAAATATTTTTATTAGTAAATACATATAATTATCCACTAAAATAAGAGTGTTAGATAAAAAGAAGGTGATTTATTTAAATATATTATCTAAATGTTTTATATATAAATACATATAATTATACACAAAATTAAGATGAACAATTTATATAAAAAATAAAATAATATCTTGTTTGGGCCTTAATGTTATAATTTATAGATGGTATAGGGGAGGTATGACGCATGTTGATACTTTGAGGTATATAATGATTAGAAATAATACTCCAAAGAAAACAAAAACAGGAAGGTTTGCCAAATTTAGAAGTATTCTAAATTATCTTGACACTGACACAATGTCTAAATATAAGGTCAGATTTTATGCTCCAACTTGCCATAGTACGTATCTCCAAGGATAAGCCAATAAACCTTATTCATCTATAAAAAAAAAAACACGAACTGATTACCATTAATACAATAAGGAACTAGTTAGAGAATATTTAAATTTTTAATGAGTTATCATCTATCTCACATCTGGTTTACCACATTTATTTCTCACCCAATTCAACTAATTAACATTAATTTTAATTTTTAATATTGTAATTGTAATTCAACTAGTTAGAGAATAATTTTAATTTTTCTTTTTATTAGTTATTCAATAATTTTAAAATTATTTTTGAAAAAACTCTAAATAGTATGATTGGGATGGGGATGAACATCACTTTAGCAACATTCCCTAAGAAACTCACCGATAATTTTATGTGTACAGTTATTATTTTAGTTAAACTATTTTCATTTCTTTCAAGTTTATTTTACTAACTCAATAATATTTTACATATTTTATAACTAAAAATTATCATTTTTTAGAATTTATAGTATATTCAAATTTTAATTTTCTAGTAGCAATTTCTCCATTAACATACATTTATTTCTTTTATCTTTATTCATAACATGTTTATTTTATATTTTAGTTACCTACATTTATACACATCTTTCCTATATTAACCATTAACCTCTCCTCATAGACTAATATTATTAAAGTTTTATTTAATTTAACTAGCTTTTCTCATTAAATTATTTTACTTTTTCTAACTTTTAGATATTATTCTCATTTCGTCTTAATTTTTCCTTATCTTTTTATATTTGCTCATCTTAATTTTTCCCTTATTTCATATTTTGATCTTCCTAATGGTTACATTTATTCAAACAAATCCTACACTTTTTTTATATATTATGATAATATATTATATTTTATTAAATTCAAAATATATTTAACAAATTTATCAAATAATTAGAAATATATTTATTTTTATTTAACAAATTAAACTTATTTCAATATTTTATAATAATTTTATTACAGATTTACGCCACAAATCTAATAAATATATCATTACACTTTCGAATTTTCATTTTACTTATATTTTTTTTCATAATTCAACACCCAAAAAAGTAATATTACGTTAATATCTTAACATATTTTTAATTTTTATTAGAGTTTTTTAACTCGAGTACTAAATAGTGTACAAATTTAATCAGTCTAATTTTATTTTTTCGATTTTAAATTAAGATTAAATATAAAAGATAATTATTATAATTAAGAAAATAAATAGATAGTGATTATAATATAATTAATAATAGAGATAATATTAAATATAAAAAATAATAATTCCTTTAAAAAATAAATAAATAACGTTTATAATATAATTAATTTATCGTACTTAAATTTAAATTTATACATTATACAACATATATATTAAAAAAATAACATCAATTGTTATTATATATTTTACTTTTTATTAGTTATTTTAACAATGTTAAATATTTAAACGGTACAATATAAATCAAATTACTTTTCATGCCTGATAAATCAACTATAATTTATAATTATTGGTGAAAGATAAAATAAAAACATGGTAACTTCCACGCAACTCCCATTGAAATCATCACATTAAGGCCTCCACCGGTGCCACCGTACTCAATGGATGAATTTTCACTTAAATCCCATTCATTGTCATCGTTACAAACAAGGTCATGCGATGAAAGCCTAAAATGCTCCAATTCAAATCATCACATTAAGTCCTCATCGATCGACTCAGAATTAACAAGATTACAATATCAAAAGTAACTCTCTCCCCGCCAAATCAAATTGCCACATACTACTCGAAAGAAAGTTAAATTTGGCTAAAAGGATGATAAATTTATCGTATTTAAATTTTAAGTGTAATTATTTTTATCAATTAATAAAATTAATTTGTCATACTATCTTTCCCATCTTATATAATTTACAGCCGAATAAATTGTTCTCTTCATATGCAATTTTAAGCATAACTCTCTATTTATACATTTATATTTAATTTTAATACTAATAAGATATGATATAATGAACCTATTTAAAATATAAACTTTAATTTGTTGATAATATAATCCCTTATTTTATTAAATAGAGAATTAGTATAAGGATGATAAATTTATCGTATTTAAATTTTAATTGTAATTATTTTTATCAATTAATAAAATTAATTTATCATACTATCTTTCCCATCTTACATAATTTAGAGCCGAATAAATTGTTCTCTTCATATGCAATTTTAAGCATAACTCTCTATTTATACATTTATATTTAATTTTAATACTAATAAGATATGATATAATGAACCTATTTAAAATATAAACTTTAATTTGTTGATAATATAATCCCTTATTTTATTAAATAGAGAATTAGTATAATTTTATAAGATTTTAAATGTTTTATAACTTATAAATTATTAATTTTAAGTATATATAATTACTATATCTTATTAGTATACAATATTTTATCACATTATATAAAAACGGATTCGTACTTATATCTTAACACTTATTATTTGCGATTATAAGAATTATATACGAACTTTATATAGTAGTTTAGTGTAGATTTAAAATTGTATTTGTATATAATTTGAAAAAGGATACTAACTATATATATATATATATTATAATTATATTTTTCAATTCAGGTCAAGTAAGGAAAATGTTAAATGTATAGCATTCTTTCTCCATACATACTAAATATTTGTTCATTAACAGTAATGATCATTAAGGGGTTGACCCGGAAGCCTCTTGAGCGTGAAATAGTATTTTAGTCGGCCATTTACCCCATGTCGAACTTCATGGCAACCCTCAACAACGTAAAGGCCATCATACACGAAGACCTCCTTAGAATGAGTCACGAGATCTCTGTCGTCCCTGATCGAAGCCCTCACCGTCCGGATGACCCTCACCGGGTTCTTCACGGCGATACTGTTTCTCAGCGCCAGGTTCCCACCGACAAGCTTCTGGTCTTCCTCGCACTGCCTGTCGGACTCGCCACCCGGAGATCTTGATATCCCTCCCTGCCCCACGTAGATCAGTTCGTGGGGGCTGCTCATATCGTCCACATCGCTCGAGGCCACCACACTCACTACGATGACGTCTCGGTTCGGTCCCTTCATATAGTCTATGCCGGCCATAGGCGGCCTATGGAGATCCACGAGAACCATCTCAATCCTTGTATTACGAAATTATTATCACGCGTCAAAATTACTAATATAACCTGTAATATGACCCTTAACTTCTCACAAATAGTACAGTACAATCCAATAACAAAACATAACCTGTAATAGAATCTGTCTCCTATCTCTACCCCTGGGACCGAGCCGATGAATTGCATGCCTCCATGGACGCTTTCCTTCTCCTCCTTGAAGATCTTGTATGCCTTAATATGAACCATCTTGATTATCTCACTGGAATTGGTTACTTCCATGTTTTCTTCATTGAGCGACTTGCACAGAACACGATACAGTCGTATAGCATCTGTCACTTTCTTTCGCGCAGAAGAAGCTCCTCCAGTACTACTTGAAGCTATGTCGCCATGAACTGCAGGTGAATGGTCTGACCTCTTTTCTGGTGACTTTGTCCCCATGGCAGATCTCTTACCGTGATTTGTTGGTTCCATTGGGAGGTGAGACAAGAGAAGTCCTAGGGATATAAAGGACATATACAATCATCAAAATTAGTCACCATTTCCTAAGAAAAAAGATTAAGTTGAAAATATATCCAATCCTAGACTTGCATGCTCTATGCAAATATATGAACGCAGTGACAACTCCATGGACTACTTGTTTCATGCATTTGGAACATTGAGACCTTAATTGCTAATCGACCTAAGAGAAAAATAGTAGAAGATTAAGGGACAAACACATTTCTTGTAATTATCGTAGATTAGGGTTACATGTACCCATAACATATTTATACAATCATCCATCCATCCATCATATTGTAAGCTGGTGTGGCTAGATATCACTGCATTATTGTTCCTCCAAGCACCATCCAATGTAACAAAACCCCAATGAAGCAACGAAGATCTCGTAGACATGAAATATTAGCCTTCATACCAAGATTGATTCAAGCGGGCGTCCTCCAAGAGAATCATTTAGAGGAAAACGAAAACAAAATTGCCATTCCTAGCGTGTAACATTGAAAAAGGAAAGAAAAGAAAGTAACTTTGAGGCCCTTGTCACACACCTGAGCTGAGCTGCAGAAACTCCAGAGGCTTTCCTGTAACAGGCAGCTGAAGTGCAGGGAGTTGGGTGAGGAAAAAAAAGATTTTGGTAAATAATGTATAAATTAGAAAAATGAGAGATAGGGTTTTTTTTAGGGTTTTATAACTATATTTCATAAATTATTTATTATTAGTAATATGGCATTTATTATTGAGTAATATATGCTCCTAAATGTGATGCTACACTCCACTTCAACTTCATTGAGATTTTAGGGTTTTACCACCTTTGGTATAAAATCTTTTAATAAGATTATAAATTAGTATAAAATCTTTTAATAATATTATGAATGAGTATAAAATCTTTTAAAAATTAATATATTATATAAATCATTTAAAAAATATATCAGCTAGGTATAAACGGTTACATTTTCACTATATCAACCTTTGCAAATGTATTATAATGATATGATCACCTATATATAAACAATTACCCAATGTTACATGAGAGAAGCACTCAGGATGTAGTGAAGAGAAATTAGGGCAAGGATTAACCGGTAAAAAGTAAAATTCAAGAGTCAAAACCCTAATTAGGCAAACTTGCTGTATAGAGGGGAATCGTATTCAATGTTTTTGAGTTTGAGAGTTACGGAAGAACATGGTGCAAATGGGTCAATTACCGCCAAGTCCATTAGAAGTAAAAACTGGTTAGATATTAACCATATATAGAGGGAAATTCAACAAAAGATCGGGCAAACCCTAGCAATCATAACATTGAAAGTAGGTGTATGACCTGGTCGGAGATGGGAGCTAAGCTTCTGTTGTGAGTCCGGCGGTCGGTGAGATCAAGATGTTCACAGTGTGGCCACCAGAGTTGAATAATTGCAACCTATGTTCCACCATATCAAGTTCACTCGAACCTACTTGCACATGCTACTAAAATCACAGTCAATTTTAGCAAGAAAGATAATTGGATATAAATTCATTGTCTTTAAATTTTAAAAGAGTGTAAAATTTTTTATTAATTAATAAAATTAATTTGTTGTACATGTTTGTCCCATTTCACGCTTAAAAAATTGCTGCCTTCATATGAAATATTATCATTCATATTTTTTTTTTATGAATGTGACCTCAATGGTAGATATGTTGACAATATATCAGTGGAAAAAAGTAGGAGGTCGGAGAGACTTATCCAAATAGGTTATAATACTACACCTTTTAGGAATAAATTTTAATATTGAAAAATTCATATGTGTCATAATCCATGCAAAAAGGGGTTCGGGGAGCCATGCTCGTAGTGAAAGTCATTGAATTAATGACTTTCCTGAAAATTTAGGGAGTAGAAATAGTATGTATCATAGGATATTGGCTCCATTTAGCATCATCTCATCAATGCACAAGTAGGGAGGGAAGAAGCCGCAACCCACAACTAGGGATGGACTGGGAAGAAGGTCGGGTCCTCCCGAATTTCATGGCACTCGCCTCTTACCTGAATAAGAGTTCTTTATATTAGAACTTACAAATTCGAGTTTCGGGTTCAAGTGATTGGATTCGTATATGAATATCAAATTTAAAAATATGTTATTTTTAAATTGTAGTCGACTCTATTTGAACTCCACCTAATTTTTTAGTATAATTATTTTTAAATTGTAATCATAAATTTTATAGTAAAATATTTTAAAAATCCTAAAAAAATTCAATATAAAACAATAATTCTCACTCAAACTTATTAAAATTACCCAATATTGATTTGATTAAAATATAATCTAAATAAATAAGTTACCGAATATTAAATTCAAATATTATAATTTAGATTCGACTCGAATGAATTATTTCGACTTAAATAGTTCAGTTAGTTTCAATTCTTTAATAATAATTTGGTTTGAATCCAAACTACACAAAAACAAATGTGTTCCAAAATCTCAAACCTGAATTGATCGGCATCGAATTAGTTAACCCAACATAAATTAGCTAACTCGATCTGAATTATTCAACTAATATCGAGTAAGCAATATTAATTTAATTTATATTTAAAATTAATGTACTAATAATTTCTTGAATTTTAAAAAAAATATGCTTAATAAAACTAAATTTTATTCGATTGAATTTAACTATACAAACAAATAAAATTTTAAATTATAAATTTGAATAAAACAATCCAATTCAAAGAGCCCACCCGCCTCAAATTAAAATTCTCAACATTTATTTTTAAATTATAACTCATTTTTTTGATTTATTTATTAATTTTACTCTATTTAATTTGAATATCTTGAAGAATAATTTCCTTTTTAAAACTTTTTGGCATGAGATGCCTATTTTATGTATTTTCGTTCTTATTTCACTAAAGTTGAACGAATTTTAATAATAACTAAATAATATTATAATTATAACCTCCAATTAAAAAAAACGAATTATAACTCATAAGGAAACATGTAATAATCAAACAAAAACAAAACAATAATTGATGTAATTAAAAAAAAGTAAGAATAACCCCATGACTAAATTAATTAGTTGAAATTTAGAATTACTTACCTTACACTTTCTAATACAGATAGTGCAATCCTAATTCTAGCGTAAATGTATATAGAAAATCTAATCAAATAAATATAATTTTATTCTTAAAATAAAGATAATTATAACCACCATTCAATATAATAATAATGTATTTAATATCAATATTTATTGAGTACAAATGATAAGTATTATATTCGAAATTATTAATATTTAAAATTATTTATAAAAAATAATATTTTAAATAATTAGTATAATAAAAAATATTATACACATATAAATATTAAAAGTAATAAAATAAAACATCCAAATGTTTTATTTAAAGAGGTGAAAAAATAAAATAATGATATTTTATATAATGAGGCAAACTAAGTAAGGTGTACTTTTAGGTTGTCAAATTTATATACCCTTAACACTAATAATAAAAATGAATATAGTATTAGTATTCTTTCAAATAATATGATATTGGACTAATAACAAAAATAAATATCGAATTACGATTTGAGTACAAATGTATTATAAATAGTTCAAACTCATAATTGAATTCACATAATTATTATGATATATTTTAAATCATCAAAGGCTATTCCATATCGTTGGGATAAAAATGAACACAATTTCTCCTATGTCGAATATAGATTTTATAATTGACTTATGGAATGAGGTATGTCTAATATTAATATATGAGAAATTTTACAATAAATAAATACTGAAAGTTTCTTTTTAAGTAAAAATAAACTTATGTTTACTTGTAAAATACAATTAATGAATTTAACTAATTTGAAATATTTTTCAGTAATAAAATAAGTAGTTAGTTGTTGAATTAGTCAACCAAAATTCTTAGTTTTTAAAATAAACATTTTGGAATACTTTCTTAACAGTAGTTCGAATAGCTCAAATAGGTTGGGGGCCTCAGTTTTGGAAATTGGGGGTTAGTATACCCGATTTTGAAAATCTCGTACAGTGGGTCCTAGGCTATTTGGCACAAGCAGGAGCTCATAAATAAACATGATTATTATGTCATGAAAACTTAAGTAAATTAGTTGTTTGGCCATGATACCGAGACAAGACTGACATACTCAATGGACTAGCGACAGTGCGACATGGCGGGTCTTCAGACTAGTTAAAACAAATAGTTGCAGGTCGAGTTGAGGATTGGGACCATTGGACCAGTGCATCACAAATTATATAGCTTATGTGAAAAACTGTTGATTGTGCATGCACTGTGTTACGGGACCTTTAAGATGACCAAGAAGGGTAGTGATGCGTCCTAGGGCTCTGGACGACCTGGTGGATATAAGGGCAGTTAGTCATACTAGAAGTTTTGCGAAGCTCGGAGTAGCTTCAAGCGCATAAGACTGGGGTGGGGACAGGATGAGGTCTCTGTCCTCATATAGAAATGGAGATTTGTTATGGGATTGAGGGTTGGATGTCACATACATGCACTCATTCTCAGGGTAGAAGTGGACGTGCTTCTATCTAGGTGACTGGTAAAGTCGCTCTGATGCCACAAGTGGGTTCAGTGGACGGGCTGGCTTGCGATTGTGTGTTCCTTCATGATAAAGGGTGTGTTGGTTGATACACACACTTGTGATGATAAATGATTTTTTTTTTTGAAAAACCGAAATTTGAAGATGGAAAAATTTAAAGGAATTAAGGAGTTTGGCACACTCCATTTTGGAAAACTATTTTTCATCGAACTTAATTTTTTTTTAAAATACCCATTCACTGAGTTGTAGAAACTCACCCCTCTTTTTATCCCTTTTTAGGAAATAGAGAAAATGACTAGTGATAGCACAAAACCTTACCCTCTGTCATGTATGCTTGATTTCTCTAAAGCTTGCATTTTATTTGATATATGTCTTTCCAGGGAACAAGGTTGAAAATACGCCTGGCTCCACTTGAGTTAAAGTAGGAGGAAACTCCTCTTGAACCAAGAGAGCAGCGGGTTGATCATGGGGATTCGACCAAACTGAGTAAAGGCGTGACAACTAGAGTGGTATCAGAGCCTAGTTCCCTCGAAACATTATCAATATTATGCCTTGACATTAATCAAACTATAAACTATTGTGTAGGAAGGCGAGTTCTTAGGAAATTCACGGTGAAATTAAGTCCTCCACATATAACCCTGAAAAAGACACCCAACGCAAGGGAGGAAGCCGTACAAAGGTTTGTAAAGGGTGGGAAACGAGTACCAAAGGACATGGTGGAAGAGTACCTAAAACTAGTAGGAGCCTTACTGGAACCGGAAGGCATCATATACCCTCCTCCTAGACAAGATGAACCAGTATCACCTCCTAGAAGCCCAACCCCTCCTCCTCTAGTCCCACAACAACCGAAGGGGAATCCAACCAAAAAGGAGGCCTGGGATAATTACTGGGATGCGTATGCCACCTTCATTAAGGTCCACCAAGTACCTCCACCTACTCAACCTAGCTTCAATCCCTCCCAATGGGTGAGGTGGACCTATGAGTGTGAGGTTGAGGTACTAAGGCAGTACAAATTAGAGGCCATACATGAAATTTGTTCTATTAGAGAACACGAATGGACCCCAACCAATTACTAAGAGCCTTTTGATCAAGAGTCCCACAACCGTTCTAGGGTTAATTCTAGTCCTATGACCCCAAGGGATTAGGGGGTAGAACATTTCTGTAATAAGCCAAGTATGGCAAGAAAATATTTCTTTAATGAATGAAAGTGAAATTTTTTATAAAACTTTTGAGTTCTTGATATATCCAAAACCAAAAAGAGTATGATAATAAAGATTAAAGTAAAAGGTAGGAAATCACCTAAGGAAGAAAGAACGGATTATTTATAGTTAATATCAACCCTTAAGACTTACCCTGAGAAGTACGATAAGGAAGAATCCATCAAAGGGAGATCTTAAGAAAAGGAAGGAAAAGTCGGTACAAAGGGAAGCAACCATCAAAGAGTACAAATTTTTCAAGAGGAGTTAGGCTCAAAGAAAGAAGAGTAAGGAAAACAAGGAAGAGTAGAACATTTCAAAGGGAACCAAAAGAATGGAAGCGGATCGAGAAGAAAAGGAATTAAGTATGGGAGAACACCAAGGATATCATGACCACCAAGGAAAGATGGAAAGAAAGTAGAATAACAAGAAGGCCTAGGTATAAAAATTACTTGTAAAGAACTAAGATACAATTATTTAGGAACTCAGTAAGATAGGGAGACTTGTAGAAAATAGAGGTACGAACCAAAAGAAGAAGAAAAGCTAGAGTGGATGGACCACACAAGATCCTTAAGTATAAGTGAAGATTAAAAAGATAGAACGCTTAAAGAATGGTAGGGTGATCAAACAAAAGAATCACATAATGAAAAACACTAGAAGAAGAATGAGAGTAGGAAGTTGGATTGAGGAAGGAGAAAGCTCCAGGTTAAGAAAAACAACTAAGGAAGTGTCACAAAAGGTCGAACTGAATAACAACCTCAGTAAAATATACCAATAACTAAATGAGTGTTGGAAAGGTCAAGTACAACCTACATGTAGGAAGACATGAAAACCCAAATCAGAATTTTAGACAGATCCAATTTAAGGAATTTCCTCCTACTGACCAAATCGCCTAGAAGAGTAAACAAAGCTTTAATAAGAACTGGGGAGTAGAAAGGACTACAACCTAATTAAGACAAGGAGTAATATTAAGGACATGAAAATACGAGAGATTTTGATATAAGAAGGGTGAGAGGTTCACCACAAAGGAATAACTAAGTTCTAAGAGCAAATGAGAATAAGGTAAGATAAACGAAAAGTACTTGTAGGATATCAAGAGTAAAGGTAAGCAGGTGAAGATAGCAGCTAGGAAGGACATTTGAGAATGAGTATTCACAATGGTTAGATTAGAAGGAAATTCCAGGAAAAAGAAGAGTAAAAATTACCTAGAAAGGAAAGCATGGAAGGGCACATGAGTACCAGTTAAGAAGAAATGGAACCAACAAAAAATTGGGAAGAAGATAATCTCCTAAAAGACAAGCTACTAGAAACGAAAGGGTCAAGGGAAACAAATCGTGAAGATCCGGGAGATAAGTCAAACCCAAGTAACGCGTAAGCAAGAAGACGTCATTTAAGTAAGAAGGAGACTAACTGGAATAAAGGATCGTGAAATGATCACACTGTGATTAAAAAATGGATTTAAAATTAGAAGAGACTTAAAAAGGGAAGGACGCCAGTGGAAATGAGGAATGAAATAAGAAAGGAAGAGCTTTAGTATGTCAGTAAGTATCAGGAAGCTCAAGGACTTGAAGGTGGAATGACCAAATAAAGAAGTTTGAAAAAGATGAGTAAGCAAGGACCTCAATACGATTACAAGGATGTGAAGTCAAAGACGAGTTCTAAAGAATATCATTCGGTAAGGGACATGTAAATCCAATTATTTCGGGGAAAATTTGACTTGTGCAAAGAAGAATCTATGAGTAAGGCGTGATAACCAAAGAATGAAGAAATGGCCCATGCAGGATAAAAAGGTGATAAACACCAAAAACCTATCGAAGAAAATGACCAGAACTCATAGTTTTGAAATCTTAGGTAAAAGAAGTATGGAATGGAGAAATGGTGCCTTGGAAAAGGAAGGATGTAACTAAAGGAAATGATTCTGAATCTTCTAGGGAAATGAGATGAGAATCTTAGGTATGTGATGTAAGGGATGAACAAAAACAACCGAGAAGGTTGTAAGATGATAAACTAGAAAATTTATATATTAATGAAAAGTTTAATCTAGTACGCAAAAAGTGTGGAATAAGTTTTGGGGATAAAAATCCTAAAAGGAGGAGAGAGTTGTAAACCCCGCTCTTTGGAGTTAAGGAAAACCGGAAAAGAACCGGTCAAACCGAGTGAGAAAATCGAACGGGTTCACAAATCCGATTGTTGGGGAACAGGCGAATTGGAGAATTTACAAATCCCAAGTGACCCAAAAGGGTTCATAAACCTTGGAAAAGATCTTTAGGAAAAATATGGAGAGAAAAACCAGATCAGTTTGGGTGAACCGGGTCCAAAATGGATTGAACCGGTTTATGAACCTGAACCGGTAGAAAGAGGGCAAATTGGGAAATTTATGGATCCTAATGACCTAAAGAGTCACATAAGTCATGAAAAAGGACTTTAGACCGGTTCAGGTGAATCGGATTCAAACAGGATTGAACCGGTTTGGACTGGTTTGAACCACTATTGAACCAGATGCTAAATTTATTTTTCTAGGGAGCTTAGAAAATTCCAATTTGAGAATTGAGGCTATCATTTGATAAATAATGAATTTAGATAAATTTGGAAATTTTAAAATTTGAAAAATATGGTCAAATCGGGCTTGAACTAGCCGGTTTAAGCTTTGAACCTAGTTCGGACCGGTCTAATCTAGTTCAAAACACTATCATCTTCTTCCTTCAGATGACAACATTGTTCACTCACCAAAAAATCAAAGTAGAACCCGTGAAAAGGAAACGTTTCCGTTCAGTACATTTAATGCAATCAATGATTGTCATAAAGGTGCCAAACGGATGGCCAATGAGTCCCCGAGCTCCCTATATAAAGAGCCCCTCTCCATCCATCCTCTCCACACATGAAAACCTCACTCTCTCTCAGCTTCTCAGTTTTTCGGTGAAGCTCAAATTAGAGCTCCAATATAGGATCTTTTCTAAACCAAATGAGGTGTGGTCGGGTTCCTTAGAACTAGGGAGAAGTCAGCTACATTGTGGTAGTCTTAATTTGCTTTGAGGGTCATCAGAGAAGCGTCAACGTGATCGAACAGTGAAGCAGCTTTGACGGACCGAAGCTGCCCTATTTCCATCGAGCTAAAATCGGCAAATTCGAGCCCTAATCAAGCCAAACCAAGCTTTCCCAACACCTCCTCAGCCCTCCTACGGCTGAATTAGAACTGAAAGGTAAGCCAATTCGACTCCCCTCTGTAATTTTTGACCGGTGCTAGAGAGAGAACCAACATAATTTTGATGATAGAATTCTCACCCAATTCGACATTAATTGATGCAATTCTTGATTCTAGGAGGAACCTCAATAGAAGAGCTATCTACCCAGATCGAAAGCTCAGATCACCGCGTCCCTAACGGTGAGCATTTGAAGCTTTCTCTCTCTACGTTCTTTTTTCCAATGAAGCTCCATTAAGTGATTTTGAATAAATTGAGGCTCAAAGTGAATTTTAGAAGTTTCAAGACTCAATTTTGGGAAAATTTAGTATTATGAACTTAAAGTCAAAGAAAAAGAACTTTAGGGGACCTAAATGCAATTAACTGAAAAGTTTGGGCATTTTTGTTAATACGTGAGAAATGATGGCTATCATGCCAAATGTTAATAAACAAGAATGTCCTAATCATATAGGGACACGAAGGACCGGAACACCAGCAAGCATAAGCTCGCGTGGGGGAAAAAAGCCTATTAAGGAGGAATACACCACAAATATCGGGTGATTGGGATTATTCATATCATACCCGGTTGGGATGATGAGTACTTTGAAAATGAAAAACCACTTCTATATGGAATTTTAATATCACACCTGATTGAAGTGATGTAAGAACTATGCGAAAAAACTACTTACCAGTTGTAAGTAGATCATACCCGGTTGGTATGATGAACTTCTAGGAAGGGAGTAGAAAACCTGCTTACCGATTGTAAGCGGAGATGTCAACACACTTGGTTGGTGTGATGGACGATTTGAAAATTATTTTTGTGAGAAGTGCTCTCCCTTGACTATGTGCCAATGCTTAAAACTTTTGGGAGACCTTCTTGACGAGAGCTAGAATAGCTCAGATAGGCCAAAGGCCTCGGTTTTGGAACTTGGGGGCTAAAATGCCCTATTTTGAAAATGACATATAGTGGGCCCAAGGCCAATTGGCACAAACAGGAGCTCATAAACAAATATGATGATAAGCCATGAAAATTTTAATGAATGGATGTGATTTGGCCATGGTACCAAGACAGTATCGACATACTCGATAGATTGGTGACAGTGCGACAGGACTCGGTCGACGGACCGATTTAGACAAACAACTACAAGTCGAGTTGAGGGTCGGGGTCCTTGGACTAGTGGCACTAAAGATAAATGGCTTTATGGAAAAAAAATTTTATGCATGCACTTGAGGTTCAATACCATTAAGACGCCCAAGAGGGGTAGTGATGCATCCTAGGGGCTATTGGACGATATGGTGGGGATAAGGGTAGTTTGTCATGCTAGCAGTCAGGGAAGCTCGACGTAGCTTCATGCGCATGAGACCGTGATGGGGTCGGGATGAGGTCTTCGTCCTCTTATGGACACGAAGTATTTTGGATTTGAGGGTTGAACAACGGAGATGTTCACTCAAACTCTGGGTAGAAGTCAAAGACTTCTATTAGAATGGATGGTAAAGACACTCTCATCCACAAGTCGTTGTAGTCGGCGTAACTGCATCTTGCAAATATGTGTGTGTGTACCATTCCTTATGAAGGATGTGTATTTTTTGTGAAACACACCTAATATGGAAATGGGAAAGATGTTTTGAAAACCGTGGAAAGGATTTAAGAATCCTTGGAAATGAATTAGTAAACCTTGGAAAAAGGTTTTGATAAATAAGAATATGAAGAAAAGCATTTTTAATGAAATGAGGAGTTTAGCACACTCCGATTAAAGTTGATTTTGTGAAAACTTTCACCCAACACCCATTCATTGAGTTGTCGAACTCACCCCCTCCCTTTACCCCCCCTTTCAGGTAACCAATGGAAAACCCGCCTAAAGCTGAACCTATAAGACAGTTATGTAAGGTTAATATATTCAGTTTTGATTAATGTTATTCCAGGAAAGGTACATGTGAAAAAGGATGCCTTAATCCTCACGGCTTAGAGAAGGGGAAAACCCTTAATAAACCAGGAGAATGGCGAGTTGTTACAAGGATCTGACCAAAACAAGTCGAGGCATGATAGGAAATCCCACTTAAACCAAGGGAGCGATGGGTTGTTCATGGGGATCCGACCAAACCGGGTTTGGGCATGACAACTTGAGTGATATCAGAGCTTGGTTCCCTTGAATGCATTATCAATACTATGCCCTAACACTAACGAAAACTTAATTACCCTATAGGAAGAAGAGTCCCTAGGAAGTTCATCGTGCGAACCAAACCTCCATATGAGGTCGTGAAAAAGACGCCAACATCCAGAGAGGCAGTCGTTCAAAGATTCCTAGAGGACGAGAAGAGAGTGACCAACGACATGGTCTCAAACTATAGGAAACTTGTTGAAGCCCTATTAGAGCCAGAAAGCATCGTATATCCTCCTCCAAGGCAGGAAGAACCTATCCCTCCTCCAAGGAACCCGACACCCCCTCTAGCCCCACAACAAACAAAGGGGACTCCAACTAAGAAGGATGCCTAGGACAACTATTAGGATGCCCATACCACCTTTATAAAAGTCCACCAATTCAATCCAACTTCAACCCTTCCGAATGGATGAAGTGGACCTACGGGTGCGAGGCTGAAGTGTTAAGGAGGTATAGACTCGAGGCAATTCATCAAAATTTTCCTATTAGGGAAGCCTGACGAGTGTATGGATGGGCATCAACTAGTTCACCAAAGCCTTTAGACCATGAATCCTGAAACCATTCGGAGGCTAACTCCCAACCTATGACCCTATGGGACTAGGAATTAGTAAATTCTTGTAATAAGATGAGTGCGGCAAGAAACTATTTTTTTGAATAAATAAAAGTTCATTTTTTCCTTAATTAAAAGTTAATTATGCTAATAATGACAAGTAAAACTATCAAGATTAGAGTATACCAATCATGACCGGGGAAATAGATGGAGAGAAGGCCACATAAGAAAACTATCAATCACTTCTAGTTAACACTAACCCCAAATAGTCAACCTAGATAGTTCCCCCACAAGAACTAAGAAACTCTGAGTAATAAGGCAACAAGACAAAGGATTAGTGTAAACCCTGCACTTTTGAGTTAAGGAAAACTGGAAAAAGAACCAGTTAAATCGAGTAAGAAAACTGAGCCAATTTACAAACTCGATCATTTGGGAACGAGCAATTTGGAAATTTACAACTTTCGAGTGATCCAAAGGGTTCATTAAACCTTAGAAAAGAAACTTAAGACAAATTAGAAGAGAAAAACCAAATTGGTTCAGGTGAACGAGAATCCATAAGAACTCTGAAGTTAAGCGTGTTTGCCCGAGAGTAGTGTGAGGATGGGTGACCTATTCATTCTCCTCACACCTGAACACTTCTCTCTCTCTACTGCTCCATTTCCCGGTGAAGCTTAAACTAGAGCTTCAACTTGAACATTTTTTCTTAACCTCGGAAGGAGAGGTCGGGCTCTTTAAAACTAGGGAGAATTCAACTATCTGATAGCAAACTCCAGTCAATCCGAGAATCACTAGAGAAGCGCCAACATGATGGAACAGTGAAGTAGCTCCGGCGGACCGAAGCTGCCCTGTTTCGGCCGAGTTGAAATTGGCCATTTCGAGCCCTCCTCAAACCAAACCATGCCTTCCCAACACTTGCTTAGCCCTCCCACAGTTGAATTAGGACTGAAAGGTAAGCCAATTTGGCTCCCCTTTGCAATTTCCGACCGATGCTAGAGAGAGAACCGATAGAATTTCAATGATGAAATTCTAACTCAATTCGGCATCAATTGATGCGATTCTTGATTCTAGGATAAACCTCAGGATGAGAGCTATATGCCAGATCAAAAGCTCGAACCGCCGTGCCCTCACCGGTGAGTAATCGAAGCTTTCTCTCTCTACAGTCCATTTTCTGGCGAAGCTCCATTTGAGCTCGTTCCTGTGTCAAAACTTACGATTCAAGGTGCTATTGAATCGTAAGAGGATGGAGGAACTCAATTTTAATTTCAATTTCAACAATTGGAGGTGTTTGATCAGTCAATTTGATAAAATCAAATTCGGCTATGCTAATGGGTTGAAATTGGGAGAGAAATTGAGGAAAATTAGGGATTTTTGAAATTCAAAGGACCAAAATGCAATTTTATGAAATTGAGAGTCAATTGGGCATGAAAATAATGTTGGAGGACCAATTGAGGCATTTTGGAATTTTTTGGGGCAAAACTTACCGTTTTTGTAAAGGAAGGGCAAAATGGTAATTTTGGAAAAGTTGGGGGACCAAATTGGAAATTTGGGAAATTAAACCCCATTTTGTGAAATTGAATAAATTGAAGACCCAAGATAAATTTTAAAAGTTTTGAGACTCAATTTGTGGAAAAATCGGCATTTGGGGACTTAAAGTTAAAGAGAAATAACTTTAGGGACCTAATTGCAAATATATGTAAAGTTGGGTTTTCTCATTCATTTGGAACGAATGAGGACAGGATGAGGTCTCTATCCTCATATGGACACGAAGAAGTGATTTTAGGATTGAGGGTCGGATGTTGCGTACATCCACTCATTCCCAGAGTAGAAGTGGTCGTAATTTTATCTAGGTGGCAGGAAAAGTCGCTCTAAAGCAACTAGCGGGTTCAATAGTGATACTGACTTGCGAATGTGTGTAACCTTCATGATGAAGGATGTGTGTTGGGTGATGACACACCGGTAACTAAGAAATAATGGAAAAACCTGAATCTTTTTTAATGAAGGGGTTTTTTAAAAGAAAGGAGTCTGGCACACTCCATATAAATCTTTTTCTTAAAAGTTAAAGTAGACCTTTGAAAACCCATTCATTGAGTAGTCGTACTCACCCCCTCCCTTATATCCCTTTCAGGAAATCCCGGAAAGCCTACCCTTAAAGACCATCAACAAAGATGCCTGTAAGAAAGGTATGTAAAGTTTAAAATTTTATGCAATTTTGATTATGCTATTCTAGGAAATGGTGCAAGTTTAAAGGACGCCTTGCTCTTTACAGTTTATAATAAGGGGGAAACCCTTTAATAAAACGAGAGAGTGGCGGGTTGATCACAAGGATCCGACCAAACCGGGTCGGGGTGTGACAATTAGGAAGGAAGGTTCAAGAGCCTACTTGAAAAAGGAGTCACTGGAAAAAGGACATACCCTAAACCATGGGTAAAAAGAAGGGAAAAGGTGTGTTCATATGGGGTCCAGTGTAAGGGAAGAGCAGAGGAAAGCCAAAATGACCATAAGGGATTGAGAGAGTCCTCATACAAGAGTTAGAAAACCAAGAGGAATTTGGATGCCTCTAAGAAGAACCACTTGAATGAAAGGTAACTAGGGGGACCCAAGGCTCGGGTCGGGTATGGATCCGAGGCTCGGGTCCCGGGTCCAATTGGCATGCCTACGTCCAGCTATCCTTGGGCTCCATCACTACCTAATCTCAGGTGTCATGATGGCCTGAACAATCACGGTGCATGCACAATCAACAAACTTTTTGAATTATAGCCATTATTTTTGGACCTCTCGCATAATGATTTGTTAACTTGGCTTCGGCCCACCCCGCGTACTTGCCCAATAGGTTCGATGACCTGGCTTTTGCAGAGAAGTGGTTTAGCCCAACAAGCTTAACAACTCAACTTGGCTCGATGGGTATCACGCAAGGTTTCCATTATTTAGGTCTTTTAGCCTCATATATCACATGTCTGTTTTGGACGAGTTTATGTCTGTATCCACCGGCCTTGGGCCCACTGGCATCTCGAGCCTAAGCCTGAAATTAGCTCCCAAATATTTTAAGCAGATTCACCCAGTCAGGGGAAGCTAATTCTGAGAAAACAATTTTCAAAGCTAAACCGTCATTTCAACCAGAATGGACGTCATAGTAGTTCCCACTCACCCGGTAATAGTGGCGTGGCTGTCTTGGTGAGATCCTGCCCCGTGGTATGCCTCCTTGAACCAATACACGAACAATCAGCTCCTGCATGGTTCGAGTACCCTTATCAGGAGAATCGACATATGAGACTTCCTAATTTTAGGTATTTACACATACATCCTCATACTATGCCTTAGTTGCATTTAGGTCCCTAATTTTCATTGAATCTCCGTTAAGTCCCTAGGACTTCTAATTACCCTTCATCGATCCCTAACATTTCCAAGTTTACTAATTGATCCTCAATTTTCCCAAAATTACCAATTGGTCCTTAATTTTTCCAAGAATTGCAATTTGGTCCTTGAACATTCAAAAATTGCCAATTGGCCCTCCAATTCATCCAATTGCTCGATTGAGTCTTAATTGGAAGTTAATTTCATGAAAATGCCCCCAATTTTCCTTAAATTACAATTCAGCCCCTAATTTCAAAAAATCCCCCAAATTTCCCAATTTCTCAAAATTTGCAATTTGACCCATGTATCACAATTTCGTTCAATTGACCCCCAAATTTGTCCAAATTGCCCAATTGACCCTCAATTGGGGTGAATTTCATGAAAACACCCTAAATTTCATGAAATTGTCATTCAACCCTCCAATTTTTGGAAATTGCACAAACGTCCCCCAAAATCACCAAATCGCCCTTCATCTTCTTCCCCAATCCAAACATGTGGAACTTCAAATCTTACCTTGTCCAATTGACAGCTTGTAAGTCCTTATTTTCTTTAATTCTTTCTTATAATCACCTCCTCCAGCTCCCCTCGATCGTCTTGCACTTCGAATTTCTAAACTTGGCTAGGTTTTATGCCTTGTCGGAGCATCGTCAGAAAATTCATAGTAGAGAGAGAAAGCTTGTGTTTCTTACTGATGGAGGGGTAGAGGGCGGAGCTTGAGGTGGGGGCAGCTAAAGCTAGTTGAGGGGGTCTAGCAGGATCGAATTCTGCTGCAATTCGCTACTACTCTACGGGAATTTAAAGAGAGAAGTTTCGGTTGTTACAGCTCTGAATTTTGGAAATTTTTGCAAAGGGAGGCAAAATTGAGCTTACTGGGGTCTATAGGGGTGTTGTGGAGGGTCTTAGGCAGTCAGTGGTGGCAAATGTGAGTGGTGGAAAGGCTAGATGGGGTGTGGTGGCATCGGGTAGGAGCTCACTGCTTCGAGCTCCGAAGCACATTCACTGTGTGATTCTCTTCGCACTTCCCCGAGTACCCTCTCTCTGTTTAGAGAAGGTCTTGAGCAAGAGAATTCTCCCCCGATTCTAATGACACCCTTTAGAGCTCCTTTGGTGGAGGTTTTGCCCGTCGTCGAGCTCTGGTTTGCAACTCGCCGAAAAACTCACTCTTCTTCTTCTTCACTCGATTGTGAGATGTTGACAATGAGTGAAGGGGTGGTTTTTATATTGGGAGCTTGGCAACTGTTTAGGCTACCCACCGGCGTAAGACTCAGCCTCCAACTCGACCGTTGGAGACCTGACCAGAGCATTTTTTGAGTCGCCGGAGACTCTAGCTTTTCTGGTGACTCCCTCTCTCTCTCTCCTCTATTAGCGTCTGAAGGTTAAAGATGATGATGTGGTGGTCATGCCATGTGGCGCGCTGTGATTGGTCAATTTTTTAAAGTGGAATGCCAACTCGGTTGCTGCGTCAGCTATTGATTGGACACGTGGTAGCCTCTCATTGGTTGCTTGTGTCTGTGTGGCGTGCTAACGGTGCCAACTATCTGTTGACCAGACACGTGGCAGCCTTCCATTGGCTGACTGTGTCTACATGGCAGCTAACGTGGCGCCAGCTAGCCATTGACTATTGACCGTTGACGGTTGACCGGTCTGGTCGGACTGTTGACTGGTCCGGTCCTATCGGGTTCACTGTCCAAAATTCAAAAATCGGCCAGTTCGGAATCGGTTCGACCGGTTTTCTCAAATTTAAAAATTTCTAAATTTATCTAAATTCATTCTCTATAAATAGTGGTCTCAATTTTCCAATTTGACATTTTTAAGTCGCCTAGAAAAATAAATTTGTGAACCAACTCACTATGGTTCATGCTGGTTCGATTCAAGTCCAGTTCACCCCAAACCGATTTGGTTCTCTCTTCAATTTCACTTCCTAGTTCTTCCTTATAATTTTTGTAAAAAATTTTCACTTGGGATTTTCCAATTTCCCACGTTAGCTATTTTTTGTTCATTAAACGACTCGTTTCTTCATGTATAAACCTATACCGGTTCTTTTTCCAATTTTTCTTTGGTTCTAAGGAACGGGTTTTACAATAAAGGTATGAAATAAGATTGTGGAAAAGAAACTCCCAAGTTAAGGAACCAAGACAAGGATAAGAGAATGTACTAGCAAAACTCCCCAAAGTAAGGATAAGTCGGATAGGATGACTTCAAGTTTGTCAAGAGGTAAACTTAAAGATAGATAATCAAGAAGACAAAGGAAAGAGGAAACCCGGGGGGAGAAGAGGAAGCCTACCAAGGAAGGAAGCCCTAAAGAGGCGTACATATTCCAATGGAAAAGTAATGGACCCAACTAAAGTAGAGGAGAGGAGAAAAGTTTCAAATGGAATGCAAGTTGGGAATAAAGGACCAATACAAGGGAATTCCTAGAACCCAAGGAGTAAGTTAAAACCCAAGGAACCGGTATATAAGAAGATAGTATTGAAAGATGATGTATAAGTAAGAAAAGGGGTACATTGCCCATAATAAGGACATAGAGGAAAGGCTAACTGAGAAACCTTGGGAGAATTAAACCGCAAATTAGGAAGTGAATAATGGAAATGACCACAGACAACAAGACTTGTTGTGGTCCACGATCAGTTAATGGAACTTGAAGGAAAAAGGCTGCGTTGTTTAACATCATGTGGAATACACGAGACAAGACCCGAAAACCCAAGGTGCATTGGATAGAGGATAAGGGATGAAATGGAATCTTAAGACAATGGAGGATTAAAAAATGGGCACACGTCCCAAAATAAAGAAAGTGTACAAAAGTAAAGGGAAGAGACTTTTAAGGAATAAGTAAGAAGATAGAAGGTATAGCATTAAAGTGGAAGGCTTTACCTTGAAGGACATAGTAGAGAAAGGAAACCATAAAAGGGAGACCTCCCCTAAAATAAGGAAACATTACATAGACAAAAAAAAAGGGTCAACTCGAATGAGAAATGGGGGAATGGTCATAAGTAAGCAAGAAAGGACGAAGGAAAGGAAAACCTTGAGAAAAATATGTCAAAGTAAATGAGGAAGGACGTGAGTGAGAAAGGATCTCAATGTGTCGGTAAGCCGGAAATGGACGGTTGGAACCACGGGAAAAACCATATGAAAGTTGGTAAGGAATGAGTAGGAAAAGGGAACTAACACGATTTTGTTATCTAGAAAGTTAAAGAACAATTGGAATTACATAGGAAGTAGATGGGAAACACTACTGAGTAGTAGTAAGGAATGAAGCCCTATGACTCTTGAACAAATGGAAGAGCATAAACCGTTATCTAAGATACACATTTTGGAAACCATAAGGGGTAAAGATAATTCTAGAACAAATCATATTGTGAGGAACATGTGGTGTCAACAGTTCCAAGCAAGGTGATCCAAGTAGGACTAAGTCTAATGGTCCAACCTAAGAAATGGAACCAGAATTGTGGTAAGCCAAACATGGAGGAATGACCAAACAAGATAAGGAAGAAAGTATGTCCAACCCCATGGGATTAAGGATGAAGAGTTGGAAAGGATACTAAACTAAGAGCATCAATAATCTAGGAAATGATGGGAAAATAAGGACAATCGGGTGTATATGGAACATCCAACCTAATGACATGAATATGAACCCTTAAGAAGAAGAGTCTTACCTTTAGTGCAGTAGGAAGGAGACCTATGGAAGTACCTTGGGATGGGTAGATTGGACATGATTGATCGTGACATGCTACGGGGTGTGAGCGGAAAATATAAAGAAAGAGAGACTTCTCAAGTATGTGGCTAAAGAACTGAGTGAAAAGAATAGCCAAAGTGATAACATGCCAAGCAAACCTCAGGAGGACGCTAGGGAAAGTCACTCCCAATGCAAATAAGTGCTGACTTAGTTTTGGGGATAAAACCACTAAAAGAAGGAGAGAGTTATAAACCCCCTCCCTTAAAGAAAAGAAAAACCAGGGAAAGAATTGATCAACTCAAGAGAGAAAACCGAATCGGTTCACGAACTTTAATCGAACTAGAAAGGGAAAAAAGAGGAATAAAAAAACATCAAGTGACTCAAAGATCATAAAAATGATGGAAAAGGACCTCGGGACAAATTGGAAGAGAAAACTAAACTAGTTCAGGTGAATCGGATCTGAACCGGTTTGAACCATCATTAAAGTAGTTGCTAAATTCATTTTTCTAGGTGGCTTAAAATATGGAAATTAGGGAATTAAAGCCACCATTGGCTAGAAAATGAATTTAGAAATTTTTAGTTTTGATAAAATCAGTTGAATCGAGCTTGAACCGGCCAGTTTAAGTATTGAACTCAGTCGGACCGGTCCGGTCCGGTTCGTAACAGTGTCGTCTTTTTCCTTTAGATGACATCACTGTTCATTCAATGCAAAAAATGGACAGCACCGATGAAGGAAAAACGTCTCCGTTCAGGCCATTTTAGAGCAAGAATAAGCTTGACCAAGATGTGAAATAGTCAGCCAGAAAGTCCCCGAGCTCCTTATATAAAGAGCTTCTCTCCATTCATCTGCCTCACACCTGAAATCTACATTCTCTCCCAACTGCTCCATTTTCCGGTGAAGCTCGAACCATATCTCTGACATAGGCATTTTTCTCAGCCTTAGAGGGTGAGGTCGGGTTCTTTAGACTCTGGGGTAAGTCAGCTACCTGACAACAACTTTCGTTCGACCCGAGGACCGTCGGAGAATTGCTAACGAAATCAAACAATGAAGCAACACCGAAGGACCGAAGCTGCTCTATTTCAGCCAAGCTAAAATCAGCCAAATTCAACCCATCTTCAACCAAACAAAGCCCTCCCAACACCCCTATGACCCTCATACTGCCGCAACAGAGGTGAAAGATAAACCAATTCAGCCCCCCTCTATCATTTTCGGTCAAAGTTAAAGAGAAAAACTATGAAATTTCACTAACAAAATTCTCCCTCGATTCGAGATCAATTGTAGAAATTCTTGATCCTAGGAGGTACCTCACGACGAGAACTACCTGCCCAGATAGAGAGCTCAGACCGTTGCACCTCCGATAGTAAGCTTTTGAAGCTTTCTCTCTCTACGCACAATTTTTTGGCAAAGTTCCATTTGAGCTTATTTCGGCCTCAATTCATGCAATTCAAAGCTCAATTGAATCATATGGAAGTGTAGGAACCGATTTACACCACCAATTGAAGTAATTGACCCCGATTGAATGATCAACTTGAAGAAAACAAAATTTAGGGAAAATTGGGGATTCATAAAATTGAGGGACCTCTTTGCAATTTCCCAAATTTGAGGGCAGATTGGGCATGAAAAAGATGTTGGAGGACCAATTGGTTAATTTTTTAAACAATTGGGGTCAAATTTCCATTTTTGGAAAGTAGGGGCAAAATGGTAATTTTTGAAAAGTTGGGGACCAAATTGGGAATTTGGAAAACTTGAGCCCCTTAAATAATTTTGAGTAAATTGAGGACCCAAAGAGAATTTTTCGAAGTTCAGGACTCAATTTGGGGAAAGGTTAGCACTAGGGACCTAAAGTCAAAGAAAATGAACTTTGGGGACCTAAGTATAATTAACTAACAATTTTGAGCCTAGTCACTCATATGTGAGAAACGAAGACTGTTATGTCAAACTTTAATAGATAAGGGTGCCCAAATCGTGTAGGAACATGAGAGACCGGAACGCCAGAAAGGATAAGCTAGCGAGGAGGCGAAAATCAACTAGAGAAGAATACGCCACATTCATCGGGTGAGTGGGCTTATTCACATCATACCCAGTTGGGATGGTAAGCACATTAGAAATGAAAAACTACTTGTAAGTGGAATTTTAACATCACACCCGGTTGGAGTGATGTGTGAACTAAGCTAAAACCTACTTACCAGTTGTAAGTAAAGGAAATCATACCCGATTGGTATGATGGACTTCCTTGAAAGAAGGAGAAACCCCCTTGCTAGTTGTAAGTGGAGGTATCATCACACCTGGCTGGTGAGATGAGGAAAAATACATGTTTTTGTCATAAGTGTCCTCCCCTGACTATGTGCAAATGCTTAAACCTTTTGGAAGACCTTCTTGATGGGAGATATAACAACTCATATAGGCTAGAGGTCTCGATTTTTTAACTTGTGGGGCTAAATGCCCGATTTTGGAAAATCATGTGTAGTGGGCCCAAGGCTAGTGGGCACGAGCAAGAGCTTGTAAACAAACTTTAATTGAGAAAGCAATGAAAACTCTAATGAAACTGATGTGTGATTTCACCATGGTACCAAGTCAGGACCAACAGTACTTGATGGACTAGCGGCACTACATCAGGGCTAGGTCGACGAATCGACCTAGACAAACAGCTACAGGTCGGGTTGAGGGTCGGTTTCGTTTGACCGATGGCACCAAAGATAAATGGCTATGTGAAAATTATTGTTTTATGCATGCACTTGAGGTACAGTACCATCAAGATGCCCAAGAGGGGTAGTGATGCATCCTAAGGGCTACTAGATGACGTTATGGAGATAAAGGCAGTTTGTCGTGCCAATAGTCGGGAAGCTCGATGTAGCTTTTTGCACATGAATCTGGGGTGGGGTCGAGATGAGTTATCTGTCCTCATACGGACACGGAGTTATATTCGGGTCTAAGAGTCGGATGTCATGAACATCCACTCAAACCCAGGGTAGAAGTGGACGAGCTTCTATCTTGGTGGTCGGTAAAGACGCTCTGAACCACAAGTGGGTGTAGTGGATGGGTTGCACCTACGTATGTGTGTACCCTTCCTAATGAAGGGCGTGTGTTATTTGTTAACCACACCTAATGTAAAAAATGAGGAAAAAGGTTTTGAAAACTGGAACATGAGAAAAACTTTCTTTGAAAGAGAAATAACAACCCTCACATAATTTAGTTAAAACTATTTATTTTGAAAATTCACTTCCAACCCCCCACTCACTAAGTTGTACAACTCACCCCCTCTTTTATATCCCTTTTCAAGAGTAAGAGAAAGCATGACTAAAGAAAACACCATGATCTACACTCTGTCAGGTATGCTTAAAAGTTATTTTTAACTTGTATTTTTATTGATTTATGTTATTCCAGGGAACAAGGTTTAAATTATGCATGGCTCCTCTTGATTAAAGGAATGGGAAACCTCTCTTAAACCAAGGGAGTAACGAGTTGATCACGAGGATCCGACCAAACTAGATCAGGGCGTAACAGTTCTCATATTTGGCAAAAATTATCATTTTGCCCTTTTCTCTTAAATTTTTCCCTCTTTGGACATGATGCTTTTTCAAGTCTTCCATTTGGGTCCCCCAAGTTTTCTTGAGTCTCATTCATGTCCTTGATGACCAATTAAACATTTCAAGACACTTTCTTGAACTTACCAAAATGCCCGTAAGTTTTAGCAAAATTACACTTTTGTATTCTTCTTTAAAACATAGATTTTGGGGTTTCTCTATCCTTCAAATTTCTCATTTGAGTGCCCAAACTTTTTTAAACCTTGTTTGGGTCCTTAGGTTTCCCAATGGTTGCCTTTTAGCTATGTAAAACCAATTTTTTTCATTTAGGTCTCTAACTTTGCATGATTTGCAAATAAGTCCCAAATCCTTTTAAAATAGGCAACCCGGTCCCTAAACTTTCCTATCAGTCCCAAAACTTTATTTTTCCCTTTAGGAAGACCCATAAAAATCCCAATTGTACTTGGGTCCCCTAACTTTCAAATATTTACATTTTGTCCCTCGAGCTTAGACCCAAAATTAAACCAACTCTAAAAATTACCAAATTAAGTGGGGAGGTCCCCCTGGCCTTCGTAAGAGTGGTTTGGTTGGTGTCAGATGAAGGTGCTCCGATCAGACATGATCATAAGCTTGCAAGCAAACATAGTGGAGTCGGGTTAGAGTGGGGATCTTACCAGAGATGGCACATCAGTCATCAAGATGGAAAGTTGACTCTCCTAGAAATCACTAGCAACTTAAATGACTTTAATTGGTGATTTGTAGCTCCTGCAATCCATGTTTTAGTCAGGTCAGCTCCTAAACCCACGATTTAAAATTTGGATGAATTAATTTATCAAAAATCTTACTCAAATCAAGCAAAATTGGAGGCTATGGAAAGCTGGAAGCTCAATGAAATCTACTAATTTTTCTCAGCTTGCGAGGGTGTAAACCCCACACTTTTGAGTTAAGAAAAACTGGGAAAAGAACCGGTCAAACTGAGTAAGAAAATCGAGCCGGTTTACATTTGAGAACACGCAATATGGGAATTTACAAATTTTGGGTGATCTAAAGGGTTTATTAAACCTTGGAAAAGAAATTTAAGAAACTTTAGAAAACAAAAACCAAATTGGTTTAGGTGAACTAGATTTTATAAGAACTTCAAAGTTAAGCGTGCTTGCTATAGAGTAATGTGAGGATGGGTGACCTCTTGGGAAATATGAATTTTTTTGTAACCCAAAATTTCGGTCAAAAATTTTTATGTATGCTTTATCATAAATAACGATAAATTAATATATATTTAATTATTATAATTAATACCAATAATTTAATACCTAAATTAAATTATTTGAATTAATACAAATAATTTAATACCAAAATTAAATTCTTGAAATTAATAGCGAAATTAAATTATTGCAATTAATACCAATAATTTATAATAACATTAATACTAGTAATAAATCTCGTTCATTTAATACACGGGTTTTACACGTCATCCCCATTTCATTCTCCTCACACCTAAACACTTCTCTCTCTCTACTGCTCCATTTCCCGGTAAAGCTCGAACCAGAGCTTCGAATTGAACAAAGGTCAGGCTCTTTAGAACCGGGGAGAAGACAACTATCTGATAGCAAAATCCAGTCAATCCGAGAATCATTGGAGAAGCGCCGACATGATGGAATAGTGAAGCAACTCCGGCGGACCGAAGTTGCCCTATTTTGGCCAAGCTGAAATCGGCCATTTCAAGCCCTTCTTAGGCCAAACCAAGCCCTCCCAACACTTCCTCAGCCATTCCACGGCCGAATTAGGATCGAAAGGTAAGCCAATTCAGCTCCCCTTTACAATTTTCAATCGGTGCTAGAGAGAGAGTCGACCGAATTTCAATGACGAAATTCTAATCCAATTCTGCATCAATTGATGCAATTCTTGATTCTAGGACGAACCTCAGGACAAGACCTATTTGCCCAGATCGAAAGCTCAGACCGTCGTGCCTTCACCGGTGAGTAATCGAAGCTTTCTCTCTCTATAGTCTGTTTTTCGGTGAAGCTTTGTTTGAGCTTGTTCCGATGTTAAAATCTGCGATTCAAAGTTTCTTAGAATCGTATGAACATGCAAGAACTCAATTTCAACTCCAATTTCAATAATTAGAAGTGTTTGATCGGTCAATTTGATGAAATCAAATTCGGTAATGTTGAAGAGTTGAAATTGGGGGAAATTTTGGGGATTTTCAAAATTCAAAGGGCCAAAATACAATTTTATGAAATTGAGGGTCAATTTGAGCATGAAAATAATGTTGGAGGACCAATTGAGGAATTTTGGAATTTTTGGGGCAAAACTTACCATTTTTGTAAAAGAAGGGCAAAATGGTAATTTTGGAAAAATTGGGGGACCAAATTAGAAATTTGGGAAATTAAACCCCTTTTTGGTGAAATTGAATAAATTGAGGTCCCAGGATAAATTTTAAAAGTTACAGGACTCAATTTGAGGAAAAACCGACATTAGGGACTTAAAGTTAAAGAGAAATAACTTTAGGGACCTAATTGCAAATAACTAAAAGTTTGGGTTTTCTCATTCATTGGAAATGAATGAAGGCTATTATGCCGAGTAATAATGAACAAGGTTGTTCATATTGTGTAGGAACACAAAATACCGGGAACGCCAGCAAGGACAATCTCGTGTGAATACAAAGAACTAGTCTAGTGGAATTCACGGCATTAACGGGTGAGTGGGTTTACTAACATCATACCCGGTTGGGATGATGAGCACAACTTAAAATTTAAAAACCACTTACTAGTTGTTAGTGGGTTTAATAACATTATACCCGGTTGGGATGATGAGCACAAATTAAAGTTAAAAACCACTTACAGGTTGTGAGTGGGTTTACTAACATCATACCTGATTGGGATGATGAGCACAACATAAAATTTAAAAACCACTTATCGGTTGTGAGTGGGTTTACTAACGTCATACCCGGTTGGGATGATGAGCACCACTTAAAATTTAAAAACCACTTACCGGTTGTGAGTGGAAATTTTATATCATTCCCGGTTGGGAATGATAAGTACCTCAGTATGAAAACCCACTATTAAGTGGTATTTTAAACATCACTACTTAGAGGAAGTGATGTGAAAATCATGCAGAAAAACTACTTACCATTTGTAAGTAGATCATACCCGGTTGGTATGATGAGACTTCCTCGAAGGAAGTTGAAAACCCGTTCATCGGTTATGAACGGAGGTGTCCTTATACCCGGGTGGTATAATGGATAGAGAAAACATATGTTTTATCGGAAGTGCTCTCCCCTGACTGTGTGCCAATGCTTAAACAATTTGGAAGACCTTCTCGACGGGAGCTCGAATAGCTCTGATAGGTCGGGGGCCTCGGTTTTGGAACTTGGGGGCTAAATGCCCAATTTTGAAAATCTCGTACAGTGGGCCTAAGGCCAGTTGGCACGAGCAGGAGCTCGTAAACGAACATGATATATGTGTCATAAAACTTAATAAGTGAATTGTTTGGCCATGGTACCAAGATAGGACCGACATGCTCAGTCAACTAGTGGCAGTGTGACATGACAGGTCGACGGACTAGTCAAGACAAACAACTGCGGGTTGAGTTGAGAGTCGGGGCCATTGGACTAGTGGCACCACAGATTACATGGCAATATAAGAAAACATTGGTTGTGCATGCACTATGAGTACGGGTTCATCAAGACGCCCATGAGGGGTAGTGATGCGTCCTAAGGGCACTGGACGACCTACTAGCTATAAGGGCAGTTCGTCGTTCCAACTGTCTGTGCGAAATTTGGAGTAGCACCAAGCGCATGAGACCGAGGTGGGGACAGGATGAGGTCTCTGTCCTCATACGGACATGAAGAAGTGATTTCGGGATTGTGGGTCAGATGTCACGTACATCCACTCATTCCCAGGGTAGAAGTGATCGTACTTTTATCCGGGTGGCAGGAAAAGTCGCTCCGAAGCCACTAATGGGTTCAATAGTGATACTGACTTGCGAATGTGTGTAACCTTCATGATGAAGGATGTGTGTTGGGTGATGACACACCGTGGTAACTAAGAAATAATGGAAAAACCCGAATTTTTAAATGAAGGGATTTTTGAAAATAAAGGAGTCTGGCACACTTCATATAAATATTTTTCTTAAAAGTCAAAAGCTTTTAAAAACCTATTCACTGAGTAGTCGTACTCACCCCCTCCCTTATATCCCTTTTAGGAAATCCCGGAAAGCCTCCCCTTAAAGACTGTCAACTAAGATGCCTGTAAGACAGGTATGTCAAGTTTTAAATTTCATACAGTTTTGATTATGCTATTCCAGGAAAAAAGGTGCAGATTAAAGGACGCCTTACTCTTTACGGTTTACAATAAGGGGAAACACTTTAATAAACTGGGAGAGTGACAGGTTGATCACGGGGATCCGACCAAACCGGGTCGTAGCCGTCAGAATTTTCCCTGAAAATAGCTGCCCTATTTTGGGTCTCCAAAGATCAGGTATTGTGCGATCTCGCCAACACCGAAAGAGAAAGAGTTAAGGATTGAGAGAGGTGGAAATGGAAAGGTGGTGCTCAGCTTTCCAAGGATACCAAGAACATCGTCGAAGGTGGCCAGATGGCGAAGATATTCACTCTAGTATGGAGGTTACCGGAAAAGGGAGCAATCGGTGGTTGGGAAAGAATTCTAAGCTCATTCCGACGAGGGAGCGGCCCCATTTTATATGGAGGTAATCTAGACCTCTTTGGTAACCTAGTCATAGGCTTTTTTCTTCATTTCATAGATTGAGACCTTGGGAATGGATTAATTTCCCTAAGTGGAAGATTCGGGTTGTCAAGGTGAGCTATTGAGTAAAAATAGGGGAATCCAAGTAAGTTGTTGAGCAAGGAAGATGACACGCATGTGTGTGGCTGCGTGTGCAACACGTGCGTGAGCCTGACGTCCCAGCTGACCGGTTCAACACTGTAGTGAACCGGTTTCTGACGAATTTATCAGTCGGTTCAACGTTTTTTGATTGGATTCAACCCCTTCTTGATCAGTTCTTGTGAAAATAAAAATATCTAAAAATTCTACATTCAATTTCCTATTAAATGGACTCAAAAACTATTACAATTGGATTTGTTTTGACCCCTTAAAAATTCGGGGGGTTTTATGACTTCCATGAGCCTAAATATGGTTTGAACTAATTTCCTCCCAGTTTCTTTCGATACCTTTTCCTCGTATTCCAAGGCACTCTCAATTGTCTCCCATGCTCCAATTTACCCCTCTTAGTTCCTCCATCAATCACTCTCCTCCATTTCGGTTTGGTTTCATTCCCTGGTTAGCCTTATCCTTCCCAGTTCGATCCTCTTCCCTAGTTCATTCCTACCGATTTTTTTCCTCAAGAAATTCTCGGTGTTACATCTACCTTATTGCATACACCCTTCAACTCGAGGATCACCAGAGAAGCACTTGTGAGCCCGCACAATACAGTCACTCTGACTGTCGACTTTGAGCATGAGCTTCCGAGCTAAATTCGGGCCACCCTCGGACCTTCTAAGGCCAAGTCGACCCTCCCACGACTCTCCACGACCGATCTTTATCCTCCCTGAGCCTTTGAGGTAGGCAATTGTCGTCGCCCTTTGCTAGAATAGTGAATTTACAAAGATAAAACTGTGAAATATTTGCTGATGAAATTATCCCTGTTCAGGACACCAATTAAGGTGAAATTTGATTCCAAGGGTATAGGAGAGCTAGCTCCCCAAATCAAGAGTTTCGATAACCATGTCCTTACCGGTAAAAAATTAATTCTTTCTTTCTAGAAATATTTTTCGACAAAACTTCGTTTAAGCTCAATTCTATGCTAAATTTGATTATTCAAAGCTTGGAATGATCGTTAAGAGTTAGGGGAGGTGATTAGAAGCATGATAGGAGGCAATTAGCTGAGTTTAATTGGCCAATTTGATGAATTGTGATTTTATGGCTAAATTGTAATTTTTGAAGAAATTGGGCAAATTGGAGATTTTTGGAAATTTTGGGGGTTTTATGCAATAAGCATAATTTATGGGTCAATTGAGAAATTAAATGTAATTGGAGGCTTAATTGCAATTAAAATAATTTTTGGGGAATTTAATTGCAATTAAAAGTGAATAATATGCTTTATTTGTAATTTTGAATAATTTTATATATAATAAAATTATTTGGGGATAAAATTACAAATAAAGTAATATTGAGGAAATTATGGGAAATAATTGGAGATTTATTTGACATTGAAATAAACTTAGAGACTTTTATATAAATAAAAGGAAACATAGGGGACCTAAGTGGAAATTCAGATAATTGATGGGTATATTATCTGTGATAATGTAGGTGAGAAAGAAAGGCATTTACCTACAATTGAGAGTCCATCCCATTGTATCAAAATTTCATTCGGGACGAATAGGTCATGGATCTCGGGTGAGTGGGATTTTTAGTATCGAGTACGATTAGAAACATGATGCATACTTAGAAGCACACTTTATTTTGATAAATCAAATTTCCAGAAATATAATCCATTAACTGTGTGAAACTGCTTAAACTTTTTTGGATTATATTTTTGAAGAAATTATGAAGTATGATAATAGAATAACCCTTGAACGGTATATGGATACATTCCAACCATCGATGCAGCAAATGGGTGAGGCCCATGGTCGACAAAAGGTTGGCTAAATCTAGTTTTGTGAAAGTGGACCCAAGGTCACGGTTTTGAAAAGTGAAGTGATCCAAATGTTGTGTTTTGAAAACTCGTATAAATGGGTCCAAGGCCAATGGAAATGGACCAAACCCGTAAATAAGTTCTAATTTAAGAGCCTGATAAAATTATCACAAATTGATAATGTTTGTTGTAGCTGCTAAGCTTGAGTCGGGTTGTAGCCTATTGGGCTAATAATGCAAAGATAAATGTCTTAAATCAAAATACTTATGTATGTGATTGCAATTGTTCGAAACCAAAGAGATGTCCGGTGCGAGGTAGTGTTGGTTCTAAGGGCTACTGGATAACAAGGTTGGTACAATGGAAGTTATGATGTTTTGGTATGTCTTGAAGCTCTAAGAGCTTCGTGCACACTGAGACCGATGGGATAAAAGAGTGAGTTCTCACCCCCTACATATGTGGATCGAAGTATCGATAAGTCTGGGAGTTAGGCCAATGTGCTCACAGAGACGATGTGGTGGAGGTTGTGGCCTCTTACTAGGGTGGACGGTAAATACACTCTAAACCACTAGTGGAACATATTGAGGTTATAGTATATGAGGATCTATTTTGTGATCGTTTGATCCTTTAATGAGAAATGATGATTGTGTATTTGTGTGATATAAACCGATATAAATCCACTAAATTAAAAATATGAGAAAATTTCCCAACTAGGAAGAAACTTGTTTTAAAGCTTGAATGAGACAAGTAGTGGATTTATTTAAGGAAAAATATTTTCAAAATGATAATACAAGTTGTAGCTTGTTTATCATAATACTTTTAACTTTTGTGTTATGAAAAGGTTAAGTTTTTGAATATGGAATGACTAGTAGACAAGAAGTCATGATCTCACTAGAGACCCTCACTAAGTTATAAACTTACCCCACTCTCTTACCTCTTTTAGGTCCTAAACATGACATAAAAAATGTTAGAAAACGAGCTACTAACCTAGTAGGTGAATAGTTTCCCTAAAATATTTGTGTACTGTAATATTTATTCCAGTAAAATTTTTGAAAAACTTATCTGATATACCGTTTTTCTTTTGATCTTTAGCCTTAATTTTGTCAATACTATGAAGATAGAAATGTTAATATTATAGTATTAGAAAAAATGATGGGTTATTAATAGGGTTTTGTCTAAATCGGGTCGAGGTGTAACATGTGATTTGTGAACTATAGAGACTCAAGTACTTATTTTATTGTATGAAGTTGAGAATCACTTAATAGAGAAATGTTACATGAGCTCATGAAGCTAAGAATCATAGGATAGTAGCTGAATCATGGGACAACCGAAAATGAAGAAAAAATCTTGCATAGCAAATTTCACAAATTACTCTCTAAATTGGATAGTAGAGATTAGTGAAAGCATAAAATATAGAGTATATTTGATGTGGATGATGAAGAAGACTAACACACCACATATAAAAGGGTGTATATTAAGTGATTGATGGGAGATAATGTAAAAGGGTAGTGAGTATAATATGATATTAAGTTAATTAATCTTGATAGCATAAAGTATCTTATTTTTAAGTAAAGAATTTGAGATTGTAAGTAGAATACAAGAAATATAATATAGAATTGGAGAATTAAAGGCTTATTATGATGAATTTGAAATATATAGAGTGAGTGTTACATATTAATTTGTGTGACGTCTCTTTAGTGTACAAGTAATTAAGAAATATTAAAAAAACTTATAAATGTATAAGGAGTAAATATGAACATAACCCATTTTACAATATCTTTTATAAGCTCATTAAATAAAACTAGCCATCTTCATCATTACTTCCTACAACCCATTCCCCAAATTATTGCAATAGTTTCAACTTAGATTGTGGTGCTAACTTCTCCTTAATAATTGATAAGATAAAAGAAAAGCTCTCTAGTAAAGGTGTTAACAAGTGCCGGTAAAATGATACTCCTAAAGTCAGTCTTATCCGTCATCCCAACCTACACAATGCAATGGAAGGTGCACCATATGCTACTTGTGCAACCATTGACAGGATAATGCGATATTGTCTTGAGGAATCAAGTAAATTGCACCTGGTGGAATGGGAGACGGTTACCGAACATGGTGGTATAGCCTTATAGAAAGCCAAGGAGCAGAACGGGCTCTCTTAGGAGTTAGTTAGGACTGTGAATATGATGGCAATCCCACGAGGATAATAGACTTGGACTAGGATTATTAAGGGACTATATGGTAAATTCCAACCAAATTTCTGCATGAGGAGACCGGGCCTACCATCCAAATTTGCCAAAAAAAACTGAGTGAAAGCTCCTTGATCAGCAATCATACTTCCATCTAAAAAATTATAAAATATATATTAACTAATTGAATTTATATTTAATAATTATTTAAAATACATATAAATACTTTCAATCTCACTGCCAAGCAAAATAAGATGACAACTTAAAGGTGGTTATAGAATAATAAATAATTAAAATATATAAATTTATAATTTATAATTATTTAAATATTTAAAATTTTATAAATATGTAATTTTATTTTATTTATAATTAATTATATACGTGAAATAACAATTTGAAGAAATGACTGTAGCCCGATTTCTGTTGGGCTTGGCCCACGTACGTTCAGTGCGTGGCAAAACATGACAATTTTCCAAAAGAAGAGTGGCATAATCGTCCATAAATAGAAATGCTGGACCTGAGAGGGTCACACCGACTCTTTTTCATCTCTTTCATCTTTGGGCTTCCACCATTACAATACTAGCCATCAGAGGGAATGAGCTGAAGGGTTTCCTTCGACTAACCAACTTTGATCACTCATCTCGTCTCTCTCTATCTTACTGCGGATATCAGTGAATCTACAGGGCATTAGGATAGGGAGAGGAGAAGGGGGTTAGTGATGGCCATGGCGGCTCCCGGACAGCTCAACATCAACGAGTCCCCCTCCTGGGGATCGAGGAGCGTCGACTGCTTCGAGAAGCTTGAGCAGATCGGTGAAGGAACTTATGGGTCAGCTTCCTTTATCTTCCTTTTCCCCTTGCTTCTTCCTTTGAGAGTACGATTCCTTTGATCTTATTTGCAGTTGGTCCTCACTTCTCTCCTCTCGCAGTTTCTAGGTCGTTCTCGAGTTGAATCAGCTTAAATTTCCGATTTTTATAAATATATGTGTAATTCATACATCAATTTTATCTTTCTTTTGTATGTGTCTTATATATGCTTATTGTTCATGGATGATGATTGGAAAGGTTATGCTTTAAACATCATTAGGAAAAAAAATCAACTTAATGGATCCTATCTTATGTCTTAGTACTTTTATACATGTAACATATTCCTTCATGGTGCCTTAAAATTTAATGAGTAAATGTTGTATCATGATGACTGTTAGGAGATGCCAATTCTTGTATCTTGATTACTCAGAGGCTCTTTGGACTTTCCACATAGTACATCTTTTCTTGCATGTTTGTTAATGGCATCTTCTTTGTTTCCACAAGGTCTGAGGTCGCCTAATTGTTTCAATGTTGTGTGGATTTTGGGAGTCAGAATTCCAAGTTTCTTTTGATTACACATAGTCATGTTATAGATGAACTCAGATTGTCCTTTTTTTCCAACAGTACGTGTTTAAATATTGCTTCATCATATATGCAGCCAAGTGTATATGGCAAGAGAAAAGAGAACAGGTGAGATTGTTGCTCTCAAGAAAATACGAATGGACAATGAGAGAGAGGGGGTATGTCCATCCACTACCTGATTATTTTTACTTCTCAAGGTTACAAGTATTCATGGTTTTATCTCTTCTCTTTATGCAGTTTCCAATCACTGCCATTCGTGAAATTAAAATTCTGAAGAAATTGCATCATGAGAATGTTATCAAATTGAAAGAAATTGTGACATCACCGGGTAAGTTTTGATATATGTCCTGCCCATTGGACAGTTTTATATCTAAGCCAATATCCTCATTTTGCCTTGTATTATATTTTGTTATGGGAATTCTTTTGAAATTAACATGTCGGTTTTCTTTGTAGGCCCTGAGAAAGATGAACAAGGGAGACCAGGTAATCTCTTGCAGTGTTATGTATGTGTTCACTTCCTTTTAGATCACTTTCTTAGAAGTTCTTGCATGAATTTGGATATAGATGAAAGAAAACATGATCAATAAGTTTCTTTTACATGTTATCACTTTTTTGATTGAAAACATATAAGGCTGATAGATGTGGATGCTAGCATTTTTGTGTGATTCTTATGTTTATTAATTCAAATAGTCAAAAAGAGTATTCTCTAGCTACAGGAGCAAATCTGAAAAAATAAATCCTTTTGGGGTTTGCAGAAGGCAACAAATATAAAGGTGGCATCTATATGGTTTTTGAATACATGGACCATGATTTGACGGGCCTTGCAGATCGTCCTGGGATGAGATTTTCAGTTCCACAGATCAAGGTAGTCCAATCTGCTTGAGTATTTTCATTCTAATTTACTATATATATCCTTCTAAGAGTTTCATTCACAAAAAATGCCTTTCTAAGGGTTTAATATTTCTCCTGTTTCGTTTTCCTTTCATCTCTTACATGCAGTGCTATATGAAACAACTTTTGACTGGGCTTCACTATTGTCACATTAATCAAGTGCTTCATAGAGACATAAAAGGTATCTCTGAAGTTTGCATTACTGGTGCAAAGTTGCTCTTAGAATTGATTTAGTTATGAGTTATACTCTGAAAACAGGTTCAAACCTTCTTATTGACAATGAGGGAAATCTGAAGCTTGCGGATTTTGGACTTGCACGGTCATTTTCAAATGATCACAATGCAAATCTTACCAACCGTGTGATTACATTATGGTATAGGTCAGTCCTTTTTCCTTTACAAATGATGAATTTCTTGATGAGTTGTACTTCTTATATAAACCATTGTAGTTCGTTTTCACCATGTAGAAAGGGGAAGAAACCTTAGTTTATATCTGGGAGCCTGAAATGTGAGTCATAAAAAGCCTGATTCTTTTCTGTTCATTACAGACCTCCAGAATTGCTGCTTGGGGCAACAAAATATGGTCCTGCTGTTGACATGTGGTCTGTAGGCTGTATCTTTGCAGAGCTTCTTCATGGGAAGCCAATTTTTCCTGGAAAAGATGAGGTACTTTGTCTGATAGAACGAATCAAATATTGTACTTACAGTCCTAGTTGCGAATACTTGTATGTAATTATTATTTCCTATTGAGCAAAAGATATAAATATTCTTTCCATCTGTTGATACTCAAAAGGGGGAAAGCCCTGCTCTTAATGCAGCCTGAGCAATTAAACAAGATTTTTGAGCTATGTGGAGCTCCAGATGAGATCAATTGGCCTGGTGTCTCAAAGATCCCTTGGTATAATAACTTCAAGCCGACAAGACCAATGAAAAGACGACTCAGAGAAGTCTTCAGGCAGTGAGTTACTAATTTAATGCCCTTGTTATTATTCCGAGGATACTTTGGGGATTAAATACTGCATTATTCTAACAGTTCATCATCTGCTTTTTACTTGAAGCTTTGATCGCCATGCTCTTGAGTTATTGGAAAGGATGTTGACACTTGATCCTTCTCAGGTATTTCTTTTGGTTTTAGAGTTGTCGGCGGTATACTTTTTATGTTTGATGGGCTTACATGTGTGATACTCCAGTGTTTCATGTCATGTTTGAACAGAGTTTAGTGAAAGCTGACTTTTGGGTTGTTAGTAGGGATGGGGCGGTGATTAAATTAGAGAATATAACTATCATATCATGAGGAAGTAGAGTCTTACTAAAGGATGCTGAGTATGGTTGTTGCTAATAATTTCACTGTGTTTACCTTCTGACCTTTGAATCTCTTCCTCCCTTTGGGTAATCTATGAGCTTTTCTAGTTAAGTTTTGAATGACAAGGTTTTTTTTTTCCTGCTGCTGATTGATGCAGAGGATATCTGCAAAGGATGCTCTTGATGCAGAATACTTCTGGACTGACCCGTTGCCTTGTGATCCAAAGAGGTATTTCACATTCATCTGTTCCCTCTTAAGTTGCTCCATTTTAGCGGGTGGGAAGGGTGCTTTTTGACATTTCCGTGCACTATCTTCAATTATTCTCTCTTCTGCAGTTTGCCAAAATATGAATCTTCCCACGAGTTCCAAACAAAGAAAAAGCGCCAGCAACAAAGGCAACATGATGAGAATGCAAAACGGCAGAAACTCCAACACCCATCACAGCATTCCCGGCTTCCGCCCATTCAGCAGTCGGGGCAGGCCCATGCGGCGCAAATGAGACCAGGGCCCAACCAGCTCATGCACGGGTCTCAACCCCCAGTTCCTGCAGGGGGGCCCCCAGGTCATCACTATGCAAAGCCCCGCGGTCCATCCGGAGGGCCGAACAGGTACCCCGCAAGTGGAAATCCTAGTAGTGGCTACAATCACCCAAGTCGTGGGGGCCAGGGCGGTGGTGGGGGTGGGGGAGGCTACAGCAGTGGGCCTTATCCTCCTCAGGGGAGGGGTCCTCCCTATGGTTCAAGTGGCATGCCAGGTGGTGGCCCCCGTGGTGGAGGCAGCAATGGCTATGGGGTAGGCCCATCGAATTATCCCCAGGGCGGCCCTTATGGAGGCTCAGGTGGAGGCCGTGGTTCAAATATGATGGGCGGGAACCGAAACCAGCCGTACGGAAGCTGGCAGCAATAGTCTTATTCACATGCATTATTGGGGGTCTGTTGAGCCACTTTTACAGGAGTGCCTCATTTCCCCCTTTTTCTCCAGCTTATTTCTTAGAGGTGTAAGAGTATTTACAAGGGAATTGCTTTCCCCTTTTCATCCAGGTTCTTCGGTCCTTGTTGAAGAGCGCTTGCAAAGTCTGGAGAATTATTGTCATGGATTCCGGTGTAGTTAGTTGTATCACTTGAATTCGGTTTGTATAATATGTGGGATTACTAGCTTCCTGTTGCATTCATTCTTGGTTGTCCTTGAGATGGTCGATCAATCTGGAGTAACTTTGAAAGCACTACTACTGTACCGTTTGCTAGATGTATGATTAAAATAAGTCCAAGGCTAGAGATCTTGGGCTATTTTTTCTCAGGAGGGTACTGTGTTTAGAAAGTTATGGATAATTTATATTGTTTGAGAGGATTAGCACTGGCATATATACGAGGAGATCTACATTATGTTTATAACATTCTTCACACATCACAGTTTTGCAGAAATAGGGTTGAGGATTGCCTTTATTTTGGGCACATGCAACTGCAATCATACTTACTATAAACCAAGCTATACCATATGGGAATCATTAATAACCGACAAAAGCATAAGCATTTCGATCAGTAATGCTTGAGAGAAATAGATGATGACATGCTGCTCCAAGAATGTAAGACCCGGACAGATTAGCTCCGCCATGAGTTGCTTTAGTAGTGAAGCCCTTTGGGTTGATGGCTTCCCTTCCGTCTGATAAAACAAAGTTGAGATAGGCATCCAATCCCATCTCCACCATAAGGTGGACGTCTTCCTGTAATACTAGGATACAATCATTAGCTCTATAGTAAAACCCAGCCAACCATATGGAAGTTCGTTCATATAAGGACGGGAAACAAAAACTCAGCCATGCACGCATAAAACACAGAATCCTGCAAGGTTTGAGAAATGGATGCCAACCTGAATGGGTGGAAGTGTCAAATATTCTTGGAGTCCTCCCATCTTCTTTTGCCTCACCTTCAACCTTCACATACAACCATACCAGTCTCATGCAACCCCCGGTAACTCATTCCAGAAGAGAAAGGATTTTTTAAATCAACATGGGTCAGATACAAAGTGAGCAGCCTAGTGACCTGATAAGCAGAGGTTCCTGCTCCAAACAACAAACCCAGGAGGGAAGCCTCTGTAGTGTTGTTGATTAGTCCCTGAAGAAGCTTCTCCAAATCCAAGGCTTGCCAGAAACACAGAAGACACACAGACTTCCACATGCTATCTCTTTCCCTCCCCTCCTTTTTCCTGCTACAAATGCTTCACACAACCCTGCAAATGCTCCAAACCTTTTACCCTCTGGGTTCCTCTCAGGACCATCCACTACACATCTGCCGTCAGCCACATGTATATATGTGTACAGACGTAAAATTACAACTCTATTTTTGGTACTTGGGGATTTAAAATGTATGGTTCATTAATACAATTTCCAACCATTCTTTTGTCACTTGGAAGCATCCGGAATCATCAGAACCTCGATCCAATTACACTACCAGAATGATTAGAAAACCATTCCTTCATCTGTGCACAATGGAGTTATGGAAATATCTCATTTTCCATGATACAGTAAGGAAACCAATGGTGTTCTTGCTCATAAGACAATGGAGATCAGCTACAAAACTCTTGATTTCTAGGGATTGTCTGTGTCACGGGCAAATTCGCAGCAGGGATACTTTCACTTGGGACCGAAGTCCAGTAATTTTCATTATGCACAATACAGAAATTGTAGTCCAAAGACTCTTCTATCAATCAAAGGAAACACTTGAACTCAGATGTATCATCAAGATTATGTGAAAAAGACCAGGACGAACAGGATGATGAACAGAACCAGCAAGAACAATATCATCATGAACTGTCCCTTGGCACTAGCTTTCTTCATGACCATTGCCACTTTCTTCTGCAAAATAAGGAGAGCACATTATCACTGACAAACCATTCCAGCAAAAGTCATGTCCTACACAAATTTAACATGTCCTGCAAAGCCATCAAGCTGTGCTTCATACATCATGATGATATCTCCTAATTCAGGTGACATGGTAACTCCCATTTATCTCAATTCAGTATCATAAGAATTCAATATCTAGAGAACAAAATAGCACTTGCCCTGATAATAGCTCACAGCTTTTCAAGTTTACCTGAACAAAGTCAAGGCGATTGGAAGTGCTATCCATTTCCGAGCCAAGATCATCAATAATTTTATCCTGCAAGTATATATAAATTAATTAACTGAACAAACCAATAAAAAAGAAAACACTCCCTAGTTCTTCAAGGGAAATATTAGTGAAGAGATATGACGTATGTATAGAAGAGAATGCAGATCTCTCCTCAGTGAGTTGTTGCCACTAGCCAACATAAAGATGTACCAGATGCATATTTTCTTCAAAAGAAAGTGGAGTATAAATCCTAACCTGCGCACTGAGCTCATCGTGTATAGTGAGTCCAATACCTCCAATTCTTTCCACACTTGCACTAAGTAAATCCAACTCCTCATCCTGCTGCCTAAGTGTCGTTATAACTCAATTAGTTTACAGTATAAAGGGGGAAAACCTGCTTATCACAAAGATGAAATACTTCCATGAAGTGGAAAAAAAACTGAAAAGGCCCAGGAAAAGTTATGTATAAACCATATATCATCCGGATACAGTATGATTAACTTCAACAAATACTGTGTAAAAAGTACTTCAAACAAATATCAAGAAGAGAAACACCCTACTTCATAAGAAGCAATTGCCTGTCCGACTCTGATGATATGAAATCATCATTGTCATGGTAGTGATTGGATCTGTCTGTCTGGTGAGAATCAGGAAGCCTCAGTAGCTCTCGCCGCATCCCATTGGCATTGGTAGGTCCTGAGATGCTCAGTTCCTTTCCACTTACTAATGCCTTTTTCACGTCACCTACCTAAAAATAGTAAAAAGTATGACTTAGAAAGCAATATTTATTTGAAGAGTTAAACTAAACTAAATTAACCGTGAGGTGCAATCCCCAAACAAATAACAAATTAGGAGACGAAAGTAATCTCAAAGGCACTCTTTGCATTGTGAAAGTAACAAGACTGGAATACTCTCACCTGGGTTTGAGCAGCGCTTGTCCACCTCCTCCGTTTTTCAAGTTCAAGCTCATTGATGCCATATAAGGCCGGATCTCTAGCTGCCACGGTGATTGTCTTATCCAATTCATCCACCTTCAAATTGCAAAAGAAGCTAAGAGAATGCTTTAGCAACAAAGAACTCAAATTTCTTGATGAACAAGGAGTGAAAACCATTTTAATCACATTTTTTGAGCCAGACACGAGGCTATGAACATGGATGCACCTGCCACTGGATGCTCTCACAATTGGAGAGTAGCTCCTTGGCCAGTTGCCCTCGCTCTACACCATCAGAAAGAATACGCTCCCATCGATAAAAACTCGACTGCAACTTATCGATCTAATGAAGCAGATATGAGAATTTTGTTCAGCGAATGAGATCAGTCAATAATACATAAAAGAAAACCTTCTTCAAGATCAGATATATTTCTAACAGATACAGAAGATGCACTACCGAAAGATCTAAGAATTCGATAATACAGCTAACACAACATCCACGTAAGATCTTCGAAAATAGACTTACAGATCCTTGAACCTCCTCTTTTACGATGTAAAAGGGATCTTGAGCTGAAGACATCCCCGAAGATCTATCAAGTATCGAAGGTTGAACTTATCCCGCACGAATCCGAGGAAGAACCTTACTTTCGGGAGAATTGGAGGCTTCCTTGTCTCGAACTCTCCTGTTCGGAGCAACCAGACCGAAGAACTGCAGTTGGATGGGTAAAGAAAAGAACTCAACCCGACTCAACCTTATCCTTTCTTCTCGGCAAAGATACGACGGCCAAAGGAGCTAAGGAAGTTGCAGTCGCCAAGCTCAGAGAAATGGACACAGATCTTCAGGCAGAGTGGGACGATGGAGCGGTAGGGGCTCCGGTTCAGGATCATCCGCAACTGCAGCCAATCACGAGAAGCTAAAATGGGCTGGGTCTCTATATGGGCCGAGCCTGGTTAAGATAGATCCAGGAGTGATGTTTTGGCATACACTGGTGGGTTCACGGTCCAGACTTGAAACCGGTAATTTATATGACGGTTCAGTATCTTGTGAACCGGAACGGACCCGAAACCGGTCCATTACATAGTACAAACGGTAATAAAGTTAAAGACAAGGGGCAAATATAGGATATTCTTATGAGAAAAGGTCCCACGTCACCACTTTCCTATATTCCCTCTTTTTTCTGTCTGTCTTGCAGAACTACTTTTTTTTCTTTTTGAAATTTTACAGAACTATTTTTAAGTTCAGTCTGCAATCATCACATCACTTATTATCAAGAACAATCAGCTTGCTCCACCGTCCGAGAAGTTAACCTAACCGACGCCATGGCCGGTCAGCTGACAGATGACCAAGTCTCCGAGTTCAAGGAGGCTTTCAGCCTCTTCGACAAGGATGGCGATGGTCAGATCTCTTATCCAGCTTTCCCTATCTTCTCTCTCAATTTTGAGCTCGTGTTTCTTCAGATCTAAGGCTTCTATTCGTTGTTGTCCGATTGCTTCGGGAGGGTATGTTGCAATTGTCTTCTTGCTTCGCATGAGTGATATGATCTGGTTTTTTACGCATTTTCCTAGTTCATGTGTCTTCTGCGTATGTTGGACGCGGGCTCCTCTTATGATCGATTGATACGCCCGATAATGACTGTTATTATTTGACTGTGATCCGTTGTCTGCTGTGATTGGTTGAGGTTATCGATGTTCACTTGCTGATGATGTAGGAGTAATGGTCATTTGAGGATCCGGCCTTCTCGCGCCTTCCCCCTGTGTAATTTGATTTCACTGGTAGATTATTGTCGAACTGTTTTCTCTGTGAATATGCCTTTCCTATGTGCAAATTAATGATTTATATGAGTATATGTTGCTACTAGTAGCGATATGGTTTTATATAGTTAATTAGATAAGTTACCACTTTATTTTTGGGGCTTATTTGAGATGTCTGAGATTGGGAAATATGCAATGAGGGAACAACAATGTATGGAAGCAGATTGTTTCTTCTTGCCCTATTTTCTGATTGTTTCTTGAATGGGGCTTAATATCTTTGCACGGGGTTTGTTGCAGGTTGTATCACCACCAAGGAGCTTGGGACTGTTATGAGGTCCCTGGGGCAGAACCCAACTGAGGCAGAGCTCCAAGACATGATTAATGAGGTAGATGCTGATGGAAATGGTACCATTGACTTCCCGGAGTTCCTCAATTTGATGGCCCGTAAGATGAAAGACACTGATTCTGAAGAAGAGCTCAAGGAAGCCTTTCGGGTCTTTGATAAGGACCAGAACGGCTTCATCTCCGCAGCTGAGCTCCGCCATGTCATGACAAATCTTGGTGAGAAACTGACTGATGAGGAGGTCGATGAGATGATCCGTGAGGCTGATGTGGATGGTGATGGGCAGATCAACTATGAGGAGTTTGTTAAGGTCATGATGGCCAAGTGAGAATCCAAATCCAGCTATCCAAACAAGTCACCCTAATTATGTGGCTGAAAATGTAGAAAAGGGGGCAAGGCAGATAAGTCTGAAGAGATTTTCACCTCATATTTATGACCTTGTGGCTATGCTATTATGATTTTTTAGTGGGTCCTGTTTCCTCAAATGGTTTAATCCAATCGCACTCTTTCTTTGTTGTCCAACTGCTTGCCTCTTCTTCTTTCTTGTTTCTTTTTCAGGTTGTTGTAGATTTGGTTGGATGATTATTGTTTCACTTGTTCATCTGGCCATTGCTTTCAACTTTGGTTTAGTTAACCCGTGAAAATTTGGAGTGGGTACTTTTTGCTTGTTGATGAGACTTCCAATGTGTCATTCTATGTAATTCCCATGACCAATGCATTTGCATTACTTTGTTATTTGTTTGTAACAAATTTGGAGTGGGTACTTCACATCTCCAATGTCTTCTTCTCTGCCGTTGGCATTCCCACCTCCTCTCTTTCTGCAGATCTGTAAACGGGCTTCTCCAACTCTCAACGACCAGGATGTATATTTATATACATGTATATACAATGTAGCTATTATATGGTACAGCAGCAGGATGAAGGTATTATCTATCAAGATGTTTTATATTATTGGAGATGTACCAAGAGCTTCCAGAATAGATGTAGAATACATATGGAGGAGTTCGTCCGGCAGCGAGCGCACCATCATAAAGTCACAGATACAGGGGAGATAAGAGGGAAAGCGAAAGGGCATAAGAGGGACAGTGGTTGTTTTTTAAGTTTTGAAGATGGATGCAAATTCTTGCATACTTTGATTGATAGGATACAATTACTGTATATTAAAAATAAAAACTAATAAGATAAAGTTTGAACAATTTTGTACTATCGGAATATTTACAAGCCTATTATTGGACAGGATATGTGAAGGTGGAAGGGCTAGTATGAAGTGGAGGTGTAGGTGTTCGGCAGAAATGAAACTGATGGGGACCACTTATCTCATGAGATGGTGAATCCTCTGTTTTTTTTGCTCGGTGTGAATATTCTCATTCAATACTTCTCTATAGCTAAAAATGAGGTGACAATTAAGTTTGAAGCGCAAAAGGGTAAAGTATGAATAATAATAGAAGGTCAGCTAACTAATCTATACCAATGAAATAGACGATGACAACTAACACATTTTCAAACGGACTAGTCCATTTCAATATGAATGATAAATGACGGAGAGATTACAAATAAAATTAAGTTTGTAAAGTAGTAACTAAATTCTAAAAAGATCAATATATTAATTGATAAGAATTTTGTATTTAATATTTATATTAAAATGAACAAGTACCTCCTTGCCCTCACAACTAAACCAAATAATTATCATAAATATTTATAATTTAATCAAAATCCAAAAAATAATGAAAAATGTGAAGAATCCTATTAGAGAGCCAATAATGAATATTAATTTAAAACTGATAATTCTTTTAATTGACATCTAATGAATGTATTAAGTAGGATATAGACGGTAATTGGAATTTATAAACTTGATAGGGATGTAGGTAATGAAAACAAAATTAGTAAATACACGAAAGTGGTGTAATCTAGTAGGTTATTAAAAAGTAATTAATAATGAGATAAGTTGATATTAGTAGGAAGATAATTAATGAGTAAGTATATCAATTATATTAATGAAATATGAGGATATAAAATTTGACACAGGATCCATGTGTTTGGGTTTTGAAAAGAAGTAGAGAAACTTTTACCGGAGTGCCTAAATTTTCTATTAAACAAAATTTTAACTTAAATGTGAATAACACAAAAACTAAAACTAATAGAGTAAGGTATTAATGTTTAATAACAAAAAATTAATAATACATACTAAAATCATCTAAGAAGTGTATGTAATAAATATGACTTATATCATTAGTGTGAATAAGTTGGAGAATGTGTAATGATAAGATAATTAGTTAAATAAAAATGAAGTTGAATAATTTTAAAATAGTTGACGTAAGTGTAAAGGAGAAATATGATTTATTAATAAAATTTTAGATAGAATATTATGCATAATTAGATAATAGAGTGTTCAAAATATTGGTGTTACATTGTGCTACTAAGTGTTCAAAGGCAGGAATATAACTCCTTCTATGAATGCCAAAAAATAGCTCCCCATATGACTAAAGATCCTTAACAATAAAATATAATATTTGAAACTTAAAATAGTAATAATTATATGTAGTAAATTAGAAAATATATAAGATATTCATAAAAAAATTACAGTACGTAGTAAATATTTTTTTTTGTAGAAAATGATGAATAAAATTAGTGAGATAAGTTGAACCGAATGAAAGAATGCAGAAACCTATTCCATCTCCAATTAGCAGGTTCGGGAAATGTCTGATTATTCTGAATAAATAATTGAGATAAATCATTAGTATTATAATTAGTTACACTAGAATTGATATACTAATCCAAATAATTATCAACGTTGTCTTTGAATATAGTATAGGGGTGTCGAGTCTAACAAAGTTGATAATTGTGGACATGTAGGGCAATATAGTCACACAATTGACAAGTTAGGCTAGTCGCTAAAGGCTCAACATATCCAAAATGCACAGGAGAAGCCCGATGAAGAAGCCCATTTCCACGACCCAACTAACATCCTCTCGAAAACTCCATAGGCCGAAAAATGTCATTTAATAATATTTTATATAAATGTTTCCAAGAATGTGTCCCTGATGATATAGAAATTTAGGGGTAATCCGTGAAAATCAAGGGTTTCGTCTCTGCATCCCAATGAACAACGAGCTATGACCGGGTCAGGAGAAGACCTTTCAGGTGAAGGCCAACAACAATGACGTGAGTTCTTGAACTAAGTGTTCTATCTAGAAGGTTAGAGAGAGGATCTCCTAGGTTTGTCAATCCATATAAAGAAGTCCAATAAACTTCATGGGATAGGAGAAGATATTTCATGATGTCGACAGTCATGGAATTCAAGGTTGTCGATAGCCTCAAAGTAAGGGATTCCCATTCATATCCAAGACCCACGAGTATGTGATATTTAATCTCCTTTGGCATTTTGAGATGCCCGATTTAGGCAAGACTAGTGGTGAGAGGAGAGCTTTATAAACATGGGGCTATCAAGCTTCTTGAGGCCCTTCCATTACTGGTCCAACATGTCCCATTGACCTTGGACATGAGAGCTAAAAAGGGTTTCAAGATGCTGCCAAGATTAGATAGTTGTGGTGGCCCCTATTACCTACAAATTTACCCTAGTGGTCAGTGAATCAAGAATGATAGTGAGACATAATTATTTATGGGTAACCATGCTTCAAAATCTTGATTGGATTGTTCAAAATCTTCTCCTTTTGTAGTCTTGTGGGGATGAGGGGAACTAGAGCAGGTATGAATCCATCAACATATCCAAGTAGTCAATATGCTTGCAGAATATGACCCATATTATTTCTTCATAGATAGTAGTTCAAGTTATCCAACTTAACTATGAGTGTGGGCAGTGATGTGGGTAGAAACACTATGAGGGTGCTGAAACTCTTTATGTCTCCTTGCTGTGTTTGTCGGTAATGAAGAGTAGAAGAGATCACTCGAGATGAGGAAGTTACTAAAGTGTTTGTAGGTAATGAATAGTAGAAGAGGCCACTCGAGAGGAGGAAGTTATTAGAGCAATTGTGATGCATGCTACTGGAGCTTGAGTGGAAACGTTGGAGTCCTAGATCAATCTGAGGCTTGTGAAGTGTTATTGCTTTGATATCATGAAAGATAGACTAAGAAGAGGGAGTGACACAAAGAAGGTATAAAAATTTGTGCATACATATATTAATAGATTTGTGTACATTTATCAAATTATTTAATACTAAAGACAAAAATTAATAGTGTAAGACCCATCCTTTGGGACTAAGGAAAACCATAAAAAGAATCGGTAAAAATTTACATGTGAAGAATCGAGCCAATTAAAAAATGAAAAAAATGATAAAAAAAAAGGGTTAACGTGGGAAATTGGAATATCCTAAGTGACCAAAAATTCGTAAAAAAATTGTGAGGAAGAACTGGGAAGTGGAATTGATGAGAGAACTAGACCTAGTTCGGGGTGAACCTGACTAAACCAAAATGAATCATAGTGAACCAATTCAATAATTCATTTTTATAAGTGGCTTAAAAATGTTAATTTGGGAAATTGAGGTCACCATTAGATAGAAAATCAATTTAGACTTATTTAGAAAACTTTAAATTGTAGAAAACTGGTTGAATCGGGTTCGAACTGGCCGATTTTCGAATTCGGGACAATGAACCCAGTCGGACCAAACCGGTCAATGGTGCCTCGTCAGCAGCCAATGGGAGGCTGCCACATGTCCGATCAATGGTCAGCGGCCGACCTGCCAACATGCCACGCAAACACGAGCAGCCAATGAGAGGCTGCCACATGCCCAATCAATGGGTCAACGGCTAACACAGCGGTCAAGCTGGACGTCCATATTAGAAAAACTGGCCAATCAGAGTGTACCACGTGGCTCATCCGCCACATCATAGTCTTCAACCTTCAGCTGCTAACAGAGAGAACGGAGGAGAGAGAGAGGCTGGAGAAGCTGGAGTGTCATGCCCCGACCCTGGTTGGTCAGATCCCCGTGAACAACCCGCCACTCTCCCGGTTTATTAAAGGATTTCCCCTTATCCTAAACCGTAAAGAGTAAGGCACCATTTATACATGCACCTTTCCTAGAATAACATAACTCAAAACTGTAATAAATTAAACATACTTGTTTCACAGGTGTCTTATTTGACAGTCTTTTAAGGGTAGGCTTTCCAAAATTTCCTGAAAAAGGATATAAGGGAGGGGTGAGTACAACTACTCAGTGAATGGGTTTTCAAAGTCAAACTTTAACTTTTAGGAAAACAATAGTTTTGGAGTGTGTCAAACTCCTTTTCTTTTAAAACCATTTAATTTGCAAATCTTGGGTTTATCACCATTACTTTTTAACCACGGTGTGTCATCACCCAACACGCATCCTTTATCATAAAGGTTAAACACATTCGCATGTCAGCATGACCACTGAACCCACTAGTGGCTTCGAAGCAACTTTACTGGCCACCCGGATAGAAGCACGACCACTTCTACCCTGAGATCGAGTGGATGTATGTGACATCCAACCCTCAATCCTAAAATCGATTTTTCGTGTTCGTATGAGGACAGAGACCTTATCCTGTCCCCACCTCGGTCTCATGCGCTTGGTGCTACTCCAAATTTCGCACAAACACCTGGAACGACGAACTGCCCTTGTAGCCACCAAGTCGTCCAGTGCCCTTAAGATACATCACTACCCCTCATGGGCGTCTTGATGGTCTCGTACACATAGTGCATGCACAAACAATGTTTTCTCATATTGCCATGTAATCTGTGGTGCCACTGGTCCAACGGCCTCGACTCTCAACTCAACCCCCAGTTGTTTGTCTTAATTGGTTTGTCGACCTGTCATGTCGCACTGCCGCTAGTTGACTGAGCATGTCGGTCCTCTCTTGGTACCATGGCCAAACAATTCACTTATTAAGTTTTATGGCACATATATCATGTTCGTTTAGGAGCTCCTACTCATGCCAACTGGCCTTAGGCCCACTGTACGAGATTTTCAAAATCGGGCATTTAGCCCCCAAGTTCCAAAACCGAGGCCCCCGGCCTATCAGAGCTATTCGAGCTCCCGTCGAGAAGGTCTCCCAAATTGTTTAAGCATTAGCACACAGTTAGTGGAGAGCACTTCCGACAAAACATATGTTTTCTCTATCCATTATACCGCCCGGGTATAAGGACACCTCCGTTCATAACCGATGAACGGGTTTTCAACTTCCTTCGAGAAAGTCTCATCATCCCCAACCAGGTATGATATAAAATTCCCACTCACCCGTTAACGCGGTGAATTCCACTAGACCGGTTCTTTGTATTCACGCGAGCTCGTCCATGTTGGCGTTCCTGGTACTTCGCATTCTTATACGATATGAACATCCTTGTTCATTATTACTCGGCATAAAAACCTTCATTCATTTCAAATGAATGAGATAACCCAAACTTTTTAGTTATTTATAATTAGGTCTCTAAAATTATCTCTCTTTAACTTTACGTCCCTAATGTCTGTTTTTTTTCCTCAAATCGAGTCCCAAAACTTTTAAAATTTATCTTGGGACCTCAATTTATTCAATTTCACCAAAAAGGGGTTTAATTTCCCAAATTTCCAATTTGGTCCCCCAACTTTTCTAAAATTACCATTTTGCCCTTCATTTACAAAAATGGTAAGTTTAGCCCCAAAAATTTCAAAATTCCTCAATTGGTTCTCCAACATTATTTTCATGCCCAATTGACCCTCAATTTCATAAAATTACATTTTGGTCCTTTGAATTTCGAAAATTCCCAATTTTCCCCCAATTTCAACTTCTTAGGACAACCAAATTTTATTTCATCAAATTGACCGATCAAAGACCTCTAATTGTTGAAATTGAAGTTAAAATTGAGTTCCTCCATCCTCTTATGATACAATAGCACTTTGAATCGCAGGTTTTGAAGCCAGAACGACCTCAAACGGAGCTTCGCCAGAAAACGGACGGTAAAGAGAGAAAGATTCGATTACTCACCGGTGAGGGCACGGCGGTCCGAGCTTTCGATCTGGACAGATAGCTTTCATCCAGAGTTTCATCCTAGAATCAAGAATCGTATCAATTGATGTCGAATTGAGTTAGAATTTCATCATTGAAATTATGTTGGTTCTCTCTCTAGCACCGGCCGAAAATTATAGAGAGTAGCCAAATTGGCTTACCTTTTCAATACTAATTCGATCGTGAGAGGGCTGAGTAAGTGTTGGGAGGGCTTAGTTTGTCTGAGAAGGGCTTAAAATGGCCAATTTCAGCTTTGTCGAAATAGGGCAGCTTCAGTACGCCGGAACTGCTTCACTGTTACATCATGGTATTAATTCCAATAATTTAATTTTGGTATTAAATTATTTGTATTAATTCTAATATTTAAATTATTGGAATTAATACAAATAATTAAATATATATTAATTTATGGCTTCGCATATACAACAAGCTCACTTCACAAACGAATTCTATACTCTTCCATTTTCTCAAAAAAAATTAATGTATCACTACCGAAATCGAAGTCATATTACATTTGTTTCATGGATTATACAGTGTGTATCTTAAGTCTCGTACAAGGTCATTTTGAATAGGCAAAATACAGATCTCATCCAACCGACTAGGGATATGGAGATTCTCTCTCTCCATGTCTCTTTATTTTAATAGCATATGTCCTTTCTAGAAATATTAATAATATTATTTTTAGTAATGAGTTAAGAGGTCTCAATATTGGGAGGCATTGTCCAACTATATCACATTTATTTTTTGCTCATGATGTACTATTTTTCCTTGAGGAATCTAGGGATAGTGCATCATGTCTAATGTGATTATTGAGTGAATATTGTATGGTTTTGGGTCAAAAGATTAGTTTAACCAAATCTTCTTTATATTTCAATGCAAATACAAGGCCATCAACTCGAACAATAATTAGCAAAAACTTGAGCATAGGCAATGGTGAAGTCAATGATACATATCTTGGTCTGCCTATCTTCTGGGGACGTAATAAATGGAAAACCCTCAATTTCTTGAAGAAAAAAATAACATGAAAACTCCAAGGGTGGAAATCAGCATACTTGTCTTCAAGTGGTTGAGAGGTTCTTATAAAATCTACACTTTGTGCTATACCCACATATGTTATGAATTTTTTTTGCTACCACAGGTTTGGTGTTCAGAGGAGAACTCGCCACTATCACAATTTTGGTGGAGTAACTTGAGTGACCATAAGAAGATACCCTGGGTTAAGTGGGCCAAACTTACCGATATCAAGGAAAGGGGAGGGATGGGCATTAAAGATCTTCATACTTTCAATTTAGCATTGCTAATGAAGAATGTATGGAGTATCCATAATCAGCTTGATACTCTTCTTTCTCAACTACTCAAAGGTAAGTATTACAGGCATAATGACATTTTCTCAGCTAGTCTAGGTAATCTTCACTCATGGTTGTAAAGGAGTTTATATGCAGGTAAAGAACAACTGCGTGAAGGGCTGCATTGGCAAATAGGTAATGGGAACCAAGCCCGTATTTGGAAGGACAAATGGATTCTTGCCCTCCCAACGGACATTTGCAGCATCAAACAAATGACGAGGAAGCCAACCAAATCCTAGTAAGTACCCTCTTGATAGAAGTATATATACATAGCGGTTAGACAGTATCGAACGATACCTTGTCCCAGGGGAAAAAGAAGTTATCATGACTATCACTCTCATTTCTCCTACCCATGAAGAAATGTTGTTATGGCCTTGGGAACGGACTGGTAAGATTAGGGTTTTTTAGGGTAAGGTCTGTCTATACCTTCATGTTAGATCAGAAACATGGTGAGTCCATATCAGTTCCTTCCTCATCCTTAGTTATATGCAAAAAAAAAATGTGGACAACATTTTGGCATATTGATTGTATTCCAAAGATTAGAAACTTTCTCTGAAGAGTAATGTCGAATGCTTTGCTTGTTTATGACAATTTATTTTTGAGAAAATTCATATCTTCTAATGCATGTCCCATATGTGGTGAAGTTGAAACCATACATCATTTACTAGTTAAATGCGCATGGACTAGATTAGTTTGGTTTGCAACGTGTGGGGTAAGAATTGAAAAGTTTGTTGATTTGTCCCTAATTGAATGTATTGAATCTTGGTTATATAATTTAAAATAGGGAAAATAAGAGAAGAAAGCAATGAAGTGCATATTTGCCACAACGTGTTTAGCGATATGGAAGGAACGGAATAGAACTCTATTCCTAGGACGCCCACCACAAGTTGAGGAACTGATCAGAAACATAATGAGTTCTATTGGAGAATATGCGAACGTTAATAAGGATCAAAGTCACACTAGAAAATAGCCAAATTTGCCTATGAAAACTAAAGGGTATTGAAGCGGCCACCAAGTGACATGGTGAAGATTAATGTGAATAGCTCATTTGATCCATTAACAATAAATGCAGGTAGGCATGTCAATGGGACCCGAGATCCGAGCTTCAGGTCCCTACCCGACCCGAGCGAACTCGAGGAGCCTCGGGTCTATTCGGGTTCGGGTCCATAGATTGGACCCGAGACCCGATCCTTGGGTCCCGCATGGCTGGTTTCTACGAGCTCGGGTCCCGCTGACTAAACCCGAAGGTGGGCCTATAGTACTTTTGAATTTTTTTATTTTTTAATTAAAACACATTGTTTAATTAAATTTAGAAAAAAATATTAGAAAATTTTAATAAAAACTAATAAATTATTTTTTATTATAACATAATATATTTATAAATATTTTATTACAATACTATATTACTTATTTTTCCTTTATTATACTCTAATAGATTATCTTTCCTTTCTTAAACCCTAATAAATTTATAAATACTTGAAATAATGGAAAATTTTATATTATATTAAGTTATATTTATAATTAACTGTATTATTTAATAATATGTAAGCTATATTCAAAATTTTAATATAAAAGAGATTTATAATTTATTTTTAAATTAAAAAATTAAATTTAAATTATATAAATAAAATTATATATATCAATAATTATACAAAAAAAGTCAAATAAATAAAAAGTATTAATATAGAAATCACTCACATACATTATTTATACGCATATACTCTACACTATTATCCCTTTTATTTTTAGTTATATAAATGAATGTCAATATTTAATTCTTTTTAATATCCTAATTTTTTTATATTGTTAGATCATTTTTTCATTATTTATAAATTAAATTTAATATAAAATTATAATAGTAATTTATTAGGTAAAGTAAAGTTTTGAAAAATTAAATTTTTAAATAAATATTAAAAAATTTATATATTACAATAATTTATTTTTATTTTTTTAGTAAAAAAATATATATTAAAAAATATAAAATAAACCCAAAACCTGCCCCGACCCGAGCTATTGACATTCCTAATTGCAGGTAAAAAAATTATAGTTAGGAATGAATAGAGCTCTCTACTACGGGCTAGTGGCTCCCACTTTTTTTGCACAAACGCATGGTAAGCCAAGACACCAGCCGTATTAAAAGGACCAAAACTTGCATAATAATAAGGATTACCAAAAGTTATACTTGAATCTGACTCTTATATACTATGTGTTATAATTCAGAAGTAGAAACTAGAAATTTCATGTATTGTTTGCCTTATATTGATGAATCGCTGAATTATATGAGATTTTTAGAGTGTAAAGTGACACTAGTTAAATAATTAAGCAACTTCTCCCGTGTAGATGTATTAGCATATTTTTACAGAAAGAATCGGGGTTCAAGTGATTTAAATATTGTTGTACCCTATAATATTATATCTAATTATTAAAAATAAGATAATTATCTCATTTCTATTTTAAGAATATTGTATTTGATTTGATAAATTAATAAAATATTATTTTATTGAGCAAAAAAATTTATTACCGAAATCCATTAAATTAAAATTAACTCAATTAATAACGAATCTAACTTGCATGCTAATTTTATTGCACTTGAGTACCGATTAAACCAGGCATTAAGTAGTTATTTAAAGGCATTAAGTAGTTATTTAAATTAATAATATCTGATCAGAAACAACCACACCACAATTAGTTTTGAACACGGCTTGATGAACCATGTTTTTAGCAGCTTAATAGACCTACCGGTTAGATTATTTCGAGGAATGAAAGTGCCCCAAGGTATTAAAAATCCTTCTGTCCATTATCAAGTATGCGTAATATATGGATGCCTCTCATCATTCATCTCAAATAAGGTACAAACAAATCTTACACACAAACTTGATATTAGTTCAATGTAAGTGCAAATATTTTATTTGATTCAATATAAATATAAATATTTTTATTAATGACTTGATTCAAAAGATACTTTTTTATAAAACTTAACCCCAGCCGGACTAAGAAGCGACCGAAATGAGACTTTTTTCTGATGACTGGTCAAGTTCCTTGGCTGGGTGTCGCCTTGAAGTGGATGGACTTTTTCCTCAAGGCCGAGCATGTGATGGTACGCACACCCTTGATCATCCAATCAACACATACTCCCCCCTTCCTCATTCATTTGCCCTTCCTTGTAAGTGGATCTTCTCATGATTTCCCCTACCCTAGGCCAAAGATAAGTCTTATGTTTTGTAGATTAGGCTCCTTGTTAGGAATGATGGTATTGAGATGACCCAGAAAGTCGATTCATATATATTCCCTTATAAATTGTAAGTTGGACTAATGTTATTACAGTTCTCCATTAGATTTGTACCCTCTCTTCCTTACAAATATGTTGCTTTCAATATGAGAGTGCGTGTGAGGATTGCTAGTCTCTTTTAATAAGAGGTTTGAGATAGCTGTGTTGGGTTGCTTTCACCTGTGCTTCTTAGCATATTTGTCTATATCCTGAATGGAGAAATAGGAAAGGACACTATGGTCCAAGTTAAACGCTATGAGGTGTCACAACACGCACCACAGGTCGGGGAGTCTCACTCATTAACCAACAGTGACTTTGCCGATGATGTGGCCTTCCAATTGAGGACCCTCTGGTTGGTGGATAGCTAGTGCACTTCCAATCATAAATATTCTCCATTTGGAGGGCCCTCACTCGCTATCTTATGGGCACATCCATCCACCTTGAGAGTGAAGTTTAGGAAAAAAAAAAGAAGAGGATATGCATCATATAGATTTATACGTAAAACAGCACACATTAAATGCCACAATAAGCAAAGGGACACGAGCAATAATTCAATAGAAGCACATCACATGAGATGACATGGCATGGAAGCTGCAAATGCAAGTCAAACCCATAGAAAAAATCGATCCTGTGTGCTGCGGGCCAAAAACCGGTGGATCGGCCTCCATCCACTTTCTTAACAGCTCGGTGCAGAGGATCTTCCGGGAGACATGCTCCTCATTCGTGCTTGTGGCACTGGTCCTGAAAGGACATATTATTTACAGCAGCAATCGTGTCCGAACCCCCACCTTGTGTGCAAAATGCATTCCCCTTGCTTCCTTCTTCGTGGGCTCATTCCTTGGCCTATCCTGTCGACTGGAATGGGATCTAATCCCTCATCTCCAGCTAAGCTAAGATTGTTCCTGTTCCCTCTCTTTTCTTGGATGGAGACGTATCATTAACCCTGGTCGAATCTTGCATCTTCCTAACACCCTTTTAAGAAGGTCAAATGTGTGCATAGAGATAATGAAAAGAATAGCGTTGATGTGAGTTTTGATGGGGTGGGGGGGAGATTATCATCCACTTGTTCTAGAACAACAGTCAGTAAGGGGAAAAGGGGTTCAGGCGATTACTATTAATATTATATTCCGGTGCACTACGGCAAGGGGGCAATGCATGTTCTTCTCGCTTTCTGGTTGTTGATGCTCACTTCACCTCGGAGTCCGTTTTTCCGTTGGTTGATCGTTTTCTCTTTAATTTAGTGGAAGATGTAACCTCGTTATCTGCAGATTCCAACATGTAGCATCTAATAATTGTAACTAGCTCCTTCTATATATATTTAAAAAATTCATAAAATAAATTGGATGGTCGGTTCCTTAATCTTGCCATTTCATGACGTTGGCGCTTCGAAAATGATGAGACCTCAAACGAATCAAACAATGAAATCATGCCCCTTATTTACTTGTAAACTGCTGTCACAATACATAGATAGATAGATAGAACGTGGCATTTAGCATTAGAGTGCTAAATTTCGATATCCCAAACCACATCCGCTCGAGCAAGGAGTGTTGCGGTCTACTTCTTATTGATTGATTTTGTGTATCTTTAGATGCATTGCATCTTCTCTCCTCTTTTGCAGCCAATGTCTCCTCCCTCGATGCCCACTTCAAGAGCTCCCCATTTTTATGATCCATATTCCATCCTACCAATTAACATCAATAAAAAAAAAACCATTGAAAATCGAGTATTTATAAATAATTTTTTATATTAAATATTTAATAAAATATATCGGTTTAATATTATAATTAATACTATTTGTAATATTAAATGAGTTTATTTTATAAAAAAAATTGTCACTCAAATAGAATTGTTAAAATATTTATACCAAATGGTCATTTCTTTATTATAAAAAATAGTACAATTAATATAATTTATCCATCTACTATTTATTTTGAAGTGGGATATCATATAACATTGAAAGTTTGATTCCTTAATAGTCGTCCTACCCAATTCAACAAAATAAAAGTCGCGAGATTTCTTAATACAAAAAAATGACTGGTTTGATAGGCCTAACCACTGAGGGCCCAGTCCCAACGTAGGCATAGACCGCTAGCTGGAGAGGAAGATAAGACATCCAACCATAGAGGAGCCATCTTTGAATAGTACTCTCCACTGAAGATGAAGATGAAGATGAAGTAGAAGAAAAAGAAAGAGATGGGAATTGGAAGGCAGACATTTGCTAGTCAACCCCCAAATTGGATATTCACCAATCAAATCATCGATTTGTTGATGCCCCGCTTCATAATAAAATAAAACCACAGGGGTATGAAGAATGAGCTCTGTTCCATCCATGAAGAGTTAAGAGCTCACCATGACCACCAACCTTTTGGCCTTTCATCATCACCCCCCATTCACCTCCAGCAGGGATGAGGGAACCAATGGCATCAGAAAAGGCACCTAACTTATTTATATCACAGTCCAAGCATTATAAAATTACCAAACAATACATTACAGATATAAAGAGTTGTTCCCTCTTTTGCATATATCTTATCTTAGGTATTATATTGGGAGAAAGCAGCAGAGTAGGACATTTCAATGCAGGGTCTCCCTTCCTTCCCTCTCACATCCACCCTTCTTTCTTTACACATCAAAAGGCTCTGCCCTGCTCCAATCATATAAATCTCCTTCTAAAGATCTACACCCTACATGTGAAGAAAGATGCGGCTAATTAGGCTCTTCTTTTTAACTTTAAAAGATAATATGAGCCCCCTAACAAAAACAAGACACACAACCTGATGATCTTTCCCAGGCTAAGCTCGATCTTCTGCTGTCAGTGGAACCATATGGAGGCGTCCTGCTTAGGGACAGTCCCAATGGGGCCGCTGCCTGGCAATTCTTCCTTGTAGTCGTAGGAAGAGAGATCGAATGGGGAGTTTAACATGAAAGTCTCATTGTTGTTGCTGATACTGTTGTGGCTGGGGTGCTCGAACGAAGAAGAATTCAACGTCTTGAACCGCTCCAACTGATTTTCATCGCGACAGAACATCTGATAGTTGTTGGGAATATTTGACTGTTGGAAGAAGTTCGCCTCCATCGCTGGACCTTGACCTCGGATGTTAATCTCATTCTGTTGCTGACTCCTCGGGTTTGAGCGATTCTGATCAACTAGCACCGTACCATTAGCATTCATGTTTTTGCTGGCCTGAATGTAGCAGTCATAGATAGACATGAGGTCGCTGATCGCCCTCTCACCATCTTCTGGCACCCCCAGGCCTGACAGGTTGAAAGCCGTAGGACCAGGCCCTGGCACCGTCACCACTGGTTTGGAAGGCTGCTGCTGCTGCTGGACAAACAGCTGAGAAAATATCACAGGCTTGACCTCAAAACTTGAACCACTTCCAAACTCGGACGGCTTATTCCTGTATGGACAATTCGTCTGATGGTTGTCCCTTGATGTGCGGTCACGGAACCCAAGTCGGAGCTCGCTGTGGGGACACTGAACAGACTCACAAGTGTAGATCTTCTGGTCCATTGTTGCGTTCAGACCACCCGATGGCTTCCTCTTACGAATGAATTCCAAGCCTGCAATGCCGAAACTGGACGAGTTTATGTTCTCAACCTTGCGCTCATGTGTGGTAAAGCACGACTTCTCTTCGGCCTCTTCCACATCGTACTCACTACAGTCATTGATCACCAGAGATCCGCTCCCTCCAGAAGAGGACAATGGCATGCATGACTCCGGGTAGAACTCCCGGGCCAAGGCCTCCTCATGATTGATGATCGCAAGCCAAGTAGCGCTCTCTTTGGCGGTCATCTTGTCCTGCAGGCACTTGGACTGCCTCACAAGCTTCCTTATCTTCGCAATGTCTGGGGACATGTGCTTAATGACTGCAGTGAGAACCCCAACCTTCCAAGCCTTCTTAAGGTCATGGGGCTTCTTGTAGGGCGGAGGACCCTGTTCCCTGGGCAGGCCTAGGTGAGGCCACCACTCCTCGTTACCAGTCGGCCACCATGGCGGTGAAATCCCCTTATCCAAAGGGAACCTCCTCTGGGGTGGATCACAGTGCTGCATAAGAGCTGACAAAAGGGAACCAAGAGTGGTATCTTGAAGCTCTTGCAGGGTGTGGGGGGTAGGCCCGGTCGGATTACAGCCCTCGTTCTTCCCAGGGATGCAGTTATCAGCTAGGTACTTGGCTATGGCAGCAGGGCCGTTGCGGTCGAACCGGACCTTATCCTTCCACCACTCGCGGAGGTTGTCCGAGGCCCCTGTGACCGGCTTACCCTTCTCAGGGATGATACCATAAACGAACCCTTGAGCCTTGCAGACTTCCATCATCTTAAGCATGTATTTTAAGATTCCGTCCTGTGCCCTTGACATCTTCTTCCTCCTTGCCTGCTCCTGAGACTGCCTCTGCTTTGTCGATTCAGCGGCCCCTTCCCTTCCCTTATTCTGTTCCTTGAGCCGCTTCAATCGCATCTTGTCCCTCCACATCCTCCTTTCAAGCTCATCTACATCGATCTCCTCTTCATCAGAGTAATCATCATCCAACATGGCGTCAGGTACAGCGGCATGTTGAGGAACACCGGCAGCTGCAATATGACCATCCATGGTAGGACCTGAAAAGAAGTCGAGATCTCCACAGATCCCCATATCTTCAAATATCATCATCGTCCGTCTGGAGAGAATTAAATCCCAATATGAATTAAAGAGTGTCTTCAGAAGTTCTTTGTCCTCAGGGGCTTTTGTATTCTCAAGGCACCTGCAGAAACTGAGATGGCCGGGGTTGTGAGTTTTGAGTGGAGCAACATCATATTATATCCATCAAGATGCTCTGATGGGATTATAAGTCTGAATTGCAAAATAAGTCAACACAAGCAGGAAGCCTAATGTTCAATAAGGCTCATTTTTTTTTCATGAAAACTGCAGAGACTGATTCGTCCCCTATAGTATTCTTCCAATGAAAATGAAAACCTTGTGATTTGCTTAGAACCTGAAAGATATGCAATAGTGACCCATCCTTTTCCTAGCTATTTCAATAGTGACCCAATAAACTAAGATGCCATACTCATCATATGCTGCTTGGATCTGATATATCCCTGGTAACAGAAATCCCAGGCAAACAACAGATTCAGAAAGTATCTGAAACTGGCCATGAATCTGGCAAAACCCAGAAACCCAAGCCAATCCTTCACAGAGAAACGCCATAGAATTGATATGGGAGAAGCACATGCCTCGAGAAGAAAAAAAAGAGGAATGAGATGACAGTAAGTACCCGGAAATAAACTCACCTGAGAAGGAAAATAAATTGAAAATATAAATCATAACAGCACCATCATCACTATGCAGCTCTCAAGTCAATCCTTTTTTTTTTTTTTTTCTGTCAGAGAGAGAGAGAGAAATGGAGAGATGGAAGAAAGGTTAAGAGGAAGAGAGGAAGGAAATGTTATCTCTCTATTCCGATATATCATTATCCCCTATATATAAACGTGAATTTGCTTATTCATTCATCATGCACTGGAGAGTCAGTCCCTTTAATGTGTAGATGAGTGGTGGCTCTTCTTGATGAGGTGAACAGGTTGACAGTGTAGAAATAGTAGGAGCCGACGCGTTCGTAATTACTGAACCGGTCCCAGATTGCAGAGACTCAACAGTTCAGGATAGGGATCGACCAGACGACGTGACCGGTTGGTTGGTTTGACGCTAGACCGGTCCCACCACGCGTCAATAACAAAAAGAGGGCGGGCCGTACGTCCACGTATTATGTTCATGTCACACGCTGAGCTTATTAACTAACATGTATAGTTCAATTTTTCAACGAAAATGTAGAATAGTACGGTCAATTATCAATGTTATATATCTTATCATCGTCCATTTCATGGGATATTTATAGTACATTCATACAACGTGAGCAAAGATGTCTGTCGAATTCCACGGTCAGTCATTGGTTCCCTCCAATTTTCTCCATGGTGCTATAAAATATTTGTTGCAAGTATGAGTTAAAAGAAAAAAAAATGGAGGACTAAAATGTCATTTTACTCAAAGTTGATCTGGGAGCATTCCTTTTATGGATAAATTTTGGTTGAGCAGAAATTTCTGAGTAGTGTGAGGGCTGGACCCGGGGCCTCCGTAGTGGGGACCGAGCCCTCCCTCTTCCTCTCTCCTAAATAATTGCTATCCGCCTGCCTCCAAAAGACTTCATTTTTTAATTTAAAAAAACATACTTCGGAGGAAATTAAATTAAATTTCAACTTTATAGTTAAATTAAATTGAGCCATCTCTTGTCAACAACTTACTTATTGTGAAAGGTTTTGTTTATGATGCGCAAAAAAGGTTGTGTTTATACATAAATTGACTTGTCTCAAAGAATAAAATTATATCTTCCACATGATCTAATTATAGTCTGACCATAAAATTATTTATTCTTACAATATTCTAATCCAAAAATTACACTCATCATATTATTAAGATGATTTCAACGGGCATTGAATGTAGTAAATTAGTGGCGGTTTCTTGGTACATAAAATATCATTAAGAATAAGGGTATGTGAAAGTGAATGTGTCATAAGGGTGGTCCTCATTAGTAGGTATGCCCATGAGTTGTGCATTAATGTCTAGTGTCACTCCAAGAAGTTGCAAGTATAAACTGATATTTAACATGTCATTGTTCCTAGTTGAATTTAGGATATGGAAGGAGGTGACTTCATGGTAAAGCTGATATCTTAGGGAGAGGAAATTGGATAATCTCGTTCATGTATAAGAAGAGGTAACAGTGACTTATGTTGTAAGATACAACCTTGATAACTCATAGGTAAAGTGGAACAAATAGAGCAAATTGAGCATAAAAGAAAATACACAAAAGGCACGTTGGTTGGTGATAGTGGCTATAATACCATCATCAAGGATTGAGAACATAGTTTTATAATATTATTGGGTATGTGTATGTGTGATACATATATTGTGGGCGTGGGCGTGTGTCAAATTATTTGGGTCCAAGTACATGGCGGATGAGAAGAAGCCGATTCTTCATCATCCAAGTGGTCACTCCAGTGGATGAGGAAAGTAGGTTGCCACAAAGGTTTTGGACCCATGGACTTGTCTTTTTCTACATTGGATCAGATTCACTCCATCTATCTTTTTAAGTTGTTCATATTAGAACAATTCAGCAATATATTTTTTAAACTTACCAAAACATAATTTTGTATAATATTATTTTATTCGTCCAATTTATTAAAAGTTAACTTATTAATTAAAGTTTATATTTCAAAGTAAGACCCTTCAATTAACATCTATAAATTAATGATATGCCACAAGTTATATACTGTCTAATAATGGGCCTGTTCCAGAGAGAACAATTAATCCTACAATTTCCCCCCAAAGTGGCCTAGGCCTAGTCTGCTTAATAACTTCATAAAGTGGATTTTTGGTGACAGCCACGGCCTTCTCTTGTTTTCTCGCCTTGTTAAATCCCAACTGAACTGAAGGGCCAGAGATGCAACATTAAAAACCCTCACTGTCACATCAAAGCATCCCATAAGGTATTGTGATAGTGTTACAAACATGAAGAAGATTCTCTAGCATCACAACTAAGGCTTTACGGTTCCCAAAGACATATACATACATATATATATATATATATAAATAAAGGAATACAATGATCGTGCCCCCACTGTGCTATGATCTAATACATTACCGATATCTTGCAGTACACTAACACCAGTGGAATTGCTTGCAGCATTTATTATCTTATGGGTAATCTCAAGATCTGTTTGTGTTGTAACTTGCGAGACCCAGCAACTCGGGACCCTCCAATCGTGGGTTGTTCTCTAAACTATAGTCAAGAAGAAGAGCAACTTATAAATGCAGAATAGTCCTTGTTAGAGCAATGCAAAGAAAATGGGCAATAGCAGTTTAATTTACACACCATAAGAGAATGATTTGTACCTATCAACTCTATAAGTCATGAGAATTAAAGGCAAAAGTCAGCTGGAGCACACATATTCAACAGCATATTATTCTTAAACAAGAGAATAATTCTTAAAAGTCTTTGAATGATATCTTTTATATATTTCTTCATATTAATCAGCATATCACTTATGAATATATCTCATTTGCCACTTCTGATGGTTTTATTACCTCTTAGTTAGGACAAGTATGTCTTTTTAGGGTTTCTTTTCTTGTTAGTATTTATACTATTTTCTTTCGTAATTCTCTTCTTGTTTGCAATTGAAGGCATCTAACCTTAAATGACATCCTTTGATGCCATCCTTTTTTACTTATCTTTACTCTTGAAATCTTACGTACACATCTTTTATATTCCATCCCCATTCTCACTTGTATCCCAGTACACATCTATTTCTTTTAGAAAGAGCTCACATCCTCTTTGTTTACTTAACATTCTCGTGGCTTTTGGTCGTTAATCCTATCTTGGTCATTGATCTCTTTAAGATTTTCCTTCATCCTTATTTCCCAAATATTTTGGCCTTTCTACCTCTCCCTTCTTTGCTGGAGTTTTGACCTTTACAAGGGTCAGTTTGTTAACTGCCTCGTTCCTATTATTCTCCTTGTTTAATTATCTTAAAACAGTTGTCTTTCGAGTCTTCTTGTCTATAATGTCCATCCCATTGCCCTATTTGGGGTGTAGTCCTTACTATTTCCCGATCCTTCTTAGGGCATCGTTTATTCTCCTTAACTATCTTGTTGTTATTAGTTGCTTCATTTCCCTAAGTTTATCTGAAATCCCTATTTGACTTCTCTGCCTTCTAGAACTGGTCACACTTGGTCATCCCGGTATATCCTTAACCATATATGCCCTTTAACGAGGTTCCCTATCTCGGGTTAAGCCTCTTATGATTCATCTGTCGGTTATTTAGCTTGGAAATTTCCCTTCCCATGGTCACACTTCCTATTTTTATCCTTCTACTAAGGGACTTCTGTCCTCGGAGTTTCACGTTCAACCTCCCTAACACTCTTGGTAGACCTTGCCTTCTTTCCTTTCATACATCTTTCTAACATGGGTACGGTTATCCGCCTTTTATTCCTTCCCGTCCTCTAGTTATCCTTTTTATTCCTTATCCTTCCTTCGAGTAGTTCCTGATTGTCGGTGAGTTCTTAATAATTTATATCCTACCTATCACTAACTCTTTCAAGGGTACTTGGGTATTACCCCGGAGTTCTCTTCCTAGCATACTTCTTTTCCTCTTTCCTCTCTCCGTTTCTTATCCTAAAGTGGCTTAGCACTTTTCGCGCTCCCACTTCTTCCTTTTACCTTACTTTCCTCTTAGTTATCTTCCATTCAACTAGTTTCCCTTGGGGCAGCCAAATTCTTCTTGGTTTCCTAACTTTTGTATGGGGGCTCTTCCTTAACTCCTTATGATCCTTAGATTTTTCCTCTACTACTCTTGCATCTTTTGATGCTTTATACTAGACCCCATATGAACATACTCTTTTCCTTCTTCCCCACCCTTGGTTAGGGTATGTCTTTTTTTGTGATTCTAGGTAGATTCCTGGTCCTTCTTTGAAAACTCCTTTTCCAGTCTGATTGTCTTGTTACTCCACATTCCTAGTTCTTGTGGGAGACTTATTTGACTATCTTAGGGTTAGTGTTTAACTAGAGGTGACTGTAATTTTCCTTCTTATGTGGTATTTTCTCCATCTACTACCCTAGTTATGATTGGTATACTTCTAATTTGTTAGTTATACTTGTCATTATTAGGGAGATTAATTTTTTTAAAATTAAGGAAGACTAAAATTTCATTAATTCAAAAATATAGTTTCTTACCATACTCGGCTTATTACAGGAGTTCACTACTTCCTAGTTCCTTGGAGTTATAGGTTGGGAGTTAGCCTATGAACGGTTGTGGGATTCATGGTCTTAAGGTTTTGATGAACTAGTTGAAGTCCATCCATATTCCCTTTGGATTTCCCTAATAGGATGAACTTCATGAATGGCCTCGAGTTCGTACCTTCTCAACATCTCAGCCTCGCACTCGTATGTCCACTTCATCCATTGGGAAGGATTGAAGTTGGATTGAACTGGTGGGGGTACTTGGTGGACTTTCATAAAGGTGACGTGGGCATCTCAATAGTTGTCCCAAGCCTCCTTCTTATTGGGAGTCCTTTTTTATTATTGTGGGGCTGGAGGAGGTGTTGGGCTCCTTGGAGGAGGGATATGTTCTTCCTGCCTTGAAGGAGGATAGGTGATGCCTTCTGGCTCTAATAGGGTTCCAACCAGTTTCCTATAGTCCTCGACCATGTCGTAGGGCATTCTCTAAGAATCGTTGAACAACTGCCTCTCTGGAGGTATATGTCTTTTTCAAGATTTTCATGTGGGGGTTTAGATCGCACGACAAATTTCCTAGGAACTCTCCTTCCTACGCGGTAATTAAGTTTTTATTAGTGTAAGGGCATAGTATTGATAATGCTTCAAGGGAACCAAACTCTGATACCACTCAAGTTGTCATGCCCCGACACGGTTTGGTCTGATCCCCGTGATTAACATGCCGCTCCCTTGGTTTAAGAGGGGTTTGCCCCTTTCATTAATCAAGAGGAGTCATACATAATTTAAACCTTGTTCTCTGGAATAACATAAATCAATAAAAATGCAAGCTTAAAATAACTTTTAAGCATACCTGACAAAGAGTAGATTCGGGTATTTTCTTTAGTCATGTTTTCTCTACTCCTAGAAAGGGATATAAAAGAGTGGTGAGTTCTACACCTCAGTGAATGTGTGTTGGGAGTGAGTTTTCATAAACAAGACAGTTTTATTCCAAGCGTGTCAAAACCCTTATTTTCTTTTAGAATGATCTTTTCTCAAATTCTGATTTTTCAAAATATTTTTCCTTATTTTCACATTAGGTGTGTTTAACAGTCAGCACACGCCTTTCATTAGGAAGGGATCACACATTCGCAGGTGCAACCCGTTCACTGCACTCACTTGTGGCTCGGAGCATCTTTATTGGCCACCAAGATAGAAGTCCGTCCACTTCTATCTTGGGTTTGACATGTTCACGACATCCAACCCTTAGACTTGAAAACAACTCCATGTCCATATGAGGACAAAGACCTCATCCCGACCCCACCCCGGTCTCATGCGCAAGAAGCTACATTGGGCTTCCTAACTGTTGGCACGACAAACTGTCCTTATCTCCACCATGTCATCCAATAGCCCTTAGGACGCATCACTACCCCTCTTAGGCATCTTGATGGTCTTGTACCTCAAGTGCATGCATAAATAATATTTTTCACATATCCATTTATTTTTGGTGCCACTGGTCCAACGGCCTTGACCCTCAACCCAATCTGCAACTGTTTATCTAGGTTAATCCTTCGACTTAGCCCTAACGCACTACCGCTAGTCCATTGAGTACCATCGGTCCTGTCTTGGTACCATAGTGAAATCTCACATTCATTTCATTAGAAATTTTCATTGCTTTCATATCTTATGTTTGTTTACGAGCTCCTGCTCGTGCCCACTAGCCTTGGGCCCACTATATGTGGTTTTACAAAATCGGGCATTTTAGCCCCATAAGTTCAAAAAATGAGGTATTTGGCCTATCTGAGCTGTTCTAGCTCCCGTAAAAAAAGGTCTTCCAAAAGATTTAAGCATTGGCACACAGTCAGGGGAGAACACTTCTGACAAAACACGTTTTCACTTTATCACACCAACTAGGTATGATGATATTTCCGCTTACAATTGGCAAGTGGGTTTCTCCTTCCATCAAGGAAGTCCATCGTACCAACCGAGTATGATTTCCTCTACTTACAACCGGTAAGTAAGTTTTAACTTCGTTTTCCCATCACCCCAACTGGGTATGATGTCAAAATTCCACTTACAAGTGATTTTTCTTTTCTAAAATGCTCATCATCCCAACTGGGTATGACGTGAATAAGCCCACTCACCCGCTAACCGTGACGTGTTCGTCCTCAGTTGGTTTTCCAAGTCGACGCGAACTTTCTCTTACTGGCATTCCGATCACACTTGTTCCTACACGATTTGGACAGCCTTTTCACTTAAGGTTTGACATAAAAGCTTAAGCTCACAAATTATCGATATATTACATTTAGGTTCCTAAAGTTTATTTTTCTTAACTTTAGGTCCCTAATTCTAACTTTTGCCCAATTTTAGTCCTAAAATTCCCAAAATTTCCTTTGAGTTCTCATTTTACTCAAAATTGCATAAGGGGCTTAAGTTTTCTACATTTTTAATTTGGTCTCCAAGTTTTCAAAAATTACCATTTTGCCCTTACTTTCCAAAAATGTTAATTTGACCCCAATTGTTCCAAAAATTCACCAATTGGTCCTCCAACATCTTTTTCATGGCCAATTGGCCCTCAATTTTGGGAAATTACAAAGAGGTTCCTCAATTTTACGAAATCCTCAAATTTTCCCCAATTTCTCCCCTTTAAACTGACCGAATTTGATTTTTTCAATTTGGCCATTCAATCAGGATTAATTGTTCCAATTGAAGGTGTAGATCAGTTCCTACACATCCATACAATTCAATTGAGCTTTGAGCTATGTCATTTGGATCTGAATTGAGCTTAAACGAAGCTTTGCCAGAAAATTGTGTATAGAGAGAGAAAGCTTTGAAAACTTACCGTTAGTGGTGCGGCGGTCCAAACTCTCTATCGGGGAAGGTATCTCTCTTTCTAAGGTATCTTCTAGGATCAAGAATTCCTACAATTGAGCTCGAATCAAGTGAGAATTTCGTTAGTGAAATTTTATAGTTTCTCTCTCTAACTCTGACCTGCAATGACTTAGAAGGACCGAATTTGCATACCTTTCAGCTTAGTTGAGGTCATATGAGGGCTATGGGGATGTTGGAAGGGATGAATTTGGCTGATTTCAGCTCGACCGAAACAAGGCAGCTTCGGTCCTTTGGAGCTACTTCACTGTTTGATTCCACCGGCGCTTCTTTGGTAGTTCTCGGATTGAACTGAGGTTGCTATCAGATAGCTTATTTCCCCGGAGTCTAAAGAACCCGACCTTGCCTTCCGAGGTTGAGAAAACTGCCCAAGTCGGAGCACTAGTTCGAGGTTCACTAGAAAATGAAGCAGTTGAGAGAGAATGAAGATTTCATGTGTGAGGATGATGAATGGAGATGAACTCTTTATATAGGGAGCTTGTGGACTCTCTGCCCGACCATTTCACATCTTGGTTAGGCTTATCTTCACCCTGAAACAGCTTGAACGGAGGCGATTCCTCTTCGTTGGTGTTATTCGTTCATGCATTGAATGAACAGTGTCGTCATCTAAATGAAGAAGACAACATTGTTTTGAACCGGACCATAACAGTCTAACCGGGTTCAATGCTTAAACCGATCGGTTCAAGTCCGATTCGACTGATTTTCTCAAAATTAAAATTTTCTAAATTCATTCTCTATCCAATGGTGGCTTCAATTCCCCAATTTGAATATTTTAAACCACCTAGAAAAATGAATTTAGCAACTGGTTAAATGATGGTTCAAACCGGTTCAATCCAGTTTAGGTCCGGTTCATCTTAACCGGTCTGGCTTTCTATTCCAATTTGTACCAAAGTCTTTTTCCATGATTTTTATGACTCTTTAGGCCACTCAAAATTTGTAAATTTCCCATTTTTCCCTTTCTCTATTGGTTAAGGTTTATGAACCGGCTCGATTTTCTCTTTGGAAATTACCGGTTCTTTTCCTGGTTTTCTTATCTATAAAGGACGGGGTTTACAAAACCGGACTGGTTCGGTGTGAATCAGACCCAAACCGAAACAAACCATAGTGAACCGGTTCAATGATTCATTTTTCTAGGTGACTTTAAAATGTCAATTTGGGAAATTGAGGCGACCATTAGATAGAAAATGAATTTAGAAAATTTTAAATTTCATATAACCGATCGAATTGGGTCCGAACCGACCGATTTACGAATTTAGGTCACTGAACCTAGTCAGACGGGATCAGTCAATGGTCCAGCTGGTCAATAGACCAGGCCGGCCAACGGTCAACGATGCCTAGTCAGCTGCCACGCAGACACAGGCAGCCAATGGGAGGCTGCCACGTGTCCGGTCAACGGTGAATGGGTTTTTAAAAGCTTTTGACTTTTAAGAAAAACATTTATATGGAGTGTGCCAGACTCCTTTGTTTTCAAAAATCCCATCATTTAAAATTTTGTATTTTTTCATTATTTCTTAGTTACCACGGTGTGTCATCACCCAACACACATCCTTCATCATGAAGGTTACACACATTCACAAGTCAGTATCACTACTGAACCCGCTAGTGGCTTCGGAGCGACTTTTCCTGCCACTCGGATAGAAGTACGACCACTTCTACCCTGGGAATGAGTGGATGTACGTGACATCTTACCCATAATCCCGAAATCACTTCTTCATGTCCATATGAGGACAGAGACCTCATCTTGTCCCCACCCCGGTCTCATGCGCTTCATGCTACTCCAGATTTCGCACAGACACCTGGAACAACGAACTGCCCTTATAGCCACCAGGTCGTCCAGTGCCCTTAGGACGCATCACTACCCCTCATGGGCGTCTTGATGATCCTGTACTCACAGTGCATGCACAAACAATGTTTTTTTATATTTCCATGTAATCTGTGGTGCCACCAGTTCAACTGCTCCGACTTTCAACTTAACCCGCAGCTGTTTATCTTGACTAGTCCGTCGACCTGTCATGTCGCACTGCCGCTAGTTGACTGAGCATATCGGTCCTATCTTGGTACCATGGCCAAAAAATTCACTTATTAAGTTTTATGGCACATATATCATGTTCATTTACGAGCTCCTGCTCGTGCCAACTGGCCTTGGGCCCACTGTACGAGATTTTCAAAATCGGCATTTAGCCCCCAAGTTCCAAAATCAAGGCCCTCGACCTATTAGAGCTATTCGAGCTCCCATCGAGAAGGTCTCCCAAATTGTTTAAGCATTGGCACACAGTCAGGGGAGAGCACTTCCAACAAAAATAGGTTTTTACTGTACATCATACTGACCAGTATAAGGACATCTCCGTTCATAACCGATGAACGGGTTTTCAACTTCCTTCGAGGAAGTCTCATCATACCAACCGAGTATGATCTACTTACAACTCGTAAGTAGTTTTTTTCGCATAACTTTCACATCACTTTCTCTAAGTAGTGATGATTAAAATACCACTAAACAGTGGATTTTTATATCGAGGCACTTATCATCCCCAACCGGGTATGATATTAGTAAACCCACTCACCCGTTAATGCCGTGAATTCCACTAGACTGGTTCTTTGTATTCACACGAGCTTGTCCTTGCTGGCGTTCCCGGTATTTAATGTTTCTACACAATATGAACAACCTTGTTCATTATTACTCGGCATAACAGCCTTCATTCATTAATGAATGAGAAAACCTAAACTTTTAGTTATTTGCAATTAGGTCCCTAAAGTTATTTCTCTTTAACTTTAAGTCCCTAATGTTGGTTTTTCCTCAAATTGAGTCCCGTAACTTTAAAATTTATTGTGGGACCTCAATTTATTCAATTTCACCAAAAAGGGGTTTAATTTTCCAAATTTCCAATTTGGTTCGCCAATTTTTCCAAAATTAACATTTTGCCCTTCTTTCACAAAAATGGTAAGTTTTCCCCAAAATTTCCAAAATTCCTCAATTGGTCTTCCAACATTATTTTCATGCCCAATTGACCGTCAATTTCATAAAATTGTATTTTGGCCCCTTTGAATTTCGAAAATCCCCAAATTTTCCCCCAATTTCAACTCTTCAACACTACCGAATTTGATTTCATCAAATTGACCGATCAAACACTTCTAATTATTGAAATTGGAGTTGAAATTGAGTTCCTGTATGTTCATACGATTCTAATAAACTTTGAATCACAGATTTTAACGTCGGAATGAGCTCAAACGGAGCTTTGCCGGAAAATAGACTGTAGAGAGAGAAAGCTTCGATTACTCACCGGTGAAGGCACGAATTGGCTTACCTTTCGGTCCTAATTCGGCCGTGGAAAGGCTGAGGAAGTGTTGGGAGGGCTTGGTTTGGCCTGAGGAGGGCTTGAAATGGCTGATTTCAGCTTGGCCGAAATAGGGCAGCTTCGGTCCGCTGGAGTTGCTTCACTCTTCCATCATGTCGGCGCTTCTCCAACGATTTTCGGATTGACTGGAGTTTGCTATCAGATAGTTGTCTTCTCCCCGGTTCTAAAGAGCCCGACCTTTGTTCAAGTCGATGCTTTGGTTCGAGCTTTATCGGGAAATGAAGCAGTAGAGAGAGAGAAGTGTTCAGGTGTGAGGAGAATGAAATGGGGACGATCTCTTTATATAGTCGTAAAACCCGTATATTAAATGGGTGTGATTTATTACTAGTATTAATATTACCATAAATTATTGGTATTAATTCCAATAATTTAATTTCGGTATTAAATTATTTGTATTAATTTCAATAATTAAATATATATTAATTGATGGCTATTTATGATAAGCCGTACGTTCACATAAAAATTTTTGACTAAAATTTCAGGTTACAAAAAATCATACTTCCTAGAAGGTCACCCATTCTCACACTACTCTCAAGTAAGCACGCTTAACTTTAAAGTTCTTATAAAATCTAGTTCATCTTAACCAATTTGGTTTTTGTTTTCTAATTTGTCTTAAGTTTCTTTTCCAATGTTTAATAAATCCTTTGTATCAACCGAAAGTTGTAAATTTTCATATTGCTTATTCCCAAATGTAAACCGGTTTGGTTTTCTTATTCGGTTTGACCGGTTCTTTTCTCGGTTTTCCTTAACTCAAATGTGCGGGGTTTACACCCGCCACATCATTGTCTTAAATCTCAGTTTGCTAAAAGAGAAGAGAGAAAGGCTGAGAAATAGGGAGTATTTGACAACTCGAAAATCCCTTCGGTTAGGTCGTCGGCGAGCGGGGTGGAGGCTGAATCCCACATAGGCATGTCAATGGGAACCAAGACCCGAGCCTCAGGTCCAAATGAATCCGAAGGTGGGCCCACAATCACTTTGAATTTTTTCCCTCTTTTAATGAAACCACGTCATTTTATTAAATGTAGGAAAAAATATTAGAAAATTCTAATAAAAAATGTGATTTAAAAATTGTTATATTTTTCTTTTATTATTTAACGCGTAATATCTTATGGCCATACTATATTCCTTTTTTTTTCTTTTTTAGACCCTAATATATTATTTTTCCTTTTTTAGACCCTAATAGATTTATAAATGCCTGAAAGAATTACATTGAAAAAATTCATATTACATTAAGTTATATCTCTAATTAACTGCATTATGTGATATAAAATATAGCTTATATTCAAATTTTTTACATGCTTAAGAGATTTATAATTTATTTTTAATTAAAAAAATTAAATTTAAATTATATAAAAGTATTATATATCAATAATTATACAAAAAAATGTCAAATCAACGGTGTTAATATGAGTACCGCCCACATGCATTCGCATGCAACTCACACCATTATCCGTTTTGTGTATATAAATAAAGATTAGCATTTATTTCATATCCTAATTTTCTCATATTCATAATTTCATTATTTGATCGTTTTCTCATTATTTGTAAATTAAAGTTAATGAAAAATTATACCAATAATTTATTAGGTAAATTAAAGCTAATAAACATTTGAAAAATTGAATTCCCAAATAAATATTAGAAAATTTATATATTACAATAATTTAGAATTTTTTTTATTTTTGGTAAAAAATATATATTAAAAAATAAGATAGACTCGAGATTGGGTCGGGTCTGGACTCGACCAAGTAAACTCGAGACTTGGGTCCACTAAAACCTGCTCCGACTCGAGCTATTGACATCCCTAGTCTCACATCGATAGATAGCCTAAATAGTTGTCGAGCTCCCTATATAAAGAGTACCCCTTCATTCGTCCTTAACATCCCACAATCGAGCGATGAAGAAGAAGTATACAAGTTTCCGAGGAGCAGCAAACCATAGCTCTAGCGACGGGATTTTTCTCAACTTCCAAAGCCACATTCGGTATCTTTGGAACTGAGAGAAAGTACTCTACCTAGCCATACCCTCCATTCAGCTTGAGAGCCACCGAGGAGGAGTGAGGGAGCTCAAACAGTGATGCCGCTTCTTGGCTAGAAAACTGTTCGACCTTCTGCATCCCACTTCTAACTTTCCCCCGACCAATTACGGGCAAGCCATATCCCTCACACTCCACCTAGAGGTACCCCGACCTTCCTCCAAGCTAAGAAGGTAAGCTCCCTCTACCGCCCTTCGTCGAAAAATACTATTCACGATCGAATTCTACAAAAATTTTAACTAAGAAATTCACACTACTCAGGTTATCAATTGATGTGTGATTTGATCCAGGAATGATCCCCACGAAAAGAGCAACATGGTGAAAGCCAAAGCTCGGGTCACTAGATCCCTACCGGTAAGATATCGAATATTTCTCTCTCTATACTGTATTTTCCGGCAAAGCTCCATTTTAGCTAATTTTCGAGCCAAATGAAGTAGTTAAAGGCTTAAAATGACGAGAAAAATGTAAGGAAGGTAATCCAGAACAATGTTTTGATGATCAATTTAATAAGATTGTAATTTAGGGGGCCAAAGTGCAATTTTTGAGAAATTTGGGTAGATTGAGGATTTTTCAAAATTTGGGCGCCGATGACAAATTGATAAAATTGAGGATATTTTCATGAAATTTACTCCCAATTGAAGGCCAATTAAGTAATTTAAACAAGATAAATGACCAATTTAGTAATTTTGAGAAGTTTAGAGTCACATTACAATTTTAGATAAATTAGGGACTAAATAATAATTTTAAAAAATTATAGGTTAATAGACGATTTTGATAAAATTAAGTACAGAAAAAGGATAATTAGAAATATGATAATTTAAAAAATTAGGATTTTAGATTAAATAAATGCACTAATTAATGACACAATAAGAAAATTTGGAAGTTAGCACTAGTTGATAATTTTTTTTGCTCAATTCCTAGTTGAGATTATGAAAAGCTACGCGGTAAAATGGGTAGGATGGGAGTATGGAAAGTCTTGTAAGTGAGATTCTTAACACATAGTCACTACCAACCACTTGAATCATTTTATATTATTTAGTTTATCAAATTGCTTAATATGAATTTGATTCACTCGAATTCGGGTTTTAACGAACGATCTCTAACCTTGAGGGATTACGGTAACGAATGAGCTGAACTGTGCGTAAATTTTTATATGAATTTGCTAAAAATATGATGAATTAAATTAAGTTTGGTGAGATTAATCGGAATTTGAATGATTAGTGTTTAGTAAATTGATATTCAAATGCAAGTGAGTAAATCAAAATTAAAATATAACAAGCCTAATTTTTATTATTAGAGTTTTAAAGGATTTTTACTTCTCAATTTTATTATTATTATATATTATAAATATTGTAAAATAAAAAAAATTATATTATAAATTGTAAAATTATACATTATTATATAATAATAATAATATTTATATATTTTATTAAATATAATATTCTTAATTGTGAACCATTCTTTCCATATTCATATCCACTTCTCCTATCAAAAACACCATCATTAGAATAATAAATAATACCTTATACTAGAGGTCTAATCATTGTATGACACGTACAAGGCACAGAAGATCAAGCATATAAATAATTATATATATATACAATATTGAAAAGACTGGCCACCGAACTCTATGAATGGAAGATCATGTGGAGACATGTGATAATGAGAATATCAATGGTGGTCTAATTGGAGCAAGAATAATGATTGACCCTGGCCAGAGAATGTTATGAATCTTTTATAATTTGCCAATTCAAGCTCCAAACAGTCCACAAAACAGTGAGACTCATTTTCTAGATTAAGCCTAATTAGTCGCTTAATTCTTTGTTTTGAGTGCACTGACCATTTTTTTTATAAACTAATTTTTAATTACATTCAAATAATTCAAAATAGTGATAAAATTAGGTGATTCAGTTAAATACAATCCTTATTTTTTAATACATTCATTTTTAATAGTTTTAATTTTAAATTTTAACACTATATATGAATAAAATATTAGTTCAAAAAAATATTTATTTTTCTAACAAACCATATCTTAAATCCTAACACTTAAACTCTTTTATTTTTTATTTACAAAATACATTATTATTACACTTTTTATTAGCTTTGTATTCCTTAACATTTTTTTTGTTGGATAATATATTTCTTATCATTTGAGTCAACCTCTTTACCTCTTTAGGTGGTGAGTGAGACACCTATTTTAGTTGACTTTTCTATGGCATTGAAGCTTCTATGAATTAAGAAAAAGATGGATTTTTTTTCTTAATGAATGATTGACATTTGAAATCAATATTTTGGTGGAGTCTTAATTTACCAATATGTTCAAAATGCAAAAAACTTGAAATAATAAAATAATTTGTCCACGATTAAAATTTTGAATAAAATAAAATATAATGGTGAATATATAAATTATAATTTTAAGGAATATAGATATAATTTATTTTCAACATATAATATTCTTAAAAATATTACAAAATATATTAAAGTTGGGATTATTATTTCAATAGTTTATGATCTACTAAAACTTTTTGCTAGGAGGGAAAATGTGTGCATTATTTATGAATGGGAACCAGCCATCATTATGGTTCTTGGTCTTCAAAGCAAAAGGGTACCCATAATAATGGAAAATCTAAAATAATTAGCAAGTTATTCCAAGTAATTACCATAATCTTATCTTTATCATGTTATAATATAAAGCAAGTGTCCTCGGACAGCTTTTTAAACGTGGTTGGTGGTCAATAAGGTCCTGAGCCAGGGAGCTGGTGTACCTGCTGGACATCACGTCCCTCTCGCGGTACCGGAAGGACGCGCACCCCACCCTTTACGGCGGGGACCACAGTGGGACCGACTGCAGCCACCGGTGCCTCCCGGGGTTGCCGGATACGTGGAACCAGCTCCTCTACGCGGCCCTGTTCACTGATTGGACTATTATTATCTGGTCTGTATACTGCTCCAACTACTACTATTCCTACATTTGGGGATCGAAATAATCGAACCTTGGCTGTCTCTAGGGAATAAACTATAGGATAAGATGATTTTGTTCAATTATTGATGTGCATGTGATAAATAATGTATACTAATCATTTGTACTGTGGGTACTTGAGTTTAATTATATTTATAAATTATAAATGATAAACCTTATAATTTTCCTATTTAATTCAATAAAAAATAATATTCAACTTTATTCAGCGATGAGGAAGACAACAGCCGCTGTTTAGCCATCGGGTTAATAGAAAAGATTAACACAACAATACTCGCCTATGTTGGGTCACGAATTGGGCCACTTGGCCCATTAGAAATGGTTTTTATCTAACACAGAACTGTCCTATGAGAATGATAAAAATAATAAATGATTTATTTAAAAAAAAAAAAATATATATATATATATATGCTAAATGTTTGATTTAATAATAATAAAATTAATATTATATCTTTATAACTAGTACAAATGAATGAATTGATTGATGTTGAATTTAAATATTCTAACTTAAATTAAGTTAATATATTACATTAAAATACATGAAAAAATATAAAGTTAATCCCACAATTATTATTTTTTAAGAAAGATAGAAAAAGAAAGTTTATAAATACATTTATTTTTCTATATCGTTGATGCCCTAGATATGATGTGTTATGGCATGGGTCGAACTATCTGTAGCCCATAAGTTTTGTCAATTTGGAGATATATAAATAGTAAATCCATCTGGTTCAGGCTTTAATCGTCACAAGCAATAGGCCTTCCGCGATAGATCAGATACTGCATCTCATCATCTGCCTAAACATGGCCAGCCCATCCGGCTGGAGGGGAGGAATTGGGTGATGAACAAAGGCTTGCTAGTTATGAGGGAACCGGTGGCCCCGATCCTCAGCATCATGCCCTAGGCCTCCATTGACCATCGGCTTTTTTTTTATTCCAGCATTCTTACTCGAGGAGTTTCCGATAGCCAGGTCTCTTCTCCGTCCAGAAATATAACAGTAAATGCAGCATTTGTTAGTGCAAGAGAAAATACACATTTGTAATTTACGGTTGTCGTGAGGCAGAGATTGACAGGCAATGTTGTTTTCTTAATGGATCAATGGCCAGTGCTGGTTGTCTGTGGGCATACTGTGAAAGATGTCCCATCATTTTTCGGAACTTCAACCACAATAGTGACACAATAACCACAATATCCAATTGTTGTTATTGTTGCTGGAAAGTGGCTGCAATAAACAGAAAACTCCAGGCTCGGTAAATCTTCCATTTTTATGACAATCTTTGGAGGCTGTGCTACAGGCAGTGGTGGTGGGGATTGCTGTCTGCCTGTGCTACTTGTGAGTGAGTGCTCCATCACATGCCATTGATGGCAGAAAGTAATGACAAAGGAGATGGCAAAGGATACCCTCCGTTGACACCCCAAAAGAAAGATATCGAGACAGATTCGGAGAACAGATGCCGCGTTTGAAAAAACCCGCAACCGATGATCCTACTGATCGTTTGACAACCATGTCCGCCGGCTTTGACTCCAGTCAGGGCTCTACTTCTCCTAGAGCAAGCTAGCTACTACTACTAGTCAAGATTTTGAAAATATCCTGGTGAAAAAAAAATGGACCCTTTGAACGCGCGGAGAAACAGAAACGAAAGAACTTCGGGTTACAAACTAAACGTGATATGATGTGTTGCTGAGTGTGCATATCTCCATATTCCAATGTGCTTTTTGAGCAGATTAAAGAAGTTGCAGATTTTGGTCAGGCAGTGGTGCTGGCAGAGGTCCGCATGCTCTTCCATGGACGGCAGCTGACGAGGCCCTTCCCCTTTACATTATCCATAGTGGATAATTAGCGAGGAGACTATCAGGTATTTTATTTATATAAAAGGTATAAATTTTAATATATATATATATATACATATAAATTTTATCATAACTAAATATATTATTTATTTTTCAATTTAAACATTATACGTGATTTATGAAATATGATGCATAAAATTAACATTTTAACTAATTAGAGCTTTGTACTCCAAAAATAAATTTCTAAATTATATTAAATCCAAGTTACTAGAGTGGTCAACATCTCATCCATTAATTGAACAAAACAATTATATTAAAATTTTTAAAAATCTCAAATTACTAAAATGATGAATTTTGTCTAATAATAAAGTTTGAATTTGTGATCAAATTTACAAATAAAACATATGGATGTTAGAATATCTCTTATCATGGTATAAGATAATGGAATATTTGAAAATATGAAAAAAAAAGAAGCCTATCTTTTTGTGGAGAGAATGTCATGCATTGCATACTTGGGAAAAGATCACTGCATTTCCACAAGTTTACCCTTTTAATACTAAAGAATTCAATATATTTTGATTTTTTATTGATTTTTATCTTCTTATTGTGTTGCTTTCTTCCTTGAAAGTGAATGACAGTGGAGGCCAGCCATTTCTGGTATTCTTTATCCAGCCACAGATTGGGAGATACTAGGCAAAAAACAAGAGTAAAAGGTTATATTATGCCCAACAAATATATGCATGAATTTTAGTAGTGGTTCTCTCCTTTAATCATGTTTCCATTTGTCTAATCACTAAGGGTGCATCATAATGGGATTTAATAGGGCATGTGACTTTTGTTGGTGACAAAGAATTGGTCACTAATTCTTAAAAAAGGGAGACCAATTTAATTGTAATTAGGTGGGAATTCTTATCTGAAACATGTAGGTTGATGAAATGTTTTCTCTGCAGCATTGATTGCCCATATCAACCTACAAATTAGTGTAATATAAGGAGTAACGTGGTCAAAAATCATTTGTAAATTCTTATACGTTTAATTTATTGGATGATCGATTCATTATTATTTGAATTATGATCATTAGATAAAATTTTAGATAACAATTTATATGATATTATAATTTATATATAATTTGTATTATAATAAAATACATATTTTATTTAATTTAAATTAGATATTTTTATTAATAATTCGAATATATAAGATTTTGTATTATATTCAAGTAAAATATTTTATTTATTATTTAAATTTGATTAAATAAAATGTTAATTATATATAACTTTTATTTATAATTTTATTAAGTGAAATATATATATATATAATTTATTTTTTTAAATAAAATTACATAACTAATTTAAGTTAAATAAAATATTTATATATGAATTAAGATATCAAGAGATATTAAATTATTTTTAAAGTATATTATATTTTACAATTTGATATATACACACATTTCATTCCTTGTAAGTTAAATTTTATTTTGAAATTATGTATTTTATTTATAATTATTTTTAAATTGACATTTAATACATGACACAGTAAAAAAAGTATATATTTTTTTTTAAGGGAAGTTAAAATTAGAACAAATATATTTATTTTATAAAAAGTTTGATATTAAATTATACCCTTTCGAAATTTTGATATAAAAATTACATTTATTCCAAATGTTTGGTGTAATCTAGCTTTTTTTAAAAGGGTATTGTATTATTATTATACATATTCATAATAGAACAAACACATTACATCATAGAAAAAGCTTAATAGAATCCATGGGCGTCCATTATCATAAACCAGAAGAACTGTACTGATTGGGCTCTCCTTTGTCTCTCTCTCTATATATATATAGCTATAGGGAGACTTGTGTGAGCTCACATCCATCACAAGTCAATATCTTTCTCTATCAACCGTGGAAATTAGAAAAGAGGAGTGATTTGATATCTCAAATGGGGTCTAATAATAATAATAATGCTGCCAATGCACGGGCCAACCGTTTATTGTTGCTGTTATTTGCTCTTTTGTTGCTCTTCATCTCGGGAACGCAGGGACGGGTACTGCAGTCACCAGCCATGCAGATCAGTGGAGGTGCACGGAGCTGCAGCCACCGTCTCGTGAAAGAACTCGGGTCCAGGCTTGGAGACCTTGGTGATCTCCCAAGGTCTCTTATTGCATCTGGTGATAGGGTTGCCCCAGGTGGCCCAGACCCTCCCCACCACTCCTGATCACATCTTTCCTACTATCTTCTTCTTCTAATGAATAAGTTCGACTGTCTTGCTACTCACGGAGCATGGCTGACGAAGATCGGACTGTTCATCAAGATTTCTCCGCAGTTTCACAAGCTCCTTGTGTATTTTCTTTTCTTGCAGTACGTGGAAAAGAAAATGCAGTGGAATAATATAAGAAATTATAACTGCATGATTCTTACTCTTTTTTCCAGATTTTTCAGCAGTTTCTGAACACTTAAAACAATAAGAATGTGACTGTATGAATCATAAAATACTCGTGCCTCTTTAAAATTGCAAGTTTTAATTATATATAAGTTATATGTGAATGAGAATGATGACAATGTTGAGAGAATTTAACGAATGGAGAAAAATAGTGAAGTATGTGTATTTATAAGTGTGAGAATTTATAAGCTCGTTATATTTTATTATAAAACTACAGTCAAGAAGAAGAGCAGTGTCAGTGGCTTTGATCCAAAGAGGGAACATGATAAAAAAAAGAGTTAAAATTGTGCAACTTATAAATGCAGAATAGTCCCTGTTAGAGCAATGCAAAGAAATTGGGCAATAGCAGTTTAATTCACACACCCTAAGAGAATGATTTGTACACATCAACTCTATAAGTCATGAGAACTGAAGGCAAAAGTCAGCTGGAGCACACATATTCAACCGGACTTAGTCTGTTGCTGGATAAGAGTTAGCAAAGCAAAGGCAAGAGAATAATTCTTAAACAGGCCTTTGAAAGGCACCCCGGTTAGGAAATATGACTCGAGGTCATTGCCATGAAGCAAGAACCTATCCGGGGGCAACAGTTCTGTTCGAGATTCTGTCATTCACATTGAAGGAAATTTCAGAAGCATCTAATGGCAAAAGAAAGCCAAAGAAGATTCAAGGACAGAGTTCTCTCATCACAAATAGATGACAGTGAACCAAAACCATATGAGATAACTGCCCAACCTCGCTGGCTCTAGCTTTCTATTCAAGCGGATACTGACAAATCAGAATCAAACTGAATGATCCAGACAGTAATTTACTTGTTTAGTGAAATATGCTCAAACGGTCCACCCATAGGAATGGTTCCGCAAAGATTGTTGCTGGAGAGATCCCTGAAATTTAATAAAACAGAGAGGTGTTCAAGACACTAATACAAGATGATAGTGAAATATTAATAGATCCTTGGAGAATATAGCAGAAGCTCTGAACTTACACAACTTTGAGGCTGCAGATTCTCGACCTTCCCAGGCACTAAATGTCCGGAAAGATTCGTGTTGCCTAAATCCCTGTATGAATGTCATTGCCCAGTGAAAATGGAGTAGGCAATCAATTAAGTTCCCTGATAAAACGTTCGTACATACAGTGCCTGAATATTAAGACCTGAGTATTGAGGCTAAAGCTACATATGAGCACACGGTTCAGAATAAAAATTCTATAAATTACTAATAATTCAATCTGCAATTAGCTTTTTTTTCTTCCTTTTTTTGAACAAAGCATATGCAGGCAGCTTCAAAGCCCAAACAATCTACATAATTAAAAAAAAAAACTCGTAGTAGAAGGGAAAGTAGCTGATAGAATAATTCTACAAATGGTACAATAAAAGATAAAATAAATTAAAAATAATATTTTACCATTTCTATTATAATAAATGTAAAAATCTAGTATATAGAGATGGTTTGCTTTATTTGGGGTGTAGTGGTCCACTTTAATTAATAACATATTTTTTAATTTTTATATATATTGATTTATCTTTCTTAATTATAGTTTTAATACTTTCCCAAAAGTTAAATAGAAGATAATGAATATTGAGTTTAAACAGCAATAAACATAAACAGGTGGATAACATACATTTAATAAATAGATTAGTAAGTTGAGCATCGATGCCAATAAAATAAACTTGAAACACAAACACGTTTCTCAATAAATTGTATAGTGCTTTATCTCTTAATTATTTCTTAGTAGCATAATTCATACACATCATACTTGGTTAAATTTATGAGAAAATAATAACCGATGTTTGTTTCTACCATAATATAATATTAAGATTCTTGCACACATTTTTTATAAAATTATTTTTACAAATAAATGGGTATAGCAACTTACTATTATTCTTTCAAAAATTTCAAATTTTTTTTTAACTATAACCATATATTTAAGTTAACTAGGTAATAAATATAGAAACAACAATTTTTTTAGAAGCCTATAAAACAATATTATTTCTAATTATAAAGATACAACTCAACATTCTCGCTATTATTTATATTTCCTCCATAGTAATCCTTTAAGCAATCTAGTAAATGAACTAGGTAGTTGATTCTTTTTATGTACCTAAATATTATTTTGATTGCTCGAGTATGTTTTTCTATATATAAATATATATATATACTTATAAGACACTAAAAAATTAAATTTGGTCGAGTAATAGTAAAGTATATCAATCACTCAATACTTTTCTTATAATATGTAGCATTAATATAGCGTTTACTTCATTTTTTTTTATTAATCTTAGTTCTCCTAGGCATAGGTGTACTAATTGGTTTACTTTCATGCATTTCAAATCTTTCTAACACTTCACTTTCATATGAAAAATTTCATTTTAGGTAAGTCATCTCATTTTTTGTTCATGCTCTCCTTAAATTCCTTTAATATAAACTCATTATTACATGTATAAATTAAATTATCTACATCAATAATAACAATTAATATTCATTGTTTCTTATCCATTTTAATGAATAAAGTGTGTTCACACACTTTCGAAATATTTATTTAAAAAATAACTTTCAATTCGACTACACTTAAATAGGAGCTTGTTTTAAATAAACAGACAAACTAGCAATCTTCTAAAAAAAGTGATTATTCTTACTCTTAGAAAATCTAGAAATCTAGTGAATAATAATAAAATATAACCTAATCTACAAAAATTAATATTGAAAATTTTGATGCAGTATCGTTGTAGAATGGTACAAATATTCCATCAAGTATAGTTATAATGCAAAATTATGCAGAAGGCGACGAATCAACGGGAAAAGATGTTGCTATAGGGTCGGGCTTTCGCATGACCCCCCAAGGATCGTACTACTTGGAGTTTACTCAAAAAAGCTCTGATACCATGAAAGAATTGATAAATAAAAAAAATATAAAATCACAATTTATCTTATACATTCAAAATATATAATATATAATTTATCTCATCATTTTCTACTATTGTTTTCAATATTATCTCTATTAGTGTCCAAACAAATATTTTATCAATGTTATTTCAACGTTAGAAATCTCACTCACAACATATATAGAACTTGATTGTCACAAACAAAATAAATATATTACATGTATCTATTTGATATTGGTCTATATCGGCATGTCTCATACTATCACACCCCGAGTCCGATTTGGACGAAACCCAGTGAACAACCCACCACTTCTCCCAACTTACTCCCTATGCCCTCCTAGTATGCTTCCATTGGTCTTTTCACCTCAACATGCACTTCATTTGTAACCTTATCTCATTATCCACTTCAATTGGTTCTATTACCTTTTAGTTGGGATATGTATGCCTCTCCAGGGCTTCCTTCCTTGGTAGGATTCTTCCCCTTTCTCCCAAAATTCCTTTTTCATTCGTGCTCGAGAGTATCTAACCTTAAATGACATCCTTTGATGCCATCCTCTTCTGCTTACCCTTACTTTTGAATTCTTGTGGCACGTCTTTTGTACCCTATCCTCATTCCCAATATAAGTCTATTTCTTTAGGTAGGTTCAAATCCTCCTTATTTCAAGGTCTTTTGATCACTTTTCGAGAGGCTTACTTAATCTTTCTCATGGCTTGAGTTTGGTTTAATCCGTTTACGACCATTGATTTCTTTAAGGATTTCCTTCATCCTTCTTTTTTGACTTTTGGCCTTCTCAATTCTCCCATCTTTACTTGGGATTAAATCCATGATTCTTACAAGGGTCAGTTTGTTAACTGCCTTGTCCCTATTATTCTTCTTATCCAACTGTCTGAGGGCAGTTGTCTCTCAAGTTTATTTGTCCTTAATGCCCATCCTATCACCCTTTCTAGGATGTAGTCATTACTACTTCACCGTCCTTCTTAGGGCATCGTTGATCCTCCTTGATTACCCCATGGTTACTAGTCACATCCCATTGCTAGGTTCATTTGTAATCTTACTTGGCTCCTCCGTCCTTCCAAGGTAGGTCACATTTTGCTATCCCAGGACATTCCATTGGCATCCAACATTCGAGTCTTCTTTTGCGGAGGTGTTTCCTTGCTCTTAGATGGCTTGTAACTCTCCTTAAGGAAAATTTCCTTTCATCTATACTTTGCCCCGTTTTTGATTTTCCTCCAGGCCCTACCTTTGGCCCTTCTTGCCTTCCGTGACTCCTCATGAAGCACGAGATTATGTCATATTCCTCTACACCTATAACAAGTTATCTTGGTACCTGTCTATAGTAGTGTTGGGCACTTTCTCACGTAGTGTCCCCATTGTCCATACCTGTAACAAGTCATTTCATTACGTGGACCGTTGCATTTCCTCCTATGTCTCAAGCATTGGGGGGTCTTCTAAGGGTTTACTGGCGGTTCTGTGCTTCGCCATCCTTGAGCCTGAACATCTTGACAGTTTTCTTATCGAGTCTTCCTTGCCCAATAGTTCCTCGAAGAGTTCTCCTAGACTCCTTAATCCCTTGGTTCATTTCCTTATTTGGGGGTGGGATTCTCCCCGGTCTCTGTGGTGTTTAGGGTAACGTGGATTTGTTTGATTACTTTTCTTGGGGCAATCTTCCTACAGTTGAGGCGCAAGATCACATCATTTTTTAGAGATATGGTTTTAGGAATTTGGATTTCATTAATGGAGAAGGAGTACAATATGTTGGGGGTCTTATCCCTATTACAAAAAGGTGGTTACAAAATAGATAGGGAGTTACGGGGTTCTTGATAAGCGTCATCCTTGGTAAGGTTATAAGCCCTTGTTGGCATTCTTGGCTTCAGGCTTGACTCCCTTCGTACTCGGGGCTATGACCTCAATAGGTCCTGGCACCATCCTCCTGGATACTTCCCCCCATACTTCTATCCTGAGTTTGAGTGGACGTCCCAAATGTCCGACCCTTAGACTCGAATGCCACTTCGTGTCCATATGAGGATCGAGACCTCATCCTGACCCCACCCTGGTCTCATGCGTAAGAAGCTCTTAGAGTATCACTGTAAACCTCACCCTTTTGAGCTAAGGAAAATCGGGAAAAGAACCGGTCAAATCGAGTGAGAAAACCGAATCGGTTCACAAACCCGATTATTAGGAAATGGCCAATTTGGAAATTTAGAACTCTTAGGTGAATCAAAGGGTTCATAAAACTTTGGAAAAGAATCTTAGGACAAATTGGAAGAGAAAAACCAAACCGATTTAGATGAAATGGATCCAATTGGATTGAACCGGTTTATGAACCAAGTCGGTTCATGAAGCGGAACCGATAGAGAAAGGGCAAACAAGGAAATTTATGGATCCCTTGTGACCTGAAGAGATTTTATAAACCTTGGGAAGGAACCTTAGAACAAAGTGGGAGAGAAAAACTAGACTGTTTTGGGTGAACCAGACTCAAACCGGATTAAACCGGTTTAAGAACCGAGCCGGTTTATGAACCGGAACCAATAGAGAGATGGTAAATTGGCAAATTTATGGACCCTAAGTGAACTAAGGAGTCACAAAAGTCATGAAAATGGATTTGTGAAGAAATTGGAGATGAAAACCAAACCGGTTCAAGTGAATCGGATCCGAACCGGTTTGGGTTGGTTTGAACCACTATTGAACTAAATCCTAAATTCATTTTTCTAGGTGGCTTAAATAATTCAAATTTGAGATTTGAGGCCACCATTAGATAGAAAATGAATTTAGAAATTTTTAGATTTGAAAAACTCAGTCGAATGGGGGGTGAACCGGTCGGTTTAAGCTTTGAACCCGGTTCGGACCGGTCTGGTCCGGTTCAGAACAATGTCGTCTTCTTCCTTCAGATGACAACACTGTTCACTTGTCGGAAAAATCAAAGCAGTTCCGGTGGAGAAGAAATGTTTCCATTTGATACATTTCAGGCCATCAATGTCTGTTATATAGGTGCCAAACAGACGGCCAACGAGTCCCCGAGCTCCCTATATAAAGAGCCCCTCATCATTCATCCTCTCCACACCTGAAAAGCTCACTCTCTCTCAGTTGCTTAGTTTTCTGGTGAAACTCGAACCAGAGCTCTGATATAAGGTCATTTCTGAGCCAAAGAAGGTGAGGTTGGGTTCTTTAGAACCAGGGAGAAGTCAGCTACATGCCTGTAGCATTCTTTGCTCTAAGGGTTGCCGGAGAAGCACTGTCGTGATGGAACAGTGAAGCAACTTTAGTAGACCGAAGCTGCCCTGTTTCGGCCGAGTTGAAATCAATCATTTCGAGCCCTCCTTAGGCCAAACCAAGCCCTCCCAACACTTCCTCAGCCCTCCCACAGCCAAATTAGGACGGAAAGGTAAGCCAATTCGGCTCCCATCTGTAATTTCCGATCAGTGTTAGAGAAAGAGTCGACCAAATTTCAATGACAAAATTCTAACCCAATTCAACATCAATTGATGTAATTCTTGATCCTAGGAAGAACCTTAGGAGGAAAACTACCTGCCCAGATAGAAAGCTCGGATCATCGTGCCCTCACCGGTGAGTAATTGAAGCTTTCTCTCTCTACAATTCATTTTCCGGCGAAGCTCCGTTTGAGCTCGTTCCGACATTAAAACTTGCGATTCAAATTGCTAAAGAATTGTATGAACATGTAGAAACTCAATTTCAACTTTAATTTCAACAATTGAAAATGTTTGATCGGTCAATTTGATTAAATCAAATTCGGCTGTGTTAAGAAATTGGAATTAGGGGAAAATTGGAGAAAATTGGGGATTTTTGAAAATTTGAAGGACCGAAATACAATTTCCTAAAATTGAGGGTAAATTGGGCATGATAAAAATGTTAGAAGGCCAATTGAGGAATTTTAGAATTTTTGGGGTGAAACTTACCATTTTTGTAAAGGAAAGGCAAAATGGTAATTTTGGAAAAGTTAGGGGACCAAATTGGAAATTTGAGAAATTAAACCCCTTTTTGTGAAATGGAATAAATTGAGGTCCTATGATAAATTTTAAAATTTTTGGGACTTAATTTGAGGAAAAACCAAAATTAGGGATCTAAAGTTAAAGAGAAATAACTTTAGGGACCTAATTGCAAATAAAAAAAAATTTAGTTTTCTCATTCATTTAGAATGAATGAAGGCTATTAGGCCGAGTGATAATGAACCGAGATGTTCATATCGTGTAGGAACACGAGGTATCGAAAACGCCAGTAAGGACAAGCTCGTGTGAATACAAAGAAACGGTCTAGTGGAATTCACTACATTAATGGGTGAGTGGGTTTACTAATGTCATACCCGCTTGGGATGATAAGTACAACTTAAAGTTAAAAACCACTTACCGATTGTGAGTGGGATTTTATATCATACCTGGTTGGGGATGATAAGTACTTCAAAATGAAAATCCACTACTAAGTGGTATTTTAAACATCACAACTTAGAGGAGTGATTTGAAAAACATACGGAAAAACTAATTACCGGTTGTAAGTTGATCATACCCGATTGGTATGATAAAACTTCCTTGAAAGAAGTTGAAAACTCATTCATCGGTTATGAGCGGAGATGTCCTTATACCCGATCGGTATAAGTGACTATTGAAAACATATTTTGTCGGAAGTGCTCTCCCCTGACTGGGTGCTAATGCTTAAACGATTTGGAAGACCTTTTTGATAGGATCTCGAATAGCTCTTATAGGCCAGGGGCACCATTTTTGGAACTTGGGGGCTAATATGCTTGATTTTGATAATCTTGTACAGTGGGCCCAAGGCCAGTTGGCATGAGCAAGAGCTCATGAACAAATATGAGTTATATGCCATAAAACTTTAAATAAAGGAATTGTTTGGCCATGGTACCAAGACATAATCGATATACTCAGTCAACTAGCGGTAATGCAATATAATAGGTTGACGGACTAGTTAAGATAATAACTGCAGGTTGAGTTGAGGGTCGGGGCCATTGGACCAGTGACACCACATATTATATGGCATAATAAGAAAACATTGATTGTGCATGCACTATGATTACGGGATCATCAAGACGCCCATGAGGGGTAGTGATGCATCCTAAGGGCCATGGACGACCCGGTGAGTATAAGGGCAGTTCGTTGTACTAGGTGATCATGCGAAATTTGGAGTAGCACTAAGCGCATGAGATTGGGGTGGGGACGGGATGAGGTCTCTATCTTCATACGGACACAGAGAATTGATTTCGGGATTGAGGGTCGGATGTCACGTACATCCACTCATTCTCAGGGTAGAAGTGGGCATGCTTCTATCTAGGTGGCCGGTAAAGTCGCTCCGAAGCCACAAGTGGGTTCAGTGGTCATCTTGACCTGCGAATGTGTGTTTGACCTTCATGATGAAGGATGTGTGTTGGGTGATAACACACCGTGATTAATATGGAAATGGTGGTAAAAACCGAGATTTGAATTGAAAGAATTTTTGAAAGAAAGAAGTCTGGTACACTTCGATACAAATCTTTTTCATAAAAGTAAAAGTTTTGAAAAACCAATTAATTGAGTAGTCGTACTCACCTCTCCCTTATATCCCTTTTAGGAAATTTCGGAAAGTGTACCCTTAAAGACCATCAACTAAGATGCCTATGAGACATGTATGAAAAATTTAAAATATTACGTAGTTTTGATTTATGTTATTCCAGGAAATGTGTAGGTTTAAAGGACGTCTTACTCTTTACAGTTTATAATAAGGGGAAACCCTTTAATAAACCAGGAGAGTGGCTTATCATGGGGATCCGACCAAACTGGGTTGGTGCGTGACAACTAAAGTGGTATCAGAACTTGTTTCCTCGAATACATAATCAAGACTAGAAAATATAGTAACTAATAGGATTTATCTTAAAATTTACAGATGCCTCCCAGGAGAGGAACCAAGAAAACTAGGAATGAATCTACTCAACACCCTATCTGTAAACCCCCGCCCTTTTGAGCTAAGGAAAACCGGGAAAAGAACCGATCAAACCGAGTAAGAAAAACTTGATCGGTTAGGGTGAACCGAACTCGAACCGGATCGAACCGGTTTAAGGACCAAGCCCGTTTATGAACCAAAATCGATAAAGAGATGGTAAACCGAGAATCTTATGGACCCTAAGTGACCCAAGGAGTCACAAAAGACATGAAAATGGACTTGTGAAGGAATTGGGGATGAAAACCAAACCGGTTCGGACCGGTTTGAACCACTAATGAACCGAATCCTAAATTAATTTTTCTAGGTGGAATAAATAATTCAAATTGGAGATTTGAAGCCACCATTGGTTAGAGAATGAATTTAGAAATTTTTAGATTTGGAAAACTCGGTCGAATGAGGGGTGAACCGATTGGTTTAAGCTTTGAACCTAGTTCGGACCAGTTTGGTCTGGTCCGGTCAGGAATTGTTCACTCATCGAGAAGTTGAAGAAACGCCGGTGAAGAAGAAACACCTCGATTTGGTACGTTTCAGGTTATCAATTCCTGTCATAATGGTGCAAAACAAATGGCTAACGGGTCCCCGAGCTTCCTATATAAAGAGCCACTCTCCATTCGTCCTCTCCACACCTGAAAAGCTCACTCTCTCTCAATTGTTTAGTTTTCCGACGAAGCTCAAACCAAAGCTCCGATATAGGTCAATTCTAAGCCAAAGAAGGCGAGGTCAGTTCATTAGAACTGGGGAGAAGTCAGCTACACGGTTGTGGCATCCGTTTGTCTTGAGAGTCACTGGAGAAGTGCCGGCGTGATCAAACAGTGAAGCAGCTCAGTCGGATCGAAGCTGCCCTGTTTTGGCCAAGTTGAAATTGGCCAATTTGAGCCCTCCTCAGGCCAAACCAAGCTCTCCTGACACCTCCTTACCCCTTCCACGGTCAAATTAGGACTGAAAGGTAAGCCAATTCGGCTCCCGTTTACAGTTTCAGATTATTGTTAGAGAGACAGTCGGTAGAATTTCAATGAAGAAATTCTAATCCAATTCAATATTAATTAATGTCATTCTTGATCCTAGGAAGAACCTCTAGAGGAGAGCTACCTGCCCAGATAGAGAGCTCCGACTGCCATGCCGTTATCGGTGAGAAACCGAAGCTTTCTCTCTCTACAGTCTGTTTTCCGGCGAAGCTCCGTTTGAGCTCGTTCTGACGTTAAAATATGCGATTAAAAGTTCCTTAGAATTGTGTGAAGATGTAGGAACTCAATTTCAACTCCAATTTCAACAATTAGAGGTGTTTGATCGGTCAATTTGATGAAATCAAATTCGACAGTGTTGAAGAGTTGAAATTGGGGAAAATTTGGGGATTTTTGAAAATTCGAAGGACCAAAATGTAATTTTCTAAAATTGAGGGTCAATTGATCATGATAAGAATATTAGAGGGCCAATTGAGAAATTTTAGAATTTTGGGGGCAAAATTTACCATTTTTCTAAAGAAGGGGCAAAATGGTAATTTTGGGAAAATTGAAGGACCAAATTGGAAATTAGGGAAATTAAAACCCTTTGTGTGAAATCAAATGATTTGAGGTCCTAAGATAAAATTTTGAAGTTTCGGGACTCAAATTTAGAATAAAAACCTGGCAATAGGGACTTAAATTTAAAGAAAAATAACTTTAGGGACCTAATTACAAATATATGTAAAATTGGGTTTTCTCATTCATTTGGAACGAATGAGGGCTATTAGGCCAAAGAATAATAAACAATTATGTTCATTTCATCTAGGAGAACGAGACATCGGGAACGCTAGTCGAGGTCCAGTTGTTAAGGACGGAACCCGACTAAGTGGAATTTCACTGTACTATCGAGTGAGTGAGATTATATATCATACCCGGTTGGGAATGATAAGTGCGTTTGTATAAAAACTCACTATTTAATGGTATTTTAAACATCGCCACTTAGAGAAAGTAATGTAAAAATTATGCGGAAAAACTATTTATCGGTTGTAAGTAGATCATACCCGTTTGGTATGATAAGACTTCCTCGAAGGAAGTTGAAAACCCGTTCATCGGTTATGAACGGAGATGTCCTTATACCGGTTGGTATAATGGACAGTGAAAACCTATTTTGTCGGAAGTGTTCTCCCCTGACTGTGTGCCAATGCTTAAACTATTTGGGAGACTTTCTTGACGGGAGCTCGAATAGCTCTTATAGGCCGGGGGCCTTGGTTTTAGAACTTGAGGGCTAGATGCCAATTTTTGAAAATCTCGTACAGTGGGCCCAAGGCTGGTTGGGATGAACAAGAGCTCATAAATGAACATGATATATGTGCCATAAAAATTAATAAGTGAATTTTTTGGCCATGGTACCAAGATAGGACCGACATGCTCAGTCAACTAGAGGCAATGCGACATGATAGGTCGACGGACTAGTTAAGACAAACAAATGCGGGTTGAGAGGAGAGTCGGGGCCGTTTGACCAGTGGCACCACATATTACATGGCTTGATAAGAAAACATTGTTTGTGCATACACTATGAGTACGAGATCATCAAGATGGCCATGAGGGGTAGTGATGCGTCCTAAGGGCCCTGGACGACCCGGTGAGTATAAGGGCAGATCGTCGTTCCAGGTGTTTGAGCGAAATTTGGAGTAGCATCAAGCGCATGAGACCGGGGTGGGGACGAGATGAGGTCTTTGTCCACATATGGAAACAAAGAAGTGATTTCGGGATTGAGGGTTGGATGTCGCGTACATCCACTGTCACGCCCCGACCCGGTTTGGTTGGATCCCCGTGAACAACCCGCCACTCTCCCGGTTTATTAAAGGGTTTCCTCTTATTATAATCCGTAAAGATTAAGGCGTTCTTTAAACTTGCACCATTTCCTGGAATAGCATAATCAAAACTGCCTGAAATTTTAAACTTTACATACTTGTCTTACATGCATCTTAGTTGAATGTCTTTTAAGGTAAACTTTCCGAGATTTCCTGAAAGGGATATAAGGGAGGGGGTGAGTACTACTCAGTGAATGGGTTTTCAAAGGTCTACTTTTAACTTTTAAGAAAAATATTTATATGGTGTGTGCCAGACTCCTTTCTTTTCAAAGATCCCTTCATTTAAAAATTTGTGTTTTTCCATTATTTCTTTGTTACCAGTGTGTCATCACCCAACACACATCCTTCATCATGAAGGTTACACAGATTCGTAAGTCAGTATCACTACTGAACCTACTAGTGGCTTCGAAACGACTTTTCCTGCCACTCGGATAGAAGTACGACCACTTCTACCCTGGGAATGAGTGGATGTACGCGACATCTGATCCACAATCCCGAAATAACTTCTTCGTATTCGTATGAGAATAGAGACCTCATCCCGTCCCCACCCCGGTCTCCTGTGCTTGGTGCTACTCCAAATTTCACACAGACACCTGGAACGACGAACTGCCCTTATAGCCACCAGGTCGTCCAGTGCCATTAGGACGCATCACTACCCCTCATGGGCGTCTTGATGATCCCGTACTCACAGTGCATGCACAAATAATGTTTTCTCATATTGCCATATAATCTGTGGTGCCACTGGTCTAACGGCCCCGACTCTCAACTCAACCCGCAGTTGTTTGTCTTGACCGGTTCATCGACCTATCATGTCGCACTGCTGCTAGTTGATTGAGCATGTCGGTCCTATCTTGGTACCATGGCCAAAAAATTCACTTATTAAGTTTTATGGCACATATATCATGTTCATTTACGAGCTTCTGCTCATGCCAACTAGCCTTGGGCCCACTATACGAGATTTTCCAAATCTGGGCATTGTAGCCCTCAAGTTCCAAAATCGAGGCCCTCGGCCTATAAGAGCTATTCGAGCTCCCGTTAAGAAGGACTCCCAAATAGTTTAATCATTGGCACACAGTCAGGGGAGAACACTTCCGACAAAATAGGTTTTTACTGTCCATTATACCGACCGGTATAAGGACATCTCCGTTCATAACCAATGAATGGGTTTTCAACTTCCTTCGAGGAAGTTTTATCATACCAACCGGGTATGATCTGCTTACAACCGATAAGTAGTTTTTTTCGCATAATTTTCACATCACTTTCTCTAAGTGGTGATGATTAAAATACCACTAAATAGTGGGTTTTTATACCGAGGTACTTTTCATCCCCTACCAGGTATGATATAAAATTTCCACCCACAACCGGTAAGTGGTTTTTATCTTTAAGTTGTGCTCATCATCCCAATCGGGTATGATGTTAGTAAACCCACTCACCCTTTAACGTAGTCCACTTGACGGTTCTTTGTATTCACACGAGCTCGTCCATGCTGGCATTCCCGGTATTTCGCGTTCCTACACGATATGAACATCCTTGTTCATTATTACTCGGCATAACAGCCTTCATTCATTTCCAATTAATGAGAAAATCCAAACTTTTAGTTATTTGCAATTAGGTCCCTAAAGTTATTTCTCTTTAACTTTAAGTCCCAAATGTTGGTTTTTCCTCAAATTGAGTCCCGTAACCTTTAAAATTTATATTGGGGCCTCAATTTATTCAATTTCACCAAAAAGGGGTTTAATTTCCCAAGTTTCCAATTTAGTCCCCCAATTTTTCCAAAATTACCATTTTGCCCTTTCTTTACAAAAATGGTAAGTTTTGCCCCAAAAATTCTAAAATTCCTGAATTGGTCCTCTAACATTATTTTCATACCCAATTGATCCTCTATTTCATAAAATTACATTTTGGTCCTTTGAATTTCGAAAATCCCCTATTTTCCCCCAATTTCAACTCTTCAACACTACCGAATTTGATTTAATCATATTAACCGATCAAACACTTCTAGTATTTGAAATTGGAATTGAAATTGAGTTACTGCATGTTCATACAATTCTAAGAAACTTTGAATCGTAGATTTTAACGCCGGAACGAGCTCAAACGGAGCTTCGCTGGAAAATAAACTATAGAGAGAGAAAGCTTTGATTTCTCACCGGTGAGGGTACGACGGTCCAAGCTTTCGATCTAGGCGGATAGCTCTCATCTTGAAGTTCATCCTAGAATCAAGAATCGCATCAATTGATGTCGAATTGAGTTAGAATTTTATTATTAAAATTCTGTTGGTTCTCTCTCTAGCACCGATCGGAAATTGTAGAGGGGAGCCGAATTGGCTTACCTTTTAGTCGTAATTCAGCCGTGAGAGGCTGAGGGAGTGTTGAGAAGGCTTGGTTTTGCCTGAGAAGGGCACAAAATGGCCAATTTCAACTCGACCAAAATAGGGTAGCTTCGGTCCACCGGAGCTGCTTCACTATTTCATCATGTCGGCGCTTCTCTAGTGATTCTCGGATTGACTAGAGTTTGCTATTAGATAGTTGACTTCTTCTTGATTCTAAAGAGCCCAACCTCTCCTTTCGAGGTTAAGAAAAATGTTGAAGTCGAAGCTCTGGTTTAAGCTTCACCGGGGAATGGAGCAGTATAGAGAGAGAGAGAGAGAGAGAGAGAGAGAGAGAGGTGTTTGGGTGTGAGGAGAACGAATGGGGATGACCTCTTTATATAGGTGTAAAACCCGTGTATTAAATGAGAGAGATTTATTACTAGTATTAATATTGTCATAAATTATTGGTATTAATTCTAATAATTTAATTTTGGTATTAATTACAATAATTAAATATATTTTAATTTATAGTTATATATGATAAGCCTACGTTCGCATAAAAATTTTTAACCGAAATTTTGGGTTACAAAAAAATTCATACTTCCTAGGAGGTCACCCATCCTCACACTACTCTCGGGCAAGCATGCTTAACTTCAAAGTTGTTATGGAATCTTGTTCACCTAAACTAATTTGGTTTTTATCTTCTAATTTTTCTTAAATTTCTTTTCCAAGATTTAATGAACCCTTTGGATCACTCGGAAGTTGTAAATTTCCATATTGCTTGTTCCCAATTGTAAACCGGCTCAATTTTCTTACTCGATTTGAGCGGTTCTTTTCTCGGTTTTCCTTAACTCAAAAGTGTAGGGTTTACATCCACTCATTCCCAGGGTAGAAGTGGTCGTGTTTCTATCCGGATGGTCGGTAAAGTCGCTTCGAAGCCACTAGTGGGTTCAGTAGTGATACTGACTTGCGAATGTGTGTAACCTTCATGATGAAGGATGTGTGTTGGATGATAACACACCGTGGTAACTAAGAAATGATGGAAAAACATGAATTTTTAAATGAAGGGATTTTTGAAAAAGAAAGGAGTCTGGCACACTCCATGTAAATATTTTTTTTCTTAAAAGTTAAAAGTAGACTTTTGAAAACTCATTCACTGGGTAGTCGTAATCACCCCATCCCTTATATCCCTTTCATGAAATCTCGAAAAGCCTACCCTTAAAGACCATCAACTAAGACGCTTGTAAGACAAGTATGTAAAGTTTAAAATTTCATGTAGTTTTGATTATGCTATTCCAGGAAAAGGTACAGGTTAAAGAACGCCTTACCCTTTACGGTTTACAATAAGGGGAAGCCCTTTAATAAACCGGGAGAGTGGCGGGTTGATCATGGGGATCCGACCAAACTGGGTCGGGGCGTGATAACTAGAGTGGTATCAGAGCTTGTTTCCTCGAATACATAATTAAGACTAGAAAATATAGTAATTGATAGGATTTATCTTAAAATTTTTAGATGGCTCCCAGGAGAGGAACCAAAAAAACTTGGGATGACTCTGTTCAGTACCCTGTACACGTGGTAGGACAATCCTAGAAGTTTCCCAAATGCCTAAGACCTGGTAGGAATCTTGAAAGACAAAATGGGGAATTATCCTGGAGAATAGTGCTAGAACCTATCGATGGCACAACTCTAAGTATGGAGGAGGATGTTTATCAAGAATTCCATAGCTCTTTAGTAATTTTGCGACCATTTCCTGTGATAGGGCTGAAAGCCTAATCTTTTGTACCCCATGTTAATAAAATACTCAAATTCTCAAAACTCTATCACCTGATGATGCAATCTTGTTGGGAATATGGCCTAAGGAAAATAAAGCAAACCCACACTATTATGGAAACTAAAGAAAAGTCACATCTCAGTTATGGAAGATGAATCAGAGAATTAAGAAACCTAGGAAGACTCTTACCATGACCCTTTAGCAAAGGAGATTCAGTAAGAAAAATGTCAAAGTGATCAAACTCAAGAACGGTAGAGCACCAAACCAATAGTAACCCTGGAAATGCCCTACTCAAAGGAAAGAAGGGACCACAACAATCCATGTAAAGGAATAACCTATTACAAGTATGAATGATGGAGACATTACCTGAAGAAGTGCCAACCCTACTAAGGACAAGTACCAAGATAAACTATTATAGTTGTAAGGAAAGAAGGGGTGTTTCACACCTCATAAATTCAGGGCAATAACTCCTGAAAGGCTACGAAGGATTGGAGACTGAAACCATGGAGCTGGCTTAATAAGCGGTTCACCAAGAGGTCATGAAATGACGAGGTGAATGCAAAATTTAAATTTCTTCTTAAGAAGGTCAAACCGAGAAAGATATCTAAAGAGTAGGGATAAGGTACATGGGAATTATATCCCGAACCCTTTCATAAGGGGCAAACATAGAGAAATGTCCTCTGGAAACTCTAGGCAACGACAACAGTGAGAGAGAAGAAGAGAAGGAATACGCTGTGAAAGGGAACTCTGGAGGGATGCATACAACCAAGTACCTTGAAGGAATCATTGGTTGACGGATGGACATAACGTGGAGTGTAAGGAGCCAACCCCTCATTAGAAACTACTTGAAGGAAGGAAGTATCGGAGGCTAAGACTAACCTGCTTTGGAAAAGTGATATAATTTTTAAAGTACAACCTCTTTTGGGAAAAAGCATAGAAGTAAAAAAAAATTGGAGTCTCTGACCAACATAGCAGAAATAAGCAAACCGTGAAAACAAAATAGTCAAAGAAAATAAATGACAACTTAAGGAAGACTGGTAAGTAATAAGGAATACACCCTAAAAAGGGCACTAGAAGGATCATTAAGGACAAGGAGATTAGAGAGACAACTGCCTCAAAAAAACTAACCAAGGTGAAAAGTAGGGGCTAGACAAGTAACGAATTACTCTCGTGAGGGTCATAAAGTAAATTCAAGCAAAGAAGGAAGAGGTGGAAAGGCCAAATATTGGAGAAAATAAGGATGAAAGAAATCCTTAAGAGGACCAAGGGCTAATTAATGACTAAAACTCAAGCCAAGAAATGAATAGGCAAGCCTCTTACATAACGATCAAGAAAACTTGAAACAAGAAAGATTTGTACGCTCCCTAAAGAAGCAGATAGGTACTAGGTACAAATGAAGATGCGGATAAAGTATACAAGATGTGCCTGCAAGAATTGTGGAGTAAAGGTAAGCAGGAGAAGACGACATCAAGGGATGTCATTTAAGGGTAAAAATCCCCTTGAGCAAATGTAAAAAAGAGAAAAGAAAAGAATCCTACCAAGGAAGTATCGTGATGTCCCAGTATGACATGTTTGGAGAAAGAGCAGGAGTATCAAGAAATAATTCCAAAAGAACCGAGTAGAAAGAAGAAACTAGTAATGGTGGACAACCAAAGAGAATGAACAAAACACTAAGAAAGGATGAGATGTAGTAAAGACTACACTCTCTAAAGGACAATGGGATGGGCATGAAGAACGAGTGATATAGTTGCCCAGATAATTAGACCAAAAAAATAAAGAGAATAAGACAGTTAAAGAACTAGTTTTCGAGAGAACCACGAATTTAAACCACAACAAGGAAGGGATGAGTGAAAAGGCCAAAATGTAGGAAGAGAAGAACGAAGAGAAATCCTTAAAGAAATAGATCGTCAAAACTAGATTTATAGTTTAAAGTCTTGGAATGTTTAAATGAGCCTCAAGAAGGGCGAATAAGAGATTTTGAAATAAGGAGGATGTGAACCCTCCTTAACAGAAGTTATTTAATGGGTTAGCATCAAAAGATACTATGACAAGTATGAATGATTGGACAACCCATACTCGGGTAATGGAGGAAAAATGTTAGAGAAGATGTTGGGAAAGTAAATCCCCTGATAAGGTGTAGCTGAGAAGGAATAACCACAATTGGTAAGATGGGTCATAGCTCACACATGCATATGAAGCTTAAAGAGTGGACAACTAAGCATAGTGTGGAATGCACAGAATAAAACCAATAATTGGAAGTGTCCTATGTAAGGAACAATGGATAAAACAAAGTTATGGATAGAGAAGGATCCAAAGCAAAACAGATACCCTAACACAGATAAGGGTACGAAGAAAGGGAGAAAATGGAACCTTCAAGCAATGGTAAGAAGGTTGAACATGTAGCTCCTAGAACGAAAGTCTCTACCTTGAGGGACACATTAGAGAATGAAAACATAAAAAGGGAACTCCCCAAAACAAAACAATTGATTGAAAAGGGTCAAATGGGAATAATGAACTATGAAGTGGTTACAAAACAAGTAAGAGCAGATTAAGGCCAAAGGAAATCCTTGAGTAAAGGATGTTATTGGGAGTGATGATGAACCTAAGAATGGATGAGTCCCAACATGTCAGTAAAACATCTGGAGATCAAATAATTGGAACCAAAAAAACCCAATAAAGAAGTTGGGGAAAGATGAGTAGGTAAGAGGAATCCATGCGGTTATGTGGGACATAACTTAAAAGGCATGATGGAGGAGAGGATAATGGTAAAAAGGATAGTTGAAGAATGCTATCAAAAGAAAAGAGGGATGAAGTTATATGATCCCTGAAAAGTCGAAAAGCTAAGATAGACCCTCAAAGAGATGTTCTAGAAATCTAATGGACAGAGATAGGTCCTAGAAAATGCTATGCTGTAAGGGACAAGTAAGCCCAACAATCCCGAGGAGAATATAACTCAAAGTAAGGAAGAGTCGGCTAATAAGCATGACAAGGTCAAATATAAAATTTTGGACCAAAGTTATAGTAGACAACAAATGAGGGAAGGATCAAAATATGATGAAAAAGTTATAAAGAAAAACCGTGGTAACAAGTACGTAACGCTCGAAAGAACATCGAGCTAAGGCAAATAAACCAAACAAACCCACACTATCCTAGAAACTAAAGAAAAGTTACATTTCAGTTATGGAAGATGAATCGGGGAATTAAGAAACCTAGGAGGACTCTTACCATGACCCTTTAGCAAAGGAGATTCAGCAAGAAAACTCAAAGATGGTGAAGCACCAAACCACTAGTAACCCTGGAAAAGCCCCACTCGAAGGAAAGAAGGAACCACCACAATCCATGCAAGTGAATAACTTATTACAAGTATGAACAATGGGAACATTACGTGAAGAAGTGCCCAACCCTACTAAGGACAAGTACCAAGATAAACTATTATAGGTGTAAGGAAAGAAGGAGTGTCCCACACCTCATAGATTTAGGGCAATACCTCCTTAAAGGTCACTAAAGACATGAAGGACTGGAGACCGAAACTATGGAGCAGGTTAAGTAAGCGGTTCACAAAGAGGTCAAGAAATGACGAGTGAATGCCAAATTTAAACTTCTTCGTAAGAAGGTCAAACCGAGAAGGATACCACAAGAATAGAGATAAGGTACATGGGAAGTATATTGTTCACTCGCCAAAAAAATCAGAGCAACGCCGGCGGAGAAGAAATGTTTCCATTCAATACATTTCAGGACATCAATGTCTGTCATATAGGTGCCAAACGGATGGCCCACGGGTCCTCGAGCTCCCTATATAAAGAGTACCTCTCCATTCATCCTCTCCACGCCTAAAAAGCTCACTCTCTCTCAGTTGCCTAGTTTTCAAGTGAAGCTTGAACTAGAGCTCTGATTTGGGTCATTTCTAAGCCAAAGAAGGTGAGGTCGGGTTCTTTAGAACTGGGGAGAAGTCAGCTACATGCCTGTAGCCTCCGTTTGCTCTAAGGGTCGTTGGAGAAGCGTCAGCGTGATGGAACAGTGAAATAGTTCCGGTGGACCAAAGCTACCCTATTTTGGCCGAGCTGAAATCGACCATTTTGTTCCCTCCTCAGGACAAACCAAGGCCTCCCAACACTTCCTCAACCCTCCTGCGATTGAATTAGGATGGACAGGTAAGCTAATTCGGCTCCCCTCTGCAATTTCTAATCGGTGTTAGAGAGAGAGTTGGCCGAATTTCAATGAAAAAATTCAAACCCAATTCGACATCAGTTGATGTCATTCTTGATCCTAGGAAGAACCTCAAGAGGAGAAATACCTGCCCAAATAGAAAGGTCAGACCGTCATGCCATCACCGGTGAGTAATCGAAGCTTTCTCTCTCTACAATTTATTTTCTGGTGAAGCTCCGTTTGAGCTCGTTCCGGCGTTAAAACTTGCGATTTAAATTGCTAAAGAATCGTATGAACATGTAGAAACTCAATTTCAACTTCAATTTCAACAATTGGAAACGTTTGATCGGTCAATTTGATAAAATCAAATTCGGTTGTGTTAAAAAGATGGAATTGGGGGAAAAATTTGGGATTTTCGAAAATTCGTAGGACCAAAATGCAATTTCCTAAAATTGAGGGTCAATTGGGCATGATAAAATTGTGAGAAGGCCAATTCAGGAATTTTAGAATTTTTTGGGTGAAACTTACCATTTTTTTAAAGGAAAAACAAAATGGTAACTTTGGAAAAGTTGGGGGACCGAATTGGAAATTTAGGAAATAAAACCCCTTTTGTGAAATGGAATAAATTGAGGTCCTGTGATAAATTTTAAAAGTTTTGGGACTCAATTTGAGGAAAAACTAAAATTAGGGACCTAAAGTTAAAAAGAAATAACTTTAGGGACCTGATTGTAGATAAATAAAAGTTTGGTTTTCTCATTCATTTGAAATGAATGAAGGCTATTAGGCCGAGTGATAATGAACCGAGATGTTCATATCGTATAGGAACACGAGGTATCGGGAACGCCAGGAAGGACAAGCTCGCGTGAATACAAAGAACTGGTCTAATGGAATTTACTGCATTAACGGGTGAGTGGGTTTACTAACGTCATACCCGGTTGGGATGATGAGCACAACTTAAAGTTAAAAACCACTTACCGGTTGTGAGTGGGATTTTATATCATACTCGGTTGGGGATGATAAGTACCTCGGAATGAAAACCCACTACTAAGTGGTATTTTAAACATCACAACTTAGAGGAGTGATGTGAAAAACATGCGGAAAAACTACTTACGGGTTGTAAGTAGATCATACCCAATTGGTATGATGAAACTTTTTCGAAGGAAGTTGAAAATTCGTTCATCGGTTATGAGTGGAGATGTCCTTATACCTGGTCAATATAAGGGACAGTTGAAAACATATTTTGTTGAAAGTGCTCTCCCCTCACTAGGTGCCAATGCTTAAACAATTTGGGAGACCTTCTTGACGGGAGCTTGAATAGCTCTTATAGGCCGGTGGTGTCATTTTTTGGAACTTGGGGGCTAATATGCCTGATTTTGATAATCTTGTACAGTGGGCCCAAGGCCAGTTGGCATGAGCAGGAGCTCATAAACAAACTTGACTTATACGCCATAAAGCTTTAAATAAAGTAATTATTTGGCCATAGTACCAAGACATGACCGATATACTCAGTCAACTAGCGGTAGTGCGACATGATAGGTCGACGAACCAGTTAAGACAAACAACTGTGGGTTGAGTTGAGGGTCGGGGCCGTTGGAACAGTGGCACCACAAATTATATGGCATGATAAGAAAACATTGACTGTGCATGCACTATGATTACAGGATCATCAAGATGCCCATGAGGGGTAGTGATGCATCCTAAGGGCCATGGATGACCCGGTGAGCGTCTTGATGGTCTTGTACCTTAAGTGCATGCACAAACAAAAGTTTTCTTTATTAAGCCATCCTCTTTGGTGCCAACAGTCTAACGGCCCCAACACTCAACCCGACCTGCAGTTGTTTGTCTAGGTCGGTTTGTCGACCTGACACTAATGCACTATTACCAGTCCATTGAGTATTGTCGGTCCTGATTTGGTACTGTGGCGAATCAAACAATCACTATCCATTTTAATTGGGAGTTTTCATGACTATTCCTAATCATTTTTGTTTACAAGCTCTAGCCTGTGCCTACTAGCCTTGGTCCCACTGCACGTGTTTTTTTTCCAAAACTAGGCCTTGAGCCCTATGAATTCAAAAACCGAGGCCCTAGCCTATTAGAGCTACTCTAGCTCTCATCAAGAAGGTCTACCAAATAGTTTAAGCAGTTGTCTCAGAGGAGAACATTTTTGACAAAAATCACCTTTTTATCTCATCACACCAACCGATGTGATGATGGATCTGCTTACAACCGGTAGGCGAATTTCTTCTTTCCATAAGGAAACTCATCATACCAACTGGGTAGGATGTTTGTTTATTCCTACTCACAACCGGTAAATAGGTTTTATTCGTTAAAAATAGTGTTCATCCCTAGTCAGCTTTCAGTCCATGCTAGCTCTCTCTTGCTTACGTTCTAGTCTCATGTGTCCCTACATGGTTTATGTCACGCCCTGACCCGATTTGGTCTGATCCCCGTGAGCAACCCACCACTCCCTTTGGTCCATGAAGGGTTTCACCCTTTTCTAAACCGCGAGGAGTAAGGCGTCCTTCTTTTCTGTCTTTCATAGAATAACATTATACAAAACTAAATATCTTTAAAACTGTCATACCTATCTAATATGGTGGTCTATAAGTTTAGTTTTTCCTTGGTTACCTAAAAGGGTTAAAAGGGAGGGGGTGAGTTCTACAACTCAGTGAGCGGGTGTTGGGAGTGAGTCTTAAAAATAGCTATGCCAAGTTTACATTTCTTTAAAAAATAAAGTTTTTCCTCAAAGTTCGGTTTTCAAAACCTTTACCTTGCCAAAGGTGACATCTTCTTTTAAAAGGGCTTCCTTAATTTCAATTTCTTTTACAAAATCCTTTTTCCAAGGTTTACCATTCCTTTTTCCAAGGATTCTCAAATCATTTCCAAGGTTTTTAAAACATTTTTCCCATTTCCAAATTAGGTGTGTTTTTAGAAAACAACACACGCCCTTCATCAGGAAGGATACATACATTCACAAGTGTAGCTCGCCCACTGCATCCACTTGTGGCTCGGAGCGTCTTTACTGGCCACCAAGATAGAAGTCCATCCACTTCTACCAAGGGTCTCAGTGGATGTTCTTGACATCCGACCCTCAGACCCGAATGCCATTTAGTGTCCGTATGAGGACAGAGACCTCATCCTGACCCCACCCTGGTCTCATGCGCAAGAAGCTACTCCGAGCTTCTTGACTGACTAGCACGACGAATTGCCCTTATCTCCACCATGTCGTCCAGTATCCCTTAGGACCCATCACTATCTCTCTTGGGCGTCTTGATGGTCCTATACCAGAAGTGCATGCACAAACAATACTTTTTCACATATGGCCTTTATCTTTGGTGCTATTGGTCCAACAACCCTGACCCTAAACCCGACCTGCAGCTGTTTGTCTAGGTCGGTCCATCAACCTGGCCCTGACGCACTACTGCCAATCCATCGAGTACCGTCGGTCCTGACTTGGTACCATGGTGAAATCACACAACAATTTCATTAGAAATTTCATGGCTTTCTTAACTCAAGTTTGTTTACGAGCTTCTACTCGTGCCCATTGGCCTTGGGCCCACTGCACGTGATTTTCCAAAATCGGGAATTTAGCCCCTATGAGTTCAAAAACTGAGGCCTCTAGCCTATCTAAATTGTTCTAGCTGCCGTCAATAAGGTCTCCCAAATAGTTTAAGCATTGGCACACAGTCAGGGGAGAACATTTCCAACAAAAATATATTTTTCACTTCATCCACCAACCGAGAGTGGTGACATATTCACTTACAACCGACAAGCGGGTTTCTCTTTCCTTCAAGGAAGTTCATCATACCAACCGGGTATGATTTCCTTTACTTACAATCGGTAAATAGGTTTTAGCTTAAATCTCCCATCACCCCAACCGAGTATGATGTTAAAGTCCCACTTACAAGTGATTTTTCTTTTCTAAAGTGCTCACCATCCCAACTAAGTATGATGTAAATATATCCACTCAATCGATAATCGTGACATGTTGGTCCTTGGTCGGTTTTCCAAGTCTACGCGAGCTTTCTCTTGCTTGCGTTTCGATCACACTTTTCCCTACACGATTTGGGCAGCATTATAAATTTTGTTTTGGCATAAAAGACTAAGCTCACAAATTATCGATAAATTGCACTTAAGTTCCAAAAGTTCCTTCTTAACTTTAGGTCTCTAATGCCAACTTTTCCCCAATTTGAGTCCCAAGGTTTCCAAAATTCTCCTTTGAGTTCTCATTTTACTAAAAATTGTATAAGGGGCTCAAGTTTTCCAAATTTTCAATTTGGTCCCCAACTTTTCAAAAATTACCATTTTGCCCTTACTTTCCAAAAATGGCAATTTGACCCCCAATGTTCCAAAAATCTACCAATTGATCCCTCAACATCTTTCTCATGGACAATTGGCCTTCAATTTTGGGAAATTGCAAATAGATCTCTCAATTTTCTAAAATTTCAATTTTCCCCAAAATTTCCCCCCAATTTCTCCCCTTCAAACCTACCGAATTTAATTTCTTCAAATTGGCCATTCAATCGGGGTTATTTGCTCAAATTTAAGGTATGGATCAGTTCCTACACTTCCATACGATTTAATTGATCTTTGAATCACAGTATTTGGATCCGAATTGAGCTCAAACGGAGCTTCGCCGGAAAATTACTCGTAGAGAGAGAAAGCTTACCGTCGGAGGTGAGTCAATCCGAACTCTCGATCAGGGATGGTAGCTCTTGTCTTGTGGTTCTTTCTAGGATAAAAAAAATTGCTACAATTGATGGAGAATTTTGTCAGTAATGTTTAACACTTTCTCTTTCTAACTTCGATCTGCAATGATTGAGGAGGGCCGAATTGACTTACATTTTAGCTATGTTGAGGTCATATGAGGCTTGTAGGGGTGTTAGGAAAGCTTGGTTTGGACGGAAGAAGTTGAAATTGGCCAAATCCAGCTCGACCAAAATAGGGTAGCTTTGGTCCGTCAGAGCTGCTTCACTATTTGATCCCGCCAATGCTTCTCTGACAGTCCTCGAGTCATAAGGAAGGTGCTATCAGGTAGCTAGCTTCCCCCGGAGTCTATAGAACCCGACCTCGCCTTCTAAGGCTGAGAAAAATGCCTATATCGGAGCTCTAGTTCGAGTTTCGCCGAAAAATAGAATAGTTGAGAGAGAATGAAAATTTAAGGTGTGTAGAGGATGAATGGAAAGGAGCTTTTTATATAGGGAGCTCGGGGACCCTCTGACCGACAAATTTCCTTTTTGTTTGAGCTTATCCTCACCCTGAAACAACCTGATCGAAGCAGTTTTTCCTTCGCTTGCGTTATTCGTTTCTACATTTAATGAATAGTGATATCATCTGAAGGAAGAAGATGACACTATTCCGAACCGAATCGGACCAGTCCGACTGGTTCAATGCGTAAATCGGTTGGTTCAAACCCGATTCGACCGATTTTCTCAAAATTAAAAATTTCTAAATTCATTATCTATCTAATGGTGGCTTCAATTCCCTAATTTGAATATTTTAAGCCACATAGAAAAATGAATTTAGAAATCAGTTCACCTTGAACTAGTTTGGTTTTCTCTTCCCGATTGTCCCAAAGTTCTTTTCTAAGCTTTTTATGACTCTTTGAGTCACTTGGAGTTTGTCGATTTCCCGTTTTACCCTTTCTCTATCGGTTAAGGTTTATGAATCGACTTGGTTTTCTCTCTTGAGTTGTCCGGTTCTTTCCCTGGTTTTATTAAGTATAAAGAGATGAGGTTTATAGTTTAGGTATTATTATCAATAAAAATTCGGCATGACAGCCTTTGTTTTCTCACTATGAGTGACTAGGCCCAAAATTCTTGGTTTATTACACTTACGTCCTTAAAGTTTATTTTTCTTGACTTTAGGTCCCTAATGCTAACTTTTCTCCCAAATCAAATGCAAAGGTTTCCAATATCCTCTTTGGATCCTCAATTTACTTAAAATTGTGTAAGGGGCTCAAGTTTTCCAAATTTCCAATTTGGTTCCCCAATTTTCCAAAATTACCATTTTGCCCATACTTTCCAAAAATGGCAATTTGGTCCCAAATCTTTCAAAAATTAACTAATTGGTCCCACAACATCTTTCCCATTGCCAATTGACCTTCAATTTTCAAAAATTGCATGGAGGTCCCTTAATTTTTTGAAATCCCCAAATTTTCCCAATTTTCCCTAATTTCTATCCCTTTATAGAATGAATTTGATTTCTTTAAATTGGTCATTCAATTGGGGCTAATTGCTTCACTTTATGGCATGGATCAGTTTCTACACTTCCATACGATCAAATGGAGCTTTGAATTGCAGAATTTGAGTCCAAAACGAGCTCAAAGGGAGTTTTGCCGGAAAATTGTTTGTAGATAGATAAAGATTCAAAAGCTTACTATCGGAGGTGCGACGGTCCGAGCTCTTGATCTAGGGAGGTAGCTTTCATCCCTAGGGTTCTCTTAGGATCAAGAATCACTACAATTGAAATCCATATGAAGGGGAATTTCGTTAGTGAAATTCGACACTCTATCTCTAGCACCGATCTGCAACAACGGAGGAGGGCTAAATTGGCTTACCTTTCACCTCTGTGGAGGTCGTGCGAGGGTCATAGAGACTTTGGGGAGGCTTGGTTTGGCCGTAGAAGGGATTAATTAGCCAAATTCAACTCGACCAAAACAGGGAAGCTTCGAATCAATGAAGCTATTTCACTGTTTGATTCTGCCGACACTTCTCCAACGACCCTTGAGTAGAAGGGAGGTTGCTGTCAGGTAGTTGACTTCCCCCGGAGTCTGTAGGACCTAACTTTGCATTCTAAGGTTGAGAAAAGTGCCCAAGTCGAAGCTCTAGTTTGAGCTTCGTCGGAAAATGGAGCACTTCGGAGGAGGAGAGGATTTGAGGTGTGTGGAGGATAAATGGAGGGGATCTCTTTATATAGTGAGTTCAAGGACCCTATGCCCTACCAGTTTCCATATTAGTGTAGCTTATCTTCTTCAGAAAATGCCCAAACCAAAGTTTATATTCCTTTGTCGAATAAGGAAAGTTTTTCTAACATATGAACAGTGTTGTCATCCTAAGGAAGAATGCGAAACTATTCTAAATCGAACCGGACCGGTCCGACCGGGTTCAATGGCGAAAATCGGTCGGTTAAGGCCCGATTCAACCAATTTTCTCAAAATTAAAATTTTCTAAATTAATCTAAATTTATTTTCTATCTAATGGTGGCCTCAATTTTCCAAATTGAGATTTTTAAGCTAACTAGAAAAACAAATTTAGAAATCGGTTCATCCATGATTCAACCTGGTTCAATCCAGTTCATGTCCGATTCACCCTGAATTGGTCTGGTTTTCCCATCCATTTACTTCATGGTTCTTCCTCATGACTTTTTGGTTACTCGGGATTTTCCAATTTCTCATTTTAACCCCTCTTTATCATTCTCGATTCCTTAATGGGTTCAGTTTTCTCATTAAATTGGTTGGTTCTTTCCTAGTTTTCCTTGATCCGAGATGACGAGTTTCACACAATTCTTGAGATTTTGTTCTCCTTATGAGGTACTTCATTATACCCCTCTTGATTATAAATCTATTACTGTGTTTGAGTGTCTCTATTTTCTCTACCTTCGTCCCTATCTGTCTCATAAACTTTAGCTACAGTCTGCTCCTTGTATTTTTCTTGGCTATACCTCTAATTATTCAGGGTACCGTGTTTTGGATCCTTGTACTAATTGTATCGTCACATGCTGCACTATTCTTTTTAACGAAAGAGTATTTCCCTTCTTAGCAGACAGTAAGTCTCCCTCTGCTTCTATGGAGAGCTCTGATATTCCTCTCTTGGTCCCCCATACTATCCCGACTCTGGTTTCAGACTTGGGTATGTCAACTCACTCTTCTCCCATTACACATATTGACCCTCTTCCAGCTGTCTCTCCTACAGTCCAAGACCCTGTTGTGGCTCCTATTAGTATGGTCACTCGCTCGCAAGATGATTATCTACCCCGCGATATTTTACTATTGACACTTCTATATTTATTGTCATTACACAAGAACCCTGTAATTATGCACAAGTATGTCGTCATGCCCCTTGGATGCATGCTATGAAAGAAGAATTATCTATCGTTATGAGGTAGCTGAGTGAAAAAGAAAGGAAAGTCACCACAACACACAGCAGCTTCGCCAATGTGAGTACACATTATTGAAGGTACCATGTGGGGCCCTAACGAATAAGGCGGTTACCTCCTTTGGGATTCCTTCGTGCTTTTGCCCATCTTTTTTGCTTAGTCTCTCTTGAACGAATGGCAAAAAAATCCTCACCTGATTCCTAGACCACGTGGATTAGTCCTCGCCTACATTCCAAAACTCATGCACGGGACCGCCTGATCGAACTATTGTCGATTGCAAGTGGATCTATAAAATAAAAAAAAATCATGATGGATTTATTACTCGATATAAAGCTTATCTCGTTTTCAAACAATTCTCCCAATAAAATGGACTTAATTATGATAAATACTTTTAATTATATGATTAAGCCACTTACCATTCGAATTATTTTTTTTTATTACGATTTTATTTAATTGGTATATTCATTAATTTGATATCAATAATATCAATAATGTACTTTTTCATAATTATCTTGCTAAAAATGTTTATATACAACAACCAACCGTTTTCATTTACTCTTTTTACTAATTATATTTATTCTTTATGATATAAAAATACCTTTATTTATTTACGTTATCTCTTTTATTACTCAATTGCAATTTCATATTTCTATTATATATAACTTTTTTTATATATTATCCATTAAAAATTTGGAATATATCTATTATTTACTTATTATTAAAATGAACAATCATTATCACGATATTTATCTTAATTAATTCACAATTATTAATATATTTTTAAAATAAAAATTGAGATTCAAGTAATTTAAATACTATTTTATTCTATAATTTTAAATTTATTATTAATAATAATAATAAATTATTTTATTTTAATATTATTATTGTACTAATATTATATAAAATTTAATATATTAATCAAATAATAATTTATTAAAATCTTTTAGAAAAAGTTAAAAAGTCTTAACTTAGTTTAGTAAAATACAAAATAATATTAATGGCTAGTATAAGCAAGTGAAAAGTTAGATGTAATATTGATTTTTTATGTAAATTTATAGGATAATCGAAAATTTCCAAAAAAAATAAAATAATTACAGGACATCCAACTGATGCATGTGACACTCACTGCATAGAGAGACCAGACCAATCCCACTCTAATTCATCAAATTCACAATCAGTCTGTCAATACATTTAAGAATCCTTAGATTCTTACCAACCTCCAAGTTAAAGCCCCGGATGATGATAAAAAGAAGAAAGTTACAATCAGACACAAAATGGCAGATTAAAACTGATAGCCCTAAAAAACGAGAGGGCAGAACAGCCAGATGACCAAATATGCAAACTGATCCTATAAACTTACATGGACTGATTCAACAGTCATAATTTACATTTCTGGCTACGGATAGTGTGATTTGGTTCTACTGGGTCCTTGAAGTTCTGTCTTCTGGTCCCGCAAGAACAATCTAGCAGTTCAGAGGAATAAATGTTAAAAGTCTGAAAAAGAGAGCGCAGGAGATGGGTAAGGAATGTCACTATCATTGATACTTGTGATATCATGTAACCACATACATTACAGTCGTATGCAAATCTTCTTGCAAGCATTATTGCTACATTCCGTTCTCTCTCAGATTCGAATGCTAGTACCAAGGAAACATCATTCTTGACTTGCCAAAATAATGCCTGAGATGCAGCATTCCCACCTCCTCTAACCCCACAAAGCTGAATAGCATTAAGAAACATGAGAAAAACCCTGGAATATGATGCCAGAGTGAAAGTAAACTACACATTTTATCATTTATTGCCAACGAGGATGAAAAATTCCAGATTTCATTCTGGTCCAACATCCGGTATGTGTTTCACTTCCACATTTTTCATATCCTAACATGGGGAGGGATGTAAAATGTCCTTTCAGAACAAAGGATCTCTCTGAATGTATATGAATTTGTAGGAGACAAAACAGATAATGCCTCACCTGCATCGTATTGGAATAGTACTCTTTAACAACAGTAGCTTTTCCCTTGCAAAGCTTCATCCTCATGTTGCCCACATGAAGGTGATGAATAGCTTCTGAAGGATGCTCTGCACCATTCATCTGTGTAACCACCACCTAAAGAGCAAAATTAAAGAGAATTTCATTTATAAAGGTCAAAAGTATTTCAAGCCAATCCCAGAAATATTAGTGATACATACATTGAACTGCGTATCGTGCTTCCTCACTAGTGCTTCCACATAACTTCCCAAGCCAGGAGCTTCTCATCAAAACCAAACAATATTTACAGAATAATAAATTAACATATAATTACAAAAGGGAACATACCATTCTGCAGTTGTTGCAGTAGGGTCTAAACAAAAAAGCAAGTAACATAAATCAACACAGATAATATACTAACCTGGTTCAATTGGCCCAGTGGTTGATAAAGTAATTTTCTGTCCATCCAAAACAATATCAGCCTGGAGGACTCGACCCACATCAGAAGGCTCTGGAGCATAGACTGATTTAGTAGCTCCTGCCAAAGTTGAAAAAAATTGTTGTTACGAACAAGAAAAATATGGTTAATTATGGTGTGCTCTCAATTTGCAATGACATACATCATACTCAAAACCAACTATGTAGGATGTGTTACAGATGAAGGATACCAGAGATAGGATCCCTCTTGCCACCTTCTGATGACACTCGGTACCACTGGACTGTGCATATTGAGATTTCTGGGGCATTATCTGAACATGGAATAATCTGCAGGATTGACCCTAATGCTTCGGGGCCGTCTAATTCATAGAGAAGAGGATTCTCCTCCCCCCTTTTAGTCATAGCCAACTGGAAATGGAAGTAGAAAATGAGTAAAGAAAGAATCTATTACATTATAGATCACTGCTCCTTTTTTCCCTACATGAACTCATCCAAATACCATGAAACTGAACAAATGCAAGAACAAATGATAATTAAAAAAACACCTCTTTCTGAAGCTGAATAGCACGTTTAGACTTCTCTTCAAGTTGGATCCTCAGTGCTTGAAGCTCATGTTCCATGTCCATAACCTAGGATAATGTTAATTTCCATTTAATCAATATGAAAAGTAATAATTTATGAAATTGTTCTTGAACTCCTGCAACATGAATATGATAACATCGCTTTGCCGAGGAGAGGTATATAAGGCCAGACAAACCTGAGTTGTTCTTGCCTTTTCTTTTCTTCTAGTACAGGGCATGAAAAAACAATGCTTTCACCAATCACAATTTGATAGTAAAAGAAAATACTTGCTTGAGAACAGGATAAATAATATTTTCGACCAGAAAATTAGTTCAGTACAAGATAACACAGCGGTGGAAATTCTTCCCCGGAGGAACCTATGAGCTACATCCAGAGTCAACTATGAGTGTCAAAGAGCTCTTAAAAAAGAATCATTATAGATCGGTTTAAAATTCTCTTATCAAAACAAAAATATATGCAATGTAGAAATATACATGTCTTGGAGGTTATTAAATAAATGACAGGTTAAAGGAGTAACACAAACAATTATATGTATGTATATACCTTACTAGGCTGGTGCAACATTTTGATCCTTCTAGCCTCTTGCACCTCTTTCATCAATTCTTCCAGGTCCTATACATGCCAAAAGAAGTAAGCTCTGAATATAGGCGAAAAGGGGAATCATCGTGATTGGCTTACTCTAGCATTAATTCCTTGTCTGGACAAAGCATGTCATTAGCATCCAAAGGATTGCTGGAGATTTCTACAATTGTAAGTTCAGTTTTGAAACAGAGAAGAGCAGTTGAGGGTCTTCAGAAAGAAATCTGGCTCATACATGTTTCCCTGAGGCCTGAGACATGCGTTCTTGCTCTTGGAGAGCATCTTCTACTCTTTGAACTGCAGCCCTTGCCCTCTCAATTTCAGCACGTGCAAAAGCCCTTTCCTCATCAACAAGCTTTTTAGCATCTTCAGAGGCCTATGATTCGAAAATTTCACAGAGCTACTCAGTGGCTAGCCCCCTATAAGCTACAGTCACAACTGCGGATGCAGTCTTGTGGAAAAGATTAGTAGAACATGGCCAATGGAAGCAAGTCCTTTAAAAGTTACTTGGATGTTGACAAATCAAATTTCCTTGGCTTCAACAAAAATTAAAATAAAAACAATTAGCAGACCTGCTTAAGGAAATCAGCAAGTTTCTTCACTTCAGCCTTTTCCTGTATCAGTTCCCCTTCCCTTTGTGTCAGCTGAACAGCTAAAGCTTCAACCTGAAGGAAATGACACGTGAATTTCTTTATTTGTGTGTACTGTCATAACACTAATTATGCAAGTCAACTTTTAAAACAAATCAGGAAATAGCTAATACCTATGAAGTCATGAATATGATAAAGAGAAACTTGAATACATCAGAGATAGCATACTAACCATTGCAATAGCCTCTTCCGCGTCATCCTTATTCCGACCAGCCACACGTCCTCTCAGGGCCTCTAGTAAATCTCTGAGCTTCTTCAGAAGAACATGTTTCTCTAGTGAAGCAGCTTCTATGAGCCTAGCCTAAACTTCCACAAACAGATGTTTTGGATGGTCAGTACCAACAAATAGGTCATCAGCTGACAGACTTGCATTGCCACAGCTAAGTCAACTACCTTTCAGACATTTAACTTGAGCTATTAACATCTCTATCGACATACATAATGCTAAGGTTGTGAAGAGAATTGCTAGAACAGGCACAAGAATCAATTCATGCTTCAAAGCCACAACCATGGGAAGTTTACCTCTTCGGACAATTTAACTGCAGCAGCAAATCCCTTCTCGAATTTGTTGGCAAGGTCACGAACTGAGAGGCGCTTATGCTGTTCCAGAAGCAGGGCAGTCTCTCGTGCAACAACTTCCTTCATGGAAAGAACCTTTGGGTCTTCTTTTGAGTCCAAAATCTGGTTGTTTGCACCAAGCTTATAGTTTGGGAAGCGACTCGAAGCAAATATCACGTCCCTAGAAACAGCATGAGCTGCCTTTTTTTGCATTGTGTTGGCAAAATCACGGCTTATCCGAGTCATAACTTTTTATGGGTGCTTCTGTTTTAACCATGAAAGCTGTGAGCTTGAAACAACCATTACTGTATAAGGAACTTCACTCCAGGTGAGATCATCTCATTTCTACCAATGGACCAAGAAAACGAGCACATTCAAATTCATACGAGCAGTCAACAAAGTAAGCGGAGCAACAAGCATTTCCATGCTAGTTACAGTGCTTAGGAACGACTTATTGTCAGGCTATTTCTAGCCAACCGTCAAATAATAGCTCTAATACACCAATTCATAAACAAAGGGGCTTCTATGTGTTACGAGGATGGGTCAACTGCGAAGATATTCACTAATAGCAAGCAGAAAAGGCAAAAAAAAAAAGAAATCAATTAGAAGATTTGGAGCCTAGTTCGGCCTGTAAACACAGAGGCCACGCACCAGGACAGGATCCCGAAGCTTTATAACTAGAGCCATGCTAGGGGAAAAAGAACCTAGGCAGAAATAGAGAAGCAGAGCCAGCAATGACGAGAGAATAAGAGAACGAGGTTTGGAGCTACTTACAGTGGTGATGCAGAAGAGGAAAGTCGCCGAACAGTTCAGAATAGAGTCGTGGTGCGGTTCAAAAGTTCCCCAGATCAGCGGAAAGCTAGCTCGAACTTGACAAACTTAAAACACAAATTGAACGCAGGATAGGTCTCTCATAGAAAGATAGAGATGGAGGAAAAGGAGAAGATTAAAGAAACAAGAAGTGCCAAAACGCGTGTCCTTTGCTTTTTAAAACATAGAGCATCTTTGCATACATTAATCCAAATATTACACTTTTTTTATTTTTTAGAGTATTTATTTGCCACTACACTATTTGTGGGATATATCTGGACACAGTGCGAAGTGGACATGGTCGGAGATTAGGGCGTTAAAATAATGAGACTAGTTAGTTGTATAGGGATTTATTTATATCGGTATTTTTTTAAAGATATAATATTTGATTAATATATTCAATAATATATTATATAAAATAAAATTTATTATTAAATATCAGATATTAATACTTATAAACTAATTCAGACTAAATAATGAAATATTGAATTGAGATATTGGAAGTAATTGTGAATGAAAAGATAGAAATGGAGTAATTTATTGATTAAATAGAGTTCTTTTTTTATAAAATGTGCATGTCACGTGGATCAACCAGGGGCATTTCCGTCAACAAGAGTTTCCGCTCCAATGATTCAATTTTTGAAAATTCATAATTCCCTCCCAGTTTACCTGGAGGAATCCACACCATTCAAATTTATCGATCCAACGGCTGATCGACGGAAACTGATGGTGGAGTACGACGGTCGTCCGGTTTTACCTCGCCGCCCCGTCGTTCTCACTTTTATAATCATCCTCCCCCTCGCGCTTACTGCCTTAACAACACTCACCCGCTCATTTTGATTCATCGGATCGATTCGCTCGGTCTCAACCTACCGGTCGCCGTCAGCATCTCATTTTGGCATCCCACTCCGTCGAGATCTTGCTCTCTCCGGTGAGTTTCTTTCTCTCTGGAGATATTTCTGTTATTATGCCGTTTAGTCCATGTGAAAATGACCTAGGGTGCAGGAAGAATAATATCTGAGCGCACGGCTTCTCCATTCTTCGGCCTTATCCGTGAAATAGAAGCGGCGGATGAGGATTTTTCATGTTTCTGATGTGATAGTGTAGTTCGCTCTTTGCATGTTTGATTTCAGATATACCTTGTCTATTGCGGTCTGTCGTATATCTACGTGGATCGGATCTTATATATTTCTACAGTTTGGCTCTTATTTTGCGCCTATATGTCTGTTAACTGTCAGATCTGTTTCCTGAAGTGCATAAATAGATATTTCACGGGATTACTCTGAGATCTTTGTTGTTTCCTTATGCAAGCTCTAGAACTTCATGCTCAATTATTCTCTTAGTGATGTCATCTGTTCGCTATGTTTTTTCTTTACAGTAACATCAAGATGAGACAAATCCTTCATATACAAGGTGGACAGTGTGGTAACCAGATTGGGGCCAAGTTTTGGGAGGTTGTCTGTGATGAGCACGGCATCGATCCCACTGGACGCTACACTGGGACTTCTGAGTTGCAACTGGAGCGTGTAAATGTCTACTACAATGAAGCCTCTTGTGGACGTTTTGTCCCCCGTGCTATCCTCATGGATCTTGAGCCAGGAACCATGGACAGTGTAAGGTCCGGTCCCTACGGCCAGATCTTCAGGCCTGATAACTTTGTCTTTGGCCAGTCTGGTGCTGGTAACAACTGGGCAAAGGGCCACTATACCGAGGGTGCTGAGCTCATTGACGCAGTCCTTGATGTTGTGCGCAAGGAAGCTGAAAACTGTGACTGCCTTCAAGGTATATTTATTGCTACATTGGCTTTTCCTATATGTGCATTTAGGGCATATGTCTGTTGGTGACATGCCTTAACCACCTTTTCAGGTTTTCAGGTCTGCCACTCTCTTGGTGGTGGGACTGGCTCTGGAATGGGTACCTTGCTGATCTCAAAGATCAGAGAGGAATACCCTGATCGAATGATGCTCACTTTCTCCGTGTTCCCATCCCCCAAGGTCTCGGACACTGTAGTGGAGCCCTACAATGCTACACTTTCAGTTCACCAGCTGGTGGAGAATGCTGACGAGTGTATGGTGCTAGATAATGAGGCTTTGTACGACATCTGTTTCAGAACTCTGAAGCTAACTACTCCTAGCTGTAAGTTTACCTTTTCAGTAAAATATTCAATTGGGTGTCATGTATTGCCTTTATCTTGGATTTGCATTTGACCTCTTTCCTCATTCTGTCTCAGTTTTACTTCAAAAAGTCATGATAACTTCCCTTTGAATGTTCCTTTACTCAGGCATGTATACTTTCTGGTGAAGTTACTTTATGAAACCATAGGCTGGCTGTAATATCTTGTTTGCACATGAAATATTCTTATGTTCATTTCAAATAAACCTTATATGCTTCTTTCTTGCAGTTGGTGATCTGAACCACTTGATCTCTGCAACCATGAGTGGTGTAACATGCTGCTTGAGATTCCCAGGTCAGCTGAACTCTGACCTGCGAAAGCTTGCAGTCAATCTCATTCCCTTCCCTCGACTCCACTTCTTCATGGTTGGGTTCGCCCCTCTCACTTCCCGTGGCTCTCAGCAGTACCGTTCCCTAACTGTCCCCGAGCTCACTCAGCAAATGTGGGATGCCAAGAACATGATGTGCGCTGCTGACCCACGGCATGGCCGCTACCTCACTGCCTCAGCTATGTTCAGGGGCAAGATGAGCACAAAGGAAGTTGATGAGCAGATGATCAATGTGCAGAACAAAAACTCGTCTTACTTTGTGGAGTGGATTCCAAACAATGTGAAGTCTAGCGTCTGTGATATCCCTCCTCGTGGGCTCTCCATGTCCTCAACCTTCATTGGGAACTCAACCTCAATACAGGAGATGTTTAGGAGGGTCAGTGAACAATTCACAGCCATGTTCAGGAGGAAAGCTTTCCTCCACTGGTACACTGGGGAAGGCATGGACGAGATGGAGTTCACGGAGGCCGAGAGCAATATGAATGACCTCGTCTCTGAGTACCAGCAGTACCAGGATGCCACTGCTGAAGAGGATTATGAGTACGAGGAGGAAGAGGAACTCGAGCATGTGTAATGCAAATGAAATGAAGGGTACACATCTTTCAAGTGGGGGTACACATCACTAGCCTGAAGAAATCAACCACTTTTAAACTAGTTAGTAGATCGGTCCTCTATGTATGCTGTTGGGATATGCTTCGTAGTTACCGTTTCATTTTCATTTTTATGAATGTGGAGATAGACATATGAGTACATGAAAGTGCTGTTTATTTGGTTCAAGTTGGCATATCGGATTGCTCAGGTTCGAGGCCCATGACTGCCGTGTTGCAGGGCTAATCAAGCCAGCTACCCTATTCGACTGGTGCATTTGTAGTCCACATAAATATTTACCAACTGAAATTCCATAGTAATTGTTTGGGTTCCTGAATAGGCATCAGCTAGTGATCGATCCCTCTCCCACTTGGAATAGCCCATTTAACTCAGCAAAAGAGTCCAGAAAGGCTGTGGACGTCTCGGCTTCTCGCCCAAGAAAGTAATCTACAGCAAGCCGCCGAGACCCCATCCATGAACCGGCCGGTCCATATGTGCTCCATTCCCCGAGACCGGATCCATGGTCCGCGGCGGATCAAACCGTGTTCTTAATTCCATGAGGTCACCTGAACTTGGATCATAACCTATACTTGTCAAAACATGATGACCGACCGATCCGACCGTGATGAAACATGTCTAATTATAATAATTGTATACTTTGTACACTTTTTTGTGTTAAATACAATTATAATAATTGTATACTTTACAAACAGAATATTATATATTTGTACAATTTTTTTTGTCCATTATACTTTATACGTTTGTGAAATTAAATTATATATATAATAATACAAATTGAATGAAATAGTGCACACAACAATTACAATCACATAATCTACATATTTTATCGGGTCACTTCGCGCCCGTCCTCCTAATTAATTCCCAAAAATTTGCTTAATAAGCCCATTCATCAAATAATATTGAAATTAGTCTAAATAATCTCTATTGGTATGTTAATTTTAGTTTTATCTCTCATTTTATTAATTAGTTATTCTACCTACATATTAATGAGTATTAAGCATTTTTTGAGTTGA